>OY282514.1:87937709-89194189 GCA_958296145.1 Hydrotaea cyrtoneurina
TTTGTAGATATGTCGTCTGTTTCTAGAAATAGACTTTAATATTCTGAAGCAGACTTTGCTATTTCAGATAAGTGGCCTTTAGTGTAATTTATGTATCAAGTCCATTTCGTCTGCCTTTGCGTCATTGACTGACTATATGTGAGCATGGCTAGTCAATCACTACATTATTGTTTTATTATGATTAACGCTCCACTTACTATACATGTTGTTATCTTTCACCTTGAATTTTGCAGCTGCATATAACTTGTGCGTAAAAATCTCAGGTACTCACTTTCATCTTGCAGGAATCGCGTCCATTGGTCTTCGGTCAGCAGCTCCACGTCGTAGGCGGCAACGCAGGCCAAAAGGGCCACAAAAACAACAAAGAATTTCATGTTTTTTTTTTTTGTTTATCTTAAGTAATGTTTATGTTTTGTAAAGTGTACAGCAAAAATATACAACTTTAACAGCTGCTAATTGACAGCGAACAGCGGCTTTTATACTTTGGAAATTTTAAAAATGTTTGACCCTTATACACAATTTATGGCACTGTTGTTGTGGATTTTGTCACAAATCTCTCCATTTAAAAATAGTCTCAACAAAAAGATTGATTGATTAATTTCTTTATTTTGCTCTTTAATCGCAATCTTAATCTAATCAAGAGCGTACAAAACTGAAGATACCAAAACGATTGTAATCTATGTGGCCAATTGAAAGAGGATTTTGAAGTCAGTCCACGACATGGCCGAGACAATTGTTCTATGGTTGATAAACACGAGTTTTCAAGTGCGAAGCAATACCTTTCAATTTTTATTACTTCGACCACTAATAACCGCTGAAGTGGCCATGACATTAAAAAAAAATTTTTTTTAATAACTGCACTGTTTGATTTAAAAAAAACATATGTTTTCTGTAAAACCAGTAGATATGTGGTTTATTGTTGTAAGACAGTAGGCATTGAAAATCGGCCAAATCAAAGAGAAGGCATACAAGTTTCCCTTTAACGGACATTAAGACAACCTATGAAAATGTATAATATTTTGAAAATTCTATGATATTTTTTTTGTTGAAATTTTTTGAAAATTGTCAACAAGGCCTATGGTCATGTAAAAGTACATCTCAATCTCCTCAAGAATCCAAATATTTTTTCCTCTTTCAGAATTGACAACATTTGCAGCTGGGATCTATAAATATGTACATATGCTTATGAAAATAAATGGAAATATTATAAACTGTAGACTGTACATTAGGGTTAGTCATTTTTTTTAGATTCAAAATCTGTGGAAATAGCATATAGGGCAGACAAAAACAAGCAGAATTGCGTTTTTACTTTTTCGAAATTGTGAAAAAACGTTCCGCACAAAATGCAATTACTTTAGCTCAAAACCAAATTTTTTTATTTGAATTTTTTTGTGATTTTTAAAATTTGATAATATTTTATTTTTAAAAATTTTTTTTTATACTTTTTTTTAAATAAATTTTGATAAATTTTTAATAAAATGTAATTTGATCCAAAATATGTCATTTATTTTTCGAGATATATCGATTGTAAAATATGCAATATGAAATGAAACCGAGTTGCAAATTTTAAAATCGATGTAGTTTAAAAACGAATGACAGATTTTTGATCAAATTGCATATTTGAAATCGATGCACTAAAACCAACTAAAAAAAATTATTTCCAAGAACAACTATTGCAGAAAAAAATGTCTCAAATTTAAAAATTTAAAAAAAAGGAAACTAAAAAAGTTTGTTTTTAGCTAAAGTAATTGCATTTTGTGCGGAAGGTTTTTTTTACAATTTCGAAAAAGTAAAAACGCAATTCTTATTATTTTTGCCTGCATGCCATTTCCACAGATTTTTGATATTCGAAAAAAAATGACTAACCCTACTGTACATTAGAGCGTACCAGGTTACAAGTAAAAAAAAAAAAGTTCGCCGTATTATTGAAAGGTAGTTTCAAAATTTTTTTTTTTATTTTTTATGCCGAACGTATGGGTCGCGCTTTTACATTTTTCTATATAACTTCTGCATTTATAAACGGATTTTAAAGTGTGATACATCGATGTTTTTGTCTCGACGACACTTTTTCTGCTGGGAAAATCGACATACTTCCTTAGGAAGAGTTTCATGATTTTATGCGAGCTTTAATTTTCTGATATTAGAGTGGTACATTAGGGTAGTAGCAACTGAGATATGATGGGTAAGTACCAGAAGGGGTTGCTTGAGCTCAATGACTTCAATTTTCTTTCACAATACTATTAAACTATAATTAAAATTATTTTGTATTTAAAAAATACTAAAACATATATTTATATAATTATTTTTAATAAATTATTTTTTTTTAAAAAAAAAAATTAATAAATAAAATTTAATCAATTTATAATGATTTGCACAAAAATCTTTTCAATGTAAATGAAATACTTTACGGCCTCGTCGAGACAAAAACATCGATGTATCACACTTTAAAATCCGTTTATAAATGCAGAAGTTATATAGAAAAATGTAAAAGCGCGACCCCTACGTTCGGCATAAAAAAATAAAAAAAAAATTTTTAAACTACCTTTCAATAATACTTCATATTCGAAGGTGTACGGCGAACTTTTTTTTGAGGTACGCCCTACTGTACATATCTATTAAAATGATTTTTTTTATGAGTATCCTCTTCTAAGCATTTTTAAGATTAAGCAAAATTTTGAGACCTCGGACCCATGTGAAACTGGTCCTCGATAATCACGGACAATGAAATGCCAATTTTCTCACAAACAAACGTTGGCATAATAACAATTCTAATTTTCCAATCAGTTAAGGATTAATGAATGCAGTTTAGTAAATCCGATCGAAATAGGCAAAAAGTCAAATAAGCTATTAATGGGAAAGTCTACTTTTTTAAAAGGCTCAACTTTGATTAGATGAACAAAAGGCTCTCAATTAAAACTATTCAAGTTTATACCCTGAAAAGTTGAAATATTTAAATTTTCGGATCTCGACCCACTGAACACCTGGTCAAAAGTTTTTTTTGGTTATGATTGATTGTTGCCGAAGAACACCTGATATTGGTGGCTATATATCAGGGACCATAAACAAGTCCATTACACATTAGAAACAAACAATCTAATTACTTGATAAGAAGTTACAGCGGGCTTGGAAACGGCGTTACCTTTAATTGGAAATTGGTACGACGAGTAATGACGAGAAGGTGCAGCTGGACACTTGAAATCGCTACAGATAAGGTTATTATAAATCACTGGCACATTTGTCCCTATGAACTAATAACATATTAAATTGGCATTATTTTATTGATCGTGCGGTGATATGGCACAGAGACATAAATATTTCCAAATAATCTGAGGCATTACAATCATGGAAAGCATTACAATCATGTAATTCTGTTAGAACTTATTTGATGTTCTTATAGTTTTTGTTCATGTCGAAGGACCATTTTGAACCGCTTCTTATGAAGAAAAGAGGGCGCAAGCTGTAGAGTCAATAGCTAATTAAAAAAAAAAACTGTAGAAGGTTCGCTGACTTGTTGCTGGGGGGGTTATCTAATATTAATTTGGGTATGCTCGAAGGACCATTTTACCAGCACCATATTCGGAGAGATTTCAAGTAGAAATTTTAAGAAAATTCTATTTACCGCTTTAGGGAAAAATTCCAGAATCACCTCGTTGAGTGCAGTTTCTGAAGAATTTCATATTTTCCAACAATCAAAGAATTACGAGATTGGAAGGGATCACAAATTCAAATAAGATATACACAACTCTGATGGCTCTTTATGACTTTACATAGAATAAATGCCGGCCATATCGCTTCCTTCCAGGACCGTCTAGGAATTTCTCTTCATCCTACTACTTCCATCATTAACATCGGGAGGTGTCTTCCCCCGGAAGTGTATGCCACAGAAATCCTTAACATCTCAAGCGTATTTTGTTCGAAATCCCCAATCAGTCTAGTATAACCAAACAACAGACATTTCGATTACCCCCGCACACCAGACCCCACCATGATAACCCACCACATTCATCGAACCTCAGTGAAATTGTGAAGTACAACTCTCAACAAAGAAGAAAGTGTAGCAAACTCAAAACTGAAGGGGGTCCTAAATACCGGCAATAATCACAATACCCCACATACTAAGTGGCCAATACAAGAAACCCGTAGCAAAGATTTATGGCCACCGGGCGAATATCATAAAACAATTAAAACAAATCATATCGTAGTAGCGCGACAAACCAAAAATAAAAACAATATTTTACACAACGTTGCAGATAAGTTGTTTTTTTTTTTGTGAAAATCTGTTTTTGTTCGTCAGGTAGCTCCGGTTATGGGGTGGGCTTATCTTGCCGATTTCTGGCAGAACAATTTCATTGGCATTGTATAAAAGATCAGTGGAGTGTGGGCCAATAATGTAGTATTCTGACTGTAAGTTTCACGAGCAGTTCATACACAGAGAAAACATTTTGTTCAAAATGAAAACCGCTATTGCTTTATTGGCCCTTGTTGCCTTCGCAGCTGCCACCCAGTTGGCCGATCCCTTCGGTGAGTAAACAAAAAAAAAAAGGATAAGACAACGACTTCAGACGACTTTTTTTTTATACAAAAGAAAAGAAAATACTTTGTGGCTAAATTGGTGGATTTTAAGGTATTCCGCGCTTTTGGAATTAAAAAGAAATTATTTCCTAATTCTGTTTTTTTTTAAGAAAAATTCCTTGAATGATTTTTCAAAAATCCCCAATGGTATTTTCACAATTTCTTTTGTGATTCATGAGGGAAATTTCAATTTTAAATATTTTAATAAAAAAAAAATATGTCGTAGGGTTTTCATAACCCCACTTCGGTTTTATGAAATTCCTAAAGGGATTTGCAAAATCTCTTACGGAATTTAAAAAAATTCTGTGGAATATTTATCATTCGTTGGACTTTTGTCAGATAACAAAATCGGTTTTACAAACCCCAAATGGGATTTTTGGGAATCCGTAACAGGAATTTAGGAATTCCCAATAGGATTTTAGGAATCCCATATGGGATTTTGGGAATTCGAAATTGTTATTTAACCAAATTCTAAACTAGAAGGGTTAAAGGTTCTTAATTACACTAAAGTGTTTTTATTCCCAGGAAATTTTAAAAACTCCCACGGGCAAATTTTTTTTAACGCCAAAAAGTGTATGCATCATTTTTTGGTACTCTGGCACAGAATTTAAAATTCACTAAAATTTCACAGGGGAAAATCAAAGAATTCCTCAGCGGATGAGTGACTTGTGGTGAATATTCACCAAATTCGTATTTCTTTAAACAAACGAATGGGAGACTGAGAAAGACAGAGAAATGCATACCATAAATATCACCAACTATAGAATTCAGTACCTGGACATGGTGTGTGGACAACCAATAAAAAGTTCCAAATCGAATACCAATTAATTGGAAGAGATTTAGTTAACAAATTTAAATCACAAACTAGAGGCATATTGGACAATCTGACCGAGAGCTGCCTCTCCCATGCATTGACAATATCACTAACACTAACATCATCCATATCTCTACCCTTCTTCTCTTCCGCACAGCTGATCGTTCCATCTCCAGCACGGTCGTTGATGCCATCGAAAGCCTTCGCGATCAGATGCCTTGCGGTTTCCCCGCTATGGGCATTCCCCCATTGGCTCCCTTCAAACTTGCTCACCAAGAAGTTAACATTGATACACCCGCCGTCCAGATTTCCGGTACCGTTGACAACTTCCGCTTGAATGGTTTGAACGATTTCGATATCGCCGAAATGAAAGTCAATGCCATCACCAGCAAGGTCAGCTTCCGTTTCATCTTCAGAGACGTCAATGTCGACACCAGTTACGATCTGAAATTGTTCTTGAAGAAGGCCGGTTTCACCATCAACATGATCGGTGCTGGTCCCGCCAAGTTCGCCATTAGAGATATGAACATCTGGGGTACCATGAAATACTCTTTGGGTGTTTTGTCCGGCAAATTGAAGTTGAAGACTTTGGAGGTTCGCACACGCATCGGTGAAGTTGATTCCGATATTGAGGGTATGTTGGGTGAAGGTGGTGTCAACCACAAATTGAACGATGTCTTGGCCGAAGCTGTTGAATTTGCCGTCAACGAAAATGAAAATATGATCACCGAAACCATTGAGAGCATTGCTGTGCCCGCTGTCAACAGCGTTTTGGATGATTTCACATTGGCCGATTTGGTTGGAGGCATTGGCGGCGGTGACGATACCGAAAAGACCGAATGTATTCCCCCAGAAAACTAAATGAAACATAAATGCTTTCTTAGTTTTTCATTGTTGGAAATAACGAAAAATTAATAAATGATAATTTTGAAATGAAAAAAATACAAGAGAAAATTTAATTTATTGCTAGGGTAAAGAGGTCAAGGGAAGGGGATGCAGGGGAAATAAGAACAAATCATCTGTATTGTTGAAAGGGGTATTGGAGGGCATTTTCCACCGCCCCCATAGCTTTGCAATACTGGGCCATGTGTGACAGACACATATGCCCCAGCAAGTGTTCCCACATGGGGTGTTGCTAAGGGCTAATCAGCATTTCTCTGGTTTGTTTGTAATTTTTCTCAGAATATTACTTCGTTCTTATTAAGTTTACTCTGGCTGATTGATGGTCACGCCCACTCCCACTCGCTCTCTGTATCTCTCTCACTATATGTAATACTCGTACCTTGCTTTTCTCTCCCTTACATTACGATTTATTTTCTCTAAAAAAAACTCTCGTAAATAACAAACCTTCCCAAAAGTAAATTCTCTTTCTATTACTCTTAAATATCATACATTTCTCTTCTCCTTAAATTATCTTTCCACTCCACACATTTAATAACTAATTACCGCCATCTAATCTATCTAATCACCATACCGGCGGCTTCCTGATAATCATTATCGATTGTTATCGCTCGATTCTGATTGCCTACGATAATCTCTTGTGTTGTCCATTGTTATCGAAAAATTGGCATTTGTATAAAATTGAAGTCTTAGCATATTTCCCAATTTAGTTTATTTACTAGATTCGAGTAGTAAACACACCGGAAAAAAAAATCACAATGAAATATATTTTGGTTTTATTGGCTTTAATGCCATTGGCTCTGGGTCGTGACTTCCAGGAAGTTGTTGATGGTAAGTTTGGACTAAATGTTCTTCTGAAAGTGGTCTCTACATAAATGAAATGAACCAACGATTTGTGAGAAAATATAAATCAATGGTGATGTCAAAATTTATTTTGTGAGGTTAAAACAAATAATCATTTTCTGGATTCCAAACATAAATCACCAGGCAACGGAAGTGAGTTTTGTAGCAAGAAGCCTTCATTATTGTCATTCATAATGAATTCATTTGTCAACCTCAAGTTATGCTTGTTGTTCTCCATCTCAACCATTTGTGTAATAATCCAGATAGTAGATAGTATAATTTTTAGTTGCCTCCACAATATTTCTCAATATTTTTCTTTGAAAAAAAAAAAAAAAAAAAATTTCGATGGTCATATAATTTTTAATAATAAAAAAATGTTTTTTTTAGATAGAATTCTGAATAATCAAATAAATTTTTTATATATAGAATAATATAGCTTGTAGGTTGCCTCTACCTTTTATCTCAAAAAAACTACATCAATTGTTCCAACCAAACATTTATCAGTGGCCATGCAATTGTGAATATTCAAAAACTTCCTTTAAGATAGAAAAAAACATTTTTCTTGGTTGCTTCTAACATTTTCAATAAAATTTTCAAAAAAAAAAAATGTACTTCAAATGTTCCGATCTGTTTCGAAATCGCAAAAGAAACCATGAAATTTTGAATAATCAAAGAATGTTTTTTTAAAACAGAATAATTTTTGTTTTGCCTCTACCATTTTTCTTAAATTTGTTTTTTCGGTGGCAAAATATTTTTTTTTTAAATAAGATGTTCAAACAGGAATTTTTTCTACTAATCAAATATATTTGATTTAGGTAGTAAATTTTTTTAGTTGTCTCTACCACTTTTCTCAAATTTTTTTTTTCGGTGGCAAAATATTTTTTTTTAAAATAAGATGTTCAAACAGGAATTTTTCTACTAATCAAATATATTTGATTTAGGTAGTACATTTTTTAGTTGCCTCCACCATTTTTCTCAATTTGTTTTTTCGGTGGCAAAATATTTTTTTTTAAATCAGATGTTCAAACAGGAATTTTTCTACTAATCAAATAAATTTTATTTAGGTAGTAAATTATTTTAGTTGCCTCTACAATTTTTTTAAATTTTTTTTTCGGTGTCAAAATATATTTTTTTTAAATCAGATGTTCAATCAGGAATTTTTTTACTAATCAAATATATTTTGTTTAGGTAGTACATTTTTTAGTTGCCTCTACCATTTTTCTCAAAATTTTTTTAGGTGCCAAAAAAAACGTTGTCTGTTGCATTTGACTAATTAACAAAATTTTTGGTTTTTTTTGTTGCCTCTACCATTTATCTCAATAAAAATTTAAAAAAAGATTTTCAATGAAAATCATTTATTTCAAAATCCAGGAAATATTAAATAATGAAATGAGTTTTTAGAATAAAATAAGTAGTTTTTAGTTGTCTCTACCATTTTTCGCAATTTAGTTATTTTTTGGATTAAGGATTTTTTGGTACCTGAAACTCTTTTCTCACATCACATGATCAACTGGAAAATTTTGAATAATCATATAATTTTTTTCTGTAGTCTTTTTAGTTGCCCGTACCATTTTTCTGCCTGCAATTCGGCCGATAATTTTTCAGTCTCAAAAATCTTGTTTCCAAGCAGAACCACCGATTTTCAATATATTTTCAACTAATATTTTTAGGGAATGTCGAAATTGTCATGCCTTCCATAAAAAGAAAGGCAGCAATTTGTATCTAAAAGATCGTCTCAAAGAAAGCACTTGGGAAAGATTGTGAGATTTGTAAAACTTAAGTAATGCAGCGTTGTGAGAAGGTGTGGGTGATATTTTCTATAGTGCCAAGAAGAACTTATGTTTGTCTTTGGAATGTAGCTAAGAATGTGTTATGGCTATAAAAAGAAGGCTTTCTAGAAGGCCCCCAGCGCGGCACTAGTTAGGTTTTGTTGTAAACTGAAATTTCTTACAGAAAAATCTCTAACTCTCTAAGGGATTTTTTTAATTACATTTACTTTGTAGTTTGTTTGTTTTTCTTTGTTTCAAATTTCTATTAAATTATCAATTTTTCCCTTTCATGGTGAATTGCCTTTATGAATGTTTGTTGTTTCTCATTATCAACAAATAATAATAATAACCACCTGACTGACAGTAGTTAGAAATTAAAACTCGATTACCACCTTCCCTCTCCATTTACCTGCGGGAACAAAATATTATCAAACCATAAAAGACACAATAATTAATCCGTTTCATTTCTCTTTGCTCTCCTTTCAGCTAAGGAACGTTCCATTTCCAGTCAAGTTGTCGATGCCATTGAAGCGGCCAAGGTGCAAATGCCCTGCGGTTTTCCCGGCTTGGGCATACCACCCCTGGCCCCACTACGGGCTGCCCACAAAGAAGTGAACATTAGTGGCGACAGCCTTCAGGCTTACGGTGAAGTCAACAACTTTCGCATGGACGGTTTGAATGATTTCGATGTGGTGGAATTTAAAGTCAGTGCCATTACCAGCAAAGTTACCTTCAAATTTAATTGGAATCATGTGTATCTGAATACCGACTACATCATGTCGACCAGTTTGGATAGCTTCCGGGTTAAGCGTTCCGGTTCTGCTAAAATTGCCATCAAAGATTTGACCATTTGGGGTAACATCAGATATTCGTTGGGTGTCATCGGTGGCAAGTTCCGTTTGAAACAATTCTATGTGTATGTTTCGCTGGGCGAAATCAAATCGGAAATCGGAGGTCTGTCCAAATACAGCATTGTGAACCGGAAATTGAATGAGCTCATCGAAGAGTGGATTATGTTGGCCATCAATGATAATACCGAAAATATTGCGGAATTGACCAATACAATTGTGGTGCCTATGGCCAATGATATGATTGGCGATCGGGGTTTGTCCGATCTATTGGGCTTGATTTTAGGCGGCGGCGGCGGCGGTGGGGAAGGCGGTAGCGGCAATGAGCCCGCTGAGCCGGTCATCTGTGTGCCACCCGAGGATAAGTGAATATCAACACACTAGATATGAAAGCCATAAAGTACTATATTTGGAAAAATATTAATAAAAGCGATTATTGTTTTATTGTTGCCAGAAAGAAAAAAATAGAAGAAAAAAACAAATTATGATATTTTTAATCAACAGCTAGGGGCTATCGAGCAGGTTTGCCAAAATATCGCTTGTGGTTAGATAATCTCCCAAAATGCTGATAAGACGGTAAATTGTGTGCTTAACAATTTCGGTCTTAAGTGGAGATAAGCCAAATTCCAACAGCACAAACAATCAATAAACATGAAGTACCCAGCACTTGTTAGATAATAGCAAGCGACACGGGTGTGAACAGATGGCGCTAGTAAAATTTTTATTTTAATAGAAAGCTCGGAAAACAAGAGTGATCTTTGGGTTTTAATCACCAAATATTTGTTTTATACTCCGTATTCATAAAAATTTAAAAAACCTAAGTTAAGAAAAATTTATGAAAATACAAAAACTATTTTCACATACCACACATTTCAACAAAGGTTTTTTTTTTAAATTTTTATGAATACCGGGGCATCTTGCTGGAGAAGCATCTAAAAGATCCAATTCAAAATGTCTCTTCAAAAAAAAAAAAAAAATATATTAACATTTAAAAAAAAAATTGCAAAATTTTTGTAAGCATTTTTTTCGTCTCGACATTTTATGGTTTAGAGACGTAATTAGTCGACCTAAGTTTGTCTTCAGACGTATTATATCGTCTGCAAACTCCAGGTGAATCTAATTCTTTCATGGGAATTCAGTCTCACGTTCGTAGAAAAATCATGGCTGCCTTCTCTATTGGAAAAGTTTCCATGAGATTATATTTGGTCATACGAACAAATTTGGATCTAAGTATTGCTGTAGCAGTAGTAATTGTTCTACAAACTCCAGAAGCCACTATGTCTCTCATAGTCCATGTGAGCCTCGTCGCTACCAGAAAAATCTGTAGCCGCCCTCTGCATGTGACTTAGATCGTCTGACCTCTACAATGTCTTTGGCAAAATGTTGGCTTTCCACAATTCAGACCGGCAATTGAAAGCTGTAAGCACAGCATTTGTAATCAAGCTCAAGCAAGACATGAGAAAAACTTGACGTATAGATTATCGAAAACCGACATCATCATGACCGAGAGTGTCAACTAGTACCAGTTTTTATGTAAAGGGTCCGCCAGCTAACGTTTTTTTTTCAACTAGTGCTTATTTCGTTTTCGTTATTTTCGTTATCGGGCCATGTTGAACGAATTTTTGTTTACAAAAATTGAAGAGAAGGATATTGGCAACATTTGAGTTCAACAGGACGGCGCTACGTGCCACATAGCCGAAGCTACACTCGATGTTTTTCGCTCTGTTTTAGAAGAAAAAAAAAAAAAAGTTATTTGGCGGACTTTGAGAGGGTAATTTTTGCTATTTATTTTTTTTTTGTTTGGAAGATTTTACGCAAGTTCCACGGTCTAAAGCCGTACCAAAAAAAGTTGGACGACTTCCAACATTGCGTTTTTAGTTAATGGAACTTGGAAAAGATGGAACATCTGCATTTTTCATCGAACAAATATATTCGGCGAGTCTAATTGTTGGCTCAATTTGGTCCGAAGAACAGTCATGGGCAGTGCAAGAGCTGGGAATGCACTGGTTGGTGCGGCTAATGGTTTGGGGCTTCATTGGACCGCATCAATAAGATGATCATTGCAATCAAGACAGATGACACTTCAATGACCCGGACTTTTCTGTATTCAACATGAAAGAATTAGACTTGGTTGTCATGTGGTTTTTTCTGTATTCAACGTGAAAGAATTGGACTTGGTTGTCATGTGGTTTCATAATGCCACACAATGAACTTATTCAGGACCGATTTTGGTGGGAAACCAATCACACATTTAGTCACCGTCAGTCAAGTGTGTGATTTGGCGCCACTAGACTATTTTACACATGCCATTGATCAGATACCGGTCGAAATGTTGGAAAAAAAATGTGCCAAAATTTCACTTTCAGAAAGGACCATCTGAAGAGTAGCCTTAAGCAACATTTACATAAAATAATCTACAAATGGCCGCCACTGATTTATCAATTCAAATAAATATTTCATTCAATCAGACATGGATTACTGCACTCTTAATACACGCAGCTTCACAATAAAAGGCAAATGCAATACACTAGCGCCATCTCTTTACAAACGGAAACACTAAGTGCTGTCTGTTGACATTATTGTGCACAAAAAGTTGTTTTCAAATCCATTGGGTTAGGTCTTTGCTGTGGGCATTAATCCCCAACAACGCCGTCTAGCCTAGACACAAACCATGTCAACAACAGGGTGTCTCTGTCACGAAACACAGGGTGAGAACAAAAAACAATGCCTCAAAAAATTAAAAACACAATTCAGTTGAAGTAAAATAAATCTCCAAATTTCATACACAAAACCAAATTAGACAACAGGGCGATTCAGTGAGAATTAACTTTTCCCTGGCAAAGATGTTGTGGTCATAAGTGTAGAAACGGACGGACATAGTTATTGATAATCGGATGAGCAGACATTTAGGAGGACTAATATATATACGGACGGGCTGGTAAAAGATCAATGGAAGAACAGCTAGACAGACATATACAGTGTACTCTCTCATACGCAGACACCTAAGGGACTGCGAATTTGGTTCGCTTATGAGAGGTATCCGCATATGAGAGAAGTACCCAAAACAGACTCTACGATCTCCCCCTGTGGACCTTGGACAGCTTAGTAAATTATATACGCGGATTTCAGTTTTTCCCTACCTAGTGATAACAAGGAATTTCATGACTTCTTGCACTTACAGGTTGAAGTGGTTCTGCATTAAACTCCACATGTTCTGATTTAAAATAGCTGCAAATTAATTTTCCCAACTTCCCTTTGAATACAAATGGCGTCCTTTACTGAAACTCACGATTAAAGGCCGTACAATGTATACGGAAGCAAATCCTTTTAATTGCCTCGAAAAATATAAGTGAACAAGTGAAAGTATCCCCCCCAAAACGGATGAAAGGAGAGCGCAACAAAATGTGTCGGGGTCTTCAAGGGTGGCGCACAAACAGGCGACAAAAAAACCTTACGAAATATAAAGTGTCAACAGCCAGAAGGGAGGAACGGGAAGTGCGTTTACAGGAAACCGGAAATTGACAACAAAACTGCAGGAAACCCAGCCAAGCAATAATGATGTTTCAAATTGATATTGGAATGCCGAAATACAGAATATAGATTTAAGATGTTCCGAGCAAAAGCAAATAACTCGTTTTGAAAATTTGTGCGATTTATTGAGTTTTACTTTGTTGCCGTTTTCTTTTCACTTTTTGGTAATTTGCTATGTGAAGACATAGAAAAATGTTCACACAAATGTAAATAAATCGTTTCAATATAGCAGAGACAAGTAAAACACCCACACACATACATGAACACACTTACGTATGTCCTTATAAAGTGTCCTGTATGGGATCAGACAGAAAGGGGTTGATGATGATGATGATGATGATGGGGGTGGGGGTGAAGAACAAGAGGTTTGAAATATAATCCGTTGCCTTATACTTAAGCGAGAAATCTAGCGAAAACCCAAAGCAGCAGAACGCATCACATTCACATCCAGATATTTGGAACATTGAAAAATAAGCAGATTCTCATCTAAATTCTTTTACATTTTATTTTCGACATTTTTCACTGTTGTTGTTTTTCCGCTGCCTTCCGGCTGCTTTTGTTTGTCGACTTGACTTTGCATGAAATAAAAGCCGGCACACATAACAACTTTTTCTCAAGTACGAATCGTACGTTACGAATCGGGAGGATGGATGTCGGAGACTGGCAAGGAATGGCATGGAGATGTTTGTGTATGAGTCAGACAGATTTCCGGCGCTTAAAACTGTCTGCTTCAAGGATATAAGTTGAGGCGTTGTTATACAATTGTAGCCATTTTCTTCTATTTTTTTTTCTTATGATTCTCTGACGCTGCTAAATGAAGAAAGGGAAATATAAAATGAATATTTATAACCGAACACACACACACACAAAAAACCCAGGGGGTAGGAAAAACTACCGGAGAATTCACGGATCATGTTTGTTTTTTGTGTGAACTTGGAAATTTTGTGTATGCGAATGTGTGTGTAGGCGGCGGCATAGGTAGTAAGTTTTTCGAGGCCATTGTGAGGATGTAAATTGAAATTTATGGCGTTAAACTAGATTTGTTAGTGTCAAAGGGCGAACAAGTTTTTATTTTTTGGTAATCACAATTGCCAGTTGGAGATGTGTGTTGGTGGAAAACAATTAAAAAAAAATAAAAGTTTGCCTTGTCGCCTTTCCCTATTTAATAATTTATAGATTCGATTAATTGGAAAGCCAATAAATTTATAGTTTCATAAGAGTTTATTGAAGTTATCCAAAAGAGTAAGAACTTATCTTCTAAAGTTACTTTTCAAATTGAAAATGTCTGTAGTAGTGCCGTCACAGCAACTGAAATTGTAAATTAAGCTCAGAAATAATATTAATCATACGCCACATCTTAATATATATTTACCCTCGACACTGATTCACTGATACACTGATTCACTGACTCTGTCACGCAGTACGTAGGAATTTAAATAGGCATTCTATAATAATTCTATAAATAATAATAATAAAAAAAATAATATTTTTTTTTTTACAGAAATTGTGTTTTCCCCAATTTTTTTTTTACAAATTTTTTTTTTCACCAAAATTTTTTTTTTCCACAAAATTTTTTTTTTCCAAAAAAATTTTTTTTTTTCAACAAAATTTTTTTTCAGCAAACATTTTTTTTTTTTTAACAAAAATTTTTTTTTTCAACAAAACTTTTTTTTTTTCAACAAAAATTTTTTTTCCACAAATTTTACAAAATAGTTTTACACTGTCTCATAAGGGACTAAGAATTGTGTCCGCTTATGAGAGAAATTTATTTTATTTTTTATTTATTTATTATTAATTACAATACAAAGTAAATTTATATTCTAATTTTTGGGTCCAAGGGTAAACCGGGTGACATAGACCATATGTTTAGATTTTTGCAGCGACAGACCAAAGCCTCTGGTGGGAATCGAACCCACAACCCCCACGCTGATAGGAATATGAGAGAAATAGACAAGAGAACTGTTGCGGATTGGTACTGAAAAAAATATTCGTTTATAAGAGGTGTCCGCTTAAGAGAGGTGTCCGCAAGGAGAGAGTACATTGTAGTTGCATAAAGGTTAAGATGTAAGTAATTTGATATGACTTTCAGACGCCAGAAAACACAGAACAATATTTCGCCTATTCTCATTAAGAACTCCCGAGAGATTGATGAGCCAGAAGGATTAAGTCAATAGTCTAGCGTCGATTTGCCTTTTCCATGTGTGCGATGGTCTTTAATTTGCAATATTTAAATTTTTAGGTTTCATAAATCCTCTACAGTTTCCTAGAATATTTCTCTTGGCTATCCACATTCTTACATTATTCCTGAACAGTCCTCGAATCAATATCAATCATACGCCACCCTGAGCTCTACGAAAATATCAAGGTTTTTCTTAGAACTGAGCAGTCATACGCCACTCGTTGTCATCCACAAAATAACAAGGTTTTTCGTTGAATTGAACATCATTATTGCTACTACACATCGCCTTGGCCTATAAGACAGCCTAATCCTGTGTATTTGCCATTGACAAAAGGCCAAATTTTCCTATTCTCCCTGCCTTTCTCACAATGCGACACCCAACTTAAAAGTCGCACAGTCAAGTGTGACTCCAGAGAACTTGCCTTCGCTGTGCCAATACATATTTCTTATTCTCCTTTCGTTAGGTCTGTGTCCAAAACACGATACAAACGGAAAGTAGCTTTTAACATTTTCATAATTTATGGCCGACACAAACACACACACACACATGTATTTATTTATTTATTTTTAAGGACCATTCTTCGAATTTGTTGTATTTCATTTTCTTTTTGTGGCAGTCTAATATATTTCAAGTTTCACATATTTAAGTGTAGTTAGCTTAGTTGTTTTTTTCTCTCTCTGAACTTGTTAGACAGTTTTTTTCCTGAGAACTCTAGCTAATGATTTGCGAGTTTTTGGTTGTAGGTTGACATCTGAGAAATGGGGGGGAAAAAACTTTTCTTAAGCAGTTCGATTTTATAAGTACTTGCGACGGAGTATGACAAGAAGAACTGAGAACAATTCAGATTGTATAAGGACTCTTTGGAGTGCAAAGGAATGTCATCGTGGTCAGTAAAATGTAAAGAGATAATCAAATACACAAGACTACTTGAGTTTACTCACAAATCCATTCTGGGCTTATCAGATATGAAGAGACTCAGGAAATGGTCTTACTTCATCAAGCAATTGCATTTTGTTAATGCAGTACAACATTCGTTTGAAGATATCCACGTTTTATGTTTCAGAAGAGATTATTTTCTTGTTAAATAAAAGAGCTTTCCATTTAAATTAATTTTCATTATTCTACCACAATCTGTTGATGGAGACAGACGCGTGTATCCGTAGCACCTGGAACAGTCAACAACCACTTTACTTTTCACTACTACGAAAAGTTAAAAATGCCAACTCGAACTTCCAGGAATCCAAAAAAATCACCACAATAACTAAATTAAAAAAAAATTATTAATATTAATTTGGAGAAGATTGGGAGTATGATAAATATTAATTTGGACAAGATTGGGAGTATGATTAATATTAATGTAAAGTTTAATTGCAAAGGTTTAGCCTTTAGTTGTGTCGGGAATTTCGATGGCATTACAAAACGAAAACAAAAACCAAACAATATGGTTACGGTGGACAAAGCCTAGATTTATTAAATACCTTTGGGTTTTGTCGTCTTCTTCACGTTTTCGAATAGGAATTTCAAAAATTAACTTTGGAAGGAACCGACTATGTCACAGTTGGCTCAAATCTATTTCTACAGATTGAAAAGGTGCTAACGCTTTGTCATTGAAACGTACGGTTCTTAATGCTGAGTTAAAAATCAAAAACTTCCCTCTGTTGATTGCTGGTCTATTGAAAATGGTCAACATTTTTAAAATATCTTTACCGGCACCAAAGCTATACGGCTTTCCTCAAGTGAGCATAATAAATAATATCAATCATACGCCACCCCGTATACAATTGAAAATATAAAAATGTTCCACAAAATCTCTTATATTAAAACGTTTGTAATTGTAATTGTTAAAATTTAAAATGTCTTTAATTGAATTCTCACTCTTCGCTTACCGCAAAATGCTGCATTTTAAAACATTCACACAACTGAATTAACTTCAGTTGAAGTTTTTCCAACGGACCAACTCCTGTGCACACGAATAATCAACATTCTGCGGGTGAGAATTAAAATTCATTGCTTCAGCTGTTGTTAAACTCAATATGGCCAATAAAAATTCAACTACTACAAGACATTTAATGCATAAATTTCATAGCATGAAATGAACTTGCAGTAGCAGCTCGGGGATGTAGATAGCAAGGCTAGCAGAGCAAAAAAGTATGGACGGAATGGGGAAGCAGCATAAGAGGAGAGCGTACAAAATAGAACAAAACTTATTCAATCAATTTGATTCGTAAAGGTTGTTAAAGGTGTTATGTTACGGATACGAACAGAAGACACGGGCGGCGGCAGGCAAAGAGGTCAAAACATAATAATATGGCAAAAACGTGCTAAATTGGCTAACAGAGCCTAAGTGGTTTGAATAACAAATAGGTAAGATACGATTATGACAATGGACATGACAGGCAGATAGTAAAATATGCAAAAAGGGCTTGAGAAAGGCACACGGTAAGGACTTGGAGACAAGTGATTTAATTTAATAACATTTAAGCAAAACGTATAAAGCCACCTCCCTCCAATGTTATTTTCGAGTAAGCAAAGTTAGCCTTTTGCCACAACATGCAGTACCCTCAAGCAAACAACAAAGGTCAAATTTAAAAATTCTTCGGTGTAAAAGTATCCACAGACTCTCCCCTGTTGAACACCACTTTTATTCATGTAGTCCTTTAGGTAGAGTATTGTGTCCTCTGACAACCCATTGCTGCTAGAGGGTGTAATTTTTCACGAAAAGTTTCAGGTTTTCAGCAATGTTGATAACATTGTTGCCATTGTATGCACAGACGATGTGTGTATTGCTCTGTTTTGGGAAGATGGTTATTCGTTTTTTAAATCACATAAATAATTTGAAAACAAATAGTGAAAGTTTACGTCCATTCCAGAACTTTTCAGGGAATCGGTGAAATAGAAGAAAGAAAAAAACTCGCACCCAAAGTAAATTTTTTTTCTTCATAAATATAACAATAAAATGCAGCTGGAGGGAGGGAGCTGAGAAGGAGTTGGAGGAGATGGCTGCTGTAACTTATGACAAATTTGCCGGAGAAGTTTTGTCTGAACAACAGTAATTAATCCTTAAGGCTCCGTGATAAATTACATAAACGGGGAAATTTTGCAATTTTTTGGATTTTTCCATAATTGCAGGCCATTGTGGCGTATGATTAATATTAAATATTAATTGTATTGGGAATTTTGAGGGCAATACAAAATTAAATTAAAATCTTGCAGCAGACTTTTTATTGTTAGATATCTTGGTTGTAAAATGCAATCAACAAACTTGAAATTGCTTGAAAACAAACAGAGATAATGCAATGACTTTTGGGAGGCTACGAATTAATATTAATCATACGCCAACCGGTGATTATTGTTTTAATGAAACCTTACAGAACTGGGACAACATCTGAATTAATATTAATCATACGCCAGTACAATAACATTTCGAAACCCTTAAGAGTTTATGTAAATTGTCATTGTTCATTCATCAGAAGATTTCTTTGAACACAAAAAGTACCAGATAAATTATGGAAAACAAAGATTTTAGTTTTGTTTTTGTCCATTTTCATATTCAGACAAAGAACACATATACATATACAGTATCCTTTTAGTTCTTTACATTTACTTGAAAGTAATTGAGAACTCACCTACAGCAGAAGCAAATGCTGCATGAACGAAACACAAGAAAAGGAAAACCCCCCAACCCAAGAAACCCCTGTACGGATAAAGAAGAAAACTACAGCAGAAACAAATTGGAAAAAACTGATTTCTTGTTTTTTTTTCTTGTTGCTGGCGCAAAAGTTTAATCAACTGTAATATCATTAAATTTGCAAAATAATACCGGAGAAATTGAAATGTATTCCATGAAAACGAAGTAAAAACCCCAGGACAAATGAAGTTGCAATCAAAGATATAGTTTTTTTTGTTGTTGTTTTGTTTGAAACTTGAAAAGAAGAAATTTGATTAAATTGCCAGATCAGGCTTTAAAGTTTAATACTTGAAGTTATTGTTAAATTTTGCACACGTTTTCCTCCCAACGGAATTGCACACTACAACTCATTCTCAAGTTAAAAAAAAAATGGAGCAGAACCGAAACGAGTTGCTATTTGACTTTGTTATTACCTCACCCCCCCCCCCCCCCGACCCCCCCTCGCCGATTGCAGTTGATGTTTAACTTCTCATCTCGTCTTGTTGGCTGGTCGTGTAACTTAATGCGGCCATGTAATGAAACATGAAATGGCACGGGTTGTTAAATTTTATGATGTCATCTAGAAAATGAGGAAAATCATGGCGTTGAAGGACAACAGGAGAAAATTAAATGAGACTTTTCATGTTGGCCGGGTTTTCGAAGTGAGCTGGAGCGAGGCAGCTGAGAAGGAGTTGGAGCAGATGGCTGCCGTAACTTATGACAAATTGCCGGAGAAGTTTGTCTAAACAACAGTAATTAATCCTTAAGGGTCCGTGATAAATTGTATACAAGGGGAAATTTTGCACATTTCTTTTTGATTTTTCCATAATTGCAGGTGATTGTGACGTATGATTAATATTAAATATTAATTGTATTTGACGGCAGTAAAAAATTATATTAAGAGTATGAATAAGTTTAAGAAGTAATTTGGTTTTAGACATTTTCGAGTAGGACAAACGCAGATCCAATTGACAAAACTACTATTGTTTTGGAAAATACTACTACATAGTCATCATAGTGAAGGCAAGTCACAATTTAATTGAATCATTGAGTCTGGTTTTGTAAGTAGGGAGTAGACAGCCGTTTATGTTCCTGTAACTAATGACAATCGCACGTAGCAGTTAGTTTGAATTAATTCCTATGGTGGTAGCAGTTGATTTGAATTGATTCTTATGTTTCAGTGGAACATCATAAAAAAAAATATATATATATATAAATATAAATAAAAGGGAATCTTAATATATATATACCCTCGACACTGATTCACTGATTCACTGACTCTGTCACGCAGTACGTAGGAATTTAAATAGGCATTCTATAATTTTCTATAAATAATAATAATAAAAAAAATAATATTTTTTTTTGTACAGAAATTGTGTTTTCCCCAAATTTTTTTTACCAAAATTTTTTTTTTACAATTTTTTTTTTTACAAAATTTTTTTTTACACATTTTTTTTTTTTACAAAAATTTTTTTTTTTACTAAATTTTTTTTTTCCAAATTTTTTTTTTCAACAAAAATTTTTTTTCAACAAATTTTTTTTTCCACAAAATTTTTTTTTTCCACAAAAATTTTTTTTTTCAAGAAAAAAATTTTTTTTTCAAGAAAAAATTTTTTTTTCAACAAAACTTTTTTTTCGACAAAAAATTTTTTTTTTTCAAGAAAAAATTTTTTTTTCAACAAAATTTTTTTTTTTTCAACAAAATTTTTTTTTTTTTCAACAAAATTTTTTTTTTTTCAACAAAATTTTTTTTCAAAAAAAATCAATTTAACTCTCCAACCCGCATGAGTGCCTCGAGGGACGTCTTTAGAGGCACTCCTATAGAGGCACATTCTTATATAGATTTTAAGAATTTGACGGTTAGAGGGTTAAGAATTCTTGAGATAAATCTTCTAGACATTTCCACAAGATTATTAACCCATCACTTGATTTGATGGAAACATACTAGCTAATTCTCAAAAAAGTAATAAAAATTCGTCTAAATTCAAACATGGGAGCGTATGATTAATTTTAATTCGTAATGATTAAACATTCAACCCTTTATCTGCGCTTGTGATGGTGGGATTTGGGAATTTTCACATGCTAATGAAAACTGAAAAAGTAAGCTACAAACACACACACTCACACCTTTAAGGAGAAGGCGAACTAATATCTGAGTTGCTCAAGGGCGGAAATTACCAAGAGATGAAGTAGTCACTGATCTCTTATACACTTCCATTACTTCCATTAAATATGTATTTAAAATTGCCAGTTTTTTTTCTGAACTTCAAGCCATTAAAAAAACATTTTATGGGGAATTTTATGTGAGCCAGGGAAGTTAGCAATTTCCAAAAATACAGTTATTACCGAGTCAGACAAACAGACAATAAATAAAATGAAATACAAAATGCTGTTTAATATTTTCTTTCTGGGAAAGCTAAACTCATTAAAAAGTGAATTGCGTTTTTTCGCCTTCAATCGAGGTTTTAATTGAAATGGATTTTGTTGTTTCCTTTTTTTTCTCTCTGTATATTTGAAGTGCGTTACCAACTTTTAATTAGTCAGCAGAAATCGGCATAAGGCGAAGCCCTTAATGAATTGCTTTCTCGTTGTTAATTATATTCAGAACGGTTGACAAATGATTTCGTTAAACAACCAAACGTCGGCTGGCAAGGATTCCCTTTTTGCCCTACCTGGGGATATTCGTGGTATTAATTGCTTAGCTCAGCGCCACGGAGGAAGGAAATACGAAAGCAACACAAAGGTTCAACATTAGTTTAATTCTGCAACCAACCAACTTAATGGGCTTTTGCCAACATTTTGTTTTTTTTTTTTGTTTTGTATATCTGGGAAATTTTCCATGAAATTTTATTGATTTTCTTTTCTTGTTTCTATGCTGTTAAACGGGGGACCCAAGACTCTTTTCACACCACCTCTGTTGTCTGTTTTTCCTTTTGTGCCTACCGACAAAACAAATATCATTTCTGTTGCCGGGCCGGACATTACATTTCAATACCGGGACCACCACCACTTCAGACTATTTTATTGCTTTGCTTCATGTTCGAGCGTTACATTAAAATTGTATTGAATTTCTGATTAGCGGCGTTAATATTACGCAGTATAATCCCGAACTGCAAGGGAGCGGAGTCGGCCACTTGTGGGAATGAGAAATAAACGGATATTGATATAGGCAGAGGATATTGAAAGGCACACAGGCCAAGAGTGGATTGCAGGCGGACATGGCAACGGAAGCGAATAGAGAAAGTAAATGCAAATAGACGCTTTTGCTCAAGGATAACCGGAAACAAACAACAGATGACACCATGGCAACGCGAAGAAACATTAATATCCAGCCAGGATTCTTAAAGAGGTTTGAGAAATCCTTAAGACTAAAAGATGTAACGCAACCGTCGTCAATGATAGTTGAGAGCTGACAAAAAAGATTATTTTTATAATCAAACTGTGTTTATTTCACTGTGTCAGGGATATTGGAGAAATTCTGTTATCTGCCAGTCAGCCAAACCAGACGCATTTATTTTGGGGAGACACAATTTGTAGACCGTCATAAATCTTAATGCAATTAAAAGAACTTAAAGGTTATTTATTGCCTAATGAAAATGCAAGCAGCAACATTTTGTCTAGAGTCGTAAAATATAAAAAATTTCAAAACGTTTAAGGATTGAAAGAAATGCGAAGGAGCAGAGGGAACAAGATCCTAACAGATAGGTGGACTTGTTCGGCACCCAAAGACAGAGTCTTGTAAGAAGCCTGAGTATTTTGTTGTTGCATGTAGATAATGGAGCAGAAAAACAACTCTAAATCCCCTCTAGAGTAGAGCCTGAGTAATCTGTTGTTGCATGTAGACGATGGAGCAGAAACAACTGTAGATCTCCTGCTTGCGAATTAAATTGTCAGTTGATGTTTAACTTTTCATTTCGTGTTGTTGGCTGGCCCTGTAGCTTAAAGCGGTCATGTAAAGGCAACGGTTAAATTGTATGATGTCATCTAGAAAATGAGGAAAATTAGTACATTGCGAGACAACAGCTTTTCATATTGGCCAAGTTATAGTGACCACTGGAAACTAAAAAAACAAATGTTATTACAATACTCCTTAACATAGGCAAAACATTTCCTATTGATTTATCACCTAAATCTTGGCCTACATTAAGGCGTTGCTGGCCAGAAAACCACCCTGCCACTCAAAACATCCTATGGCCAAGGTAATTACAGCAGTTTGTATGATAATGGATGACAATATTTTAGTTCAACACTTATCACAAATCTTTATTGTCACAATTCCATTAATGTAATTTCCCCCCCGACCATCGACAACCTAAAATCGGTATTAATTTGTATATGTCGTCTTTCCATAGAGTCCCCCTTAAATTAACAACATTTCCGAGAGTTTCCAATAATCATAAAACAGTCGGGTACTTCATTAAACACATTAGTTGTAGTGGTGGGTTGGCAAACAAGCAGCCCCACCACAAGTGTAAGTACGAAATCCCACTACCAAAATACTCTGCTCATCTTGTCATATCCTGGGAACAACTCGACACACATGGTATCATCTTGGCAACCACTTTCAGTCCTGATATGCCAATTGTTGAATATTCTAGCGAGACGACGACGATGATGATGATGATGATGAGCAATTGTTACAAATGGGAAGTAAGATGAGCAGAGATTTGCACTCCATGTGCTGTGGGCTCTGACGCCTGGCACATGAACGCAGCCAAGATAAAGCACGTACATTTTATTATTATTTGCTAAAGAATATTCATCGATTTTGGCCACCCCGAACCCCCTGCTTACACCGACCTAACCATCCTTCATTTCAGTCTGTGGTATCAACATGTAGGGTGAGGTTATCATGTTCATTTTGTTGGATTTCCGTTTTCCTATGAACAACTTTTGTAATATTGATGGATATTTAAAGGATTTCAGCTGTTTTTTTTTCTTTCTTTCTTTGTATAGTTCATGGATGATTTGGGGATAGTTCAATGTTCAAGGTTTTACTATGTGGGATTATTTGAAATGAGTTATTTTAAGAGAGGTTTGTGTTCATTTATTTGAAAGTTAATAAATGAAAACATGTTGGAACTTTTGGCAAGATGTGGAGGCAGACAACAATTACGGATAGTCTCATCAGAACTTTAGTTTCTTTGAAAAAAAATCACAAGATGGATGTGAAGAAAATGACTTTACAGATTGTCTCGCACAATAGTATTTCAGATTGATAATCAGGGAGAGAGAGAATGAAACCTGAATTTTATCCTTTGTGTGATTTCCACATTGCGCTTTTAAGTTTTGTTCATTTCGTGTACGGTGGCGAATGATTGATATTAATTTGAAGGTATTTTCACATTTTGTTGGATATCTTTGGTTGCACTGAAGGCATTTCAAAAATTCGAAAAGAAACATGACTGAAGGCAACTAAAACATTGTTGTTATGAAGAAATTATCTATATGTGTGAGTCAAACACTCATCATATGTTTTTGTTTTTAAAATTTTTAAAAAATTGGTTTCTTTCTTGAATTACAATATTTCAGCCAACGAGTCATAGCCAAGGAATTAAAATAGTAGGTATGTCGACGAATCCATGGATAAGAACCTCACATTGCATGAAACGATGTTAGTGCCCGGTGGGTCACTTTTGTCCAGCAGAACTGATCCTGCGGAAGCACCCCACCATAGGGTTACGGCGGCCAAATTACGCGCTGATTTCAGATCAATTCCCCCTTTCTTCATTAGGTGATGTTGAGGGGATACCCTTTCTTTCCCAAACTTATATGAATAGCAATATGTTTCCTTGTGGCGATTACTCGAGCAAACAAAACCCTTTGAACCCACAGACTTCATTCTCATCAGCTTAACTTAAGATCCACATCTTTTCAAATCCCATCACACATATGTAAATTCTCAATATTGCACTGCCTTAAAACACATTTCCAATTAAAATTAACAACCACTCAAGCAGTTAATGCAATCCTTTCAATAAAGCGAGCTCTTAACTTCATAGGCAAACTACTTTACACACCCACTTGAAAATGACGATTTTATCATTTTAATTGAATTTGATTTCGCCTCCCTCACACATGTCCAAAGGATATGTGCATGTGATGTTATCGTATAAAATTAATAATATTCAATTAATTAAAGAGATGTTGTGCGGATAAAGTATAATTTAGATTTTTAGGACATCGAAGCGTATGAGTGTTATTAATTGCGAGTAATCTTCAATAAGTGCAAATAACTTGAGTAATTTTGTGGCGATTTGGGTAGACAATATGGCAAATGACAGATAAGACTTGAGGTAAATGGAAACTAATCCATTTCGTTGAAAAGAAAATTTGCCCAATGACAATGACTACTTTCAACTGTTTGTGTTTGCTGGGAAATGTCAGAGGATATTTTCTTGGTTAATGAAATACAATTAGCAAAATAAAGTATTGCAGACAATAGCAACGATACGAAGACAATTGATTATTTATAATTTATCTCGCATAACCAATGGAGCGTATAAGTGTTATTAATTCAAAGTATTGACGGAAAATGTTGTTGATAATTTTGTAGCCATATTGGAATTCATTGTAGAGAAGAACTGGCGAAAATTATACTGTACTAGCTTAAAATATTTTCTAAAAGACAAATATCTGAAAATTTAAATTTTATTTAGATTTGAATTTAATACATCTCTTCCTTTTGTGAAGAAGCAGCAACCATTAACTTAACTAATAATGCCCTCTTAATAGAACACATTAAACAGGGAAAATTACATTTCCAGACTCTGTGGCGTATGACTGTTATTAACTAAAAGTAATGTTGATAAAGTGGAGATAACTTTGACAATTTCAAAGTAATTTTTAAATTTAATATGGCAAACGAACGATATAACGTTAGGCTAATGAAAATTAATCAATTTTAGAGTGGGTTTTAAAATATAGCGAGATAAAGACATCATCTCTTTATTCCCCTAAGGCACCAGTAGGGTGGTTTGATGAATACCCTCAGCATGTATTAGATTTAATGATGCTCTTTTAATTAACAGCAATTACCAAAACAAATGATTGCACAGCATTACAATGAGTACAAGTTAGACAGAAGGCACGGGATCTCGCACTATATTAAGAAATTTATTCTCGAGAGGGCGATCCTAACCCTTTCGCATGGAAAATATTTCGCCCACAATAGCCTAACTGGTTGGTTGGTAACAGTGTCGGCACAAAGGCACTCTGGGACATGACTCATGTCTGTGGTCTTCCAGTGCCGTAGGAGCGCCAACTTTATAACCTCATGGGCTTGTTTTTAATAACAGTTCTTTTCGGCCTTCTTCGCCGTTTGGAAATAATTCATACTTCTGCAAGGGGTAGGTATGCGTACGTTTGTGGAGAAAACAGGATCCCTGTAACGGGTGCTTTTATAAATCACCGACTGAGAATTACTGCCTGTTTTCATAAAACGAATTTGGTCATTCGTTTCAAATCTTCAATATTGGAATCGTTATAAAATGGGTTTCGGACAATTTTCAATTTTTATTTTCAGATATATGATAGATAGCGACATAGAGAACATATTACCGAACGAAAAATATCTCATTATTGACAAAAAAAATCAAATTTATTGGGCTTTAAATTTTGACAATTTGTAACGATTAAACAAATTCGTTTTATGGAAACAGGCAGTTAAGCATTAGTTCGATTCTATACAATATTCAACTGCAAAATGTACGTCCGCCTTAAAGTAGGCAACACTTTTTTTAATCTCCAAGCATTTATTAGTTGACAGCCTAACAAAGCAATTTCATTTGTGATTGCCAAAAGTCTCAAACCAAGAAAAAACTTTCAATAGAGTGAGTGACGAACTTTTGAATTTTACCCCACATTATTTTGGACAAACTCACCAGGCGTTAACTTGAATAATAACAATAACCGTTGGTTATGCTAAAATCGCCTAAATGTATGCAGAAACTATTTGCAAACAATGAAAATATTCACAGAGTTTTATTTGTGTTTAAAAAAATAAAACAAACTAAAAATTTCAACTGTTGGCTGCAGCAAAAACTTTGCTTAATTACGGCAATACTTTGGAAAGGCATATTGGAGTACGTTTAGGCCAACACTCACACTGTGTCTGTGTGGGAATGCCCTCAAAACTCCCAAAAGTAGGCTACAGTTGTTTTTGTTTTTGGCAACACAATATCCACTGTGAGGCTTACAAACAACCAACACGATTCAAATTGAGGCCATATTGTTGAACAAAATGTAATTGTAGATAGCCTAAATGTAGGCAATGCTATTTGGAAATGCACAAAGGAAAAGTCTATTGGATAAACACTTTTCATTTAGTAAACTATTAAAAGGCAACAAAGGAAGGGGTGTGTAAAATGGAACGCTTTAAGCCATTTAGCGCCAAATGGTAGGCCACTATTTGAAATAGTTTATATTTTATATTAGTTGCCGGCTTTTAGGCGCTCAGAAGTGCAAGTGTTCCACTTTACACTTCCAACCTTTGGTCTAAATGAAGAGCATTAGCTAAATTGTTTTTGATTTGGGTATTTAAAAATAGTGTCCACAAGAAGAATCAAAGTTTTTCATTTTTTTTTTTAATTACAGCCAAAAAGTATCGGAAGTTTACTTTTGCGCCACCTGTTATATTAGATTTTCTGCATATTAATCAAAACTTATTTTAGAGTAACAACATTTATGCATTAACAGTTTCCGAATTGGACGGGGACTGCTTAACAAAGTCAGAAGAGTTACTGAAATACAGACTAACATCAGTTACTCCCAATTAACAAATTATTTATACTTTACTCAAAACCCCCTTCATTATTATGAATCAATTCGTAACCCATATCTTAATTACCAAATTAGGCAACATTTGTGCGACTCTTTTTGTTGTTGTCGTCGTTAATCCTTAAAATAGACTACATGATTTCACACATGTAGTTATCATGTCCATGGCAATTAACACACGCAGTACGTTAGATATTCGTTTTATAGCCGGGCATCGTCATGCCATTAGATCCTAAAAATAGGCAACACGTGTCATAGACACACAAATCGCCCACTGGCATGCAATATTTCACAACAGCAGAAGAGGAAAACACGCGAAAGTGCCAAAAGACAGGCAACAGTTTTTAATAAAGCAATAGACAAAAAAAAAAGACCAGAACCAATTCCCCTTCTTCTTCCTCTAAGGAAAACGAAATTGAACCTCCACACAACATTCAAATGCTCTAAAACGGTTATTTATAATTTGAGCGAAGTGGTTCGAAATTGATATTGAAAAGTGTTGCATAATTGTCAAAAGATAAAAAAAAACTATGGGTTTTTTTTTATTTCTACCTTTAGGCAAAGTTATCACCGGCAAATAGCTGCATATTGTTGTCCTTTGCGGCAATAATTCACACTAGTATAAAAAGGTTCTCTACAGCATCACAACACAGAGAGACTCCATGGAATGGTGGGCAATGGACTTTGTTAAAACAAATACAAAACTCCGTAAAACTTGAGCACTTTGTGCAATATTTTTTCAATATCCAATCTCGGCAATAAATTCCTGTCCCTGTACAGCTCTAAAATAAACGAAACAGAAAAATGATATTGTGTTGCCAAACGCATATAAAGTTCATCATATCAAATGCCCAAAGGTAGGCTGTACTTTTTTTTAGTGAAACACTCGCGCCTTCTCGTATGCAATAGTTTTATTTTACCATTTTCTATCTTTGTCATAAATCTATTTCCAGGCATGAAAAAATCTACTCACTGTTCGAATTCAGAGAGAAATGGAGTAGGGGAGGTGGGGGTTTGTATGTTAGGTAAACCGTCTGTCTAGAAAATATTCAATTTCAATGCTATCTGTTTTGCTAACAGAATATAACAATCGTTGATGTTAGGGCGACAATTTTAGGAACACGTAAAAGTTAACAAACAATCCTACTTCATGGATGAATAACACCCGGAATTAGGCTGAATTTTTGTACCATCGAAGAAGTACAAAACTAAGTTTGTTTCAGTTTTCTTCATTTGATTACTAGGGTATACAAATTTGCAATTTTGCAATAAACTTTTGAGTTTTTTGCACGATTTCAAAAACTACAATAATTTTTCCATCGTTTACCTTTTTTTACAATCTGTCAAAGTACATATAAAGTTTCCAAAGCCCCCAAGGCCATCACAATTTTTACGGTTTCGTAAGACTTTCGCCACAAACTGTCCACACAACTTGTTTGACAACTTAACATCTGTTAACTTGTTTAGAAACTTACAACAAATTCACCAAAATAAAGGAAAACCATGACTTAAACATACCTGCAACGAAAAGGAAAATAAGAAAAAAGTGTAAATAAAATTATATTCGTAAAACAAATCATTTTCAATTTTCCAAACACTTAGGAACGAACTACACATATATATATATATAAAGAAAAAGGAAAATAAAACAAAAAGAACTTGAGAAAAACTTAAATCCAAATAGCTTAAAAACTTTGTTAAACTCAACAACATAGAACTGGAGAAACTTGTCCACTACCTCACTCGCTTACATTTAAGTAATCCAGCATGCAAACCAAGGCCAGAGTAGGAGTAGTTGGCTAAAATCCCTCCGAGTACCGATGGAAGAAAATTCCGAAGCACAAACGATTTATTTCCATTGTCAACCAGTGGCACCCACCACCACGTTACTTATTGTCAATGTCATAAAGTTTCTGGTTCCATTCAGTTTGGCTCCTCTTGTTCGGGCTTTTGCTCGTCTTTTGTTCTTCCCCTGCTGTCCAAGTAACTGTTGTGCTCATGCCAAGGCAGGCTTTTATTTTCGGTTGCAAAATAGTACAAAACGTCATGAGCAACAAGAAAAGGCCAGAAATGAAATCAAAGAGAACGGAAAAGAAACGAAAAAAACCATAACAGAATGACAGTTTTGAAAAACTAGGGTGTCATAACAATGCCATGTGTCAACACAATGGGACACAATAATTGGATTATTACAATGGAAATATCCCTCCATCCAACGACGACGTCGACAACGGCCCAAGACATTCACACCACACATGACATGACATGCAACATATTGAGGCAAGCCGGAGAGGAGACTTTTGGGGTGGGGGGGGGGGCAAGTATGTTTGAAATTGAATAACGTTTGAAAGGGTTTAATGGCAGAGAACTTGAAAGGTTTTGCGAAAAGCGATATTGACAATAACATCTACAGAAAATTGATTTTCCACAGATTTCTTTAGGGGCGAAATGTTGTATCGTTGTTGTCTGCTTATCAAAGTTTTCCAATTAGGAAGCGATAGCATATGAATATTAATAGAATTTACAAATCCCTGGCAACGGCTCACATCAGTGGACAGATGTGTTCCCTCAGAGCCGTAGATAGAATGTCCTCGATAACTGTGTAATTTGCTGTAGGCAATAAAAATGACTGGTAAAAATGATTGTGAACATTTCATAGCACTCAAATCAATGCGTGGAATGGAGGGCACAAAACAAAAGGGGGGGCTTAAAGCAAGAATATTTAAAGGCGACTAAAAAAAAGAAGGTAATTGGATGAAACTTCGACTCATGAAAACATAATAATTTTCGCAATTAATCATTGAGTCACTTAATTAAACAGTTAATAATACATGATCCAAATCACTTAATCATTTAATTTTAAATCATGGAATCATGAAATCATTAAATCAATAATTATTAAATCATTACATTTTTAAATCATTCAATCATCAAATGATTAAATCATTAAATAATTAAATCATTAAGTCATTGAATCATTAAGTCATTAAATCATTACATCATTAAATCATTACGTCATTAACTTATTAAATCATTAAATAATTAAATCATTAAGTCATTAAATCATTGAATCATTCAATCATTAACTTATTAAATCATTAAATCATTAAATAATTAAATCATTAAGTCATTAAATCCTTAAGTCATTGAATCATTAAATCATTAAGTCATTAAATCATTACATCATTAAATCATTACGTCATTAACTTATTAAATCATTAAATAATTAAATCATTAAGTCATTAAATCATTGAATCATTCAATCATTAACTTATTAAATCATTAAATAATTAAATCATTAAATGATTAAATCATTAAATAATTAAATCATTAAGTCATTAAATCATTAAGTCATTAAGTCATTAAATCATTCAATTATTAAATCATTAAATAATTAAATCATTAAGTCATTAAATCATAGAATCATTCAATCATTAACTTATTAAATCATTAAATAATTAAATCATTAAGTCATTAAATCATTAAATCATGAAATCATTCAATCATTGAATCAATAATTACTAAATCATTCAAATAGTAAATCATAAAATCATGAAATCGTTAAATCAATAAATCATTCAATCATTAAATCATGAAATCACTCAAATATTAAATCATGAATGAATTATTGAATCATTGAATCATTAAATAATTAAATCATTAAAACATTAAATCATTAACTCATTTAATCTCTAAATAATTTGAAAATTTAATCATTTAGTAGTTTAATTACTTTTAATTTAATTACATTATGTAATCACTTACTGATTCAAGTTAGTTAACCATTTAATCAGTTAATATTTAATTGACTTTTCAAACAGTTACAGAACCAAATAATTAATTAATACAAAAATCAATTAATCGGACAACTTTCTTAAACAAAATCTCAGCTGTATTCCATTATATGATTAATGAACTCCACAATCAAGTAAACATTTAATCACTTATTCAATTACTCAATTTTTTATTGGATAAACAAATATTCCATTAATTCATAAATTTCTTAATTAAGTAATTAAAAACAGAACAATTACACATTTGTAAACAGATTCACTAACATGGATTCTGATTGACTGGGAATCACTCTCTGGGTCGATTTTTATGCCTTATCAAATTTTCTGAATTGGAATAAAATTACAAATTTTATCCACATCGATTGATACTATTTTAGATCGGACAAAGGAAGGTTATTAGCCGAAATATCGTCACCAGAAATTCAAAATGACTGAACAAGCATTTTTATAACTCTACAGGAGAAGCAAAACAATGTTTTAACATCTACAAAAACACTCTTCTTGTTGTAACGTTTTGTAATTCGCCTATGAAATTGTAATTTTTGGATATTGAAGGTTAATATTTTGCAGAGACATGTATTTCAGGCCTTTTCATCAGAATCAATCAAAAACCCGATTTTTGGAATTTTTGATGTTTGGTCATTTGAGATTTCAGGTGACGATATGTATCTGTGGTCTCAAGTCATAACAGCCTAAGTGTGTTTTCACATTTTTTTTTTTTTTTTTTTTTGAAAGCATTTTAAAATTTGAAAACCTCGGAGTTGATTTCTTTCGTTGAACTTTCTTTAAAAAAAAAGGGTTGTTTATTTAGACGGGCTCAACTGGCAATTTTGTCTTCAAATCGAGTTAGGCGGCAACCTGAGAGCGAAAAGTTTCCTCAGATTTCAAGAAAATTTCGATTGTGACTTTTGTTTACAGTATGAACGAACCGTGTAATAATTCAATGGGTTTGGTTCATGTTTTGAATGGTTTCAGGGGAAATTATTTAACAAATCTGCTGAAATTTGTTTCAAAACATTTGCGGTATCAAAATATCTCAAGCCATGGACATGAAATATTTGACCATGTACAGTGGGCCTTTAACCTTTTCCTTACTGATTCAATTATTAATTTATTAATTTTTTTTTTTAAGGCAAAAGTAAATTGATTTTAATTGTTCAACTTATTATTGTGAAAATATGTCACCTCTTGTGAAATTTCTATGAGAAAAAAAAAAATTACGTCATTCCATTTAATTAATTTGAAAATTGCGTTGTGGCATTAATGAAATCAAATCATTGTCATCACCAGCACAGCACATACAGCTCATCGTTACACCCACACACAGTGCTTGAACTGAAATTAGACACAACTAAAAATCTTGTTGATAATTCAAAGCAAACGTATTTTCTATAAAAGGCAGCTTTTGTGGACCGTAAAAAGTGACATGTCCCAAACAAAATCACTTGGTCGCACTAGAGATAAATGCTACACGAGTAATTATGAGGGAACCTCCTCGTATGCCAGAGGTCATTGTTATTGTGCTCTTCTACGATTATCGGAAAATCTTTAGCAGCCGGTTTCCATGTACTTTGATCAGCAAAGAACAGCAGGCGGAAGGGAAGACAGAGCAAGAAGTATTACAGCATTTTACTCTTTGTCATCTTTTATTTCAAGTATTATTCCATTTGTCATAGAATATATTTAGCTGGTAGGGTTGCTACAATCATGAGCTGGGTTTCCCTACGTGCTTGCGTCCATTCATTATGTGAAACATAATGTCTTCCGCTGCTTAGGGTGCTGCCGGCTGAGGAAGCAACAATGCAAAGGAAACTGTCTTGCTGTTCGCCGCCGCCACGTCATACACACGATTGTCCTTAAGCCGTATAATGATGCCACCAACTAAAGTGACAATAACAATAAGTTTCTTCAACGCAAGGAAAGGGTGGCCAAGGGTGTTCGAGGGCCGCCCTTCCCCTACGTTGCATGTGCTCGTCGTTCGACGGATACTTAACCTTAAGATATGTTACGTTAGTGAACATTTATAGAAATTACGAGTTACGACTTTTTCCGACTTTGGACTGGTATTAGATTCTCTTCATACGGTATTAGAATGTAAGCATTGTGTGAGGCTATTGTACACATTCAATCAGGGAATACTTTCCAACAGATTTATTTCTTCTGGCAGCCATTGCATATTTCAGTCGTCGGTTGGCTTCTTGCTTGTAGTTTTTTTTTCTTTTTGATTCTTCCTTCTTTTTCCTATTGAAGTAACTGACACTACTTGAATGGTGAAAGAGGGAGTTGCTTTTATTTTTAAACCATATTACTTTGTATTTTGTCAGATGATAAAATCATATTTCATAAGAGCCCCGCAACATGTGCATGGTGGTATGTACTAATGTACGAATATAGAAATAATTCCATAATGGATGAAATATTTCATTGAGAACAGGGCTTTCTGCCAGGTTCACAACTTTACCAGCCCACCGGAAAAGAACTGAGCCATTCCGTGAATGAATAAGGAACATGGCATACAATTGTAAAGTATGAATGATGTGGCAGCAAAGGCACTTAGCTCTCCCCCAAAGGATCTCCTCAGGCATGACTTTAAAGGCTTTAAGACTGTTTGGTCAAAAAGCCTACAAACAATGTTAGAAATCCCACAGAGACAGATACTTTTTCTTCGAGTGTTAATCAACAATTAATAGAGTGTTAATCTCATTAGCCCCTTAAGTATGGTCGTCTGTGTTCGCACCGCGCATCGCGCCACCTATTGAGTGGGTATTTCTGATTACAAATTAATCTGTATTTTTTTTTTTAGCTTCTTCTTCTAAATGAGTATGTACATCTGTGTGTAGTGCAATAAAGCTCAAAATTAATGTAAGACACAATAATTGGATTTGTTGTTGTTCTCCCAAACTGTGGCGTTGCTGGTCATTGAGGTCATCAGAAATTGCTGGACAAATTTCGTTGTAATTAAATGGTCATTAAAAGCGAACACAAAGTATTCAACTCGTACACAAAAAAAAAACTAAAACCAATGGCAATGTATTGAGAAGAGACCTTGACTGGACTTGTTACAGTTTAGGCACACAAAAGCAAACAAACACAAAGCTCGCACAATAGTCACATGAAAATGCTGACTTTACAGGCTTTAAAACATGTTTGAAATGGAAAACAACGACGTCGAATGGTGGCAACTCAACAAGCTGGAATTGCAACTCAATACGCTTGAATTGAAATGTTATCAAGGTTTGTTAACAATTGGATAAATGCTCATTTAAATGTTGCGTTAATCAGGCAATTAACTAATTAAATATTGAAGAATATTGTAATTCGGAATACTGAATGTGCCAAGTTTTGTCGTTCAATAGTTTTATATTTGAGACAAAAAATACAAGATGAGGCGAATAAATGGCTGATTAACCCAGCGATGCCATATGGCAAAGAGAAAAGGATTTCGTAAAGTTAAAAATGACAAGGGATGCGAACTCAGGGCCCCATTTTTTTATAAAATATAAAACTTTTTTTTTTTAAAAAAAAAATGTCTTGGTCATGAATGGGTTGAAAAATATGTGTGTCTATAGGAACAGCCGATCTGGGCAGATCATACACCCACTGGCTGACTGGCGATAGACACAAATTATTCATTGTCTTGCTTTCGTTAATTTGATGAATTCTTACATCAATTTGATGAATTTGGACATCATTTTCCAACTTTTCTTCAATTGCATGAAGAACTTTTCCTTTAATTTTTCTACAATTCCGTACATCAATTTGATGAACGTTGTACATCAATTTGATGAACACTGTACATCAATTTGATGAACATTGTTCATTAATGTGATGAACGTTGTACATTAATGTGATGAATATTGTACATCAATTTGATGAACACAGTACATCAATTTGATGAACACAGTACATCAATTTGATGAACACAGTACATCAATTTGATGAACACTGTACATCAATTTGATGAACACTGTACATCAATTTGATGAACACTGTACATCAATTTGATGAACACAGTACATCAATTTGATGAACATTGTACATCAATTTGATGAACATTGTACATCAATTTGATGAACATTGTACATCAATTTGATGAACACAGTACATCAATTTGATGAACACAGTACATCAATTTGATGAACACAGTACATCAATTTGATGAACACAGTACATCAATTTGATGAACACTGTACATCAATTTGATGAACACTGTACATCAATTTGATGAATATTGTACATCAATTTGATGAATATTGTACATCAATTTGATGAACACAGTACATCAATTTGATGAACATTGTACATCAATTTGATCAACACAGTACATCAATTTGATGAACACTGTACATCAATTTGATGAACACTGTACATCTATTATAATTTCCAAACAAAAAACATTTCTAAAACATTTCTATTTTGCAAATAAAAACATTTTATTTTTTTCTTCACTTATTGAAGAAGTTATTCATCAAATCAACATGGTACATCAATTTGATGAACATTTTACATCAATTTGATGAACACTGTACATCCATAAGAAAAAAATTTTTTGAATTTAATCATTTCTAATCAAAGTAAATGAATTTATTATTTTTTTTCATTTCAAATCAAATCGCAAAAAAAAAAGGAAAGAAAAAGTTATTTTATTATTTTAATTTCAAATGAAATTGAGAAAAAGAAAAAAATGGAAGAAAGTGATTTTTTTTTCAATTCTAATCAAAACGAGAAAGAAAAAATTGAAAAAAAAAAAGAAGAAACATTTTAAACTACTTAATAAACTACAAGCGACTAAGGCTATCGGCCTGCAATTTATTCATTTAGTCGCTTTTCAAGTAACTGTGTGTGGGTTTTTGTATCGACCTTTTTTTGAGGTTTTTTTTAAGTAAATTTTTTCTTTATCGCTCTCTTTTTTGTAACCTATGCCATTCCTATAGCTTCCAAAAAGAAATCCTGAAACAAAATTATATATTTTTTTCGAGTGTAAGCCCGTGTATATCTCTCACGATCATTTTCCCTCGAGTGTCCAACTTGGAAGAACTGATAAGACCTACAACTAAAGGTGCTTCATATCAATAGAAACGACGATTGAATTTGTTTCGCCTTAACATTGAATTAATTTGCAATACATTTTAAATATTTTTCACGTGATTCTTCACTTGTGAAATGACAGCGTTGACAAAGTCAAGTTCATTGACAAACAACGATTTCGCTTTTTATTTCACTACTGTTGGCCTGAAACACATGCCGGTTAAACAGCTTTTTTCGCGCGCGTGTGTGTGTGACATAAAAAACAAATGCTGTTTGTTTTGAGCTTTTGTGGAGATTTACCAATATTTAATAATAAAAGAAAAAACAACAGAATAACAAATAAACAAACGAATCAATAAAACAAACAAACCGACCGACCGACCGAAAGAAAAAAAAAACTTTTACTTAAACATCAACAAAACCAAACACGGATAAAACCGGCAAACCTGCGCAGCAGCCACCAGCATCAGTTCCCTAAGACAGACAGACAGACAGGCAAATGTACATGTGGTTGTTGGACCCGACCTTTTTCTGCTGGCCAAATTCTCCAACGCCAAACAATGAACAGTCATTTATCACAAAACGAATGAACGCACATACAAACCAACACAATCGGCCTGTCTCGCTGGCTTTTATTTTATTTTATTTCAGTTAAGACCACCACCACTTAACCTGACTTTATTTGGTAATGCTGACAAAATTGTTTAAACAAAAAAAACATACATACACACAAACTCATGTTCAATCAGTCATGTTTATGTACTGAATGTGTGTGCTCTTGTGTGGTGTTAATTTATTTTTATTGAATTTTGTTAAAGCCACTTTTTTGGTGGATTGTTGGCATTGCAGTGGATTTTTTTTTTGGTTTGTTGTCATGTTAACACTTTGTCTGTCTGCCTATTATGACCTAATGATATTTTTCCAAATTCTTTTTTTGGTAGCAGGGTTCGGTGTTGGGTGTGCTATAATTTTTGCATGTGCGTCTGTTTGTTTGTTGGTTTATTTGAATATTGAGATACCAACAAAAATTTACTCAATTTATGTTTTAAAGTTTATTGGGTTAATAAACTTTTTTTTTTTGTCGTTACTATTTATAGCCATAAATTAAGTTGTCATTTTGGCGTTTTTCTTTTTTGTTGCCGTCGCCATTGTTGTTGTTGTTGTCTCTTAATTATTTTTATCATAGCAAAGCAAAAAAAAAACTGTGAGCATACAATATTTTTCGTATTGACATTTCGTTTGAGTCAATGACAGTATAATTCAGTTGATTAAGATCATGTGCCGACGTGACAGTGCTTAAGACGTCCTATACGATATGGGTGGCAACAAAAAAAAAAACAACTTATCAAAATGGAAAATTGAATTTTGGATGAAACAGCAGAGTGAATCAAAAAAAAAACAAAATGTAGAGAGTGTCAAGTAATAACAATCCCTTTTCTTAGTTTCATTTCCATTTTCTGTTTAATCAAGAACAGATTACTCTCTCACATAATGCAAAAAAAAACATGGATATTAAGAGTAATCCTCCTATTTTACAAAATTAGGAATCCATAAAAAAAAGTCACACAAACATTTTTGAAAGTAGAGTAAGAGGCCCTACTTTAATTGTTCGCTTGTAATAATTGAATTGTTGTTTTTATGGAGATTTAAAAACTATTCCTATTTAAATTCCCATACCAAACCATATTATTCATATTAAATTATTCTAAGTGAATATGGATAGAGAGTCTTTCCCCGAAATTATATCAGAAACCATATTTTAATGTTGTCCTCTTCCATTAGAGAATCTTTTTGTAGACAAATCGTATCTGAAGAAAAAGTCAACGTTTTCCCAATAATTTTGGAAAAAAAATTCTTGTCAGAAGTGGGATTCGAACCCACGCCCTCAGAGAGGACCAGAAGGCTCACTATTTATTCTGTTGAAACAGAACAAGCTGTTACACTTGAGTCTGGCGCCTTAGACCGCTCGGCCATCCTGACACTTGGAAGCCCATGTGTTCAATATCAGAGAATAACAACAATGAGCATTTGTTAATGTTCGTAAAAAATAAAACTAATTATAAAATAATAACGTTTCTAATTAAAAATTTGATTAAATGTACGGCTGGTTTCTATAAAAAGAAATTGATCATTCGTTATGTATTGTTAAAATAGAATGATATTTCCCAGGCGTATGTCATTTTGTAACATATACAGTGAAAACACCGACTGTCGCAGTGGTTTTGTCCGTCCAGGGAAGATGTTCGCCCAGTGGATATTAATTTTCTCTGAAAATACCGCATGGGACCTAGAAATTTGTCCATCTACGGCAGCTGTCCGCGAGTAGAGCTTTTACTGTATTGAATAAATTCTAGATCCCGTTTCGTTACGCTTCCAATTTTGTAGTTTTGTAAAAAGAGACAGTCTGTTAATAAAAAAGAAATTTAATTTAAAAAAAAATCTTGTCAGAAGTGGGATTCGAACCCACGCCCTCAGAGAGGACCAGAAGGCTCATTATATTTTCGAATTCTGTTGAACAGAACAAGTCATTACACTTGAGTCTGGCGCCTTAGACCGCTCGGCCATCCTGACACATAAAAACACATGCACTCAATCCACTAAAGAAAGAAGTCGCTCGAAAATGAAACATTTTCAGTTTGTCTAAGACATGTAAAAACTATACTTTTGTTCGCTCAAATTTAATTAATATCTTTGTTAAGCTTGTTCTTTTTTTTATATGGAAAAAAAAAGTGAGCAAAAAAATTCTTGTCAGAAGTGGGATTCGAACCCACGCCCTCAGAGAGGACCAGAAGGCTCACTATTTATTCTGTTGGAACAGAACAAGTCATTACACTTGAGTCTGGCGCCTTAGACCGCTCGGCCATCCTGACATGTGATTGAACGGTGGCAAATCCGCATTCCATGAACGTGATTATTTTCCCGCTCTAGCAACGCACATAATTCCCAATCGGTTGAAAAAATTATTCATATATCTTCAGTTATTTTAGTTGTGTAATTATAGATTGTGCGCCTCTCTCCGAATTTATGTATGAAACCATTTTTTGTAATTTACTTCTCTGCCATTATAGGGTGGAAGCTGAATGTTTATGTTAACTTGTTCTAAAGAAAATCCAACATTTATCCATTTGTGTTGGAAAAAAAAAATCTTGTCAGAAGTGGGATTCGAACCCACGCCCTCAGAGAGGACCAGAAAGCTCACTATAGTTATTCTGTTGAAACAGAACAAGCTGTTACGCTTGAGTCTGGCGCCTTAGACCGCTCGGCCATCCTGACACTTGGCAAACAGTGTGCTCAATATCAGTGAAGAAGCGGGTACAATAAACACGAACATTTTTCAATGTTCGAATTTACCAAATTTTTTTTTTAAATCATAATATTTTTAATTAAAAGTTTGTTTAAATTTAGTCTTTTTTTTTTGAAAAAGAAATTCCAATAAAAAAAATTCTTGTCAGAAGTGGGATTCGAACCCACGCCCTCAGAGAGGACCAGAAGGCTCACTTGTTTATTCTGTTGAAACAGAACAAGCTGTTACGCTTGAGTCTGGCGCCTTAGACCGCTCGGCCATCCTGACATGTGTGATAACCCAGAGGTAGTTTTGATAACAAGATATAGAGAGGCTAAATGGAAAATATGAAAATTATTTAAACTACAAACGTTTAAACATTTTCGTTCAAATACATCTAATTATTAATTTAGACATGGATATTTATCACATATTTATTTGTTCACATTGGACGGTTATTACTATTTGGGCATTTTTCTTTGCCTCTTCTTGTTCGTTGTATTCTATTTGCCTTTTGAATTGTGAATTTTAGTCGTTGTGCATTTTTGATGTGTAATTTAACGCTGTTCTGTTGTTGATTTTTTTCCTCCCTCTTTCAATATTGTTGTAGTTTTAGCAATTACACATAAATTACTGTTTACTTTTTTTTGGCTTTCGCTTTGTTTTTCTTTTCAGTTGGACTTTTTGAGGAGATTTTGTGTTTTTTTTTTTGCTGTAACTAAAAAACTTCATTACTTAACAAAAACATTGCTTTTGCAATGGATTACAAAATCTTTTAGCTTTTGTTGTGGCTGAGTTTTACAGTCTACACAAAAAACAAACGTTGAAATCCAAAAGAAAAACTAACGATTGCATGAAAATTGTAAATATTAAAATTCAATTTATTGTTAAAATGGGCTTTGCGTGTCTTCAGTATTAGGCGAGGGAAGGAAATGTTATTTTTAAAGACAAACACCAAATGGAAAAAAGATGAAAAAACTGACAAAGACTGACTAAACTAAATAATAAATTAAATTTGTTGAACGATGTTTGTAAACAAGGAACTGTTAGTAAAAGCAAACGAAGAAAATACAATTTACCAAAGATATGGGAATAATAAAATTAAAATTCCATTTCCCAATCTTTGGCAGACCGCAAATTTCTGTTTAGAATTATTTTGAAGTTATTTTCTTTTATATTTTATTTTATACTTGCTGACTTGTAATTTTAAAATTATGGGACATTTTCAACCAAATTACATTTTGATAGCAGTAAAATTTAAATTTTAAAATGACCATCGGAGCCTTAGAATAATGATTTCGAAAGATAGCACAGAATCATTGCAGTTCTTTGAATTTATCCAAACACCAAAGAAGAGGAAGGGAAAAAAATTACCCCAAAGAATGTGCTTGCATAAAATTACGATGTACGACCACAATTTAAATTTATATAAATTGCTGGCGCTGTTGTTGTTGTAGCGATTACTAACAACTAATCAATACAATTTCTTGGCTGACCAAGCGACCGACAGTTCAGCAACGCCAGACGACTAACTGTGAGTTAAGTACTGAATGAATATCAATAAATAAATCAAAAAAAAAACAAAGCTACACACAGAGAGAATCGATCGACTGCATGAATTTTGTTTAATCAAACAATTTAGACTTCGAAACAAATGAAGAATGTCGGCATTTAGATAACGATACCAAAAAGCAGCACAACAATCGTGATTTTGTTTATAACTCAAATTGCATCCAAAATGTAGACCACAATGTGTAGACGGTAACAATTTTCGATATGCTGCGTTTATCTCAGGCAATTTAAGTTTAAGAGGCGAAATAAATTTAAAATAATTTCAAACTGAAAGACAAAACGTTTGTCAATTGCACTGTAAACGCTAAAATAAAACGGAAAAAGCTCATTTTTATCACAGACACACACACACAAAACCGAAATCAAAACACTTCTATAGACAATCGGACATGACTCTATTTTAAATCCACACTCATCGTTCACCACAATTCTATTTTTAGAAATTTCACCGAGACAGAAACAAAACAGATATGAGAATTTCAAACACTCAACGGAATGGACAGACATTCCGTTGAGTGGTTGATTCACCGTGGCCGTTTTGTTTGTGACGTTCAGTTTCTTTTCTTATCGCTTCTTTTCGGTTTTGAAAGTCATTCGCGGTGGTTGTGAGTGAGTGCTGTTACGCTCGCCAATAGACACAAGTCAGGATGGCCGAGCGGTCTAAGGCGCCAGACTCAAGCGTAACAGCTTGTTCTGTTTCAACAGAATAACTATAGTGAGCCTTCTGGTCCTCTCTGAGGGCGTGGGTTCGAATCCCACTTCTGACAAGAATTTTTTTATTGAAATTTCTTTTTCAATAAAAAAAACTAAATTTAAACAAATTTTTAATTAAACATATGATTTAAAAAAATATTTGTTTAATTCGAACATTGAAAACTGTTGATGTTTATTGTACCCGCTTCTTCACTGATATTGAGCACACTGTTTGCCAAGTGTCAGGATGGCCGAGCGGTCTAAGGCGCCAGACTCAAGCGGTAACAGCTTGTTCTGTTTCAACAGAATAAATGAGCCTTCTGGTCCTCTCTGAGGGCGTGGGTTCGAATCCCACTTCTGACAAGATTTTTTTCCAAAATTAATGGGGAAAACGTTGACTTTTTCTTCAGATAAGATAAGATGGGAAGAGGACTAAATTTAAAATATGGTTTCTGATTTAATTTCGGTGAAAGACTCACCATCCACAATCAACCGATTGGGAATAATTAATATCAACCGATTGGGCATTATGTAAGTTGGTATGTTGTCCGAAAGAGGGAAAATACTCACGGTCATGGAATGTGAGTTTTGCCACCGTTCAATCACAAGTCAGGATGGCCGAGCGGTCTAAGGCGCCAGACTCAAGCGTAACAGCTTGTTCTGTTTCAACAGAATAACTATAGTGAGCCTTCTGGTCCTCTCTGAGGGCGTGGGTTCGAATCCCACTTCTGACAAGATTTTTTTGAATTAAAAAGCTCACAATACCGGCGCAGTGTCAGCCCTGTAGACTCCAGGGGAATATTGACAAAGATCTACTTTATTTAGACCAACAATGTGTTTCGCGGTATTAGGTCCATATCTCGGTTAGTGGTTACGACAATAAGGGCCAAACTAATGACATCGTAGTTAAACCACGATTATTGAAAAGTCAGTTTCCAATAAAACTGAGTTTTGGAGTGATCAGTCAAAATAATCCACATTTTCGGCTGTTGATATTAAACTTTTGTGGTGGTAATTGCAATATCGCTGCCGTTTCAAGACTGCCAGAGTACTTTGGAAACGGGAGTTGATCTTGTAACTATTTAAAGTTGATTTACATTTCCTTGCCACTGCTCAGAGAGACGGAGCTGATCTTCCTGTTAATAGAGTGGAGAAAGTACGTTGAGCTGAGAGTGCTGGTCATTGCCTTTGCTGTGAGAAAAGGATTTAAAGTTGGAGCTATTGGAAGTATATCTATGGTAGAGACATGAAAGTTAACTGCAAATAGAAAGTAATAAATCAACTTCTATATATTAATATAAATTCACAACAAACCGTACATGTGACCACGGAAATCTGCAACCATTTCCGCCCACTCAACAAAAACCATGTCTATTGAAACTGAAGTCTTTTGCCTCTTTACTAAAAAAAATACCCCAATCGCATACGACACAATGCTTAAAATTTTGTCTGCGGTTTTTTTTTCTTTACCTGTAATCTGGTCATTATAGGACAAGGTGTCAATGATCGCTAACAATGAAATCAAAAACCAACTCAAGTCTTTAGGAAAAAAGATACACGAAACAGACGAAATCGACAGCCAACAAATAATATAAAAGCCTCTTATGTCAACTTAAAGCAAGAAATACAATACCGCCGAGACAATTAAAAGTCATCTAAACAGAAAAAAAAAAATTATATAAAATTAAATGACAAAAATATAAAACAAACAAAACTATTAAAAAAAAATATGAAATTACAGAAAGTGGCGAACAACTTCTTATGAGATTTTTTTTATTCCGTTTCTGCAGCTTTGTGTTTCGAGCTCGTTAAGTAAGAGACGGTTAAACAGTATTTATTTTTTATTAAATGTGTCAACGTTCAATTGTCGAGTAAAAACATTAACAAACATCTTTTTAGAGAAGAACATTGCTCACAAAACGCTAACGGAATTAAACTCAAGTTCTGTACGAGAAAAATAAAAGAAATAAACTACTCTCTTGATTACAACTTGATGAAGTGGAATTAGGTTTTATGCCAGTAAAAAAGTAAATCGCCAGGTCACCACAATCTCCTCTCCAAGAACTCATTCCTTCAAATATCTGTCTCATGCCCCTTGGATGGTTTTATGATTAGTTTTTTTTTTTGCAATTGTTTGCGAGAAGATGAAAAAAAAACAATTTAGATTTTCTGTTTGTCGAAAAACCAAAACAAAACACAAACACAGCAGAAAAGTGGAGCGCCTAGCGTTTGTTGATGTCTATTTGGTCGTTCGTTCGCTCGCCTTGTTCATGTAAAACACATGAAAAGTTCATTGTTCTGATTGTTCTATGGGAAAAGAATGGAATCAATAAAGTAATGGTTTGACTGTAGATTTGTTGTTGTACAAAATATTTAAACGCTTTTTATCTTCAACATCAACAGCAACAACATCGTCATGATCAACCTCGTAGTCGTTGTAGTTGCTGTCGACATCTCCCTCTGATATATGACCTCATTTGAAATAGCAAAATCTATTTCTATTTTTCGTAATCCCCATCATCATCGTGGTCGTCGTGGTCGTCATCATCATCCACATCGCCATCATCTTCTCAATTCACATTTACCGCAGACGTGTGTCCCACATTAATCATTTTGAGCGTTTTTTTATTTGCTCTGTGTTGCTGTTTTTTTTTTTTTTTGCCATAATAAAATTTCTTCATTGTTTAGAGTTTGACATTTTTGACATCTGTAGCTTGAATTAATATGTGAAGCTTTAATGCTTTCTTTTTTGTTCTCTCTTAATTCCTCATCTAATAATTTAAGCAAAAAGCAAAACTAAAAAGAATGTACCTGTTGCCCCCACGAACGATGGGGGGATTTCTATCACAAAGTCAAGAGAAAACTTTATGATTTATTTACTGATTTATCAATCGACAGGTTAGAGGTTGGTGAACTTGGGTTCAAGAGTTTAACCTCAGTAAACCAAAGTTGGAGAAATATTTTTATTTGTATTAAATTACAAAAAAAAATATTTTCTGTAGAAGTAGACTTTGGCATTCTTTCGAAAGCACATTCTTGATTAATATATTTTGAAAGAATTTATATAAAAATTTATTTTGGAAATTTTTCCACAAATATAAATTCTCTATAAAAAAAAATTGTAATTTTTTTTTATTGAAGTAGATTGACTAACTAGAAAACAGGTTTATCTTTTAAAAAAATAAATATTTCTGTTTGCACCTTTTCTATAAAACAATATTTAAGACTATTTTTAATACACTTCCCTACTGGAATACCCTTTGACATTTTTTATATAGAACATTTTTTTTAGCACTTTTTCTATAAAAATAAGTTTTGCCAATATATTTTTCTAGAGACCTCTCGGTTTGGAACATTTTCTATAAAAATACATTTTCTTTTGAAAAATATATTTCTTAGCATTTTTTCAGAGGAAATAACGATATAGATATTTTGGCATTTTGTCTATGAAAACATATTTTGGCACTTTTTCTACAGAAGTAGTAGTGGCATTTTTTTTTATAAAACTTATAGGTTGCCACTTTTTCCTATAGAAGTATTTTTTCGTGTCCATTTCTTTTTCTTTATTTTTTTCTATAGAGAAAAAAAAATTGTTTTTCCTATAAAGAAAAAGAAATGGACAAAAAAAATACTTCTGTAGGAAAAAGTATCGATATATCGAAAAAAAAAATTTTTTTTCTTTAAGAATTTTTTTTTTTCTTTATAGAAAAAAATTTTCTTTTTTTCTTTATAGAAAAAAAAATTTTTTTTTTCTTTATAGAAAAAAATGTTCTTTTTTTCTTTATAGCAAAAATGCTTTTTTTTTCTTTATAGAAAAAAATTTTTTTTTTCTTTATAGAAAAAAATGTTTTTTACTTTATAGAAAAAAATTTTTTTTTTCTTTATACAAAAAACAATGTTTTTTTTCTTTATAGAAAAAACAATGTTTTTTTTCTTTATAGAAAAAACAATGTTTTTTTTCTTTATAGAAAAAAAGAAAAAAAAAAATTTTTGTATAAGAAAAAAAACTTTTTTGTATAAAGAAAAAAAAAAATTTTCTATGAAGAAAAAAAAATGTTTCTATAAAGAAAAAAAAAATTTTCTATAAAGAAAAAAAAAAATTTCCATAAAGAAAAAAAAAATTTCTGTAAAGAAAAAAAAACTTTCTATAAAGAAAAAAACATTTTTTTCATAAAAAAAAAGTTCTATAAGAAAAAAATTTTTCTGAAAAAAAAACATTTTTTGTATAAAAAATTGTTTCTAAAAAAAAAAAAATTTCTTATAAACAAAAAAATTGAATAAAAAGAAAAAATATTTACTATATAAACAAATTTATGCAATAAAAAAAATTTTCCCTATAAAAAAATGGTTTTTTTTTAGAAAATTTTTTTTCTTATAGAACTTTTGTTTATGAAAAAAATGTTTTTTTTTCTTTATAGAACAAATTTGTTTTTTCTTTATAGAAAAAACATTAAAAATACATTTTTTCTATAGGAAATATTCTTGCACTATTTATAAAAAAAAACATTGACACTTTTTTATTAAAAGATTATCAGAAACTGAAATTTGTTGTGGGTCTTTTTCTATAGGAAGAGTAAGGTCACCAAAGGTCAGGAAAGGACCAACATATCAGCAATGAGACCTGTGGGTGCGGTTCTTTTTTTCAAAACTTTGATTTCAAAAGCTTCGGTAACATTTTGCTCGAAGTTCCATGAATGTGTAGAAAAGTGCAATCATTTACTTTTCGCTCCTCACCCCGCCAACTCTCTCTCTCTCTCTAACTATATAAGCCCACCACATTCGCTTTATGGCTACAGTTTAACGGCTATCATTATAATTATGCATAATTGCCATGCAATTATCATATTAAACACTTTCAAAAGCCGGCCAGAGAGGCAGAGGATCTGGAACAATTCCGTCTAGCTTCAGAAACACAGAACGGGCTGATAAGAATTCTAGCTTTGCAACAAGTTGTAATAGTTTCATTTGTTTAATTTCGAAAATATGTAACACTGCCTGCCTGTCGTGGTGTGTAATGAAGAGGAAAAATACAATTCATTAATTGTTTGTTTGTTTTTTTTAAGAAAAAAGCAATTAGCTACAACAACAGAACCAACCCAAACACGAAAAAAAAACAGCCAATGTAATTTTATAGTTTTACACAGCTCAAAAATGACTTAACTAATTTGCATAATGTACACAATAGTCGGTCTGACAACAATTGCAAATAATAAATATTCATAGCAAAGATGGAGATGTAAAAACAATGTACTTTAAAATAGAAAAAAGTATAAATAGAATAAATTAAAGGGGAAAAAATGCAATTAAAGTTATAAAATGTATTTTTATGACACTTGAAAAAAATGAGTTTTTAAATGAGAATGAGAACACAAGCTAATGAGATTTGCACCCTGCGGAGGTAGGTGGTACGTAATAGGCGCCATGACTTGGTAATGTCAAAGAAACTACAGTGCTTTGGGAGACTCAATGAGAAAAAAAAAGACTGTGAACATAGAATACACAAGTTCGGAATAAGCTGAACCAGAAGATTTCAAAAATCGTACAGTGAGACCAAAAAAAAAATACTTTTCACCAATGTCTTGTTAAAGCTAACTGAAACTTATACATACAAAATGACATCTATAGAGGCAAAGCCACAAGTGGGCAGTGACCGACAAATTGAACATCTAAAACGAGTTCTTATACCGCCAAAAGTATGCTACATTTTAGCAGCATGACCTAATTAAGAGGTTATAATGGCAAACTTGTGTCACACATTCGAATTCGACTCGTCGTTTTATTAATTTTTCTTTCTTTCTTCAATATTCTGCTGAATTTGTCCGCTTATATGTTTCGTATTAAAGCATACATTTCCGCTGTTAAGCTCAATTTGCAATTAAAGCCAACTGGAGGAAAGAAAAAAAAAGCGCATTGACATTAAAAACCGCAAATTTGTTGTTAATATTTAATATGAAATGAACACAGAAACAACAGCAGAAATCTACATAATTAAACAAAAGGAATGTAAATAATGTGGCAACAACAAAAACAACAACAACAACATCATGACATATAAAAGCAAACAATTGCATATTAAAATGTATGACAACAATATTACCCTCGACTCGAATACTCTCGACTCGCGTATACATGAATGACAGACAGGCAGACCGACCGACCGACAATGTATGAGGAGAGTACTCCTAGTAAAGAGGAGGGCCGGACAGCAGGCAGGGAATGGGCCTGAAGGCCCATGAACTATTACAACAATGGAGATCAGAAAGTGTGGCAAATCTTTTGGAGTTTTTTTTTTTAGAGAATTGAAGCAAATGTCTCTCAGTAATTAAAGCCCCAAATAATTTAAAGTTTATTAAAAGTTAGGAGTTTTTAAGAACTTTCAGGAGTGTAAGTTATCAACTTGGTTGAACAAAGTTAAGGTGAAAAGGCCATAGGTGCCCGGACAACTAGGTGTACCCGTAAGGGTTAAGGTGTATTTAAAACACTGACACTGCCCGGCTTTTCAACAAATTCAAAGGGTATAGGCAAAGTGATGGATATAATAACAGACCGCAGATAAAGTTCAGGTCATCGGCGCCAATGTCGACGTAGTGGACGAATGTGTCCTGATGCCAAAAAAAAAAAACACTACTCCCTCTTTTCTCCCTCCAATGCCCTTCTTTCCCATCACTAACGGACATCATCTGAGTGTCACCATGGCCTATAATCATGAAAGATACTCGAAATTGAATTGAACTAGTCAAGCTGGGCCTTCCACAACGGCTTCCTTACTTAGGGCCCCAATAAAATCCTCCACTGTCGAGTATTATATAAAAACAATCTTACTCCATTGCTAGCAAAAAAAAAGCGAGTATTTTTTTTTCTTTGCAATTATTTATAATAAATATTTGTTACAGTTTTTTGTTGTTGTTGTTGTCATTTTGTTTTACATAACACCACTACTGATGATGCCCCACTGATGTTGCCCGAGTTGTGGATGCTGCGGCTGTCTGGCTGCCGCATGGCGTTGCAAAAACAAAACAAAAAAAACCTCATGATGAGCAAAGATGGGAATGTGGCAGATATGAAAATGTACTTTGAAATGTAGTACCACCATTATTTTATATGTGTACAACAACAATATGTTTTTGTTGTTATTGCTGTTTTTTCTTGCATTATGTTTTTCTATATATTTATGATATATATCGGACCAATAATGTGGCATTTACATTGTACGCCACAAGACAATGAGAAACGAATGAGACATGAGATGGTCCATTTTTGTTTTCGTGTTGAAATTTGTGTGACATCGAGGGATTGCAGAGAAACAAACAATCAGCAAGACAATGCAGCAGGCATGCGAATGAGGCAAAGGCAGGCAGACACTTAAAAGAATGGCAACTTGGTGCCCTAGTTCTAGGGTGGAGGCGGCAGATGGTCGGTCTCCGTGGTCCACGGAGGAAACGAACTCAACGAGGAATCTCAGGAAACTCTAGTATAAGTATACTTTTTAATTGAAGACTCAGGTCTATAGACTCTCCAGTTACATGCATAATCAATTGACGACTTACTAAATAGTTAAATACATTTTCATGTTTATCACACCTACCTGAAAAGAGAGAAGAAGAAAATAGTTCGTTAGATTATCATGGATAGAATTAATTAAAATAAAATACAGAGTTAGCATAGAAAATAGGAGCTGGGGTAGTAATCTTTTTCTATGTACAACGATAAAGAGAAACTATATTGTATTAATAAGTAAGATCTGGATAAAGTGGTCCGTCACCGATCCCGTTCTTCAGGCTCATCATATAATTTCTTTATGTTTAAAAAAATATTGCATAGTTTTAGGCATTTCTTATATCGAAATAGTGAAATGTCTGTAAACATTGTGTCCATTCACCCAATGAGTTACAGATTAAGCCGCGATGGGGAATGTCAACGTTCGCATGGTTTCTAAGAGACAAACAGCTGATTTCGAAGCCACTTATCAGCTGTTTGTCGCTTAGAAAGCATGCGAATGTTGTCGTCCCTTTGTCGTAAAATACCGTGGCTTACGATCGCATCACAGTATCTAATCTAGATTCGCGAGTGGTCAGGAAAACGATCTTTCGGAGACTGTGGTATTGCCACATAAAGCGTTACATTAACATTCCTTCCCTTACAAAACCCAAAAGAACAAATAAACGAATTATTACAACAATACCAAAATATGTCCTTGTCCTACTTAAAGAAAATCTTAAGGTTATTGTGCGCTCGACTTTAGAAAAAAAAAAATATACCATACCATACAAACTTCAAATGGAAACTGTTGCATATTTTATATATGAGTTTGCGTTTAGGAAATGTTGCCTAGTTTAAGGCGCCAAGCTAAAGAAGAGCCCCGGCGTTGCAAAACATTTTTTTATACGGAATTTAAAGATTAAACACTGAATCAAAGAACATTTTAAGGAAGGAGTAATCTGCCAGAAAGTATATTGAAGCTCACGTGCCTTTATTCCCCACTCACGTGCTGTCCCCTATAAATGCAATGCACAGTATCAGCCAAAGCGGGCATCGGTATTAGCGAATGTTACATCCGACAGGAACACACACTTTCTGGATGAGTATTCCTCAGTTGAGCAGGTCGGTAGGAAGTGGTTCAATCAAACGGTCATTTGACAATGGAAAGATGTGAGTCGAATTTTTGAAGTAACCGTTTAACGATGACAATATTTGCTTTTGTTTCCGAAGAGTACGCCACGATTTTTATGTTCTAAATCAAGGCTTTAGTTTTTAGAAATGTCCCTTTCCCTCTCCGGGGACTTTTTCAGCATTTACCAAAGACGTGAGGTAACTTTTCAACCATCTTTCGATGGGAAATCCAAAACAGTATCTTCTGTCATCATAACAAATGTTGAACATATAAGGAACTCGTCCTTGTGTAGAATCCTTCTACTCTCTTGTACCCTACGTGTCTCTAAACGATCATATTACTCTGTGAATCTCTTCCCCAATCATGTTTGTACTTGTTGAAATGCCTGACCTCTTTTCATGGTTTATTTGCATTGTTGTTGTATTTTAGTTGCTTCTTTTCATTATATACGGGTATGCGCGCAACAATTTAGGATATTCTAATCTATTATGTGTCCTTTTTCACTTAACCACATGTTCGGCGCAAGTGTTTATTGCGTAACAGGAATACCACCATTACTGGCAGAGACGCAGACAATGGCTTATTTTAATGGAAAACTACACAATCACCACCCGGATAGTAATAATATCCTTCGTTCGGCCTAAATGTCCTTCAAGCCAGAAACAACAGAACAAAACCCCAAAACATGCCGCTATTATCCTTTGCTCCCTCTACTTCTCCCACCACTAACAAAAGCAAATGAGCTGAGCTGGTAGTTTTTCGGAAGGGGAATATGATTTCTGCAAGTCTTTTTTTAACACAAGAGAGAGAGAGAAAAAAACGGAATAAACTAGTTTTTCTCCTTATTGTTAGAAGTTTGTGTTGTGTGAGAACTTCTTTTGTGCGTTATCCTTGCTGTATCCTTGGTGGTAGCGTACCGTACAACAAGTAATTTAATATGCCACTTCACAAATGAGGATAATGAATCCCTAAACACATACACACGCACGCACTCATGTGAAATCCGGGTCCTATCCTTGCCGTTTCGCTTCTTCTCTGACGCTATGTAAATGTTTTAGAGGGAATATAAGATAAAGCAGAAGTACAAAAAAAGGATAATCGTCTTGCTTACATGGCAAATTTAGCACACAGCAAAAGAATGTTCTCGCTCTTTCTCTCGCACTCCCTCTCTATAGGTGGGAAACCCTAAAAGCAATTCAAGGATAACAGACAGACAAACAATTTAATGGCTGAGCTTGCTCACAGGAAACGATAACGATTTTTTGACAAATCAATATCAACACATTTGTGTAACGGGACCTGGCATTCGCCTGGAAACGAAAAGAAACCCAATAATATCAAAGTGCGCCATAAGATGGCAACAGCTGTGTTCCAACTAATTTTAAAAATTAATTAAAAGTAATCAAAGCATACTTACAGGATTTCATATAAGACTAAAGCGAAGCCTATTTTGGGGAGGGAGAACAGAAAACAATTTGGGTATCTCGCGATGTGGAGTTTAAGTTAAACAGTCATTGACAACATTTTAAACAATGGAAACCTACTGAAATGGGAATACCAGAAGGTGAAAGGAAGGTGAATTTAAAGAAGTTGGCTTCTTAAATAGTATTGCAGGGAAATTCAAAAATAACTTAAGGGATTTAAATTTAGCAAGCCAAAAATTCATCAGTAAACATCCGTTTATGTTCGGTCGGGTAAAATCCGTCAATGACTATAGAGATTATAATAATTCTCCATTAAGGAAATATAATTAATATAAACATGACTGAAGTTGAGCCACCCCCTAAATCTTATAAAACCAATTCGTTGTCTGCCAAATGGCCAAAGAATTTATGTAATTATATTTTTTTTTGTAATGTGTTTGCTCCTCCTCCTCCCAAAGTTTTTTTCAATCCTTCAATAAACAAAAAACTATAGCATACCTTTGGGCTGTCTGGGCAAAACTTATTATCTTAACCTTCAGCGCTAGGATTGTTCGTTTCCTGGCCACAAACGACAGAAACTTGTAATCAAATTTCATGTTTATCTAAACGAACAAAAACAAAATGAAGAAGAAGACGGCACAACTTGAAAAAACAAACTTTGTCACAAACAACTACTTCAACCGTTAAATGTTTATCTCAGTGTTTAATAAAACTTTACGCGCTTATCGCTGCCATCATCTTTATCGTCACCGCCACCGTCATCATCATCATCTACAGGCATACCGGCGATAAACTCGAGAAAAAACATGACATGTCACTCGACTGGCAGAACCCAAACCTTCCCAACAACAACAAAACAACTCTTGTTTTCACTTAAATCTATCAATGGCGGGAGAATCCAAGAGCAACAAAATTATTAACTCCTTCGAGCAATAAAAAGATGACAATCTTCGTAACGAAAAAGGTAAACTTTCTGTTTGTTTTCCAACTGTAATTTTCTCGTTATTTAGCTGGAAGAAAAACAAAGTTTTTTTTTCTTGCAAAAGCCCCCACCCCTTACATTGTCATGAAACATGACAGAAAATATCTCTAGTAGGGGGGAGTCATGATGATGTCGACGATAGTGGGTGGTGTACAGTTGGTGATGGTATTTTCCACTGATTTCAGTAACAAAACAAATAAAAACATTCAAGTTCCCTTTACCCTTCTGAGCAACACACGTGGAAAAAGTACGAGACGAGCCTTTTTGTTGAGATGTGTTTGCCGACAAAAATAAAACAAATTTACAAAAGTTTGACAGACTGATTCCCTCCTAGCATCACACGCCCATCGCGCTCCTCCATCATCGAATTATGACTGCTAAAGTTTAACAAAGTTAAATGAGATCATAAATATTATGGCATCCAAAGTAAGGGGGGAGGGTAAGACGGTGAAAGCCGCCCAAAAACATGTCAGGACGCCTGGCAACAGCCTAACAGTATGCATCATTATTTTATTAATACAACTCTGCCTTAAAGTATGCTAAAGTTTTTATTATGTTGGCAAGATGAAAAGAATCTCATATTAGTGTGGGGTAATAATAATTTCACTCTCTAATAGAGAATAATCAAGTTTTTGTTGTTGTCGGGCGATGATGTACGAGGGTGGCACTAAATAGACTGGTATACGTAGAACATAAAAGAAATCTGGCAAGGGAACTACAACGAAATTTTATTTCAATTTCATCGGCCAAAAGTTTGTAACTTATGTTCTACTAAACATTTTAGAGTTCTGTAAAAAACTGTTTGTAGACAAGTGAAATGTAGAGTGAAGGATTATTTTAAGGTATTAAAATTAAATATCGGACAATGGATTATATTTTAGAAATATATCCAAAGTTGACTATTTTTCATATATTCCCATTTAAAAAGGGGGGGGGGGGGATTATTTGTAATTTTTTGTTTTTAGTTTAGTTTGAAACACAGTGGAGATTTCCACTTCTATACACGCAGACAATTTTATTCAGAAGAACGAAATAAAGAAGTAGGAAATATATGCTGCATATGGTACAGCTGACGTTTGTCAATGTACACTGAAAGTAAAAGTTCATTAAATAACATTTACAACATTTTTACAAATTTTGATGTTATTGTTCACATTGCACATAAAAATATTCCCTATTTCATATAAAAAGTGAAAACGGATTTTTATATGATATTTAAACAAATTTAATTTGATTTCTCCACTTTGTCGAACTTTATTTATACCTTATTTTATTTTTATTATAAAGTATATTTTCTTATCTTTACTATGATGTCAACATTTGTTTTTGTACCAAATGTAGTTTGGTTGTAGCACTTATCTTAATATATATTTACCCTCGACACTGATTCACTGCTTCACTGACTCTGTCACGCAGTACGTAGGAATTTAAATAGGCATTCTATAATTTTCTATAAATAATAATAATAAAAAAAATAATATTTTTTTTTGTACAGAAATTGTGTTTTCCCCAAATTTTTTTTGTACAAAATTTTTTTTCCAAATTTTTTTTTTTTGGAAAATTTTTTTTTTACAAAATTTTTTTTCCAAATTTTTTTTTTTCAACAAAATTTTTTTTTCCCACAAAATTTTTTTTTTCCACAAAAAATTTTTTTTTTCAACAAATTTTTTTTTTTTAAAAAACATTTTTTTTTCAAAAAAATTTTTTTTTCAACAAAAATTTTTTTTTGATGAAAAATTTTTTTTTTGGAGAAAATATTTTTTTTTCAACAAAAATATTTGTTTTTCAACAAAATTTTTTTTTTTTAACAAAATTTTTTTTTCCACAAAATTTTTTGTTTTCCAACAAAATTTTTTTTCCATATTTCAACGGGCGCCATGGTCGCATTACAACTTACTAGTTTTAAATATTTATCGATTTTGGGAAAAAAGAAAAAATCGACTTTGCCGAGCTAGGTTTTTTTTTAGTCCCATGGTTTCTTGGTGAAAAATTGGCAGAATTTCCCGTAATGTTCGTTTCTGCTATACGCTCTGTTGATTTGTTTTCTGCCACACAAATTGACCCATCCTAGTACATCCTAGTTTTTGCATTTGACAAAGATAACCAGAATTTGAAAGACCCTAGAAATCCTTGCTTAAATACAGCCATTACATTATAATGCAGCCTAAAATACTATAATTACATATATTGTTTTATTTTTATGTAATAATGAGCGATAAACAAATTCTAATTTCATAATCGATGGCCATAAACCACACACACACACACCCATACGCTGTCAAGCGCCATAGACCACAAAAAGCGTTGTTCGAGTGCGTCATGTCAACCACACTTTAACTACATCCACCGCTTATAATCCCTTTATAATTGTATTGTAATTGATGTCAATGTATTACAAATCGACCACAAATAATTCCCACACTCCCAACCAGATTAGACCGGTCCAAACCGTTACATGGGGCGGGACTAAGACCATTGACCTGGCTGGGACACAGGCGGGTATTGTTTAGTTCGTCTCTAAGTTCAGTCACTTAAGTTCGGTGACATGTTGGTGGCCAATGTCAACCCTTTTCTAATTATTTAAATACAATATTCATTGTTGCCGTAGACCGCTTCGCACCGCCTTCTTTGTCATACGCACTTCTTGTGTTGTTTATCATTTAATATGACATTTTAATTTGTTTTATTAAATCGCAGACATTCTAAAATGATTACTCCCATAGTGAGGGAAGAGGCGACTGGAATGAACTGAAACACTTTTCAGGGGGGATTGGTGGTTGTGATTGTGGCATACACAAGTGAATGTCACTTTCATAATTAACCGTGCACTCTCACCCAACTCAGTGGTAACCGAAAACTGTGAGTTTGCACAAAAGTATGACATATCACATGGATTTGTATAATTACCATGACTAGGAATAGAGTGAGAGAGAGACAGAGAGCGCGAGCGAGAGCGCGAGCGACGAAGCAGAGGAGCGTTTGTTGGGGGAGTTAACAGAGTGTTTGCGACAGAACATTGCATAATAATACAGCTAATTATTTATTGTTTGAGCGTAAAAACAAACACAGACAATATTCACCACCTATGTAAGTTTGTGTTTTTCAATGAATTCCTCATTGAAGCTATAACCCAGTGAAACTTTATCTAGAGGGCTTTTACAAAGGGGTGTAACGGTATCGACTTAAATCTTAATATATATTTACCCTCGACACTGATTCACTGACTCTGTCACGCAGTACGTAGGAATTTAAATAAGCATTCTATAATTTTCTATAAATAATAATAATAAAAAAATAATATTTTTTTTTGTACAGAAATTGTGTTTTCCCCAAATTTTTTTTTTACAATAATTTTTTTTTTACAAAATTTTTTTTTCAACAAAAATTTTTTTTTTACAAAATTTTTTTTTTTCCAATTTTTTTTTTTCAACAATTTTTTTTTTTTTCAACAAAAATTTTTTTTTCCACAAAATTTTTTTTTTCAAGAAAAAATTTTTTTTCCAACAAAATTTTTTTTTAACAAAAATTTTTTTTTCCATATTTCAACGGACGCCATAGGCGCATTACAACTTACTAGTTAAAACATAGTTGACTGTACCAAATTATGACAACAACAGAGACATCTGCAATAGCAACGAATGAGATTCTACCTTGTTTCTTTTTTCACCTTCATTCTATGTCAGGCGTTCCCAAAAGGGGCTCGTAGAGTGGTTCACAGGGGAGGAGTACGAAGACATGCAAGTTCTTTTGTTTCATTACTGTTACGGTTTTGTAGTGCTTTCTCATCCCTACTCAAGATTATCGTCGATTATCTACTGTTTGTTTTTAATAATTTTTAGAATCAGTTTGTGTGTCATTTTAATAAAAATCACATCAAAAAACCAAAATGGGGGGGCTACTTAATGTAAAATTCGAATTCTCATTTATAGTCAGTGATCTTGATCTTATAAGCTTGCATTCGCGCCCCATCATACTCTTAAACAAAACGTAATACAGTGAAAGCTGGGAGGACAAAGACGGTCGCAGTGGTTTTGTCTGTCCATGGGATATGTTCGCCCAGCGGAGATAAATTTGCTCTACAAATACCGATGGGGACCGAGAAATTCGTCCGTCTACGGGAGCTGTCCGCGAGTAGAGCTAAACTTTCACTGCATTTCAGTGTGTTTGGTTAGGATCCGAGGCAAGAGGCTCACACTGCTCTACCGGCCATAAAAAAGTCACTTGTGCATCGAGGAAGAGTAACGAAATCCCTTCTTCAGCCATAAAGTCAATTGTACGTCGAGGGGAGAAACGTTATTTTTTGAGGGACTTTGACGTAATAAACTGTGGCATCGTTGCTTTCGTTGTGGGGCTTTCGCCCGAAATCATTCATTGTTTGTGAGACCATCTGTCTAGGAGCTACGATTAAACTTCTCTATGAAACCTGAGCTCTCTTTGAGAACTGACCTCATTTTTTTGTCAGTTTACGCCCATTAGTTTCCTTGGTTCTTCAATGTTGGCATTTCCCCTTTATTTGAATCGAAAGGCACCTCATGATACCGCTTGCTTTGCTGGGCAATCCCCTGGCAAAACATTGCCCTAATACGAAACTCACTCTATGCTACTTAAATCCAGACATGGCTAAAAATCTACAAATCATTGTTTGCTTTATTTGCACCGCACATATCATGTTGCATAAAATTTCTATATCATTGCCGATGAGTTGCGTTCCTGTATGCTTTCCACACATTCTGCGTATGAGTTGGCAAATTATTCATAGTAACATTTCACCGAACGGGGCAGGGGCAGGGGTGCGAGTGACATTGGGTTGTTATTAGTGAGTAAGTGCATGTCGGCCGAGACTCCGTGCCTTCTCATTTTTTTTTTTTAAATTTTTCTATAAATTTGTTCATATATGAAAGCATTGCGGTCGGTCTATTTGCCAGGCAGTTTCTCTGAATGTCGACCAATTTTAATTGTGGCAATTTTCATAATTAAATGTGGGCTTACTGCTGCTGCTCTGCCTTAAATCGTTTGGTTTGGTTAGTTATGGACGGTACAGAGCAGCGTAGTGAACAATAAAGATTTTGCAAATCACTTTATTTGTTGTCATGGTGTCTGTCTGTATGTCTGTCTGTCCGCCCCTCTGACCGTCTGATGTGGGGTCTGGTCGAAATTTATGTTTTAAGTGCATAATCTTTTAATGGAAATTATTTAATTTATTTAATTGTCTTTCCTTGTGGTAGGCCAGCCAGCAGTCTTCCTCCTTGGAAATGTGTAAAATATTCGATAATATACGATGACAGTAAAATGCATTTTTACTATGGCAACACCACACAGCATTTGCATAAACATGCTAAGTCGGTAATGTCGATGGAGGAGGAGATGGCCAGCTCAAGATTGCCCCCCAAAACTAAGTCTGGGCATTTAATAGGATTTGAGTTAATATTTGGCAAATTTATGTACAATTTCGTTTGGTGAAATATTTATTGGGTAAATTTAGAGAATTTTCCAATATTATTACGATGATTGTAATTTATGCATAGGGCAATGTCAGGCTGTAGCCTCTATTTCAAGCCGACATTATTCAGTCGCGAAGCATTTTCATGTAAGAAAGATATTTTATTTTATGTTAATTTGAAATTTGAAATGTTTCACAGGCCTGAAATCTAAAAGACAATCCAATCAGCCTACCGGAAGGAGGGGCGTTTTTAGCCAAGGGGGCTGAATAGGGGACAATAATAAAATGCACCATTTTAATATTTAAAGATAAGAAAATACACTTTATAATTAAAAAAAAAAGTTGAGTACAATAGAGTCAAAGACAAACAATCAAATTTAATTTTTTCAAATTTTAAAATCTGAAAAAGGTAAAAAAAAAAAATTATTTTTTTTTACATTTTTTCAATTACGTCAAAATGTGTAAAAAAAACTTGACAAAAACAAAATTTTTTTTCATATTACGTTTTTTCAAATTTTTAAATTGAAAAAGGAAAAAAAAATGTAGAAAATTTGAATCTGAAAAAAAAATTTCATTTTACATGCAATTACAATTACGCCAAAATGTGTAAAAAAAAATTAACAATAAAAAGTACACAATTTTTTTTCATTTTTAACATCAGAAAAACGTAAAAAAATGTAATCTAAAAAAAAATATTTTGAATTATGACAAAATGTGTAAAAAATAAAATATTCAAAAAATTTAATCTGAATTTTTTTTTTTTATTTACGTTAAAATGTGTAAAAAAAGGTTACAAAAAATTTTTTTGTCACATTTTAAACCTGATTTTTTTTTAATTTTGAAAAATTTTAAAAAAATTTAATCTGAAAAAAAATATTTTTTAGAAATGCGTCAATTACGACAAAATGTGTAAAAAAAAACCTAACAATACAAAATCTGAAAAAGCTAAAAAAATTTAATCTGAATTTTTTTTTTAATTACGTCAATATGTGTAAATAACGTTACGAAAACAATTTTTTTGTCAAATTTTAAAAACTGATTATTTTTTAATTTTGAAATTTTTTTAAAAATGTTATTCTAAAAAAAAAATATTTTTTTCAATGCATCAATTACGTCAAAATGTGTAAAAAAACCTAACAAATACATTTTTTTTGTGTCTAAAATTTATACAATTGTCCGTTTTGTAACACCCTGAATAATAGTACCTCACTCCTTGCCTTCAACCAGTTTTGTACAGAACTTTGCAAGGTCCAAAGTTACAGACTTTTGACTGGTGAACTTTTAACCAATTGTAGTTTGAACCACTGTGAGACGGCGACAGCCATTAAACTAGCACTGGGCTGCTTCCTGCTAGTTTAGCTTAATCGCACTTAGCAAAAACACAACCAATACACAGGCGTTGCAAAATATTCAAAGAAAACTCCTACTCCTACAGATATGCTACGAAAAAAATCACAAACGAATCTATGCCACAAGTTCAAATGTCATTCAGTTCAACAGCAAATTCTCAAACAAATGTTTTCGAAAAGTGCTAATCTTGTTAAAGACGTTTCCATTGAATTCTTTCCCAGAAATCGTTGACCTCAATTGTAAGCCTAAATTTCTTTTAGCCAACAAAAAATAAAAAACAAACACGTACACTCTATGTTTGTTTCCTAACAAAAGTCGAACGAACATGATTCTCCTTTTCTCTAACAAATCCAAAAAAATAAGAAAAAAAATGCAGTCTTCTCTGCACAGATGTGGGTCAAAAACCAGAATGAGTGGAAGAAAAGGCAGTGAGATAATAAACTAGAAAAAGTTCCGATGCTCCCATACACACACACACAAAGATAAATGTCATAAACATGCGACTTGTAAAACAATCTGTAAATGATTGAAACCAGACAGGAGCAATAGTATACTTTTCGGCAAACAAGAATTGCAGCATACTCTTAGGCTTTCGAACCGCAAAACAAACCTCATTACAATTGATGACAACTTGGTGTTTTACTATTCTACAAAGAAAACCGACTTTTTAAGAAGCTCTTTTACGCGTCACAATCATTTCCACTTTTTGTTCAATAGAATTAATTAAGAAATATTGCCCCGAATTACAAAGCATATTGTGGTAAAGAGAGTACAATGGAAAATGATTGCCTATTGTTAGGGTGCAAACAGATGTCCAACAAATCATTGCATACTTAGGGGCTGATAACATAAAACCCTTGCCATAGTGGGGTTAACCATTGTGTACTGGTAGAATGAGATAAATCTAGTGGCTGGAATGAAGGCAAATCATGGCGTATTGGTAGGCAGCCAAAATCATTGCCTATTGTTAGGCTGAATGACGAGGCAAATTAACATATTTGATTTGTGCCCGACATTTGTTAAACAAAATACATACCTAAATGTCATTAAGAGCTAAATTTGAAAAAAAAAAAAAAAAACAATTCAAAAGCCAAATACTTTTGAAAGCAACATCATTGAGAGACCTCTTTCGGAAGGTCACCAAACCGAATTGATAAATCAAGGATGTGGAGATTGACAACAACGAGATTTAACCACAGACATTGTTTTGGATGGAGGTGAAGGGATGTAGATGTTTCACCATTGTCACTGCTGACATATTGGATTGTGTTATCACTTTAAGCTGAATAGCAGTAAACTCAGCTGAATAACATAAAGCACAGAGGAGGGAAATACAAAAAAAAAACCTCACGAATTACAAAAGACAAATGCTTGAGGTTTTTTTTTTCTATATGTATGTATATAATAAAATCATGATGTTTCGAGGCAGTTATATACTTAAGGCCATACAGTCAATTATGTCATTTAATCGTTGAGTGGTATACACGATACGACAGACAGAAAAGCAGATACGTTTGTCAGGGGGAGACCGTCAGCCCAGCGGACGGACAGACAGACAGACATTCCCCGTACATCAGCTCCAAACGCCGGGGAAAATATTGAAGCTTGGCAAGAAAGGAGCTGGAATGAGACTTGGAGTTTACATACGTAACTGAAAGGTACTTGTGACACAAGCCTACTGCTACTCTGGTGCTGGCCTCAATGTTTGGGGTTTTCCACTTTTGTGTGGCTGTCGGTGTCAGCGTGATGGTGGTGAAAGAAGTCCTTCCCCGAGTGTTATCTGATGGCTGCTTGTTAAAAACACCATCATTATTTACAAAGTGTTTGGTTGAAGTTCCTCCTCGATGGCAAAATGTTAATTACATACGTACACACAATGACACGGTGGTGGGCTTTTGAAAAGGCACAACGACAGACAGAGGCGGCAGAGAAGGAGGTCAGGTCTGTGGATTTAAAATGGGGAAAAGAATGATACAGAGTGAGAGAGGGAGTGAGGTCAGGAATAAAGATATTTCGCTTTAAATTAAGGGAGATAAGTCTACGACTTTCATTCTGTGTGAACTGAGATAAAATCTAAAAAAAAAAACCACAACTGTTGGAAAAGAAATGTGCAATTTAAAAATAATGAAGCCTGAAAGTAGGCAGGAAATATTGTTTGTCAGCCTAAGGGAATGCAGAGAAGCACAGGGAAAAAAAACAATACAGAACAAATGTTCGTAAAATTAAACATGTTAATGAAAAACCCGTAAAGACAATTTTAAGGAGAACCACAACATTTTTAAACCATTTCATTTTCAAGGCTATAAAAGTGGGAAATAGTTAAAAAGGATGAACACTATTCTGTAAAAATGTAGTCTATTTCGAATGGATTAGTAAGACTGTTACACTTCCCTAAAATATGCTATGATTTCTTGTTAAATCCAATGATCATCACAATAATTTATATAATAATAATTTATTCATAACATAATGGAAGTTATGATTACATTTCATACCAATGTCATGGGATAAGAAATGTTGTGCCAGACATTTTGTAAAAGTGCCAGCCTAAGGGTATGCGGTACAGACATTTTCGAAACGAAAGTTCGTAAAATTATAAAGAAACCTTTGAAGTTACAATCAAAATAAAAAGTTAATGGAATTCCATACAAATGAAAAGAGATATTTAATCAATTGAGCTTAAGGGTAATACAGTATTTTAAAAATTTCGCATTTACAATTTATTCTTTATCACAATTACGATACAACAGTTATGCAATGGAAGTAATTTTATTTGGAAAAAAAAACTGTTGTATGTACTAAAACTGAAAGGCGAATAAAACAGGTGTAATAACTCGCATTCTTTCTTACTTAGTTTCTGAGAATATTGTTAGAGTGCGAGCCTAAGGGTATGCTGTACAGAATTTTTTTTTTTAAGTAAAAAGTTCGAACAGAATTTCGACTCACAATCAAGGGTATGCAACATATTGTTTAACAAAAAAAAACTTTGGAATTTCTGTTCACAAAGGTTAAACAATGAACAATGCAAGTTTTTTATTTGGATAATAAATCTCCAGGAATATCTTCGACCATTTTGCAGATAATGTAACTTGCTTCAAATGTTAGTTAAAGCCTTGCCATGGTTTTTAAAAGAGTGTGTATGCAATAGAATATTTCGAATAGTAGCGGAATTTGAATCAAATTCTGGAATTCAATGAAACAAAAGAAAAATGGTAGACATGAAATAACAATATAAATATTACCTGAAAAGATTCAAAAGATATTATGAACTAGTAAGTTGTAATGCGCCTATGGCGCCCGTTAATTTGCTTGAGAAAGTATTTGTTACTTAATTTTAAAAATTTTGTAAAAAAAATTTTGAGAAAACTATTTTGTAAAAAAAAATTTGGGAAAAAAATATTTGTGGAAAAAAAAATTTTTTTAAAAAAAAAATATTTGTGAAAAAAAAAGTTCTGTTGAAAAAAGTTTTGTGGAAAAAAAACATTTCGTTGAAAAAAAAAAAATTTGGAAAAAAAAAATTTATGTTGAAAAAAAAATGTTTGTTGAAAAAAAAAATTTTGTTGAAAAAAAAAATTTTGTGGAAAAAAAAATTTTGTGGAAAAAAAAATTTTTGTTGAAAAAAAAATTATGTAAAAAAAAAATTTTGTAAAAAAAAAAATTTGGAAAAATAAAAAATTGGGGAAAACACAATTTCTGTACAAAAAAAATATTATTTTTTTTATTATTATTATTTATGGAATTATTATAGAATGCCTATTTAAATTCCTACGTACTGCGTGACAGAATCAGTGAATCAGGGAATCAGTGTATCAGTGAATCAGTGTCGAGGGTAAATATATATTAAGATGTTTAATCCTAAAAGTATGCACACGTCCTATTGAAAGTCAAGTCGGTGACTTAACAGGAAAGAAACTAATATCTAAGGCCTGGTAAAGTTTCTCTACAAAATCAATTAAACGTTCGGAAGGGTAGTCCTGATGCTTCGACTCACTGTTCTGATCTGAATTTAGCACAAGGACCTCGCATTTTTCGCCCTCAAGGTACATTTGAAAAATGCTGCTGAAAACGATGTTAAGATTAACGGCGAGCCCCACACAGACATATTAAATTACTTACAGCAAAAAACACAATCGCAATTTTCACGGCTACAACAATCAACATTAAAAAAACCTTAACGTCTCCTAAATGTATGCAACAGTTTCCATTCGAAACATACAACACTTTGTATTTGTATTTTCTTCAACACCAGAACTAATTTCATAGTGTTTTCTTAACGAAACAATATTGTTTTGTTTCCGACAAGTTTTTGTTTTACTGGTTAGAATTTCTGTTTTGTTACAGAAGTGTCCTTTATTTGACGGCCTAAGGCTCGTCTTTTGTTTGATGCCTTAAAACAGGCACCATTAACCAAAGCCCCATCCTCCTGGGTGTAAAGTATTGTTCGTTTGTTGCTCACTTCAATGTGTGTTCTCTGTGTTACTATAAAGAAGGACAGGACGGACTTAAAGTTTCCTTAAAAACACGAACAAGGACATATTTTAGTATTGTCATAGTTTCTTTTCCCTCAATTTATATATTTAACCGACATTTAAATATGTTTCTAGTTTGCTGATTATGGGTGTAATAATGCTAAGCCAACAGCAAAAAAGATGTATGCCTAAGTTCTTTTCCTCCCCTTTGACTAATTAAACACAATTTAGACAATTGTTTTTAATTTCAGAAAGCCCACCTCATTTATATGAATATCAAACCGGTGACTAAAAGATAATTTCCCATAACAACACCCTACCAGCTAGAATAAATGTCTCTCTCAACTACCTCTTTGTTACAACAATTTACTCAACAACTTTTCTTTTGCCAACAAAAAAAAAAACGAATATCATTTTAATTAATTTGTAAAGAATTTACTTGAAAGTTTGCAACATAAAAAATTTCCCACATAATGTCACATTAGGTACACAAAGAAACACCAACCACCCCCCACACAGCGCCCAACGATATGCATCAGTATTTCAACACATCTGCCATCAAATGTTAACAATACATAGAAAGAAAAAGAAAAGGCTGCCAACGATTCATGTGAATTGAAATGAAGGCAAGTGTTGGAAGTGGATGTGAACAACATATTGTTCTCAAGAAATAATAAAATTTCAACAACTTTTTACAAGCACACAAACACACATGAATGATTTCCATACATTTATGTATGAGTGAGTGTATTCTGTACACTGAATAATAAATAAATCAAGGAGAAAAGGAGCCAGCCTTAAGCCTAAATGTATGCAGTAAAGTGTATGCTTTTGTTGGGCATGCAATAAATTATAAATGAAAGGTGGCGGTACAAACACCGAGCCGCAAAATATGCTATAAAAAATCAGCCTACAAGGAAAGAGTTTAATGTCGATTTACCGTTCTTCTCATGACCGCTCTAATGTCTCAACTTTGGCACACAACACGTTCGGGTGGTTAAGCGCACCAGCCATATTTGATTGCCTCCTCAAGATATGCTACAATTTGTTTGTGTCGTCTAAAGGTGTTGGGTATCTGCCGTTTATTTCACTGTCACTACACTGAAGGCTTCAAACGATTGCACGCGATTTCAAATGGCAAAATTTATGATAATGTTAAATTAATTGGAAATGAATTATAAATTTGTCGTAGACGAGGGGTAGAATATGTTAACGATGTTCATTTTTCTCCATATTATTTTAAGGTTAAGGGACGAGAGTTGAAAGGAGGTGGAGAAGAAGACAACAAAACCTTTATATTTGAAATGTATATAAATAAATAACTTGGTTACAAGAAATGTCATTTGTGGGGCAAATAAAAAAAACGAAAATGGAATACAAAGACATAATAATGATAATCGAATATGGATTGTGGCATACTTCAAGGTACTTCAACAAATGATAGATGATAAAGGGGAAATAAAACTAATAGATTTTTTCTGGTTTTTGGCTTAAGGTTGGAAGGAGAAACAATTAATATATAGGATCTACATCTTACAAAATCGTATATTAGTTTTTAACACAACGCAACAAAACTTTATACTGTGAATTCTATTTAAGGCCCTCCCTTGCAACAGATTTTTGTTTATTTTTTAAGAAAACTGGGTGCTGATGTTTGTCTTTATCAAATCTACACTTCAGGCATTCTACATTCGTTCATAAACTACTCGGCACACTTTTAGGATCAACTGCAAATAGGCCTGAAATAGTTGCCTACATTGAGGCTTTAAATTGCATTCTATGGAAAATGTGGCAGATGGCAAATAGGACCTTAAAAATACTCTGCAACTCATAAATAAAAAAGAAATGAATGCAAAGCATACTTTTAGGATCTACATTTACACGCTTTTGCCAGTTCCTCCCCAGTAACAACAAAAACAATCCTATTAGGAGACAATGAATATTGAATGAATGCATAACAAATGATATAAAGACGCAAGCAAACAAAAAAAAAAAACAGAACCAGAGCCAGAGCCAGAGTAGAGAAATACGTCTATGGTGCCATGACAAATACAAATATATATCTGTATGCATGTGAAAAACCTCTAGGCAGACAACTAACGACGACGGCTGGCCGACATAAACAATATAGAGAACCGAGAACAGGAATACAAGTCCCTACGCCGACACCAGATACCAACGTCCCAGCTACACATCTCCAGTTCCGTCACCACGGACTACTTTCCAAACCAAAATAGAGACAATACTTGCAAACATTTAACCGCATACATACGACACATTCGTACATACCCATATAAATGAAAGGACACAACAATTTTCTGTTCAGCAAACACACAGCGTGTGCGTGAGGAAGAGGAAGAGGAAGGGATACACAAGGCACAAGGCTAAATCAACAAGGTAATGGAAACTTTAAATAGCCAGGCAGTTGGATGAAGGACAAAGTACCTACGACGTAAATTGTGTATTGGTGGTGGTGTCGGTGTCGGTAGTATTGGCGGATGGCTACGCTGGCTTCGAGGAGCGGGAAACCCGGAAACGGAAGTACATGGGGAAAAATTATATGAACACAACAAACAAATACAACATCAGGAACGACACGATACTAACAAATAAATGACAGCAGCGAGTCCTTCGCCCAAGTGGCAGTGGATGCATGAATGCACATTGTCGAATTTAACTAACACTCTTTAGCGTAAAAACCGGATAAATATAAAAAGGCATAACATTTCCCAGGGTAAATATCAGTACAATGACAAATTATAAAACGGGACTGCAAGGTAAATATATATTAAACAACGAGGGAGATCTATTGAATGCAGGACTAGATTTATAAGCCACTTATTACTGAGGATACGAAAGTAATGTCCCAAAGGTATATCGAAAAAATGTCTGACATTGGCGATCCGTACACAATTATTAAAAGAAATAAGTATGTAATATCCGTTGCCTGCTTTCAGGCGTTTGATATAAAATCTATTTGGAATTTCCGTTCAGGTGTTAAATACAAAACTAATTAGGAATTTCCATTGCCTACTTTTAGGTGTTTGTTATAAAACTGAAAATATTTTTTTTAAATATATTTCTGTTTATGAATATTTTGGGCAAGTAAACATCCGTACACAATTATTAAAGGAAATAGTTATGTAATTTCCGTTGCCTGCTATCAGGCGTTTGCTATAAAACCTTTCGTAATTTCCCCCTGCCTGCTTTCAGGCGTTTAATACAAAATCTATTTGGAATTTCCCCTGCCAGCTTTCAGGCGTTTAATATAGAACTAATTAGGAATTTCCATTGCCTACTTTTGGGTGTTTGTTATAAAATTTTTTTTTTATATATTTCTGTTTATGAATATTTTGGGCAAGTAAGCATTTAGAAACCAGAACCGATATATTTTCAAAACAAGAAATAGGCACTAAATATAAATACCACAAAAAGCTATCCATTTTTAGGTATACATATATAAATACAGCACACCGCTGCTTATTTATAGGCGCATACGACTTTCTTTCATATAAATACAGGACACCGTTGCCTACTTTGAGGTGTACACGACTATCATTTAGTGGCCACAAAGGAAAAATAGACCATAAATACCGTAATCAAACTGTAAGTAAATATATTGTAGAATTTTTGAAAATTCCTTTGTCCATTTTAAGATCCATGGCTCAAGAAGATTATGCATACTTTTAGCGGTTGTGCATGATTTTCTCAAGTACACTTGAGGGTCAACAGAACTTTCAACATTTCAGATCTAACTTTTTTTAATTCTAAAAACAAAATGTCATTTCAAGGCTTAGTATTTAAATGACCATAATTCCAAAATATCAACATTTTGCATAAAATTATGTATACTATGTTCTTTACAATTGGAATGAATCGTATGCTATACAGAAGAAACGAAGCTGTTGTCTATTTCTGGGCTCTTTAAATTTAATGAAAACGGACACCTTAAGTAGGCAGAACAAACATTTCGCCCCCTAGTCAATGTTGCTGTGTATGTGTGTCTGTCCGGCACAAAGAACAATTAACCCTCCTCAAACAACCAATAAAATGTGTCAAACATTTCATTAAGAAAAATAACATTTCAACCAAGAAAAATAAACTTAAATAAGGAAACACACAAAACAAAATAAAGAAAAAGCCTTAGGCTTCATCAAGGAACAACTGTTGATGTTGCCCTCATTAGGTGTTTTTTTTTTGGTTGCAGTTTGCGTTGGAGATATAGAAAACCATTTCCTAAAGGGAGAAAAAAAGGCCTAAGGAGATATAGTTTTTCTTAGACTCGATATGGGATTCAAGGATAAGAATCATCTTAGCAAATGTTTTAGGCAACCGTATTTATTGTGTTTGTAAAACATAAGGCCTACTTTCAGGCTTTATGAACTGTTGGATTTGCATTTTGTATGGCTTTATATTAAATCAGCCTTCAGATAAATAGAGGAAAATCATTCGCCTTTCTTAGCCTTATAGGCATGACTTAGGCATTGCTTTAAAGTCTTGAGGGAGATAATTGTAAGAATCATACATTACCAATAGGTCGACTTGGCTGCCAACTTTTGCGAAACGTATCTTAAGTCACCTTAAGGTGTGTCTACTTTTTAAAATGATAATTTGAAATGTATGCTTACTTTTAGGCGAATGCCTCCTTTTAAGCATTTGTCTACTTTGGAGCGTATGTAGAGGTTAAGGAAAATACACACCTTTAGTTTAGTGCCCTCTGCAAATACCCGCCGCAAGGTGATTGTCTACGTTAAGGCGAATGTCTACTTTATGCCTCCTTAGGAGAACACCGACCTTCAGTTTAATGCCCACAATAGACTATTTTTTAATTTTTAGGCAATATATCCTTTTAGGCAACTGCCTACTTTTAGATGTATGCCCAATTTTAGAAGAATGCCAACCTACTTTTAGGTTAACTCCCAACGGATTTTTTACTTTTAGACGAATGCCTACTTTTGGGCGCATAACTATTTTAACAGAAACCATTTCAATCGCAATCTATACTTGCCATTTATTTCGGGAACAGGCATTATAAATTGATGAATGAAAATAGCTTCCTCACTTTTTCTACTCCATCCTTTCATACCACACCCCTGCAATGAAATGTGCTTCACACCGCGAGCCAATGTGTAAATGTACCACAGATAACAGCAGATTTCAATCGAAAGGATGAGCATAAAGTGCTAACAGAAGTATGCAGAGGCGACTGACTGAAACCTCACAATGACCAGACCAATTCTGTATAAAATATGTAATGCACAGCTTATGACTATTTGTAAAAAAAAAAAAATATCCTCGGACATCAGACAGTACGAGGACATTGTTTGTAAATAGCAAGTGAATGGTGTGGTCAACTAGTGGCCGTGCCACACACAATATTTTGCACACAAAAAAGAACCCAAATGTTTTCAAACATAATTTGTTCCCTATGGATTTTGAAACGAGGGACACATAGAGTGAGCGCTCTGGATAATGTTATATATACCATGCAGTGGTTTTAGACAATTGATATTTATTGAAATGTAAAGAGAACCTTGACAACTGGTCATGTGAGTTGAAGTGGTTGGAGCAGCCAGTCAGCTTCGATGTGCCGTGGCCGTGTAATTTTCAAAATGAAATTTTATGGTTTTCCATGTTTTCACCAGGCACACGGCGCTGTCCTGTTGGTTGTTTGGTTAAAAACAACAGACAGCATGAAATTTATGTTTTCATATAATGACAATTAAATTAATGAATTGTTTGTGATTTTTTGCGGTGTGTTGTGTCATTTGAAATGGTTTTCAACAAAAAAAAAAAACAAAAAGGTTTTACAAAATGGACTATAATCAAATTGACAACGGAGAACTCACATGTAATGACCACAAAAAAAGAGGAAATATTTACCTGAAAAGAGAAGAAAAAACGAGGTATAATTTAATTCGATTTGTTTAGGATAAAAAGGATTTGAGCATTTTAATGTGATGTATACAGAAAGTTTAAAATCGAGGGTGGGACATGATGAAATCATGGACATGGATTTTTATTAATTTGTGTATATGATTATAAGCATATTTCTAAACTGCTTCAAGTTGGAAAATTTCCCATTTTAGAAAAATTTCAGTTTGTTGGCATATTTATTTTTCTATAGTAACAAAGCCCAAAAAATGGTAATATTATTATTCTTTTTCTTCTATGAATGCAATGCACTGTGGAAGTAGGAAGAAGGGAATTAGGACCTTTGACTTGACTTTGATAATGTCATAGCAGGCGAGAAAAACACTTGCTGGAAGATTATTCCACATGCAAACAGTACGGCTGAAGAACGAATTTTCTCTATACGGCGTCGTCCGGTCAACAATTTTAGCTTCATAACGAAATATTTGTTGATAAACTGATAGTTTAGAAAAATTTCTCTTTTTGGGAAATTTTTATGTTTCAAGATAATTTACATTTGTTTTCAAATTTTAACAATTTTATCTTCATAACGAAATATTTGCATTAAATTGAGAGTTGAGAAAAATTTCCCTTTTTGGGAAATTTTTTATTTTCAAGATAATTTACATTTGTTTTCATATTTTGACAATTTTAGCCGCATAACGAAATATTTGCGTTAAATTGAGAGCTGAGAAAAATTTCCCTTTTAGGGAAATTTTTATTTTCAAGATAATTTACATTTGTTTTCATATTTTGACAATTTTAGCCGCATAACGAAATATTTGCGTTAAATTGAGAGTTGAGAAAAATTTCCCTTTTGGGGAAATTTTTTTTTTTCAAGATAATTTAAATTTGTTTTCAAATTTTAACAATTTTACCTTCATAACGAAATATTTGCATTAAATTGAGAGTTGAGAAAAATTTCCCTTTTTGGGATTTTTTTTTATTTAGATGATATATGAATAGTATGTATTTAAAATGTATATTCCCGTATTCATACAAATTTAAAAAAACTTCATAAAACTTTAACTGTGAAGGTAAATTTTTTGGACATATAAAATGTGTAAAATTTGCCACCACAGTTAGCATAAGAAATTTATGAAAATAAAAAAACAATTTTCACATATTTTTTTTAAATTTTTATGGATACGTTAACGTTTATTTTCATAGAGTAAAATGTTCACTAATTACACTTTACATGAAGTCTAACATTAAAAGAAAATAATGCGGGAAATTCGGTATTTTATGTTATGAAATTTTCCTTCGTTGAGAAATTGCTTATGTGGAATTTTATCTAAAAATTTGGTTTAATTAATTAAAAATATAATTTATTTTTGGTTTAAGGAAACACAAATCGAAAAATTGCTTATTTGCAATTGTAACTTAAATTAGTGTGTTATTAATTAAAAATAAATTGATTTTAATTTAAGGAAACACAACTGAAATTACTGTCCGAAGAATTCCGATTGTTTGTATCGGAAAATTGTGTTTTGTAATGAATTTTCTTGTTTTTCCTAAAACAAAGGTGTTTTTGAAAAAAAAAAAAACACCTACCTTAAGAAACTGTTCCCTTCTCAGGGAAATGTTTATTTCCAAAAATATTTAAAAACACCTTTTAAATTGTAAGTGTCTAAAATGTATTCAACATTTTTGTATATTTTCTCCTTGCGAGACCAAACTACCAGCGTTAATTTGCATTGTACCGTGTATACGGTGAAGTTACAAGATGACGCAAATGTTCGAAAACTTTAAACACACCACAAAAGTACCATCAATTTTCCACAACAGTAAACATTTATTAGAGATTTTCAACAAAAATCGTGTTTTCTAACCAACATATGTTCTCCTGAAGGTGGGTAATGGTGTTGCGTTGCGGATTTACGTTGTTTAGTGTGTGTTGGCAGCATGTGATGATGATAGAGGAAAAAACATCATTACGTGCACAATTTCATCAGGAATCTTTAAGCCTAAGAGTATGCTTTTAAATACACACTATTATAACGCTTAAATACCCTCTGTGTCTGTTTGCATCCTGCCTGATTAGAGGGTGGGACGTGGTGTGGTGCGGTATGGCTCTGTGTGGGTATGTGTGTCTTGCCATTATCTCTGCGGGTTTCCTTTGAACGCCCAACCTGAACTTTGTTGCCTAACAAGCCCGACAACAACGGAAACTTTACCATACCAGCCGTACGTACATACGCAGGCATTAGAACTTGTCTAACCGCCAGTTGTTTGCGGTTATATTTAATGACACTTCTCCCAAAAATCATGGGATAGTTTAAAATAAACTGACTGACTGGTATGGATGTGCACAAGATCCCCCCCAGCAGGCGGCAGCATATCCTGTATATGTTTTCCCAACATGTGTATCTTCGACTAGGAAACTGAGCTGCCAACGAAATGCATATTAAAATTTCATTTGCCGCCTCAGTACAAGAACATGCAGTTGTTGGTCTGTGTTAAATACTTTATGCAACAGCAAATGATGTTGGCTAACAGCCCCAACTTATGCAACACATTTTGTGAAGAGAAGAGCCAGCAGTAAAGGAAATGCCAGTAGGGTTTTAAGTGATAATCGCAAAATCCGTTTATTTTGTTGCCACATACTGCTGTGCTCGCTACAGCGATACACGTATAAGTATTCACTTTGGGGGGAGAAAAAAAACATTGCCATAGACAATTCAATATGCACCAAATAGGTATGCAATGCAATTTGGAGTGGTGATTACATTACACCAACCAACCAACCAAACAACATTGCATATGCACGGGGGGCTTATATATTATTTACTGCTGAGGTTGTTTTCCACTCAATGCCTGATAATGATGATTATGGTCATGTTGCTGAAATTGCATCCGGGAGTTTCATCTATAGCTGTTGTTTGCATACATTCAGGGGGATATTTTTCGAAGAAATAAAATATTAAAAGCCTTATTTGAAACATTTATGCAAAATTGCGAAACAAGTGTTGGGAAATTGTTTTTCACAAAAGGTGGTGGCTTTTTACACTCAAGTGTTTGAAATTTTTGGAATTTCTTGATGTAATGTCAAATCAGAGGACGGCTTCAGCTCTTTAAGTCGGCACCCTATGTAAGCCATGGACTAAGAAAAAATAAAAGCTAACTTCCAGCACTGGTTTACCGCATTTATGTCTCATTTAATTGTTTCCGCCCCACGGCACACGCTACATAAATGAATCAGTCATTTGAGAAACACCTCATGTCCATTTTTGGCCAAAATTGAGTTATATATATTAAATTGTTGGTGAAGGCAAGACGAATCCAATACGCATAAAAAAACTCATCGCCACTTGGTAACCATGGTGATGCTGCATTAGAAAATATCCATTCATTTGAGAAACACCTCATCTCCTGGATATGTGTTGTTTCTCAAATGACTTACAAAAAAATGTGGCTGGTGGCAACACAGTTTTTTGTAATTCTATTTTAATGTGGCTGGTGGCAGCTCAGGGAACGCTAAACCAGGTCATATCCTAAAGGCTATTGATGACCACATAGCCTCTTTTCCCCAGAAAGAAGCCCATTACACCAGCCGGTCTTACAAATACTTGAACGCTAACCTTAATGTGAAAATTATGTGGCAACTTTTTAAAGAAAAACATCCAGACTTGAGTGTTGATTACAAGTTTTATTTGAAAATATTTCATGAGCATTTTGACCTAACTTTTGGGAGACCTCAGATTGATTCTTGTTGCAAATGTGAGGAACTGTCTGTCAAAATAAAAAGTCCATCTTTAACTGATGCATCTAAAAGAGTATATGTTGCGGAGCTCCTTGTGCATAAAAGAAGATCAAAAAAGTTTTTTAAAGCCATTGAAAATATTAGACAAAAGTGTCTAACGGATGAAAAAGTAGGTGGAATCTGCATGGACTTTATGCAAAACCTTCAACTTCCTCAAATACCAGTTCAAGAACTATTTTACTTACGGCAGTTGACAGTAAATGTTTTTAATATTCACGATGTTGCAACTAATAAAGCCAAGTTTTATGTATATCATGAGGGCTTAGCTAAAAAGGGGCCAAACGAAATTTGTTCGTTTTTAGTTGATTATATCAATGAAGTTCTTGATGCTGGTGTTAGGTATCTTCATGTTTTTTCCGATGGTGCACCTGGACAAAATAAAAACACCGTGGTTATGCGATTTTTTCTTGCCCTAATAGAAACTGGCCGTTTCGACAGTATTCATCACTATTTTCCTACTCGAGGTCATTCGTACCTTCCGTGTGACCGCGACTTTAGTGTAATCAAACGAAAAATTAAAACAACTGACAGGATTTACACAGTACAATAGTATGCTGAACTGATGTTGCACTCTGCTGCTCCGGACAAGTTCCTAGTGGAAATAGTAGAAAGTGAACAAGTTAAGGATTTTAAATCATGGTGTGGTCAATTTTATAAAAAGAATGTAATATCTACGGAGACTCAAGCAAGGAACATCCCGAAGGAAAACAAAATAAAATTCAACATTTCAACTTTTATGGAGTTTCATTACTCTAATAAACATGTAGGCGAGGTTAAAGTAAAAAACGTAATTGGTGAACTCAATGATCACACTTTTGACTTGAAAAAATCGAGAACTGGTTTACCAGAGCTGCCAAAAATCAGCGCCTACCCGCAAAAATGTGTACCTATCAATATCAATAAAATCAATGACCTCAGGAAAGTCGAAGCCTATATACCTGTAGACATTGTTGATACATTTTATTCAAAAATTTATGACTGGCCATATACCGATACGGATGACATTGAACACTTTTAAGAAACAAAATAATTTGAAAACTGTGTATGTATATATTACTTGAAAAATAAAATACTGATTTTTATTAATTATTTCAATTTTTTACATATTCTTTCGTACCTGATAACATATCATTTAGTCAGTCATTTGAGAAACAACACATCTCCAAAAACTTTTATAATTTTTTTAAATATCAAAATAAGAATTATAAAATTTTATTTTCGTAGAATTAATTAATCAAACACCTGTAGAATCATACACAAAAATTTCAAAAATATATAATGGTGATTTCCCGAAAGTTTACTTTTTTGGATATGAGGTGTTTCTCAAATGACCGATTCAAATCAATTATAAACGCCTAACGCATAGGCCATGTTTTTTTTTGTGGCATATGTTTTAGGTTCGTATTAAATACTGCATATATCCAGAGTGGGGGCCATAAATATTGAAAATATTGTCTGTTTTTTTGCTGGAATCGATGATTGATTGACAGCATTTATAATGAAGTATTGTTTGCATATTTTAGGGGATTAAAATCACAACATTTTAATTGCATATTTATCAAAGAATATTATCAACAATAACTATATTTTATCTGATTAAAAAGAAAAAGGGGGAAAAACTAAATGAAAAGAAAAAAGCAAAACAACACAAATCAATAGGAAACTCTTCGCTTTTTTTTGTAATTTTGTTGCTATGTGTTTAAAGACCTCATGGACATTTTGTTTCTTTTCAAACTGTATCATAATTGTTATTGCTTGACTTTGACAGCTTTTGTACGTTTGTTATATAAAATCTGCTGTTGTTTGGATGAAACGAAATTTCTGTTTTCAAATTAAAAACAAAATATTCAAATCGAAGGAAAACTTAGTCTTTTTTTTAAGTTTTAATAATTTAATTTCAATTTCAATTTTCCCATTCTATTAACATCAGCTAAAGCGAGAGCGTTGGAACTTAACTAAACCTTACGATGATGACAATCTAAAAATAGCAGCACGTGTTGAGACAATTATATTTACCACAAGCAATGATGGAACAAATAATAATATGAACTGATTTTACCCAGTACTTATGTTATAATGGCAATATTGAAAGTCATACTTTAGAATATCATACATTCGTTGGGTTTCACCTTTTTTTGGCGCAGTTCAAAACTTATCGCCAGTGAATGAAATCGAAATCATTCATACATAGCAAATGCTGCAGCAAATCAAATGATAACGTTTGCAAGAAAATTACTTCATCAAATACGTAATTCATGAGTTTCGAAACAAAACAAAATTGTTAATTAAATAGAGAGTCTGATTTTAACCCATCTCTTACCGCCGCGTGTTTGAACATACGTTTAGCATTTAGCGACTTTGAGCAATTTAAAAAAGTAGACTAATGTAAGTAAATACATTTGTGGTGGTTTAAATTAAAGTTTGGTCCATCACCAAAAAAAAAAAAAAAAAAAATTTTAAAAATTTTGGCAAGGCCTTTCTGGGTGATATTAAAGAGTCAAAAAATATACCTTTTTAAAATACTGGTATATGAATAAAACAATAAAAATTAGTGTATATTTATTGGCGTGGGATGCCAAATGAATACTAGTCAATTTGTCCGCCAAAATTTTGTTTTCAAAACACCTTACAGTACCAGCGTGTGTTCCAACACACAGACATTTTCCGGAAAACTGCTTGTAGGTATTTTTTTAATTTGTCCGAAAAGTTTGTATATTTCATCAAAAAAATGTCAATGTTTACATTTCTTGTAATTAATAGATTGATAGTAATAAAAATCATGTTTTCAGACAAATTAAAATCAAAATTTGTTTTAAATTAAATCCGGACAATTGAAAACATTGTTTAGATTTTAAAAATACTTAATATGCGGCTCTTTAATCGATTACGACTTAATTTCTCTTAAATAACAGCAATTAGAAAAATTTCCCCTTTTGGGAAATTTTAAATTTGGCTAAATATCCCTCCAAAGAAAAAAATTTCCCTTTTTTGGGGAAACTTGAGGTAATGTAATGTACAACATATCAAAATTTTTCTTAAATAATAGCATATAGAAAAATTTCCCCTTTTGCGAAATTTTAAATTTGACTAAATATCCATCCAAAGAAAAAAAATTCCCTTTTTGGAAATCTTGAGGTAATGTATTTACAACACATTTTCAACATTTTTCTTAAATAATAGCAATTAGAAAAATTTCCCCTTATGGGAAATTTTTTTTTGGCGCTTGAAAATATTTAATATGAAGCTTTTTATTTGAATAGGAATTAATTTCCTTTAATAAGAGCACTTTGAAAAATTTCCCTTTTTGGGAAATTTTCTCAAATTTGGGTAATTTGCTTATTGTTGAGTTGTTACGTTAACTGAATTATGTCAGCTAACAAAAATGATAATTTCACTGGATTATATGAAATATGTGAATAATAATTAAAAAAAAAATTATTTAATAAAAAATACAATATAATCAGAAATTTATTTAGAAAAAAAACTTATGTTCTTGACTCTGCTTTATCATTGATTTTTAATATAACGGTAATTAAAAAAATCTACTACTGAAGTAAAAAAATTTTAATGTGTGACATCTTGCAAAGAAATAAAAATCATTCATAAAACACTAAAGTTTTCTTAAATAAAAGTACAATTTATACGTTAATTCAATTTTATTTTAACTAAATATCCCAACAGAAAAAAAATTTCAATTTTTTGGGAAATTTTCTCAACTTGAGGTAATTTGAAAAATGTTACCACACACATGTGCCCAAAGCTATTTACAACCGATTTTCATTAAATATTTACGACGTGGAGGATTAATCCAACAAGATTACTTTTAGAGCCAGGACAAAATTAATTTTCAAATATTTCAGCTTAAAAGCAACCACAAATTTAGCAAATATGCTTTGAGGGAAAACGGCAATTAAACATAATATTTATGGCACGTAAATCTCACATAATGTTTATGCTTTTATAAAATTTTATAATAGAAAATGTAAATGCTAAAGAAGAAGAAACAACGAAAACAACAAGGAAGAGGAATTAAGGTGCCAATTTTTATGGCCTACATGATACTTTCCAAAAAAAAACAAAAACAGTATGATCCCCTAAGAGTGGGACGATGTTTTACAGAGGAGAAAAAATAGAAATTTAATATACCGAAAACATAAAAGTAAAACGTAAATAATGGGGGAGATTAGGTGCTGCCGAATCTGTTTCGAGCGGTTAAAAGTTCAAATTTGTTTTCGCCCAAGAATGTTTAATTTAATATTGACACCAACAACTAAAGCACAAACAAAATATGGATTCCGTAATCTTCGAAAGAGAGAATGCGAAAAATTATCAATAAAACGTCCACACCACATTTGTATTCCCAACTGTCTACATATTTTGCGCTACAAAAGCGAGTAATGGAATTGACCTTCAAGTGATAACGCCGCCACCAGTCGTCGTCGTCGTCCATCCACAATGGATGGGAGAAATTAGAAAAAAAAACACACAACCAAGATGAATTTATGGGAGAATCCAATGAACTGTGTCGTAAGTAAATGTCTGTATGTGCCACAGTGTGGGTTTGAATGTTCGAAAATATCATTTAATGTCAGTATAATTGAAAAGCTGGGAATGAAAGTGATTAGTACAAACAGAGAGCTCTAACCGTAAAGACTAGGAACAAAAAAAGATTTGAAAAAAAAAAGTTACAAGTTCTTCAAAATGTTCCAAAATAAAATAAGTTATCTGGCCATAAGTTGTGTTTTCTTCACAATCTGTTTAATACAAGTAAGCACGATTTTGAAAGCGACCGGACAAATTAATGTTAAAGTGATTCTCCATCTTGTTTAGTTCACCCACTCCGGAGTAGTGAAATCTGCAATTATCAGTGACAATGTCAAAGAGGACTTTGAACGTGATGCCCGCATTGAAACGGAAGAATTTTTAAATACCATCTTCACCGCGCAAATAGAGTTCTTCAATAAACTGAAGTTGTCTTTGAAGCCGGATACGAAAAGATTCAAAGACATTGGCTTGTTTGTGGAAAAACTAGAATTGGCCAAGGAGGAAAAGGAACTGGAGAAAAAGGATGTCATGTATTGGGAAACCTTTCAAGAGGTAAGTCCCCAGATAACACTTTAAACCAAAAGTAAGAAAAGAAAACCATAAATATGTGTTTTATGCTTTAGTTCAACAAATCGCCCTTGTTGTTAAACGATGCCGCCGAAACGGGCATGGACGATGAGGCCTACCAGAAGGCGTTGACCGACAATGGCTTCAAGGAGTTGTTGAAAAATTTCTTTGCCGATGTGGCGGTGTATTTTTGGAAAATGGCCAAGGCCAGCGGCAAAGTGGTGGAAACCACCATGGACGAATATTTAGAACAAATGCAAAATTCTAAAAATTTCTTCTAGTAACGAAGAACCGCAAACGGTATTAAAATGTATGTGGATGTAGTTGTAAATAAAGTTAAGATTATGTGTACAAAGTGAAAGTGATTATAAATTAAGGAGAACGATCAACGAAGCAATATATTTTCAAGTAAGTGGTAATTTTGAAATACCCAAAGCAATAGATAACCGCCAAGAGAAATAATAAATTAGGCTAAAACGGATTTTTTTTAAAAAAACAAATCTTAAAAGTGAAGTCGATAATAGGAATTGAGTGATTTTTAAAAAGGTAAAATTTTCCCAATTATCATTAAGAAGAAGTTCACAAGAAGAGTAATTTTTCTAACTTGGGGAATTTTTGAAAATTTTTAACAGAATTTTTTTTAGAATTACGTTAAAGTTTGATCAAAAACAAAAAAAAATCCCTAAAGGCAAATTTTCTCAAGACAATGTAAATAAGTCAGAATATAAATAAAAAAAATTCCTTAAAAGGGGAATTTTATTAACTTTCTCTTAAAAGGGAAATATTCTTAACTTAATGTAATTGGAAAATTGTCCACTCTACAATAGTCTCTATTACATATGGACCAAAAAAACTCAACGTGTACATATTTGTTATCGGGTATTTTAATTTATCGATAACAAAAGTTGTTATTTAAGTAAATAACCAATGAAAGAAAATAATCAATTAAATCTCATTTCCTTTGCAGTTAAAAATATGACAGCTTCATTTACATGTTCCCGGGTAAATTAAAAAAAAAATGCTTAACTGCATCTGCATGCGTTTATATGTTCAGTAAATACAATTATTTCATGAGAGTTAGACTACAGTATAAACCTCCAAAATGAATCCCAGCAAATGTCCTTAGAAAAACGCATGCTAGCTAACAAAACACGGATATCATTGAAAACTTTAAAAGTATCCATCAAAACTAAATCAATTCCAAAGACCGTTTAAGAATTTTTTAAATAATCACTTTGAGTAAATGCAAAACATAATTGTGTGTGAATGAATAAATTAGGGTTCGCATTTTTTGGAAATTTCCCATAGATACAAATTTCTCAGTTAAGGTAATTTGAAAAACTTCAATTCTCTCAGTGCCAGTGAAAGTGAACCAAAAAAAACAGGAATTTTACATACAAAAACTACTTAAGCTCTTGAAATTTTCTATTGACACTATTTGTATCTCCAAAACATTTTAAATCATAAACGTAGTGAACTATAAATGCATTCCTTAAATATTCGTCTGCCGTCTGTCCCCTTAGAAAGCATTACAACATTCTTCCCCACCCCACCCCAGTCTAACCACTGCTAATGGCCTAAGCCATTTTCTCACTGGCCAACTTGCACATAAATTTATGCACATTTTATAGCCTTTTTATCAAATTTTCAATGTACCATTAAATATACAATACAACAACAACACAACACATTTATAAATTCGGCTAAAATGAAATTGTAAAAAAAAAAATTACAAATATATTTTATGGCTTTATAGTCACTGACAGAAAAGAAAATAATCGAAAACAGCAGACTAGGCTGCGGGATGGGTGGGTGGTGAATGGAAGGAATGGATGTTATGTGATGATGATAGTTTCGTTCAGATGAATGAACACGGCAGCCTCAAAGTATGGAATATGGAATGAAAAAGCCCTAAACACAGAAAACCAACAAACCACAGCCTGGTCTTCTCATTGTGTGTTTCTTTTTTTTTTTTTTGCTATTTTGCTCGGCTGTAGAAAACATAAACTTTTATGTTTTCAATTCATTGAAATATGTTTATGAAATATGTATGTATGTACAGTCCAGATTGGAAAAAAGGATGAAAAATAACATATACACATTCAAAGCAATTAATGTAATTGAAGTCGGGAGTTGCAGGCCACCGGCCTAGGGATGTGATGCCAGGTAAGGACAGAAAGGGTGGGTGGATATAAAGTTAGAATGTGGTACTTAGTTGATATACAAATTGAATTGCTGCTAAATGAACAGACGGCCATAACATTTAGAGCAGAGCAGCCAAGCGGGTGAATGGGTGTGTAGGGAACTTTTACATTGAGCAAATAAAACAACAATTTATTTTTAAATACAATTTCTATGGCAAAGAAAAATAAGCATATGCAACGAATCGTAAAAATAAAATAAATTGCAAAATTTAATTTAGTGGAAAAAATATGGTAACTGAAATTGGGTGCTAATGATTTATAAAAACCAATTTGCGCCGGAAGGTTATGCTTTGATTTCAATTGCACACAGTGTGTTAAGCCTTAAAGTCGGCAATATATTGTTTTTGTTTGTTTACACTAATGTATGCTCGTTCTTTAATAGTGTGTTACGAACAAGCTGTGAACATGCAAGCTGTAGGCCGCTATAACAAGTATACTTTGATTTGCATACTATGTGTTGGCCGCAAAGTAGGCAACAAATTATAGAATCAATTAATTTGTACTGAAGTAGTATAGCGATAAATGAAATTACGCGTCTAGTGGATTTATAGAATATTGGTTGTGTAGTAGGAGCACTTGAATTTGTTGTATTCTATATTATTAGTAAAATTAATATACCAGTTACAAGGGTAAGGAGTTTTCAGTCCAAGTCGGGGTTATTCGATGTGTAATGCATAGATATCCACGGGTAAGAGGTCCATCTATATATTATAATAGATGTTAAGTTTTAAACATCACTTTTCTTATCATAGCGCTTTTTCAGTACTATATCGACATTTATGATTTAAAAATTACATATTTAAAATATCTCCAACATAAACAGTTAGTATTCCCAGAAATTATATAGGGATTGAACGTCATCTTCATTTAAATTGTGGATCCATGTGGATTCATTCTGTGCTCTACATTTACATTTATGTAACACTGTTTGAAATGCCTGATGATATGCTGATGATAGGATAAGTCTAGAAAACAAATGTTTTACTTAAATAACTTTTACCGGAATTACAAAATTAAAATTTTCGCATCGATCGCTTCACACTTCCAAGCATTTGTCAACATCAACTTTAGTTTTTAATTAAAGTCTTAAAGTATGCTTCAAAGTTGTATAAAATCTGCATTTTGAATTAAGCCTTAAAGTATACTCCAAAATTGTATAAAATCCATATAATGAAAAGTATGCTTTAATTCACTTTAACAAACACGCTTACATGCCCGAAAGCTCGCTACCTTCCAATGCTCTAACATTTTCCCTAGGTTTCATGTAAAATAGAAAAAACTGTTATTTTTTACAACCTCTGGGAAAAAACAGACATGAAATTTTATATATTTAAATATAACGCAAAAAGGAAAATCGTTTCTTAATATTCTTTCCTTAGCCGGGCCAACAGCGACAACGTGGAGACGGAATGTACGCTATTTTTCTACTCCTACAGCGATACAAAAAAAAAAAAAAAACAAGAAAAACGAAACAAAAACATTACGCACAGGAAATCTTGAGAGCAACAGAAGACTTTATTCCGCAATTTTGTCCTTTCTCGGGGTTTTGTTTTTCAAAGATTTACTTTTATTTTGTTCATATACGAGTGTTTTTATTATTTTTTTTTTTCAACCATACTATGGGGGTTCGCATTTTACAGCATATGTGCCATGATGTTACTGTATATATTTATATGAACTGTATGTACGATAACGTCTTTGGAGGATTTGCAACGACCACATCGTCATATTTTCATGGCACATGAGAATGATGATGACGACGACGATGAAGAACAGATGAACGGGATGACTAGATGTATGTGAATGCCGTTGAGTGCTATCTTAAAATAAGACACAAACTAAAGGATCTATTTGTACGACTTATTTTTGAGGAAACTGCCACCAGGAAAATCAGCTTAGATTCTGAGTTAACCAACGCCTCATAACGATAGAGAGCTTTAATCGATCTAGAATTTCTGATAAATCTTTTAAAATCTCCGCCATATTTTGCATCTCTCCCTTTAACGAATTTCCCATTTATTTCCATTGTATTTCCTCTATTGGTCCTTCATTCTATTTATTCCCTGTTTAGATATTCATTCATTGTGTTATGTTTCTTTTTTTGTCCAATCCGTCTGTCTATCTTATGGCACCAATAGCTGATACTGTCGTTTATTTTATACTAGTAAGTTGTAATGCGCCTATGGCGCCCGTTGAAATATGGAAAAAAAATTTTGTTGAAAAAAAAAAAATTTTGTGGAAAAAAAAATTTTGTTAAAAAAAAAAATTTTGTTGAAAAAAAAAATTTTTCTTAAAAAAGAAATTTTTGTTGAAAAAAAAATTTTTGTGGAAAAAAAAATTTGTTGAAAAAAAGAATTTTTCTTAAAAAAAAAAATTTTTGTTGAAAAAAAAAATTTTGTTGAAAAAAAAATTTTTCTTGAAAAAAAAAATTTTGTTTAAAAAAAAATTTTTGTTGAAAAAAAAAATTTCTTGAAAAAAAAAATTTCTTGAAAAAAAAAATTTTTGTGGAAAAAAAAAATTTTGTTGAAAAAAAAATATTGTGGAAAAAAAAAATTTTGTTGAAAAAAAAATTTTGTAAAAAAAAAAAATTTGAAAAAAAAAAATTTTGGAAAAAAAAAATATTGGTAAAAAAAAATTTGGGGAAAACAGAATTTCTGTACAAAAAAAAAATATTATTTTTTTTATTATTTATTATAGAATTATAGAATGCCTATTTAAATTCCTACGTACTGCGTGACAGAGTCAGTGAATCAGTTGAAAAAAAAATTTTTGTGGAAAAAAAAATTTGTTGAAAAAAAGAATTTTTCTTAAAAAAAAAAATTTTTGTTGAAAAAAAAAATTTTGTTGAAAAAAAAATTTTTCTTGAAAAAAAAAATTTTGTTTAAAAAAAAATTTTTGTTGAAAAAAAAAATTTCTTGAAAAAAAAAATTTCTTGAAAAAAAAAATTTTTGTGGAAAAAAAAAATTTTGTTGAAAAAAAAATATTGTGGAAAAAAAAAATTTTGTTGAAAAAAAAATTTTGTAAAAAAAAAAAATTTGAAAAAAAAAAATTTTGGAAAAAAAAAATATTGGTAAAAAAAAATTTGGGGAAAACAGAATTTCTGTACAAAAAAAAAATATTATTTTTTTTATTATTTATTATAGAATTATAGAATGCCTATTTAAATTCCTACGTACTGCGTGACAGAGTCAGTGAATCAGGGAATCAGTGAATCAGTGAATCAGTGAATCAGGGAATCAGTGAATCAGTGTCGAGGGTAAATATATATTAAGATTTGGCCATAAATTTACCTGAAACAACGAGTGCACCTTAGCGCACAGGCGACCAGTCTAAATTTAAATTCAAACATGACACCTCCCCTTTTGTGTACGTTGCCAGCCAACACAAAACATGCATCAACATCGATAGTCGATGCCGGCGTTGTTGTTGGTGCTTCATTTCGAATGGGGAAAAGGACTCCATTATTTTTACCTCTCAATTTCTATGCGGATAATGTGTGAATATCCTAAAGGATTTGCATAACATGTCCCATAGAAAAGCGCAACTGTGTGTGCTCTGTTTGCCAGCCATTCAATTTCCGTATGCAAAATTATTGCTATCTGGGGGATTTCAGTGTGTGTGTGTGTGTATTTCTACTTCATTGCCGCAGTCGCAATCATCCTGGTCGTAGTCCTTTATTGTTGCCTCTGTAACGCGCACACCACAAAAAACTTGATTTAATATAAATAAAATGTTTCAGGGAAACTGTTCTTCTGAACATTTATTCCAAATCTCAATAGAGTAAGCAAAAGTTGTATTTCAAAAATTTTTGGGGATATTTCTACAAACTTCTGTAAAATATTCCGCACAATATAAATCTTTGTAAGGTATAAAATCTTAATTTAAAACTAGTTGCATACTCTAAGGGATAAGGGGAGTTTAGCGGAAAAGTAAAGCATACTCTTTTAGTTCTGCAATAAGTCGAATCATTTAAACTCATTTTGGGCTTGGGACTGCAGATGTTTTTTTGTAAATATGTTAACGTGTCCCCGAACATTTGAACAGCATTTAAAAAAAGTTATAATTCCTTTTGGGCTGTTTTCTTACAAACCCAGAAGATGAATTACGAAAATACTAAATGTAGGATCTACTATTGTACTATTTTTGGTGTCATTCTAACAAATCATATAATTTATATGGCCTGTATTTAGAATCTTTTTATTTCTTTATTATACAGCCCAATGTAGTCAACCATGGCAAAGATAATTCCATATCCCAATAATACCACACATTTTATGAAGTACACTTTTAGGCGGTAACTTTTTAATAACTATTAGTAATAACTATTAAATACAACGTTAGCCAGTAATACCATAGCAAACATAATGAATAGCTTAAGAAAGTATTTAAGATTTCTTTTTGTATTTTTAATTGCCTACTTTTGGGCTTAATGTTACCATTAATTATTGCCTACTTTTAGCAGAACTAAATAAAATATACTGTCTACAAACTAACAAATTAATTGCCTATTTTCAGGAGGGATTACATCCAAATACATATCCCCTCATCCAAATATTTCTATAAATTTTTAAGTTTCAAAAACAAGAAATCCTTTAATGCGTAATCTCTGGTGAAAGTTTCATTTCATTTTCAAATGTCAGAAGACTTAAAAACGACTTCATCAAAAGCAACTTTAAGCAGTTTTTACGATAATCTCTACCCGAAAAAGAAAAGAAAACTCAACAAATAAACCACAAAACTCCGGCAAATATAAGAAGGAAAGCCGAGAAACCTTAGGAAGAAAAGCCACAAAGAAGCAACCTAAGGAGCGAGTACAAACGATTGACTTGAAATGGAATGAAGTGGAGTAAGCGGGCTGGACTGGGAAGAAGTTGTAGTACACGAGTCGCAGAGAGAGAGAGAAAACATAAAAACACATGAGAAACTATCTGGCAAAATAACTCCAAGTATAACTTTGTTTATTCAACTTGAACAAATATACAAAACTTCGACGTTATTCATTAAATTAAGTATTTATTGTTATTCTATGACGTGGCTGGCAGGAGCCGCAGCAAAAGTAGCAAAACATTTTTCGTACATTTCATTTAACATCTCAAAATGGAATGAAATGAAACGCACAGATCTACACACAAAAGGTTTTGGGGTTTGCAGCAAGTCTCGCTGTAAGGATTTTGGATTTAGAGAAAGGCAACAATCGTTGTTTCTACAGAGAACTCAAAAATCAACCACTAAGAAATTAAACAAATAAAATGCCAGCCAGCTACCCAAAAGGGTTAGAGAGCAGACATTTTAACGAAAAGAAAAAACCACAACAACTACGCCAGCAACACCAACAAATATGAAATGACACAAAAGCCAGTTTTGGTTTTTTAGTGTTGTTGACATTCAAATACAATAGTTTACAGATTTTTCAAGTACCAAAAAATGCATTTTTTGGAGTTTTTCTTAAGCAAGCGAATTTGTTTGTCTTGCCTCTGGGGAATATTCAAAAGGTTAAAGGTTGCTAACCATAAAAATTAAGGGTTGTTTCCGGAAACCATAAAAATGTAGTTATGATTCCTTTGTGGTGTGGAGCCAAAATAAAACGAGAGATAATTTGAAAAGTTTGTCTGCCAGAGATTAAGCATCATAGGTTGCGTTAAATTTTATTGAAGATTGAACTCTGTGCGGCTTTTCATAATGAGATTTAAACCCGTAAAGTATGCTGTAATGTTTGTTTGTAGCTGGTGTCTATAAGTAGACTTTTGGGTTATTGTTTTAACCCTTACGGGTTTTCTGGTAATTGAGAAAACTGTAAATAAAATTGTGAATTTTTATTTGATGAATGAAATGTTGTACAAAAATCTGTAGTTTTTAGTGAATTCCAGAAAGCTGTAAATAAGACAGCGACTCTTTAGTTAATTTTTGGAAATTTTGAATGTTATTTTAAAACTAGTAAGTTGTAATGCGCCTATAGCGCCCGTTAATTTGCTTGAGAAAGTATTTGTTACTTACTTTGTTAATGAGAAAAAAAAAAAAAAAATTTGTGAAAACAAATTTTTTTGAAAAAAAAAAATTTGAGAAAAAAAAATTTTGTTGAAAAAAAAATTTTTTGTGGAAAAAAAAAATTTTGTTGAAAAAAAAAATTTTTGCAGAAAAAAAAAATTTTTGCTGAAAAAAAAAATTTTTGTTGAAAAAAAAATTATTGTGGAAAAAAAAAATTTGCTGAAAAACAAATTTGTTGAAAAAAAAAATTTGGAAAAAAAAAATTGTAAAAAAAAAAAAATAAATAAAAAAAAATTTTTGGAAACACAATTTCTGTACAAAAAAAAAATATTATTTTTTTTATTATTATTATTTATAGAATTATTATAGAATGCCTATTTAAATTCCTACGTACTGCGTGACAGAGTCAGTGAATCAGGGAATCAGTGTATCGGTGAATCAGTGAATCAGTGTCGAGGGTAAATATATATTAAGATCATGGCGAACAACTCACAAAGTGTATGGACATTTGCGAATCTTTTCAAATGTTTTCTGGTCATCATTTTCATTTCAAAGCTATTTCATAGAGCCATTAAAAATATCCCATAATTCGTGCTATTGCCTTTTTGGAGCATTAATAAATGTCATTCTCAACGTTTTGTTTTTGGTTTTCCATAAATACCAACCACCACACTCTTAATTCCCTTCCCCCACCACTACAACATTTAGTAGACTATTTGTTTTAAGACTTAATTTCAAGATAACTGTAATACTTAAAAAATGGAAATGAAAGAAAAAAAACGAGAAGAGAAAAAAAAATTCGCAATCTGTTAAATGTCAGTGGCACATAGTGGCGGTGCAACATGCTGCAGACTACTACAGACGGAATAAACATTCCTTTGGACACATTCGATACGTACGTGCAATTCATGCGTCACGAAGTGTAAAACATTCCGTCTTTCAGGCTTAACGTGTGCTCTTCCGCCACTCGGCAAGTCCGGCCAAACGGTTGGCTGGCGTGGTGTTCCGTCCCTATGTGCGTTTCTGTTTTTAATTTGTCTGTGCGTATTTTCGGCGTGTGTTAGTCCGTCTGTCCGTCTGTCGGCTTGCTATTTGTGTGCAAATTGCGAAATGGAAACAGAAGCCAACATACAAAAAAACCGTATAAATAATTTACTTAAGAATGACGAAAAGACGATGGCAAATATAGAATTGTTCGACTGTAAAAGATGTCCGACAAAAGTTTTTCTTGAATGAATTCACGCCGAGCAGCAGGCAGTCAGGCGAAAGTTGAATATTTTCTGGGAAATTATTTTTGGAAAATGGAATTATAAATACTCTGTGTGTGTGTGTGTCGTCTATCGTTTTGCCCCTCCAACGTACAATTGACAATTGAAAGAAAGTCGCGCGCTAATAGTTTTTCTGGTTTGCGAGAAACGAACGGAAAAGCGAGACAGCAAATTTCAATTTAATTTCTTAACGTTTAAATTCGCATTTAATTGAGTCACGTGACGTTGATACCGTCATTCTTGGCTCTTTACTGCCGGTTCAATAAACTGAAATGTTGAACGTTTGTGCTTGGGTTATTTTTTTCCCTCCGACAACGAGACCGTTAAACTTCCCTTGCGGCGCTTGAGCAAGAAGGGGGAAAGGGGCAAAGAAGTATGGCATAGACAACGTTGGGCTGTCCGTAGTCTGTGCAGAAAGACTGTCATACCTTTTGCGGACGTTTTCGGTTTTCTTTTCGCTTGTTTTGTTGGCTCTGCCATTTTGGCAAAGTCACGTAGCAACCCAAAAAAAAAAAAAAAATGTTTTTTGTGGCCTTTTTAGTGTTTTTGTTGCATGGTATCCCGAAAAATATGTTTAAATTGATTGTTTATAACCACTGCATATGATATGACAAGTACAAGAGTCTTTTAACGGTAACAGAGACATTCAGGGCCTTTTTATGTTTTGGTTTTTTGCTGCTGCTGCTGCTGGTGGTAGACTGTTTTTGCCTTGTTTTCTTTTGGCCAAATATTTGCATATTTTGGAGACAGACACATAATTTTTAATAACTGGTTTTCCTCTTGTTGTTGTTGCTGTTGGTTTCACGGTGGCTAAAACAAAACCGAAAAGCCCATAACTTTGCCATGGAAAATGAGGTCTTTATAAACTTGATTCTAAAATGGAAAAATATCATAAATCACATGCCAAAAGGATAAAGCAGCACTGGACAAATGATGTAAAGGTAAGGGAAAACAGAAGAATGAATTCTATAATGAATGGTCCGAAGGATGAGCATATGGGTAGAATAGAATAAGGACTAAAAGGCAAACGGTCTTGGATTTGAATAGAACTATAGGAGAATGACGTGAAAAAACGCAAAACATATTTTTATTAAAGATCATTCAGATACAAACTATTTTCTCAGGGCCAGACTTATTTCCGCACGAGAACGAGATAAAGGTTAACTGCAGATAAAGGGACGTTTCACAAGGCATTGTTCGAAAAAAAAACACAGTTTTGCAGCCCATATTGGATTGAATAACGACAATACAAAGTTAGGTAATTGATATACAAACAATCGACGTTTAATGAAAATCAATTCAATTTGTTGAGATTTTTTCAACCTTATTTACAACTTGAAAACGGATTGCCCGATTAGTTAGAAATGAGATTTTACAAAAAAAAAGAAAAAAAAAACAGTTAAGTTTGTTGAGAAAAAAGTTTCCCTTCGAAAATGATTCGTGAAACACACACAGAATTACTCATTGACAAGAACGAGGCTACCGTTGCTGAGATTGTGCGACTCAGTCGTGAAACATCCACTCGTCAGCGTTGAGATCGAGCTCAACATCTCAAGCAACAGGTTGATGAGAATTTTACACAAACATCTGGCTTTAATCACATACTAGCACCAATTGACTCAGGTCCAATGACAGCTTGGGTCTTAGAGCAGCTCGAAGTGAAAAATGATTTCAGTCGAAAAATCAACTTTTCTGACGAATCACATTTTCATTGCGGCGGCTATCTTAACTAGCAAAACTCATCATCATATTTTTCTTCCGCATCTTAAAGAAAACAATTTGTTTTTCTGTACTTAAGTTCACTTGCCCAACTGAAGTGAGTGAATTTATTTTAAAAGAATCACCATCTAACTTTTTGTTCGCTTTAAAACCATGCCAACCCCCCCTTCTTTTAACCAGTTGTCGTCTACAATTGCAAATTCATTGAATTTATTATTTTCAATAATTTTGTAATATTTCAATAACACTTGTAACGACAAATATTATTTATCACCAGCCGCCCGTCGACCCTCTCCACCCACCACCCACCAACCATCCACCGAACATTTGTCACCTTCAATTGAATTCCACGAGCATAACAGCCTGTGCCTGCCACATGAACGAACATGACTTCGGAGTATTCATTCATATGTTCATAGTAGCCCATATGTGTGTATGTTTGCGGGCTGTGCAACATAGCCAGCTCGATTCATGCAACAGCAACAAACACAGGCAGACACTCACTCCACCGCCATGGAGAACAAGTTTCCAAGTATAATGTGATGCCATAAATTAAATACAGTCAAAACATGTCAAAAACGAAATGAAACTGAAACAGCCAACAACAGTAACAACAAGTACAAGGAAGAGAACTACAACAAATGCCAAGGCATGGCATGACAGAAGAAAATAATCAAAGAAGACATAATAATTTTTATTTAATAATTGAACACTTGACTGACTGACTGACTGGCGACTTGGAGGAACGTGGAACTGGGAGAGGCACATTTCGGTGAAATATTTTATTCTATTTTGGCGCAGACAAAAGCAATTGCCACAGACTGAAAGGCATGACACAAAGCAGAGAAGGAAGAAGTGTTTCGAGCAAAGACAATTTAGGAAAAGTACCCAACTCCTGAGCCGCCACTTTATATATTGAAAAACCAACAACTGAGTGAATCTGCAAGGATGAACTGATGAACCAAATCGAGCTGATGAATGAGACAAATATTTAGTTGGTAATTTAAGGACATCGGTCACAGCCATACCGCTAAGCTTCATGGACTATTTACAAAATAAATAGAAAGATTTATGAAATGAATGACCTAAGGACTAGGGACATATTTATTCAGTGCTCCAAAAAAACATTTATTGTAACAAAAAACCCGGCTTTTCCTCTGAAGAATTTCCTTTCGATCTCCAGAATCTTATTTTAAAAAACGTTCGATTCAATGTTAGATGGATGGACGGATCATCAGAGTGAGTGCAAAGAAATTCCCACACTGGCCATTATATGCCACGACCTTCTAAAAATGACCTCACATAGTCCTCTCGACGGAAAAGCTGTTACGGGAAATACGGCCGGTGAAAGAAGTATGTGCCGGACATAGCAATACAGAATAACAAATTCGAAATATTTTTCTGGGCATGCCAACCACAACTTTTTGCCGAACCCTCGTAAATTAAGTCAACGGATGACACTTTTTTTCCCTGCGAAACACATGTTACTATTTTCGAAAAACTTTGCTTTTTCGCATTGTTGTTATTTTAGTAAATTTGAAACATTTGACATTTGACACTGCGGAACGGAGTGAGCCTGGCACCATGTCTGTGTCTTTATGGAGGAGTAGCCAAGAAGTTGTAGCCTTGAAATTGTTCAGCATTTGCGGAGTGTCACACTGTGCCGACACTGGCAGCTGCAATAAAGTGTTTTTGTGGAAAGAATGTGTGGCAGGGAGTTGGTGAGGGAAAAGAAGGAGGAGACTGTAAATATTATTGTTTTTTTTTGGCACTTTATGGTTATTTTAGTTTTCTAAAACAGGAGACTTTCCCTTTTTGTTTGAAAAGCAATATCAATTTCATTGTTATTTTATAACTTTATAAAAATCTCAAGTTATGCGTTTTGTTCGAAGAAAACTTCTTCGTTTTTTTTTTGTCTTTCTCTCCCGTACGTACATAGAGAAATATCATATTTTTTTAGATGTCATATTTTCTCCACTACTCCTTTATGACAGTGGAGGGGGTAGGGGGAAGCCATAAACATAATTTGTCGTTGAGAGTTTGAGGGTGTCACATTTGTTTCTGTTTCAAATTCGTTACATATTCTACGTGGTCGTTTATATTTTTCTGCTGGAGCGTAATGGCTTTTTAAAAGTCTGTCTAAATTATGAGTATTGTTTGGGGGTGGCGGGTGTTTGGGTCGGTTCAAGTAAATGGGCAATAAAACAAAGTAATGCTTTCTTGTTTTCGATGTTTTGTCTGCAGTTACATTTGTGTTGTTTGCAATTATTGGTTATGATTAATGTTTGGGAAATTATTACTTCTTTTTAATTTCGTTTTTTTTTTTTTTGAAAACAAGCAAAATTCATATTCGATTTTATTGCATGAACAACATTTTAGTTATTTTTACTGAAAATGTAAGTGATTTCGGGTAGAACAAATCGTCTGATAAAGCATACAATCTTTATTTGTGGTAGGTTTGATTAATTTATAAAAAGCTATTCAGCAATTATAAAAATTCAGAGAAAGATGGACAGACAAATGGATAGTAGTAAAGACAAGTATTGAGGTTTAGAAAAGACCGCCGTTTGAACGGTCAGTGGGCGGATGTAGTGGCAGTTAGAATCCTACAAATGTCAGGGTAGTTTTAAAAAAAATTTAAATTAAAAAAAAAATATTTTATCAGATTATCACTAAATTTTTTATTTTGTTTTTTTTTATGGGACAAAAATTGCATCTCGTCCTTCAATACAACATGCTAAGGTGGAATTAGGTTGTTTGCGAGCAAATAATGCAATAATTTTATCCACTAACACCTGCTGCAATGGAATTCAGTTGTATCTGAGAAAATTATTTTCTCATTTTCTGCTCGAAAGTAATGCAATGTCATTCTTCAATACCACGTGCTTAATTGGAATTAAGTGGTGTGCGAGATAATAATTTAGTTAAATGCTCCCATCTAACAGAAGGTTTCATATTCTGTTAAAAGCCTTCAAGAAGTCCGCTAATATTGTAGGCAATAAAGGATTACAAGTATGGAAGGGCAAAAAAAAAACACCAACGTAGCACAGACATTCGGAACAAACAAATGTTGCTGATATATCCGGTAAAGGCTTTACTTACATCTGCGAGTAGTTAGTAATATTAAGTGACAACATACCTGGAAAGATAAGAAAATAAGAGACACATTAATTAATGTTATCTAAAAACAGTTAAATACATTTCAATAAACATAATTTACAAAAAAAAGGATAAGTAATAGTAAATAAGAAATAAGGAATAAGAATGGATTGTGTGTCACAAGTTGTCAAGCTATTTTCGGCCTCGCACAGCCAACACTTGCCCGAATATGATCGAATATAGTCGACGACATATCCCTGATAGAACTTAATTCTGGTCGGTTTAATAGAATGGTTCACAGAATGCTTTAGTAAAGCTTTAGTCTCTTAAAGGTTGTGTCACCAAATGAGATTTCCATACCTCCACACAAATAACTGTCTCCCCTTCTTGATGGATGCATTCAATTAATTACAAGAAATTTCCTTATGCTGCACCGTTAAAAAAAAAAAAACTCCTACTTTTAGTTTCACAATATCCTTCCATTTCAAATGTACCGAATGAATTCATTAATTACCATTTCTTTGCCAAATGTTGCCTTCTGATGTTTCACATCCTTTGGCATAACTGTCTCCTCTCCACGCCCCTCTATAGATATACCCGCTTCATAGTCGTTGTTGCATTATCCTGGCAATTTGTCTCTGCCGTATTCGCCTCACAAAAGTAATTGAGACATTTTATCTTCAAACTCAAGTTGTAATTACACTTCAGTGATTTTTTATTAATTTATCCTGTGTAGTCCCTCTTTGTAAAACCTGGCTGCCTGCCTTTCGTATCGAGCCGGGGTGGGGCGAGGTCATTTATAATCAGAGAACAAATGATGTCGTCATTAGAAATGGCGCCGGCCTGTTTTATATTTATGTTGTGACAGGACACCAACTTTTGATAACTTTATTCTTTGTCATCATTACAGTGTGGCCAAAGCATTGGATGAAATACTTTTCCCTTCAAAGGCATCGCCGTGCCATTCCCCATAGTCATTGCCATGCCATTTCCCATAGCGGACATCATCGGTCCATTACGATGTTTGAATCTTGAATCTGTAAATATTTGTCATTTTTGATGTATCATCATCCGTAATCATCTCAAACACATCCCTTTCAGCGTCGAAGTTTATAAAACTCGCATAATGTTATATCATTTACGATCGCATTATTGTTTGTTGGTCTGTATCACATTTATTTTTATTACAGAATAAATATCTCAACGAAGAGGACTCATGGGGAATTTAATACGTCATTGCCAGGAGGAAAACAATAAGTGGGAGGAGATATTTTCAGGGAAATATATGGGTCATGTCTGGCGTTTGATTTGTTTTATTTATTTTTTTATTTATTAATTACAATACAAAGTAAATTTATATTCGAATTTTGGGGTAGACACCGAACATATGGCTAGATTTTGCAGAAAAATCTGGTGGGAACCCACAACCCCCACGCTACCACCTCGCCTACCGTGGCGCTCAGAGTTATTTTATTACTCAAATTCCGCAGACATTTATTCAAAATTTAAATAAATTTAACTTGTAAATGCCTGGAATTTAACATTTTTTATATTTTTTAAATACCAAATCCTCTTTCTAAGACCACAACATCACTGGTTCGGTTCTGAGCCTCTGTGAAAATTACATGTCTGTAATTTGAGTCTTGTCGTTATCTTTAATTACCATTTTTGGTCTCTGTATGCATTTTGTGGTGGCTCTTTATTGAAAATACCCACTCGCGGACTTTGTCACAAAATGCTGCTGTTATTTTTGAACTTTTGTCCTTTATTATTCTTTTTTATTAGTCTCGTTCAAACATCAGTGGACACCAAAATGAGAGAAATCACCACCAATTTAGTTAGTGTTTTTCGCGTTCTTTCAGAGTCAACCCACCACTGAACAGCGCTATTTTCCTATGGACACAGAAGATGAACAACCACGTATGAAAAAGTCCTTACATCAAGTCAGCATCAGCAAAAAGGGAAAGCAACCGGATACGGTGGCAATGGCAAACCCCAAAACAGAATCTCATCTGCTGGACATGAGAATAAGATAACATATGAAAATCTGGTGAGGCCAAAAAAAAAAAAGGGAGATCAACAAAAGGACCACATAAAATTGGTGACATTTATTGCATTTTATGTAAATCCTTGTTAAATTGTTGAGACTTTAACACCACACACACAAACACATTCGGAACTGTATAGAAATATCCTGGGCCTTAGTCTGCCCTTTGGAAGTCCCGCAGTTAGAGTGTCTTCACACCATAAAGGGGGAGTATGTTAACACTGTTGTTGCAACATGTTTCCGCATACGGTTGGGTGGTGGTAATGAAGTGCCATGAAGGCGAAAATGTGACTACAATGTTCACGATGTTTGTTCTGATGTTTTTGGCTGTCATTTTTATGTCTTGTAACATGGATTTGTATTGGGTTTACGACCTTCGTCGCTCATAAAAATGTTGGACTTTTTGGTTTTGTGCATTAGAGTTTCTCACAATGTCAGAGACAGAATAAATAAAATAAAATAAAATAAAAAAAAATGAAATGAAATGAAATAAAATAAAATAAAATAAAATAAAATAAAATAAAATAAAATAAAATAAAATAAAATAAAATAAAATAAAATAAAATAAAATAAAATAAAATAAAATAAAATAAAATAAAATAAAATAAAATAAAATAAAATAAAATAAAATAAAATAAAATAAAATAAAATAAAATAAAATAAAATAAAATAAAATAAAATAAAATAAAATAAAAATTAAATTTAAAAACAAAAAACTTGTTTTGTTCATTTTTTTAATTTTAAAACCAAAACAAATTGTTTTGGGTTGTCTTTTACTCCGGTTAACTGAAAATGGAAAAATTAACCCACTTTTTCAGTTAAACGATTGATTAACCATTTTCCATACAAACTTTTATTTCCTGGAGAGCGTTTAGACTAGCTTAACTTCGAAAAGCAGATAATACACAGTTGTCGTATGAAATTTTAACTTTAAGTACGAAGTATCGTAAGTAAGGCTTTAAATTACAAAATCTTTGCAAATAAATAAATATCTTCATAAAAAAAAATCGGTTGGCGTAGTTTTTGTTATGTGAAGTGACTTTTTGGAAATGATCGGAAAACCAAATTATTATGGACGATCAGTATCCCTTATTCAATAGTTGTCATTTAAGCGCATTGCTGTTATCAGGAGTCGACCTCTATAACTTCCGAACGTCCGTTCCTTCTGTTTTGCTATTCTCCACCTCGATTGTATGCTGTCCAAAAAAAATCTCCCATTTGGGTTTTAACAGGATTTTTTTTATTATTTCTAAATATTTTTTTGAATTACTAATTTTAAGTTTTTCTTAAACAAAAGTCCACTTGCAAATCACAATATTTTATTTACCGCAGTTATGTAGTGTGAAAAAACTTTCGGTTTAGATGAAAAGTGTGTTTACCCCTTCGAATTTTTGTTTTTTAAATCTCTAGCAAGAAACACAGTCGCACTTTGTTGCCAAAATGAAATGAAACAGCGGTAATAATATTTACATTTGCCTTTTGGTTTTTTGGCAAATGTTATCAGATGGCAAGATAAACAAATAAACATGAAAACAAGAGTGAAATAACAAACTCCCGCCCAGATCTAGCGAACAAAACAAGCTTTCCAGCGTCTGGTGTTCTCCCAAGTAATATCTCAATATGTTCTGTTCTCAAAGCATATACACGATGAACAAATTCCGTGCAGCAGCCAAACCAGACCTTGTTGATTTTTAATTTTTATGATATCATCAAATAACTCCACAAACAACAAAAAAATACAAATAAAAAGTGGCTGGGATATTGTTGTCCTCCTCCCCCCCCCTAACCATCCTCAAAAACCAAACCACAAAAGCTAGCTGGCCTTTGTAAAAAAAAAAAAAGAAAGAACAACGTGCTACAGTATCCCACCCCATCATATCATGTCATCATGCCACGCCATACCATCTGTTTTGCAATATACTTACTGCTCGCTCTTCTGTGTTTATTTTAAAATAAAATAAAATTTCAAAAAACGAACAAATCTCATAAATTTTGCCGGTCGTTTTGAAATGGAAACCAAATCCCATTCACCACCACCCTGTCACCACCTTCCTACCTTACGGCGTGGCGTTCCCTTTCTACCTACTTGGTTCGATATTTCATTTAAGTCTATTTTTATCCAACAGTGGTGCTCAGCGGCTGCTACTGTGGCTGTTTCATACGGGAGGTGTGTATTTCCTGTTCGAAAAATTTCAATGAATGGGTCGAGCGGGGGAGGAAAGGAATGAAGAAATGTATGTGTTAAACCCTTTACTAATGACAATTATTGTTTCGACATGTTTCGAATATTTTATGAAGATTGTGAGGAAGACAAGTGAATCTATTAGTGCCACAATACAACAACATAGCACAGTGGGGAAAAAAGGCAAAAAAAAATGACAGAGACAAAAATTAACCTTATACAAGGTTAGCTTAACCTTAAATATACATGATTTGGACTCTACGTTATATAAAGTTAATTTGAAAATTTTCTTCTTGACTGGTTTTTAACAATAATAATAGTTAATTTGAATATTCCATGGTTGAATTTTTTAACCATCAAAATTTTTAATATTAAAGTGATAATTGTTGTTATAACAATGCATTGTTAAATTGTTTAACCACGAAAATTGTTAATATTAAAATTTCATACTAACTTTATTGAAACAATACACGTTCAATTTCTTAAATAATACAGTTTTTTAATACCTTGGGACACTTTGTGCCAATTAAAATCGCCTAGACTAGATTATCGAACTTGGTACACAAAAAAAATCGATAATGATGTGGCGCATACAGCCAAAAATCGACCATGTCCATGTCCAAACCGAAATATGGTTTCCAGCGGTATTTTTAAAGATTGGCGAATGATGATTGAATGATCACGTGCGTGTTTCCGATCCACAGATGCGTCAGTTTTCCTAGTTAACAAAGTCGCCTTGATGTAACTACGCTCAAGTCGAGCTCAAGTCATAAGGTCAAAATCAGAAGCGACATGCTGATTCAATTGGAAGTCTTTCTGCAAAATTATCATAACTTTGGTGGGTGAAATGTTGAGTTCGATCTCAACAATGCCGAATCCCTGGTTCAGGTCTGAGTCTCAAACTCTGGGCTATGACAGCCACATGCTCGTTGTTTGTCGACTAGCATAGCAGTCTGAGAAGAACCCTTCGCACTGTTTGGTCTTCCCAGCATTGACACTTAAATACGTTTACATTATTTTCCAAAATTGTTCAAGCCACTTACGCTCCATTTCGTTCCACGGAAATAAATATATGATACTAGTAAGTTGTAATGCGCCCTATGGCGCCCGTTGAAATATGGAAAAAAAAATTTGTTGAAAAAAAAACATTTTTGTAGCAAAAAAAAAATTTTGTTAAAAAAAAAATTTTTGTTGAAAAAAAAATTTTGTTGAAAAAAAAAAATTTTTGTTGAAAAAAAAAAATTTGGAAAAACAATTTTTGTAAAAAAAAAAATTTAGTTGAAAAAAAAATTTTGTAAAAAAAAAAATTTGTAAAAAAAAAATTTGGAAAAAAAAAATTTGGGGAAAGCACAATTTCTGTACAAAAAAAAAATATTATTTTTTTTATTACTATTATTTATAGAAAATTATAGAATAACTATTTAAATTCCTACGTACTGCGTGACAGAGTCAGTGAATCAGTGTCGAGGGTAAATATATATTAAGATTGACTTTCAGTCAAGATAACACATGAATCAAAAAGAAACCTCTAGATGAACCACCCTCTATATCGTATATAACTCACGGATATAATATACTTTTCCAGTGCGAAATACTGACGTAAAGTTTGAAAATCAAAGGCTTAGTTTGGAAAACTTCAATAGAAAAGTCATTGCGATTAAATTCTTAAAATTATATCCATAATTTTCCACCATCCCCCCATGGTGTCACACATGTTTTTGTTGTCGTTGCTGCCAGCTATTATTTTATTTATGTCAATTGTTTAAATTAAAAGCTAAAACAAAAGCTTTTTTTTCAATACGCTACTCATACATTGACAGGGAAATGAATGGCGGTAGATGTGACCGAATGAATGAATGACTGACTGACTAAACAAATGCCAGACTGACTGACTGACTGATATCAAAATGAAAGAGTTAATTTCATTAACAGATGTTTATATTTTCATTCATTTCATTACATTTGTAATGATTCCATAAAGAACCCAGCACTGACGTCGTTGCTTCCCCCTTTCTTTACCGCCTTCCCACAATTGCGTGGGTTTGCAGCTCCACACCAGCAGCGCTACTTAATGGAGAATTCAAAATACGGAATTATGTTCTATCCAAAGCAACAACCACAACAGCAATAATAACAACAACAACGGCAACATGTATGACAATATGAGCTAAAAATTCTTAATGTTTATTAGAGCTTAACTAATGCTGACGACGATAGCGTTGACAATTTTTTCTTTCCACTGGAGTTTGTGTTCTGTCAAGCGGGGGAGTCGTCATCCGTTGGGAAGCGGCAGAAGGGCGTGCAGTTGATAATATGTGGCAAATATCTTGGCATATTGCTCGCTGACGACGTAGGTGGTGCGGGGGGTAGCTATTGAGACTTTGATGTGGTTATGCTTAAGTGCATTTGAATGATGGTTAAGTGCTTCACAGGTATTCCTTCCCCATACTCTTCTTCTTATTTAGAGGAAAAAAACAGAGTATGTATAGAATGACATCGATGACAAACGATAGGTAGGTGGAATTTCTAAAAGAATTTTTAATTGAAGCAGAGCGGGTTATTTTATTTTCTTTTCGATAACAATTAATATTAATATTGATATGTGTCAACGGAGGTTTCCAGATCTATTTAAGGTGGGCGGACTCCACTCAGATTTGCTTACTTGAGAGAGAGATTTCCAAGTTCCTAAAGACTTACCGATCTCTTCCAAAAGCAAGAATGGTGGAACTATTTTCAAAGGCGTAAGAGAAGCATTACAAACTTCCTTGGCATTCACCATGAAAGATGACATTGTCAACATGGTTGCCATGGTTGACAGTAACACATCAACCGTTTCACAAGATAAGACTCTACAAAAACAAAATTTAAACACGTTTAAATCCCAAAACAAAACTTTCCTTATCTCGCCGCCACAAAACATTCAGTCTATCTGCCATCGCAGATCTCATTAATCATTTAACACTCTTTCTGTTGTAGTCGATGGGTGCTGTTGCTTTTGATATACCATCACTTTGTTAAGTTATTTCTTGTGGCCAGAGGGAGGGTGGGGAGTGATGGCGGCAACACTTAATGGTGGTCATTTTACACGCAACATTGACATATAGCAGACGCAACAGAGCACCAGCAACCACCAACCAGGCCACCAACGAGTACCTACACAATGCCAAATATGTCACTGACACGTGACACTTATCACAACACTGGCACGTGGACGGACCGTCCAATGGACGGACATAGGTGAGCAGAGCAAGAACATTACACTATTTCTTCTGCGTTTTTTTTTTCTGTTTGTACCGTCTATAATAAGCTAACGCAACTTGTAGGGTTGCGTTGTCGCATGTGGAATGTGACGTGGACGGACGCATGTGAGAGAGTTCATGGATGATGACCGGCGAAGAAAGAAGGAACATGTGAAGAATAATACGACGTGTACCAAGCATGTTTTGGCTCTTCCCCCCACTTCGAGGTATTTGGTTAATTAATCAAATTAAGGAGATAACATCGAAAATTTACGCCACAGCGTACGTCGGGGAATGTAATTACCGAAAGAGTTCTCATATTTGAGGAGAGCCGAAGATTTATGCATGTTACAGAGGGGAACCAAAACAGGTATATGAGGCTGAAGGGTTGCAATGACTTTCTCAGTAGCTGAGACTTTCTCACTAACTGAGACTTTCTCACTAACTGAGACTTTCTCAGTAACTGAGACTTTCTCAGTAACTGAGACTTTCTCAGTAGCTCAGACTTTCTCAGTAGCTGAGACTTTCTGAGCATCTGAGACTTTCTCAGTAACTGAGACTTTCTCAGTAGCTGAGACTTTCTCAGTAACTGAGACTTTCTCAGTAACTGAGACTTTCTCAGTAACTGAGACTTTCTCAGTAACTGAGACTTTCTCAGTAACTGAGACTTTCTCACTCTCAGTAAGAGAGTGATAGGGATCCAAAAAAGAAATAAACTTTTTGGAAATTAGAGAGAGAATTGAAAAAGGAAAAGCCAACTGAAGATTGACAATTTCTGAGCGATAAACACATATCTGAGGAATTGTTATTAGTAAGTCATAATTTTATGTTTGTAATAAGATGAACATCCCCTGGTGGGTTGATAAACAACGAATTCACTCTACTAGATTAAAATTTTCGCATCCTCACCTAATGCATCAGCTGTTGCCTTTCGCAGACTTCCGCAGACCTTTCCAAACTCGTATCTCCTTTAACAGAATAGTTTTCGTTTTCACACTTTTAAGCTCATTAAATACTTTCGTTAATTTAATTAAAATCTCTCACATTCTTAATGTCCGCCAAAACTTTGGCTGTTGTTGTTATTGAAACGTTGTTTCGCCTTGAAATTAACTTCATTTTCATACACGATGGACTTTGGTACCTCAGCGAATGACTGACAGAGTGAGTGAGTGCTAAAGGGTAAACTGATATGAAGCTCGAATAGAAAGGAAAAAAGGGAGGAAAGGAAACACAAGTAGTGAAAGAAGGGGTGGAAGGCAAAGGTAGCCCAAGTAGCAAAAGAAGAAACAAAGAAAACCTCTTGTAGGAACATTCGATTAAATTGCTTTCTGTGGAAACCAGACAACTTAAAACCGCACACTGAAACACTCCTGCCAACAGTCCACAATGAAAACACAAACATTAAGGTAGAATGATTTACAAATTACTTTTACCAACTTAAATAAACCGGAAACGAAAGGGTTTCACATTTCACGCACACATGTACAGCAAAACAGAAGGCAGACATATACATAACCACAGACGCATGTCGACAGAATTGTGCTTACACACTTTGTCCGGTCAGGGCAATCCTGGGCAAAGCACTTTAAAGGAAGGTTTTTTTTTTTTTGCATTTATTTTTGTGAAATTTAGTTATTTTTATTTGGTTTTAAAAGAAATTTTAAAGGAAATAGGAAAACTAACATTATTGCATTCCTTAAACGGAAATGCATACCACATGCTTGAGATATTTCCTTTAGTCATGTCCTATCCTTTCCACTACCATTTTTCTCTCATCCTGCACTAAGTACGAGTGTCATCGAGAAATTTGTCATTGTTGTTACAACCGGAAACAACATAAAAACCACTTACGGGTATCCTTTTGTTTCTCTAACTTTAAAACTGTTCAAGTTTCTTGCCCATCAAACTTTGTTGCGTCTGCGTGTGTGTGAACACATACAAAAAAAACATGTACAAAATGAGATTTTAACATGCTACAACATGTTTTAAGCAACAAATATAAAAGAAACTGTTCTACGAGTATTTCGATAGTTAAGGAGCAGTGTGGGAAAACATGCTGAAAATGTGTGAAATTAAAATAAATGGTAATTTGTTTCGGATAATGTTAAGTTTGGAGAACTAATGACCTGTCAAGTGGGAGACCAAATTGATGATACACAAATATTTGAGAGAGAGAGAGCAGTGTAGGAAGCTGCGAAATTTAATCAGTACAGCGTCTGCAATTTCACTAAAAAAGATTGATTCAAACTGAAGTATGTCGATTAAAATTAAGAAGTTTGATTCAAACTAAATTCGTTTAATTCAAACTAAATAATTGTCACTCGTTCTCCAGCAGTTGGATTCAAACTTAAGTAGTTCGTTTCGAACTTAAGTAGTTCGTTTCGAACTCAAGAAGTTCGTTTCGAACTTAAATAGTTGGATTCACACTAAATTCGTTTGATTCAAACTAAAAAAGTTTGATAACATTCGAAGAAGTTTGATTAAACTATATAATTTTCACTCAATCTCAAGCAGTTGGATTTGAACTTAAGTAGTTTGATTCCAACCAAAAATGTTTGATTCGAACTAAAGTGGTTTAATTTGATCTAAATGAAGCGTAATTAGAAATCAGGTAGTCCGATTGATTTGATGCATGCTGAAAAGATTGATTTGGACTAAATATTCTAAATAAATTGTTTTGCCTAAGATGACATGCTGTGGCCTGAAGAACATTTTATTACCCGACAATCTGAAACTGCAGGAAACCATTAAGTTGTATTCGTCCATTCATTATTTTCCCCCATCACCAACTATTCTCCGATTCACCATCAAAAAAAAAAACTAATATTGGCTATATACCACGTAGAATAGAACATTAAACGCCTTGGTATCCTTAATTCACCTGAAATGGCTATAACATAAAAAGTAAACCTCAATAACGAACTAAACAAGATTAAGATACCGAAAACTATGACCACAAGTGTAAATGGCCTTTTCCCCCTCCATCCCCGTCACCAGAGTAGCTTCAACGGCAACCACTACCTCTTCATTCACTATCACCACCATTCACCACACCGTCGAACCACTACCCATCATGTGTTCCGTAAAGCCGCAAAAGACAGACGAGTATGTTTATCATATATGACCCACAGGAAAAACATATGACAGCTAAATTAACTGTTAAGCTGTCAAGAACATAAAATGCCAACAAAATGCTGAAGAGAAAATGTTTTCCCGCAGCGTATGATGAAGAACCGACAAAACCCAAGACTCAAAAACCAAACAAAACACGCTCAAAGGGAAGTTGTCGGATGGATAATAAACACAAAGAATACGTACATACCACCGCAACGCTGGATAAGCCAAAACGTAAGGAAATCTGGTTTAAGTTGTACGCCAAAGTTAAACCTCAAATGTCCCAGTGATGGCAAAGGGAATAAATGAAAGATATGAAGACATTTTAAAAGAAAATGATGTTTTATGTAATCGCTTTAACTACGAATACTAATGATATGCAAGGTGTAATTAATCCTAGAGTTATTCTTAAAGTAGAACTAAAGCAGAAAGTACTTTGTTTTTTGGAAAAGTTGCGGTTGCAATTGGGAAAAAAAGCTAAATCAAAATCATTGGGACACCTCATGTTTCGTTTACCGGGTATGACTCCTGTTCTATTACTCAGATGATATTAGGAGATATTCTACAAATAGGAAAATAATTTTTTAAATAAAAACTATTTACACACAGAATGAAAAAATAGTTGTTAGAATAAAACGTACAACGAATAAACCCATGAACCCATGAACCCACAACACTATAACCTTTCCCAAGTTACATCTGAGGGTTAACTATATCGTGACATAAAACACAACTAAACCGCAATCATTAGGCTCAAATCCCTCCGTAGCCAACCGAAACACATATTAGCCGGCTACGCTGTACATACACAAAATTACGAACAAGAACTGTCATCCAAATTTAGAACGACGCCTACCTTCTGGTTATGCTCTACTCTAAATTACAATCAGCAGGAAAGACGAAGGAGAAAAATAAACGGAAAAAAAATATGGTCGTAACTATAAACGGTTATTTTGCCGCTACTGGCTGCACATATCGCTTATATTTTGGTGGCTAAAATGAAATTCAAATGCAAACAGCAAACAAATTTCCGGTTTTTCACATGATTTGGTTTGGTTTCGCATCGACGAATATTTTCGCTATAATTTCATTGGCTTTGATTTGGCGGCGCAACAACTTTCGCTAATTGAGTGTATTTATTTTTTCATTTTAATAAGCTGTTGTTATTACAAACATGGTTGCACACGCGCCAGTGTGGACAGTTAATGAATCTTCAGATTGTCATGTCGTCGCTTTGGGGATTGATGCAAGGAATGACACGTAGCCGTGGTTGACTTCCTCTACAATGAAGTGATAATTGTTGAGGACAAGTTTTTCAAATATCTGGTGTTTAAATGAGTGACGTTTTTGGTGAAAATCAACTCATACGTGATGTCATGTGACCAGTGAGGTAATGCGCATATCGGATTTTATGTGATGTTTAATATTGATTTTTTCAAACGTTGTACTGTAGTTTAGGAAGTTTGATTCATTTTTGACACGCAATTTGTTTGATATAAACCGAAGGAGTTTTTTTCAAACCAAAGAAGTTCGATTCAAACCAAAGAAGTTTGTTTCCAACCAAAGAAGTTGGTTTTCAACCAAAAAAGTTCGATTCAAACGCAAGAAATTTGATTTTTTTTGATTTACACCGAAGGAGTTTGTTTCAAACCAAAGAAATTCGATTCAAAACGAAAGAGTTTGATGAAAGAAGGGATGTTGATTTCAACCAATCAAGTTTTTTTGAAAACAAAGAGGTTTGATTCAAAACAAAGAGATTAGATTCAAAACAAAGACATTTGATTTAAAATCAAGAAGTTTGATTCAATCTAAAGTGATTTAATTCAAGCCAAAGGAATTTGAGTTAACCCACAGATGTTGTATTCAAATCAATGAAGTTGTTATCAATTCAATGATTTTGATATTGCAAGCTTGCCAAGGAATATAGTTTCTAATACAAGAAGTTTAAAAATAAACCCAGTAAACACCCAAAATGTTTACCTAAACTGAAGAAGTTTGATTCAAACCCAAAAAGCTCGATTAAAACCGAAGAAGTTTGGTTTAAACCAATGAAATTTGATTCAAAGAAGTTGAATTGAAACCGAAGAAGTTATATTCAAAACAAATGAGCTTAATAGAATAGGATATCGCGAATACTTGACCACAACTTATATTTCTGTGTAAGACATTTGAACTTGACATAATTAATTCGGCTTCAAGAATTTAAGGTGTGGCCAAGGATTACACATGCAGATATGAAACGAAAATGCCACAGGAGAATACTCCTGATGACTGAAGAAAATTTAAAGAGGTGGAAATTTTCAATTGTTACGCATTTCCAACAATCTGAATTTGATTGAAATCTGATACGACTGACTGACATCAGCCTGATATATTTGATTCCCAGTTGTGAACAAGTCGGACATCTCGGAACAAATTCGCTTAAATAAAATAAAATGTGCAGACTATGATGTGATCTATTGGAATGAGAATATAAATAAAAAAGGGTTGGGCTATTTTTTTTTTAAATTTAAAGTCATTCCCTGTAAACTCAGCAAGTTTGATTCAAAACAAAAAATGTTTGGTTTGATTCCCAGTTGTGAACAAGTCGGACATCTCGAAACAAATTCGCTTAAATAAAATCAAATGTGCAGACTATGTTGTGATCTATTGGAATGAGAATATCAATAAAAGGGCTTGGCGATTTTTAGACAATAAGTACAAGGTCAACAGCTGCTGTAGAGCCATCCTAACAAGTTTCAAAGTTTATAAATTAGATAGAGTAGAGCATTTACCAACAAAAATTCACTGACTTTAATCTCTGTTCATTTAACATTTTTCATTATTTTTTGTTTGTTATGTTTCGACAGTCTTAAAATCCACTGGTGACAGAGTCCACCTGTGTGAGCAGTGAGCGGCTTGTTTTTCGCCGTCGTCTTCGATTAATGGCCATGTCATATTAATGAAACACGCCCGGGTACATATTAATGACTTTTTTTTCTCCACTTGTGATTTCTCTTTTCGTTTTCGCATCGTATGTGTATTTGAAAACTATTGAAATACCCATATAAATCCAAAACAGATTTTTCATTTTTCCTCTGCTTATTTATATATTTTTTTTATGATCATTTTCCTGTGGCTTCATTTCATATTTCATACGTAGTTGCTGTGGAGTGGTGCAGGCAGTTGTCTGACGCCGGCGACGACGTTGGCCTATGACGGCGGTCATTACCATGATGCGGTGGTTAGTGGCAATCGCACACCGTCATAGTCTGAGAAGAGTAATCATGACTATGTTTTCTACAGTGGCTGTAATAATCTGCCATCAATAGAGAAAGAGTGTGTGTGAGAGAGAGAGAGAGAGAGCAAAGAAAATAAATGATAGCGACGGTTTCTGATTTGGGCCATGCAGGCACAAGAAACGATGAATCCCGATCGAAAACAAATAAGGTTGCTAAGTTACCCGACGTTTAAAGCCAAAAGCATTAAAACTATTGTATGGGGCTATTTTGAATGAAAATCGACAAACACGAAAAGCAGAGGAATCACAACATGAAAAAGATGAAGAAAAATAAAAATCAGGAGAGAAAACCAGTTAAACAACGGATTGGCCACTTTTATAGGTCAAACCGGCAGCATGTGTAAGGTAAAGAGAGAAATGTAACAACCGTGAAAAACATAAATAAAAAAAAATTCCAAACTTCAAAAAAAGAAAAAAATCAAAGATGTCCTGGCATGATTTGAATAAATGTATATTTAATATGGAAAACCCTGCCCAGCCCAGCCCCCACCATTTGTTCTGCTTCGACATCATGCATTTTCCACATTCATTTCATTCGCCATCAATACAACTCAACTCACATAAATATTGTTGGCTCATTATTTATTCAAATCACACATCCCTTAAAAATATTTTATGCATATTGAAATTTTATGCGAATGGCTTTACTCAATGCATTTTAAATACTGGCACCATCCATAATCACTTAGAATAACTGAAAAAAATGTATATGTATGAATAATTTATATCAACCGATTGGGAATTATGTACGTCGGCATGTGTTCACCGCGAGGGGCAAAAGAATCACGGTCATGGAATGCGGCATTTTGACAACGCTCAATCACATGTCAGGATGGCCGAGCGGTCTAAGGCGCCAGACTCAAGTGTAACAACTTGTTCTGTTTCCAAACAGAATGAATAGTGAGCCTTCTGGTCCTCTCTGAGGGCGTGGGTTCGAATCCCACTTCTGACAAAGATTTTTTTGTTTTTTTTTATTACTATTTTATTTTTTAACACTAGTATACTTTTAGGAAACATTAATATTCTTACAATTGGTTGTCTACACTGAGTGTATACAACAATTGTGTATTTAACTTAGGTTTCCATGAAGGAACAGACACCTGTACTATTTGAAGTTGGTTGTAAATGACTTATGTTTTTTCTAGAGAAGTTTTTCTTGGCTGAGAGCTTTTATTTTTACTCGTAAAATGGCAGTTATCTACGAGGTGGAAATGGCCGCAAAACCAAATAAATACCAATCAATTTATTATCATTAATTTAATATTCTAAAATATTTCAGAATGACCTATAATGGATACGTATTCGGGAACCATCCGTTTGTCCGTACATTTTTGGTTAGTTTAATAGATACAAATGAAGTAATTAAATTAGCCGACATATTCCACAAGTTTCGCTTTAAAGTTATTTTTTATTTTTAATTTATCAGCTCAGAAATGACAGAATTGACCAACTACCAGATTATGTTAAAAGTACTTGATGTTTCTCAAACCGATAATGACATAATCAAATATAAAACTTGTAGAATTCAAAAAAAAAAAAGCTTTTGAAAAATCTACTGACGGCGATCACTTGAAATTCGGCAACCGTTCAATCAGAAGTCAGGATGGCCGAGCGGTCTAAGGCGCCAGACTCAAGTGCAGAGAACGAAAATAAACCGAACGGAAACTGTACCAATCCCACATTTTGCAAATATTCTTAGTGTTCCGTTCATGGTACTGTTCGTGAAATGAAACATTACACCAAACGTTTAATTTCCATATGTCACAAACTTTATGAATTGTGTAGTGGCTCTAACACTCGTTTTGTATTGTTTGTTGTTAAGTTGATGCTCATGAGAAATACCGGAACGAAATGAAACGTCATCATTCTCTTTTCACAGTCGCAGTGTGTGTGGCTGTGTGTTGTTTACACATGTGTGTTTGGCTGTTTCGTTGTTGTTGTCATGTTCACAAAAAGAACAACAAACACAGATAAAAAGCAGAAAGACATGTTTTTTTTTCGACCGTTGTTTGACGGGCTTTTCAACTAGTAGAGAATATTTCTGCAAAGTTTCTTCGACCTAGCTCCATTATTGTGAAGTGTAACTTGTTTTCCACAGACAGACGGAATGACATCACTAAAATCGTCTCAGAATTTCACGATGATCAAGAATATATATACACTATGGGGTCTAAGATAAATATTTCGATAAGTTACAAACGGAATAACAAAATGAATATACCCTCGATCCATGTGATAGAGGGTATACAAATTACAGCAACACTGGCTACAAGCGAATGATTCATTTTTTTGTTTTGTGTATCGATTCGTGTATTGTTTTGTGAGAATAAACTTTATGTTCGGTTTATTTCCTTTGTTTTGTGTACATTATTGTTTCGTTACTATAGTGTTCCCGAACGTTAACATGAACGAAAGAAATGTTCACCAAAAGTTCTCTTAGTGTGTAATGTGTTTCGTTTAGTTCCACAGAATGAGCGCAACGAAACTAAACCGAACCGTTCGTTTTTGTTTATTTTCGTTCTCTGCTCAAGTGTAACAACTTGTTCTGTTCCCAAACAGAATTCGAAAATATAATGAGCCTTCTGGTCCTCTCTGAGGGCGTGGGTTCGAATCCCACTTCTGACAAGATTTTTTAACCCCACCTATTCAGTTTTTGAAAAAAAAACGTTGCTATTCCTCTCCATGGTATATCCAAAAGAACTGAGGTCTGATTTAAAATCCTTACACCAACTTTTATTTTTTTAAACATCATCAATTAACGCTTATAGTTCTGCTTATCTTAAGTCAAACGCATTAATTCTCTAATTCATACTAATTTCTGTGCAACAAATTTCCAAAGTATGAGCATTATGTGAATTCGTTTCCATCTCTTCCCCATGATTTTCTATTTAGTCTATTACTCTTCTTGATGATTTTCCCGTTTCCTTTTTTTTAAATTTTAGATCATTTTTCTTTTGGCGTTCTAAATTAGAAAATTTAATTTTCCAATTAATTTTATAGATTAGCCCATAATTGATTAATGAAATCAAGCAATAGAGAACTGATGATGACGATGTGGAGAAATTTACGAGAAAGATTCACAGTAGATAAAGTAACCAATTAAAAACGCAAACGTTACAAAACAAACGATTACAAACAATATTAACGAAACTTTTTCTTTAACAATAGTTTGAAAAGACTTCAATTAAAAATTAATTAAATTGAATGTTTGAAACATTGGACGAAATTGAACAGTGCACACAAGTGAAACTAATAAATTTATTTAAAAAAAAGAGAGAGCACAACCTTTCAGAATATGTGCCACCATTCAAGCTGAAAATTGGCAACCTGGCTGGGCACCAAAGAGTACTTTTTAATTCGACATATAAACCTGACATCATGTCTCTTCTGGAGGCTGCCGCGCTGTTGTTCTCCATAGTTTGTGGTAACATTACAACGGCCGTGGTAAGATCACAGAAACCGATGCAGACAAAAAAAAACAGAAGAAACAAAAAAAAAGATTCTATAAAAAGTACCGCTCACTGTTCCAGTAGATATTGTTTCGTATGGATTTGAACTGTGTGCTGTGTCGAGTGTCAATTAATGCTTTTTCTATGAGCTTTGCCGTCTCTTCATCTCTTCTTCCGCTAGCTACTACTACACCGCGCCACTACTTTGCTACTTCAGGTCTTTGGAGTTATTAAATAACGCTGCTACCACCATCGTTGGCAGTGGCAAAACTTGGCCGTTTTGTACACCGTCATCTTCATTCGTTCGCTGTTCGGTCGGTCTCTTGTGATTGTCGGTAGGTAGGTTTGAGCTCTTCCCCTCCTCTCTCTGTTTCGTTCTTCCCTTTTTTTCTTAGCTGACTGACAATTATGAAATCTGGGCAAAAACGAAATAAACATAATGATAATAATGTTGGCAAGAATGTATATATTCACCAATTATTTCCATCTATGCGAACAATTCAAAAAACAAAATAATAAAAGAAAAACGTATGAGATACAAATAGAATTGTGCCTGCGGATGACAGTTAACATGGCCAAAACAAATAAAATGACAAGAAATAGAAGAAGAAGAAGTGTTACCATTGTAATAACTGGATATAATAACAGTTGTTAGATGTGGAACTAATGTTAAAAGCTATTAAAAACAAATTATCGCCTCAAATAACAATGAACGATACAGAGTATAAGTATAATGTGTCTTTAGGTAATTGTAGGTAATCTCAGAACAAAATAATTATTACCGAAGCAAAGGAACTTTAGTAATTGTAGGCATAACAATAAATTAAGATAGAACATTCGAAGTGCTAAGAAAAATTATATTAACCAAACTTCAGATAAAACCAAAATTGAGGAGATTCTTGCATCTTAGATTTGCAGTTTATTAGGTTAGGTTGCCCGCTTGTAAAAGTGATTTCACACGGGTGCCATAAATTGATCGACTGTAAAGTGAGAACCGGGAAAATTAGTATTGACGACTGTAAACAGTTACAATAAACGAAGACTGCTGCCCATAACGCAGAGCCGTTTGGTAATATAAAAAATAGTTTTGAATAAAAAAATTCTTGTCAGAAGTGGGATTCGAACCCACGCCCTCAGAGAGGACCAGAAGGCTCATATATTATCGAATTCTGTTTGGAAACAGAACAAGTTGTTACACTTGAGTCTGGCGCCTTAGACCGCTCGGCCATCCTGACACTTGGTAGCCAATGTGTTCAATATTAGTGAAGACACTGGAATAGCAAAAAAAAAGTCTATTTTTAGTTTAGTTTTTTTTAATATAAAAGAAATTCCAATAAAAAAATTCTTGTCAGAAGTGGGATTCGAACCCACGCCCTCAGAGAGGACCAGAAGGCTCATATATTATCGAATTCTGCTTGGAACAGAACAAGTTCTTACACTTGAGTCTGGCGCCTTAGACCGCTCGGCCATCCTGACACTTGGAAACCAATGTGCTAAATACCAATCAAGATGCAAAAGTCCATTTCTTAAGAAAAATATGAAATTTCCTCTAGAACATGAAAACTAATACGAGTAATTACTTCTTGATTAAAAATTTGTTTAGAATTACAAAAACTAGTATCTACAGCAAATAGTATCCACACAAAAAAAATCTTGTCAGAAGTGGGATTCGAACCCACGCCCTCAGAGAGGACCAGAAGGCTCATTATATTTTCGAATTCTGTTTGAGAACAGAACAAGTTGTTACACTTGAGTCTGGCGCCTTAGACCGCTCGGCCATCCTGACACATTAAATCGACGCGGTCAAGTCACAATCCGAAAGCATTGACTGTGTGAACGATCGTTTCTATTTTTAGACGTATTTTAATAGATTCTGAGGCGATTTTCAAATGTGTATGTGGGCATTCATACAACATAAATAAATATGGAAGTGTGTATGCCTACATGAATCTTTAAATAGTATTTAATGTTGATAAGCGATAAGATAAACTGTGGGAACTACGAGAAATCATCAGCGGGCGGAAGAATGGCGAGTTAGTGAGGGGGACAAGTACGGAAAGAGAAAGTATAAATCAAAATATATTATGAACATACATACATATGTCTGAATGAGCGATCGAGGTGTCATAAAGTCATTAATGTCAACAGAAGTGTGATATTTTAAAGTGCAATCATAATTTATATGAATTGTCATAATTGGTTGGAATACAGATAACAATGTTTACCATCAGATTAGGAAAACAAAAAAAAACACAAAGAAGGCCGATTCCTAAAGAGGAAACTCGCATAGAGACCAACCCAATGGGAGTGGAAATCAACGAATATTTCCAAAGCAGGTGACCGGTCATACAATTAAATGTTTCAAGTTAATTCCGCTTAATGTCTGATAACAATTAAATAAGTACCACTGGAAGTAAAAATTATTTGTGCAAATCGGTGGTGAGATATGATCTTTTGCGGAGTTGACTAAATGATTATCCCAAGATCCATACGCATATGAAATAAAATGTAATGCATGAATGCACGGGTAACTTTAAATCAATGAGCAGTGCGCGATATAAAAATACCGACTCCGAACTGCTGATGATTTTTCTAGAGAAGTTTTACATAACTTAAATCCGCATACGACAGCATTGGAGTTGAAGCCAGTATCGGGCGTATTGTGAACGGTCTTCTTGAAGGTAGACTCATCGTGGCCAATCTAGGGTAATCAGATTTATTAGTACACTGAATAAAATTGTGTTAATTGGAAAAATAGCAATGTTAATTACAAGATAATTCAAATCTAGCCAATAATGATGCTACACAACTTAATTTGTATTAGTTTCCAACAGCTGGGTAGTCAATCAGAAATGGTTATATAAAGAAATCCATTCTGATACCAAGTCACTCTTATATAGAAGTTTAATAATTTCATTATGAAAGTTATGAATTGTATGCCACATAGGGAGATGAATATAAGCGTCAAGTGGGTATATAATATTAAGACTTTGGATTATTAAAATGTGACTATAACTAATGCCTCATTTAAAGGGCCTAAAGGTGTTCATTCTTTCTATGGAAGACATTCTTTTAAGAAGCAATACCTTAATGCCCGCTTTCATTTCCAGATCTGTTTCATGATTAACACTTTTCTTTCAAAGCCATACACTTCAAATCTAATATGTACAACCATGATTTCAAAAATTTCACGACAAATTCTTAGTAACAATTTCTGTTTGTTTACATTTCGTGCTGGAAAAACAAACCTTATGAAAACTCCCCCTATCGAAGAAGAACGCTTTCTTTTACCTTTTGCATCATTTGATGTCGGTGTGCTGTTCTTCCACGATGGTGGTACACAAACAAACAACTAACTGCCGAACCAAAATCTGAATACGTTCTCAAACTTTTCTTTTTTTTGTTTACCTTTTCAGTTTCGGTTTTTATAACAACAGCCAGCAAGCGCGGGCATCACATTGGTCGAGAGTAGTACAGCCTATATACCATGTATTTTGAAGGTTCAACAGAGAGTGTATCGACAAAATGCCGAAACCAGTTTTGAAAAGATTTCCTCAAAAACAAACAAAACAAAAATAATGCGACGCATACAATGTTGTAAAATTCTGAGTGAATACTATCGCCTGATGCCGCGCAACGCTTCTCTTAGTGCGTTCTATCATGAAATTCAGATAATAAAAACAGAACCCAACCGAAAAAACGAAAGCAAACTCCTCATCAAAAACACACGCACACACTCGCATCGACATCGAAAATGAGCTCGAATTTCGCTAAACTACAACAACAACAACGGCAACTGAAGCCGAAACAAATACACAAAATAACAGCGTATTTGACTCAAATACTACATACAGTTGAGATTGTAGTAAAAGAAGAAGAAAAAACTGAATCTGTTCGAAAAAAAAAAAACGAGTTTTTCACCATATGAATCCATCAGATACACAACAACAACACCAGCTCATGATTCCCCTCAGATACACAACAACAACCACACATCCCATTGTTGTTGTTTTTAATGTTAGACAGAGACGTAAATGTTGTTGCCTTGCAATAGGGCCTACTCATGATGGGCCTTTTTTTATTTACAAATTTCGAGTTTAGGAATATTCGATTTCAATCGCAACATCGTGAAGAACTCACTGTTCCTTCATCGAGAAGAAGGTTTTAAATCAATGCTAGTGAGTTTACTCATAATATGAAAAAAAAATAACTCCCAAATTTTTATCGGAATCTACACAAATCTACTACTAAATGTTTTTTTTTGTTTTCTATAATAAATTATTTTTATATATTTGAATTCTATTTCTTTACTTAAAATTTGTATCCCATACAAAGAATTTCTTCTTTAAGAGATCAGAACAATACTTATGCCTTTCGGAAACATGATGTCTGACATTACAGGAATTGTTGACTACACCAGATAGGGATCAAGTAGTATGTCGACTTTTATACTGACGGATCTAAATTTAATAATTAAGTAGGTTTCGGGGTCTACTCCAGATACATAGAGCTAAATATAACAAGGATACTACGTCATCACTGAAGTGTAAAACGAGTTGAGATGTAGGTCATTACAGAAGTAGCAGAATGACTGAAGTATAACCTCCTCGCCAAAATGGGGATACAAATATTAACTTCTGTCTTGCAGAAGCTATTGTCAGCCGTAGATAGGTCAGCAATTCAATATTAACCTTATGTGGTTGCCGGACTGCAGCCCACATCAGCTAGCAAGAATCGGGATGATGTTACAGATCGTCGAACGACAGTCTAACTAAAATCTGGGTGAAAACAAAGGATAGGTGGTCTTTTGTCCTCACATTGTATTCAATAGAGACAGATGTGGCCCCCGATTAGATGAGAAACGTTCGCAGAGTCTAAGGCAGTCTGCTGCACCATGCCCAACCCTAGGAGGCTGACCGCAGTTCACCTCTGCCGAACTACAATTTACTCAATGATCTTTCCTCGGCCTAGCTTATTCCCTCCCTCAATAAAGCATTTTAGGAGACATTCTGAAGTGGCTGGTCAACGGTACGTTCTCATAGTTTCTATTGTTGACATTCATTTGAAATTTGGTCTTCATCATTTCGGGTTCTGTTCGAAACCTTCTCTGTTATTCTGGTGGAGACAGCTGGAGTAGGTTTCTGAAATATATGTACATACTGGTAAATATCATTAGACGTTTTATTGAGAGTTACTTCATAGAAACCTGGTTGAATGTTCAAATGGAAATTATGTCGTCACACATTATAACTGGTTGTACAATTCAGTTGAACTAACAAATTGATCGGGGGGAAAAGAAGAATGGCCTTTGAAAGGCCTTCTTAAATATTCCTTCCGCCACTGCGATAATTATATAGCACATTGTTGACGTTGTTTTTTTTAGTAGTGATTTTTCAAACGCAACCTTAACCGATGAAATACATTTTCAAACAGAAACCCCAAACCCATTCGCTATGACTCGCCAAACATAAATTTTGTTTGTTCATTTTTGAATGCTGAACTCCTTTTTCCTACAAACGGTTGAAGAAGACTTAAGAAGTTCCGCCAAAATGATGTCATTCATTATGAATTTATTATTTAGCGTCCTTTTGTTCTATATCACCTTTATCGTCGGCAAACAATTCACTGACAATTGTATTGCTACAGTCAAGGATCCTCTTCTGTCTGCCCGTTCAATTTCAGGGGGGGGGGGCAACACTTCCCAATGAATGGCGGCCGACACCAATAACCACCACTGCCACATTTTGTCAATTGTGTGCAATTTGAAGAAAAACTATTTGTACAAAAGTCGACCTTTGCGACAAGATCTTGTTAGCATAAGGATTCGTTAAGGGCAATGAGTTTCAAGGAACCGGAAGAAAAAACATTTCAAGTATGTCTTTCTCCATTGAAAATGTTACCAAAAGTTGAATAGAAAAGGTTTAGCAGAACCTAAAGAAAAAAAATAATAAAAAAAGATTAGTTTGTCGCCGTTCCTGTGGTTTTGCGAGGATCTTTTTAAATAAAATTTAAATCTCATTTAAATAATGATCATATATGTAAATAATCTGACAGAAATTAGAGTAATAAACACCGCTGGATGGTGAGAAAAAACAAACAAGCTCAAAAATGCTCTTATAGAAACAACCAAAAAAAAAAAGAGATCTTAACAAAATAGCAGACACTTCTGAAACAATAGAACACCAACAGAACAATGCCAAAAGGACTTTATGAAGGAAAGGATCACAATAACAGCTGTTGAAGTCTATAAATCAACGGCATTCCTGGTGTTCTGGTTAGGCGAAAAGTTAAACAGGAATGAGATTTCCTTTCTTCTGTTATGGAGGGAATGAATCTTAATAGGAGATTGTATTGGAAATATAACATATTTAAAAGATTGCTCTTCGTTTGCTTGTCGTCATCAACCTCATCACAATTTATAGGCTCAGTGCAACATGCGCCATTTATATGTCCACAAATAGCTTGTCTAACGAAATGTATAAAAGCTTCAGAAAGTCATCGTATTAAGGAACCCTGAGACATCGAATAATCGGATGACATCATGAATTTTGAACGTCGCAACAAAGCACGTCCCAGAAATAAGACGTATCACAATAATTGCATTTCAATAAACTGCAGAGAGCTCAGGACAACACTGGTACCAATGTGTCAAGGTGTTGGGATGCACGAAACCACATGGCGAAAACAGGTGGCCAAGACAATATACTCAACAATTCTGGCCTATCGTTAGATATGCTCTACATGTAGCACACATCAAGTCCAGGAATAGACTAAAACGAAGTGAGTCCATGCTGCAAACGATTGAGTCCATAGCAACGATGGTAGCGCGCCATCTGACATAAACCAAACCGCTGTTCTGAAATAGTCAAGCTCTTCCACAATCTCGAAGAAAATCCTGAAAATAACAACCATCGATATCGAGGAATATCCTGTGCCTCAAACAATAACGCTGAACATTACATGGAAATTAATCACGATGCGAGAGGCGTCAAATTCAAAGAAAGAGAATACAAATTGAGGGATGAGACATTTCAATAATTTTATGATTTTTCCTTTCAATGCACCACAGCACGTCCCCATTGGCTTCAAATCGGAAAGAACACGTATGACCTCTTACGGCTCGTTCAGCACCACCTTTGTACCATATACATATTCTCAAAATACAAAATTTTTTTCTTGACAACAAACATTCCATCCGTACAATTCAATGATTGCTTTTTATCAATTTCGTAATTTTTTTGCAGAGGAAATCATCAGTGATGGGTGCTGCTGCCGTAGATGGCGATGGCGATGATGATGTTGCTGGTTACAGCTATTTGTTCACCCACCCCCTTAACAAATTTTCACACCCGAGTGTCTGTGACCCGCGTGTCTGATGAGTGTTCATACTCCTCTGAACGTACGGAATGTTCATCGATGTTGTCAGAAGTTGGAAGATGGGTCTGATGGCAGTGAACGTTTGAAAAAGGTTTCCATTTAATCAAGTTGAAGTTTTGAGTAGGGGTTGATTGGGTCCGGTTGACCGGTCGACGGGTCATCAAACGGTCCGTTGGCGCTTGTTTGCTTATTGAAGTTTTTAAATCTATTTGAAAAAATAATCATTCGAAACATACGCGTTAAAATTGCATTTGTTGGTTCAGATGTTTTGCTCCAGCAAATTGACGGGAGCAAGGGAAGGGAAAAAGTTTGGCTGTGTTCATGAGGTTTTGTTGTTTTTTTTTTCTTTTGCACCACTGAAGTGATGAAATGAGTACGTGCGCTGGTTCTTTTCTGGCAACATTGATTGGGTTGTTGCCTCAATGGTCAAAAATATGGTTTTGAATTGTAATGATGGCAGGCAGAAAAGTATGTTGAGGGGCCAGTGAATGATGGAAATGGAATTGTGAGAACGGTATAAAGAGCAGGGCTTTGTGAGGATGAGTAGTAGTTGTACATATGTTGCGGATGCTTGGTTGGTTATTTTGTTCATTCGATGATGATACTTGTGTATGCATTTTTTCTGGTTTGTTTTTGTGGCTATTGCAGTCTGTTCTCCGCAAAGTGTTAAGTGGTATTTGTTCAGAGGCATTGAATTGCTATGCGAAACACTAAGGATTCGATGAAAACTCTGTTTCACAAAATCTTCTAATATCTTTTTGAACTGTTTAATTAGTTTTTTTTTTTGGTGAATTTTTTCACAAGTTACCCTTATTTCGCCAGACAAAGCGGAAAATTCCTCATCAGTTTAAAGCTTTAAAGCAAGGCGGTAGAAAAATGTGTAACCACCATCACATTTCATCCCTCAGTCAAAAAATTGCGCTAAACTTTAACTCAAACCAAAGCAACCTACCCCCGGGTGGCTGGCTTCTTCCAGCTGAAAAAAAAGACAATTATTCGGTAACACAATTTGTTGCCAAAAACAAATTGTAAACGTTTTTCCTTTGGCTTCCTTACTAATGATGGCCCAAATGTGGAAAATCAGTCTCTGGAGGATTTAACACCAACAACATTAGGAACAAACCTGATAATGACATGTTCGTTCTTCGCCGCTTTGCCTGTTCTTCCGTATGGGAAATTTGACGTAATTGACAGCTGAGTCCGTTTTGGCACAAAGATAAATTTTCCTTTAATGATTGATGATTTCTGGGAATATAAGAAGATTTTCTAAAGTGCAAATTGTCGCACAGTGCCATGGAGCGTAGAAAATGAGATTTATGCAAAGGGTCAAAGCTTGGCATTAAATGAAATTGGACTTGGAAGTCATGGGCGAGCCAAAATCCTTTTGATTAATTGTACAACAAAGTGATGGATTGATGCGAAACGAGAGTTGCGAATTACCATGGCGAAACTATACGAAGGCAGGCGCGGACAAATTTACATATAAAATACAAAATAATCCTTATTCGCATGGAAAATGCTAATCCAAACGAATAACACTGTAACGAATAATGTAACGTAAATGTAATAACTAAACCTTAAAGTGTGAGCGCCTGTTCAAGATGTTCGTCTGACACATAACATTTTTTGAGATTGATGTTAGCTACACAAAAATGGCATTAGTTTTCCTGAACACCCTTTATTAAAGGCGATAGCAGGAGATATATTCCTACTGAAATGATCTTATTTTCTTAAAAAATAATAACAAAAAAAAATAAGGAGAATTGTCGAAGAGGGTTTTCCATTAAACCCTCTTCGACAATTCTCCTTATATTTTTCTTATTATTTTTAAAGAAAATAAGATCATTTCAGTACGAATATGATTTCCTCTAAATATTTTTCATATATAAAAGTTTGAGATATCTATCGAAAGCGTAACTACAATCACACACCTAAACATATATGCCGAATGTGCCATAGTGTTCGGTCTATAGAAATGATGCAAGATATCAGATTGAGAGCGGATCGAGTGTATACGTCATATAAGGCTGTTCAATAGTTATGTGTTACTAATACACTTCGGAATTCATTTTGTTTGTTGTTTTCTTTATTCTCTCGTAGTTACTGCATGGATTCAGACGAAGAGTTCTATATGTCAAATAATACATTTAAGGATTGGTTTGTTTAAAAGGGAATACATAGATATGGAATTGGAAGGGATTCATGAAATAATAACGAAGCGTGTCCATTGCACTACCTGCTTTATCGCCTCATATTTCTTCTAGCTCCGCTCTTACTCTGACATGTTTCAATCATTTACATAAGAAAACACAAGCAGTGCTTTGTATAGCCTTATAGCATCATATCATAGCAGCACTAGATATCATAGAAAACAGAGAGTCGCCGAACGTCGAGCATAATTCATAAAATTAAATAATTTTCAAATCAACCAAAAATTGGGCTATGTAAACGTCAAGTTTGGTCTGAAATATATGATGTTGGAATAAACCCGACAATTTGACATCATCCAGTCCATGATTTCATATCAATTCCAAAACATTTGTGAAAAAAAGTTGCATTAGGCCTCTTTTAATTTAAACAATTCTCCAACTTTAACGCTTCGTTGGGATTTTACTGTAAATTAACCGAGACGACTTAATAGGATTTTTGTTTTTGGTTAGAAAATCGGTGAGTCTTTTTCGGAATCGTGCTTTATTTAATTGCCTCTGACGTTCGCCGTTTTCGGTCTTTGGGGGAGGAGGAGGCGACGGCTCTTAATACCTTATCCGGGTGTAATTCAATAAACCACCAACAACCCTTCGTTTACATTTGAAATTTACGCCTCCACCAAAGTGGGGAGAAGGAGAAACAACAAACACATTCTGGCATTAAATTGCTTTATAAAAAGGACACACCAAAACAAAACCTAACCAAAAAAAGACGGCTAAAGCTAATGACCATTAGTCGTCGTAACAAATTGCAGCAGCAGCTTTTGAATAAATATAAATAAAATCTCAACGAATGGCAAAACAACAACACAATCCGAAGAATATCTGCTGACAAATACAAATTGCATTGTAGGGATAAACGAACGGATAAACGCTGTATGAGGACAACGTCATCGTGCCACAATCACTACCATCATCGGCCCGTGTGCTCTCTGTCGGTTTGTGGCAAATACGACTTAAATCAGACACGTACAACAACACATTCCTGCACCATGTGACAGCCACGAAAAATCACAACACTGCTGCACACAATTTCATTTGATGCTTTGCTATGCTTTCGTCCTTCGATTTACTTTTTTTTTTTTTTTTTTTTTTTTTATTTTTGTTACAATTCTGTTTACAGTTAGGGAGGGAAGAAAGAGGAGATGCAGATACTCGTCGATGATGTACATTCATGGGAGTAAAAGCGCTTTTTATGCCGAAACTGTTTGACATGATGATGAGGATGACACTGTTCGGGGTATATCAAATGGAACGGAATGGCGGCGTGGATGTATGAATGAGAATTGAGAATGAGATACTGGTTTGGTAAATAATTGAATGCAATTTTATATGGTGAATGAAATACTAGAAAAAGTACACGGAGTAAACAACATTTAAGAGGGTGAAGAGCAACAGACGGACATTTTGTGGAACCGCAGTAGAGACCTACAGATGGGGCAATATACTAAACGAGGACTAGCCAAACAGAAGGAAGAACAAACATACAAAAACAATAAAAACAAAAACGGATAGACAAGAAAAGTCCTGATCGATCTTGCTGCAATACAACAGATAAACGAACAAGAGAGATAAGAAAGACGGCTCATCAGCTAGCAGAAGTGTAAACCCACAAAAAGAATAGAAAATCAAACAGCCGGACACAGGACGGACCCTTGGCCCACAGAGACAGACGGACAGACCGTCAAGTCAAACAGAGCTACGCTATGATACATGCAAACGAAAGGATACGAAAGTAAGCCAGACAGACCAAACGCATAAACTTGAAATCAAACCAGAATGAACGACGGACACACAAAATAAACGGAAGGATGAAACAACAGATATAACGACAAATAAACAACAACAGCCACCACTTCGACAGACAAATAACGCCCAGTCAAAACAAAAGGAAGCCTGAAAGGAAGTTAACTGCATGTTAAAATGCAACCAACAACAATGCGTCACCACTGCAACTGTCCTTGTTGTTGCAATATACTACAGCAAATGGATAGTCAAACATGTATGGCTGGATGAAAGATTTCAAATCCTTGTTGTACATGTGATTCTTCCTTTACGTTGATTTTATTGTTTCGTTGTATTTTTTTTTTTCTCTGGCGAGATGAAGTGTTAATGTTGCAAGTGATGTTAACGATGCCATCACACACAACAACACAAACAACAAATACTCGGTGGTATCCTGTAGGGATCAAATGAAACCACTACCCCCCCCTCCTCCCCCACCCTTAAAAAAAACAACGAAAATACTGCAATGTAATGTAAACATTGGTGAGGGGGCAACACATAACGAAGTTTGGAGATCGGAAGAAAGCAGATATGGGGATACCCGTGTAAGTATCTCATTCTCTTCTCATTTACCCGAAAAGCTATTACAATTGATTTATTGCAGGGGTTAGCTTAAAGTGGTTACGCTGCTGAGAATTGTTATTACTTTTTAAATGGATTAAAAAAGAAAACAATTAATAAAAAAAAATATACCCGAACAAAATATGTACCTACTACCATTGTAGTAAACCTCTGCACGCTTAGAACTGGCATTATTTTCGGGTTTAGTTTCCAACTCAAGGCCTTTTCTGTTATACCAATATAGGTAGGTACTTGAATGGAAAACTTTCATCAGTCACAGAGAATCGTTAGATAGGTTACAGTATGGGCAAGCTTCTCTGATGTTGTTCCCCAAAACGAAAACATTCGATCGCTGAGCATGTATTTGGAAACAGAATTCTAAACTTGCGAATATTTCCCAAATTGTACTGGCTTCTGAGTTCACATCAACAATCTATAAATAGCATTTTTATATTGTTCGTTTTCGTCTTTCTAGGCAATTGGCAAAGCATCCTGCTCTCTTTTTAATATCGAAGAAAAATGTAAAGCGTTGAAAGGAAAAGCTGGCAATGTCGGAAGTCTATATTGAGATAATGTATTACAATAATGTTGGCAATAAGAAATCTAGACAGTGAAAATAGTAGATTCCTTACTACCGGAGTGCAGCTATTGGAGTTCTTAAAAGGAGGGTTACTCCCGTTTGGGAGATTGGTTTAGTTGGCAAAAAGCATTCTTGGGCAAAAAGGAAAAAAATCAGAATTATCCAGCAACAACAAATAAGAAAATAGTTTCTCTTAAGCCAAAAAATCTCGATTGGTTTTTCTAGTAACACCAACACAATTAACGTTTGACGACTTGGCAAAGTATAGACGTTTTGGGCCCGGGGCCAAAACCGGCTACATGCTAAGAAAGCGTTATAAATAAGCAGAGCTCTTGACAAGTACATATTTGAGATAGTAAAAAACGCTGAGTATTAATCAGAGCCATCTAAATGGATTGAGATTACAACAAATATCTCGTTGTTGTTGTTTTCTTGCAAATTCGTTGTTTTTAATTCCAATCTGATTCCAACCAAAGTTTCGTTCCAAGTACTTTTGATGATTATCCGATTGGATTTCTAGCCTCGTTCATTTGCAATAAACACGATCAAGTTAAAGAAGAAAATTAATCATACCTTGCATATTTTCTGGATTATTCTCCCCTGCCTCCATCATGTGCACACTTATTCCGCTGACTTACTCGGCTGTGAAGTACATGACCATTCCATTCATTATACTTCGATTACATGATTTTCCATTTGCAAAAATTCGCTGATCAATTTAATACGGCTTTTTCTTCATCTTTCTCCATTCATGTGTGTGCAGTTTTCAGTAACTGTAAACGGCAAAGTGAATGAATTCCTCGCAAACTTTTCAATGACTTTGTAGTTTTGTGACAGGATTCCAATATTTTATTCATAATCTGAATTTTCTCCGATTTTTTTTTATAATTAATTAAGACAAATTTACCACCAATTCCAAACAAAATTTTATATTTTATACAGCAAAAGCAAAATGCAACCGATTGAAAATGAAAGTAAGAAAAAATGTCAGCCATTTTAAGTGTTGTCCACATACTTGGTATCAGTTTGATATTGGCGATTAAAGCTCTGAATAGGGATCATCGATAACTACTGTTCTGTTAATCGTACTTTTTTACTATTTATAGTCCTAATTAGATAATCGATGGAAATACCGTAGAGCTAAAAAATGTATAAATGTGCGAAAACAACTTTCCAAAAGAGTGAACGCGTTTACAAAACGGCCGATCCATTCTCTCACAAAAAGAACGATTATTGAAACATAAGTTATCGGTGATCCCAGCACTAAACTATAATCGTCAATATCAAACTGATGACATGTATGTTGACAACACTTTAAATGGCTGACATTTTTTCTTCGTTTTCAATTGGTTGCTTTTTGCTGTTGTGTTCGTAATTGGTAACTGGTAAAAAAAAATCGGAGAAAATTCAGATTATGAATAAATTATTTGCTGTTTAGTTACATGAGTTGAGAGAGAGATGTATAGAGAAAAATAAAAATGAAAGTAAACTGATCAATGTATGAATGGAATTCGAGGAATAACTGCAAACTTAAAGGAGGAAGAGGAGAATGATCCAGAAAACAATAGGCAACGTAGGAGTAATTTTATTTGCGTGTATCGAGTTAATTTGTAATAATAAAGGTCCAATTAGTCTTGACGGCTGACGGTTGACGTTAGACTCAATATTAGTTATGACGGTAGTCGAAGTGAAAGCAATAGCAATAAACAGCTGATCGGTCCTGACGGTCGATTCGCCAACCTGCAGCAGTCTACCATCAATTTTAATTGTTTCTCTCTAACACATGCAAAATTCAACCCCTACTCAAACAGCTAATCGTCAACCTTCAAGACTAATTGGAACTATATTACATGGTGAGGTATTTAGAGGAAAGCTTTTGTAAAAAAAAAATTATTGTTCTGAAAATATTAAAACTGGCTTTCTTAAAAATGTACCTTAAGAAAAAGGCTTTCGCTCAAAAAAATAAATACATTTTCTTTAGAAAACTAGGTTTCCCTCATCATTGCCGCCTTATTTATTTTCCTTTTTTTTAGAAATTCCATTACAGCCCATTTATGTATGTTTTGTAACGATCATTTTAAGTATTTGCCTAATTTATCATTTTCGAAATATTTATTACTATTATCATCACAGTTAGAACATAAAAAATCAATCAATTTCAGTGATCAATAAAAGAATCAAACAGAAATACAACGTCAAAACCATAACAGACCGTATGCCTACAGATAAGACCATTATCACCATCATCATGGCCATTATCGTTGGCAGAAAATCATTAACACATTTCATCAGTCAGATAGACTGGCGGACATCCACAGTCAGTCTTCAATAGTTTTTGAATACAAATACACATCAATAGACCGACCAACACCCTCCATCCACATCATGTGCAATTTCTAATAAAACCAACAAAGAAAAGGTCGACCATAAGAAATCAAACAACAGCGCATATCGAAATCTTCTTAATTTTCTGGTGGAAAGTGAAACATTTAATTTCGTTGGCGATTATTTTCGGTTAAATTGTTAATTATGGACGACTATTTATAGACAATTGTCTGGTGTCGGCCTTTGTTTATTCTATAGACGGCTTTTGGAGAATATGTAATAAAATAGAAAAATAAAGAAATATATTTTGTTTTGTTTTTTTTTTTGTAGGCGTTTTACGAGTTTGGTGTTTTTAGATGGTGTTTCTCCTCTTATCTGTTCCTTTATTCTGTCGATGGTAAAATTTATATTGTTTGGGAGGGTTCTTTCGTTTTTGGTAGTGTTTAGACACAACAATGTTTATTGAATTCATGTGTCCTCTAAGGTTATTTTGTGTTCATTTGTATACAAATCGATTGACTATGTTGTTCCGATTTGATGCCGAGAGAATTTGTTTAAATTATCCACAAATTGTATTCGGATAAATATTTTTCTGATAGCGATAAATAGTGAAATGTTTCTCCCTCAAAAAAAAAAAACATTAGGATCGGTTAACAGAAAACTTTTCTTTCTAAAGTGTAGTATTTCATTCATGGTTTCATTTAAAGGATCTGAGGACAAATTGTATTGTCGATAGGCAGTTTCCTATTTTCATACGAACTTATGACATGTTCTACAGTGAATTTAGCATACATGCAAAGATGATTTGCATGTTCTACTTATTTCGTAGCATTTGACGGAAGAATTTCCATCGAAACTCTCAGTACGCTACGTTTTTTTAGTTATCGGATATATCGAATATGTGGAGGTTTAGTTAAGCGAAGTGAATTGTTTGAAATGGGCACAGCAGCGAATTGGTGTGACGTTCAGTTGTAGTTTATCCAATAGTTTTCAGTAAAGTGGATTTTAGTAATCCAAAGTAGATTGTTCCCCTATAAGTATGTTTTATACGGCAAGGTTAGGTCTAAAAGGGAGCTTCATTCAAAAATGTCCCCTTCACTCGGAGACCAGTCCATTGTGAATCCCTTCTACACTTATAGACTTAGAAGAAACATGAAGTGATATTAGAATTAATATTAATTAAGAAAAAACAGAAGAAATTAGAAATTATCCTCTTGCTCGCATAGTTACCGCAATTTATAAGTTGGAAAATAGCCGATGAAGTCTGTTTGTTAATGCGTTTCGTATAAGGACCATTAAATTGTTGATGTCAGCTAAAAATAACTATGTCCATAGGGAACACCTACAACATCAATAAAATGCTTGTTCCATGTAATTGTTTTCATTTTTTGTTGTTATTTGACGAATGATAAAAAAAAAAAGAAGTGCAGAGCGAATCTTCCCATTTTACCCTAACGTCGATAAAAAAAAAAAAAACACTTGAGCACATACGTCAAAATACTCGACACGAAATCGTAAACGACACAGCACACATTCGAGTCATTGACATCAATAATAATGCATTAAATTTGCAATAGGCCTCGGAGGTATTGAAAGTAATACGCACACGACAGATACAATGGCGAAGTGCAGAGAAGAAAACATTCAACGCAAAACGATAAGAGCGTACAAGAAAGAAAAAACCGTAAAGCCACCATCAAAGCGTACCACCACAAACAATAGACATAAAGAACGTGTGTGGAAAACACACGTACACAAAAAGAGCAAAAAGGTAGAAATTATAAGACAAAAAGTGACAATAAAACACTTTATGGGGGCTCTTCAGAAGCACATCACAGAGAAACGACAACAACTTCACTGGAAACGTTTAGACAAACAGGCAAGCGTACGGGCAGTCAGATAGTCAGGTGTTGCTGCATCTGAAACCATATGTTTGCCCGGATGACGGTCATTCGCATGCCAAGAATGAAAAGACCTGAAAAAGTGTAAATGACAAAAATATGTTCATGGCTGTATGTTGTTTTACGATGATTGCCTTTTCAGCCTTTTAAAAATGCAAAGCACAGTTCATTTTGTGTCAGTACAGCCAACAATTCCACTGGAATCGCAAAAAACAACAAATAAAGAAGGGTGGAGGGGAAGTTTGATCATCTATGAAACACCCAAAACAGAGTTTTCCTAAAATATACCTGTGTGCGGATGTGTCGCGTCGGAAGTGAGCTTCCATTATGCACACCTTAAACACTGTCACGTCTGTTTGAGTTTGTTAGCATACAATATTTGATTTTAACTCTTCACTCTTAGCCAAACTATCAGACCCCTTCCTTTGCACTCCGCGCCACTCATACTCCCAACGCCCTCCGACCCTCCTACTGGAACAACCAATGTGCTTCATTCATCATCATGAAACATCATTGATAGTCTGTCTCTTCGTACATTTAGTGTCATTCATTATCAATGTCAAACAGTTTTTTTTGCTGTACTGTTTTTATTTGATAAATAATCGAGAGATAGAGGAAGTAAAAGCAAACAATCGCTTGTATGAATTGAAAAAGTAAAAGCTGCAATGGAATATAGTGTAGGACATGATTACATGGACGCTGAAAGGCTGTTATATGATATGACATTCTGATAAGGATACAAGCAATTTCATTATGTCAGAGGCAAAAGTCCAGGTACAACATTAAAGTCATCTGCCGTTGTTGTTTCATTATACTGATCAACCGTCTCTCTGTGATACACACATCCATATTTTCGGTTTATAGTCTCGTGTATTATAAATTTGTAATATTGTCTTTCGTAATACTAATACTAATTATCTTCTTACGACCAAGTCCAACAGCGGCCGCACCAAATAATTCTGTAAATGCGATAGTAGCTCCACTTCCCCCCAATTAAAAAGCTTTCTAAGAATATAGCAGAGACCGTAGAAGATTTTTTTTTCTAAAAATTTTAGTTTTGATTTCTTTAGTTATTTTTGTTTGATATCGGAAAACACAAATTTTGATAACTAGTATGAGATCATAGGAATGAATCCGAGCACAGTCCAACCGTTGGAAAGGTCTGATCTCTAGTATGATCTTTTAGAATGTTCAATATAAAGCGATACAAAATACAGTCTAAAATTTTGACCATGAATATCATAATTTTCTTAATAATAGGTTTCAATTACACATCCATTGATGTTTCCAATATTGAATGCAAATATTTCCATACATTTTCCATACTCTTTCGCCAATAATATACAAACTAAATATAGTTTAATGCCTTTCATTCCATGAAACAACAAAACGAAATTGTTCCGAAGAAAAAAATAAACACATCACTGAACAGCCACAAGTCAATGTGGCGCTGAGTCTGGTGCATCTCCGTATCATGATGAATGTGTGTGTGTGTGTGTATAGGGGCATGAATGGATCTCCGGCCCGGCCATCCGCCAGCCACAAACTGATTTATCAGCACATTAGACTGGCGAAGCAAATAACAAATGCAACGCAAAAAAAAACAAAACAAACGCCGTCGACAAATTGCGAAGTAAAAAAATAGTTTCTGTTATTTTTGTGATAAACGCAAAAAAATGCGCCAGAGACGATGATGGCAATGATGAAGTTAAATATAATCTTCCGGTCTTTTACAAAGAAAATGCTTTTGAGGATAACAACAACAATAACAAATCGAAATAACTGCAAGGTCATTAAAAAGGAAGACAGATAGAAATGGTATGCACGACGATCGATACATTTAATGGCGAATAAATTTTGAAAATTATCTGTACAATTTGAAAGGCTTTCACTTGATAAGTATTTATATTGCTTCTTACGAGGTTAGTGTAGTAAATGTTGAACGAAATACTGTCGCAATCTATTTGGTGAAATGAAATTTCACCTGGTGTACGTAAAGTTAAATCTAACCAGCAATTAGGAATACCATTTTAGATATCTTTAAAAATGGTTAATAGCTCTATCGCGAAAGAGTAATGGCACACCTTAAAAATATTTTTCTGAAGGAAACGTTTAAATGACTTAATATTAATAACTTTCCTTAATGTAATTTATAATGAAGAAGTTAAGTTCCAAATACATTACGAGTATTTCTACTCATTTGTACACATTTTGCAACCAGAGTTTTCAAACATAGTTTTATTTTTTCCTAAGAAACACTTAGTTTGTGAAGTACCACTTAAAGAACGTGTAGTAAATTTCCCCAACTTAACACTGCACCCTAGTTTGCTGTAAAGATATCTCATTGAATTAGGTGTTATTGATATTTAATAGGCATATTGACTATCAGTAACACACATACAAAAAAGAAAGTAACCGGTAACCACCAGTAGTAAGCAATAAGAATAAGCAAACGCACGCTACACTCACCTTCAATGCAGACAACATGATCCCGTATTTGTTGAGCGATCTGCACCGTTATAGGTAGCAAATCGATTAAGTCGTAGATGGCATAGATCGATGGATGAACACTTTCGAAACGTTGAATCTCTTGACGTATTGCCAAAGAGTTACTAATTAAAGGTTGTGGTTGCTGCTGGTGTTGCTGTAGTTGAGGTGTTGCTGTTACTGGTGGCGGTGGTGGTGCAACAGCAGGAGCAGGTGTTGTAAAATGATGCTGCTGCTGTTGGTGGTGATGTTGCGTTGCCGGTGTCAATTGCACCGGCGATGAGAAATGATGATTGTTGTGGTGTTGCTGATGGTTTCTCACCGGCGGTGGTGTTTGGTTTTGATAATTATTCATGTTTGGCAAATTTTATATCAGTATCGTGTGTTAGGGTAGGATGCTTAACACGTATGTACGCCAATAAGACTGAGCTATAAATGTGTTAACTCTTGTTAAGCTTGTCCTTTTTAATATCTTGGATTCTTTTTTTATATCATTTTTGGAGACACATCTTTTTTTCTCTGGTTCAATTAGATTTTAAGACTATATTTTTATGATTTTTTTCTTCTTGGTTGAAAATTATAGAAATCTGTGATACGATACACAATAACAAAACATGATTTCTATTTTAGCTGGATTTTCTCCAATACTTGACACTGATTTCAACACCCACGAATAACATTTTTCATCAACGAAACCCTGAAAATACAAAATGAGATTCGTTAGAAAAAATAAAATGTATTCTATAAATCAACGAATGAGAGATGTATGATAAAGTAACTCTTCGCTATTGAACGAATGTGGCAGGCATAAAACTATCCTACTTATTTTACCCGTGCTTCATAATGTCGCTCTTGCACCAACTGTATTAACGAAGACTGTATGTCACGACCTGATCGTAGTTAGGTGAATCAAAGTACAGCGATTTTGCTGTAGGTGGGTCTATAAATCGTGCCAATTACCGGTCAATGGCAATATCTTCAGCGCCCTCGAAGGTTATGGAGAGCATGGTTAACAACCATCTGGTATAGTATCTAGAGTTCAACGACCTCTTGAATAATCGAGAGTATCGCTTGTTCCTGTCAGAAAAATGTCGTGGAATTGACTCTGGTTAGTGCAACGGTGTTCGATAGGGTCTGTTACGGTAGGGTCGAAACTTATCGTGTAAAGTATATAGGGTCTAACGGCTCTTTGAATAATCAACAGTTAAAACCGATCGACTGGTAGTTCTACATTCGCTACGATAAGTTGGAGCCATTCACCATCTCGATTCATATCGAGTTTTCTCTGCAAGGGTATGTTTTCTTTTTCTCCTCGTTTTTTTATTTTTAGTGACGGCCTGTTGAGTAGGATTGTGAAGCCTCCGACAGCAGCTTTTGTCCATTGGCCTCTGGATGTCGTGGACAAAAAGCGAATGATGAATGAGCCAATCAATTGTGATGGACAGAGTAGATTTTAATTCCCGCAAGAACTTTTAATGTTTGTTATTCCACAAACGTTCCACTGATCCAGCATTATCGTCATCATATCTATGGATGGTGTGGATATCGACAAATTATACACTCTTGAAGCTCTGGGCTTGTGGATACAGGGTGATGCTCGTTATGCTAACGGAAATTTTGACGAGTCGAAAGAATCCGTTTATGGTGGATTTTTGAAACATTTTCAAAAGTACTCTGATTCTTTGCCACAGAATTTCATCGATTTATTCCAATTAATTTCAGTGCTATTAGATTTTCAGAGACACAAAAGTGGATATGGTTAGATCGCCTTAGAATTTAACATCGGTCTCCTGTCAATATTTCAAGTTATTGTAATTTTTAAAACTATCTTTTCCATGTTAGGGGGTTTAGCTTGCCGTGTTTGATCCATACATTGACAACAAAAACATTATTTTTGTAGAAGTACACTAGATGTGGGAACTAGAATCCGATAAGAATTGAAAGAGAAATAAATTTATATTGCAAGTTTGTAAGAGACATTTTTTGTTCTTTAAATAAAAACATCAAATTCATTTGTGTCGCTAAATTCCCGGCATATTTAGGGAAAACATCGTTTCGAGGCCACGATATTATTCAACTCCCCTCCTAGATTGTTATTGGAATTTTAAAATTCGTATTAATCAATTAGTTCTAATTTGAATGATTGGCTTTGTCAACGGCCGTGAGTGACAGTGGCACTTGTACGTCTTGCGGAATTTAATTGAATATCAATAAAGCAATGAACGAATGAACAATAAGAAAAATAAAAAAAAATGAATATGAAACTGATGGAGAGAAAGGGAATAATAGCAAGCAAAAAGAGTTTAATTACATTTGTCCTGAAAAGGAATTGCAATTTCCACGGATATACAAATAAACACTTCACTCTTCTTCTTTCAACAGCTTTTTTGTTTTGTTTTATTTATTTATTTTTATTTTGTTATGCTGTTTTGTTGCGCTCGCACACACAACACACTAATTTTCTGTTTGAACGGTGGACGGACGTTGTTGCTGTTGTCGGAATTACAACACACGACTTGGAGGTGCTTGATTTTCCTTCTTTACATTTCACGGATATTTATTTTAGGATTTATTTCTCGTTTTCATTTATTTGGTTGGTGGTTTTTTACACTAGTATTGATTTCCATTCATACGACCGCAATTCTATTTACTTGATTATTTATTTTTCGTTTGTTGAATACATTTTTTTTTGCAAAACAATTTTTACTTGTAATTTAACACACACATAGGCACGAAAGACTATAAACAAACAAATTATTCGCGCATTTTATTTACTCTCACAAACGTTAACATTTCACCCGCTCACTCAACACTCAACCGTGTTTCTGAAACATAACTATTTCCATCATCTGACATTAGGTTGGTGTTGCCAGACCGTACTATTGACATGGGCATCTGACATTTATGATTGTTGCCATCCTGTTGGTTTTTGTGTGGATGCCACGGTTTATTGAAGGCAACTCTTCTCCACCATGCAGTACCGTCACACTAGCGATAATGTTGGACAGTCAAAAATTTATCAGTTTTAAATGATTGTTTGTAGCGGTCACAGTATCATTCATGTTGTTGTTCATTCAAATTTAATTAATTAACATTGACAATAAGACATTTTTTCAAAAAACGATAGAATAGAAAATCAAATTATGAAAATAGAACCAATTGGGTAAAGAAATCGGTTTCCCGTAGAATATTTTACAAAGAAATGCGCGACGCTGAGCATTTGGTCCAACATAGTTTTGGTTGGTACACATTATCAACACAATCACCAGACTGACTGACAATCATTTTTGTGGTTGACTGACATGACATGGTTTCTATCATTCCACAATAATTCTGAAACCGGTTTTAGTTTATTTCACGGCTTTTCTGTAATCGTTTTGTGTTCTGAATTTACTGTGGACTATATTCAGGGTCCTACTGTTTAAAACCGGCTCTGCTTTGTCTATGGCTTAGAAATTACTCTTAATCGTCAAGTCCTTGACATTTACAAAGGACAAACGGCTGCTGAAAAATGTTTTTGATGGCCTTACCACTCTGAAATTACATTTTCAAAATAAACAAGGCATGCCTATCTGTTTCACAATTGTATTCAAGAATGGAGCAGTTAACAACTACAGTCATAAACCTTCGTCGTTGAGACAATAGTTATGGTAAATATTTTACTTTAGACAAATTTTTATTTTACAGTTATTTTTATACAAATACATACTCATTTTAGTGTGCTAGCATGCCCAAACGTTGCGAATGTAATCGTTTGTTTGTAGCAAGTCTTTTGTTTCGGTGTAGAAAATAATGAAAAAAATATTGACAACAGTCATCGAATTTAATTATAAAGTTGAGGCCATCATCTGAAATGAAGTCAAGTAAAGGCCCAATTAGTCTTGACGGTTGACGGTAGACGATCAGCTGTTTGAGTTGGGGTTGCATTTTGCATGTGTTGGAGAGAGACAACTAAAATTGACGGTAGACTTCTGCAGGTTGCAGAATCAACCGTCAACCGTCGAGACCGATCAGCTGTTTATTGTTATTGATTTCACTTCGACATTTTGCGCGCGGAAATTGTTTATAAGTTGTAAATTAAATTTTATAGTTTAAAGTTGTGAGTAATGTATTTATAAACGAAGTCAAGTTATATTTTGTACAAATGCTCTTCAATTAGCTGTTTTTGTTTTGTTTTGTCTTACCGTCGTCTACCGTCATAACTAATTGCACAATATTGAGCCTACCGTCAACCGTCAAGACTAATTGGACCTTAACGCAAAATTATGGCTTCAAAATACACTACAATCTGTGGACGATTGGAGCAATCTGAGAGTCATTGTAAAGCTTATTAAATACCACACTCATTGCATAATAATAAAATAATTAATTTTAACGAAAAATAACATATTTGAAAGTGTTATCTACTGCAGACACTTCAGGGTACAATATTAGACCAAAAAAAAAACAATTAACCTCTTGAACACCAGGAAAGTTATTTTCTGGACAGTTGTGGGAATAATAAATTATAATTAATAATACTACGGGAAATGGAGATATGCGTATTAAAATACTGTTAAAAAAAACATGACAAATTAAAAAAATTATATAAAACAAAATGAGCAAGAAAAGCTCTTCAAAATGCAATATCTCTTTATTTTGAACTGATCAACGGATCTTTAAAACCGGAGTATGCCAGAACATTCTTCGACCCAATTCGTCGATTTGGTGTGTCAATTTCAAATTAAAAAGTTGACGCCGTCAATAATTTCTTTTCGCCTTCAAACTCTGTACTCGCTGTATTTTTTGTTTACAAGACAATACTTGGAGATTTTTTGGGTTTTCATAAAAAATTAAAACTATTCACTATTTGTTAGACAGAATTGGCCCGCTTCGTACTCTATCGAAAATATCAAATAATTATGGAGTGCTTCCTATGTTTGGAGTCAGTTCACGATTTGACTAAATGCATACAAGTGGATTCGATGCAATGTCTGGACTTAAATATAGAAACTATAATAAATAAATACTTGTGGTGTATTGTAAGTAACTTAGTTTCTTTAACTAAATGTACTTCAAGTATTAATATTCCTCTTCTGGTATGCCAGGAACCAATAACATCAAAAGACTGCGTTTGTTCGCTTTGCTCGGATGCATTGAATGATTTTCACAAATTTTTTACACGAATTGAAGAGGCTCATAACCGTAACAACTTTCCACTGAAAACAGAAACGGATCCTTCAGACGAGGACAGGAAGTATAAGGATTTCCTGCAAGAAACTCTGTTAGAACCAGAAATTGTAATTAGCCAACGGTTGGATGTGCCCATTGTAATAAAACAAGAAAGCGAAGATCCTGCAATTGTGCCCAATGATGATGATTGCAAGGAGAAGGATAACCTTAATATCAATGATGATCATGATGCATTCGATGGAGATAGTAGCGACGATAGCGAAGACTGTAACTATACCGATAGCGATCATGATCTCCCTTTAATACGTAAAAACAAATCAACAACATCGAGTGTAAATCATAAGAGTGATAACACAAAATCAAAAATTAAAAAGAACTCTAAATCCAAGCAAACATTAAAAACCAAAAACAATACCTCCAGCAAATCATACAATCTTCCAAAAATCAATCGAGTTGAATATGACAAATTCCTCCAAGAACATTTCAAATTCAGTTGTAACAAATGCCAACAGACTTTCGAAAGATTTCGACTTCTTTGCCAGCATTATAGCAAAGACCACAATGAGGAAGGCTATGCGATATGTTGTGATACTAAATTCTTTAATCGTAGATTGTTGGTCGATCATATACATTATCATTTGAACCCAGAGTATTTCAAATGTACTCTTTGCGCTAAAGTCTTCACAAAGAGAATTTGCTTGCTGAGACATATGAGGATGCATGAGGAAAAGACACACTGTTGCGATTTGTGTGATAGGAAATTCGTAGAGAAACACAAATTGGAAAAACATAAATTGATACATTTACCGGAATCAGAAAAGAAATTCCCATGCAATGAGTGTGGGAAATTGTAAGTTGATTTTTTCCAATGCAACGGCCACGGAATTGTGTTATTATTGTCTTTTCGTTCTAGCTATGCTAATGAATACCTTCTAACACAGCATCACCGTGCTGTTCATCTCTATGTTTACGCGAAAGTTTGTGAGATTTGTGGTCAAACTATGTCAGATTCTAATACGTTTAAACGGCATATGGAGAAACATATTGGCATACCTCCTCCTACTTTAGCCAAATGTGATATTTGTGGTCTTATAGTGAAAAGTCAGCATACCTTGCAATTACACAAAGGACTAAAACATCCGGTGGATGGCAAGCGCGATTACAAGTGTCACATTTGTATGAAGATATCTCCTAATATGAGAGCTCTCAAAAAACATATTCGCGAAGTGCATGAAATGGGATACCAATATAAATGTACGGTATGTTCAAAGGAATTCAAGAGATCCGATAATTTCAAGGTATGTCGATCTGATTCATAGATGTAGCTTTTGAAATATTACAAAGAGTTACGATATCTATCGAATTTAACATTACATTTACGGTACAATAAGCACTATTCTAATATATAATTAGAACACAGTACGATAATATAATACTTTGTGGTTCTTTTGATAAGCAGCCAACTTTAAAACTTTATCTAGAGTCAATAACAAATGTTCACTTTTATTTCAGTCTCATATGGCAATGCATACAGGAACGCCTCTTTACCGCTGTCCTTGGTGCCCTAAAGAATTCAATTCAAATGGTAATATGCATCAACATCGAAAGAAAGCCCATCCCATTGAATGGGAGGAAGCACGACGTAAAAAGTATTCTGGTAATTCACCGCCCAACTCCAAACCGCAATCTACATACAACTCTCAACACATTTCTTAACCCATTTATTTAATCAAGAATAAATGTGAACATGTAAATTTTAATTCTTCAATTAAGATTAATTTACAAAAACGTATACATTGAACAATTTAAAAATACGCATTATAAACTACTCAACATAATACATACATGTAGTTAAAAAATAAACAGTAATTTATTATAAATTAAAGTATCTAAATACTTTAACGCTTATTCAAAAATAAAAAAGGAAAAATTTATGCGTCTCACAAAAAAAACATTTTAAGTGCAAAAATAATAAGAATATTTATTAATTTTTTTTTTTAAATAAAAAAAAATACGAACAAACATTTATCGACTCAAATTCGGACAAGACTTTCCATCAATACAGGAACACACATGTTTTGACAGACACTACAAAGTCTCATAATAACATGACAAACTAAAAAAATTATATAAAACAAAATGAGCAAGAAAAGCTCTTCAAAATGCAATATCTCTATTTTGAACTGATCAACGGATCTTTAAAACCGGAGTATGCCACTACATTCTCCGACCCAATTCGTCGATTTGGTGTGTCAATTTCAAATTAAAAAGTTGACGCCGTCAATAATTTCTTTTCGCCTTCAAACTCAGCTATATTTTTTGTTTACAAGACAATACTTGGAGATTTTTTGGGTTTTCATAAAAAATTAAAACTATTCACTATTTGTTAGAAAGAATTGACCCGCTTCGTACTCTATCGAAAATATCAAATAATTATGGAGTGCTTCCTATGTTTGGAGTCAGTTCACGATTTGACTAAATGCATACAAGTGGATTCGATGCAATGGCTGAACTTAAATATAAAAACTATAATAAATAAATACTTGTGGTGTATTGTAAGTAACTTAGTTTCTTTAACTAAATGTACTTCAAGTATTAATATTCCTCTTCTGGTATGCCAGGAACCAATAACATCAAAAGACTGCGTTTGTTCGCTTTGCTCGGATGCATTGAATGATTTTCACAAATTTTTTACACGAATTGAAGAGGCTCATAACCGTAACAACTTTCCACTGAAAACAGAAACGGATCCTTCAGACGAGGACAGGAAGTATAAATACTTCCTGCAAGAAACTCTGTTAGAACCGGAAATTGTAATTAGTCATCAGTTGGATTTGCCCATTGTAATAAAACAAGAAATCGAAGATCCTGCAATTGTGCCCAATGATGATAATTGCAAGGAGAAGGATAACCTTAATATCAATGATGATCATGATACATTCGATGGAGATAGTAGCGAGGATAGCGAAGACTGTAACTATACCGATAGCGATCATGATCTCCCTTTAATACGTAAAAACAAATCTTCAACAAAATCAAGTGTAAATCCTAAGATTGATAACACAAAATCTAAAATTAAAAATACCTCTAAATCCAAACAAACATTAAAAACCAAAAACAATACCTCCAGCAAATCATACAATCTTCCAAAAATCAATCGAGTTGAATATGACAAATTCCTCCAAGAACATTTCAAATTCAGTTGTAACAAATGTCAACAGACGTTCGAAAGATTTCGACTTCTGTGCCAGCATTATAGAAAAGACCACAATGAGGAAGGCTATGCGATATGTTGTGATACTAAATTCTTTAGTCGTAGATTGTTGGTCGATCATATAAATTATCATTTGAACCCAGAGCAATTTAAATGTACTCTTTGCGCTAAAGTATTCACAAAGAGAATTTGCTTGCTGGGACATATGAGGATGCATGAGGAAAAGACACACTGTTGCGATTTGTGTGATAGGAAATTCGTAGAGAAACACAAATTGGAAAAACATAAATTGATACATTTACCGGAATCAGAAAAGAAATTCCCATGCAATGAGTGTGGGAAATTGTAAGTTGATTTTTTCCAATGCAAAGGCCAATGAATTGTGTCATTATCGTCTTTTCGTTCTAGCTATGCTAATGAATACATTCTAACACAGCATCACCGTGTTGTTCATCTAAATGTTTACGCGAAAGTGTGTGAGATTTGTGGTCAAACTATGTCAGATTCTAATACGTTTAAACGGCATATGGAGAAACATAATGGCATACCTTCTCCCACTTTAGCCAAATGTGATATTTGTGGTCTTATAGTGACAAGTCAGCGTACCTTGAGATTACACAAAGAACTAAAACATCCGGTGGATGGCAAGCGCGATTACAAGTGTCACATTTGTATGAAGATATCTCCTAATATGAGAGCTCTCAAAAAACATATTCGCGAAGTGCATGAAATGGGATACCAATATAAATGTACGGTGTGTTCAAAGGAATTCAAAAGATCCGATAATTTTAAGGTATGTCAATCTGATTCATAGATGTAGCTTATGAAATATTACACAGTTACGATATCTATCGAATTTAACTCCAATAAGATATAATTACATTACATTTACTGCACAATAAGCTTTATTCTAATATATAATTACAACACAGTACGATAATATAATACTTTGTGGTTCTTTTGATAAGCAGCCAACTTTATCTAGAGTCAATAACAAATGTTCACTTTTATTTCAGTCTCATATGGCAATGCATACAGGAACGCCTCTTTACCGCTGTCCTTGGTGCCCTAAAGAATTCAATTCAAATGGAAATATGCATCAACATCGAAAGAATGCACATCCCATTGAATGGGAAGAAGCACGACGTAAAAAGTATTCTGGTAATATACCGCCCAACTCCAAACCGCAATCTACATACAACTCTCAACACATTTCTTAACCCATTTATATTAATCAAGAGTAAATGTGAAGATGTACATTTTAATTCTATTTATTAATTCTTCAATTAAGATTAATTTACAAAAACGTATACATTGAACCATTTATAAATACTCATTATAAACTACTCAACATAATACATGCATGTAGTAAAAAACTAACCGTAATTTATTATAAATTAAAGTATCTAAATACTTTAACACTTATTCAAAAATAAAAAAGGAAAAATTGATGCGTCTCACAAAAAAAATATTTTAAGTGCAAAAATAATAAGAATATTTATGATTTTTTTTAAAACAAAAAGTTAACGACTCAAATTCGGACAAGACATTTCGATCAATATTGGAACACACATGTTTTGGAATTGGCAGACACTACAAAGTTCACTGATATGAGAAATAATATGTGGACATCATTCTAATTATATATGTATTATATTTGTACTAATATATAATTAGAATGCTGTCCACATATTATTCCTCATATCAGTGAACTTTGTAGTGTCTGCCAATTCCAAAACATGTGTGTTCCAGTATTGATCGGAATGTCTTGTCCGAATTTAACATGCACCACTCGCAGAATTTAGGAACAGCAATGTGACATGTGAGATTTTCTTCAAATGTATATCAGTGGTTAACGTTTTTATTTGGAAGCGATATTTTCTGAAATGTCCTTGATACGATTGGAGCAATCTGAGTATCATTGTAAAGCTTATTAAATACCTTTAAACGCTTTTTCATGGAAAAATAATTAATTTTAACGAAAAATAACATATTTAAAAGTGTTACTGCAGACACTTCAGGGTACAATATTAGACCAAAAACACACAATTAACCTCTTGAACACCAGGAAAGTTATTTTCTGGATAGTTGTGGGAATAATAAATTATAATTAATAATACTACGGGAAATGGAGATATGCGTATTAAAATACTGTTAAAAAAAACATGACAAATTAAAAAAATTATATAAAACAAAATGAGCAAGAAAAGCTCTTCAAAATGCAATATCTCTTTATTTTGAACTGATCAACGGATCTTTAAAACCGGAGTATGTCACTACATTCTCCGACCCAATTCGTCGATTTGGTGTGTCAATTTCAAATTAAAAAGTTGACGCCGTCAATAATTTCTCTTCGCCTTCAAACTCAGCTATATTTTTTGTTTACAAGACAATACTTGGAGATTTTTTGGGTTTTCATAAAAAATTAAAACTATTCACTATTTGTTAGAAAGAATTGACCCGCTTCGTACTCTATCGAAAATATCAAATAATTATGGAGTGCTTCCTATGTTTGGAGTCAGTTCACGATTTGACTAAATGCATACAAGTGGATTCGATGCAATGGCTGGACTTAAATATAAAAACTATAATAAATAAATACTTGTGGTGTATTGTAAGTAACTTAGTTTCTTTAACTAAATGTACTTCAAGTATTAATATTCCTCTTCTGGTATGCCAGGAACCAATAACATCAAAAGACTGCGTTTGTTCGCTTTGCTCGGATGCATTGAATGATTTTCACAAATTTTTTACACGAATTGAAGAGGCTCATAACCGTAACAACTTTCCACTGAAAACAGAAACGGATCCTTTAGAAGAGGACAGGAAGTATAAGGATTTCCTGCAAGAAACTCTGTTAGAACCAGAAATTGTAATTGGCCAACGGTTGGATGTGCCCATTGTAATAAAACAAGAAAGCGAAGATCCTGCAATTGTGCCCAATGATGATGATTGTAAGGAGAAGGATAACCTTAATATCAATGATGATCATGATGCATTCGATGGAGATAGTAGCGACGATAGCGACGACTGTAACTATACCGATAGCGATGATGATCTCCCTTTAATACGTAAAAACAAATTATCAACAACATCGAGTGTAAATCATAAGAGTGATAACACAAAATCAAAAATTAAAAAGACCTCTAAATCCAAACAAACATTAAAAACCAAAAACAATACCTCCAGCAAATCATACAATCTTCCAAAAATCAATCGAGTTGAATATGACAAATTCCTCCAAGAACATTTCAAATTCAGTTGTAACAAATGCCAACAGACTTTCGAAAGATTTCGACTTCTTTGCCAGCATTATAGCAAAGACCACAATGAGGAAGGCTATGCGATATGTTGTGATACTAAATTCTTTAATCGTAGATTGTTGGTCGATCATATAAATTATCATTTGAACCCAGAGTATTTCAAATGTACTCTTTGCGCTAAAGTCTTCACAAAGAGAATTTGCTTGCTGGGACATATGAGGATGCATGAGGAGAAGACTCACTGTTGCGATTTGTGTGATAGGAAATTCGTACAGAAACACAAACTGGAAAAACACAAATTGACACATTTACCGGAGTCAGAAAAAAAATTCCCATGCAATGAGTGTGGGAAATTGTAAGTTGATTTTTTCCAATGCAATGGCCACGGAATTGTGTTATTATTGTCTTTTCGTTCTAGCTATGCTAATGAATACATTCTAACACAGCATCACCGTGCTGTTCATCTCTATGTTTACGCGAAAGTTTGTGAGATTTGTGGTCAAACTATGTCAGATTCTAATACGTTTAAACGGCATATGGAGAAACATAATGGCATACCTCCTCCCACTTTAGCCAAATGTGATATTTGTGGTCTTATAGTGACAAGTCAGCATACCTTGCGATTACATAAAGAACTAAAACATCCGGTGGATGGCAAGCGCGATTACAATTGTAACATTTGTATGAAGATATCTCCTAATATGAGAGCTCTTAAAAAACATATTCGCGAAGCGCATGAAATGGGATACCAATATAAATGTACGGTGTGTTCAAAGGAATTCAAGAGATCCGATAATTTTAAGGTATGTCAATCTGATTCATAGATGTAGCTTTTGAAATATTACAAAGAGTTACGATATCTATAGAATTTAACTCCAATAAGATATAATTACATTACATTTACGGTACAATAAGCACTATTCTAATATATAATCATAACACAGTACGATAATATAATACTTTGTGGTTCTTTTGATAAGCAGCCAACTTTAAAACTTTTTCTAGAGTCAATAACAAATGTTCACTTTTATTTCAGTCTCATATGGCAATGCATACAGGAACGCCTCTTTACCGCTGTCCCTGGTGCCCTAAAGAATTCAATTCAAATGGTAATATGCATCAACATCGAAAGAAAGCCCATCCCATTGAATGGGAAGAAGCACGACGTAAAAAGTATTCTGGTAATTTACCGCCCAACTCCAAACCGCAATCTACATACAACTCTCAACACATTTCTTAACCCATTTATATTAATCAAGAGTAAATGTGAAGATGTACATTTTAATTCTATTTATTAATTCTTCAATTAAGATTAATTTACAAAAACGTATACATTGAACAATTTAAAAATACGCATTATAAACTACTCAACATAATACATACATGTAGTTAAAAAATAAACAGTTATTTATTATAAATTAAAGATACCATGTAATATAGATTAATTGGCCTTATAGGCTTTGTATATTACAATGAAACCAATAAATGAAATGAAATGAAATAAAGTATCTAAATACTTTAACGCTTATTCAAAAATAAAAAAGGAAAAATGTATGCGTCTCACAAAAAAACATTTTAAGTGCAAAAATAATAAGAATATTTATTAATTTTTTTTTAAATAAAAAAAAATACGAACAAACATTTATCGACTCAAATTCGGAGAAGACTTTCCATCAATACAGGAACACACATGTTTCGACAGACACTACAAAGTCTCATAATAACATGACAAACTAAAAAAATTATATAAAACAAAATGAGCAAGAAAAGCTCTTCAAAATGCAATATCTCTTTATTTTGAACTGATCAACGGATCTTTAAAACCGGAGTATGCCACTACATTCTCCGACCCAATTCGTCGATTTGGTGTGTCAATTTCAAATTAAAAAGTTGACGCCGTCAATAATTTCTCTTCGCCTTCAAACTCAGCTATATTTTTTGTTTACAAGACAATACTTGGAGATTTTTTGGGTTTTCATAAAAAATTAAAACTATTCACTATTTGTTAGAAAGAATTGACCCGCTTCGTACTCTATCGAAAATATCAAATAATTATGGAGTGCTTCCTATGTTTGGAGTCAGTTCACGATTTGACTAAATGCATACAAGTGGATTCGATGCAATGGCTGGACTTAAATATAAAAACTATAATAAATAAATACTTGTGGTGTATTGTAAGTAACTTAGTTTCTTTAACTAAATGTACTTCAAGTATTAATATTCCTCTTCTGGTATGCCAGGAACCAATAACATCAAAAGACTGCGTTTGTTCGCTTTGCTCGGATGCATTGAATGATTTTCACAAATTTTTTACACGAATTGAAGAGGCTCATAACCGTAACAACTTTCCACTGAAAACAGAAACGGATCCTTCAGACGAGGACAGGAAGTATAAATACTTCCTGCAAGAAACTCTGTTAGAACCGGAAATTGTAATTAGTCATCAGTTGGATTTGCCCATTGTAATAAAACAAGAAATCGAAGATCCTGCAATTGTGCCCAATGATGATAATTGCAAGGACGAAGATAACAACCTTAATATTGATGATTATCATGATGCATTTGTTGAAGATAGTAGCGATGATAGCGACGACTGTCACTATACTGATAGCGATGATGATCTCCCTTCAATACGTAAAAACAAATCTTCAACAAAATCAAGTGTAAATCATAAGAGTGATAACACAAAAGCAATAATTAAAAATAACTCTGAATCCGAACAAACATTAAAAACCAAAAATAATACCTCCAGCAAATCATACAATCTTCCAAAAATCAATCGAGTTGAATGTGATAAATTCCTCCAAGAACATTTCAAATTCAATTGTAACAAATGCCAGCAGACTTTCGAAAGATTTCAACTTCTTTGTCAGCATTATAGCAAAGACCACAACGAGGAAGGCTATGCGATATGTTGTGATACTAAATTCTATAATCGTAGATTGTTGGTCGATCATATAAATTATCATTTGAACCCAGAGTATTTCAAATGTACTCTTTGCGCTAAAGTTTTCACAAAGAGAGTTTACTTGCTGAGACATGTGAGGATGCATGAGGAGAAGACACACTGTTGCGATTTGTGTGATAGGAAATTCGGACAGAAACACAAATTGGAAAAACACAAATTGACACATTTACCGGAGTCAGAAAAAAAATTCCCATGTAATGAGTGTGGGAAATTGTAAGTTGATTTTTACCAATGCAATGGCCACGGAATTGTGTTATTATTGTCTTTTCGTTCTAGCTATGCTAATGAATACATTCTAACACAGCATCAACGTGCTGTCCATCTAAATGTTTATGCAAAAATTTGTGAGATTTGCGGTGAAACTATGCCTAATGCTTATACATTTAAACGCCACATGGAGAAACATAACGGCATACCTAATCCCACTTTAGCCAAATGTGATATTTGTGGTCTTGTAGTGACAAAATTGAAATTACACAAACAAATAAAACATCCAGTGGATGGCAAGCGCGATTACAACTGTCACATTTGTATGAAGATATCTCCTAGTATGACAGCTCTCAAAAAACATATTCGCGAAGCCCATGAAATGGGATACCAATATAAATGTACGGTGTGCTCAAAGGAATTTAAGAGATCCGATAATTTTAAGGTATGTCAATCTGATTCATAGATGTAGCTTATGGAATATTACACAGTTACGATATCTATCGAATTTAACTCCAATAAGATATAATTACATTACATTTACTGCACAATAAGCTCTATTCTAATATATAATTAGAACACAGTACGATAATATAATACTTTGTGGTTCTTTTGATAAGCCTACAACTTTAAAACTTTATCTAAAGAGTCAATAACAAATGTTCACTTTTATTTCAGTCTCATATGGCAATGCATACAGGAACGCCTCTTTACCGCTGTCCTTGGTGCCCTAAAGAATTCAATTCAAATGGTAATATGCATCAACATCGAAAGAAAGCCCATCCCATTGAATGGGAGGAAGCTCGACGTAAGAAGTATTTGGGTAATTTAACGTCCAATTCCAAACCACAATCTACATAAAACTCAACACCTTCCTCAGCCCATTTATAGCCCAAGAATAAATATGGAATGAACATTTTGATTTCATTTATTGTTTACTTGTAATTTAAAGCCCTACGGCCAATTAAGATTAAATTACAAAAACGTAGACATTGAACAATTTGAAACTACTCAACGTGATACATACATGTAGTTCAAAAGTAAATATTAATTTGTAATAAATTAAAATATGTAATTAGCTTAATAATAATTCAAAAATATGAAAAAAACATTTTATGCGTCTGACAAAAAAAAAAATATTAAGTGCAGCATGCAGGGAATGGAGATACTCCCGATATTGTTGAAAATGGTAAAAAATTTTTACTAAATTAGGTAAAATTTAAAAATCACTACAATAATATCTTCAACAAAATAAGAAAATAAATATTCAAGACAATTGAAAATAGTGGAGAAGTCTGTTGGAATATGCGGTACTTGGTAAATTAAATACTTTTAACTCTCTCGGAAATGGGTTACATATTCTAGCAACCCTAACTGGAAATTATCTTTAACATAGGGAATCGACTGGAGTGAAACGATTGCTGTAGAAAATCAGAGATTTGGTTTTTGAACATTTTATAAAAAGATGGAACTCTTTATATTGTCAGGGCTGTTAGGAGAAGGTCAATCCACAGATTCCTATATGTATATTTTACTATAAAGAATGTATCTGTCCACAACAAGATGTTATACTAATATTTCAAAATAAGTAGTGCCATCGTTTTGAAGGGTTGTAAATAAAAATATAACAGTTTAGATTCAGTAGGATTTTGAAAACGTTGAGTCTTTTTCCATTCCGTTCTGCGTTCTGTTCCTGGAACTGCTTCTGCTGTGTTGATTGATGTACTACGTCAAAATGTGTTAGGCAGGAATACTCGATTACAAAATAAAAACATGATCTGACGGCGATGAGCCTAATCGGCATAAAACTCTGCTTTCTACTAAATTAGTGTCAGCTGTTTCCTTTTATTCTTTTATGTTTACAACATTTTTTTTTGAAGACAAACATTGCTTTTTTATATTTACAATATTAAAATATGTTCCTATTTTGGTAAGTTTGTGGAAAACTTGGTATGGATTACGTGATATTCATCAATTTAATTGCCACAAAAAAATGTTTGACGAGTTACCTAAATCGAGCTACAAACTCATATCATATCATTTTATCTGTGCCGGGACTTTTTGGTTCCCCTAAACTATGGAAAAAAGCAAACATTGTTCAAGTCCATGTCAAATGGGAATGGATTATAATTCCTGCATGATAACCCTCGCACTTAACTGCGTTGCAAAGAAAAGTGGGCCAATAATGCGGCTTCCAAATACGCCTCTTAGGATGCGACACACTGCTCGGACTACACAACATTCAACATTGACTTTGGAAATAGATTTGCATACATTTCATTCTACGGAGATATGATACTAAATATCTACAAGATTCAACAATAATGCACTAGATACAAAAGATTTCAGACAGTTTTCGACTACGTTTTTTAACTTTATGTTTATGTCTTCTTGAATTTTATCTTTTCCCAGTTCTTCGATATTCCACGCTAATGATGCCTAATTGAAGTAGGATAATATTTTGTTACTTTTTCTGAAATCTGACAAATTCTCCTCTGTAACGTAAGCTTTCAAACAGGATGGATTGCTTGTTATGTTTGGAGTCAGTTCTCGATTTGTCGAAATGTATAGAAGTGGATTCGATGCAGTGGCAGGAGTTCAGTATAAAAAAACTCTTGGATAAATATTTGTGGTGTATTGTGAGTGTAACAACCGATTAAAAACATGCAATAAACATTTATATTTCCATTTAATCTATTTTCAGGAACCAATAACGTCTGAAAACTGCGTTTGTTCCCCTTGCTGGGAAGTCTTGAGTAATTTTCACAAGTTTTATACGCGGATTGAAGCAGCTCATAACGACAATAAGTTATTAGTGACGGAAAGCGACCCTTTACAACAGGAAGATGACTGCAAGCTTACTAAGTTGCTGCAAGAATCTATCTTAGATTCTGAAATGACAATTGGTCCACTATTGGACCTGTCTATGGTAATAAAGCAAGAAAGCGAATTATCTGACGATGTGGTCATTAGGGATACTAACAAAGGCAAGGATAACTATTTTCGTATTTCCAATGAAGACTATGCTGCAGTTATTGAATATAGTAGCGAATACAGCAATGATACCGATAGCGATTATAATCTCCCTTTAAAACACAGACAGAGCAAATACTCTACAAAATCCAATGGCGCAGATGATAACACGCAAACGGAAATTGAAACGTTATCGGAATCCGGCCCTGAACAGCGAACAAGGTCCCGCAAATCATACCATTCTTCAAGAACTAATCGAGTTGAATTTGATAAATTCCTGCAAGAACATTTCAAATTTACTTGTAACAAATGCCAACAGACCTTCGAAACATTCCGACTTTTATGCCAACATTATCGAAAAGAACACAATGAACAAGGCTTTGCTATATGTTGTGATATAAAATTCTTTAATCGTAGACTATTGGTCGATCACATCAATTATCACTTAGATCCGGAATATTTCAAATGTACTCTCTGTGGAAAGGTATTCACAAAGAGAATGTGTTTGCTGGGACACAAGAAGACACACGAGGAGAAGAAATACGGTTGCGAAATGTGCGATAAGAAATTCTCACAGAATAACAAATTGGAAAAACATAAATTGACGCATTTACCAGAATCTGACAAAAAATTTCGTTGCCATGAATGTGGGAAATTGTAAGTGCAAACAAAGTTGACAAACATTTGTTTTAAAAATATCTCTTATATTTAGCTATGCCAATGAGTATATTCTAACAAGGCATCAACGCATTGTTCATCTAAATGTCTATGCGAAAATTTGTGAGATTTGTGGTCAAACCATGCCTGATGCGTATACATTTAAACGGCACATGGAGAAACATAATGGCTTACCTCCTTCCAATTTAGTTAAATGCGACATATGTGGTTTAAATGTAACATGCCAAGCTTCCTTAAAAATACATAAAGAAATAAAACATTCAGCAGATGGTAAGCGCGATTACAGTTGTCACATTTGCATGAAGATATCCCCGAATATGAGGGCACTCAAAAAGCACATACGGGAATCTCATGAAATAGGATACCAATATAAATGTACAGTGTGCGGAAAGGAATTTAAGAGATCTGATAACTTTAAGGTAAATATAAATTTATTATTATATCCGAAATTAGCAACATAAAAAAGTGTTGTTTAGTATTATTTTCATTCCGTATGGTCTCAATAAAGGCGGGACCGATCTTCTAGAAATCTCAGAATTTTAATTTTTATCTTAAGTTAAGAAGTTCACTTTATATGAAAAGCCTTTTATTTCAGGCACATATGGCTACTCACACGGGAACGCCTCTCTGTCGCTGTCCATGGTGTCCCAAAGAATTTAATTCAAATGGTAGTATGCATCAACATCGAAAGAAATCCCATCCCGTTGAATGGGAGGAAGCACAACGTAAAAAATATTCGGGTAATTTACCGCCCAATTTCCAAAAGAATTCTAAATTGAACTCCTAACGGTATCCCAATAACATTGATATCAATCAAGAATAAATATGAATGAGGATATTACGATTTAATAGAAACTTTGACATCGGTAAGTTGTGAAACATTTTGTATGAAACATGTGCCTGGACCCCCGAGAAGATTGGACGCCCATCTTCAGAGAATTGCTTCAAGGATATATGGAGAACATGTAGGACATCACTTTTCTGAGACGATACCAACAAGTTGTCATGGTTGTTGGCTAACGGGAATCTTTGAACAGTTGAAGTCTCAAATAAGGAATTCGCTGATCGGATAATAAGAATGCTATGACATTTTCACAAACCCAAGGGCATTTAATTTTTCTTTTAAAGTGAGCTACGTACTAGGCTTTGGTATGAAGGTTTTGAACTGCTATTGAACTATTTCAACGCCTTTTTAATTTCAAACCCTTCTAATTTAATATAAATTGTTTCACCTGTAACTAACCTGTAACCAGTTGATATCACGGCGCATAAGGGAGAAAATTTGTTCTTCAACCGAGCTATTCGTATGTGGAATACACGTCCAGCAAGCGTCTTTCCTATCAGCTGTGCCATTCCTAGTTGCAAGTCAACAAACACAACATCCTCATTGCTCCAGTGAGCATACAATTTGTATCGTTCGGAGCTCACTGATTTTCAAAAAATTATATTTATAATCGCTTATATTTGCAATAAAAATAACTGGACGAAACGCCGAATACACTATAGATATGTTTGAAAGTCGAGTGTGGTATGTGTATATATTTTATTCGTTCTTCTGTGGCAAAAGTCTGAATACATTTTGTTCGTTCTTAAATCTAAAAAAAAACAGCAAACATATCTATTGATTGTGAAGTAATTTGGTGAAGTCATTATATGCCGAATCCAGATCAAACAAGAATTGACGATTTTGGGCTTCGGTAAGTTCATCGGATGCCTGCATTTCATCTACAATTCTTAGCCAAGATTCAATTTTTTGTTTACCTTCAAAATCTTTTGGAATCAGAGAGAAGCAATTCATGTTGTCGGTTAAATCCTTAAGATGTATATACCAAGCATCTTTAGTATTCAACTGCATGCGCAAAGCATCCATAATGGTTATTAAACACGAAATAATATCTGCAATGCATTTTGATGTGTTGCCCTTATCGTCTTTGATTGTTATTGGTCGATCTTCCCGTATACGCTCCAAAGCAGCTGGACAGTCCAGTCGGAATTTCTTAACGAATGTCTCAACACTGGGAAATTCGTCGCACTGGACTTGTTTAAATGCCACCTTGTATTGCACCAGATACTTGGAACAAGCTGCAGTGTACTCTTGTGGAATACACAAATCACGGATGTAGGCCTTTTCCAGTTGTTGGAGTGTGTTTACGATGGCATACAAATCAGCCATATTATCGTACTTTTCACGCTCTCGAGCATTTCTGAAGAGCTTTACTTCTTCGTAGAGTTCTGAAGATGTTTCCATTTTCTATGAGTTGTTTTTTTATATTATCGAATTATTTTTTTAATAAACAAGACAATGAACAACGGTATGACGAATTATTCTAAGCAGAGGACGAAGCCGGTAGCAAATAGATGCGCGCCGCCATAGCTGTTATTTAAAGCGGAATCTCATCCAAAACATTTACTCCAAAATCTTATTCGACACGAATTAAAAAAAATTGTTTATTTTTTATTTAACTTAAAAAATAATTTCAATCTTTAAATCCCTAAGTGGCGTATTTTTTTGCTTAGAGATATTTTTACGACCAAATAAATCGAACTCGTATAAAAATTACTTTATTTTATTCTCCAGCTATAATTCTCAGTTAACAACAGCAGCCTTGTTTGCATATAATAGAGCAAAATTCAGATACAAAATATTGTGCTTTAATTATACAAAGCACACAATCTCTTGCTTTTGTAATACGTCAATGCGATTTTCACTTAATTCATCTGATTACAATTTCTACAGCTGCTACAGCACAAAAGAAAATTGCGACGGCGTCACGCCCTCGTTGTGAGTCTCCGCATTTATTAGTTTCTCAGTATCAGCTGTTTTTTTGTTTACACTGAAATGCGTAAAAAACAATCAACCCAATCCTATGTATGGATAAGAAGTAGCATTCCTTGTTTAATATAAAAGAACTGCTTAAGTAAAGATATTGAGATACACCCAACTTATCCATGTCACATAGTCCCTTCTTAATTCGTAGGGAAGAATACCACCAATTGCCAACTTTAATAAAAGATGAAGTGTTTGCTATGCTTGCAACAGTCAGTTCAGGATGAGATGAATTGTATTCAAGTCAATTCTTTGCAATGGCTGGAGTTAAATATAAAACAACTAATAGATAAATATTTATGGTGTATTGTATGTAATGGATTTTTTAATCTACATAAATTAATATTAACCGTCCCACAGTTTCAGGCACAGATAACATCAGAAGACTTTGTTTGTTCTCCTTGCTGGGAAGAGTTGAATGATTTTCACAAATTTTATACATGTATTGAAAACGTTCACAATGGCACGGAATTTAAGGTGAAAACAGAAATCGATACATTGGAGGAAGAAATCAATATGTCGGAGAAAAATCCGGTGAAACTGGAAGAAAGTTTGGAGATGTCCCATACACGTATTGAAAACTCGCACAATGCTACAGAATTTAAGGTTAAAACAGAAATCTATACCTTGGAGGAGGACAGCAATACGTATTACCATATGACACATGTAAATCCGATGAAACTGGAACAAGGTTCGAACATGTTCGTTATAATAAAACAAGAAAATGGTAAAGACATGGAGAATGGAACTGACCTTGAAATTTCTGTCGATGACAGTTATTGCGAAAACATTGATGGTACTTCGAACTCTTCTACGGATGGCAATGAATCGGAAATGTCCGAAAACGATAAATTTCTCAAAGAACATTTTCAAATCATTTGCAACAAGTGCCAGCTGCCCTTTAATAGATTTAGTCTTCTATGTCAGCACTATAGAATTGAACACTACGAACAAGGCTTTGTCGCATGTTGTCAAACGAAATTCTTCAGCCTTCATTTATTGGTTGATCACATCAATTGGCACTTGAATCCGGAGTATTTCAAGTGTTCATATTGCGATAAACTATTTACAACAAGAGGATATTTGAGGACTCACACTAAGATACACGAGAGACACAAACTAAAGCATTTGCTGCCGTCCGAGAAAAAATCACCGTGCAATAAGTTGGCACACGATCGACAAACACTAAAGAATTTACCGCCATCCGAGAAAAAATTACCGTGCAATGAGTGTGGTAAATTGTATGTGATTGATACTTTTCATAACCACGTTTAGACCAACAAAATTCTTTAAATTATATCATCCCTTTAGGTATGACAATGAGTATATTCTTACCCAGCACCAACGTACAGTTCATCAGACTATGACCATATGTGACATTTGCGGTCTAACGTTTTCCGGTACCACTTTATTAACACTTCATAGGAAGAAACATGCAATCACTGTACGGCGGGTTAAATGCGATGTCTGCGGCCTTTTACTCCCAAGCAAAAGTATGCTAAGGAGACACAAAGATCAAGAACATTCGGTGGGTGGAAAACGAGAATACGAGTGCCCTATTTGTATGAAGATATCACCGTCTCCGAGGGCTCTCAAGGATCATATACAGAAAACGCATGAAATGAGTTTCCAATGTACGGTGTGTAAAAAGGAATTTCAGAGATTGGATCATTTTCAGGTAACCTAAATTTTCTTATATTAATCGGATTCCCGGCTAGTTAATCTTGGGAAGATTTGTGTCTCCATACCTTAGATAAAATGACTCTGCATTTGATCGAGTCGGCAAGTACCGACCAGAAATAAGGCTCATTTTCTAGTTCGGTTAATCGTCCATACAATGTTTTCCAAATGAAAACAAACATGATGTAGATGAGTCAATTTATGTCGTCCACACCTGATTCCTTTATATCAATAGAAACAGTCAACTAAATTTGATGTCATTGAACAATTTTAACTCAAATATATTTATCTTTATAATATAATTTCCATTTAATTTCAGTCTCATATAGCTAGGCACACGGGAACACCACTCTACCACTGTCCATTGTGTCCCAAGCAATGCAATTCAATCGCCTACATGAACAAACATCGCAAATTAATGCATGCAATTGAATGGGAGGAAGCACAGCGCAAGAAGAATTCCGGAAATTTATCATCCACAAAATAGAAACTAGAATTTAAATGTATATATGTTCTACTATTTTTCTCTTATAGTTGTTAAAGATTCCATATATAAGTGAGAGAAAAATTCCAAATATCAAGTGGTGAACCAGCAATCTAAAATGGTGGAACATGTATGATTAATGGAATGTATATTCAAACTGAATATTATACAAAAAGTACGTAGAAATATATGAAAGAATGATAGTGAATCCCAGTGCAGTCGGACTTATCTCAAACCTTGCAGTTCGGGAACAGGTAATTACTGAGTTCTACAGAAAATTCGTTATTGAAAGACTGTTTAAGGCAGTGTTTTTCTAAACAATTTACGTACAAATCATCCAAAGTCACAAAACCACAAACATTTCAAAGCAATAGATCACAGACAAAACAATAATAAATGACAACAACAAAAAAATAATTGCAAGAAAATACCATTAAAAATAGTATAACCGTTGTTTTCATTTGTATTTGTGAAAAAGTCATAAATGTAACTCTTCGGTTAAGTCTAATGAAGTTGTTCCGAAAACACAGAGACGAACTGTAGGTTGACAACTGTGTTGTTTTATTAAAAAAAAATTGAGAAATTTTGAGTTGTTAACCTTTTGTTGAACTGGTGAGATATATCATGAAGTGATGTAGTTCGCAGTTAGTGTTTTCCCTGCTCTATATATAAACAACTATTTTAGGACTTGGTGATGTCTAAACGCTACTTTAGGACTTGTTAATACGTTTGCGCCACTTGACTAATCATACATTGACATGTTTATGTTGCGCAACGTCATGTCGGCATCAGCTGTCAGCTCTCTATGTTATCTGTTGCGCCGACAACCATCTGACTGTTCTCCGTAAGTATTTGTATATCCTTGCATTTGTGTTTACACATACTTCGGACTTCGGCTTATATACAGTATAGTGACATAGACAGTATTTATTCCAGTTTTCACCTTTGTTACTCTGAGACCGACAAATACAATTTCTACGGAGGACCACAGTTTCCCAATTAAGGATACGCAAAGTTAAGTATGTGGCAGAAATGTGTTTGAGTTGTGGGAAAAACGTCACAAAGTTTGGATACAGAATATTGCATATCTTCGACATGTGTGTGGTGCACAATCCGCATCTTTAAGCATCAACAAATATTTGTTTTCTATGAGTTATGCTCATGTATTCAGGCATTTTTTGAATGCATGCGTGAGACCCAGCCTCTGGTCTTCATGATGTGTTAAATGAAATTAATTTGAAATACTAGTTTGCTTTGTGCATTCTTATACTTAAACATCGCCTTCATCAATTCTTGTATCTCCCACTGGAGCATAGGACCTCAATAAAGCTTCTCCATCTGGTGATGTTCTTTGGTAGCTCTTCCTTTAGTTCAGTCCTTGATCTTCCGCATTAATTTACTATCATTGCAGCGATCTCCTCTTGCGACTTCCTTAGGGGTTCCAATCCAGAGCTTGTCTACAAATCTCCATCTTTGTTTTCTTAATTTTCTACAGTTGGTTTTGTTTTTGGTACATTCTACACAAATATAGGATGCTGATTATTACCAACTTGTGTAGTTTACTTTCAGGTCCTTTATTGAAAAATTGTTGAATTGCCGTTTTTTTTCGAATATCATCACAAGTACAGAGCACCAGTCGCTATTTTGTTTTAGTTGAGATATTCATGAAGACAATTAGTTTTGTATCCAAATGGAAACGGCTTTAAATCGTTCTTAAAAGTCTTAAAATATTAATTCCAAGGCACACTCAAAATGGACAAATAGAAAAAATCTGATGTATCTAGCACGATTTCCATACAAGAATGCAAGAGAAGAAACTGTTTTTTTTATTTACTGGGTTCTTAAGAGCTTCACTATTAGCTCAGATATTCTTTACTCAATCATTAACACTACCTGAATCTGACGTTCTAACAGCTGCAGCAAACATCTGAAAATTCTTAGCAGTCAGTTCACTCTGGTCAACCGTACACATTTGATAACAGAATCTAAAGATAAGGCGTAGTAACATCTTCACACGAATTCGAAATTAAAGATTTCAAAACAAAATTTAAGCCAGTTCTGAATTGAACGTCTAGCTTAGCGGATGACAATAAAAGCAAGATGATGCAAATACGTGTTTTTAATGTATTCTGGATAGGGTGTTTGACCCTTCTTTGTTTAAAGGTGAGCATATGAATGGAATTAAAATTAAGATTGTAAATAATATTTGTCCTCATCCCAAGCCTTTTGATCTAGGACATGCTGTTGAGACATGTTCTGCCGGCTCTTCCGAGGCGCGAGCATTTTTTGATCGCGAAGGTGAACTTTTAAGGCAGCGAAGACGTGAAGAGTACCTGGCAGCCTACGAATACAATACCAATGTCACCGAAGATAATCGTCTGAATATGATTTCGATCAGTACCAGCAATGCGGCAAAAAACGTCAAAGTGGCCGAGATCATACGCAAAGAAGGCTATGCTAAGGTTTCCGATCCCTGTATTAAGAGAGAGGCGACATATTCATCCGATATTGGTTTTGACGTCTTGGATTCGCAAGATTTTAACGAGCTGCAAAATGCCATCAGCAATATGCAATCGAATTATGCCAAGACACAGGTGTGTTCCTATACAGATCCCAGTGATTGTACTTTAAATTTGGAGCCGCACATACAAGAGCGTCTCTCGAACTGTCGTGATCCGAAAGAGTTGGCACATTATTGGAAAGAGTGGTACGATAAGGCCGGAACGCCAATGAAGGCAAATTTCGCAAAATATGTGGAATTAAGCAAAAAGGCGGCAAATTTGAATAGTAAGTCTGTGGGAAATATCTTTTAGAAAATTAAATGGAAATATTTCCATAAGTTGAGGTCGTCAGCTACAGATAAAGCGCGGGGGTGTGGGCACCACTACTTTCAAGAGAGGATGGTATCATGATAGTAGTTCACATCAAGAAATGATTCCTGAATTTGATGAGTTCGTCGTGTGTATAGATTTAAAACATATTAGTTGTTTAACTCTGTAGTGAACATTTGTATATTTAGTTGGTGTAAAGCTTTTACTAATATGTACATCGTACGAAAAAACACCCCTGTAGTGAGTAATATTTTAATACTAATGCACTTTGTTCCAGATTTCCCGTCGTATGCTGACTACTGGATCCACTTATATGAAGATCCAGATTTTGAGAACAATTTGGATGAAGTCTATAAAGCCATTCTACCACTATATCGCGAACTTCATGGTTTTGTACGCCAACGTTTATCAAAACACTATGGTCCCGAAATTGTAGCTCCGGACGGTAACATACCGATGCATCTTCTCGGCAATATGTGGGGTCAACAATGGGATGCGATCATAGAACTCCTCAAACCGTATCCGAACAGGTCATTTGTCGATGTTACAGGGGAAATGAAGAAACAAAGCTATACCGTTCAGAAAATGTTTGAATTGGGCGATGAGTTCTTCAAATCGTTGGGCATGCGCGCTTTGCCTCAGTCCTTTTGGAATTTGAGTGTCCTTGAAAAACCGGAGGACCGCACAATTGTCTGTCATGCCTCCGCCTGGGATCTGTATCAGGACAGTGATGTGCGCATTAAAATGTGTACCGAAGTTGATACCCACTACTTGTATGTCGTACATCATGAATTGGGCCATATACAGTATTATTTGCAGTACGAACATCAACCGACTGTCTTTAGGGGAGCACCTAATCCTGGTTTTCATGAGGCTGTTGGAGATGTAATTGCTTTGTCGGTGTCATCCACGAAACATTTGAATGCTATTGGTCTGTCACCTGTAATGGAATTGGACGAAGAGACTCGAATTAATGAATTGTTTGCAACGGTAAGTCTTTTATTATAAATGGATTAATTTATTTCGTATATGCCTACATTCTGTCTATAATTGTAGTCCCTTAAGAAAATCGTCTTCCTTCCGTTTGCCTATACCATGGACAAATATCGCTATGCTGTCTTTCGCCAAGAAATCGATGAATTGTCCTGGAATTGTGCTTTCTGGCAAATGAGATCTAAACTAACTGGCATTGAACCGCCCATTCACAGAACCGACAGTGACTTTGATCCGACAGCCAAATACCACGTCGACGCTGATGTTGAATATTTGCGTTATTTTGCCGCTCACATCTTCCAATTCCAATTTCACAAGGCCATGTGTACCAAGGCCGGCCAGTATGTGCCCGGAGATCCCAGCAAGCCTTTGGATAATTGTGATATTTATAGGAGTTCTGCGGCTGGTAGTGCTTTTAGGTAAGTTAGTGTAGTTAGTGGAAATGTTGTTAGGAGGAATGGTGAAGGCAATTGAAAAGTGCCTTGAACTAGTGAAATAGAACACTTGTATGCCAATTTTTAGGGTACACTTGTTAATGGTACTATTTCTGTTTATATTTATTTGCTAACATTTCTTCGACATTCAATCGTTTTACAGTCACTTTTTATCAGCTGGCAGTTCCCGCCATTGGACTGAAGTTCTGCAAGAATTTACTGGGGACACTACAATGGATCCTGCCGCTTTGTTGGAATATTTCGAACCCTTACGTAAATGGCTTGAAGATGAAAACCGTAAACTTGGAGTACCAATAGGATGGGGAAATACAGACAGTAAGTTGTGGTCAATATTGAATATTCTCCTTTGGGTGTGTTTTAAAATACACTTAAGTTGAACTGGGAAACAATAAGTCATAACTATTGTTAGATAAAGATGGATTCAATTGCGAACATAACCAGAGTACTCGGAACGACAATGAATTTAATTGACCCTTAATCGGAAGTGAATTGCAGGAATTCCTGCTTATATAATTCTGGTCGATAATTATTACGTTGTATACACACTGACCGGGACCAACTGTTCAAATACGGCTCCGAACGGCTAATGCTTTCCCAGAAAGTTCTACATGGCTTAGAGAAATGTTTGATGGCCAATAAAAAATATGTTCACGGTCTCAGCAGGGTTCTGCTGTGTGATAGTCGCATACTAACTACCTACCACATTACGGCCGTCCAAACATTGCTTGAACATAATGCCTAATAAATAGTGTAATCGATTTAATTGCTTAGTAATACATTTCATTCTACCATTTCAGAAGTGTCGAATTCCAGCTCCGCTCCCAAGAGCACCTAAAGGTTAACGTTTCAACATTACTCATATTAAAAGTGATTATACAAATTGGTTAATGCAATTGCAAGTGTATTTTTTTTATAATTTAAACCTTTTAATAACTGAAATTGCATCTCAACGTTTTCCTGCAACAGGTGTTTCGCTGACACCGGAAGTTTGGAAAGCGGTTATTTTTAGCAATTGTTAACTTATGAAATTATGTCAGCTCTGGATCTAAATCAGATTTATGTATTTTTTTTATTATAATAAACATTTTTATAAATAAAAGATTTATAATTTACTTATTGATTTGTTGATGATTATTTATTATAAAACACCTGTCGCAATTTCCTTAAGTAATACCGAAGGACAACAAGAACTAGTTAACATGTTGAAATATTGCTGGTGGACATCTACGAGGAGGAATGGATTTAATTTCATGTCTATACCTGAGAGAATGTACACAACACGAAACCGTGTAAAATGTTAAAAATCTTGTGAAATGTAATAACAAGTTAATTAAAGCTGTGTTCTTGGATAATTCTGTGGCTCTGTCCTATTATGTTTATGTTTATTTATACATAAAGTAATACTAAAGCCTACACAGAGCCAAAAAAATGATTACATGGTTATATATTCCTAAAAAGAAACATAAGCTAAAAAACTTAAATAACAGCACTAAGTGTTTTATATATTTAGCTCCACAGCTATAATTTCTTAAACAAAGTATCACAAAAAAACGAGTTTTATTTGGCATACTAAGATGTCTGCTAGTTTTTTATATTAAGAATTTATTATCGGAGATGGAAAATCGTGTCACATAAAACACACCTATTTTTGTCTGAGACAATTTGATATTGGCTTGTCTTTTCATTCAGCAGGCTGTCAATTCATCATTCGATAGCACACCCACAACTTTCTCCAATTGTTATTTGTTGTTAATTTGGCTGTCGATCTAAATTCATTTACTTTCATCGATTATATATTCATTCATATATGTATATAAATTAATTCCACATTTCATAATCTCTGATACACGTTTTTAAAAACCGCTCTACACAAAAACTTAATCCCATACGATGTCGATACGTTTTTTTTTTATATAATTTAATTTAACAAAATTTGCATACTGGCATACAAAGGCTTCTGATTAATATTTAATTACTTTTTGTTTCAAAAAATAAACGAGTACTCTCTTAAGTTCATAACAAGCCTTTTTTTTGAGATTTTATTTAAGATTAATTTCATAATAACGAATTAAATCAATACAATAGGGTCATGTACATAACAAGCCGAGCATTAAGTAAATAAAAAAAAATATTTCCTTCCTGAAAATGTTTATAGAAAATATTAACAGGATTTTCACGATTATTTCTATTATGTATCCAAATAAAAATCTACAGCCATTGTGTCCTATCTTAAACTGCATTCTATTTTTTGATCACAATTCTAATAATTAAAGTTATTTTTTTAATAGAATTAATCGAGGATTTGTCTTTTAATTGTTTTTATTCATTCCAATTATTAAAACTGAATTAGTCTGTATTACATTCTAAGCACAGTATAAAAATCACAACGACTAATCATATACACTTTTATTAAAGTAGTTGGAAAACTAGAGTTTTATTATCGAAATTTGAATTTCGTGCTTCAACGTTGTGAAATCATGAGCCTTTTAAGTACAAATAAATAAAGGAGACATTATATTGGAGAAAAAAATCAACAGACATTTTGGGCATTTTTTTGGGGACAAACGAGCTAATTTGTCGAACTATATAATTGATGTAGGCCCAATTCAGGCACAGAGCAGAGGCTTGCACATTGGGATAAAAGACAAGCCTCTGTCAAAGAACAAAAACCTTATGCTTCATCGTTACTCTGTAACATGGGTACTGTCACAAGCCGATGAAGCAGTGTTGGAGTTCCTTAAGAGAGAGATTCTTCGACGATTCTAGCGACAATGAAGAAAATGGATACAGTACGGCTCTGGTAATCAATTACACATCGACTCCATACGCCAAGTATCAAGAATATAATGTGCCGCAGTCCCAATGTGGAATATTTAAGCAGAAACTGAGAAGACTATTTGTTTTATAACGCATAATCGGGCAGATAAGAAACCTATAATCCATTAAGTTCTTTATCAAATAAATTTATTACAGAAAACGAAACCCCATTTCCAACTAACTGAAATTTACACCTGTTCGACATGGAAAATATGTACGCATCGATCCAATAAATTTAAAAACGAAACAACTTATCGTTTGACAAATTTACAGTGTGTATTAGAAGAGAATAAATGATAAACAACAAGAAATATTAATTAAATCAGTGCCAGAGACAAGAGACAGGTAGCAGTTTGGTAGTATAGTCACGTATACGTAGTTAGTATCACTGTCGGAGGAAATGACCTATCAACAATTTATATGTCTGTCTCCGCATACACATATCTCGTGAGAAAATATTACACCTCACTACCTTTATCATTGTTTAGGTTATTATGCTTGTGCTGTGATTTTCTGAGTTCACCTACCTGTCTCGAAACTCTCTCATATCTCCCACCTTTTTCACACCGGCTTTTATATTAAACCAGAGAACAGCTCCCACTGTTCGGTGCGTCTTATTTTACTTATCATACAAAACAAGAAGAGAAACTGACAGCGAAAGAGAAAGAGCTAGATTGGTTTGACTTCGGTCGTATACGTATATATAGAGCTGATAATTGAGTTTAGAATTTCAGTGTTGTTGCGCCGATCAGTAAGCGCACTTTGAGGCCACTTTGTTGTTGAGGTTGTTTTCATTTTATTAGTGTGTCCAGCCGTCGTCACCCGTAACGAAGCGGTCAAGCGTAAGTGTGATAATTGAAAAATAATTTGTGTGTTTGTATTAAAAAAACAAACTATCAGAAGAAGTGTTTCGAAATTAACTTAAAAACAATTGAAAAAGTTTTCTGTGCCAAGTTTAAAAAATGAACCCTACAACTACAAAATATATTAATTAAATTATAAAAGTGTACTTGTCTATTACAAATGTCTACACTTGATCTACATCATAATTACATCTTTTCAATTAAGGTTTCAACTCGTTGTTGCGGTTTCTTTTAATTAGTGACATGTTCTTGTTCATATAAAATTGTTTACTTTTTGCTGTTTTTTTTTTTTAAATTTCATATCACAAACTATGTAATGTTCTTACGTGAAGTGTGTTGTAAGTATTCTGCAGTAGAATATGAGTCTAAAAATGTGTAGAAGTACAAATAGACTCGAATTCACCTTTTATAACCACATTTCAAAAATAATTATTTCTGAATAATGATCGATGATTTCATTGAAGTATCATATCGGGGATATTAACGTCACAACCTTTTCATTTGTAAACACATTACCGGCAACGAATTACAAAGGTTTTTGAAAAGAAGTTTAAGCGGAAAGTTTTTTTTTTCACATGAAGTGTGAAATGGCTCTCTTTTAATCGGATTTCGGCTGTCAATCTCCATAGAAATTGTAACTGGTTTTCACTAAGCTGAAGGGGGATTTTATTGTTATATGTGAATGTGGTTCAATGAAGTGAAGTTGACGTTACGCCATTTACAAATCAGAAATTGTAATTCCCATAATCGGTAACAGTTGCTAGTGTATTTCCGTGATTATTTCAACGGCATTTCATGACTAAATTTCTAGCTCACTTTTCAATTACCGAAATGTCCTTTGCAAGGGTCGACCGTGTGAGCGACGTTCGCCCAAAAAACCTGTCGTCCATGTATGAACACTATTTAGCAACGATAGCATTTCGTAAATGCCGGCGACAACAATTTCAGACGGACTTCAACAAAACGAGGATGACTATAAATCCTAAGTACATGTTTTTGTAAATTTATTCACAGGCTATAGTAGTTCTCTCACAAAGTAATGTGTAAAAAAACGGCTGAAGTTTAAAATTGGAGAAAAACCAGCAAACAAATGTGTTTGCTGGACAATTTCAAAAACAATTAACGACTAAAATCAGTGCCAATAGATCAATAACTATGGCGGTCCCAAAAATCTGGATTTGTTACTTATATTTAGACTGGTTAAAAAATCGGGGTAAACCGTAGGTTGGTACAATTTACACTTACCATACTTGTTGTGTGGGCCTTTAAGAGGGGATGGGACACAATCACAACATCTTCCAAACTCGGTCATCCTATCAACTAAAAACAAATTAATATTTTCTGAGCCTTTTTTTGTAATGTTCGTCACACTTACCATACTAAAAATGATCAATCGTTGCTGTGTAAGCTTATGCTCCAATTTGAAAGCCTTGGTTGATTTGCATAGCATTTGTATACTTTCATACATGATAACAAAGACTAGTCTAAAATAGAAAGCATGAGATATTTTAGCTGAGATTTAAGTGAAATCTGTTTTGAGGCGTTGGTGGGTTTACGTGTATTAAAATACTGCAATAACAAAAACGTTTTTATTTTTAATTAAAAAAGTACACACTCAACATTTAAAAAATTCTCTTCGATTTGTTAATAGAGGATTTTAAATTTCAAACTAAAACCAAACTTCTAAAAGGTCAATGCAAATCAAACATGCGAATATCGACATATTTTGCACCAAATATTGAATTATTTTTGAGTCCGATAATTTAGCAAACGTTAACAATTATTACTACGCGCTCATAAGTTACCGTTCTAGAAATATATAAATTCTGTGAATTTCTGGAAAAATAACAAAATAAGTTTAATCGATAATTTACAACATCTGAGCATTAAGTAAATTCAAATGTTCATATGATAAGACTTTGGAGTCAGTTTTATTTCATTCACAAGAAATAGAACAACAAAAAATAAATTCTCATAAACAAATCAAATATCAAACAAATCAAATAATGCAGCTACTGATAATCGGAAATACATGTATGGAACGTAAAGCTAACGAATCTTATCAGGAAAAAGAAGCATAAATAAAAAATGTCTTCAATTAAATTACTTTTACCACGTTTTAGCTCAAAGTTAATCTGACAAATTAGGAGCTCCAGGAAAATAGGGACAAAATAAATTAGTTCTGATACAATTTCCATTTAGTTTGTCAGCATACCCAGTATACTATCGGTATATTTGGAATACAACGCATTGAGATAATTATCGGAGCATTTGCATTCCACACCTTTTAGATTGTGGACACATATGACAGATTAAATAATTATTTGAAATAATAATAAATATCATCGCTTGATTTGAGTTTGAGAACATGATTTATTTACTTTACTCAATTAGAATTAATTGGTGACAGTTGGCGTTCATTGTTGTTTTGGGCTAAGCTGAGCTTATTTGTTTTCTCTTTTTATTTTAGCCATTATTTACTGCAATTCTATAGATCATTGTCATTGAAAATCGTACTTGATTCCGTGTACTCTTAACGTTCCAATGAACTGTAATGCTTGTTTCACACAGTTTTGTATTATTCTCAACCAGCTGAAAGTCTCTGTCGTCGACACGTCCCCGGTCTTTATTTCATAGCAAAAGTGTTTAAACACGACCGAAATATCATTACGACGTGCTTATAATATTTAATTAAACCATTTTGATTTGATTGTTTCTCAGTTATATATATATATATATGGAAATTTATTTTGTTTATTCTGCAAAACCGTAAAAAGACAAGCGTTTATTGAAGCGCGTTATAAATGGCATTGATGTTCGTGTAGAGTTCTAAATGTGGTTACGGTGGCTTCTCTAATGATTAGTTGTATTTTGGTCAAGCAACATTGACCAGTAATTCTACCAGTAATTCCATTAGACAGAGTTAACAAATAAAGGTATTCCAATTAAACAAAATATAAAAAACAACGATTTCATGTTTAAATAATAATCCATTATTTATAAAATCGAAACTAAAAAAAAATAAAAAAACATTTTTTATTGTCAGGACAGGGAATTAATTTGAATACAATTTAGATCACAGTGAATTCTTTGGCTCAAAAATAATTACAAATAAACCGGTTGGGCGTATTTTTCGGATCATATGACTGAACGTTCCTGGCCATTTGTCATCCCCATAAATAATTCGTTTCGCTTTCCCATAATAAATATTTTGTTAAAATATTGACAAATTTAAACCCATCGAATATAAGATTCGACTTTGTTTTATAAATTTTTGTTTGATTTCCGACACGATTTTGCAAGAGCTTTTTATATTTCTTTCAAACCTTTCAAATTCTTTTGAAATAAATAAATAAAAAAAATCTATTTCTGTTCTTTTTTCCAGTAACCTTTTCAACATGAAATTGTTGTTAGTCACATTTTTGGCCGGTTTGGCGGTAAGTTTTACTAGACATCACCCATATAATTATAAACTATTGATTTCTATCCACTGGCATCATTATAGCTCTGCCACTGTGCTGTTAAAGAAGAGATTGTTGCAGCCGAATATTTGGAAAACATTAACAAGGAACTTGCTAAGCATACCAATGTGGAGACGGAAGCCTCTTGGGCCTATGCCTCCAATATCACTGATGAAAATGAACGCAAACGTAATGAAATCTCTGCCGAGAATGCCAAATTTTTGAAAGAGGTAGCCAAGGATATCAAGAATTTCAATTGGCGCACCTACAGTTCCGCCGATGCGAGACGCCAATTCAAGAGTCTCTCAAAGACCGGTTATTCTGCTTTGCCCGCTGAGGATTATGCTGAACTTTTGGAGGTGTTGTCTTCAATGGAATCGAATTTCGCCAAGGTGCGCGTTTGCGATTATAATAACAAGGATAAATGTGACTTGTCGTTGGATCCTGAAATCGAAGAGATCATTACCAAAAGCCGTGACCCGGAGGAATTGAAACATTATTGGACCCAATACTACGACAAGGCTGGTACACCCACAAGAGCTTCCTTCGAAAGATACATTGAGTTAAATGGCAAATCGGCTAAATTGAATAGTAAGTGAATACGAATTTATTTATTGATATATTGGGAGAAAATTATATATCTATCTAGTGGGCAGAAGTCAGATGCGACCTTTTCCCATAGATCCCATCCATGGTTTTTTTATATGAATGTATCATTGAATTTCTATAACAAAATTAGTTGCATCTGTAGTTTGCAACTGAGCTAATGCTCTCTACATTGTCGTTGTATTGGTAGCACTTTTCAATTACATTTTCGTTTGAAGCCGGTATTTATTGTTCTTTCTATTCTTTTTAGATTTCACTTCTGGTGCTGAATCCTGGTTGGATGAATATGAAGATGATACATTCGAACAACAATTGGAAGCCATTTTTGAGGACATTAAGCCTTTGTATGAGCAAGTCCATGGCTATGTTCGTTATCGTTTGCGTCAACATTATGGAGATGACGTTGTTTCGGAAACCGGTCCTTTGCCCATGCATTTGTTGGGTAATATGTGGGCTCAACAATGGTCCAGCATTGCCGATATTGTTTCACCCTTCCCAAATAAGCCTTTAGTCGATGTCAGCGATGAGATGGTAGCACAAGGTTATACTCCATTAAAAATGTTCGAAATGGGTGATGATTTCTTCCAGTCCATGGGCTTGACCAAATTGCCCCAGTGAGTTAGATGGCAATGACGAATTCTTGCTTTGACTATGTTTTCTAACTTTATTTGTTTTCCTCTTCAGAGATTTCTGGGACAAGAGTATCTTGGAGAAGCCCGATGATGGTCGTGACTTGGTTTGCCATGCCTCAGCTTGGGATTTCTACTTGGTCGATGATGTCCGTATCAAGCAGTGTACCCGTGTTACCCAAGAACAATTCTTCACAGTCCACCATGAATTGGGTCACATTCAATACTTCTTGCAATACCAACATCAACCTTTCGTTTACCGCACCGGTGCTAACCCCGGTTTCCATGAAGCTGTCGGTGATGTTTTGTCTTTGTCGGTGTCGACTCCTAAGCATTTGCAACGCGTCGGTTTGCTGAAGAACTATGTGAGCGATTATGAAGCCCGCATCAATCAATTATTCCTGACTGTAAGTACATGTCAGAAAAGTACTCGTAGTGCTTCCACCTTCACTGTCATACTTACACTTCTCAATTGTGTTTTTAGGCTTTGGACAAAATCGTCTTCTTGCCTTTTGCCTTTACCATGGACAAGTATCGTTGGGCCTTGTTCCGTGGCCAAGTTGATAAATCCGAATGGAATTGTGCCTTCTGGAAATTGCGTGAAGAATACTCTGGCATTGAACCCCCAGTAGTACGCACTGAAAAGGATTTCGATGCTCCCGCTAAATACCATGTTTCCGCCGATGTTGAATACTTGAGATACTTGGTTTCCTTCATCATTCAATTCCAATTCTACAAGTCAGCTTGTATTAAGGCCGGTGAATATGATCCTAGCAATCCTGAATTGCCTTTGGACAACTGTGATATCTATGGCAGTTTGGCTGCTGGTGAATCTTTCCAGTAAGTTTTGCAAAACATGCTAAAAAATGGGATAAGTGATTAACCGTTGGCTTTTATTTTTAAAGAAAAATGTTGGCTATGGGCGCCTCGAAGCCTTGGCCCGATGCATTGGAAGCCTTCAATGGTGAACGCACAATGACTGGCAAGGCTATTGCTGAATATTTCGAACCACTGCGTGAATGGTTGGCTAAAGAGAACGTAGCCAATAATGTTCACATTGGCTGGACTAAGTCAGATAGTAAGTTTACTTTTATTTTTTTACTTGATTTGGGGATGAAAGACTTTTTTTTTCTAACCTTTCTTTGCAGAATGTGTATCAGCATAAGCCCGTGAAGGACACTTAATTCTTTTAAGTTCTTATATAAAATTTTTGTTAAATAATTAAAATAAACAGTATTACAATTAAATTAATAATGTAATATATTGTTTTTTTTCTTTAAACGGAGACTTAAAAAGCCAATTAGGTTAGTATCCTTATAGTTTTTTAAAAAAAAACTTACTTTAAATGTAATGCAACAATTTGTAATTTAATAATTTCGTTTTTGACTACTTTGCGGTGATTTTGACTATGTCTGGGTTACCAATGACTTCCGGGATAAGCATTATCGCTTGTTCAAATGAAAAAAATTAAAAGAAGTCGCAGGAAAATATTGTAAGACGTGACCTTTGAGATTCCTGGATTTATTCAGGGGATTAAATCGATTAAATTTTTTTGTTAAACATTTTCATGATTGCAATTTTGTAAAAGGGAATATTTTTTTCGTTTTTACAGACAAATTTTCAATTGCGTGTTATAGATATATACACTACTCTGATTACACAATTAAATAAAGCATACAATAAGTAGATATAATCTCAAATAATAAAATAAAATCCTTGTTTTAGTCATTCAAAGAAGTATACGTAATGTACATACCAATTTAACGTCATTCATAAATGGAAATACGCAGCCAAAGCATCAAACACATCTCATTTAAATGGTGTGGTTGTTGGTTATCCAAATGTTAAAAGCATACAATTTTCAGTTGGACCACTTTCGTGAATACTTCATCGCCAAGTTTGACATCAGGGAAGTTTGGTCAATTCGTTCACAACATTGATGTTGCACTGTAGACCTCGGCTTATCTTTTGTCGCAACGTATTCCTATCAATTGCAGGAATACGTTTGTTTTACCCTATTCTCCATTCATTATCGATTCTTGTGGTGCAACTTTTTTCACCGCAACTATCTTTGTCATGATTTCGATGCCATTAGCACACACGATAAAGTTATGTACCGTAGTGTTTACGGTGCTTACCAACATTGCATTATCTCCATCATACTGATCCATGTACAAATTCTCTAGGGCTCGGATTCTAACAGTAGGTTCCGGGCAGTGAGTTTACAGGACACTGTCCATGCTAATGGAAATATGTAAGTAAGTTTGTGCAAAATGCACATTAGGCTCGTGAGTGAAATGTTGAGATCGATGGCAAGTGCATGTTCCAGGACAGAGTGACTCACTCACGAATTCATGCGGTGGGTGCCTCAATTTACCCGGCTGTTCCTTCGTACAAATTTGAGGTAATACATGAGCACGTACATTTTTCACATCAGTTGTTGCAAAAAAGAAAAAAATCGACTATGTGGTTTTCCTTCTCTCTTCATGAGAGCATCCAAAAGATTGCAGATGCCTAAAAAAAGGAAAATTATGATCTGTTAATTCAGTATTTACTGTATGGTCGATCGTTTAAGTTACTTTTAATATCATTATTCAAATAAATGTAAACAAAGGCCAATACAAGGTTTTGTGTAAAATATATCCATTTCGATACAGTTAAATTTTCGGGGTCTAAATCGCGCTACCAATTTTGTAAAAATACACACAACTCAAATATTTTGTTTTTGTTTTAAATAAATATTAAAATACTAGAAAGTGACTAAACACGTTCTTCTGCGTTTATAACTATTAACTTTAGTTTTTCGAAACACAAACTGGGTCCTTAAAAACGTTTTTTTTTTATTGAGGTTGACATTTTTCGATAACACATACATTAAACTTATCGAATTGTACAACTTTAAAAGGCGGTGTCGTATAATTGTACCCTAATATAATTAACACGTCGGTGTCTTTTCCTTTCAATATATTTACATTATTGTATTCGAAATTTATAAACAATAGCATGTAAATGACTAAAAAATGGTTATTTTACAAATATATTTTTTTGGTTGTTAACAAAAAAAAAAAAAAAGAGTTATTGCAATTTGGAGACGATCAGTTACCGAGTACATAGAATATTGTAAAATGAATCGTTAAATCGGCTCTGTGACTAGAGCACAGTATGGGAAAAGGGTACCACACAGAGAATATTGAGAACGGCATTTATGACGTGCGTCCATCCTGCCAAACTGTAGATGAATGTATTCCTTTGGAACACAAACCTCAAGTAGGTTTACATTCACACCTAAAAAGTGTGACAGTATAATTTAAATGTTCTCTAATAACTCGATTTGTTCCAAAAAAAATATTGGAAAGGAGTAGCATGCGGTCTTCTAATACAAAACCTAATTGTAAAGAGACTTTAACAGCAACCTGTGTGTATATCGATTCAACTCCATTTGAAATTCTCTTGATTGGCTGAACCAAACGATCTAATATGCAAGCACCTCTTACCACTTGAAGCCACACATGCGCAACAAAATCTCTTCGCTAAAACATGTTAGTATTTTAATGCCGGCTTTAGCAGCAAGAGAAACAAGTAAACATTAAACCAAAGCTTAAGCCCATCTGTGATATTGAAGAGTGGAGTGCATTGCACACAAGAGGCGAAACGAAAAGTCGAAAAGTGAATTGAAAACTATGAAGACCATCTGATACTTGGTGGCTTACCACCACTCGTGGACAGTGACTTCACTTCAGTTGTGGTTTAGAAACGCTTCAAAGAAGAGGTAATTGAAACTTGACGCTTCTAAAAAAAAACACAAGAACTCTTAGGCGCCCCATCCACATACACCGGAGGCTAGCACTGAGAGTCACGTTGGAATCTAATTGGCCTAGAAAGCAGAAAACCAAGTAACCGTTTAAGCCAAAACAATGGTACGCGATCTTTTTTTTTTGCTGGCATTTTGTGATGACAATTGAAAGTGAAAATTCAGTTTCGGGTTTCAAAGGAAAAGTGTAGCCTCATTTCCAGAGATTTTCAAATGGAAACATTTACATTACAGCAACATTGTAGGGGAGCATTAAAGTGTTAGTCTTCAAAACAAACAAACAAAATTAGTGTTAATGATTTTCAACTTTGTACGAATCGTACATTTTGAAGACAAGTAATAATTATGTTTGAGTTTAGTACAAATGTATCTGTGTGATTATCTATTGTGTGAATGTGTGAGAAAAATAGTGACCAATTATTTAATTAATGATACTGAGTTACGAGCATGTCACAATTTCCATGGTTTATAACATTTAACAAGTTTTTATTTAGTTTACGCTGTTGGTCAAGCCGTCACTACGCTGAGTTCAAGTTAAAATAGTAATCTATTTGGAATACATGTTCAAATGGCCACGATTTGTTGATTCTACGTGTTTTTAAAATTGTAACTGGCCGCTTTTGTATTGGGGAAAAAAGGATTTCCGTTACAGATTGCAGCAATTTAGTAATGGGCTAAATGCATTCTTGTGGATTACAGTAGACAACAAATGCAGAAGTAATAGTCTACCAGCTGACATTGGATTCTGAAAAAGCCACTACTGACTTTTTTAACATTTAATTTAATTATTGAATTAGAATATTTAAATGTATGTTTTTTTGGAAATCTGTTGAAACTCTGTAGCAGAAAAAGGACAACAATCAAGCATATGTAAATCGTTAAATAACAAAATAATTTGATATATTCCAACAGGACATGACAATTGGTCCAATCATACACGAATAGGCTTTGGTTTTCCTTCTTATATATTGATTTGACTTCGAAACAATTCTTTTGTACATAGAGTTGCCTAGTATTTAAATAAAAACTCTGATTTTTAATGTTTTAAATAGCGGCTACTCTACTCATGCACGTTTTCATTGGGTTGTTTTTGTATTAACGATTAATCAATTAATTTTCTCTAATTCTTTTTGTGTGTTATTTTTAAAAGTTTAACGTAAATGTATTTAGAAAATTTGCCGCGAATCGATTCTTTTCCACAACCACAGGCATGGAGGAACATGAAGGCTAGACCACAGCTCAACCGCGATAAAATATCTACGAAAATTGGTATCACACACGTTTTGAAATCTCTTTTGCATGCTCTGCCCCAACTAGGCCAAAAATCTTGATTTACACGATGTCGGTTTGTCGATGATACTTTCCATTGTGCAACTCCCATTGATATTTTCTGCCTAATCCGATTTTTTTTTTCTAGAACATTTTCATCATGAAACTGTGCAACGTCTTGACAATTTGTTTAATATGTGTCTACTGTTCTTTCGATCCTTGTCACACCTCCACTATATCGGAAAATGAGCAGGAAGTTTCAAAATTCCTCGATGAAGTCAATCATCGCTTAGCAATCCTATACAATAAGGATGTCTTGGCCAATTGGCAAAATGAAATACAGGGACCAAACGATCTGATAGCCATGCTCCAATCAGAAATAGCCACAAAGGAGATAATGCGCTACATAAGATCCATAGCGGCAAAGGTGAAGAGATTTAAAAGAATCCCTTTGAATGATGAAGACCTGAAGCGTCAACTGTCTTTAATACCCGAAGTGGGCTATGAGGTTTTGCCACGTGACGATCTGGAACTTTTATACGCCGTTACGGCCAATATGAGTACAATTTATAGCAAGTCGAAGCTGTGCTCTTTCGAGGATAGGCAGAAATGCGATTTAGTTTTGATACCGAATGTTCAAAATATTTTGCACACAACACGCGAGGTTGAAGTAATCGAGTACTATTGGCTGGAATGGCGTAGGAAGACAGGTCTGGCGGCTAGGGAAGATTTTCGAAGATTTGTCGAGTTGTACAGGAAGACGGCAAAATTGAATGGTAAGTGATGGTGGAAACGATGGGGAATCGATTCATTAATTCTTTCATTGCTATTACAGGATTCTCAAAACCTTCCGACTTCTGGTATAAAGATTTGGAAGCTGACAGCTCGGCTTTGACAGAACTATTGCAGAAATTCATGTTGGAATTAAAGCCGTTCTTTGAACAATTCCATGCTTATATACGGGGTCAATTAAGGCAAAAATATGGAGCAGATTTAATAAGTCACAACAAACCGTATCCCCAACATTTGGCGGAAATCTTTTTAGGCAACGCCTTTCGTCTGGGCGAACCTGGATGGTATATGGACTTACCATATCAGGCAACAATAATGCCTAATTTAACCGAACATCTACTGAAGAGTGGTTTGTCGAATGCCCAAGTTAATTTTTGGAATGCCAAAGAGTTTTTCCGATCACTCGGTATGCCCCAATTGGAAGAGTAAGTTATAGAATTTATTTGCCATTGTAACGAGTGTTTGATGATTTTTTTCTTTTTCCAGGTCATTTTGGACGGATAGCTGCCAAGTCAAAGCCGATTTGGAGGATGATCATTGTTGGCACAAGGCTTGGAAGTTTTACGGTCTCTATCATGTTAACTTCTCCTATTGCCCGCTGACAACAGAGCAGACCTTTTTCAATATGTTCGAGGCCATGTCGGATGTCTATTACTACAAATCGTACGAGAATCTTTTGACACTGTATCAGGAGGAACCATTACCAAATTTCAGCGACACTCTGGGAAAATTCTTTTCCTTGGTGGCTTCGTCACCGAAATATTTGGAGAAATTGAAAGTGGTAGATGGAGAATATCAGTCGCAAGAAGCTCGCATAAACCGATTGTATGTTCAGGTAAGTTCAAGGTGATGTTGTTTTTCTATATAATCTCGAACAACATTTTAACTTCAGGGTCTTCGCACCGTATTCCTCATTCCCGTTTTTTATATCCTGGAACGTTATCGATTAGATATCATTGACAAGACCGTAAACATTAATGATAATTGTGCTTATTGGCGTCTAACCGAAGACTTTACGGGAGCAGAACCACCGGTAATCAGATCCAATGATGACTTTGATGCTCCTGCCAAACTCTTGATGGAAGTCGATGATCAGTATACTACACAACTACTAAGTATTGTCTTGCAATATCAATTGTTAGAACACTTTTGTTTACAGACAGGACAATATGTGCCAGGAGATCCGGGCCGGCCATTGGATTTGTGTGATTTAACGGGCCAAAGTATAGTGGGAGAGAAAATCACGTAAGCGAACTTCATAAAAATCCGGTCTACTGGGTTATATGTCAACATTTTCCATCTGTTATTTTAGACAAGCCATGTCTTTGGGTTCTTCCGTTGCTTTTAAAGAGGTCTTAAAGACCATAATGGGCACGGAACAATTGAATATTAAAGGTCTCTTGGAGTACTATCGGCCTATGCATGCCTGGTTAATGGAACAAAATCGACTGGAAAATAATGAAGTCGGTTGGGAGAGATCGAACAGTAAGACTTGTTATTATTTATTAATGTCTAACAATTTTCTATTGGTGTTTTTTTTTACAGAATGTCGTCATCCGTAAAGCAACAAACAAACCCAATTTGAATTAACCGCCTCATTCAATTAAAGCTTTCATCCCAACATTTACACTTGTATATACAAATTTCAAGAAAAAAAATCACAGTTTACTTTTAGGCTCTTTAATAAAATGGTAAACACCGGTGTTGTTAGATTTGGAAAATGTATAAAAAAAAAAAAATGTTAAGTTGAAAAAAAATACTTTTCTACAATAAAACAATTAACTGAGAACATTGTTGATTGACGTTTTTGATACAGAGATTAGATCTGTAGAAGCTGATAATTTCCAGATACTAGTTTGTGTTTTAATTTCAACTAACAAACATTTTAGGGATACTCTTGCTAGATATTTGAGAACCCAGTGAAGAACTAAACGGCTAATTGATTGACTTAATACATTACAAAGCTCCTGCACTCTAGACGCCACATATGATGTTTGTATTAGCCGGTAGGTCCTGGCAATTGAGTATACAAATTATAAAGTGCACAACTAACAGATTTGAGTCCATTTTTCCATTCTTCTCCTTCATTATTAAAGTTGACCAGTAATTTGGAAAAGTTGGACCACATTGACCCACACATTGGATATAACTTCAGACAAAAATGTCTCCGGGTTTTAGAACCATCATTTGACGTCCGAACATCCCGGTTGAATTTTGATTATACAAGAGTTTTGATATATCCCTCCTAAATTGAAGCTGTTCCGTTCTAGAAGCCACTCATTACGTCCGACCTTGAGATTTGTCTACAATATTTAGACGAACACACCTATTTTGAAATTTATATAGACGATTTTGTGTTGCCTACACTTCCATAGAACCCTCGTACGTTTGTAAAACACAACAATCCCTTCAATTAATCATTGATTTTTACATCATTTTATTGAATAGCTTTCTTAAAATAATTATTTCCTATATCGTGGGAATCTTAGGTACACTTTAGAACTTCTTCTTATTTCAGGTGTTTTTTTGTATTTATTATTGACTATATGAGAAATTATTTATGTATGTAGTATGAATTATTGACAACAATTTATTCAAAATATACTCAACGAGTATGTACGAAATTATGTTAGTAGGGTCGCTCTATGAATACCCTACATGATCCAATCTGACTAGTATAAGTAATACTAACACTAACACTGTAACGATTACTAATCTCTCACCGATATAAAACTTTATTCAAGCATGAAGGCTAAGACAGACTTATCTCTCGTAGACGGCAGTGGTGTGAAGTTTGCGGCGATGTCTTATAGTAAATACATAAGGGCTTTAGCCGGTAGGTCCTGTCCCGACAAGTGATTGCATAATTAATGTCGTGATTTATTTATTTTTTTAATTCTCTAACCCTTAAGTCATGTCCCCTTATACATGCAATGCACTGTTTAGCGGTAGAATATTAGGGAATCGAAAAGAGGAAGTACCTGTCTGGAATATGAGAATGTCATGGCTGGCACGAATGATACTTGCTGCAAGAGTAGTCTACATACGAACAGTTCGCCTGAAGAGCGAATTTTCTCAAGTGTTTCGTTTGCAAAATAATTATTCCGTATTTTACAATTTTCCAAATTCAAATGTATGATTAGAGTACACACAACAATGTAAGTAAATCTAAGCCACCAGGAGAAGATAACTTTCAAAAGTATTTCCTTTTCTTTACAATTCCATGGGCTTTCGATGGGCTACCACCGTATCTGAACTGGCCTATATTCCAAATGTCATTTCAAACTGAATATACACAGTATAGGGTGTATGTAAAAAATCATCGTTAAATTTCTAAATGTTCCTTAACAGGGGTGTGTCACGACAAAGCTTCATCATGATAATTCGATTAAAATTACAAACAAAACTAGAATTTACATTTAATTTTCATAAAAAATTAGCCAACAAATGGACACACACAAGTGCAAGTGTTTTAATTATAAACTATATAAACAAACAATCACAAATAATGGCAACAACAACATATGGAATATTTAATTACATTTTTGTATGGATTAACTAAATCTGTACAGACACTCCGAACTGGAAGGAATAATTAAGTGAGTGTGAGATGATCACATGAATACGAAATGAGATTTGGATTTTAAGAATTGCATATGTAACAAAAAGCTAATCTCATCATCATCTTAATCATTAACCACATCGTTATCCTCATCGAAATCGCATTGAACATATTCTTTAAGGGTATGACACATTTTAAATGAGTACAACTGACTGATTGTTTGACTGACTGATTGTTCCGATGTGTACTGGGTTTTGCATACACGTGTAGATAATCTCCCATACGATTAATTACAGATACCTGTGTCTACATTTGTATCTTTTGAGATTTACCTCAGAATGATGAATGAATGATGGCCCCTGTTTTGCCGCCTTAAAGCTAAACGCTTAACAAAGTCATTACGTTCATTTATTTGCAGCTAGAGACGAAACATTGTTTTCTTAGTTGTGTTTTTCAGATTGACATGTTGCGATTTTCGCTTTTAATATAATTTACTTATTGTTCTCTAGTGTTGGAATATAAGTGACTATGAATCACGAGTTTTTTTTTTAAAAATTTTGATGATAGAAATGTGTTGTCTTCGGTATGGGCGAATCATAAATACCCTTTATCGGAGCCTTATAAATTACGACAATGGAACCAAAGCGAAAAAAGCCTCAAATTTTACTGTTGACAACAACAATAATGTGGGCCAATTTTTCATTCCTATTGGGATAATTTTTCTTATTCTAATTTGAAGCCGCTTTTCATTAATAATATTATAATAAAAATTAACCCAAAATTTCTGGTCTTTTTCTCATTGTGGGACCATTTTGTATGATGGAAAACGACCTTAAACCAAAGACCATGCAGACGTCCCAAGTCGTTTCCTGAACATTTCCAAGTGGGTATTTAAACAGTATTTGTTTAAAAAAACATTATTTGCTTTGAAAATCTTTCAAATATTGTCATGCCAATTACTGACATCTAGAGTGTGTAGCCGAACTAATGTGTCAAAAGACAACTTGAGACTTCTGCCCTCTGTATGGTCTTTGCTTAAACTCGAAATTATTAACAAATAATTCTAAATTAATCTCTTGCAAACCTTTTCAATGATTTCATAGATTTGTGACAAAGTCCATTGAATTACTGATAGATTTAATATTCACCGATATTTGTAAATTAGACTCTTTCAATTACAATGAACATGATAAAGCACAGAAAAATAGGTGCATAAAAACCTTCCTCGGATTCATTAGGCTGTGAAGATTTTTCTCCATCTCTCTCTATGCAGTTTTCAAAACAGCCACCACTTCGACAGACAAATAACGCCCAGTCAAAACAAAAGAAAGCCTGAAAGGAAGTTAACTGCATCTTAAAATGCAACCAACAACAATGCGTCACCACTGCAACTGTCCTTGCTGTTGCAATATACTACAGCAAATGGATAGTCAAACATGTATGGCTGCGTCTGGCTGGATGAAAGATTTGAAATCCTTGTTGTACATGTGATTCTTCCTTTACGTTGATTTTATTGTTTCGTTGGGTCGTTGTGTTTTTTTTTTCTCTGGCAGGATGAAGTGTTAATGTTGCAAGTGATGTTAACGATGCCACCACACACAACAACACAAACAACAAAAACTCGGTGGTATCATGTAGGGATGAAATGAAACCACTAACAATATTTCCCAAATTGTACTGGTTGTGTAAACTGATGTGAACTCAGAAGCTCAACATCTATAAATATAATATTGTTCGTTTTCGTCTTTCAAGGCAATTGACAAAGCATCCTGCTCTCTTTTTAATATAGAAGAAAAATGTAAAGCGTTGAAAGGAAAAGCGGGCAATGTCGGAAGTCTATATTGAGATAATGTATCACAATAATGTTGGCAATAAGAAATCTTACTACCGGAGTGCAGCTATTGGATAGTTTTGAATAGTTTCTCTTAAGCCAAAAAATCTGGATTGGTTTTTCTAGTAACACCAACACAATTAACGTTTGACGACTTGGCAAAATATAGACGTTTTGGGCCCGGGGCCAAAACCGGCTACATGCTAAGAAAGCGTTATAAATAAGCAGAACTCTTGACAAGTACATATTTGAGATAGTAAAAAAAGCTGAGTATTAATCAGAGCCATCTAAATGGATTGAGATTACAACAAATATCTCGTTGTTGTTGTTTTCTTGCAAATTCGTTGTTTTTAATTCCAATCTGATTCCAACCAAAGTTTCGTTCCAAGTACTTTTGATGATTATCCGATTGGATTTCTAGCCTCGTTCATTTGCAATAAACACGATCAAGTTAAAGAAGAAAATTAATCATACCTTGCATTTTTTCTGGATTATTCTCCCCTGCCTCCATCATGTGCACACTTATTCCGCTGACTTACTCGGCTGTGAAGTACATGACCATTCCATTCATTCGATTACATGATTTTCCATTTGCAAAAATTCGTTGATCAATTTAATACGGCTTTTTCTCCATCTTTCTCCATTCATGTGTGTGCAGTTTTCAATAACTGTAAACGGCAAAGTGAATGAATTCCTCGCAAACTTTTCAATGACTTTGTAGTTTTGTGACAGGATTCCAATATTTTATTCATAATCTGAATTTTCCCCGATTTTTTTTATAATTAATTAAGACAAATTTACCACCAATTCCAAACAAAATTTTATATTTTATACAGCAAAAGCAAAATGCAACCGATTGAAAATGAAAGTGAGAAAAAATGTCAGCCATTTTAAGTGTTGTCCACATACTTGGTATCAGTTTGATATTGGCGATTAAAGCTCTGAATAGGGATCACCGATAACTACTGTTCTGTTAATCGTACTTTTTTACTAATTATAGTCCTAATTAGATAATCGATGGAAATACCGTAGAGCTAAAAAATGTATAAATGTGCGAAAACAACATTCCAAAAGAGTGAACGCGTTTACAAAACGGCCGATCCATTCTCTCACAAGAAGAACGATTATTGAAACATAAGTTATCGGTGATCAAGCTCTATACTTTAATCGTCAATATCAAACTGATAACAAGTATGTGGACAACACTTAAAATGGCTGACATTTTTTCTCACTTTCATTTTCAATCGGTTGCATTTTGCTTTTGCTGTATAAAATATAAAATTTTGTTTGGAATTGGTGGTAAATTTGTCTTAATTAATTATAAAAAAAAAATCGGAGAAAATTCAGATTATGAATAATTTATTGGAATCCTGTCACAACAAATCTATGAAAGTTTGCGAGGAATTGCAGGTGTTATTTTGCAAATACGCACATGAATGGAGAGAGTGAGATGGAAAAAGAAATTCTTGTCATCAGAGTATTTTATGAGTGGGAGGGTGGGAGGTAATTCCTGAACAAGCCTTGTAAATGCGAAGACTAAAATAAAACAATGAAGGAGGGGGAATTGAATGATTCAGAAAACAACATGCAAGGTAGGACTAATTTTGCACATTTTTATTTTATATATTTGATGGAGTATTTATTTATTGGTATTAATGAATGCAAGACCAGAAAATCCAATGGGAAAATCATGTATAAATATTGAACCAAACTACCAAACTTTAGTTGGAATCCGATAGGAATTTAAACACATTAACGAACAACAACACAAAACGTCAAATGGGTAAAAACATATGAAATCAACCGAAAATTTAACATTTCTGACCACATCATCTGCGAATTTGATAATATTGTTTATACATGATCTATGGAACAAAACAATAATACTTGCCAACTTTCAGACATATAGCCCTCGTACTTTCAGATTTCTGACCATTTCAATTTGAAAAAAATCAACAAAAATGCACTGAGGTAATTTAACATATTTGTAAATATCTCGAAAAGTATTTAATGTTTGTAAATAATCAATGGCTCATTTTACAGATAAAAATATGAGCCATTAAAAACATTTTTTTAAAAAAAAAAATCGATCAAGGATAATATAAATAAAAAAGGACTAAAATTTCAAAAGGATATATCTCGAAAAGCGATATTTTTAAAAATTAAAAAAAAATGTATATTAATCCTTTTTCTGTTTTCTACACGTCTGCAAACTCTTGGTCGTGGATCGTCATCATGGAATGAGTTATAATTAAATTCCCAAGAAAAAGTTATGATATTTCATAAAATCTTTAATTTTGAATGTATTTTTTAATATATGCAATATAAAATATATTAAGAAAGTAGTCTATGAGAATATTGTCAGTTTGGTAATGCTGCATGGCATTTTTTTGAAACAAGTCATGGAAAAGGCCCCAGCGACGGTCTTGGAGGTACTGTAAAGAGAGAAGCACGACGAGCCAGTTTACAGCGTCCATTACAAGGTCAAATAACTACTCCAAGACATTTATATGACTGGTGCCTGGGTAATCTTTTGAACTGTAACTTCGAGTATTTAACAGTAAAAGATTACGATGAAGAAGTACGATTCCTCCAAATACGCTTTAAACAATTGCGTACTATTCCTGGGACGCAAAAACTGCATTCTTTTGTACCTGTGGGAAAAACTAACATTAAAGTAAAGCGTTACTCGGCAGATACCGATTTTGTAATTGAAAGTCTTTACAAATAAGTAAATATATTCTAGGTTTTTGATATTTTTTATTATTTACTAGTAGCTGAATGAATATAACTGTAATTCACTGGTATGATATGAAATATTATTTTAAAATACTAATTGAAATTGTTTAAAAAATACAAAAATTTATGAATACGTAAACCTTTGCGAACTATTTTCTTAATAACTCATTCCATTATAAAGATCCACGGCTAAAAGTTGAAAGACGTGTGCAAAACAGAATAGGGAATAACATATATTTTTTTGAAATTTTTAAAAATATCGCTTTTTGAGATATATCCTTCGGCAATTTTAGTCCTTTTTTATCCACGATATCCTTGTCCGAAAATTATCTATTTAATATTTCTATTTAACGGTGCATAATTTTAGCTTCAAAATAAGCCTTTGATCATTTATGTACGTATAATACTTTCAGAGATATTAAAAATTGTGTTAAAGCATCTCAGTACATTTCTAATCATTTTTTTCAAATTAAAGTCGTCATAAAATTGAAAGTAGAAAAGCTAGGAGACTGAAAGTTGACAGATGCTATTGTTATATTGAACACTCCCTTCGTACCAACTTTCAGCCAATTCGGAATTGGTGAGGGAAACTCATTGGTTGACTTCATATATTTTTACCCAAATATGTTATAATTCAATCTAGAATATTTTCACCGTTGTGAGGGCCTTAAAGCCTTCGAGTGAACTCACCGCAAGCGGGCAACCCGTTCAATCTAACCTAAAAATATACTTAGCACTAGCTCTGGATATCGATCCCAAACTGTCAGCATTGATAACACAGTAGCACATTTTCTAACTTCAAAATCTTACACCAATTGGACACCCAAAATCTGAAAGCTTGTGATGGTTTCGACTGGGGGTGGTTTTTAGTACAATTTTGAAAAAACATGTACTGATTCTTTGATTTTTAGCTCTTAACTAGATATACCTTGAGATAAAATTAAAAAAAACAACAATATCTTATTCAAGACCTAAACATTTTCAAAAAATATAACGTAAAATTTCGTCATATTTATTGGAAATAGTATGTTTTTAATAACATTTTATAAAGAAAATCAAGTACCCAGATTTCCTGGGAAGGCATAAAAAAAATTCCGATTTCATGATGTTGAAAAGGGTCGGGAAATTAAATACCCTAATTAGAATTTATCATTTGAATACAACTGTGTTGGTTTTCTGACACAGACAGTTGTATTGACACAGATAAAGTCCCGATCTACACAATGACTTTTTCTCCAGTCATCTCCTTTGGAAAATCTAAAGAAAAGATTCTGACAGGTATTCATCATGTCATCATCCTTCATCATTCATCACAATCAACCGTCAACAAACGTGTCTGCTCACCCTGGGTGGAAATTCTTCGTGCAAATCGGTCTATAGTCATTCAGAATGTGTAAAATTTGTTGAGAAATTGTGAATAGTTTTTTTGTCATTCAACCATACATATTTGAAGACTCTTGTTGAGGCGTAGCATTTGGTTGTTTCCCTACAACACTCAAAATCAACCTCATTATCTTTAAAAATGCATTTTGTTGTATTTTGTTTTCAGTTTGTACTCCTGTCACTAATAATGATAATTTTATATTTTGGCTAAAATTTATTGGTACTCTCGTATACACATTTTTGGGGTAATTAGATGACTGCCGTATACTTACACACATATGTATGTATATAAAAAGACATATGCACATACATATGTGTCCCTGTTTGAATATTTATTTGAAGCTAAACAGCTGGAACTAATTTGTTTTGAAGTAATGCCAAAGTCAAGGTTTTACGTACATATGTGTATTACCAGAGTTTGTGCAAATAAAAACCAATGAAGTTGATTTATTTTTAGAATCACTGCAAAGTTCTACAGTAGGTTGCGGGGAAAATCGCCCACCCCCGTCTAAGGTTGAAAATGGTACAGACAAATTAGGCTATTTAAAGTCTGTTTTATGGTAACATGGAAAAAGGAAAGACTAATTATTATTCGGGCTATGATTTTGGAAGGAGACGTCGAATTAAACAATATCCACGAAAAACAAACTTTAGTAGTTCTGTTTATGTTTATTTATTCATATGGTAATACAAAGAATTCAAGGCCAAAACAAAAAATGAATTACATGTAAAATATTCCAATATACCTAAATAGGAACTTAACTAACATGTATTTGGTTCCCTAGCCATAATTAGTAATTTCATTAATTGATCATCAGCCTTTAAATTACAAAATTAAATTCAAATCTAATTTAATCTAAAAATATTGCGAACATAATCTTTGCGAGAAAACAATAGTTAAAGAGCAGAGGGCAAACAAAAACCTCATAAGAAAACCCATTTCTTTTCGAATTTTATTTCCAAATAGCTTGCACACTACTGAAGAAAACAAGCCATATTTGAAGAATATCTATGGATAAATGTAGAAGCTTTGGCCATTTTCGCTCACTGCTTTTTAACCATTGTTTTTATGTAAAGATCATGTTCAATTTTAACGATCGCAATTACCGTTAATGTGATAAATATGATCAGACGTCTCCTTCCGAAATTTAACAAAATTATCCATAAATGCTCACTGTTTACGAAAAATAACTTTTTATTTTCCAGACTATAGTGTAATTAATGACTTTAGAGGTGTGCAGCCTAACTACAGACATAGGTCGTCTGCCCCCTATACACGAAGTCTTCGAAGTAGGCCGCCTTTCTGAAATAACACACTTTTACCAGGAAATAATCCAATCATCAATACACTGATTTCAGAGAAGCTTCCCGAGAAGATGTGAGTATGTTTTTTTACTTTTTCTTAATACTAATACCGAAAAAATATTTTCGTTTTCTTTTATTGTTATTTCATGCAAAAAAAAGTGAGAGTTTTTAGTTGGTTTTCTGTGCTAACTTTGTACTATAAATAATTTGGTTAGCAGTTGGCCATTTCCATTGTGACTCACTGTATGCAGAGAGTGAATGGCAGTTACTCATGTGTGGAACACGTTTGCCGGTGGAAGTATTGTATCTATGATTTGCAAATTGGAAATTATGCCATCAAAAATATATGTTGTGGATGTGACTTCATCGTTTTCCACACTGTCGTTATCATCCTGTCGCTCATAAGTGCATCGAAACAGAACTACATTTTAAGTCTTTCAATTAAATTGTCTGTCTTAAATCTGTAATAATTTGAAACATTTTTCTAAATATGGAATTCCTGCTTACTCACACATGTGGCTATTCCTTAATATTGTGCAAAACCTTCACAACTTCTAATTCAGTACTTTTAACCTGAGAAGTATACAATACTCTCCAGACTGAGTGCATGTGACTTAATTCCCGTTTTTAGTGTGGGATATTGGGGTTTACATTGCACGACGTTCACAAAGGAATTCTAAAATCTGCCACAAAAAAAATTCGTTATATTTTAGCCCTTGCATTTCCCATAACAATAAACGATTTCACTGCTAATATGTCAGGCGGAGATCAATTTGTATCCAGATTTAGTTAGCTATTCTCATTTGAGGACAATAATTAATTCTAACAGAGTAACTACCCATTCGATACTTACATTTAAACAAACATTTAAAACATAAACTAAACAAAACTCATAACAAATATTCACATACAAATAGTTTTCCATTAACACATGTTTTTATTACAGATCCCACAATTAAAATATTTGGTAAACAATAACAATACTCGTAAAACAATAATGGTCTAGCGTACACAGCAAATTATCCACTGATGTTTTCCCCAAACCTGCCTCAATCAGCAACAAATAGTACCAAGTAACAACCGGTGTTTTTTCAATCCAACCAGCAGCAGGGATCCACTTAGTGGTAATTGGATTAACCTTGATTTTGTAAGAGAGTAAGTCACAAACCACAAAATTAGGGCATATAGGCCACGAAACCATGATCAAGATCATGATGATGGTGACGATGATGCCACACATGCAGCAGCATACAGGCAGCAGTTTTTTTGTATTTGAATGGGCTTGACAATGACGACACCAATTGTACGCACGCAGGCGCTCTCAACAACAAAAAACCCTCATGTCTTAGTCACATTATTTTTTTGCCCGAATTCGATGTCTTCGAAAGCGTTAATAAATGTTGTCGTTACGAGTATGTTCACTTGTTGCCATTGCATGTGTAAATTAAAATTGTTGTAGGTTTTTGTTTTGTTTTATCTACTTTACTTACCAATGTTAGAGTTTGTTGAGTTCACACAGTCAGAGGTCAACACAGTTGTTAACTTTACTGGCGGTATATGGTTTTTGTTGTTGTAGTCAAATGCACCGGGTACTTACGACGACAATAACAACAATTGATTAAGTTGTCACGTCAGTCGTTTGAAGTGATTCGAAGTAATTCGAAATGCACGCTTTCATAGTTAATGTAGAAGTTTTGAATTATTGGCAAAAACACAATTTAGTCGATTAATTTCTAACCGGTTGATAAGAGTACTCGTATTTCGTTAATTCAAAACCTTAAGATGGTTTCAGCTGTGCTTCGCCCCACATCAATGCAGAATTTAAAAGTGAAAATCAAACGTTTAGTTTTGAATTTGATTTAAATGGAACATGACTGATAGCCAGAATTTAACAACATAAATAAAAAGTTTAGTTGTAGTCAGAATTTAAAAATAAAAAACGTTTAGTTTTGAATTCGATTTAAATGGAACATGACTGATAGCCAGAATTTAACAACATAAATAAAAAGTTTAGTTGTAGTCAGAATTTAAAAATAAAAAACGTTTAGTTTTTATTTAATTCGATTTCAATGGATTTTAACTGATAGCTGAAGATTATAATTATGACTTTGTGATATGCATTCACTTTGTAGAATATTTACCACATTTATCATACTCCATTTTCCATTCGGTTTTGTATTCGGTTACTTGCTGACGGAGTTTTACTCGTACACCACAATTTCCCACATTTTTACCACCCTCCATGTTGACAAGTGTATTATATAATTGCATTAATACGTATAAATGATAAGAAACGAAATAAGACTTTTTCAACACCTCCAAACGCACAGAAAATTGTTTGATTTGATTTGTTCCCGCATATTTAACGTCACCGAAAACGTTTCAAATATTCACTTAACTTAATGCTCACCTACAAATTATGTACCCTAAGTTTTGAATGAATTTAAGTATGAATCTCGTTGTTTGTGTCATGGAATGCACGAATGTGTCTTTATGACTCCCGACTAGATGTTGGTTGGCAGTCAGTCGGTATCACCGCAGTGCTAATTTCTTGATTATCTCATTCTAACCGACCAACATATGGGAACTATTTACTACGACGCAAGCACATACATACATACAAACATACATGTGAATGCATTGATGTCTCTACTGGTTGGCAGTGCCTCGTAATGTTGACTCCAAGTGAAGTCACAAATTAGCTATGTGTTGGTATAGTCGCATATATGACTGAATACCCAACTGATAGTACGTATTACCCGTACCCGTCGTCATCGTTGACGAGTGTGTTTGTGTTTTCTGTATGTTTCAGACGTTACAAATTTGAATTTTTGTTTGTGTGACTTTTTTTCAGTTGTTTTGTTTTCTTTATTGTTGTCGTCGTTGTTGTTGTTGTTGTCTATTCGAGTCGATTTTCATACTTCTGACACAAACGACTGACAACGTTTTGATTCTTATAGAAAAGTTTTGAAAAAATCACAAGTTGTTAGTAATGTTTCAGACGTGTTACAATACGGTTACGGTTTTCAATAAGTACGGATTTGAATAAAACCCAACTACGTTTTTTTTAAAATACAGAATTTGTGTGAAGGAGAAGAAAAATCGTGAGAAATCTGTTCCAGTATTGAATAAAACGTTCATAAACTTGAACTTGAAAAAAAACGCAAGCAACAGATTTTAATTGAGATTTTTTTTAAAAGGAGTGTAATTAATGAAATAATATTATTTTGAAAAGAATATTGAGAAATTTTGAATAAAATACAAATTAAAATAAATCTCAGATATATGTGAAAGGAGTTGTGAACACATTTAAAATTCTCCTATTTAAAAGATTATCATAAATTATTTAAATGACATTTGTGAATTAATTTGTCTTGGAAAACAATTTAAAGTGGTTCGAAAATTTTAATGAAAAAAGGACATTGCAAAGAAATTAAAACTTAGACGTAAAAAAAAATACTAACACTAGTTTATAAATAATTCAACAACTGCAGATAGAACATGGATCTATTTTACTGCAGAGAAAGTAGAATTCAGATTTTTCTTAATTTTTTTTTTTTTTGGAGATGACAGTGTGAACTTCCTTTTTTTAGAATTAATAGGAAATATTTGATCCTTTAAAGATGTTAATTTTGCATAATTTTCCTAAAAATAACGAAATAAAGTGGGAAGCTTACTCACTTACTTGGAGGCGTACTTGCGTAGGTTGGCACTACAAGCATTTTTGACCTGCCTACTAAATGATTTCCCAGCACTTCGGTGTGGTGTGCTTTCTCCAATCCGTGATACCTGAGACTCTGCCTGTCATGTGACTACGCCTTGCTTGGTAGTAGTCATTTAAAGCCATTCTTGATTCTGGAAATGAATAAAGTTGAAATAAAATATTTATTTATTAGAAAGTGAATAGTACGGAAATCCACCGAGGTTTTTTTTGTTATAATTCTCAGCTTAGTGTGAAAACATCCATTTGGAATTCTCAGTTTGATGCATGGGAAAATTATTGGTTTTGAAATTACTTTTTTCCGATTTCAGTAAAGTACATTCGATACTTCCTTACGTGCCGTCTTCATTAAATTTCATTAAATGTTCGGGATCAACTTTTGGAGCTTTTAATACAACAATCGCCAATTTTCTCCGAAAATAAGAAAGTTTTCGAAAGTCGTGGCGGACATTTGGCTGATGTTGTTTTTCATTATTTATGAAACAAACATCCGATCATTTATCTCAAAAAATTCTTTTTTTTTTAACAACAAAATAACACCTCTTGTTGAAGAACCCTGTATTACGAGTGTCCTGAATATTTGTACATTATAGCTCCCATGTCTCACTGTTACCAATTGCATGACAACATTAACCAACATGACAAGAACTATTTTGCTAATACTCGTAACTTTCATCGGGAATTTCAAAATGTGGTTTATACACATATACAGAGTTTTAGTTGTAATGCATTCTAAGTACGTTTTCTTATATTTTATGGATATTTTTTCAATTACAAGTTTTTGAAAATTAGCTTGTACTCGTTTGTTGGCAAATCATGAAAATGTTGTCATTGTCAAATTAAGATTTAAACATATATGAAACACAAAACATTTGATTAGTTCCCAAACATCTAAAATTGTGATCTTCTACACATGTTGTTTTAATTCTTGTTCGGCTACGATATCAAAGATTTGTATTAGGTTGGAAAATCTTAATATATATTTACCCTCGACACTGATTCCCTGATTCACTGACTCTGTCACGCAGTACGTAGGAATTTAAATAGGCATTCTATAATAATTCTATAAATAATAATAATAAAAAAAAGAATATTTTTTTTTTGTACAGAAATTGTGTTTTCCCCAAATTTTTTTTTTACAAAAATTTTTTTTTTCCAAATTTTTTTTTTTCAACAAATTTTTTTTTCCACAAACATTTTTTTTTTCCACAAAAATTTTTTTTTTCAACAAAAATTTTTTTTTTCCACAAAAATTTTTTTTTTTAAAAAAATTTTTTTTTTTCAACAAATTTTTTTTTTTTCAACAAAAATTTTTTTTCCACAAATTTTATTTTTTTTCGAAATTTTTTTTTACAAAATAGTTTTCTCAAAATATTTTTTACAAAATTTTTAAAATTAAGTAACAAATACTTTCTCAAGCAAATTAACGGGCGCCATAGGCGCATTACAACTTACTAGTTATCAAATAATTCGTTAGATTATACTTGTTGCATTTGAGAGTTATTCAGAGTTAGGGTTTTTAGACTAATAAGCGATTAGCAGGTCAACATAGGATTAACGGATTAATAGCTGAAATGAACAAAAAAAGTATTTCCATCTAATTAGTTCAGATAATACATTTTTTGTTGTTATAAATTAGAATACAAACTCAATTTATGTTGTCATTTTGGGTCCCGAGGGTTTTAGATAATACCTTAATTGTAGTTGATTCTACAAATGTCCGTATTATTTATTTATTGATTACAATACAAAGTCAATTTATAGTCTAATTTGGATCTAAACCAAAACCTCTGGTGGGAGTCGAACGCGGACAGGCAAGCACGCTACCAACTCGCCTACCTGGTCGCTTGGGTCCGTATTATGTTTTCCACGATCCCGCTGCACAGCTACCATGCCAAATTCCGTCAAAGTTTGAATCTAGTTCAAATAAAATAGTTTTAAAGGTTTTATCCTTACGGCGGACCTTATAAATATTCACCTCTTGAACAAGTCCAACATAGTCGACGGTTAATAGATCCTTTCTGGTTCAAGTGAAACACCGGCTACGCTTTATACAACTTTTTGTCCAGCTTGAAACTTTCGTATTCTATGGCAAATCGTGTAATAAATCCTTTCTGGCCAAAAAACGAGTGTCTTTTGTGGGACAAGTCTCTCCACGGGTTTCCTTTAACCAATTTATATTTCCAAGCCTAAAGAAATGTTTCAACTTTAAGAGATGTGGGCCGAATGAAGAGATCGTGAACGAAACAAAGACCAATTTTGAATACCATAAACAGTTTTTTATTAGAATATTAGACGATTATGGACTAATTGTATCTACTTTGAGCAAAAATTAGAAATACAACATTTTCTAAGTTAAAAATTTATCTTATTCCAAAAGTGAGGGAGCTGTAAAACAGCCCTCGTACTGCTGGGCCATTATTCGCAATGGTTGGACGGTTCTGACTTTATTAAGCAGTCATTTATTTGTGGGTCAGTACTTGGCATCCAATTCCAGCCTATATCAAACACACATTTCCAAATTGAAACCGTTATAAATTCTTCAAAAGAAAGTGTTACATCTTCGCCAAATATGTGACTACAGAGGTGATAGTTTTACTTTCAGTTTTTTTTTAATATTTTTTTCTTTTTTGTTTTTGGATAACACAATCGAATCCTTTGTTTCCACTCAAAAGTGTTTACTTTTCCAAAGTGGCTGTGAAATTGTTGTGTTTATTTATCCAACTATGAAGGTTACAACTGCATCATTCACTCTATCAGCACCACTCAGTCAGTCAGTCAGTCCGGCAGACAGGCATAAACACATCGTGTGTGTTGTGAGTTTTATTTTTATTTGATTTTCTTGAAGTTTATGTGAAAACTTATTTTCTATGTGTGTGCTTTTCAAATTAAGGGCCATGAAAAACTGTGAATCATAAACCAAAAAAAAAGTGATAAAAACGAAAGAAAAAAATCTATCAAAAATGATTTGAAATTTCTATGAGATCATAAAAACAGTTTTTTGTCTCCCTTTAATGTGGGATTAGAAATGTTTTTTAATCGATATCGATTGCTATGGAAAAGATTGGGGAAAAATCATTAAGTGCAATTTTCCATTTATAAATGCAAAATAATAAACAAAAAAATGTTGTGATGAAAATATGAATTCATGCATGAAATGTGTATAAGATCAGTTAAAAGTGTTCGTTGGTCATAACATTTGAAATATTTGTAAAATTTTGTATTTTCGATTCAATATTTGTTGTTCCATAGCTGAGTAAGAACGAATTTTAAACTATTTTCAGTAAGTAGGAATATTTCATTTTATTTCTTACAAACTAATGGGTTCACGATAATAAGGCAACGTTTTTCTGTAGCTGTTGATGAGGTATTTTAGAATTTTCGCTCATGAGGACAACAAATTAAAAAAACACTATATAATTGAATAAAAACCATACATTTAAATTACATTTCTATGTTTACTTAATAAATACTAATAAAGTTTTACTTTTTGTTTTAGTAATTCCCTCCACTATTCAGCCAAAAATGTTTCATAAATATTTAAAAACCCTGCTATGCGTCATATGGACTCTCTACAGTCCGGTGCTAGGTAAAGCACAGGCTAGACCACAACTGGAACTGCCACCACTACCAACACCGCGACCGGAAATATTTTACAATGGCTACACGGCCACCCCAGCACCTCAGACGTTAGGTGATCTGGATCGAGATCAACGTTTCGGACCGCCATATGCGGAGGACACAAATGCCGATGATGGATCCGATGACTTTAGGGTAAGTCAAAGAAATGCGATCTAATACATATGATTAAATTATACATTTGAATTAATTTCATTGTCAGAATGGCCAGACCTATGATGAACGCATGCGTTATGGCTTCAACTATCGGCCGCAACAATTTCAACAGAACAACTCGAGTGTTCCACGTGATTCCCCGTTCAGTGATAAGAATGTGTATAACACTCAGACCACTTATGATAATAACAATCCATTAAATCATCAAACCTACAATGATCGTTATGGCAGCCACATTTACAACAATCAACAGAATCAGCAGCAAAACATTCGTTACAATCAGCCCAACAGCAATTTCAATGGAGTCACCCCCCTGCCACCACCACTGAATAACTACAATAACAATCCCTCAACACCGGCGTACAATAACAATAATCCCTCAACACCGTTGTATAATAATAACAATCCTCCAATCACTACCTACAATCCCAATAACCCTAATAATCCCAGTAATGTCAATATACCACATAATCCTTTTAATCCCAATACTCCTTATTCGGGAGATCGCAATCGTTTTGAGAATCCCTTCGATCCCAATCAGGATCGTTTCAATTTGAACCAACGTTTCTTTGACCGGCAGCGCTATCAGCAGGATCGTCGCTATCAAATCGAATTGGAGAAATTGCGCAATTTATTGGTGGAAACAGATCAACAGGGTTCCCAGGAGTGTACTGCAAATGTGGGTGCCCAGTGGAATTTTGAAACGAATGTTAATGAATTTACACAAACGGAAGCGGTGAGTAATTGCAATTTAATTGAACAGTGGGTGGGGTTGACTAAAGGTTTAGAATTTCAAATGAGTCTATCCGATGAGCAACAACACTTAATTACATATTAGGGATCGTGGAAAGCGTGGATTGGAATAGTAAAAGTTATTCATGAAATTTAATACGTTTTTAGACATTTGGATTTCATCTGTGGTGGCATTCACTCAGCATTTATGATTCATTTGCGTGTTTCTAGATATTCAGAATGAATTGAAATCTTGTTGAAAATACAATTTCCCATAATTACAGTAAAAGTCACATGTACTTAGACGTATGTGCAAGTGTTCTTTAGTATAAAGTTAGTTCTCAAGTCTCAAGGTTAGTTTTAATAGGCATGTGGCGGTTGCCTCTTAATAACAGGTGGGGGGAGATTCTTTGTTTTTTCGTGGAATTCCAATGCCAGTAAACTGAAATGATCAGTATTGAAAAAAAAACACAAAAAACATGGAACATTGACCTTAGAGAGCACAGCGTAAATGTCAGCTGCCGCTAGCACAGTTCATTAGATTGTGCCGGTAATAGCCATCCCAATTAACAAGTATTCTAATTCTAATTTTCTACTTTTAGCTCAACGCCCAACAGCGCTATGTTGAGTTCCAACGCCTGGTGGCACAACAGTCCAAACAAGTCAACAAGGAATTAATTTTTGATCGTCGCCTGTACCGTCAACTTATGTTGCTGTCAGAGGTGGGGCCGAATGCATTGCCTTTGGAATCCTTGGATAGAGTGAGTACGAACGAACATCTAATATCGATATGAAATAATGTAAACTTGTTTCCCTGGATTTTAGTACAATCGCCTGATCAACGAAATGCTATATATTTACAATGGTGCTACTGTTTGTGCCTACCAGCAGCCGTTCTTGTGCAATTTACGCTATATTCCCGATCTTAAGGAGATTATGGCGAGATCTAGAGACTGGGATGAATTACAGCATACATGGGTGGAATACCATCGCAAAGCTGGCAGAGAAATGCGAGATGGCTACGAACAACTGGTGGATGTAATGAATGAAGTGGCCCATGCCAACAGTAAGTATGAATAGGAATGCGTGGAGTGTTTGCGAGTGACACGAATAAGCTGCATGCTATTCTTTTAAATTATGATATCTTTTGTTGATTTAATTGAAATCTTTCCACTTCTATTTTAGATGTTACCAATGGCGGCGAATACTGGTATTTGGCCTATGAATCCGGTAACTTCCGTCAAGATGTCGATATCGTGTGGGAACAAATTCGTCCCCTCTATGAAGCCTTGCATGCCTATGTACGCCGACGTTTACGCGAATACTACGGTCCGGAGAGGGTCAATAGAATTGCCCCCATACCGTCAAACATTTTGGGCAACATGTACGGTCAATCTTGGTCGAATATTTTGGACATTATTATACCGTACCCGGGCAAAAAGTTGATTGATGTAACACCACGTCTGGTTGAACAAGGTTATACGCCACTGCTAATGTTCCAGATGGCAGAGGAGTTTTTCACCTCCATTAATATGTCGGCTGTCGGACCGGAGTTCTATCAGAATTCCGTTATAGAGCAACCATTGAATAGACGAGTCCTCTGTGAACCATCAGCATGGGATTTCTGTAATCGACATGACTTCCGTGTTAAATTATGTACTGATATCAGTCAGAAGAGTCTGATAAGTGTACACCATGAAATGGCGCACATACAATATTTTTTGCAGTACCGACATTTGCCGAAGGTTTTCCGGAATGGTGCCAATCCAGGTGAGATTTGTGGTGGAAATTAAGTGAATTTAACTAATTTACGGATTTATGTTGTCCTAGCTTTCCATCAGGCCATAGGTGATGCCATTGGTCTGTCTGTGGGTACACCACGTCACTTCCAGACTTTAGGTCTTTTACAAAGATCTGTCGATGAAAGCAGTTATGATATTAATTATCTGTTTACCATGGCCATTGACAAGGTGGCCTTTATGCCCTACGCTTTGGCATTGGACAATTGGCGTTATGATATATTCAGTGGCAATGCTAACAAGCATATGATGAACTGTCATTATTGGAATTTAAGGTGGGAACATAAGGACGTCTAAGTCAAGTTTTTGTCAAGTCTAAGTCAAGTCGGTTTTATCGAGTATCTTGAACATTTTATTGATTAGTGGGTTTCAAAAGTAGTAAATATTTATTTGTTTTTTTAACAGAGAAAAATACGGTGGCATCAAGCCTCCAGTTCTTCGGTCTGAAAAGGATTTTGATGCCGGTGCCAAATATCATGTTCCCGCCAATATTCCATATATAAAGTGAGTACTCCAATCATATTTATATGTATAAATGTATACACATTTTTCGAAACAGCATTTTTATTTTTTTTTTGATTAATTTTATTTCCTTTGTTGCACAAATTTATGGTTTTCCCTATCAGCGTTACATGTGGGAAATATCGCCGCCATAGCTCCGGAAAATTTGTTATTGATTTGTATTGAATGTTTGGTTCGAAGCTAGGTGGTTTCCTCTCTATGTTTGGCACACAAAAACTGAGTTGTGCAGTTGTAAATTTATCGATAAGCAAAAAATAGTTCATGTGCTTTACAAGCGTTTATTTTCGATGTTGTTTAACCCATATTGGGTTGGTGGGAAAATTATTCAGTTTGGTGAAAGATGTATCTGACAAAGTGGATGACAGAAAACATAAATACTAGTCGAGTTAAACGCTTCTCCTATCCAATTCGATTTTTTGAAACTGTTTCGGTGTATGTGCCGGATATGATTTGGGCACCAATTAAATTTCGCACAAATTAATACATCAAATTAAATGTTTGGTAATTGTTTTTAGTTTGTTTGTGTATCGTCGACATTTTGGGCTCCTTTATGGATAGAGGTCCAGCTAAATATCGGCACGTTCATGCAAATTACGCCTTGCAATGGGTTACATTGCACACACATTATGGTGTTGTACTGTTCGGAAAATTCCAACAAAACTATTAACGAAAATTGCATAAGACATAATGGGGAGTTTCAACAATAATATTGTAAACTTCACTCTTTTAATGCTACGTTTAAAAAAGAATAGTTCAAAATATTCGAAAAACTGGTGCAAAGTAAAAATCTATACTAATGTAACCCCCCCAGCCCACTTGTGTAATGACTTAATTATGACGCCAACCAGAAATTCATACAAAACAAAACATGTTTACATTGATAACAATCTTCTTGGCAATTTTCCTTTGTCATACCAGAAAATAATAATGTTGTTTAATTATCATGATGTCTGCTGTCGGATGGTCGTTCGGTCTGTCTGTCTGTCTATGTTGCCTACAAAGTCTTTGGAGAAATGTTTATCATAATCTTATGCAAATTTGCCTTTAGCCCCGGTTGTGCTTCATTAAATGTTGTGTGATTTAATGTGTCTCTATTATATATTATCTACAATTCGTCTGCTGCCAGATCGTGCGTCCGTTCGTCTGTCTGTCCATTCAGCCATACACCCGTCTCAGTTTTTGCTTTTTTTTTGTAGTTGCGCTTGCAATTTGGCATTTCAACCTATAGTTTTCCGTTGTTGTAACTATTTACGAGTCTGCTTTCAATGACATTTGAGGCGTGTTTTTTTGCAATGCTTTTACTCTACTTTTCAACTTTTCATTACAATTTTGATTTGTAATCGTTGTCATCGTCGTCGTCGGCTTTAATTTATGAACGCTGTTAAAACTGTCATATTGTTTGCGCTTCTTTGATTTTGCGCAAATGACTGGCACACATAGCAGCAGTGTTGCAATCATCGTTTGAATAAATGTGTGTGTGTGTGTGAAGAAAACCATTGGTTGGTGTTAAATGAGGTGCGCAATAAATGAATGTGTGCAATATTAGGAATTTATTATTCACATACCACTAGAAGTTTGCAATTGTTTGCATTCCAAAAACTAGGTCATCTGGAATAATAGTCTCAAACATGATAGAGGATAGAGTGTATTTCGTTGATAAACACCGTGAAATATTGATGTCCGTTGTATTCTTGATTAGTATAAAATGCAAAGCTGATAATAGTCATGTTAGTATTCCCTTCATCTTCGGTAACTCTGTGGGTAACTCTCAACAATTTAGCATGCTAATTACTTTTTTTAATACAAATGCGGCATCATCCCCGAGGTTTAAAGGAAACTAAAAAAAAGTCCTTCAGTTTTTTTTTAATTTTTTCTAAATATAATCACCATAAAGTATACAATAACTTTGTTTTTCTTGGTAATCTCGGTCACAGGAAAAATACCTCATATGAATAAATATGCCGTGCCTCGCCCATTAAGACGAAGGGGTTTTATTACCGAGTACAATTGTCCAATGACCGCAATTCTTTCCGACCTTTGAACAGAAATAGTTCATATGAATAAATATGCCCTGCCTCGCCCATTATTCGATCAAGACGAAGACGTTTTTGACCGAGTAACATTTCTGGCCACACCATAAAATTCGTTCCGACTAGTGGAGATATGTGAAATTATTACACGACCGCTCTTCTGGCCATGACATAAAATTCGTTTCAACCGTTTGAGAGAGTAATAAGCTCATACTACCAACCTAGTACCGCATATGAACAGGTGTCGGGTGTACTCGAGCGGATGATCTTTCAGATGAATCTGTTGTCCCTTTTGTGTTCACGAAGAACGTTGGAATAATTGTGAGCTATATGAGTTCTATCCCGGCTTGAAAGTGGTTAAGAGAATTAAAATTAAGCGACAGAGGTGATTCGGACATATCGATCAAATGGACCAGCTTGAAAAACGTTAGGCGACAATTACCGTGGTAAGCCGAAACTCCCGTAAAAAAATCAAGTCAGAGAAGACAGGGACGAGATCACTCTACCTAGGAATGTGTTAGACAACTACCACGATAAGGCTTGAGAGGGCAGACGGAAACTTGGATATAAAAACCAACTCGGAGAAGAAATACTGTATTGTAGTTGTTGCAACACTTACTTTAGATTTAAAGGCGACTTTGACTCAATCTGTTAGTTGACAAAATTGAAATAATATATTGAATATTTGTTGATCCAACTAATTACACAGAAAGTGAGCCATCAACTATTATACTCTTAGATTGATTTAAAGACCACCGACCAAAAACAGTTCCAGTAATGTGATGTAGAAGATCACATCAATTGTCTACATTGAGTCACTGAACATTTCAATTATTTTAATGTAGGATCGTTACTACTATCAGTCCATCCATTACTAATAAGTATCTTGAATACTTACAAATTTGTTAAATAATTGGAATGGTAACTGGGTTGACTTTGATTGGTCTTAATATTTCGAATACTTTGTATCATTTGAATATTCAAATACCCACCACAATCCAAATACTTGGTGCATGCATGTACTTTGGCTAATATTTTGATTGTTTCATATATTTCAAAACCTTTGACTAGAGTCAATATTTTGAATTTTTAAAATTATTCAATTATTCAATATTTTGAATTGTTTAAAATATTCAATATTTTGAATTATTAAAAGTATTCAATATTCTGAATTATTAGATACATTCGATGTTTTGAATTATTGAATACATTCGATGTTTTGAATTTTTAAATACATTCCAAAATGTTAATTATTGAATACTTTCAATATTTAAATTCATTGCTTTCCATTGTGTTTAGGAAAGGTTTAAATTAAACATAAATAAAATACAATGACGGTTTTCTTTTCGATCTCAATCACTTGGATTTCATTTTTCTTTTATTGAATATCCTTCGTTTCATTTACATTTTTTTCGGTGTCATTTTTCTCTCGAAAAATATGTTGAATTTGTTGTTGTTTTTTTTTTGGTAACATAAAAATTGTCCATATGATGAGTGCATGTGATGCATGTCTTGTATAGTTAAGCCATGAAGGTAGTGGAAACTTTTCATAAACAAAAAAGATTCGTAACAAAAAACGTAAAATATTTTCAGTTTAACAAAAATAACAAATAACAATACGGTTTGTTGAGGGCGTCCATGTAGGGCATGAGTGGTAAACAAATAAAAAATAAAAATAACAAACAATTAAGCAAAACTATACAAAAATATACAAAACATACAGGCAAACATACGACACAATTTTAATAATTAATGTGCTAAAAAAATAGCTAAACTATGCTAACAAAATTGAATATAAAAACTGTTGACGTTTGTCCTGGCGGGGGAAGACAATAACGCCTGAATCTCAATATACAAGAAGTCTTACGGAGAAATATTAACTATTTGTGTGATACTTAAAATGAACACTACACGCAATAATCACTGGACGGCACTGAAGAGAACATGGAGAACCAGTCGCAAGGACCTCTTTTTTGTGTAAATAAAAAGAGTAGCACTTGCAGATTGCTAGAGGAAACCACTGTTGGTTGGTTGTTGTTAGTTTGCCAGAGGACCTTCGGCTGTCATTCATCCATACGCTCTCACCAACTAAAATGGCTGCCAAATAGTGGTTATTATCCTTAAAAAACTATTCATGTTGACATTGTGTTATAGGTATAAGTAAAAATAAGAGGGGGTTCTATACAACAAAAAAAAAAAAGATGGCTTAAAGTCTAAGTAAAAATATAAAATTGTATACAAAAAATCTCTGTGTGTGTTGATACTTAAATTAAGGTTTAGACGGTTAGACGTTAAGAGATGAATTTAGAAATGGTGGCTGGATCGTCTGTCTGCCTCTCCGCCGGTAGGTGGGCGGAGGCGCTGAGACAGACGTGGCCATGAGTTATGCCAATAGACCATATGCTCTGTCGCTCTCTCTATCTCTGTATGTCTCACTTTCACGTTTGTTCATGGGTTAATATAATCTAAGTCCGTTATTTGAGGCCGTTATCACGTTTTTTTGTTTGTTTGTTTTCGTATTTAGTCAAATTCGTTACATTGGAATCGTACTCGTTAAAGCCATTAAACGAAAGCCCGTCATCTCAATGTTATCAGTCCATCCTTCGTCACTCTCACTCTCATTCGGTTTTTCTTAGTCTCTCTCTCCCTTCCCGTCGATTCGATTCGATTCGCTTCACGTCACTATTCTTTTCGCTCTCACTCTCTTCCATTTATCCAAATCACATTTCGAATCACTCTGAAGCTGTCACTCTCTCGCCGTCTTTTAAAGATATTTACACTTTGGGTGTGGGAGATCGGCTCAGATTGGTCTTTAGTGATGCTGTTGGAAACAAAAAAAATGGGGGAAAAAGAAAAGAGAAAAAGAAAATTCGAATTAGAATCAAAATTTCTTAATAATGTCCATAATGGCTAAAGTCATGATGACCATAATCATGACCATGATCCACCTCATGTTCCTCATGAATGGCCACTTCGTGGTGGCTTTCCTCTTGATGATGATGTTGGATAGGCTCATGATGATGATAGGATTCATGGTGATGGATGGGTTCGTGATGTTCGATTTTCTTGTGGTAGAATTCGGGTTCCTTGTAGCTGATGTGTTTCTCGTGGTATTCGGGAACGTGTTTCTCAATGTGTACGGGCACTGGCTTGTCATAAGGCACCTTGACGGGATAGGGCACATGTTTCTCAATTTTGACTGGGATTTCCTTGACAACGGGATAGGGGGCGGGTACATGAACCTTGACTTCGTAGGGCACTGGTTTCTCAACATGTACGGGCACGGGTCTGTCATAAGGAACATGTACGGGCACGGGCACCTTCTTGATCACGGGCACTGGCACGGGCTTCTCAACATGATAAGGCACTGGCTTCTCAACATTGTAGGGCACTGGCTTGTCAACGTGCACCTTAACGGGATAGTGGACAATCTTTTCAACCGGATATGGTTTGTCGACATGAACGTGCACCTTAACGGGATAGTGGACCTTCTTTTCTACGGGGTATGGTGCGGGAACATGTACTTTAACGGGCACATGGACTTTCTTCTCTACAGGATATGGTGCTGGAACGTATACCTTAACGGGGACTGGACGATCATATGGTACATGTACTGGTACTGGGATCTTCTTTTCAACGGGATATGGAGCTGGAATCTCATGGGGCACTTTAACAATTTCCTTAACCTCATATGGTACATGCTTAACCACTGGATATGGCTTGGGCACTTTCACCTTATAGGGCACTGGAATATGTTTCTCCACTGGGACGTGGACATGTTTCTCAACCGGCACCGGATAGGGTACCTTCTTGATAATAGTTAAAGTTTTCTCCTCATGAACGGGATAGTGATGATGATGATGGTAGTCTTCGTAATGATGGAGACCTCGTTTGGTTTTGGTCGTTTCGTCATTGCCATCGGCAGATTTATCACCACCATCGTCGGCTTTAGCATCGACTTGTTTATCCTCAGCTCCGGCTGATTGCTTTTCATCTTCGGCGCGCACATTGGCTACCAAGAGTAGAGCAGCGAGCAGAAATGCTGTTCGCTGTTAGGGGAAAAAGAAAAGGGGTAATTTGGTTAATTCGGGGATTGAACAAAATAGTTATGGTTTTGAAGTGATGTCATTTTTTTTTTGTTGGCGATGAAAGGTATTTCGAATTTTTGATGGTCACTGGCATCACAGGGCAATGAATACTTTTACTTTAACATGGATGGAAGTTGCATTAAGGCATTCCAATTGTGAAAGAGTTCATTCGATTTGCTGGGATCTTGTTAGGGTTCGTATTAGGCGGCCTGTCTGGTAAAGTCATACCGAAGTATATATGAGGAATATCTTGACGGATTTAAAGAGCATTGGCATTATCAGAAGAGGATAAGGTGTCGATTTCACAAAAGCAGCTAGTTGGTATTAGAGACTGGTAAATCAATACAGGATTTGCTAATATCGAGATCTGAGCGTAGTTCTCCGTGTGGGACGTAGAGGGAATCATGTGCCTCCTGTTGAATTGCTCGCACATTTTTCACATTCTACGTTGGATGTTTTTATTTTATACATGGAAATTTATAGAGTTTATATAGATTGTGCGCATTTTCATGGGGACTGAGAAATTCAACAAAGTTGGGGTCTTTTATTATCTTTCGCTGTCCTGTGGTTTTCAGTATTTATATGAAATGAATCGTGATCTGAATTTAATTTGGAGAATAGGTTGTATTGACCTTCGAAGGAAGTTATTTGAATTAGCCAGTGTACAAACGGAATCATTAGCCTTCTATTAACGTCATTAATTGAGTGATATTTTTCTACGTTATTCGGGCCATCAGCCAGATAAATGGGCAGATAGCTCATTACGATGACTCTATACAATGTGAGTATATTTTTATCTAAGAAAGAACTTTAATGTTAAGGATTTCAAATTTAGTTTAGGATTGAGTTAATCTAACCATCGACCAGGTAAATGGACAGATAGCTAATGATGATAATTGTATGGGGCCAAAGTATGGAGCCAGGGTTGAATCCACGAAAGGACTGCAGGATTATAAATCCATTGATTGAATGAGGCTCCAACAAAATATGTTGTCGATATTATAAAAATAATTTTAGTGATTCTTAAAATTGCGTATTAAGGTGAAATTTTTAAGAAATCCTTTTGAAAGATATTATTAAAAAAAATCCCTAAGAAGTTGGAAAAGAATGTTTTAGGCTTCGTTCTTAAATATTTGGGACATTATGGACCAGTTTGTGGATTATGTACCACTTTTGTGATCAGTTTGCTGCCATCACTTCCAAATCTATTGAAGATATCAGGTGCAGATGTATCGCAGGATGTTTTCCGCTTTCTCATACTAGTTCATACTAGTTCACATTGCTTGTGTGATTGTGGAATTTTACATCTTTCGAGTTCGGCACTTTTTATGCATATTTTTGGTAATATGACTTGATTTCTGTATTCCTTTTAATGTATCTGGAGTTTGTACTCCATTCCTTTCATCACTTTAATGTTCGTGTTTTTTTTTTGTTCGTTTGTTGGATTTTCTTGTAGTCTCGTGTGTTACTCACCATTAACTTCATGGTGTTTTCTTTTGAATTTAAAGCAAACTCTTTAATCCTTTGCGAAGTAAAGCAATTAGCAACAATATCCTTTTAATTTACACAGTAATGCTGCATGCACACATGAAAAGAAGAAGAAGAAAAAACAAAAGATTTAGGAAACAAACTCGCTATTGGTTTTGTACAGTCTAAATAATCCACCGGTTTTTTTTTTTTTTTTTTTTTTTTTTTGGGAGGAAATTCATTGATTTCGGTCTTTTTTTTTAAAAATATTTTAATTTTTTTTTTGTTTTTTTTTTTTTTGGAAATTATTATTTACTTTATGTATCCGAGCCGCACGTAAACGTAAGGAAACGCACACGTATCTTACACTTAAGAAAAGCTGTGCTAGTTGGCTATGTTGTGTATAGCTGCACAGTTAACGATTTAATGATACCAACTAAACATACAGCACTAACTTTTATACCAACTTCATGAAACTAAAACTAAACCAAGCAACCCAAACAGTCAAAACAAAACGCAACGCAACAATCAAGCCACCACCAACAACAACGACCACAAAAATGAAGGGGGAACAAAGTGATCCCCGCTCGTTTACAGTCATAAACTCAGCCAAGAGTTGGGAAGTGAAGTGTTGGGGGGCTTAGGCGGCAAACCATGGTTTGGAACATATGGCAAATGAAAAAAACACACACACACACACACAAGTGAGGTAAAGAAAATATTGGTAAAGTGGCAGCAGTGAACAGCAGTTACAACGAACGTAAGACGTAAAGCTTAAGCAAAGGCAGTGGAGGCAGCAGCAGCATTAGACCAAAAACTCTATTGAAATGAAAATGCAAGTTTTAGTCAGAAGACATAACAGTGAGGCAGGGGGGAACAGAGCGAGGGGTGGGCGAGTGTGAACGTAATAACGCTGGTAACTTCTTCTAAGCCAAAAGCCAAACAACACCAACAACAGACCATCGTCATCACCATCGTGATCATCAGCCAGCCAGCCAGCCAGCCAACGTATAACACGTTATTGTTGCAATTTTTCGGCATCAGGCCGTAAACAACAACAACACCAACAACTTGGCCATCATCACTCATATCTAGCCAGCTAGAAAGAAACAAAACAAATTTAGCGTTTGCCAGCTAGACACGTTGCAAGTATTTGCTTGCAATTTAAAACTAAATCAAAGCATAATATTTTGTTACTACACACACGACGACAACGAACAATGCAGCAGCAACTTGCAACAAACATTAGTGTTGCATATTGCACACACACGGACACCGAGAGTCACCAATACCGCCACTATGGCTCTAGTGTAATATGGAGAAGTGCGAAAATGTAACAACACTTTGGCTTTCGGCTGCAGTCATCGATGTCGTCGACAGTGTTAAAACTCCAATACCCTACGCCATACTGTTACACCAGTATGTCATCGCTTGATGGAATAAGATTGGGCACCCTATCACTATCTTTTTTAACTGGAAGCATACAGACATGACTATTTGTATGGTAATTGCGTTGCTTCGGCACGGTGATTTTAGTTGCGTTAGAATTTTGATTTGTGACTAGAGTTTTTAATTTCCTGACCTTTTTCAACTCCCGGGAATCGGGAATTTTTTCGATGTCTTCCCCGGGAATTCCCGGAACTTGATTTTCTTTTTATATTTTGAAAATTCCCGATTTAAAACACGTAGTTGTGACCCTTTTGCATTTAGCTTGCAATATGGACAAATTATGTGTAAATATTCTTCTTTTCGCTTTTAAAACAAGCTGCTGTGTGAGACTCAAGTGTAGACTGTCAAAAAGTCGCATACGCCTTTCTTTAGACGCTGTTAAAATTGGTTAGGCTCTTCTTGTAATTGAATTACTCGTAAGAATTGCCTTTAACGTAATATTCGTATTTAATAATAGCAACAAACAAATGATTACAACTTTTAGCTGAATGGTTACATGGCTATTGATAGCTAAAGATAGATTCAAGTCATTAATACACATACACATACACAAGGATGGATGGATGAATGGACGGATCGATGAACGAACGGATGATCGAATGTACAGATTAGACGTCTACATAGATGGTTGGATGGATGGATCGATGAACGGACGTACGGATGAATTCGATTTGATTTCGGTTTCGACGTACCTACACATCCATGAACGGTTGCCTGACATGGAACTTTAGCGTTTATTTGGTTGTGGGCTGTTTTGTTTTGCGCCAGCCTAACGGTGGCGTGTGGTCAATTACATTTCCTAACACGTTTCTCGAATATTTGTTATAATTTTGTACAAATTTGTTTCTAATACTGTTTGCTCGCTTACACTATTTTTATTTTTTTTTTTGCAATTTCTTTGTTGCTTTGCCACTTTACTGTAGGTGGGTAAAATATAGGTTGTTACGACTTGAGGTGAGGCAGATATTTTATATTTCTTTTAAATTGTGTATCGACATTCCGGCATATTTGTATGCTGTCCAAAGTAATGCAAGAAAAGTCTTCTCCAACACCAACACAAACAATTAACTAGTAATATTTCGGATTTGCATGACTGTTAGCTCGTAAATTGGGTGAACCTTCTTTTAGGGACAACACTGCGAATACAACTACTTGGAAGTATTTCGGAAAATTACAAATCGTCACCAGATATCCACCAGATGACCTAACCGAGCATTTTCACGCCCTTGGTGAAAGTAAGGTCGATGCTCTGGATATTTCCAAGGCGCTCGATAGGGTCTGGTACGGTGCACTCATATCAAAACTTATTGCATTTGGTGTCGGTAATACCCTGTCTCGATTCACATCGAGTTTTCTTAGAGGTCGCTCTATACGAGTTGTTATAGATGGGGTCTCATCCAAGGAGCATAGGTTGCCCGCAGGAGTGCCACAAGCCTCTGACCTCTGACCTCTCTCCTTCTCTATTTCTGATTTTCATTGACGACCTGTTGGGTCAGACTGTGAACCCGTTCTACTCCTTTGCGGATGACAGTAACCTCTGTCATTCAGACTCATTTGATCACCGGCCAGGTCCTCTGGAGGTCGAGGACCAATGGCGAACGATGAATGACTCACTTAACCGCGATTTGGCGACGATTTGTGAGTGCGGCCAAATGAGTGGAGTAGATCTTAATCTGTGAAAGACCCAGTGCTGTTTGTTGTCACACAAACGTTCACCAGATCCAGCATTGTCGTCAATTTCTATGTGGTGGTGTGGATATCGACGAATCAGACACTCTTGATGTTCTGGGCATGAAGATACAGGGTGTTGCTCGCTGGGCTAGCCATATATTCGAAGTGTCGAAAGAAGCTTTCTGAAGCGGTGCAAGAAATACTACTCCATCTGATCTCGTAAATATTTACACCACCTACATCCGGCCTAAAATAGAATACAACTCCCATATATGGGCAGGAGCTCCAAAGACATCTTTACAGCTTTTGGACCGTGTACAGACGAGAGCGGTGGTGATGATTGGGGATAGTAGGGTATCCAACTCTATTGTCTCGCTATATCGCTGTTCTATAGATGTTTTAACGGTATCTGTTCGTCAGATATCCGTCGTCTGGTCCCTGAAGTTAGAACATTTAGTCGGAATACACGGCTATCCAGGGTATCTCATCCGTTCATTGTTAAATGACCGGTTGACCGGACGACGCACTAGAGAGAAAATTCGTTCTTTAGCCGAACCGTTCGTATGTGGAATAATCTTCCAGCAAATGTGTTTCCTGCCAGTTGTGGCATTCAGAAATTCAAAACAAATGTCAACAAACACTACTCCCTCTTTCCTCCTTCCGATACCCTAATTTCCTTCCGCTAACACAAAAAGTAGTGATTGAATACCGGGTGTTTAGCAATAGTAGATCAATCAATAAAGTCATGTACTACTTTTAAAAAAATTATCCATTCGAAAAGAGGTATAAACAGTAGGTTCCAAACAACGATTCGATATATCCTTTACAAGTCATGCAGTTATTACTCTATGCCGAGATGGCGTTCGTTCCTTAAGTCTTTTGTTTGCCCTTCTTGAAACTGATGTGATGGTTGGGAGTACTCAAGAAGATCGTCCATTCGATCTTGAATTTCGCCTATGAAGGCCATGCACTGCGATATATAGTAAGGATATTGGAATTGGAAGGAGGTAGATATGCCGAGATATCATTCGTTGCTTGAGTCTTTTGCTTTTTTTTCGATGATTATTACATCTGAACATCTGAGACCATAAGAGATACTTTAAACTGTAGATCACAGAGTACAAAAAATATATTGTGAACAGCTTGCTGATTAGGGAATAGTTCCCAATTTCTTCCTTATGAGAATAAGATAATATGAACACCTACACTTATTATTGTGAGATGGCGTTCGCTACTACAGTCATTTGTTTGGCCTTCTTTAAAAATTCTATTTGTAATGCTCAGTTGTTCTTACTTTTCTAAACAAATCGGTTCTCTAATATGCTATAGCTTTCGTTTGTTTCGGAAATACTTTATTTAAATTGCAACATTGTGTATGCTGACAAAGTATTAATTTCGACACCGGTTGTCTACCAAAGTGTATCGTTTTCATAAATTATGTCATTTCCACTTTTCCAAAGTGTACCATATTATCGCCTTTCCTTTTCCTCTTTTTTTGTCCCACCCCCCTCCCCCACAGCATAATGTATCACATAAACTAAAGGAAGTCAGTTGCTGTCGTATAATTAACCGCCATTTAATATTAATACTATTAATCCACATTTTAGCGGAGAGGGAGAGATAGATATCGGGAGAGAGAGATAGAAAAAAAAAAGAAAGAAAGACAATTGTTTAATTTCTTCGTTTTAGCAATAATAAAGCATAACTAAGCAAAAACAACACACACACACACAGGCACAAATGACATACAATCTCGGCGGCTGTTAGCCGAATTGTAAAGTGGCATGAAAACAAGCGGCTGGCTGGTTCGGTTGCATTGCAGTCGGATACTCGTACGTACTGCAATGACATAATCAGCTGTTTACAACCAGATCAACAACCATACCGTCAGACGGACAGTCAAGCAGACTCCCTGCTGTATGTAAGAGCGGTCTGCAGCCCATATACACTTTGTAACACAATCTTGCATTGGCCTCCGTTGAGAGCAAAAGTGTAACAAGAAACGAACGAATGGCATCGTACACGGACCAACAACACAAAACACTGAAAAAAAAGGCCATGCATCGGATTAAAGTCAATAAAGAAAGCATGAAGCATGTGAGAAAGCATTTCATGCAAAACAGTAACGAAAGACCAGTTTCCTCATCCAACAACTCAGTGGTCGGATAAGAGGTGCAATAGTGTTTAAGAGGATTTTGGGAAGAGTTGTATTACGTTGCCGGTAATGGTAATGGTGAGGCACATGATAATGATGGCGTTAATGCCATCGACCTATTGACATAATAACGAGGAAGGTAACTAGAGTTGTCACTGACTGCCGACTGTAGGAGCACTTAGTGTTATTCATATGCGAGAGGTGTGAAAACTGAAACCTATAGCGAAACCTCATCCTCATCCTCATTTAACGTTTACGGCCTTCTGTCTTCTTCCTTCCTTCTCATTTTTCAACCTCTTCGGTAATACAATTTCGGATTGCATTGAAAATGAAAAGTGTGCAACACAATCCCGCCACAGTCAATCATTGGTAGTGAAGATGAAGAAATGCATTGAGGCATTTGGTGTGTTGGTAACTTCTCGTTATGGTTCATATATATTCGATATACGAGTCTGTTTGTAATGCTGGTGCTTGCTTGGGGTTTCTTACCTCCCAATGTCTATTGTGTGTACAATAATCAAATACAATTTTTCATATATCTAGCAAACAGACAACATTAAAAGGCCAAAAGCAGCGCGAAGCGAGCAATAGCAAAATCAACCTCGTCGTATGCGGTGGGTCTTTTGGATTTTCATATGATTTGCCCATACGTAAGAGTAGACGTTCATTGCACTTTCTTAATATTACATACGAGGTACGTTGGATGACTAACAGTTTGACGGAACGGACGGACGGACGGACAATTGCTTTTGCGGTTTCCAGTGCTACTGCCAGTGCCACTGGTGCTGTTATACACTCTTGCCTTCTATTTGTGTAGTGTGAAAGGCTTCCTTCCATACGGCGTCTATACTTGTATGTGATTATGTGCACACACACACATATATATGTGGATTATGGTATTACATTGAGCAATACATACTAATGATCACATACATACATGTATACTCTTTCTTATATCTTGGTCACTGGAGTTTTGGTTGTTGGTTTTTTTTTTTCGTTTCAATCATATGTGGACTTTAATTTTCTTTATGCTTTTCCTTGGAATTTTCTTCTTCTTGGTGGTGTTGTTTTTTTATGTTATGGACGACCGACCAAGTAACCTAGTGTTGGCCGCTTTATTTTGAATTTTTGGTTCGATAATATTACCAGTGTTGTTTTTTGGAATCAAACTTCAAATAAGGAAATTTATGTGGGCAACGAAGAGAAAGAGAGAGAGAGAGAGGGAGAGAGAGAGGCACATGGCTCCATAAGAAAGTGCTCTGGCTATTGTTGTCGCTGTTGTTGTTGGGTGCTAAAACAAAAGACTTAAGACACATACGTTGTTAGATAAATGTGTCGGAAGAAATTGATCTTATGACACAACCAGCAACGTCGGCGTTGACTTCTCAAAATGTAAATCGACTTGTATATATCTAAGCCTGGTGTTTGGAAAACAAAACCAGTAGCCATGTATCAGTCGTCATACATACATCCACAGAGGTTTATTTTAAAGTATAACCAGGACATACCTCCAGATACGAAGGGGACATTGACTTTTCGAAATACAAATGAAATGGTTTACATCTTACGCTGGCTTTTGCAAAATAAAACCAAAAGCAAAGTAGCGATCGATTGAGTAGGATATATCCCCTTGGTTATGGGTTAAGAGGTTTAGTTTTAAAGTACCTATCAGGATATATCTCGAGATAAGAAGGGTGGATTCGTGGTTGATTTTCGTGTATTTATATATTTTCTGTTCTATTTTTCATTTATTTGGATGCTCAGCATTTGTTCGTTCACTTGATTATAAAATAGAAAGTCTTTAGAGTTTCTATATCCGATGAATAAAGCATCGAAAGCAAAAACAGCGAAAACACTTTTTAAAAGATAAGAACAAATTTCTGTTGTACACATAAATAGAAATCATAAATGTTGTACAATTTTCATTAAATCTATGTACAATTATCCACAATTTTATGTACAATTTTCATTAAATTGTTGTACATAGCACATAAAATTGATGTGAAATTTTCATTAAATTGATGTACAATTTTCACTAAATTGATGTACAGTTTTTATTAAATTGATGTACAATTTTCATTAAATTGATGTACATTTTTCATTAAATTGATGTACAATTTTCATTAAATTGATGTACATGTGCATTGTTCATCAAATTAATGTAAAATTTTCCTCAATTTATGTATAATTATCATCAGATTGATGTAAAATTTTCATTAAATTGATGTACAATTTTTAATTAAATTGATGTACAATTTTCATTAAATTGATGCCCAATTTTCATTAAATTAATGTACAATTTTCATTAAATTGATGTACAATTTTCATTAAATTGACGTACAATTCTCATCAAATTGATGTACATTGTTCATCAAATTAATGTAAAATTTTCCTCAATTTATGTATAATTATCATCAGATTGATGTGCATGGTTCATCAAATCAACTAATCAATCAATTTATGTATAATTATCATCAGAGTGATGTACAATTTTCATTAAATTAATGTACAATTTTATGTAAAATTGTTATCAATATGATGTACATTGTACATCCATCAATGATGTACGATGTACAATTTTCATTAAATTAATGTAAAATTGTATGTACATTGTAGTACATTGTATATCTGATTGATGTAGAATTTTCATCAAATTGATGTAGAATTTTCATTAAATTGATGCACAATTTTCATTGAATTGATGTAGAAATTAAATTAAATCAATGTTTAATTTTCATCAATCCGATGTACAGTATTCATCAAATTGAATTACTGCTTTCATTAAAATGATGTACTTGTTCATCAAATTGATGTACGAATTCATCAAATTGATGAACCTTTATCATGAAGTCTTACTGTTTTATTAACTTTTGAACAATTTTCTATCAGACTCCGATCTGCTCCTTCTTATGATGCCTTCTAGGTGAATCAGTGCAGCAGAAAACCCCTAAGCATACATGGCTTCACCACAGTTTTCCTTTCACCAGAGTATCGAAGATAGCTTTGTAATGGATGGTGGGCTTCTCGTGGGTCATATCAAATTGAACTACTTTTTTTTTAAATTAAATTGATGTACACTGTTCATCAAATTGATGAACCTTTTTGGCTTCAGTGTATACTTAATAAGATTGTCGAAATCAAGTTGGAAACTTCAAGTTTTGAAAGAGAGATATTTGAAAGTATCGATACTGATCGATATTTGTAAAGACACAATACTTGAATTATTTGTTTGAGAATTTGTATGCCCATATTCAATTCCACTTTCGGTTTAAAGTGAATTGTATCACAATCCCCTCGCATTAATTTCGAATGCTTGAGAGCTTCCGCAAAAAAAAGATATGAGGGTAAAACGTATGATTTTACACTACAAATGATAAATGATTTTACAATACAAAATAATAAATATGTAGATACATTTAAAAGTTTCCAATATAGATAACGACAACAGTCGAATTAAATCATTTTCTTCATTTAATGACAAACAAAAGTCTTGGGAAACAAACATGATAAATGATCGTAAATAAACCCATTATACGACCAACATTACTCAATTGTTCACACCAAATTTTCTCACCTCGTATCATTTTTCATAACATCACCACGTTCATTAACCTCTTCCATTCACAACAGCAACAACAACAGCCATAAGAAATATCATTACCATACGACCACCAGCCATGCCATGCCATGCCACCAGCAATCATCCACCAACCCCGTGCCGTCGTCTTCATTTCAATCACCGAAATTGGCATGACATATGCCACACATTAACGACTTTACATTGTCGTAGACCGGCGGCGTATGCGTTATCTTCATATGACAAACTGTGAGACACATTCCAACTGCGAAACCGTAATAAACCACCTGCCACGCATGGCCAAAAAATGGTACGATACCATCTCATATTTATGTGTAAATCACTTGGCTGTCAAACGTCCAACAACAGGCAGGCCGACAGACAGACTGGCAACGGCAAAACACAAACAGAAATAGAAGTAACATATGATATCCCCCCCCCCAATCACAAAAAAAAAACAAATGAAGTAATAGCCGAGTGGCTTGCTCATCTGTAGATATGCGGTGGCGACGGTGGCACGGACATCTACGCCGGTTTCTATGTTGCAATTTTGCGGTAAGCACAAACATGCCTAAGTGACACTTAAGCCGTTGTAGATTGTCTCATTTTACACGTATGTTTGCATGTCTTAATAATCGCAATATCAACTTTTGCATGGCTTTTGCACAAATGTTAACTTATTTATTTATTTGACTTTACAATGACCATAAAAACTATTATAATATTTTGTCTTTTGAACTGGAAGGTTCACTCAAAAGTGCCCCATTAAAATTTCCAGTGATGGTTTTGGTTAACATTTTTTGTTTGCTGTTGTTTTTCTCTTTATTTTTTTTGTACCACAATCGCACTCCTAATGTTTTCAGTTATTTTCAAGGTCATTGGTGGAAATGCCATAATTTATTATTATTTCTACAAAAAAAAAATGCACCGGTCAGTCGGTTTATTTTGGAGGTTAACGAGTGATGGGTATTTGGAGGAGGAAATGGAAATTTTCAAGATGGATAGGCGCAGCCAACTACGCCCATTCCATGAGCTACAGTTGTTGTTTTGTTGTGAGTAGTGCATTATTAGGGATTTCTTTCACAAATACTTTCTTTGTCCTCCAACCCGAAAGACCCACCCGGTGAATACTTTTGGGAATGTTTAATAAACAAATGCAATACCGATGCTCTTCAGCCAATCTACCTGTTTGGTTTGGTTTCTTAAATTCACAATGACATCGTTAATGACCCGCACTTAAATGGTTTGTTGTTTTGTGATCGTTCGATTCCGATCATTGCTTGATGTTATGGAATGGGTGTGGACAAAATTTCATGGCCAAACTCCAACGTTCTTATCTGAAAAACATAATTTTTGGAAGGCAAACAATTCTATATTTCGCTTTTAAGGGTTTGTCATTAAGTCTGACTGTTTTATTAACTTACTGTTACTGAACAATTTCTGTCTGGTAGTAGTGAATGGTTCGGAACACCCTAAGCATGCATGGCTTCATCACAATATTCTTTTTATCGGAGTATCGAAGACAGCTTTGTAATGGATGGTTTGCATCTCGTGGGTAAAAATGTTTATTGCGACCCATTTTTATGGAGTTATTTGATAAAAAAAAAGAAAATACACCCCAAACAGATAAAAATGTGCCACAAAATTGTGTGTTCTTATTTTCTGCATACAATTCAGACTCATTTTCGTGTTTGTGATGCAATTCTCATTAACAAAAATCGTGCCTTTTTTGTTTTTTGGAAATGAAAAATAAAAATCTCGCGAATTTTCTTTAGCATTTTTAAATTTTAGTTTGGGGATATTATTTACAGTTTATAGAGAATGAAATTAGGATTTATTATAATGTTTCGAGAATATGAACAGAAATCTTTATCACGAACCAGACCAAAGTGCTTGGAAATCATTTATTAAATAAGCCACGAACAACAACAACTAAACTAAGTAAGAATTCTTTAGACTGTTCCCAATTGGAAAACAAAAACTTTTTGCCTAGGTATAAATCGGGACATAGGGACAAGAATCGTTTCAGCCTAATTTACACGTTTTTAAGCCTGACAAAAAATCATTTTACCGGGCTCTCAATCGCTTTGAATGCCATTCAATTTTCTCTGCATATCTTTTTGGTTCTGCAAATCAAAGACTTAGGACACATACTCGGATTTTCTCTGCTTATCTTTTTGGGTTGCGCAAATCAAAGACTTAAGACACATACTCGGATTTATTTAGAGTAAATCCCAAGAAAAGTTTGGTTCTTAAGTCTTTCGATTTCATTCTGGCATGTACGTACTGCAATCGATTACAGCCCATGTATACAATCGCTTCTGCCTAATTTACACGTTTCCAATATAATTCTTTTGCTGGCCCCCACTTCACCCCATCCAATCGCTTTGAATGCCATTTAATTTGGTCTGCCTGTCTTTTTGGGTGGGCAAATCAAAGACCTACTATGGTAATGTAATCTACATTACCATAATGTTATCTCCGCATTGGTTGTGTGACGGTGTAACAATTTTCGTAAATCCCCAAAAAAATAATGCACAACTTTTTCTGGTCATTGTGGAAAATAACTTAATTTTTATTGAAAATATGTAAAAGAAAGAAATGAATCTGTCTGTCTGTCTGTCAGTCTGTATGTATAACAATGAGGAAGTTTTATTTGCTATGAAACAAGTTTTGCCGTTTTCTTTGCATTCGTCTGAACGTATGTTCACTCATTTCATTTTTCTTTGGTGGTGGTTTCTTTACTTTTCATTATTTGTGCAGTTCTTCGCATTTTGCGCTATACTTTTACTTACTTAATCTGTTGCATGCTATTGTCTTGGCTTAAATGCCTCAATAGACGGTTAACGTTGGCAGTTGCATTTATTTAAATGTGCACACAACACTGGTGTGTTAATACATTGTATTTACATTAAATTAAATGCAAACGCTAAACCAAATAAAAACTACTCCAACGAAATCTTGTTTAAGTTAAGTACAGCAAAGCCTGGCGGTGGAATGTGCCGCGATATGGCAACTCTTTGTTAACGTAAGAGAATTGTTTACATAAAATGAAATAATTGTGGCCATCAATTGATTGATTTCAAATCAATTAATCGGAAAGAGTTTCCGCGACAGAAAAAATAAACAAATAATTTTAATTTTTGGTATTTCTATGAAATTTTACGGTTATGTTTTTAGTTTTGTATTTCTTTTATTTTAAATTTTATTAGCAATGCTTGAGTGCTTCGGTTATATGTTGGCTGTGCAAACACTTGTGCATGTGTGTGTGTCGGTTTAAATTGTTTCGACTTATTTTATAATCTAATACTATGTAGACCACAAATAATTTGAAGTTTTTTTTTCTTCTTTTTCGCTGCATTACAAAATTCGAAACAGAAAAAAAAATATTAGATGTACATCCAGCCATGTCTATACATAACTTTATTTTTTTTTTTTATTTAATTTTACGCAATTCACACATTAATTACGCGCTGCAGTGTTTATATGTATGTATGTATGCGGTTTTCTATCGTGTTGTAATTACATTGGAATTGTAATTATTTTTACTTTTGCCTCCAGCCCGTATGTCTGCCTTCAAACATTAGTTTTTGTTTTTTTTTTTGGAGTTGATGTCAACAATTATTTGACAATAAAAGATACTTAAGCAGAAAATCATTGGCATACAAATTATTTGCGGGATGCCACACAGTGTAGAGTCGTCCAACGTTGATGTTAATTTAACGGATTTGTGTGGTTTTGTTTTTTCTATTTTTAAATTATTCGAAAAGAAGACGCTATTCATCAGATGGCTGTCATGCTTACCGTATGAGACAAGTACGGCACAGCAAAGTTTCATAACGTCGTCTTCGAAAGTGTTGTTAAGTATGAACATAAACTGACTGATAAACTAGGACAATTTGAGTTCAGATTCCCGTTCGTATTGTTGGGAAAATTAAGTCTCTGAGATCTCCAGTATTTTTTGTATACAATTTGTTCTTAACTGTTGTTGGAAAGTATTTTTTTTTGGGGGATTTTTTTCAGGCATTTCTGTCTGTTGATGTGGTTAGGACTGTTGGTCCTTCTCATTATTGGGAAATGTCCTTTTGTGAACTTAATTCGGCCGTTTTTACATACAAACAAAGTTTTACAAACTTTTTGGTTTTTCAAAATTTACTGCAAAACAAAAGTTTGTGTTTCAAGTTTTTAATTGCCTTTTAGGGTCTAAAGAATTTTCAAAAAATTTTGAATATAAAAATTCAAATATGTTTTAGGAGAAATATAATTTTTTTAAATTTAAAAAATTAATAAAAATTTGGTTTCTCTAATATTATGGCTTAAGATAAAAATAAAAACAAAAGATCAAGAAGAGAAGGAGAAGGCAGCTCGAGAACGAAATTGGACCAACCGCCCTTGGCTGAGCTGATATAAAACCGATGTCTGGTGATTGCTTTTTTCGGAATGGCTCTGTAATGTGGCCCCAAGTTGTCTCTTGCAATTTTCTGGATGGGCCATTTCAAATTTTTGAATTTGAATCGACTATAATTGACTGATGTATTTTTAAAAATTTCTAAAGTTATTTAAATGCTGGAAATTTGCCATTTAATAATGGCCGATTGAAATTTAATATTTTGGTGCCTCTTCATGGCCATTTATACAGAATCCTCTACTATGTGGTTTACCACAAACCAACTCTAAAATCATTAAATAGATACGTTCCTCGTACCGGGCACTGTTTGGAAGTGATTTCACAATGCGATAAAATTGTATTTTGTGTTCTGACATCCGTTCATTCGGACAGTTCTGACCTAAACATTTTGATTTGGATGCAATCGCCGTAACCATGGCTTTATAAAGGAGTCATTAAAAAGATTTGCCTCTAAAAGTGGCACAACTATAACAAACATCACCAGCACCAGTAAAACTCCACTCAAAACCGAAGACTCTCAACACAAAAACTCGCGAAAAAAAATGCTAAATCATCACACATAAACCATAAAACCGAAGGAAAACATCTAAAAATCACAAAAATTCCCACCATATTTCATCGTCAGTCGAATGACATTTTTCCAACAGCAGCCCCAGTATGCTGCGGTTGCCCGCCATATATGGCCAATGACCAAAGTTTACAAAAAAAAAAAAATGCATTTGTATCTAAAATTACATAATTTGCGGTGTGGGGTTCGAAAGATTTCAAACTAAATTTAGGGGGGAAGAAAAAGGAAAAAAAAAACTACAAAAAATTTAACTTAGATTCAAGCGATGGACAAAAGAAAAATGCTAAACAAGGTTGCTGTTATTAACGACGACGAAAAAACACTGCAGCTGCAATTTTATGTGTTTGCGTTAAAGTTGTCTGTTGTTGTTGTGTTGTGTTGTGTGACCATTGTTAATGCTTCATTTCAAAACAAAACCAACAAAACTGATTTGAAATGACATTTCATTTGCATTTAATAATCCGACCAGAAACTAACAACGTTAAATATCCAATCAATAGTTTCGCTCAATTTACAACGGACTTAAAGGAGAAAAAGATGCATGCTCAAATCATTATTTTACATTAGTGGGCATAGTGGGGGCACCGGAGGAGGGCTGGCGCTGCCTTAGTGCAATGTGATAAATAATACACATATAAATTTTAAGCATTTTGTGAAATCCACCAAATACCGTCAAAACACCTTTCAATTTTTACCTTTGGTTTCTCTATCAAATTCTGACCTATTTCTTTTGCTGTGTATGAGCGTATGAGTAATTTTTGTAGTGTGTAAATGTGTTAAAAAGGTTTAACTCAGCTCAGCTCACTTCTTTTTTTTTTTTACATTTCATTGTGAACTGCAATTAGTGTGCAAGGTCAAGGCGTTTCTTATTTCAGATTACCACAAATTTGGCTTTGTTGTTCATAACTTTTCTTCTTTTTATGTCTTTTTTTTGTTTTTGTTTCAATTCCATGGAATGATTGCCAGTTCGCTTTCAGATGCATGGAAATGTTGTTAGTATGAATGTACAAACTTTAACTAACAATTCGTAATAAATGTCGATGTGATGAGCTGTACATTTTGATGAGGAACTTGTGGTGGTGTTGGTGGTTATAAGTTGTGTTTAATTGTTGCTGAGCTTATAAATCATCATTTGTTTCTTCGTTGTAGTTTTATTGACGGTTTTTGTATGTGTAACGATGATAATAGATTAAACAAAGCCAGTTAATTTCCATTTATTAACCAAATTGTCGGAGATTGGTCAATTGGTGTGGAAGGCATTTGTCAAATTGGCTATTTACATATTGATAAAGGTCACGGTAAAGTTCCCCATCATGAAATTTGTTTCCAGTGATTTGTAAAGAAAAGTGCATTTCTAAAAGATGTAGATAAAAGAGCTCTTAGTTTTCAATTAATCACTTATGTTTTTTCAGCAATCCAGCAATCCGTGAATAATGAAACAAACAAAATATGAATGACAGGTATGTCTGTAGTGGGCAAAAATATGTAGGTGGGCGTACAAATTGAATGCATAATGTTGCCATTTGGCACATTAATTATGCAAATTATATCGTAAAAGAAGATGATAAATCTTAAAAGAAGGGTTGAATAATTTGCTTTTGTTTTTATCTGTACCCTTTTTTTGTCCACTTCCTAAGGTCCACACTCTACGTTCCGCCTTGTGACAAATGCCCAAGCCAATGGACGTATCTAATTTCATGAATTTACACAGCTCAGTGTCGGTAATTCCTCCCGGAGGTCATTTTTTCATTTTCCTTTCAATTATATTGAATAAGTTATGTTGTTGGAAACATCTGCTGCTATGCTGGCTGTGCTTCTTGAGATGTCCACGATGTCGCAAGTCTTTTGTTTTCCGATAATACACTTGTGAAATCCCAAATGACCAAACATCAGAAAAACCAAAGTAGTGTTTTTTTATTTGCTTCTTTTAGAATGGCCTTAAATACATATCTCTGCAAAATTTCACACTTCAATATCAAAAATTGGCAATTGCAGAACGACATAACAAGGAGTTAAGTGGTTTAGGCTTGACAACGTTTTTTTTTATGAAAATGCTTGTTAGGTCATTTTGTATTTGTGGTGACGGTATGCTTATTAATGCAACACTTTCCTCTACTTGAGCATCAACAATTAATCTTTGCATTTCTGACGTGTTTTTCCTTGTCTATCAAATGGTCATCACAGGAGTGGAAAAACTCAATAAGGAAGTTGGAAACGTTTGAAATGTCTTCAAACCGAAATTTGTGTAATTTGTGAGTTTTGACAAACTTAAACATGTTAAGCCTCGTTTACGATAATCTTATAAATCTTGCCTGGTTTTTGTTTTGTTTTGTTTTTTCACTTTTTTCTTTTCTCTCTTTTTTGCTCACTGCTGGCCTGCGCCTGGTGTCTTTTCTACCGCCATTTAATCAATATTAGCGTATTTTTGTGCGCGCTTTTTATTTTGTGGTTTCATGCCCAAAGACAAACAAATCATAATCATGTTGACCGATTGACTTACAGAGCGCCAAAGCTTGTTTTGCCGATGCTGATGAAACGCTGTAAAAACAACAGTTTAAGCCCGGCCGAATGGAGTTATTTTATGACCAGTTTTTTGGTTTCTTCGTTTTTTTTTTTTTTTTTTGGAATTTGTTCGAGGCAATTTGAGTTAGTGGAGTGCAATAAATGTGTCGGTTACACAAATTTCCTGATTTTTTCAAAAGAGGTTATGGGCGAGGGGGTGTGTATCGAAAACGGGGTTGGGGGCTTGGGCAGGGAGTGTGTGTGCTTAATGTTGTAAGAAATGGAACGTGTCCGGGGAGGAAATTAATCTCTTTAATTGCAACCGAAATGGAAATTGGGTACGCTCAACGATTTTAAACGTTTTCATACAACAGGTTCCGCGTCACATGGCCTGCCTATGGTGTTGGCTGGAATGGAATTTGCAATAAGGTATCGATATAATGATTTACCAGAACACATGGACACATACGGGTGTGCATGACTGGGTTTGACAGAGACATACATTGCCAAATCGGTTCATGTTGATGTCGATGATGACAGATGAAAACATATATGGTTTCTGGCGATATGATTCTCTTGTTGTGAGCAAATAACTGGAATTCGACTAAGGTCTTTTGTTATACCCATTACGGTTGTAAATATTGCAAAGATGTCTGAGCGGGATTGAAAATTGGGCGGTAATCATATCGGTGCAGAAGTTTTCCGGAGCGTATGATTAATAGAAATAGTAGAGGTATTTGTTCGAAAGTTTGTGCCTTAAGTCTTTTGTTTCTAAAACGAATTAAGGCGTTTAGATTTACATTATTTTGACTTGGTTTTTTTTTAAACAAATTCTGTTTCAAATCTAATAATACCAAGAGTGTAAATTAAACCTTCTTAATTCAATACACGGAGTAAGAGACGAATCAAAATATAAGGGCACGACTTCAAGAATTCTATTTCTTTAGGCTCCGGACTTAATCTACGAATACGTCATATATGACTGTAAAGTTTAATTACAAATCAAACAAGCTTTACATTATTTTGACTTGGTTTTTTTTTTAAAACAAATGCTGTGCTCAAATGTTTATTCCCACGACTTTATTCCCAATGCTCAGACAATTGTCGTCTGCTGTAAGGACCCATGGCAACAATGTCGAAGTAAGCCATCCTCTGGATAACGTGACGTGAATGACGTCTTCTAAATATCGACCACTTTCACACATCGATCGCTCATTATAATTTCAAGGAGTTCTTCAATTATTTGATAATATTATTAAATATTATTTGATTTTATCGCTTATAAAATTTGTATTATTAGAAATGTGTGAGATGGCTGAGGCAGTTGGCATCTCACATATACAAAAAATTACACCCAAGACTTCATCCGCCTTCTAAGAAAACATAACAAACAAACTATGTAGTTTCTTACAAAGAAAAATTCATTCCAACCAGCATCAATCCTCCTCCCCTCCACTAAGCCATTGGCTCACTAAGTCAAAAAAAAAATGTAATTTCAATAGTAACACAAAAAAAATTCTATTTCTCTTGTTAACATTGCACAAAAAAACTCGTTTGTATTTTCTTAGGATTTTTGCGGTACAAAGAAAAAAAAATGAATGTGTTTGTGTCTGTGTCTTTATCTTAAATTGAAACTAAAAGTTCATTAAACACCCAGCCATGATCTTGTAGTACAAGAGCACCACAAACTACCTTGATTGACTTTAAGCCAAATGGCCAAAACCAACAGAAACTCTCAGCCACGCAATAGACGATGGAAGGCAAACAAACCAAAAACAGCAACAACAAAAAACACGAAAACATTTCCTTACGCATACTCGATGCAACAAAGATCAAGTCGCAAGTCGTTCCAAACACATACCAAAATGTAACGCACCTGTTGACGTGGTAACAACTAAATCATGTCTGAAGTATTTCCAAGCACTTGCGGAGTCGGCGCCCCAAAAGAAGCAACAATTGCCACAAGTCAAAATGAAAAAAAAAAAAAAATCAAACAAAAAAGTCCTATTAAATAATGTGAAAAACTTGTCCCACAATGTGCACAGTGGGACACTAGCAGCCAATGTGATCAGAATTTGGTAATAATAATTCAAATGTCATAATCAGATTTTGCGAAAAGTATGGTTGGGACGCTATGAATCTAGAATTATGAGGTGATATAGGCGTACACAGACAAAGGGTAATTGAATGTGTTGCCAACATAGTTAAGACTTGGACTAAAAGTGTCCTAGACTACTTGGGATTCTGTATGTCAATTTTGTTTCTCACAAAAGTATGCTTCACTTTCAGTATAGAGAAATATTGGATACAAGTATTTAGTAACTAAAGTTCTTCTTTTAGAAAGTTAAAGTTCTCATTGATTTTGATGTTTGGTGTTCTGTTTTTAAATTTGTACCCACAGCGACTCATAATCAAAACTAGATAATCTTTTTAGACCGGTCAGTTTTTTTTTCTGATCCGAAACCACTGTGCTTGACGGAATGGCTAGTTGCGCTATTGGCGCCGGGGGTATTAGTCGGGGCGCAGAAGGAACAGCTGGAGTTGTAAATTCAATGAATAGCTACCCAATGCCTCCCCCTTCTGTTCGACATTTTCAAAAATAAGCCACACTAACAAGATTACGTCACTAACTCGATAAACCACAACAGAAAAAACATATTCGTACACACTGGGCCATCTTGCTGTTTGTTTTGTGTGTTTCAGTTAATTTTTTCCGTTTTTGTTTTTTTTTTTTGGCTAATTTTTCCATTATTTATTTGTAATTACGTTCGAATATAGTAATATTTGTTTGTTCATACGAGTATGTGTATGTGCCAGGGTACTTAATTGTATTTTATGAAAGATATGTGCAATAACAATTTCGTTTCTATAGAAATTACCACACAAACAAAAAAAAAATACCAAATGTTGCCTATTTCTGTGGTTGGTCGGTCGTTCGGTCAACAAGTGCTTGTGGTTTAGTCCGTGAGTGTGTGTGTGTTTTATTTTTGAATAGGTTTTTAAGTTATTTCACTTTTTCATCGGCTTGTTAAGGTTTTTCGTGTGGGTTTTTTTTTTCGGGAGTTCAATTTTCCATCCATCACAATGAAGCAAAGCGCCAAGCATAGTGAATGTGCGAATTTTTGTCGGTTGCGGTTTTTTTTTATGTATGTTTCTTTGAATGGTTGTGGGGGAATGTACAGTGCATTTGAAAAGAAAGTGATGCTGAATGTTTGTGGGGAAAGTAAAAAAAAAAAAAACTGACATTTTAGATCTCTCGAACATTTTCAGGGTTCGTCGAAGGTTGCGATTAATAAAAACTTGGATTGTTCAGAGGTGAAATTGGGCTGCATTCCATGATTCCGTTCCATGCAAGGCAACTGGCCTCACTCTGCTATTGAAAATCTTCAGCTTGATGCTAAGTAACATATTGGATAAAGTTGAGCATACACAGATCGGTCCTGGTTAATGCGATTCTCCACATCCTTTTTAAAAAACAATTGGGACAACTATATTTTTTTTTTGCCCAAAATGTCTATGCAGTCTATGGCCAAGAGCCTGAAGTGATGCCCTCCTCTAAAAAAAAACTGTATCAGTAATTGCAATTGGTTGTTGATGAATGTAACGGACATTTCTGCAGTCAGTCAAGCCTGAATAACAAAAGCAGACATTCTGTGAAAAGAAAAAGAAATATCGATAAAGAAAAATGTCAAAAGGTGCCGTCAATTTATTTCTTTCCGTAAGAAACTATAGAGGCACCTTCGATTTTTTATTTATTTATTAACAATTATATTTATAACTAAACTATAAACATAATGCAAGCTCTGACTACTCTGACTCGGAGGTCTTAAGCTAACATTCGATTTTAATTTAATTGAATTTGCCATTTTTCATATCAAATTTGTATGCAAACTTTTAAACGCTACTGTCTCATTGCTGACACGTGCACAATACTTGTGTGTCTACTTGTATGTAAATATTTTTTCAAATTTTTTTATAATTTGATTACTTAAACACAAAAACAAATAAAATACGATATAATTGAAGACTCCACAGATATTTTCAATTGAAATTGTTTCTTTTTTGCTTACTTTAATTTTTTAAATTGTAAATACAATTTTCTTTTGATTGGAGTTGGAAAACGTTTGTACACACACAGCTCTTACAAATATTTAAATTTCATATTAGAGATTGAGGAAGTAACTGTGTGACTATAGTAAATGTTTTTGGCTATAAAGTTTTTGAAAGTTCATATAAAATGCAACGGATAAATAGCTGAAGCCATGTTAAATGTTAAAAATACCCACTTGATCATATAATTAAATAACTCTATTGACCCATTTTTTTGGTGAGTAAACACCTCTTGTTTCCATTTTTGTTTGTGTAAAGTTAAATCATAAGTAATACTTTCAATTCAAGCAAACGAATGTGAACGTTGAGTGTTATTACAGAGATTATCTTTATTATTTTTTTTGATTAGGTTTAAATTTGAGGGCAAGTAAAAGTAAAAAGGAAAATATGTAATCTTTTTTAATACGAAAGTAAGACCAAAAAAAACTTTGTCAGAAGTGGGATTCGAACCCACGCCCTCAGAGAGGACCAGAAGGCTCATGTATTCTGTTGATACAGAACAAGCTTTTACACTTGAGTCTGGCGCCTTAGACCGCTCGGCCATCCTGACGCTTGTCAGTTACAGCTCAAGGTATTCGTTTTTATTTCGGCATATGTTGGGCGTCAGTCAATGCGTATGTTCGGCATTCAGGCCAATCTATTTATAGACACAGTAAATATTTCAAACATTCGAAACGGACGGCTAAACGAATGAATGAATGCATGAGTAATCCCCCCCAAGCACAGTATTTAACAGATACACATTTCGTTGTCGTTAAACATTTTGTTTGTACAGTACTTAGTATTGTCGCAGTAACTGTGTTGAAACGCTTTGATGCATAACTTTAGGTCCAGTTTGTCGACTACTTTCAAATATTTTCAATAATACAAAGCATACTTTAGGGCGTCATTTGAATTTGTTAAAAAAAATTAAATTATGAAAAGGCCGTAAAGAAAACTTAATTTTTTTTTGTGTAAAATGGTGGTTTGGGCTACAACAGCGCATAATTTAAAACTATGCGCCGATAGATGGCGTCAATCTCAATCAACTTCAGGCTGTTGCTTTTTAGTCTTCGTCATGATGGTGGCATGGGGATGGTAACGGGAACGACAGTAAACGGAAGTAGACACTTAGCGTTTCATTGGTAAATTCGCAGTTGTCGTATATGTTATTAAATGTTTGTTGTGATATGCTGATTATACCGACGGGTCGGAGAGTTTCCAACTGGCTTCTCTTCCACGAAGAGTGCAAATTGTACTTGTTTTTCTATAAAAAATCTAGTAAGTTGTAATGCGCCAATAACGCCCGTTGAAATATGGAAAAAAAATTTTCTTGAAAAAAAAAATTTTTGTTAAAAAAAAAATTTTGTTGAAAAAAAAATTTTTTCTTGAAAAAAAAAAATTTTGTCGAAAAAAAAATTTTTGTTTAAAAAAAAAAATTGTGTTGAAAAAAAAAATTTTGTGGAAAAAAAAAATTTTGTTGAAAAAAAAAAACTTTGTTGAAAAAAAAATTTCGAAAAAAAAAATTTGTAAAAAAAAAAATTTTTTTAAAAAAAATGTAAAAAAAAAATTTGTAAAAAAAAAAATTGGGAAAAAAATATTTGGGGAAAACACAATTTCTGTACAAAAAAAAAATATTATTTTTTTTATTATTATTATTTATAGAAAATTATAGAATGCCTATTTAAATTCCTACGTACTGCGTGACAGAGTCAGTGAATCAGTGAATCAGTGTCGAGGGTAAATATATATTATAAGATTAGTGCTCAACACATGTCTGCAAATTATAAGCTGTAAAGACGCAGCTGTAAGAAAACATTCAAAGCCGTATTTACATTATTAAGATTTTTGTGGATAATATTTAAAACCGGTAAGAAACCCAAAATTGGTTGGTTTGGAGAGTATTGTAGCCCTTGCAGCCTTGGCATCGGCTATGGATGGATTTTTGAAAATTCGGATTCGATGGGGAAGAAAATACAAAATAATTATTGTAATTTTTTTTTTGGAAATATTGATCCACAACTCCGTTTGGCAATAACAGTAAATGAGTTAGAGATGGGACAAAAAGTGGGGCCAAAACGGAATAAAAAAAGGTACAAGGGTGAAACAAAATTTGTGGCAATAACATGTGAAAAATATTTAGAGAAGGAACGAAAAAGGGACCAAAACGTACCAAGACGGAATCAAAAAAAGTACAAAAGGGGAAAAACAAAAATCTCAATCCACAGGATTGCACTTGCACGAAGTGTTCTGTGAATATTAACTAAGAAATTATGCATGATTTAATCAAGAGGTAAAAGCTAACAATAAAAACAAAAGATTTGGTAATAAAAATTGGAAATTGTACACGCTGGAGTTAAATAAATAAAAAGGAATTGGAATAAACAAATAATAAAGTTTACGATTCGATTTTAATGGCTGTCGAACAGACAAGAAAGGAGGGATGAAAAGGTCCCAAAACGGGCCCAGAACTTGTACAATATAAGTGGAAGTGCGGGATAAAAAACAAAGTGATGGCATCCGCTTATACGATTATGAAGAACAGATTTATAAACTTTTCCAGTACTTATTGAAGATTCTGGCACCTATATACAGTGTACTCTCTCCTTGCGGACACTTTTTTTTGGTACCTATCCGTTTTAGACCTTTTGTGTACTTCTCTCATAAGTGGACAAAATTCTTAGTCCCTTCGGTGTCCCCTTATGAGAGAGTACACTGTAATATGTCGTCTTTTTTTATTTATTTTTTTTTATTTATAAAATTGTTTATAAAATGAACTTAATGTTGCTGCACAACCTGTTTGTGCACCAAAGTTTCTACAACATAGTTTATACCAACCTTTTAGGTAAATACCTGGGTATTTACCCATTTTTACCCAATTTCCCCTTTTTACCGGATATTTACCCTTTTCCATCTCCATCTTTGTTTTGTTTCTGGTTTATTTTAAGGATCCCATCTTTGAGATGGTCCCACAGAAAATAGTTCAATGTCTAGAAAATATCCGAATAGTGTATCTCGAAAATATTACGAAGGCTTTATAGATTTTATAAAATCTATCCTTGAGACTCCCCAAAGGCGTTAAATCTGATGATCTTGGCGGCCAAATTAGTTCAGAATTGCATGGAATAAATCTAGCTGGCAATTTCTTTCGGCATAAATTGTTTCGTCGCACAGTCTTGTTGAAACTTTACACTGTTCATATTATTAACAACGTGACACAGCTCAACAAAATCTTGTCTACATGTCACGAAAGCGTAACCAAGCATATAAAGTATTTCTCAACACATTGGCGGCAGTTTTTCTCATTTATGGGGCAATTCAAACTATTGCAGCAAACCCAAATGTTACTCAATGAAATTAATAAAGTGTTGACGTTGCCGAAGTTCATATGACTCCAATTGTTGCACCATCTGAAGTTTGTATGGCTTAGGAAAGAAATCCTTTAGTAAAATTCGGCGTGTTTTGGATAGAGATGGGAACAATTGCTGAGACGACGACCCTTACTTATTTCCCTTAACATTCCACAAAGGAACAGAGGGGGAACTTGCCACGAATTAGCGAGCTGTGCACAATATAATTTGTATACCCACTGGCCGGAACCCACAGCTCAAATCCGGCTCCGAAAAGCTCATGCTTTTCCTAGAAAAGTTTTACATGACTGAGAGATTACGCTCTTACTCGTAAAGTCGCCCGAAACTCATGTCCAGCAGCAGTTTCTGGTATATTTTATTTCTATTTGGACAATCTTTGTATAACCAATCTTACAATCTTTGTATAACCAACTTTATTAACTGAGGGTAATTTTTTTAAAATGTTGATCTCTCAAAACTGGACAACTTGATGAGTATTGAATCTGAAAATACACTAGTTCTCCTCGAGTATATTCGGTGATGTTTAGTTGGGTGAAATATCGACCAAACAACTCTTCACCACTTTTAGTGTGAATAACAAGATGCGTTTTGTGTTTTATTTTTTATATGTCCATACTTGGTCGTCTTTATTTATTTATTTACACAATACATTAAATATATACAAAATTAAAAAGAAATAATTCAAATCATAAAATAAAAACATTTTTTGTTACAAAATTTTTTTTTCAAATCTAAAAAAATATTGAAAGCGGCAACGAAACAAATGTGTAATTTTCAAAATATAAGAAAAGGCAAGTTCAGCTGAAATTCGAAACTTAATTCGGATTTTCTTCTTTTTGTTTTTGGCAGTGTTTAGTATTGAAATGAACATTTCATCAATCAGCTAAAGAAATATTCTCATATTTTCACAACATATCGTTCTTAACCATTTCCTCTTTCAATATTCTTTGTCAATTTCTTGGCTTTGGGGAAGAGAATTTTTCGTTTCGTTTTGTTTTGTTTTTTTTTTACAAATTTTCTTTTCGTTATCACACGCTAAAACTAAACAAAAAAACAAAAAAAATATACAAAAAATTAGATTTACAATTAAGAAGAAACATTAAAATACAATTGTTTTTAATCGGCGAACTCGGGCCATTTTAGATTCTAAATACGCCCTCCTCCATTTATGATTAAAAGAAATCTTTGTTAATTGTTGTTGTTGGTTTTATGCCTTACGCGAATTTATCTATTTTTTGTGGATATATCCGTGACCGCCATGACCACCATGACCGCCATAAGAATGGCCGTAGCTGATGGCATGACCGCCACCACCGTAGACTCCATGACCGCTACCGCCGTAGACTCCATGGCCGCTACCGCCATAGACACCATGACCGCCGATATGGCTCTCAACGTGAACGGGAACGGCAACGGGTACCTTGTAGGGTACATGCTTCTCAATGGCAACGGGCACATTGTGTTCAACTGGCACGGGCACTGGGTGATCGACTGGCACTTTGACGGGATACGGCACTTGACGTTCAACGGGATATGGGACTTCTTTGTAGACGGGATAAGGTTGGGGTACGCCAACCTTGACCGGATAGGCGACGGGGCGATCGACTGGCACGGGCACGGGATGATCGACTGGCACATGGACGGGGATGGTGACCTTCTTTTCAACGGGATAGGGTACTGGCTTGTCTACATGCACTGGATATGGTTTGATCACATGGACCGGGTAAGGACGGTCGACGGCGACTTTGTAGGGTACTTGGACGATCTTTTCAACGGGATAGGGTTGGGGCACATGAACGGGCACCTTGACGGGAACTTGGACAATCTTTTCGACGGGGTAGGGCTGTGGTACTGGCACTTTCACGGGCACTTGCACGATCTTCTCAACTGGATAAGGTGCTGGGACGGGCACTTTCACGGGATATGGGCGATCAACATGTACGGGCACTTGCACATGAACCGTCTTTTCAACGGGATAGGGCTGGGGAATATGAACGGGTACTTTAACGATTTCCTTAACGGGATAGGTGACAGTCTTTTCTACGGGATAGGGAGCAGCCACGGGAACCTTAACGGGATAGGTAACAGTTCTTTCCACTGGAACGGGAATGTGACGTTCCACCTGGTAGGGTACGGCGACATTACGGACCACCGTGTTCACTTGGACATTGGTGGGAATTGCACCGCCATAGCCGGTACCACCACCGCCGTAGTAGGCACCACCACCACCACCACCGCCGTAGTAGGCACCACCACCATAACCGGAAGCAGCGCCATAGAGTGCGCCGCCAGAGTGTCCATAACTGGCTGGAGCATAACCGTGACCGACACCGTGGAGGATGCCACGTTTTTCCTGTTTCTTTTCGACGGTGCTTACCGAAGCCTTAGCATCGGAGGCGGCGGGTTTTGGTTCGATAGCTTTTGCTTCGACAGCCTTCTTTGCGTCCTCAGCATGGGCGAGAACGCAAAGGGCTAAAAGCCCAAAAATAAGCTGCAAGTGGAAGAACGAAATGAAAGTGATGAAGACAAATAGCAAAAATGGAAAATGTTTGTTGGTTATTGTTTTTTTTTTTTTTTTAAAAAAAGAAAGAAATTAAAGGATGTATTTTTTTTGGAATTTAATTGGTACAATTAAGTTATGTTAGAGTAGATTAAAAGTTTAATTTTAAAAGAATATTTTTGTTGACTTCCGCTTCAGAAGTGTTGTAGGGCGTATAATGAATAAATCTTTTACAATTTCTGAGAGTGAGATTTGAGAAATTTTGGGCAACAATTTCGGGTTAAAAGATAAAGGTTTCCTATTAATTGATTTTTAAATCATAATCTTAGGTTTCTGATGCAGCCGGGCGTATGAGTAACATGAATGAAGTTATTTTAAAGGCACATACTATCCACAAATATTTGGATTCGTATCTGTAATTTACTGAGGATTTCTAATATTTTTGACTGTGTTGCTGCTGTGATAAAGGGGACATTTCTTAGTTGATTATGTCGGTATTTGTCTACTCTTCAGCCCAGTGGGCCATCGACTACTTAACCTTTATGATTGGCAAAGACTGCATGTTCCGTATCTCAATGCATTCGCCTTTCGGCATTGGCGGATGCATCTTTTAAATCTTCTCTGAAAACTCTTCCCATCCGACGACATGTTTCCTTTACACTTTGGACAATATTATCACCATAACTTACAGATCATTCGAGCTGCTCTATTAACGCATTTATGGTCATATTACAAAAGACCCGCCAACTATACACATTGGCCTTTTTTTGTTTCTCTACATTACCGATATTATATAACCATTGTGACTATGAAAAATTGCATAATAATGCCATGAAATAAAGACAAAAATTAGACCAATTTCCTTAAAGGGGCCCACTCGACGCCAAACGACCTTAACCAGAAACGTGCGTTTGAAAAACTTCCGTTGCCATTACAGACGTACCAGAAATACATGGGCAGGCGGGAGTTCTATAAAAGGCAATCACTACTGTTTACGTTTAAACAATTGTTAGCATAACAAAATTGCATTACACGCCTAAGTAGGCAGCCATAAATCGTTCATATTTTTCTTTTGTTTTGATTGATTTGTGTTATGGTTGAAAACAATAAATAGTTTTTCGATGCAGTCTTATGGATTATATAATGGCAAAATACTTTTATTATCAAATATTTATTTGTGGTCGTTGTGGTTGTTTGTGCTGTTTGTTTGCACACCATTGTGGCACATAGGATACCGTCAGTTTGTGGCACGGATCGCAGGTTTTCATTCATAGTTGTGTGGTGGTGTCTGTCATGGGCTTTGCGCCAAGTTCATGTGCAAGAGTTTTGCAAAACCTCAAAGACGACTCGTTGTCTATGTGCGTTGAATGAATGACTGCACATTTCACTTTTTTTTTTTTTTTTTGGTTTGGCTTTTGGTGAGTGCCACACACACACAGCCAGCACAGCCACATCATGACATTCAGTTGAGCTGAACGTTGAAGAGGTTTTTTGTTTTGTTTTGGCTTTGATTACCTTCCTAAACTTGGCAATGAGGACTATAAATATCAAAAAAAAATAAAACAAAAACAAAGTGAGGTATGCACATGTCACTGGTTTTTGGACATTAAATTAAGTGTTAAGTAATAAATAATGGGTTGGGCAAGGAAAAATGTTTTATTTATATAAGGTAGAAATAAAAGAACCAGAGAGGGGAGATAAGGCGGATATTGATGACATTTTTAAATATTTTGTTTGAAAATCTTTATTTACGATCTGTCCATTCCAGAACAAGAAGCATTTTAAATATACAAATTAGAAACATGGCAATATGAGAAGGTAAACGATATACCTTAATTGGATTTCAAATACAAAAAAAAAAAAACATCTGTGCATCCCCGAAGTTCATTGAAAGATTATTTACTGTATTTATTCCACTCTAAGTTTTCATTGGACTGAAACTTCATGGTTAAAACCAGAGAGATACAATATTACAGATCTGTGATATGATACGAGCATGGGCAATAGGTCTGTTTTTCTGCCCACTAAAGATTCTGTAGGCCGATTTTCTGTAACCTGAGATTGTGAGATTTTCCTTGTATAATCTCGAAGCCAAGGGAAGTAGGGACAATCACAGGTTAACTGCATGACTCGACGATATAGAACGATATTGACGACTTTTAAATTGCAGTTAATTGGTTAATTGAAGATAATCAGTTGTCTTTCTTTCCAACAGCCCGATTATGAAAAGTCCCAGGGAGATAATTCCCGGGGAGAATTTATTTTTATTTTCCGAGAATAATATTCTCTTTTCTTTTGATTCAATTATTCAGAGTCAGCTTTTATTGTTTCACTCCCGGTCTATTTAGAATTGAAGGATTTTGTTTCTGTTAGTCGAGTCAATGATCTCGAAATTGATTATTTCGATTTCTTTGCAGAAATAGAAATGTTTAATAAAAGGTTTCATCTTTAATTTTTGATCTTTAATTTCATTAACAAATATAACCCCCATTTTTATAAACATTTGCAAAACCTTTGTTAAGAAAAATGTGTGAAAATTGTTTTTGTATTTTTAAACATTTTTCAAATGTTTTTTTTTTAATTTTTATGAATACAGGGGTTGGACTTTAACGTCGCTTTAAATGCATTTCCAGGAAATTAAATGGCTTAGCAGAACCCTAGTGAAATTTGCCAGTTAATTTTGAAAATTAAGCAACAAGAATCTTTAATGCATGACTCGTTAGACTACTGCCTCTTATACAATTTGATTTTAGTTCAAAAAAGGCCGAAATCGTTCAGACCTTCTATAGTTGTCTAGATGTTAGAGGACATTTTTGAAATTGATCCCTTATAATGATTTTCAATAACGTTTAACAGCAATTTTCAATTATTTTTTTAGTACTAAAACAAGAATTGTCCATATTAATTTTGTAGTACTAAAACAAGATTTTGCAATATTATTTTTAGTACTAAAACAAGAATTGGCAATGTTATTTTTTTAGTACTAAAACAAGAATTTGCAATATTATTTTTTTAGTACCAAAACAAGAAATTGCAATATTATTTTTTAGTACTAAAAAATTTAGTACAACAAAAAATCAATTTCAATATTAATTTCTTGTTGTACTAAATTTTCAAAATTAATTGGAAAATGTCCATTGGGTTCTTCTAAACCATCTAGTTAATTTGATTTCTTATTTTATTACTAAAAAAAAGGAACATTGAAAATTCCGCTTAAACTTTTATTGAACATCATTATCTGGTGCAAATTGAAAAATTTCTTTTAAAATCTAGACAACTACAGTAGATCCGTACGATTTTTGCACTTTTTTTTCATATATGAATTCATCAAGTTTTATAACAGAATCATTCTCTTGTGTCTTCGCTCGTAAATCCACCAGCAAATAACAATTTCAGCCATATCTGCCGTATGTGCTCCAACAACAAAGATTAGAGCAACTTCTTGGCCTCATCTGTTGGTTTTATCTGACATTACGTTATAATTAAAACATCTCAAATAGAGTTTTATGGTTTTTCTTCTGGTTATTCTCCAACAACAGCCAACATTCGCTTCTCACAGTTTATAGTTCACAGCAAGTTTGTTGCTTAAGTCTTTTGTTTTTTTTTGTTCTCTACACACTTTCAACATTTTTCCTTTGCTTAACCACACACTTGGAAGTTCTTGTTATTCGATGGAAAAACACCTTTAATCTCTTTCTTTGTTTTAAAAAGTTCTTATTTTTTACAGAGTTTCTTTTTTTATTTTCTTAGTTTTATTTGTTTAATTTATTTTTTTTTTGTGCAAACATACCATGGATTTCATTTTGGTTCTAATTTGGGGAGATAACAATTAACACCGCACACACACACTCACTCGCAAGGATTTTGGAGTCGTTATTGCTTTGCGCTTAGGGTTGCTTTTGGATGAACCCACAACAGTAAACTGAATAATTTCGTCCAGTGCGCACAAGCTTTATATACCACTGCTCATATTCGGCTGACAGAAAATCTCAGGCATCTATCTCAATGCTTTCGATTCGCCCTGGGAGGAGGGGTAGCGATAATCACAATTAAACCGTCTATATTTCTTTTGTATAATTTGCTGTCGCATATATGAATTCGAAAACAACCACCGATCGTTTTCTGTTTTTGTGAATTGAGAGTAAGCCACAGCTGCCGCACCAACAACAGCCTTAAAAGAGCGTTTTTGCCTAAAACATGTTTTAAGCCATCACACAAAAAAGCTTTTGTATACGCTTAAGAAAATTTGCCATTTTTTTCCTTCTCGAACGGCAAGAGTGGTCTGCGATTTTTGTTTTTTTTTTCCCGTTCAGAGAATAATATTTCTGAAATTGAAAATAAGAGTTGTTGCGGTTTATGACACAGTCTGACAAAAGCTTTTTCGTATACGTATACAAGAGAGCGGCACACGTATAGTATCGGTGTGTACATGTGACTCGATCGTAACGATCATAACAACGCTGTTGTGTGTGTGTGACATGTTTGTTATACGTACGTGTATAACGAACGTATGGTCTGAAGGAACTCATATTCGTATAGGTGACTTGTAAATTTCAAATCGATTGGACTGCAAGCAGTTTACAAATAGTTGTCACAAGAAATGCTTACATAAATTGAAAATGTTATTCTCAAACGGAATAATTTGTAGGGTTTCTGCAAAAAGACCTTTCTTTTTATTTAAGTTACAAAAAAAAAAATTTCGAAATATTTGAAAAAAAAAACAATTGTAATAAAATTAATAAAAAAAATCATTAAAGTTTAGAAAACTCGATTGTGCACTTGTACCTGAAGAAGTTAATGTAAATCTGTTGAAAAAAAAAAATGTATTGCAAAGGGAATATTTTTTGGCATATGGGCATTTTCAGAATCATATGCTTTATGGATAACAAAAAAAGTATGAAAACATAAAATAAAATAATTTTAATTGCATTTATTTTGGACTGTATAACTTTAACGTTCTCAAAATATTTAAGATAAACATGAGATTGCGAACGGCACAAAAAAATTACATTTTTTTGCAAATGCCCACATGTACCGGAAAATAATACAATCCTGACATCGACATTAATTTTTTCTCAATTTTTTTTCGAACATGCCAACAAGGCCAAAACCGATTTGCTCAGTTTTTTCTGTACTCGAACTGATTGAAGAAATATCTCATACTCTGCTGTACATAATTTGACATACAAATTCCTTTTGTAAATAAGATTTTTTAAAAAATCTCCACATAAAAGTGTGTGTTTGGAGGAATTTTCAAAAACACATTTCCGAAGACAGAAATTATTTTGTAAATGTTTCCAAGAAATTCTTTACAATATAAATTAAAATATCTGTCGATCTGAAGCTTGAGTCGTATTATTACAAAAAAAAAAACTTAAATAAGAGACCATTAAAATGTACACATCTTTTTTTTCAATGATTAATGTCTTTTCGATCGTGCATTTATACAGACATCTAACACTTCTGTATATTTGCATTGTTAAACAAAATTCAAACTCGAATAACAAAACTCTGAAAAAATTAAAGAAATATGGATTTATTGTGACCCTATGAAAAAATGCACCAAATGCCAACATTTACATTCTAATTTTTTTTTTTAATTTTTTAGCAAATTTGTCTTTTTTTTTTTACCATTTTTTATATGCAAAATTCTAATAATGGAAAAAATTGCTCAGTTTTTTTAAATGCCTGCAGTAAGTAACTCAAAAATTATTTGGGGAATTTTTTACAAAATTTTTCATGATGGCCTTACTGCCTGTTTCCATACATCGAATTTGTCCAAATTGTCAAAATTTAATGCCCAATAAAATGGATTTTTATCCGTGATGAGATCTTCTTCGTTTGGGATTGTGTTTCATATGTCGATATCTAAAATATATCTGAAAATCACAATTCAATACTGTCTGACATCCATTTTATAACGCTTCCATAATTGACGATTTGTAACGAACGAACAAATTCGTTTTATGGAAACAGGCAAATAATGAATTTTTTCAACTATTTTTCGAAACACTTCATTTGGGTCTTTTTTTGTTGCACCCTTTTTCTACAAGTTTTTGTCCGATATTTGCCTAGTAAAAACCATAGTTTTCAAAATAAGTTTCTGGGAAAATCTTCATAGAAAAAATTTAAAAAAAAAATATTTTTGGTATGACTTAATTTTAATTTTCTGAAATTGTCCTTGCCCTTTATGAATTTATAGGGAAACAAATACACGCTTACCCAAATACTTTTCCTTCCTAGAAGCAAAATGTCACTACGTCTTTCATAGTAAGACTCTGTCTTGGTCGTAGAAAAAGCTTTGCAACTTAGGGTGTCTGCCCTCTAGATTTTCTTTGTTCTAGGTTTCCCAAATTATCAACCAATGTCCAACATTCAGTCATAATAAGTGAAAGCAAAACGTTTGAAAGTTTTAATCGATTTTGTCACAATCTGAAAAAATATTTACACTATCAATGAGTACAGCCAAATTAGATAGAATTCAATTTTGTGAAAACTTCGTTTTAGGAATTTAGTAAGTGAAAACTCGCTAGCTGACCTCGCAGACTTCGTCCTACCTCTACGGGACCTACAAAAATATTGACTTAGGAATTTGTTTTAAATTTAATTGAGTAAAAAAGGATTCTAACCTACTTTAAGGTACACCACCTTCGTAATATTTTCTGAAAGCTTTAAGTTGTCGCATCTACTTTAAAGTGTTATGTTGAGGCCAATTCACACCACATCTGATACTTGCGGAAATTTGTAAATGATTTGGACATTAGGTTCATTGTATTCTTCGGTACGTATGTGAATGCTTGTTTGCCAGTGGTGTGATGTGGTTGTAAAGAGCAAAGTAATAGCAAAAAACCATATATTTTGCGACATTGGATACTTCCGATAAGATCAACTCACAGACATCCACTGTATGTCAGTTTGATTTAGTAACATTATTCTTCGATTCCCTTGAAGAAAACTGATACGGTTTTTATGAGCTCATTTGAATTTGGCAATTCAAAAAAAAAAGAAAACGAAAAAAAAACATACTTGTTTGATTGCGAACTCATTAAAGTCGGAGGTATGCGATTTATTTTTTAAAGGCATTACTCGCATTTGCTGCAGGTTCGAAATGGTAGCGTAAATTTTAAAAAAATTTAACGATCTCACCATGTTTCAGACGCTGTGGTATGCATTATTTTGATTTTAATTTCGATCATAGACCATGATCTTAATTAAACAACAAAACAAATGTCCATATTGAATGGCAGGCAAGTCATTTCAACACCTGCTGTTAGGGCAGCTATGAATTAGCCCCGCCCCCACCCCCTCACCACCCAAAAAGGCATAACTACGTTTTTCGGGATTTCAAATGTATGTCAGTGCACAATAATGAATTATTAGGAGAATCTATGGAATGACAGACTTAACCGGTTCTCTCAGCCAATTCATAAAACTGAAGCATGCCGAAATCTATAAACAAATTTTGACATTCTGAAAGAGATAAAAGATTCTGAAACCCAATTAAGACCGAGATTTATGTGGTTTGATGGCTTATCGCCCAAGAAGATGGCCAACAAAAGCAACAAACAAACTGGTTTGAGCACTGAGAGAGACGATAAGCGCGCTGGCTGTTTGTGTCTTAAGTCTTTTGTTTGCCATTCATTCATTGATTGGGTGGTGGACCCATTGATTAGGCGGCAAACAATTCTCGTTGAATTTGCGGAAATTCAAAGTTTTTTCATTTATATTGCAATCCAACAAAGTGAAAGGATGCTATTTTCTGGTTTTGTCAGCCATGATTTAGATACCAATAAGTACGTTTGTTTAAGACATAATTATTGGGCTTTAAATTGCGCCGCGTGTGTGTATGTGCGAATGAGGGCCACTCCTTGTTACCATTTGAACACGAAAATTAGCCACATTAAACATACAGACATATATGAGAATGTAATGATATTACACAATACTTAAATATAGAAAAATATAGCCTTTCCTAGGCAAAGGCAAACAAAACAACAGCAACACAACACAGCAAAATTGCAGCAACCACGAAAACTAAACCGAATTGTTGCACTGAAAATGTAACATAAGACAATGGGCAAAAAAAAAGAAAAAACCGCTTAAAGAAGTCAAAAAAGAAGTCTATAATTTGTTGTAGGCACTGAGCGAAATCACCAGTGTAACTCTAGTCGGCCACAGCCACAATTCATATTGGGCTGGTAAGAGGAGCGTACCGCAGGTTTTTGCCCGGCTTTTGTTTTATCTCTCGTTTAACTTACATAATAATTGAAAAACAATAAGAGAAAGAAGAAATAGAAATCATATTACACCCGAAACGAAGCGGCGGCGTATTACATATTTATGCTCTATTCGCCCCACCGAGATGCTGTTGCAAATGATGGCGGCGATTGTGGTGGAAAAAAAAAGTAGAAAATCATCTTGTGTGTGTCTACCTCAGACTGGTCCCCCATTTGTTGTAAATTGTAAAATATTTTAATCGCATCTCGTCTTTGCCGCTTCTCTCAAAATAATTATGGCAAATGTTGTGAGACCACCGTATGCAGCAGCCATCTGATCCATCTGTTCATTTGCAAAATATGAAATTGTATACGTTTAGACAGCGCTAGCGCGCCTACTCACGTACACACAGAAGCTTTGAGAGTTTGCACGTAATCAACACTTTGACATATTAATTGAATGCCTGCCTAAGTAAGTTATAAAAAATGATGGCAATCAGTCGGCCGGCGAAGAAGTGTTAAAGTGTTTGTATCTTTTGCTTTTAAAGATAAATGTGCAAAATTGCTATGATAAATGGTTTCGAAAAACTGTTTTTGGGGCATGAGGCTAAGTTTTGGCTTTTTCTTGGCGCTGTAGATGATGATTAATTGGTTTCATTTAGTTTTTTTTTTTCGTTTAAATGAAACATTTAAAGAAAAGGGCTAAGGTCGGAAGGGGTTAAATGTGCGATCTGTTTGGTTTTTTAATTAAATTGTAATACCGGAAATATATTTGGAAATAGTCTTGTCTTGTCAACATTTTGTTAAGAAATTATTCATTGCTTGGGTAAATATGGATGTAGCTGGTGCAGCCCAAAATTGCATTGACTGTGTAGAGGAGGCGTGGTTATAAGAGGATTGAACTATGGGGCGTACCAACATTTTAGGAAAGTCAACAAACATTTTATAAAATTCGCATCACTTTTTTTTTGACTAACACTCAGGGGATGTCGCCTATAAATGCAATGCACTGTGTTAGCGATGGGAAATAAGGGTATTGGAAGGAGGAAAGAGGGAGTAGTGTTTGTTGACGTTGGCCTTGAATTTGGTAATGCCATAGCAGGAAGGGAAAACACTTGCAGGAAGATTATTCCACATACAAACAGTCCGGCTGAAGAACGAATTTTCTCTATATTCGAGTATTCCGGCTAAATGTTCTAACGTCAGGGACCAGACGACGGATATCTGACGAACAGATACCGTTAAAACATCTATAGAACAGCGATATACAACCCACATTCCGACGATGCTGTAGGGAGACAATACAGCGCTCTCCTCTGTACACGGTCCATAAGCTGCAAAGATGTCGTTGGAGCTCCTGCCCATATATGGGAGTTGTATTCCATTTTATGTGTATTAGGGTGCCATGTTTTAGGGTACCCTGTATACTGTGAGCAGCATTATTATGCAAATGTTCGAGATCATTTGAATTTAAGGCGAATTCTGTTATTTTTTCTGTTCTTAAACCAATAACAGCCAATTTTTTTATGAAAATATGAAAAAATATTCATACCAAGTGTTGGAAAAAAATACTACAAATACACTTGTAAATTAACTATAGTCTTACCATGCGTCCCTAATTTTCAAAACAATTGTGTATTTGTTTTCTTCCTCCCGGACGGCCGTGGTGTGGTAGGTAGTGTGTGCGACTATCAGACAGAAGAACCCGAGTTCGAAACCGGGTAAGACCATCAAACATTTTTCACCGCCTGTTTCCACCTCGTAAAGGTTGGCGACTTTACGAGCAAGACAACAATCTCTAAGCCATGTAAAACTTCTCTAGAAAAGTCTTAGCCATTCGGAGACGGCTTTAAACAGTAGGTCCCAAATTATATCGTACACAGCTCACTGATTCGAGAGCAGTTTCTCGTCTGTTCCTTCATGGAATGTTAAGGGAAATAAGTAAGCTTCTTTCTTTCACCATGAACGATATCTTCCTTCAGTTGGCACCATTTAATATTGGCATTTTGTTATGATTTATGCTGGCAACACTGTGCCATCTTAAGAGTTAAACTTAACCGTATGAGGGCCTCAGGGCACTCCTTTTGGGACACATTTGTTTATAGAACTTTAAAAATTTGGAGATTAGAGGGTTAAGCGATTATTTCTATACACGCTTAAAATCGCTTAGCTCTCCATACAATTTAATCGATTATCTAAGCTAGCGTTGTAACGAAAACTGTAACTATACGAAATTGAAATTCTTTAAAAAAAGAGTTTTGGCCGACAAACCACAACAATTTCTCATGTTTGCCTTTTTACACAAATCCACTTCATGTTTCAAAAATCCCCTTTAAAGAGATTTATTCGTCGATATGGTAACACTCGCTGAAAAAAGAAATTTTCGCGTTCCCTACTGTTTCCCATCCTATAAGGTGGTAGTATATCTGTCTCTCTTGCACCAGTGATATTTCGCATTTTGTCCAGCAAAGAACAATTCTAGTTTAGTACATTGGCAGCGCTGTAATCGAGAAGACTTGTGTGAATTGTAATAAAATGTTCTATAGTTATAAACATTAAAAAGAATATTTAAAAACCCTCTAAAATATTCAATTAATCAATAGTGCATCGTAAATCCTTAACCTCTCAACGCAGTTTAAGCACGTCATCGTTGTTCAGACTTGTTCGCGCAGTGTTTGTGTGTAGTTAAATGCATTGCGCGACATCAGCAAACAAGCAGCAACAAATTACAGCAAGGAGTACAGAGAGCATAGAATCGATGGAGACTCCGTTGTCTGTGGGGTAATATTTCCTAATGCAAATTGTAAGTGTAATTTACTCTCCATTCTCTCACTGAAATTTGTTAATATAACTGGGTGATTCTCATATGTGTTTATGTGTGTCCATGTATGTTATACACATGACTCCACAATATTACAATAATACTGGTGCTTGCTCACAGGGAGACTTCAAATATTACTTTTATATGTCTTTATGTATGTGTGTATCAAAGGAATAGTGCTTAGCGGACTATTTTACATCTCTGCTAATTCGTTTCATCCTCTGCGTTACATGAAGTGCATGTGCGATGTCAACATGTGACTGGGCTTCCACTTACAGTGTGTTGAACTCCAATTGGAATTAGTTTGTCTATCCCAACAGTGGCAACAATAACAGCTGTTTACAATAAGAACACAACATGTCCCTTTGCAAAGAGTCTTTACAAAATAGTCCACAATGTTACAAATCAAACAACAACAACATACATATGTATGTATTTAAATACATGATTACACATAGTGAGTTCAGATTGGCCTTTTTAAGAGTTTGAGTACTTTTATATTTTATTCATGATACGTAGACGATTAAATCAACACAATGATGTAATTTAACATGGATCATTTTTCATGGCATAGCCTTATTTGGACTAGTTTTTAATTAGCTAATAACGCAAAGCTATCAATTACATTAATATCGTATGGTGCATGTGTCTTGAGTCTTTTGTTTGGTCCTCCCTCCCGCTTATCGCGAACATATTCGAAATAGATTGCTTTCGTTTGCAGGCAAACGAAATGCTTCTCAGCGTATGAGCGCAAATAAATCAAATTAAAAATGGAAATGGAAAATTAACAACAATAACGAGATTTTCACACGTTAATTTCTTGCAGAAATATGATCAATGCGAGGGAGATGTGTGAGCGATGTGTGCGAGATGTGTGATGGGAAAAATATATGAAAACATTACAAATTTTTCCCAAAAAACAACAATAAAACATAACATTTACAAACAGAGGGTGTAAAATACACTAATAAAACACCCGGCATGGCATCGCATCGCATAGCGTCAGTTGGAGCCTGAGCAGCGGCTGAAACAGAAAAGTAGAACTTGCACAATATTATGATTTTTATTACAACATCGCTGGTGATGCAAAGAGCGGGGGGATTGGAGTGAGGCGGAGATCAAGACTATACCACACATATACACGACATAATTCCCAAGAAACACCAACAATCCGACAGACAAGTCAACAACATTTAAAGTTGTTGTGTGGTGGTTTTTTGCAGATACTCTTTTTTGTTGTTGTCGTCGTTTTATTTTTCTGTTTTGGCTTTTTTTTTTGCTGTGTGCAAATTGTGATGTTAATTTAATTGTTAAACAGAGTTGGTGGCTGGCTGGCTGATGGCTGGGGCGGCAGTAGCCGGGCAGAGGTGTTTTGTTGTTGTTGGTTTTCTATGTGTTTCTGTTTGCTCTTTTCGGCTATCAAGAATGATTTATTCTGTGAATTTTCTGTTGTCTTTTTTCGCCAAGTCTTGCAACAGATGTTATGGAAATCTATCAGTTGTTGTCTTTTCTTGAACGTGTGTGTGTATTTTTTTCTGGGTTTGTCACATGCTGTTTAAAAAGCAAAAAAAACGTTTCATTCGTTTATTTCCAACTGGCAGCGCTTTAATGAATAGGCGTTAAATTGAAACGCCTTCAAGTTGCATGATGTTTTTGTTGTTGTCTCTCAGAGTTCCGTATTTGCCAATGTTCTTGCAACAGTTTTTTTTTCAATGCATTCAACTTTAAAAACGTGTCTTTTGAAAAGCAACTGCTGCAACCCCACTGTGTTTGGTCGAATTCAAGGTGGCTTTGGCTTAAGCCAACATATGACATATTTTGTTATTGGTTACCTTATGTGTGTAAGATAACATGAATGTCAAAGGCTATTTGAATATGCGTGTAACGGTGAAGTTGGCTGGGTAGACTTTATGGAAATGACGAACAAAGTGGAAATTCTTTGCAATAACGAATGAATGTAAACATCTGAAACCGGATACACAATCTATGATACATCTCTGTGATATTTTTGGAATATCTCCCATATATTTGCTTATGAACAGTCGTTGCTCGAATATTTTTATATATAACAAAGAATAAAACAACTAATTTAACAATTAATTCCCGCAATCCGTCCTAAGATCTTTTTTTATTGTACTTTTCCGGAAAAACACTGCAACAAGTCCCATGGCTTTTATTTAATCAGATTTATTTTCTCAATTTGCTGTAGCCCTGAATATATCCCAGTTCAAAGCCATATACTCTAAAACCTCTCAAAGGTAAGAGTATCAGGGACACACCACTATGCGATTTGGTTATGGAAAACTTCATGAAAAGGATATGGTCCTGTAAGCGTGGCTTATGTTGTTTCTCATTATTAACGGCATACCTTCCTCTTTATTATGAAATAAACATCCGATCATTTATCTCAAAATATGGCATTCTTCTTGGAATATCAAAATAGCACCTCTTGTTGGAGAACCCTGTATTTACGGTTCCATAACTCGTTTCGTTGGTGTTTTTAGATCCATTCTATACGAGCGCCTGGGTCTACTCAAATTCGATAATCATGTAAAACTCATGGGAGTTTCTCAAGACTATGTCAGATAATTTTTTTTAATTAATTACAATACCGGGTGACACAGACCATTTGGCTAAATTTATTATTTATTATTTATTTGCTATTTTTTATTATTTGTTACTTATTTTTAAAGATAATTTTTTTTCTTTTTTTTCAGGTAAGTTTTTGAATTATATTTAAGCGATTGGTCGAACATATCGGTAAGCCAAGTAAATATTCTTAAATGTCCAGTTAAAAAAGCCACGGATTTTCACATTAGAGAAGAGGAAATGTATTTAAATTATCTGTCATGAATCAAAAACCAACTTGAAGTGGAAGATATAAATGAACAGTATTTAGTACGTTTGGTAATGCCATCGGTATTGTTGTTGTCTATCTTGACCCACCTAATAATTACAGGTCATATAACTCTACAATCATTCGAATGTTACAAACGCCACCACAAACAGAGAATGACCTAGAGTTGGTGCCGTTTCTCATACCACGTTATTTGGTGTAACAGAAATATTGTCTCAATTCGGCTACGGTCGATTTAACGTTTGAGGTTTCAGTGAATTGTGATTTTACAACCTTCAGAATTTCCTTTTAGTCAAATTAACAAGAAAAAAAACCCCCCTAATAACTATCAGTAATTTATTGGTTTTAAGATTTTAAAAAAATAAACTGACGTTTCTCAAATCGAAAATCAAAATGATTTCTGCAAATGTTGTTTGCATATAAATCAAAGCTGGGCTAAAGCATAAAACTCAATTAAACAACAACAAAGTCAAAGAGCGGTGAGGGAAATGAACTGCAGCGACAGAAAAAAAAACGTAATTCCCTTCAAGTCAAGAATAGTGATTAGTCATCGAAGGCGGCACCTTTGTCTCACCTCGTCATCTCCCAATACAGACGGACAAGCGGACGGACAGAAATGCCGTCAGTGATCATTGTCGGTTGTTTTGTGTCTAAGAAACCATAATTAGCATAATTATCAAGCGTTAAATGCTTACAAACACCGTAATCAAAACAAAACGTGGTAGTTCAAAACGAAACAGTCCCAGCCCCAGCCCCAGCATCAGCAATACCAACTGGCAAACGAATCAGGAGATGGCAAAGAAAACACAGCGAAACCAATCAAGCCATTGAAGACTTTATTTGTTTCTGTTTTCATCTGCACCCAAGAAAGACTCCATTATATCTGTGGCTTTATTAAAAAATCATTTATTTGGTGAAGAAAAAAAAAATCATTATGAGTGATTTGCTGATAAATCGATTGAAATTTATTTTAACGATTCAAACCCTAACATGCATGCAGCGATTAATCAGCTGCAGCACGCTACAATCGAGGTGTGAATTGTATAAGAAAACAAAACGAGAAGAAGACACGGAATAGGGGAAATCATAAGATGGCTAAAGATGAACTTGAACTTGAAATTCATTCATATGCTTAATTCCCATATTTTGTGATGTGTTATTTTCATTGTTAACTTTTACTTTCTTTTTTTTTTTTTTGAGAAGATTTGTTTACTAAAACGTGAATGTTTTATGAGGGCTTTTTGTTGTTGTTGTTGTTGTAACCTTGCTTCGGTTTGTCGTTTTGGTGGTTGGGTTTAACATCACGTCATAAACACACACCACACACACCTAATCCACAAGTCACCGGGCACAAGACGTAAAACGAAAGACTTAAGACACGAACTTTATGATGCAGCTTTTAATAGATTTGTCGAAATTGAAAATTATTATCATTATCATAAGTATTGTTATTAAATTCATTTATAGCTTTAATTGTCTGGAATTAATGTCTTGTTGCTTTTCGGTTTCAACTGTTTCAAATGAAGGTTGCCTATAATTGATAAGAAATTAGACTTTGGTATTTGGGTCATTTATTTGGAACGAAGTCTTTTTTTTTTGTCTTTTGATCGTTTGCATATGCGAGTAAACGCCACTGTAAGTTAGTGTTGAGGCTGACTCGTTTGGAATTAATTGATGTTATAGGATTTGTGTTATAAATTTAAAACCAGCAGTAAAAAGTGATTATTTGGGAAATTACTCAGTTGTTATTCCTCCGCAGAAGTAACGAGAAAATGTAAAAAAAAACATTTAAATGGATATTGAAGTGTTAACGAGAATATGTCTGTGTGTGTGTACATTCTAAGCTCTTTTTTCTGTTATCCAAACCTGTGGGAGCGAAGTTTCGAATATTTTTCTTTAAGCCTAGCTCACTTAACACTGAAATAAGAACATTTGCTTATTGAGGATTTAGAAGTGTTTTTTGTTTTCGCAACAAAAAAAAAATCAAAAAAAATTTAATGACTTATTTCGATGCCTCAGCAATTAAATCAAAATAGAAATGTTGCAATTACAATCAACAACAAGAAGAAGAAAAAAACAACACCAAAATCACCGATTTTTCCGCTGGCCATTCTTAACGATTTGGTGGTGTTGTTGTTGAGGTTTTCATTTGGCTTTTTGCATTGTCGTTATTCGAAGTGTGGTATCTTGGAATTGTAATCGTGTCGTTTTTCGCAGTGACCTCCAAATGATATTTTCACAAAACCAACAAAAAAAAAAAAAAAAAACAACAACAACAAAAAAGTAAAAATCGTCGTCTATATATTGTTGTCGCTATGGTATTATAGTTCTTTATAGTATGTTTGTTGTTGTTGTACTGATGTTTTTGGGTGATTTTTTCCTTCATTAGAGCAGTTGAGCGCGCGAAACTTATTACGATTTCTTTCCAAGCTGTTTGGCTTACTCTACAGATGGATGTGACTTTGTGGCAAAGTTTGTTCTTTTTTTGGTGTTCAGTGTTTTGTTTTGGCCACTAAGAAGTTTAGACTATGACTTTGGTGTTGCTGCTGCCGCCGTTTGTTACCATTACAGAGGATATTGCACAATATTGTGTATTGCTGTGACTTTGTGTTTTTGGCCGTTTTCGGTCTTTGAATGGTTATTGTTATTGGAGTGTTGGCTGTGCTGGCTGTGCTGGCTGGCTGGCTGTTTTGCCGTTTGCTTTAAATGTTACGAAGCCTGACAACAAGTGCCTCATCTGGCAGTAATTAATGTGCAATGCTTATGGCCAGTGTTTGTTGTTTTTGGTCGCTTGAAAACTGCATCAAGTAAGAGCTCCTCAGTCGTCCGAACATTAATGCAAAGAATGCCAAACGCTTGCACTATGGAGACCTTCTGCCAGCCAGCCAACCAGCCAACTAATGCAAGTATAATGTTAATGATTGCCTTTGAGACGGTAGCCTGATGTTATAGTTTTTGTTTTTTTTTTTTATAGACATACCAACAACTACAACACTAAATATTAATTATGGCTTCAAAATGTTGTGTGCTGTGGTCTAAAGAAGAATGTTAACTGCGATACGTGTGTGTGTATCGGTTTTTCTTTTATGAAAATTTATATATGTGTATATATGTAACACTGTGGCTGGGTATGAGGATTGTATGGAAAGTGTAGAATAGGTAAGACTTCAAATGTAAAGTGGTCTATATGTAGTTAGTCTGCGAAAGAAGAATTGTTTAAGGAATGTCAAGCTATATTTTTAAACTTAAACTAGTCTCAATAGCCTCGAAAGTTTTTGGCCCTTGTATTGTAATAAAAAAAAATAAAAAATAAAAAAATAAAAAATATAAAAATATAAAAATATAAAAATATAAAAATATAAAAATATAAAAATATAAAAATATAAAAATATAAAAATATAAAAATATAAAAATATAAAAATATAAAAATATAAAAATATAAAAATATAAAAATATAAAAATATAAAAATATAAAAATATAAAAATATAAAAATATAAAAATATAAAAATATAAAAATATAAAAATATAAAAATATAAAAATATAAAAATATAAAAATATAAAAATATAAAAATATAAAAATATAAAAATATAAAAATATAAAAATATAAAAATATAAAAATATAAAAATATAAAAATATAAAAATATAAAAATATAAAAATATAAAAATATAAAAATATAAAAATATAAAAATATAAAAATATAAAAATATAAAAATATAAAAATATAAAAATATAAAAATATAAAAATATAAAAATATAAAAATATAAAAATATAAAAATATAAAAATATAAAAATATAAAAATATAAAAATATAAAAATATAAAAATATAAAAATATAAAAATATAAAAATATAAAAATATAAAAATATAAAAATATAAAAATATAAAAATATAAAAATATAAAAATATAAAAATATAAAAATATAAAAATATAAAAATATAAAAATATAAAAATATAAAAATATAAAAATATAAAAATATAAAAATATAAAAATATAAAAATATAAAAATATAAAAATATAAAAATATAAAAATATAAAAATATAAAAATATAAAAATATAAAAATATAAAAATATAAAAATATAAAAATATAAAAATATAAAAATATAAAAATATAAAAATATAAAAATATAAAAATATAAAAATATAAAAATATAAAAATATAAAAATATAAAAACATAAAAACATAAATATATAAAAATATAAAAATATAAAAATATAAAAATATAAAAATATAAAAATATAAAAATATAAAAATATAAAAATATAAAAATATAAAAATATAAAAATATAAAAATATAAAAATATAAAAATATAAAAATATAAGAATACAAAAATATAAAAATATGAAATTAGTGAGCTGTGCGCGATATACTTTGTACACTCACTGACCGGGATCTGCTGCTTAAAGCCGACACCGAATGGCTAATGCTTTTCTAGAGAAGTTTTACATGGCTTAGAGATTACTGTCTTACTCGTAATGTCGCCAACATTTACGAGGTGGAAACAGCCGCTGAAAAAATGTTTGATGGTCTTACCCGGTTTCGAATTCGCACACACTACCTAGCACACCACGGCCTTCCACAATTTATTTTACCAGAAACTATCAATAATCTAAGTTAAAATAAAAATATTCAGGAAACAGTTGTGTTAGAGTTTGGATTTTTCCAAATTTCGCCCTCAGCGCCTTTAGATATCAAATGTTTTACACTACTGAAGACAATAAATTTATAATACCTCGTTTTTTTTTTCCTATAATCCCCTAATTTTAATAATTACAATCTCAGTTATATTTAGACCGGTCCTCGTTAAACTCGTACAACTATTTCTTCATTTGCCTTTAGTTTCCCAGCAAATGTGCCAATTGTCTTCTTGGAAACTTGTTAATCCCTTGCCCCAGACGACATGTAAGAAATCTTTAAAAACATTTCTTTGCAAATATGTTCCCCTTAGCTTACATGAATCGTACATATAATTAAGCCCTGTTTTACCCGGTATTTAGCTACTGTTTTTTTTTTCTTTGGTTTTCTTTCTTTCTTTCTGCTCCTATTTGTTTTTCACAAATATCTTAAATTGATTACATAATAAACTCTTTGGCTGTTGTTCACAATTTGACTCTTCATCTTTGGTGGCAGCGGTGGCGTTGTTGTTTTTCTTCTTCTTTCTGTATTGCTTAAATTGGTCTTTGTTTTATGTTGAAAATTATGTGTGAATTTTTTCATTTTTTTCTTCTTCTTCTTGCGACGAAGATTCGATCTGTGTTGTGAGTGTATGTGTTTCTTTCATAGACATTACAGACACTTGGAATTGGTCTTTATAAGACACTAAGTCAGTGTGTCACTCTAAGGCAAACGAGATTTTCGCCGTGTTGTAACGATGAGTGGATATATGGCGGTTTGTTTGGAGATACTTTACAAGAAAATGAAGAAAAAAAAATCGTTGTGCCTGAAGTCTTTTGTTTGTTAAAGGTAGCCAACAGTTCTGAGTTTGTGTCTTAAGTCTTGTCTTGTAGTTAAAGGAGGATAACAATTCTGATTTTTCAGTGGCTACTGAGCTATTGTTTTATACACATAAGTATTTTTAATAGGGTTTACAAGTTCTTTACAATTTCTGGCTAGCATTTTTTTTTCATATATTTTTTGAATAGATTTGTGTTATAAATAAACATCTGTTGAATATTTAAAGCTCTTAATCAATCACTGGGGTTACATTTAAACGTACATTATCGATGTCCTAATAAAGGGTCCGCCATCTAACGTTTTTTCTTTCAACTTTAAAATACATTATTCATAAGTGATTTCGTCAACTGAAATATTATTAGAATTATTGAGATTGGCTATTCAACTTGAGCCTATTGTTAGTATCCACACAACCCACTCCTTAGCAAACAAGATCATTACCAGGGCTCAATGTTGAATCTATTTGTCTCCGACTTTTATTTTCAATGACAATTCGTCATGGCTTCGATCTTGAGTGAGAATCTATTGTCTTTTCATTCTGGTCGATTTAAGCTTACTTTGGATTAAGACATTAAAAAATATACGAAACTGGTCTTAGGTCTTTTTGTCTTGTTGAGACTTTTGTTTACTCGAATTCATTTCATCGCAGATACCAATTTCAATGTAAATTTAAACGATATCACTTTTAAACAACTAGTCTTCACTGAAGACACTTCTTAATGGTTTCGGCCATGTGGGTAATACTGTTGGTGTTCCCCGGTTATGGGTTCTGTTTTTCTGATCTTGACACACCTCCGAATTTAATGCAATACCTGTGTGTGTCTTAAGTCTTTTGTTTGAATTCCCATATTTTCCGATTACTCTCTTTGACAAAGCTTTTTTACAAATTGGTCTGATGTATTGTGTTAACTTACAATGGCCTGCGAATGATTTGCATTTGAATGCACCAAAAGCAGAACAATCAATTACAGATGGAAGATTTTCAACCAATTATGGATTCTAATAGTCTATTATAGTTAGAGCTATTGAAATGGAGTGACCTTGATAACGACCTGATGAGAAATGAGATTGAAAAGCTCACATACATTTTTAAAAATGCAATTCCATTTATATTTAATTCTATATTAACGGATTAACAGATTAATTCCAAAAATGTTTTCTTTTTTTTTATTTGAATGGAGTCTCATTTTACCACACCCACATTTGTAGGTCTATTTTTTAATGCGCTAAAATTAGTCTGCATTATTGTATTTTTCAGTGTTAAATGATAATGCTTGAACAATTTTTATGAGCTGTGTTTAAAGAGTTTGCATTGTTTTTTTTGGATGAATCTCAAACCTGCTGATATATTAACACATCAATCAGCCTATGGTGATCTTTTTAAACAAATTTAATGAAAGTTATTGTCTGATGTTTTTCAAATTCCATATTACGGCCATTTTTAATGGTTTTTTTTTTAATTAACGTAATGCGAGAAATAAAAATCAGCCAAATTTTTTTATAACCCTTTCATATATAAGTTTTTTGTTCCCTATTGAATCCAAGGTTAAAGTGGATTCTACATTAGATAGGTCGGTTGGTGAATGTTTTCAAAACAAAACAAAAATTAAACTTTTATTTTTACTAACACTCTGTGTTTGTGATCTGAAAGAAGGCTATTGGTGGGAGGAAAGAGGGAGCAGTGTTTGACTTTGAGAAAGTCACAGCTAGCAGGAAAGACAGTTGCCGGAACAGTATTCCACATACTAACAGTTTTCTACCGGCCCTTTTGAAGATGAACGGATGAGTGTGCCTGGGAAACCGCATATCCCGCCTGAATGTCCTAACATCAGTGACTAGACCACTTTGCGATTTGGTTATGGAAAATTTCATGAACAGAATATGGCCCTGTAAGCGTGATCGTGGTGGCCATTTGGCTGATGTTGTTTCTCATTATTAACGGCATACCTTCCTTTTTATTATGAAATAAACATCCAATCATTTATCTCAAAAAAATTCGATTTTTCTTTGAATATCAAAATAATACCTCTTGTTGGAGTACCCTGTACTTCGAAATCATTTTTTTTTTTAATTTTTCCAATTTTGACTGAAGTTTCTTTCAGAAGTCCTAAATATTAAAGAAAATATTTCAAAACTTTTCAGCCTACTGAAATAAGAAATTTTAAAAATTAAACGGGGTCACTCCCGACATTCCTAGACTTACTTATTATCCTACACATTTCGTGAATAGGCGGGAAACCCTTCATTCCTACAACGTCTGGAAATTCTAAAAATGTGGACTTTTCTGTAATTCACTGTTCTGTCCACGTTGTGGCGATTATTTATCATAAATCCTCTACAGAGTTTTCGGGAGGAAATAGGCGATTTGTTCGTCCATCTGTCCCAGGCAACATGGACTTTAGTCCAGTCCGATTAAATCAATGGTGCATTGTCTAACATAATATTGTTCTGGAGTCTATAATCGATAAAGCCAAATTATCAAAATTCCACAGTCCAGTTTTAGGTGTAGATGAAACTGCTGTATGTGTTCTAAGTCTTTTGTTGTGATTGCCCTTTCACAATGAAACGGTATTCTACACATGTTTGTTTATAAATTAGACTTTTTTTTTGGTCATATTAAATTCCATGGAAATATTTTACTGTCAGATATCTGCAGTGTTGGGGTTTATTTACACATGGACAATTGTATATCATGCTAGTAGCCCACCGTCTTAATTATGTAGCAACCATGTTTTGTGCATTTCTAATTGTTGAATTTTAATTCCGAACATCTGGCTGCACACCGAAATCACCGGCACATTTTGCTTATTGTCCCAGTGTATTTTTTATTTTGTTGGTAACCAATGTAAAGTGTTTGAAACATTGTTGGCCATGTCGGGGCAAATAAAGCCATAAAACAAAACCATGGCAAACACGCATCTCTTGTCAGGCTCTCAACGATTTGCAATAGATTAAAATTAATTTCGTTTGCTCTGTTTGTTTTAAAGTGTTGGCCGTTGTCGTTTTTGTGTTTGTTTGTTCATTTTTTTTTTTTGGTTACTGTGACATGTAGTGGCTTTTTTTCTTCTTCTTATTTTGAGACACCGTTTGGTATGACTTCAATAGTTGATGTTTGTTCGGTTTGACCGAATCGAACGAGTCATCTTTTTGCCAATGTAATGCATATTCGAAAGAAAAAAAAAATAAACTAGAGCACCGAACGCCGAAGCAACAATTGCAGCCAAGTGTTGTGTGCAAAGCCAACAATTGAATGCTACAACTTTTTTCTTATTCTACTACTTTTAACAAGTTGTTGTTGTTGTTGTTGCAGCAAATCAACGATGAGGTAATATTTCAATTTTGAGATTAAATAAAGAAACGATTTTTCCAACAATTTGCTAGAAATTTTTGGGACAAGAGAAAAATGTGTGCTGGGGAATTGTGGCTGTGGCCCCGTTGCCACCGTTGGTTGATGTTAAGTAATTTTGCCATTAAGTAGTTAAACGTGACTGATCTTTTGGCGAACTTGTTGTGCTGGCCCTCCTTAGACTGTTTTGATGTCTGCCAAAACTCTCCGAATTTTCTTTGGTGGCCGTCAGTCAGTCGCTGGTGTTGGCGTTTCCCTCCCCCCAAAAAAAAAAAAACGTTGCTTTTTGGCTGTTAAGAAGCTAAAAACGCCTTCGGTGTGCGACGTCTGCAACACGAACGAACAATGCAACATTAAATTAGTCAAGCCATTATCTGGCCAATACAAATCATGTACATAATTTTTGTTTAAACACTTCATAATTTTTTTTTTTGAAAGTTCATGTAAAGTGTTATCCATATGTTTGCCGTAGTGATGAGAAAATTGCCAGATGTTGTCATAAGTTTATTTCGGATCAACAGATTTCCAATTTATCAACCATAATTGATAAAGCCTCCCAATATTAATAGAGCAACTATCACTTTTTCTCGCAACATCGATTTGCTGCGATACATTTTTTTTCTGTTGGCGATTTTTGCAAAAAGCTATGCAAATTCGTGATGGGTATTGTTGTCCGATTCTATTGTGTCTGTTAAAAAGATCTGCTAATCTGTGTTCAATTTGAATGCTATGATTAAATGTCAAAACGTCGTTCTAACACTTTGTCGTATTAATCACCTTATTGGTGTATTGTTAACCAATAAGGGGAATGATAAGATTCTTTGTTTAACAAGATCAGTATTGCCTTCAAACACAATTGTTGGCAACAAAAAAAAAAAAACTTGATTCTTTTTTATTTGTTTGAATTCGCGAGCCAATTGACAACAATAGTCAACAGAAAAATATAAGATTTTAAGGAAATGATTGTTTCATTTGTTTTTAAATCTGAAAGTGTATAATTTTTATTTTATTATACAAAGGATTTTGCTGATGATAATTTAGCTGATTATCAAAACGTTTTGTTTTTGCTTTTTTATTACAAACATGTTTGTTCCTTAAGTCTTTTGATTGCTCGATTTGTGTGAATAAGTAAATCACAAACTCTACTGAAACCGAAAACAATACGATTTTAAGGAACTGATTGTTTCATTTGTTTATGAAACTCTAATTTTTATTTTATTATACAAAGGATTATGAAAATGATTTTTATGCATGTTCCTTAAGTCTTTCGATTGCTTGATTTTTATGAATAACTTACACCACAGACCAAATTTGTATAATACAATTATGCCCAGTAGAATTATATTATACAAATTAATGTTATGATGGCATTAGAGGATTTCTTCTGAAATGGATTTTGAAGAACAAAAAAAAACAAACAACACACTTCAGCTTATTAGATGAGAATAATGGGCCAAGAAAATGTTTCGTTGCGACACTTGCATAATTTATAAGACAATTATTTATGCTGTTGTCATTGGGTGATCTTAAGATCTTAACTATTCCATAAAATTAGCAAAACATAAAAATGAATTATTGTCTACAAAAAAAAAAAAGTACATACAATACAAAAGAATGACTTAACTTAATTTATAATTCATTTTAATTCTTAATACAAAGTGGAGTGCTGTGAACTTTCGGCGTGTCGGCAGTTCATCATTGTGTCTTAAGTCTTTCGTTTCCTTATTGGAATTACTGCAAATCGACAATGCTTATGGAAATTTGATTGTGAGGAAATATTAATGGCGAATTATCAAGACACAATGTTAATAGCTAGAATATTTTTAGTAGTTGAGAGTTGTCTTTGTCTTTGAAAAACAAGAGAATAAGATGAGAAGGAATGAGAGACTCCTGGACTCCTTTCGTTTCAGGCTATACACTTAAGGGGTAGAGTCCTCGCAAGGTGTAAATAATGACTAACAGGTGAAATCATGTAGTCCCCTTGCTAGATTAAAAGACATGCATACACATCGTATTAAAGGGTCTAGGGTCGTGCTGATGGCATAGAGCATTGTATTATAGATTTTTTGAATTATAGGTTTTTTTTTTAATCAATCTCTAGACATTTAGATACATTTACTTTAATAGTGTCATAACTCTAAACACGATTTTTTCACGAGAGTCGTTTAAAGTTCTCTATTGCGTCTTACTTAGTAAATATAGGAAGAAAAAAACCGTAGGATTCCCAAATAAACTAGAGGCCGGCCTGCTATATGTTTGTATATTAATCTGCAAAATAAAACTCAATTTAAATTAAAGATATACAGAAACTGAATTTTGAATTTTGACACTATTGAAGTGATTGAGCGGTATGCCTTCATATGCAGCCCTTCATCAAATTAAAATATTTGTTTATTTATTTAATAGTCTGTGGACAACCAGATCCTTACAGTCTAATTTATATACATTTATATATTTCTATGCAAAAACTCTCTACACCTTAACAACCCGATAACTTCTCTCAATCAGGGAATACCACTTGAGTACACTCTGCGGCTGTACCTCCGGTACCCTAACTACATTATATGTAATTACCGGTCAGTGCTGTTTCTCAAACATCATTTTTGCCAAAATAGCTAATTTTCGTTTGATTTCTTTCTTTTCTCAACTACCACCCGTCCAAAACTCAAAAAGAAAAGTAATAAATTAAACCGATGCCATTAAGAATCTGGTATGAATACAGTTGTTGTTTGCTTAAAATTGTGTCATAAAAAATTTGGTTTATAAATAATTGGGTATTTCCAAAGAACCAATATCATTCAACTATAACATTTGCACCAACCACAACCACAAGCCATAAATCCGAATGATTATTTAATCTTTTGTGGCTCGGTGTTCTGAAATATCAGATCGTTTCATTTTCAAAAATAGAAAAAAAAGTATTCCCGAAAAACCGGCTTAATCCCAAGTCAGTTTTTGGGGGGGGATAATTTATGATTTAAGTAAAACATGAATACAAAAGAAAAAAAAAACACAAACATAAATATATACATAACACCCAATAATATGGAATAACAGTATTTTCTAATGCATACGATGTTGGCGACAGCTGAAGTGTTTGGCGGGAACTTCTACAGAAATCCAATGTGACAGCAGCCCGCGATAGGAGATTCTGGCCACTTTACGAGTACGAGAGTAATCTCTAAGCCATGTAATACTTCTGTAGAAAAGCATTAGCCATTGGGAGTCGGACTTAAACAGTAGGGCTCGTTCAGTGAGTATACAAATTATATCGTGCACAGCTCACTGGTTCGAGAGGAGTTCCCTGTCATGTTCCTTCATGGAATGTTAAGGGAAATAAGGAATTATGTGAGGTGGTAGTGGTAGTCGTGGTAAGAACATCTAAAAAAAACTTTGAAGCTTTCGTTTTCCACCGAATAATAACGTAGACAGACGACGGGGCTAATTTGCATTAAAAGTTCAGTAATATGAATTAAAATTTTCGGGTTTCAAAAGAAAATGTGAAAAAGGCATCGTGCAAATTGGGATAACGTTATAGGAGGAGATGTGACTGAATTTTTTCAAAATGAATACAATTTTAGTGGCGGAGAGATTAAGCGATTCAAATTCGGCCTGTCTTATCTATTTACATTCTCAGAAATTCTGTTTTTAATTTAAAAAAAATCGCCATATTTTATTTATTTTTCTTAAAACAAAATTCTGTTTGTTGGAGAACCCTGTGTAATCCAGATTTTTTTAACAGTTCTCGTTTGTGTTGATGACAAATCAGCGAACGCGTTTAGTCTAGTGTTTCTGCTATTCCAATGAGTTTGGATAATTGTCAAATAAAAATTATATTTAGAATTATTGTATCGAAAATGTTTGTTGCCCAAGGGTGTGTGTTTCCTGGAAGCGAAACCTGATTGCCGTTTTTTTTGTATAATTTGAATAATAATTGAGGGGCTTGAGTTTTATTGGCCTTTTTATTATTTAATTTAAAGAGATTTATGTATTTCCCTAACATTCCATGAAGGAACACACGATGAAGCTCACACAAATCAGTGAGCTGTGCATGATATCATTTGTAGACTCAAAGACAAGGGCTACTGGGGTTCGAACGGCTAGAGAAGCTTTGAAATTACTGAAAAGTTAAATGATTTTAACGGAAAAACTAATCTGGGTTTGCTGTTACATAGTCACATGGCTTACGGGTATGGATTCTCTATTTACAATCTATTTACAAGCCTGGAAATTTAAAAAAAAAAAATTTAAAAAAAAATAATTTAAAAAAAAAATTTAAAAAAAAAAAATTAAAAAAAAATTGTAATAAAATTTTAAAAAAAATTAAAAAAAAAAATTAATTAAATTTTAAAATTAATGTTTTTTCTTATATTTTTTTTAACTCATTAAAAAAAAATTCTTAAATTTTAAAAAATATTGTCGATGAAAATTGTTTCTTTTCCCTTCACAACACGGCCACCCTCACTTAAATTATTTGCTGTTGATGAATCTTCCAAGGTAACCCATAATGCAGTAGCCTTTCTCAGAAGACATTGTGGCTTATCGTTGATCTCTATAAATTTAGTGAAATATAAAAATAAAATACCAATACAGCCTAATGTACCGTAAACAATATCCACTTACATCAACGTTATTTAATTTTATTTATTTATTTTTGATTTTTATTTATTCGTTCATATTGTAATACTTAACAATTTAGAACAGTATTTGTTAATATAAATTCTTGGTAGCAGCCACTGAAATATTCCTATTATTGAAATATTCCGATGTGTCCTCATGTATTTTGTGCCTGCAATCGAGAACGAACAGTGGCTTTTGTATAAATTCTAGGCTACGGCACTCAGTTATTATTTATCTAAAACGTTTGTGTCTTAAGTCTTTTGTTTTGAAGACAATTAAACAACACACATTTAGTCAATCGAAATTAGTCTCCACTTACAACAAATTTTGTCCGAAATTAATGAAATGCAACGAAAATACGTCAAAACATGTTTGACAAATGCAAAACAACAACAAAATGTTTCGTTACCGTTTACGACCGACATGCAGGTCGGTTTTTCCCATTCAGATGTGCGGCGACCAAAAATATCCTGTTATGGCAATTATTCGATTATTAGAGTCAATATACCTTTCATTAGCACATAAATTTTATTAAATATGCTAAACGAAAAACCAAAAAAAAAAAAAAAAAAATCATGTAATTAAGCTTTCACTAATTGAATTTTATGAATGCCACAGCCAATTCGCAGACGTTCACTTTGAGAAAGCAAACAGAACAAACAGCCAGACACAAAGTTGAACGAAAAGAATCAACGAAATGAACAAAAATCCAGTTTGTTGCTTAAGTCTTTAGTTTAAAATATATTTGCTACAACTATTTGTCCAAAGTATGATGAGTGCAGAATGCAGTCAACTGTTCGGGCAGATAGAGCGACGCCAAGATTTGGCTTAAACCATCAAGAGTCTAATGAATATTTTAGACGTGCGATTTAAATAATTTTTGACAAAATATTCCTCAATACAAAGTCACGAAAAAAAAAGTAAAAGGAAAGCAATAAAAATCAGAATATGACAATACAGGTTAATTTGTGAATGTTGTTGTGATTGTGATTGTGCCTTAAATTGTTTCTTGTGGCAAATGTGGGAATTTTGACACAATTTCCAGTTTGGCCCCTAAATCTTGCGGTGCAGACTGAATGACAGCAGCATTTTTTTGTTGTCTCTTTACTGTCAAAATACTTTAGAATAACACAATCATTAAATCGTTTTTTATTATTCATTCGCACGTGGTGATAAATGGTAAACAAGAATTAAACTTTTTGGTGGCCGAAATTTGGCAAACCGGCTGTCGATTGATGCAGCTTTCTTTTTTCTACTTCTTATGCACCGACTGTCTGAAGGTCAATGGGTGCCCCACAAAGAGGCGAGATTTTCAGAATGTCACGACAGGTTTCTGCGCTAATCCAGTTTGTCCAGAGGGGGTTTCATTGTTCCCATAGATGTCTGTCTGTCTGTCTGTCTCTCTGTCCAGTCATTTCTTTCCGTTGGCTCTGCCAACACACGATGTGGAGGGAGACAGAATTGTGTTATAATTATTTGTGTAGTTTTTAATTAAAGTCGTTTCAACTACATTTTATTAGTTCAAAGCAAAAGTAATTTTAGTCAATGTTATTGTAAAATAGTATATGTTCAAGGTCGTTTACTTACAAGCAATGACCGACCGCAAGAAACGTCAGACCGCGCCAACAAACAAACAGACAGACTGGCAAAAAGACAAACCGATACACAAACAGACGCTGCTACCCTATGTTGGCGTTGTTTTCGCTTTAGTTGTAATGTAAGGCAACAAAAAAAAAAAAGAAATATAAATAATTGCGAAACAAAGAAAGAACTTGTTAACGTTGAGCGATCATTACGGATATGATTAGTTTTTTTGTTGTTTAGACTTATGGCCACGTACGGCAAATAAAGTTGATTTGTTTGGTTTCTGTGTCTACTGTTGCCTTTTGTCCCCTCTGCGCAATGTGGTTTTAAATCAAATTAGTGTTAGCTTAATACTATTAAAATCGCCTTATAGAAATTATAGGGTAATTATATGAAATTATTCTACAAGAAAAATCTCAGCAGAATTGAGGCGTTACTCTGGCCTTTTATAAGCGGACCAACGATTTCTCTTTCCCATACGTATGTGTGTATTTTTTTTATTGAAATCTATTTCAAACACGGATGTAAAGACCTGAAGCTGTAATATTGTAATTGCAAGAATGGCGTTGACCATAAATAGATGTGCAGGCGTTGACAATGTTTACATGTTTACACAAAAGGTCCGCCAAGGGTCATTCAGCAAACAAAGTTTGTGGCTTAAGTCTTTTGTTTGTTTGAATGCGATACTGAGCTACGTCGATGCGGTGAATGGCCATGTATTTTATTTTATTTTATTTTATTTTATTTTATTTTATTTTATTTTATTTTATTTTATTTTATTTTATTTTATTTTATTTAATAAAAACTTAAAATATTGTGTATTAGAATAGTTTCTGTTATGCCAGTCAGAGATAGTTCAGATTGGTTTCTCTGGAAGGGATGAAAACATACTCACGCCCTCTCTTGGAAATATTCTGTAAACGACTTGGATCGTCGGCCCTCAACTGGATCTTTGGCCTCCGGTGTTATTACAGAGAAAACATTTCTGTTTGGTTTCCCAGATCATTGAAGAATCACCTCTCAAGAAGCCAGTCTATAAAAAACATATAAATCACTGATGGTTTGTACTTCCCCGGTTTTTGGTTTCGTCATCGCACAGTACATGCAAATAATTTTCTAAATTATAACTGGGATTTTGTAAATTTCTTTTATTAACTGAAGTTAATGTCTCATATTAATGTCCCCGGGGATCTTTTTGAGGTGCAAACTTAAAGGTTAACGGGGAGACTCACTAATCGGGCGCTGAAGGCAGACAGAGAGCTGCAAGGGCCGCAAGGCTGTTCACAGAAATGTTTTTCTATCTTCAATGGAGCTATTGCGTATATCTCTGTCGGGAAAACACTCACACACAAATAGATTTGTTACCCTTTTCCACGTTTGACAGTTTTTCTGCATTTTCAATACCAACCGATGTTTTTGTCCACGATTTTGATCATTACCTCTGTATTTAACAGCACTAGAATATTGAAAGATTATGCTGCTATGGTGAAAACCAGTTATATCAACCAGAACTACATTGTTCGTAATCTCCTTGTGAAATATTAAACTCACATGCGGAATATTCCCTTCACAACATTTGCAAATGTGTTTTTTTTTTTGGCAAATTTAGGTTATGGCCTTTTATGTCATTGCAACTCGGCGCCGTCAGCTTTATGTTGCCACTGGCATATACATATGACATAATTTTTATGGTTAATGCAGTTTCTGTAGTCTGGTTTTATGTGTCCTCATTTATCATATTGCAGACATCATCTCAGTCACTGGCGGTCTACACTCGTGCATTGATTTGGTTTAATTAACCGGCTAACACGTTAATTGATTATAATCTTTTGTCGTCTTAAAACCACAGGTAAATGCTGTGAATATAGTCCAAAAACCATTTAAAAATCATACAACAAAACTGTCCAAAGTTGTACGAAAAGTGTCAGTGATACATGACGGCACAAGGTCAATGGCCGGACATGTGGTTATGACAGCGACTGTACAAGATGTGTGAATGTCAATTTGTCGTATAGCCGGCCACCAGAAAGGGACAAGTGGTACATTAATCTTAAGCTTTGGTCGATGGTCAACAGGATATTCGGCAGATGTAAAAACATTTTAATATTTTGAAAGTTCTGTTATAAACATGTTGGACGTTTCGGTAATAATTTATTGCTAAAAACTGTTGGGTTTTATTTACGAATAGACATTCTACATTTTAAATTGGAAACATTTGCTCTTAATTCCTCATTAAAAGAGTGCGGATGTTTATATTGAACTACTGAGATGTGAATGATGAATTTTGCAAAATTCTCTGTACTGATGTTTGTTGATGATGTATCGAACGGGGGATATCCATAAGTGTGACCACATCGAGCCCTAACCGCGATAAAGACAAAATGGGCCTTTAGTAAACATGACTTGAGGGATTGCATAGCTGGAGAGGAGGTATAACACTCCGCCACACTATTTACAAAATACATCACATACTCGCTACTTCGTATGCGTACATTTCCCTTTTTCAAGTAAAACACAAATGACCGCAATTATAAAAATTTAAAGCAGCTTCATAAATCTATGTTGAGAAAAATGTGTGAAAATCCTACAAATTCAAATTTTTTTTTTTCATTTAATAGATTTCGTAATTTTTGGACCCTTTTTCAATTTCTTACAAACATTTAATCATTCCTTTCAATTACAATTTTCCCCCGAGTTTTTAGTACCTTCCCTAACTAATTTCAACATGTTGTTGCCAACAATTAGTTTCACCCCTTTTTTTACGCCGTTTTGGTACGTGCGGGCATCTTTTTCGTCCTTCCCTAAATATTTCCACATGTAGTTGGCCCTTTTTTATCCCATTTTGGTAGGTGTTGGCCCTTTTTTCGTCCCATCCCTAACTATTATGCACTTGTTGTTGCCAAAAATTAGTTCCACCTTTTTTACGCCATTTTGGTTCGTGCGGGCTTCTTTTTCGTCCCTTCCCTAAATATTTCCACATGTTGTTGGCCCTTTTTTATCCCATTTTGGTAGGTGTTGGCCCTTTTTTCGTCCCTTCCCTAACTATTATCCGCTTATTGTTCACAAAAATTTGTTTCGCCCTTTTTAATTTTCCCCCTTTTGGCCTTTTTATTTATCTCGTGTTAGTACGTGTTGGCCCCTTTTTCGTCCCTCCGCTAATTATCCACATGTTGTTGCCAACAATTTATTTTTCCCTTTTTTTTATCTCGGTTTGGTACGCGTTGGCCCATTTTTCGTCCCTTCCCTAACTATTTTTTTTTTGACTTGTTGTTGCCAAAAATTAGTTCCACCCTTTTTGTCCTTTTTTATCCCGTTTTAGTACGTGTTGGCCCCTTTTTTGTCCTTTCCCTAACTATTATACACTTGTTGTTGTCAACAATTAGTTTCACGATTTTTTATATCCTTTTTATCCCGTTTTGGCCCCTTTTTCGTCCCTATCCTAACAATTTTCCGCTTGTTTCACCTTTTTTTATTTTTTTCCACGTTTGGGCCCTTTTTCTATCCCTTCCTGTCCCCTTCTTCGTCCCATCCCTAACACATTTCCTCTTGTTGTTGGCAATCGTAGTTGTGAACCAATTCTATCAAAAATCACGATAATTGATTATTTTGTATTTTTGCAAATTTCGAAGGGTTTTGGTGGACAAATTGTTTCCGTTTCCTCTATTTTTATATTCTTTCAATACGATTTTTTTTAGCGGATGTTTAGCCTGCAGGGGCGGGCTACATACTCCCCAAATTTCATTGGTCAGGACAGAGATGAATCAGTCAGTCACGCATGAGTTTTATATTTAGAGATAACACACTGCACTGCATAGAACAATTTCTAAACGGTGAACAGGCTGGTTTTGAGGCCGCACAGAAGTTACTTCGGCCAAATAACCTCTGCATTATAGTTGAACAGTAGGGTGGAGTGAAAAAATGCTTTTTTTTTAATTTGAAAAAGTTAACCTCGGAAAGAGATGTATTCTGGGGTCCTAATGAAGGGAAAAATAAAGAAAAAAAATTTAAAAAATTTTTAGGGGTCGCGCCACTCCCTCGAAATTTGGAAATTATCGCTATTTTGGCGTTGATTTTAGAAAAATCCTAAAAATTTACGACTTAACTTATTCGAAATTTAAAAGTTTGAGCTTGTTCAGTGCCCAAACAAAAGTATTTGAGGCGAATATGAGGATAATCGACTAATATTTGTAGCTTTGGTGGCGATTTCATTGTTCAGTCAATTTTCTGAAGAAGGGACGATTTGACTTATTTTACTTTTTGAAATTTTTGAACAATGAGAAAATTTTTTTTAAATTTTTTCATGCCCTTATTTCATTGTTTACGCTATTGCAAACATTTTTTGACATAAAACTTTTTAAGATTTTTCTAAAATCAACGCCAAAATAGCGATAATTTCCAAAAAAAATTTTAAATTTTTTTTTTTATTTTTCCCCTCATTAGGACCCAAGACTACATCTCTTTCCGAGGTTAACTTTTTTTTTTGAATTTCACTCCACCCTATTGAACAGTCCATAGAATGGCGAACACCAGTCCATATTGTCTTCATTGAAAGCATTTGACTCCATGAAACGGTGATCCCAAACCTGAAGCGATACGCCAAAAACTCCCCACACAATCCAACACTGCTCTGTACGTACGTCACAACGGAACTGCAAGCGATCCGTTTTATACTAACGCTGGTGTACAACAAGGATGTCCCCTGGCGTCACTACTTTGCCAAACTATGCCTACCAATTGTTGCATACATTTCTCCATCAACCTTCAAGCGAAGCCCAAACATCCATTTAAAATCTCTTCTGCAACATGATGTTTACAAAGCATGACTCATTAGGTCGACCATATAATGCTATTTAAATAAATATATTTCAAATGACATTTCAATACTGTCAGCAGCATCGTTATAGTTTCATGACCTTATGCTAATAACCCCATGCGACGCCAAACTGAAAGACGCGACACAGCCGAAACGAATACACAGCGACAATAACTCATGACAAGAAGTCACTGTTTTTTTGGGTTTTATTTTTTAGTGACTTACAATTGCGGGTATGTTTGTAACATAAGTATGACCGTAAAATACTAAAGATATGTTGTAAAAATAACAACTGATTTGAACTTGACCTCAAGTAATAAAAAAACACACTCAGACACACTCCCAACGTTAAGACCACGAAACAGAAGACAATGATGGCATGAGGGGAAGTAGCCACAAGAAATGGTAACAAAACGCCCAACAAATAACAAAAACAACAAAATTAGGAAGAAATACACACAAGAAAAAAAAAAAAGAAAACAAAAAAAGACGAAATTTATACGACCCGTAAATGAAGAGCTGCAGCCTTCAACAGCAACAAACTACTTTGGGAATATTTGGGAAATAATGGAAGTAACACTTTGTAGAATTAATTTGAGATTGTTGTTTTTTTTTTCGTGTGGCAACTGTAAACTTGGCTTAATAAACGAATAATGAAGTCTTGTTACTTGTGGCCATATTCAAATGATGTCTGCTCTGTCTGAGCTTTCGTCGCCAATTACCATAAGCTTTAGACAATTAAACACAAAAAAAAAAAAAAAAAAAAAAAAAAATAGTAGGTTGTGTCTTCAAAATAAAAGCGTCAATTTAGGCGCCAATTGTAGTCGGCAAAAACCGACCTAAAATAATCTTGTAAAATTTCCCATAATATAATTTTGAAAATTAGTCTTTTTTTTCTTTTGCTGAGGCCGCCCATCAAAATGACCTTTTTGTGTGATTTGTGTTTTGTTTTTTTTTTTTCACCAAATCACTCACCGCCACTTCTAACACTCAAAGGGACGGACACGATCCACAAAATTAATGGTAATACGTATTTTCGCTGGAAATTAAAGCAAATTAAATGTAATAAACTTCATTTACCATTAATGTATACCACTTCTTAATTTGCTGGGGATGGAGAGACATGAATGGAATTGAAGGTTTTTGCCGTCGTTATAGCCCAACAAAACAAAGGCTGTGTGTGTGGTTTTGTTTTTGGTTTGAAAAGAATTCGCAACATGACAAATGTCGGTGAGGCCAAATGACAACAACAACAACAAAAATCCAAAAGACCTAAAAAAGTCTGTGCAGCACGAAAAACGTTACTTCAACTGTGGATGAGAGGGGGAAATGGTAACAACAACCAAATGTGGGTCGAAATTGTGTCGCCAGTATAATTAAGGAATCAAACAAACTGGTGTTGTTAACGTAGTACTGAGAGCATTTTACGTTTTCCATTTTGTAGGTAATAATCAAATATGATCTGGTATTGCAGTAAAATATATTTAAAATTAAAACGATGAAAGATTTCTATCCGATAAACTGAAAAACACACTGCACAAGGAAGAAAGATAGCTTCTCTAGAATGAGGATAAACTTGGAACCCCTTTATCGATTTCCGTGGATAATTTTGGGATAAACATTTTCTACTTACAAATACTTTTTGTTACAATTTGTTCATAACTCCAAAACTATAATTCAGATTGCAAGACACCAGCGGTGAAGTCTAAAGATACGAGTGTTTCTATTTATGTTCCGGTTCCTGGCAATACCGGATGAAAAGTGAAACTTCCGTCAGACAGTTTGCCATTTTACAGCATAACTCAATGCCTCAATCGACTTTTGATGATGAAGCAAAATTTATTTCAACATAAGCGAAGAATTCATTTTCGAGTTATGATCATTTTTTTATTTTTTAAAAAATTTAATTTTATTTTTTAAAAAATTTAATTTATTTTTAAAAATTCAATTTTAATTTTAAAAAATGTAATTTTAATTTTAAAAATAAGTCAAATAACCCACAAATAAATAAAAATACCAATTTGGTCAAAAAAAGTTTAAATTTTTTAAAAACCAAATTAAGTTTTTTTAAAAATAAGTTCTTCAATACCAGATGAAAAGTGAACTTCCGTTAGAGAGTTTGCCATTTTACAGCATAACTCAATGCCTCAATCGACTTTTGATGATGAAGCAAAATTTATTTCAACATAAGCGAAGAATTCATTTTCGAGTTATGATAATTTTTTATTTTTTAAAAAATTTAATTTTATTTTTTAAAAAATTTAATTTATTTTTAAAAATTCAATTTTAATTTTAAAAAATGTAATTATAATTTTAAAAATAAGTCAAATAACCCACAAATAAATAAAAATACCAATTTGGTCAAAAAAAAGTTTACATTTTTTAAAAACCAAATTAAATTTTTTTAAAAATAAGTTCTTCAAAAATAAAATTAAATTTTTTAAACATAAAATTAAATTTAAAATTTTATTTTATTTTTTTAAAAAAAAAAATTTAAAAATTTAACACAAAAAATAAAATTAAATTTTTTAGAAATAATTAATTTTTTTTTAAATAAGTCATATAACACAAAAGAAATTTTTTTTTTTTTTTTCTATGATATATTTTTATATGCAACGTTGTACCAGACGTTACAACATTTAGGCGGAATACGCGGAACACAAGAATACCAACTTGGTAAATTTTTTTTAAAAAAAAAAAAAAATTTAAGTGTAAAATTAAATTTTTAAAAATAAAATAATTTTTTTTAAAAAAAAAATATATTTTATTGAATATAAAATAATTTTTTTTTTAAAAAAATTTTAAATTTTTTTGAATATAAAATTAATTTCTACTACTCGTCCCAGACGTTAGACCATTTAGGCGGAATATGAGGCTATCCAGGGTCTTTCATACGGTTGACCGGACGACGCACTATAGCGAAAATTCGTTCTTCAGCCGGCCTGGTCGTATGTGGAATAATCTTCCTGCATGTGGTTTTCCTGCCTGCTATGACATTATCAAAGTGTTAGTCTAAAAAAAAGAGTTGCTGGTTTGTCGGCTTAAACCAATGGCTTGACAAAGAAGGCGTTAAACCACATGAACGAGGGGCCATTACACGGGAGCACATCTGGAAATAAAGTTGTAACCAAATTTAGTTTGCAATAATTTTCATATGTTTTCTTAGCTTTTTGTTTACATAAATCCTTTTTCTAATTCCATGTTTTTTTTAATGAAAAATTTCCATTGTCGAATTTCTAATAAATATGTTTATATTTTCAATGTAGTGCCAGTCAATAAATTGTTAAAAATCTGAAAATATTTCGAAATAAATGATCAGTCTTTTGTTACAAAACTTTGTAGAAAATATCTATCAAATATTGTTATGATCAGCGAGAAGGGAAATCCGCATTCTTTTGGCATTTACCGCACTAAATGCAAAAAAATTAAACCATAATGTCTAAATTTTATTCAGAATATTCCAATAGTTGATTGTGATAAATTTTAGCTTGCATTCGAGTAACAAAATACTTTTAACAAAAGAGAATGTAGTTTTCATTCAATAGAATCACACTTGATATTGAAATGCATGTACTGCCACTCACCTGCCTCTTTCTTTTCTTCCTTGAGCCTTTGGCTGTTGGGTAATCAAACCGCATTTCATTTAATATTTTTAATATCATAGGTTTTCTTTATTTTTTTTTGTCGTCATTTTTTTACATTTGTTCTTAATAGACTTATTTACAAAAATTTAATAATAAAAAAATTGTTTACATTATAATAATATAAAGAAAAACAAAATTAATTTACACACAAAATAATATACACAAATTTTTAGAATGTTCCATGGACCACAAAGACCAGTTTTGGAAAGGACAAAACTGCCGAATGACAATCAAGCAAATTGAAGTCGACGAATCAATATTTTTCGTTTTCCCGTTTTCCTCAAAAAAATGGCAAACATTTCGAATTTATCACAATTTCTGCCACACATTTTGTTGTTTTTGTTGTTGAGGTGCGGTGCGGGAAAACATTTAGTGAAAAATATTCAAGTTTTGGAATACTAAGAGAAACTAAGAGATTTATAATAATTTTGTTATTATAAAAATTTAGTTTATTGGGTGTGGGGGGGAAAATCTTTAAAGAGTTATCCGTTTGAATCAATGATTCAATGGCAGTGGTTGTTTTTTTGTTTGTTTTGTTTTTGTTATGACTTCAATATTTCCTTAACTTGACATTCTGACATTTTCCGCCTTTTCAAAGCGTCTCTTTGTCGCCAGTGGAGACGGGTTCCTTCAATAAACATAGTGGCAAAGTTTTCTTTTCGAATAAAGAAGAATTCAATTTTTTTAAAGAAAAAATAAAAAAAATTAAAACTAGTTTTTGTTTCTCTACTAAAACAAAAAGAAATCATTTACACTCTCTTGTTTGTTGTTGTTGTTGTTACTTTTTGGGATTGTTTTAGAGTAGGTTTTTAGAAAAAAAAAAACACTAAACGCTTACTTCTTCTTGTGGTGATAACCATGAGCGTCGCCGTAGGAGCCGCCATACGAGCCACCATGGCCGCTGGACGAGAATCCATAGCCACTCGAGGAGAAACCGTGATCATAAGAAACGGCGGCGGGAGCAGCATGATGGTAGGCGCCATGTTGGACCACAGAGTGACCGGCTACGACGGGAACACCGACATGCACGGGTACCGGCTTTTCAACTGTAACGGGGATGTGCTTGGTGATGTGCACGGGGTAGGGACGGTCGACGGGAACCTTGACTGGTACGGGCACTGGACGGTCAACTGCGTATGGAACGTGCTTCTCAACGGTGTAGGGCTGGGGAACTGGGACGGGGACCTTGACGGGGTAGGGACGATCGACTGGCACGGGATATGGGCGGTCAACGCGATAGGGCACCTCTACGCGCACCTGCTTCTCAACAACAACGGGGTATGGCTTCTCAACGGCAACGGGATAAGGTCTGGGCACAGCAACGGGCACTGGACGATCGACTGGTACATGGACTGGTACTTTAACGTGCTTGATGACTTCGTAGGGCTGTGGAACGGGAACGTTCACTTTGACTGGAACTTGAACGTGCTTGACAACTTCGTAGGGCTGGGGTACGGGTACCTTGACTGGAACTTGAACGTGCTTAATCACTTCGTAGGGTTGAGGTACGGGCACCTTGACGGGGTATGGACGATCGACGGGCACATGGACGGGAACTTCGACCTTCTTGATGACTTCGTAGGGTTGGGGCACATGGACGGGCACTTTAACGTATTCCTTGACATGAACTGGTACTTTCTTGATCACTTCATAGGGCTGTGGCACGGGCACTTTAACCTCAACGGGGACATGTCGGATGTGTTCAACGGGATAGGGGCGATCGACATGCACTGGCACGGGAACACCCTTGGTAATCGTAATGGTTTTGTGAACATCAGCCATTTGGCTAATCAGGAATTCATGGGGCACAGCATGACCGCTGTGGCCATACGACACGGCCGGGCCAGAATGGCCCACAAAGCCGCCACTGTAACCGCCACCACCATGACCGAGAACATTGCCATGACCATGACCATAACCGATGCCATAGCCGTGACCGGATGCAACGGAGCCATGTCCCAAATAGCCGACATCTAGACCGGAATGGCCATAGCCGTAGCCCAACTCCAGAAGGCCACGTTTGTCCAATTTCTTTTCCAATGGTACCTTCTTCTCATCGACGGACACCTTCTTCTCAGCGGTTTCAGCGCAAGCCGAAGCCACCAGCAAAGTGGCTAGACAGATCTGTGTGGTGAGAAAGGGTGCGAAAAGAGGGAAGATTGGAAATATGTTAATAAAATAAGAATGAAATTAAATTCGCAAAAGCACAATAGATAAATGGTTATAATGGTAAAGATTTTGTGCTAGAAATTTCTTTAAATCAGTCACAGAGTTTCTTTAAAAATCTGTGGAGTCCAGTCCCTCTGATCACAGGCAAGCTTAACAAAATACATTTCAAAGATTTTGTTTAAGAAATTTCTAAAAATCTATCACAGAGTTTCTTTAAAAATAGCAGAGTTTCTTTAAAACTCTGTAGAGCTCCTCTGATCACAGGCAATCTTAACAAAAAAACATGTCAACGAGTTTGTTTTTAAATTTTTATAAAAAACAATTTCTGTTAGACTTTTTTTGAGAAAACTTTTTCCCATTCCAAGATTTTGTTTATATACATTTCTGCAAATGTTCTGGTAAACGTGAGAGATTTTTTTTAAGATTCTCTTTGGCACATGCTCTTTGCAGGCAGGGGATTGATTACAAAAGTTCGTGCCTTAAGTCTTTTGTTTTGATTTGGTGTTGAAATCCGACTTCCTCTTACCGAAACGTTTTGTTGTTGCGGCTGTTACTGTTTGCATCTCCTCTAACCAAATACACCCTCGTTGCGAACAGGTGTTGAAACGTAAACAACCTTGCCAGAGACACATTACACTATAAACCTCAAAAAGTCATTAAAGCCATTATGCAAATTTCCATACAAATGCGAAATGCCAGCAAAACAAAACCAATGAATCACACGCACAAAACAGAAACCGAAACCGAATAGGAAGATTGAAATTTCATACGCAGACAGCTGAACAGGTAGATGGGTATCCAGTTCATAGATAAAAGTTTATTCGCCTTCAATTTGCAAAGCGAAGAAGAAGAAGAAAAAAAGCAAAACACACACTCATAAATCGAACGTTTTTTGATTTCAACAGTTGGAGCTCAAGCATTGTATGCCGGCATTTTTGTGGTTTGTTGTTCGCTGCTCCTTCGCTTTCAGCTTAAACGCCAGCGTTGGGTGGTTTCTTTGTTGACGGAAATATTATGATTGTATGTCTTTGGTAACAAGCAGTGGCTGCTACTATTTGGACTACCGTCTGTTATAATATATGCCCCCCCCCCCAAACCGAAGAGGCAACTATGGGCATTTCAATGAGCGAATTGCATTTCATTGATAATTAACATGTTTAAATGTCTGCCGATATCGATATCATCATTATTCAATGAAATTTCAATATTTTTTTTCGTTGTCGTGTATGACTTTTGCTGCTGATTGTTTGTCATTTGATAACGATAATCATATTTTCAGTCAGTCTTGTGCTTCTTCTTCTTCTTGTTGTTGGTCGTGTGTGTGTGTGTGTGGTTCGTCTTTTGGCCATGCCAGTCATGTTTCATATATGGTTTTGTTACATTATAAATTTCACTTGGCTTTTTAGCCATGGTTTTAATTTGTAGTTTACTGTACATATGTGAATATCTGTGAATGGGGTGTGCAGGCTTTCGCCTGTCGTTACTTAATCTTGTGGCTCTGTACATAGAGAGACGTATTTGTTGGGTAATTGATTTTAATGCGTAATTGTTGGCGTTTTCGTTTAGATTATAAATGACTTTAATTAAGGCAAGGTGTCAATGTGACAATGTGAGGATTCGTTGAGACGATAATGGTCGGCATGCTCTTGATTGCTCCATATTTAATATTATACCCGAATGAAATAAAGATATATTATATAGGGTGTATTTCTTAAGTCTCTGGATTCTCAAGGAGTTGAGCTCTTAAGTCTTTTGCTTTTCATATATCAGTGATAGGACAAGATCTACAAGAGGTTACAGAGACAAACTGCGTCGATAAGTTAGACCAGAGACATAATGTAAATCTTACACTATTGATCGATTTAATTTAAAAGCCATTTTAGAATATTGCCATCTGTTTGCTGGTCACCCTTTATATTATTTTGATTTATAAACTTCTAATTGTCCTATTCACATAGGAGATTTGAATTAATTAGATTGTCATTGTCTGGTGGATAGTTAGACCACTTGAGGATAATTGGAAATACCTAAATGATTTTATTTTTAAATACGAAACCATTTCACTAACCATTTGTGAGCAATTTAAAAAAATTTGTAAAAACTGAAAACCTGCTTACGAAATTGGCATCCGACGGCTAAAAATCTACAGAAGTTTGTGTCTCTAGTCTTCTGTTTGTCCTAGGACCAGTTTCATGGATATATGGCACTAACAGCCGAATTTTTTTCTTAAGATTTTTAGAGCAGACAATTTTAAATAATTTTCTACAGAAATCAATTTCTAAAAATTCCAAATATTAATACTAATTATAAATATGGGATTTTGTACCACTAACACTCGGGGGATGCCCCATATAAATATAGGAAACAGGGGTATTGAAGCAAGAAAAGAGGGAGTGGTGTTTGCCGACAATTGTCTTAAATTTGAGAATGTCAATGTATGAATATTTGAACTAGTAACATTTTCGCTAAATTCTTTAGTTGAATAAGCAGAGTGAAGTTGTAATCATTGACTTTGAGTTCAATTTGATGCGATATTTCAGAAAAATTTGAAACATTAAACCGACATATTCATAAAAATGTAAAAAAAACCTTTGTTAAGAAAAATGTGTGAAAATTGTTTTTGTTTTTTTAAATTTTAAAAAAACCTTTGTTAAGAAAAATGTATGAAAATACCAAAAAAAAAGTATTTCAAAAATTTTTCTTAACCATTTTTTTTTTTTAAAATGTTTGTGAATATGGCGGTAAATTTTTAAAAATTTTCTGAAATATCTGCTGTTAAAAATTCTTCTGAATACCGGAGTTAGTCTTTCATTCTATTTTTTTTTTATTATTAATGATTTGTGTTTTTAAAAGTTCTGGTTCAAATTGAAAAATATTGAAGCTCAAAGGTTGTATTCGCATTGAATTCTATTCACAGGGACTTTGAGCAAAGTTCTCTGCTCTGGTTATTATAATCCTAACAATTCTTTGGTGGAATTAACACGCACTTCCATAAGTTTCCTTAGGATTTCCAATAGGTGACCTTCCAAGGCGCAATAAAACCGATATGTTTCAGCCCAATGGAAAGGTTTGGTTTCTAAGTCTTTTGTTATGAGCTGTCCTATTTTTTTCCTTGTCTGTGAGAATTTCAAGACTTGAGAGAATGACGGTGCAGAGAACTGCTTAGTTTGGTGGGAATTGTAAGATCTGAGTAAATCTCTACGTTTTTGTCAGAGAAAAACTAACTAGATTTGTTTTCCATAACGATCACAAGGAGACATCCTAATACAGACAAAAAATTTAAATAAGGAATCAAGAAACCCAATTAGGTAGGTTTCTATATTAAGGGTGCCCTAGCAAATGTTGAAGACCAAAGTGCATGGAAATAATTTAGTAAGCTGGGAAATTGTGGCTCTTGTAGATTTAACTTTAGGTTAAAGATTAGAAGTAGAACAAATAGTTCACTTTGTTTATAGTTTCTCATGCTGGTCAGCTCAAGTTAATGTCAATAAAAAAAGTTCCCTTTTTTATTGTCTTCTTCACCATAGAAATTTTTCAATGAACAAAAGATGAAAATTTTTGCCTAGAATTAAATTCTGATCAACATTTTTGAATTTAAAAATATTAAAAAAATACAAAAATTGTTCGAGAACAAAAAGCCCACAAAGTTATTCCATAAAGATCCTGGGAGATCTATAACTCTCTCACAAACGACTTCACCAAGAATCAGAAGAAGATCCTTTAATATGTTTTAAGTTAAAACTTTTAAAATTTTGAAGTTTTTCGAGTTAAAACTTTTCAAATTTCGTTTCCGATTAACACTTTATCAACTGCACATAAAATTATTTCCTTTATCTGTTATACTTACAAACAGTTTCATGATGATACTTCTTGTTGTACTCGTACACACACCCACTTCTTTTTGTTGTTATCAAATAAAAAGTTAGCGTCTCACTAAAATTAAATAAAATAATTGAATTGATTAATTGTCAACACCTTGGTTTTGTTTTTGTCTTCAAATGAATTCAAATTTTAACTTAATTTTCATTAAGAAAATAAAAAGTCGAATTAAATATCACAAAAAATGAAATTAAATAAAATTTGCACCTTTCTGTCTTTATGTCACACACAACACCGTTTTTTCTTTTTTGTTTGGTTGGTTTGCTTTGGATGGTAAGGATTTGTAGAATCCGCTACGATTCCAAACCTTTAACTGGATGCTGTCTTTGGTCAGTTGGTCGCTTATATACGCCACACTCTTTAATACGAATAAAATTCGAAAAACTCCGAGTCTCAATACTAACTTAAGTCAAAACCGTCGAGCAAAGCTTAAACACACAACAACAAATATCCACAACAAAAGAGCGAACAAACTCAATATTTTGCATTTGTTTGTTTTAAAACGGGCGTCACTGCCTCGGTTAATGTTATCAAGAAAAGCTTTCAACAAAAGTTTTTGGGCAAAACAACAGAAAATCCGGCTGACAAAGAGTGGCTAAGAGCCGACAAACAAAATCTAAACAACCGGCACTGAAAGTGAGAGTGTTTAGGTTGGGTTTCAATTCACGAAAAAAAACGAAAAAGCTTTTGTTTTGCTGTTCGTTGTGGGGGTTTATTGAAAATGAGCGCGGGTTTATTTTTGAAAACGTACATTTTCTCGTTATAATCAAACACACACACACACACGCAATCACAAGTACTTGTTGGTATTGGTAGTCCTCTTGGGCTGACGTTAAAGTGAACTCTCATTTTCTTGGCTTCTTTACCAACACACACACAAGTTCTGTTCTGGGCTTCTACCACCACCATGACACTGTCCACAAAGCCTTTGCATGTGTTGGTGATTTCCTTAAGCAACGTGACATGTGTCTTAGTAAGTCAAACTGAACATGCTGATATTTTTGTTAGGTGGTTCGTTGGTTTGGGGTTCAGTTGCAGTTGCCGGTAATTGTGTTAGTGGTGCTACCATAAAATATCATGATTTTTCCTTAAAAAATATTTGTGTTTTTTTTTCCATTTGCAAAATTAACCAATATAAAGTTGTGTTGTTGCATTTATTTGGTGTACTTTACTTTGTGGTGGTTTGGTTTGTCTTGGAGGAGAAGAAAAATGCATTTTTCATTTGTTCATTGATATCATTTGGTTTTGTTTGTCAGTAGCTTTGGCGGCTGCAGCAGCTCCTCCAAAAGTAGGTTAACAGATGACGACATATGTGAACATGTAATTTTCACAAACATCAAAGTGATAAAATTGCATATTTGTGCTGTTAAAGAAATCAAGACACTGCGGCCACAAACACAGTCAAAGTGTAATGGAAATAATAAAAATTCTTTGCCCGTCTGAGATGCAAATGGAACATAGGAAAAATACGTGGCAAAAATGTACATCCTTTTTTTTTTTTTTGTTTATCGCACCATATAAAAACTAAAAGCGGGTAAAATCAAGTGGAGTATACAAAAAAAAAAGGGGCAAAGATCGTATGTGTCTTACAGCTGAGAAAAATTTTTCTTTACATAAACCACTGAAGGGAAAAGGGCAAGAATTTTTGGAAAGTGTAAAATGCAATTATGAAATTTTAAAAATAATGAAAATGGGTTTCTGTAGGAAAAGTTTTTTGCGTCAGGAGAAGGGCAAGACTTTTTATAAATTTTAAAAGTCAATTATGAAATTTTAAAGATAATAAAAATGGTTTTCTGTAATAACATTTTCTTTCATCGGGAAAAGGGCAAGAATTTTTGGAAATTTCAATTATGAAATTTTATTATGTTGGAAAATTTTGTTTCGTCAGGTAAAGGGCAAGAATTTTTGGAAATTTTAAAGGTCAATTATGAAATTTTAAAGATAATAAAAATGGTTTTCTGTAATAACATTTTCTTTCATCGGGAAAAGGGCAAGAATTTTTGGAAATTTCAATTATGAAATTTTAAAAATAATGAAAATGGGTTTCTGTAGGAAACGTTTTTTGCGTCAGGAAAAGGGCAAGAATTTTTGGAAATTTTAAAATTAATGAAAATGGTTTTCTATAAGCACATTATCTTTCATCTGGAAAAGGGCAAGAATTTTTGGAAATTTCAATTATGAAATTTTAAAAATAATGAAAATGTGTTTTTGTTGGAAAATATTCTTGCGTCAGGAAAAGGGCAAGAATTTTTGGAAATTTTAAATGTCAATTATGAAATTTTAAAGATAATTAAAATGGGTTTCTGTAATAACATTTTCTTTCATCTTGAAAAGGGCAAGAATTTTTGGAAATTTCAATTATGAAATTTTAAAAATAATGAAAATGGGTTTCTGTTGGAAAGGGCAGGAGAAGGGCAATAATTTTTGGAAATTTTAAAATTAATGAAAATGGTTTTCTATAAGCACATTACCTTTCATCTGGAAAAGGGCAAGAATTTTTGGATATTTCAATTATAGCTTGATTGATTTAAAAAAAATGGTCATAACTAGAGATGGGAAAGGGTAAATACTCGCTAGAATGGGTAAAAATGGGTAAATACCCGGATATTTACATAAAAGGTTTTTGTTGCCAAAAATTTGTTTCCCCCATTTTTTATTTTCCCCCCTTTTGTCCCCTTTGTCGTCCCATCTCTAAACAATTTTGGACCAATTTTACAACAAAAATCACAATATTTAATTATTTTGTATTTTTGCGTATTTCGAAGATTTCGGGGAGAAATTTTTATTAGTTTTTGCCATTTTCATCCTATTCCAAAACCGAATTTTCAAAAATCCGTTCTCTCCAAATGTACAGATGACATAGGTAATTATCAACCAATTCTTTAATTTCTTAACGGATTTAAAACGAAGAGAATTCGGTGAAAATATTTTATATATACATATATACCAAGTCCAAGTCTCAATTAAAAGCAATACAGCATTCCAAACAAATTTTAAAGAACATAAGAAGTTTTTCTGTTAAAATTTTGTACAAAATTTAGTTATGAAAAAAAGCCGTAACCCCTAGAAGCAAGCTATACCAAACTGCAGGAAAACGACTTCAGTCCTTTGCCAGCGTCGGTTCAATCCGTTACCTTTACGGTACGCTCGGTTGACTAATATGTATCTGAATGAAAAAGGAAATCGTAATGTCTGCAGAAAAATTATCTGGACACCATGGAGCTCACAATTTCAGGCATGTTGTGTTCACAAACTTCCCAAGCAAATTTGCCATAAAAGCAAATGATACGCATCAAAAAGTCTTTTCAGTTTTATTCTATTTAATTTATGACTTAACATTGTTTTCAACTATTTAAGATGTTGCCATATAGGGAAAACAACCGAAAACAATGTTGTAACATTTTGGCCACTGACGACATTTTTGTACGGCTTGTCTTGCATCTCTACATTTAGCCAGACATCTAGCCAACTGTGGTGGCCCGTAGGCAACTCTTACTCTCTTAATGTTGTAAATAATATTAATTGTTACGATTCTGTCAACTGCAACAACACAGCCAAGCGAAATGTTGCTTACAGACGTTGCCGTTGTCGTTGATGGGTCTGCCGGGGGCCGCAGGGGGCAGAAGACAACAACAAGACACCAAAAAGTGCTGCAACATTATAAATTCAATTGCCGTAATAAAGACAATAGCATGTGTTTAGATATGCCACAGAAGCACGCTAGAAACTGGCGGCATCATGCTAAGAAGGAAAATGTACCAGCAGTACAAAGCCAACCACCAACTGAAAATGTTACAAGAAAAAGAAGAAGAAGACAGAAATGTTTGTAGATGTGTAATCAAGCACAACGTAAATGAAACCCTAGATGGAATGCTAACAAATTAATATATATTGGGTATTAATTGATGACACGGCAAGCCGATTTAAGTAACGAACCTTAACGAATTGAATTGCCCTCATATGTGTCTGTGTGTGTGTCTCCAGATTTCAGTGGCTGGCTAATTAATTGTCTGTCGGCTTTGCAACAACAGAGTTAAGCAACAAACGCTCTTTTTTTTTTTTTTGATTAGAGTCTTTTCATTTTAATTGGCTAAAATATCCAAAGTTTTCTTTGTGATTTGGTTGTTTTTCCTTCTAACCGCAACGCTAAATCATTTTTCTATTCACAAAGCCATACGTTCCTGTATCGGCCATTATCTTTGGGTGCAATTAGATTAAAATCGTTTGCTTTTTGTTTGCCGTAGATTTTTCCTTCTAAACTAAATTTATGCGCATACATAAAACTATAATTTAAATGTATCTGGGAGCTGCCGGAAAACCAAAATCTCTATTTATTGATATGTGTGCGGTTTTTATGTTTCTTTCTTAGCACAACCAACAAAAAATAGATAAAACAAGCGTCTCATGTAAAGGAGGCCTTTTTGGTGCTGAAACTCCACCAAAATAGAGAGACAAAAAAAAAACGTCCAGCCTTTTATTGTACGTGTGGTGAATGGCCAAAGGCTATTTTGAGAAGAATCGAAAAAAAAAACAAACACTCTGAAACACCAACAAGCGTAACACAATTGTACGACAAAAGAAAAAGGAAAGCCACAAAAAACACCTCACAGGCAAAGTGGGTCAATAAAGTGTTTTTGTATTCTTCGGTACGCGGGGAAATATATGGCGCTGCAAGTGTTTACTGATGTCGTATAATTTCGTATAACCACGGACTATTAGAAATATTTCAATCATACATTTTATACTCAATGAACAGAGAATGGAGTGTCTTACATTGATTTAACAAGGAAGCAGCTGAGAAGAAATAGGTGGCAGAGATGGTTTCAATAAACTAAAACCAATTCCGAAACGGATTCGTGTACCTTGCCTGCACTCAAAGTAAAGCCGATGCTTCTAGCCTTTGTTTGAAATATTTATATTTATGAAAAAGAAATAACTGACTGTCTGTGTTCATAAAACGAATTCGTTCAATTGTCATAATTGAAAGCATTATAACATGGGTTTTCGATTTTTTCAATTCTGAATTTTGAACACGTATGTTAGAGAATGCTACATGGAACGTACGTCCTAAAGAATCAGATTCCCTCCTTCCAACTGAAAAGAAAAAAAATTGGTCTAACAACTTTGTTGGACAGATGTCGAATTCCAGCCTAATACTTTTGAAACCACGAAATGGATAACCCTTCATTATCTTGAAATGAATAATGAAACTGTAATTAAAATTCATAGATTTAAAAAAATGCATATAACCAATTTTGAATTGAAAATTTTTCTCTATCCGAAATAGATAAATCAAAACCCATTTAATGCACAGACCCCTTAAGACGTCTGCTAAATATTTCCAAAACGCCCCGTATATTGTCAACATAAAACCAATAATTGTCAGCGTAAATCCCGTATTTTCTCTGATCTCCTTTGTAAAACTGTCAAATGGTGCCATGTGACATATGGAATGTCCTTCCGAACTAATGCATCAGAAAACGATAGGCGACGTCTGCCCTCTTTATGGTCTTTGCCCATAGCAGACCCAAAAAATGCACAAATTTCTCAATTATGATTCAAATTTGAAAATAAAAATTTATGCAAATATACATTGCAATGTGAGTGGCCAAAAGTGCCCTGTCCATCATATGAAATCAGCGGACACTTTTTCTGGCCGAGGACATACAACACCAACCCTTAATCACTTGAGTTGAAGTTGTTTAAATAATGAGTACAATTGATCCATTTCGATTTCGATAAATAACTTGCTAGTCATTTCCAGTTTTTTTTTTTACTTTTTACAAAAGAAGATTGTATAGTTTTAAAGTGACGCCTTCTAATAAGGCAGAAGAAGTACGAAGGTTAAATCTTGCCAGTGGATATTTAACAATGCATTCAATTTAAAAAAAAAAATAGACAATTATCAAGTTTAACCACATAAATCGGCTCATCAATATTGACTTTAAAAAAAAAAAACCTTTATTTTTATTTCAAAAATCGCATATCTTTATTAATCGCAATGTTCTAATATGTTTGCAAAAAAAAAAAAACAAACAAAAAATCCCCTTTCCCATTTATGTTCACTGGTTTTGTATAAAGTCTACATTTTGTCTTTTTTTTTTGTTTGTTTGTCTTCTCAAACATGATCGGCCACAAGCTTTAATAAATGCGCTAATTTATGTGTTCATCATAATGTCAAAACTCTATTGAAATGTTAATTCTTTGCTGTTGATGAAACTCAAGACAACGACAACAAGGGCGACACAATGATAAGCTATGAAATTCAAACTCAAACTATTAAAGTACAATAAAACTTTGGTTTTGAAATTTAATTTTGACAACAACAACAACAAAAATCGTTTTAAATCTTGCTAAAGCAATAAATCGCCAAACAAATTTAGTGTATTGATAGCGTTTTTCAATCAAACATGCTGGTTTTCTGTGAAATCGTTTCCCGGCCATCAAAAAAAAAAAAAAAAAGTGAAACTGAAACAAGAAGTTTTGCTGAAAATCGAAAGTCTTGATCTTGTTGTTGTGTGTCCTTAGTTTATTTGTTTTTGCAAATATTGTAAATATTTCTTAATTTCCCATTGAACAATTTCCTTTCCAATTGTTGTGAGAGCAACAACAAAACGTTATTAAACATTATTGCTTTAATTGCTCTACATACATCCATATGATACGTCTGTCTGTCCGTATGTGTGTGTTGACGAGTGTGCAGTTGATTGCGATTCGTTACGTTTTGTGGATTTGTATTGTCTAACCTCTTATTACGTATGGTTTATTAAGAAAACCAATAATTTTAATTTAGATCCGCAATTGATTGCCAAGAATTTCTGCAATTATAAATCATGTACAAAAGCGTAAAGCCGCCAGCAAAACAACGAATCGGATTGCAATGTAATCTCTCAACACAGATGGTTGAGATCTTGTGGTGATATTCATGTTAGACATAAAATGTAAGTGTAGTTTCTGAAGGATTTCATCCTGGAAAGTCAACGTGGAGTGTTACATAATTGATGCCAGAGATAAACTGAACGATTGTTCTACTACTCCGCCAACAATCAGTTCGTACGCCTGTCCCTTTACTAATATTTTCAATTTCTGCTTTTATGTTTATTGAGAAAATCCATGGTTTTTAGACAAAGTTTATTGTCCCTTTAAAGCTACAATTTGTATTTCTTAGAACTAATAGCAGAACAAAAAAAAAAAAAAAAATAAAAATACAAAAACAGCTACAAAAATGTTCAGGACATACGAAATGATTGTGGGCCAAACACTGGATGTTCCAAACAGCCTCGGGCTGCTCTTCGGGACAAATTGGTCAATTCTGTTTATTAAAAGACACATAAGTCCATTTTTTTTGTATTTTTTTTTATTATTTATGTATTTAATGTATAAATACTTGATATGACTTTCACTTTCACGATCCATATCATATTTGAATTTATTTCCATTAAAAAAAATGCTCTTAATATTTGTTTCATTACTGGCACATGCACGTTCTGTAATTAATTTAATAAATCACAAAAATAAACTTTTACAAAATTTTGAAAAAATATTGTGCGGTGCACTAAACCCGGTAAATCTAATTAATATTTTTTCAAAATACACTCCTGCTAATTAAAGACATGTGACTTCAAATTGAAATTTATTATTACAAACACGTTAAGAATTTATTTTGGCGATATACTTGTTTTGAGCCGATCTATAACTCAGATGGCAGGGGCAAGGGGAATCCTGGGTATTTGCGAAAACTCCTTAGGTATTTGCAAAAGCCGGAAACATCCCTTTCGATTTTCCTGTGTGTGTGTTTAAAGCTGGCACAGGTTCAAGTTCAACGTCTTTCTTTTTTTGGTTTCATTTTTCTCCAAATTGTTTGAGCTGAATTAACATTTTAAATTGCCAGCCAACTCCTGATAAACGTTGCCATAAATTTCGGCCATCGAAGATAATGAAATTTGAATTTTTGTTAGCTCTTTATCAAAAACATTTAGAAATGCTAAATGTAAGAAATTCCATGAAAGGTTAAACATTTTACAGACTCGTTATCAATTTACAAATTAGAGATTAATGAGAAAAACGATGCGACCTGTACCGATTATATCGCCTACAGATTTGGGGAGTACATTGTGAGTTCTACTGAGAAATTAAAACTGCTGGAAGAATTGCATGGAAATATGTTGAGGATTCCAAAGATTTGCTTTACTAAAAGCACCATCAGATGGAGTTATCACCGCCAGCGTGAAACTATTTCCAATTTAAGGAATTTTAAAAACCACTTCTTGTTTGTCTGTTTTTACAGGCCAAGAAATATCTTTTGTTTCGTTTGTTTTTTTTTTTGTGTGAAAATAATTATTTTCATTATTTTATGTTTCAGTTTTTCTGGTGTATTTTTTCTCTCAAATACTATTTAAACAATTTAAAACTATTAAGTATTGCATCAAACAGCATCAAAAAGCCGAAATATAAATAAAAATTGTTTCACCGTGATACGGCGAATAGGCGAAAATCGAATACGGCTGCCATTCACTTGTTGCATTTTGGCCAACACTTTAAGCGTCGTCGTTACTCCCCTGTGGTCGTAAATATAGATCTCTGGGACTATAAACCACGACTATGTGGAAGAAACGATCTTAAGACGAAAATAAAAACGAATCATGTTTAAATTAACCAATTTTGTTTCCCCCCACCACCATCATCAGTCTTTGCAAATAAAAATTGTGCACTTTACAGCATGGCAAACTAAACGGCCACACGGACGGACGGATGGACGGACGGCCGGGCAGACAGACAGACGTACGTCTCATAGTCATCCGACGAAACACAAAAGTAGTTCACATTTGTAAACACTCGCAAGTCTACAGATCGATAGACACACAGACACATCAACATGCCCACCGTCCGTCATTCAGAAGCTTTTCCGAAAACGCTGCTTTGCCAGACTCAACGATTTGCCCGGTTAACCATTAGTTTCGTATTTCTCAAAATGCTTCAAGCCTCGTTAAGACACGTATTTTAAACTGAATGGCCACTAACCAATAGTTTACGAGTCAGTCATACATCAATTGGTCGATGGATTTTCACAACAACAACAACACACATGTTGGTAGTAACATGTGTGATTGTTGGTTTGATTTGCTCTTAACGTCTTACAGACGATGGCATCCGTCGTCTGCAATTGTTTCAGTTGTGGTCTGCTTCTTTTTTCGTTTTATATTTATTTAGTCTTATACTCGTACTACTCGTACCACTACTGCCACAGTTTAATCGGCTGCTTTTGTTATTGTGGTATGACTGATCATATGACATAAAGAAAAAAAAAATCCATTTCAAATTGTTATTATTATGTTGTAATAATTAAAATGAAAATTTATGTTTTCAAGCACAGCGAGCCAGACGCACAAACGCAAAACTGACAGCAACAACAACACAAAACAAAAGAATTTCGCATTGCGCAAACTTTCAACAAAACAGATAAATCAAAATTGATTAACAGACACAGCAAAAAACATCTTTAAATTGAAATACAAAAAAAAAAATAACAACAACATGGGATTGTTGGCATTAGAAAAACAAAAGACTTAAGACACATGCGCGGCGAATGCAGATGACCTGAGTTAACGGAGTAATTGTACATAATAATTAGAATAACCCTCTGCGTGGCAAATAGTTATTTTTGCCGTACTAAACATCATATGAAGTGTCGAATATATAGTCACGGAAAGGGATTAGCAAAATGTGTGGACCCATACAATATTTTTGACGACGGTTTTGTGCTCGATAGTTCCAGAAAGAGCAACCGAAGCCATGGGAAATTGAGTGGATGGGAAATGGATAACCCTTCATTATAAACTTGAAATGAATAATGAAACTGTAATTAAAATGCCTAGACCATTAATATTGGAAAACAAATACTGTAGAATTTAAATGTAATAACATTAACTAATTCAGGATTTTTCACCAAGTAAAAAAATGGACGCTAGAAAAGTCTTTCGAATAATCTTTCGTTTATGATGCCTTGAAATTTAACAAAATGACCCCCATTCCCTTAATAAAGTAAAAAAGACCATAAAATCTCCCCAATTCTTTCCAAATAAATATCAGTTCATCTTTGATTTTTTTTTTTTTTTTTTTGCCATCCCACCCAGTCCGAGTTCAATGCTCACCGATATTTTGTTTCATTTTGCCAACGTTTGTAATGCGTTTAATTTCTGTTCTTAATTGGATTGTAAATTTTACAATAAATTCTTAAAGACGCATGTCGACATTTGCCTTAACATTCAATTAAGATTTACTTAATCGGCTAAGGGATTACAAATGAGTTAAGCAAACTCTTTTGATGGGTGGCTTAATTATTAATTGCGAATGACTTTTGAAAAGTGAAAAAGATAAACAAAATTGTAGCCAGTTTTTGTTTATTGCAACGTATTACACTGATTAGTATACGTGGTTGTCCGTTTGAAAATATTTAAATGACATTTAATTATTGTACCGATTTCAAAAAGAAAACAAAGTGTTAACAGATCCCTTCCAAAAGGCAAACATCATAGCGAGACAAAATGAAATTGCAAAAAAAAAACTCCCCAATACAGGTCTTTGTCAAAAGCCATTCTTTCATTTGAACACTCAGTTCGAAATCTGCAAACCTAAAAACATAAGCCTGTTTATCGTGGGCGCTGTGGGTTCGGTTCTAGCTGAAATTTGAGATTCTCTGCTGCCAAGACACACACGTCTCACAACTCTACCATAGTTCCAGTCATAGCTCATATATCAAATGCTCAATTTGCCATCATTTAAACTTAATTTCTAAACAAATTGTTTCTTTTGTCGCTCAGACCGAAAACCCCAATTAACATTTAATTATTTGAGGATATTGCGGCAATATCACCAAATGACAGCGGTATCAATTGATACACATTTCCCCCTCCCCTGTAGAAAAAATGCTTTAAGAACTCACTGGAAAATACCAAACAACAGCAACCACATGATTTTTCAAATGAAATATGAGTATGAACGATCGGAACGACCTTTACGTTATTAACTGAATACAATAAAAAAAAATCATTACAAAAAAAAAAATACTTACTAGCGCTGTTGTTTTTTTCATAGCCCAACTCTTGGAGGACATATAAATGCATTGTTTATGTTTCATTTGGAGTTTTTTGTGTGTGTGTGTGTGTTGTTATTTTTTGGTTTTGTTTTAATGTCTTGTTTTAATTGTAGTCACTGGGACTGTGGTTGTTGTTAATCTGTTTTTGTTTTTTTTTTATAGAGTACTTTTAAAAATTTGTTGTTGGTTGATGTTATTGTTAGATTTATTGTGGCATGTTTTGTGATAATTTACACATGAGTTTAATTTCAATTAAATATTGCAAATATTGCTTAATATCAAGAGGTTGGGAATTCCAGTTTATGAGCTCTTTCGTTGCAGTCTAGCCATGTGGAACCATGTGGCAGTGCCGGCACAAAATACCAACAACAACAACAAAATCTATTAGCTACAACAACAGAAGCTGCCCGCAGAAGCTCTGAATGAATGTGATCGACCAGAGACGCGATATGCAGAATGGCAAATCATATGAGAGGCGTGTAATGTCTTAAAATGAAATGGGATGTCATGTACATTAGGGCGGGTCAAATATATTTTACAAAAATATAAACTACAGGCAATTCTACGAATATATCACCAAGAAACGGTGGCTCAAAACTAAATACCTAGCTGGAGCAAATCGATAAGGTTGATTTGCATGAATGAAAAAAAAAAAAAAATCAAACGAGAACTAAGGGAACTTCTAAGGGAAATTTTATTTACAAAGAATAGACCTAAATATTTAGGTCATATTTTACCAAAAAAAAAAAACAATTTGAAATTTGGCAAAAAAAAGAAGATAAACACCGATGCACAGTGGTCTACAAACCAATTTCATTGGCAAACATTTTGTAACTTTTGATGTAGTAAACATTTTTTAAGTTCTGTAAAAAACTGTTTGTCGACAAGGAGTGAGGGATTATTTTAAGGTATTAATATAACAAACCGGGCAATTGGTTATATATATTATATATATTTACACTCGACACTGATTCACTGACTCTGTCACGCAGTACGTAGGAATTTAAGTAGGCATTCTATAATTCTATAAATAATAATAATAAAAAAAATAATATTTTTTTTTATACAGAAATTGTGTTTTCCCCAAATTTTTTTTTTACCAAAATTTTTGTTTTCCAAAATTTTTTTTCCAAATTTTTTTTTTTACAAAATTTTTTTTCTACATTTTTTTTTCAACAAAGATTTTTTTTGAACAAAATTTTTTTTTTCAACAAAAATTTTGTTTCCACAAATTTTTTTTTTTTCAATTTTATTTTTTTTCGAATTTTTTTTTTAAAAAATAGTTTTCTCAATATATTTTTTACAAAAATTTTAAAATTAAGTAACAAATACTTTCTCAAGCAAATTAACGGGCGCCATAGGCGCATTACAACTTACTAGTTTTAGAAATATATATCCAAAGTTGGCAATTTTTCAATTCTGAGGGACAATTTTTTTTTTCAAATTTTGATGAAATTCTTCATATTGCGCAAAAAAAATTACTTATTTCATATTAAAAATTTAACATTTTTTTTATCAAGTTTTATAAATTTAAAAAAAAAATATTATTTGATTTTTCCACTTGTTCTTATACATTTTAAGAGCTATGGTATTTAAGGATGATTTTAAGGTATCAAAAACCGAACAATTGGTTATATTATAGAAATATACCCAAAGTTGGCTACTTTTCGATTTTGAAGGGGGGACATATTTTTTAATTTTTTTTTCGTTTTTTTTTTTTAAATATTTTGACGAAATTATTCACATTGCGTATAAAAAAATATTTCATTTTAAAAATGTTCACTTTTTACGATTTTTATAGGTTTACAAAAAAAAACTACAGGGTCCGCCAAAAAAAATTTGATTGAAGTGGAAAATTGTTCAAAAATCTGTCCTAAACCTTTTAGTTTAAACATAAATATGAGTAAAGTTCTTCAATGCGCTTCTTTCGTTTGGATATCCTTTCAATTGGTAACGCCAACAGTTAATAGATCTTTTGCAACATGGACTTTTACATATTTGAAAGTTATCATCTAAGCCGCCTTAGGTTGCCAGAATGATCCCGTCCGATTTGTCCGATTCATTATGATGCACCGCGACTGACTAGGATAAGGCGTTCAAGAGTTTGAGTTGTCAGTCATTCATGATTGTGAATTTTGTAAAATATTTATGGCACTTGCATTTAGAAATACCAAAAAATAAAAATTTGTCTCACATTCAAGTTTGTTGCTTAAGTCTTACGTTTTCATTTCCATATTACCTGAACACATACCTACAGCAAAGATCATGAACATTTGTCCTTAATCAATGCTAACGAGTTCTGGCTGGAATTCTAACATTCGCGCTCAACACACTACACGGATTCGTAATTCAAGTTTGCTGCTTAAGTCTTTTGATATGCAAATGGAATTTCTTTAACCGCATACATTGTTGTGCGCGGTTGAAATCGTTGATAGTAAAATTTTGTGTTTTATTTTTGTGCAAATAATTAACAAAATTAATCATAGATTTGTGAAACAAGTTTGAAAATAATGGATTTATTTACTTTCAAACAAAAAAATGATGAAAATATGCTAACTAGATTTCTAGTTCAGTTGCAGTAATTGTGCACAGACACTGAGATTTTGCACAACTTCCTTTTCTCAGCACACTATTTTGTTCACCAAGAAGCCGACCGCGTAGAGTTGAAATTCCAGTCTGGGTAATTTATAAATGCAATTAATAACATGTTTTTCTAGCACTTTTTGTTGTTGTTCGCTAAACGCAAATCGATTGATCGGTCTTTACATTAAATGTTTCTGTCTCAGTTTTTTTTTTCTTTCTTTTTTTTCTGTAAACCGTCTCAAGAAAACCGGCTTCTGGTGTCTAAAAAAAAATTGGTTTGCTAAATAAAATACGATTTTGTTTTGTTTACGATTAGTAAATAAGAAATTAACTCAGTTAATGCTGTGAAATGAAATGAAATATAAAAATTGTTACAAAACATCTGTTGAGAGTGGTGAGAGAATGTGAGTGTGCGTGGATGCAAGTGAACTAGTTAATTGTGTTCACCTCGATTTGTAGGTCAATTATGTTATTAAAAAAATTTCGATTTAAATGAATAGTTGGTTAACTCGAATGAGTGCAGATGAAGAATTCGGTTCTGTTGGTTTTGATAGTGTTTTTTTTTTGGTTGGAAATTAGTCAAAGGCTGACAAATTCGATAGAGTATTAGATCGTCTCCTCAATAAAATAATGGTGTATACTGTAGAGTTGTTTTATTGAGGGGACGATGTCATAATGGTTTTTATTTAATTAAAATGAAGTCAGGGGGGCGCCAAACTGTAGTTCCCGGTCAGTCCTTATTCAAATTAGACCTAATTTGTCTTTAAACATCCTGCTGAAATTGTCATTTCGTTTAACGCTCTGACAAACAATTTTTTATGCCAGGATATTGAAAACATGTACATGAAAGATCTTTGCTTTGGGTAGGATGGCGCACCATGCCGCACAGCCTACGCCACAATAATTCTACTGCACATCAAGTGGGTAATCGTGTAACCAAAAGTCTTGGCGATGTCCATTAGTCACCTCGAAGCTGTTAGACTCATCCCAGCACTTTGTGAGAAATCGTCACCGAACTCTCCAAACTCTGGAAGCAGTTAGTTTGCCACTTTGTGCGACTGAGCCGGGTAAGAGAAGGGAAGAAATCGTCATAATGGTCCTAGGAATTTGGGTTGACAGAAATAAATACGGGGAATGTTTTCTATTTAAAATAAGCCAATAATATGCATAAGAAAAGGTTTTTGTTAATTTTTTTAAAATTTCCAAAAACAAAACAAAAATTAACTAAAAGAAATTATTTTCTGCTAATTTTTTTAAAAAAAATCCAAAAAAAAAAAAAATGTACCCTTATTTCCCCCCTCCAATACCATCAATTTCTATCATTAACTAGTAAGTTGTAATGCGCCTATGGCGCCCGTTAATTTGCTTGAGAAAGTATTTGTTACTTAATTTTAAAAATTTTGTAAAAAATATTTTGAGAAAACTATTTTGTAAAAAAAAATTTCGAAAAAAAATAAAAATGGGAAAAAAAAAATTTGTGGAAAAAAAATTTTTGCTGAAAAAAAAATTTTGTGGAAAAAAAAAATTGTTGAAAAAAAATTTTTTTGGAAAAAAAAAATTTCTCGAGAAAAAAAAAATTTGTGGAAAAAAAAAATTTTTAGTAAAAAAAAAAAAATTTGGAAAAAAAAAAAATTTGGAAAAAAAAAAATTTGGTAAAAAAAAAATATGAAGAAAACACAATTTCTGTACAAAAAAAATTTTTATTTTTTTTATTATTATTATTTATAGAATTATTATAGAATGCCTATTTAAATTCCTACGTACTGCGTGACAGAGTCAGTGAATCAGGGAATCAGTGTATCAGTGAATCAGTGTCGAGGGTAAATATATATTAAGATTTATATGCGGATATCTCCCGCTTAAATAAAATAATTTAAATTTTAAAATTAATTGCATGAATTTAATTATGAATTTAGTTAGTTAATCAATGGAAATTAATTAAATTTAAATTTGAGGGAACTTCAATTCGAGCTTTTCTTCTTCTTTTTTTTCTGTGTAGTTGAGGATATGAACGATTCACAACATTTTCTTTTACGGACTGTCTACATATTCGGTGCAGTATTCGGACAACAAACAATTTTCACGGACTGTCTACATATTCGGTCCAGTATTCGGACAACAAACAATTTTCACTTTCTTTCAGAAAAAACAAAATTCTCTTAAATAAAGAATTTTAAATACATGCGTAGGAAAACGTATTCAGATTAAATTTCAATCCTACGTGCATCTCAATCGCAATGACATCTCCAAATTCCACTTTCTATCACAAAAAAAAAAAACAAAATTCTCATTGCAAACTAAATATTTTCGTAGGAAATCGTTGGCAGACTAAATTTCAATTCTACATGCAAAATCACCTAGAGAATTTTTGGAAATCTTTGTGATTTTAAAGGTTTTTATTCAGTGAAGTTTTTCAGTCCTTGCAGGTTTTTAATCCGTGCTTCACTATTCACAGAAAAAACATATTTTTGAAATCAATTACGAAGTTTGTATGGAATTCGTCAATTCAATTACTTTTTTAATTGATTTTCTTCCAATTACAAAAGTTGTGAATTCAATTACTCAAATTTTAAATAAGTAATTGATTTTTTTACTATTTTTTACATTGATTTCACCAAGAATTGCTAAGTTCAATTACAACATTAATTGATATTCAAGCTTAATTTCAATTACGATAGTAATTGAATATTTTTGGCCCGTATTTTTTTCTGTGTTTATTTGAGGTGGCTGGGATCCTTTACATATTGCAGACATCTCGAAGTGAGTAACATATCCGTCTATTTCTTTCATTTCCAGTTTGCTTGCTGCACAGTTATTAAATACGTATGATTTTTCGACACCGCCCCAACAATTAATTGATTCTACTTATTTGCAGGATTTTTTGTGTGACCAGCATTTGTTATTATTATTATTTTGCTGCCGGGCAGTGCAAAATTTCCTTAAATTGAATTCCCCCTGTGTCTTAAGTCTTTCGTTTAAAATGATTCGTGAGTCAGCATAAGCATTGATACGGTTAAAACTTTGCTCTTGCCATCTTTTTGCCACCCCACCATCACATAATTGCCACTTGTGTCCTAAGTCTTTCGTAGATTATTAAAAAGTCATTAATTTTTTTTTTTGTATTTTCCCCCCGTCACATCGTTACAACGCTTAACACCTGTTTAATGGTCCATGTAATAATATTATTTAACAATGCCGCCGTTTTGTTTTGTTTCTTTTATTAATCCAAACCGCCAATAAAGAAATTAATTTTCATATCAAAGAAAATGGCAAAAAAAAACTGTGGTCTGGCCCGAACTCAAATGATAAACATTTTAATAGGGCGTTTAGTAATGGCTCATTTCTTTCAGCGCTAATTGTGTCTTTGGCAAATTGTCAATCATTGTTTTTGGAAGGAGAGGGGAGGGGGAGCACTTAACGTATTGTAACCCATAAGCAACAACTTTCAGTAAGTGTGACTAAGAGCCTGAAAAATGCCACATAATAAAATGTAATTTTAATGGTAACAAAACAAAACAATGACGTATAATGCAAGCTCACTTGTCGGCCACAAGGGGAGAGATTGGTGTGGGACAGAGAAACGACAAGGCGAACAAATGCCCGGGATTGCTATGGCATATGGTCTGTATGCTAAAAGCGACAACAACAACAACAACATCGTCAGCCATGGCAGTAACTAAAATCAAATAAATAAATCTGGCACGAAATGCATGTATAACCTACCAACATAGTGGCCTCCTTTGAAGTTGTTGTCTGTTTTTTTTTTTTTTCGTTTTTCTGAATGTGTTTTTGTTTTGTGTGTAATGTTTTCTGGTGCAGTTGGGTGCATGCGACAAGTATGTATGTGCAAGTGGCCAACTGTTGCCGCGGACAACGGACGGATGCATGGCTAGCACAAGGGGACCAAAATAAAAAGCCAACGCCAAACCAGCGAAATCAGCGAAAACGAAAGGCAAACAACCTTTTTCTCTAATAAATTGTTTATTTGTCTGGCCGATCAGTGTGCCATTATGTGATTTGATGGTGGGTTTAGTATTCTCTTGCTCCGTCTTTTCTAAATCCTTTTACATAACAATGGCTTTACTTTATTTTGCATCTCTACGCGGTTCGAGTTAGCGGGCAGAGAGGTCTTATTTAATGTGGTCCACATCGAAAGAAATCGTGATTTACAACCCAGCCATGCTTTAGATTGTAAACTATTTATAGACATGCAAAGTTTTGTCTTTTGTCTTCTACTTGTCGTTGTTGTTGGTGTTATTGCCATTTGGTTGTTCTTGTTTTTCTCTAGTTTCTTGTTAGTAACTGCAACCCGGTTTTATTTTTTCCATGCCACCACTCGCTCAGTTGTGCTGTGACGGTGGTCTTTGTTTGCGGCGCGTTATGAAGGCGTAAATGTGAGAAGTTTTATGGTGACAATTTTACACAATTGTTAATTTTTGTATACTTTATTTTTGTTGTTGTCTAGTTTTGTATATTTTGCTGGTTGAGCCAAATCAAATTTGCAATAAATCATAAATTTATTACAATAAATTATACATAATACAAATATTTGTTGTTGTGGTGTGTGTGTGTGTAGACAAAATGAATAAGACAACAAGGTAATGGGAAAATTATTTTGTTAACATCAAAAAGGTTTGGTGGTTAAAAAAAAAATTGCATACAATTTGGGAATATCCAAAGAGGTGTGGTGGTCAAAAAACTCATTCGAATTATATTTTAAAATTATTGATTTTTTTTTAGAATATTTGATTTTTTTTTTAAAAAAATATTGGATTTTCTTTTCTCAAAAATATTTAATTTTTTTTTTAAATATTTGATTTTGTTTGTTAAGACAAATATTTGATTTTTTGTTAAATATTTAATTTAAATTTAAATTAAATTTAAAAAATATTCGATTTTTTTTGTTACAAAAAAATATTTGAATTTTTTTTGTTACAAAAAAATATTTGAATTTTTTTTGTTAAAAAAAAAATATTTGATTTTTTTTTGTTAAAAAAAAAATATTTGATTTTTTTTTGTTAAAAAAATATTTGATTTTTTTTTTGTTAAAAAAAAATATTTGAATTTTCTTTGTTAAAAAAAATATTCGATTTTATTTTTTGTTAAAAAAAAATATTTGAATTTTTTTGTTAAAAAAAAAAAAATATTTGAATTTTTTTTGTTAAAAAAAAATATTTGAATTTTCTTTGTTAAAAAAAATATTCGATTTTTTTTTTGTTAAAAAAAAATATTTGAATTTTTTTGTTAAAAAAAAAAAATATTTGAATTTTTTTTGTTAAAAAAAATATTTGAATTTTTTAAAAAAAATTTAAATTAATTAACGCGCTTCTCTAAGGCCCAAACTGAGACGCGATAATGAAACGTGTACTTTCAATGGCTGAAGGAATTGGAACAAGTCAATCAGAGCAGTAATCTAACAGAACCCAATTGTTAATTGCGACCTCACAGAAATACATTCAGGTGAACCGTACATCTTTGAAGATTGTGGTGAAGGTAGTCAGTATTGTAGTCGTCTCCTGCTGGTTTTTCGCTGATACCGTGAGCAACACAGGGACACAAGTTTTGAATGAAATTGAAAACAATTAATTGACGTTCAAAATATTCTCATCCAATTCAATTAACCCTTAAGAGTCATTATACGATGCTCATGGCAAACAAAAATATTTACCTAACGAATATCTCGCATTCGAGTACATTGGGGTGGCAATTTTTTTTTTTTCCAAAATCGATTAACAATTTTTCGCATGAACATTTCACAAAATTAACCTGAGGCGGAGATTTGAAATATGTACATGTATTTCAAATAATATTTCTTTCTCTTAATAACTTAAAATCCGCTGTTGAAACCATTATGTGATTTTTTGCATTTTCGAAATATTCTGCGAAAAAAAAAATAAATATATAAGGACTTCAAACGATCTTCTTGCTCAGAATTGTTTGTCGAATTGTTTACTCATTTCAATTTAACTCCAAATTCTGTAATTCTAAAGTAAATGCATATTAATCCTATTAAATTGAATACAAAATATGCAGACAATTTTTTGAGAAAAATGATGAAAGAAAAAACAACAACAAAAATAATAATTTTTGTATAAAAAAATATTTTCAAATTTGGTCGAAAATTTGGAACAGAAGTTCTACTTTTAGCAAATTTCAAAAGTTCGTCTTTTAAATCGGATTCCAAATAATAAATTCCACTCAAACTTATAGTCATCACATAAGTCGCTAAGTGATCGAAATCATGGAAAGAGGCGAATGATGAAAATGGGCTTGTAATCAACTCAACTAGGCCTAAGATATAATAATTATATCGAAATTGTAAATATTATTTCCCTCTCCCTACAAATGACAGCCACTCCGGTGTACATTCGTTGGGCAACAACAAACTACTTCAGACACAAACTCAATTTGGTGGAATCATTGAAATAATTTATAATTTGATTGTTAAACATATCATTTCAATTATCCATGAAATTGTTATTGTAATCGGGCAACACACTGCGTCGGCACACACACACACACACACGTTCACATATGTATGCATGGATCGGTGTGTATGTGAACACTGGCAGCGTTTGCTTTGCCGGTGATTGCTTCGATTGTTTAAATGTTGGCTAAGATACTCTACAGTAAATCGCTATTATTCACATATCAATATTAAGGCTTTTTTTCGACTATTTTTTTTTTTTAATGTGGTAAATTTTCGGTTGATATGCCAATAGGTCAGGGTTTAAATTTGTAGACAATTCTAATTTGTATGTGTGTGCCTGAATTCTGTCTGCATTCATGTGGAAAAGGTCAAATGATTCCAAGAAGCAGCAAAATGATGACGACGCCGTCTGGCATGAAGAAGATCAATAAATTTAAATGTTAACCGAGAAAAACAAATCTCATTGCTAAACTGTTTTTTTTTTCTCGGTCTTAAACTAATGCGTTGTGGTATTTTTTTTTCTTCTTTTACTTGCAGATACTTTGTTTCCACCGTTTTACAATTTCAAATCTATCGTGGCATGTGTCGTGCTGCCGGCCAATATGATCCCAATGATCCGCGTAAGCCATTGCACAAATGTGATGTCTATCGTCGCCCCGAAGCGGGTAATTTATTAAAGTGAGTCTACCATTTGACCAATATTTCTATTACACTTTTTATGCGTTTTAAAAGCTCCCCCCCCAGCCCCATCCATGAATTTGCTAACAATGTGACCTATTATTATTGCAGACAAATTATGTCCAAAGGTGCCTCTCAACCCTGGCAGGAAGTCATGCAAGAGGCTCTGGGCGAGGGCCGTTTAGACGGTTCGGCGCTGCGCGAATATTTTGCACCTCTGGAGGAATGGCTGCGTTTGGAGAATTTGCGAACCAATGAATATGTGGGCTGGAATTATGACGGCGATTACTGTAAACGCAGCATAGAGACGGCCAATTTGCAAGTGTTCGGCGGTTACTACAATCATGGCCAATCAGCCACCATTATGTCCAATGGCTATAGTGTGGTCTTAGCTGTAATGATTTCATATCTGATAGTTTTATTTATAAAATGGTAACTTAGCTCTACACTGGCATTGTCCAAGTTAACTTCAACTCTTGTTGATACTACGAACAAGTCATTTAATTCATTAACCAAAAGTCATTAAATAAAGTGCATAGTAAAACCGAAATGGCGTATAAGGACATGACATTTGGCGATTTTAATTCAATTTGTATTGAGACAAATCTGCGGCTTAATGTTTCGACAAAAACTGTTTAGAGGCAAACATGCCAAAATAAAAATTCTTTTGTACACTATTTAATTCCATTATACTTAAGATATTTAATTAAAATTTAGTTTAAGACCAAATCAGTTAATTAATAAAAAAAAAGAACTTATTACGGATTTGAATGATTGTGTTTGATGTGTTAATTACCGTTCTAAACGATGAATTCCAAGGAAATTAAGTTTAAGGTGTTATTGTCAAAATTCCCCTGAAACTATTCAGCCAATTTTTCACCAACGGCCTAAGGTATCGAAACTAGTGTGGTATCAAATTAAAGCTAGACTTTAGGGGTATTATTAACCCTATGAGAGTAATAAGCTGCGATCATTTTCACAGGATATATTCTGTATGTGATGGTGCACTCTCAAAACGTATTTTTGGCCCATTCATCTATAATGGCTAATGCAATAGAAAGTCAATGTGGTTATAATTTCATCATTTCGAATGCCGAATACATGAGCCAAAGATTTGTAAATTCAAGAAAAAATATTTTTGAACAAAAAAAAAACATCAAAACCCATCAAAATTTTGGTTTTTTTGCGAAAAAATAGATTTTGTTGAAATTATGCTCATGCGTAGTGAACTGTAAACTGAACAAGACGATGTTTTCATTTTATAGATTGAACAAATATGTTGGGAGAAATTGGGTTCAGAAAATGGGAGATCTCAAAAATTGAGGTTCGAAAGTCACTTGAAACTATTTGGGTCATTTTTCAGGAACGAAATAAGTTATCGAAACAAGTGAGATACCAAATTAAAGCTAGAGTTTAGGACTATTATTAACCCTCTGAGAGTTACAGGCTGCAACCCCATTTTCACAGGATGAATTGTGTATGCAGTGGTGCACTCTCAAAACGTATTTTTGGCCCATTAATCTGTAATGGCTAATGCAATAGAAAGTCTATGTGGTTATAATTTCATCATTTCGAATGCCGAATACATACATGAGCCAAAGATTTGGAATTTCGAAAAAAAATATTTTTGACAAAAAAAAAAACAAAGGGGTTAACCCATCAAAATTTTGGATTTTTTGAAAAAAAAAATAGATTTTGTTGAAATTCTGCTCATGCGTAGTAGACTGTAAACTGAACAAGACGATGTTTTCATTTTTTAGATTGAACAGATATTTTGGGAGAAATTGGGTTCAAAAAATGGGAGATTTCAAAAATTGAGGTTCGAAAATCACTTGAAACTATTTGGGTAATTTTTCAGGAACGCAATAAGTCTGCGCAACAAGAGTAGTACCAAATTAATGCCAGACTTAAGTAATATAATTAACTCACTGAGAATAAGGACTAGAATTAACTCACCGAGAGTTAGGACTATAATAAACTCACTCAGTGTTGTTTGCTACGATCATTTTTACAGGATTTACTGTGTATCTAAATGTTTGTGCAACTATAGTTTAAAACCATACCACACAATATATGTAGGTGTTCCAACAAAGATGTTTGTGCAACCAAATGTTTGTGCAAGCAAATATTTGCACAACCAAATGTTTGTCCAATGTAATGTTTGCGCAATTGTAACTTCAAACTTTCGTGGTATTTCAACCAAATATTTGCGCAACACACTGAGAGTTGCATGCTACGAAAATTTTCATGGGATTTATTATATCTCCGAATACTAATACATACACACAATGTGTAAAAGAATTTCTGGACTGGCTACTCCTCAACTCCGTTCAACACAACTGAATATTTTCATACTCATATACAATTTTTTTTTTGTATTCTATCGATAAAACTTCTGGTTTCTTACCCAGACTGAATAGAGGAAATCGTGGCTTTTTGTTTTTTGCTATTTCCCACAACATCCATTAATAATAACGACGCTCCCTAACAATGTAAATGTGTATATGTGCAGTAGATATCTGTATAATTAAAAATAAATTACTTAATATATCTTAATTGAATTCGCCACACATTTACAATTTTACTTCCGTTTTCGATCGCAAACTCAAAGTTTCATTTTTCTCATATAAATTTTGCAATTGCCAAACGCCTAAACATGTTTCTGTTTCTGTTTCAGTTTCAATTTTCAAATGCATTTTTGACAAATTGCCATATAAATTTACGTTCTAAATGCAATAATCAATGTCAATGTTAGAGTACACTCAAAATCAAACACGAACGTTAACCAAAAAAAAAACACAACATCAGGCGAGTACGACACACTCACATAGATATGGACTCGTATGTACGCACAAATTAGAAACCGAAAACCCCGAAACTGAAGCAAAAAAATGAAAATAAAAATAAACCGCATTTCAATACGGAGGAGAGGAAAAACAAGCGTATATTTGAGATGTAGACAAACAACACCCTAAAAACATACGAGCACGCCTCGTTAATCTTAGCTGAATGCAGTCTACGATCTATCGGTGTAAGCTGGATTATCTTGGAGAATCGATTAACTCCATTTTGAATTGAAAACTATCTCAGCTCTTGCAGGCACACGACCATCAGCTTCGTAATCACTTATAAGTTTGGAATGTAGATTAGCTTGAAATGGACAAGGATTTTGAGGGGAAGTGCACAAAACACATGTTCATCTCGACCTGATCATCGAAATGCCAATGCGTTGTCAGAGAGTGAGAGTTTGGCATCATGCACTCAGTTTGCTGGAGACGCCATTTTGATTGGATGGCAATTTTAGTAATGAACTGGGTCGATCTTGCGATTATTATTTGAAATATAAGAACTATTGTATTTGTCACAGTTTAAGAATTTCTTGCCACTCGATTATAAACAGATTGTCGCATTAGCAGTATGGCTTGTGACTGGCTTTTACACAGCTCCTCGTGCCTTTATTTATTTCATGCTGTTGTTGTTGCTGCTGTCGTATGTAGAAAACATGTGTGTCATACAGGTCATTGCTGCTGTCGCCGCCGATATTGTTACTGTTGGTGGTGGCGGTGCCAGTTGCGGTTACAGATCATGTAAACAAATGTTCTGTTTGTCTGTCTGTCTGGGCTCAGCCTATGCCGTCGCCAACGTCACGTCGACATATCACAGTCAAAAGTGCGTGCGTGTGTACCCAAGCGGTTTGGTTGCTTGGTTCGCCTGTAGCTGGCTGCGTTTAATAAATTTCAACTTTACGCACTTGACAAACGTTTAACAGCGGCGTTAATTGTTTTATGGGCTTGCAGTTTTATGTTACGCATTAAATTGATAAATGATTGTGATTTTTATGGTGTTTACACATCTCAGATCACCAGCTTAATTTGTTTGCCAGTAGCCGGTTTCATTGAGCCGGATAAGAATATTGGATAAGACGGATAAGCCGGATAAACGGTATAATTCATATTAATAATTTTTCCATTCGACAGAGTAATTGAATGCCATCAGCACAGGCAATTTTATATTTTGATAAAGTGGATAAACTGTATAGAAATTAAATAAAAGGCAATAGCTAGCATTCGTAGTAGATTTTCTATGATTTCTAATCTATTATTAGTACATAGATAATTTTATTGAGATATCGAATAATTTATGGTGTTGGAACAATTGCTACTATTCGAATAGTAATTTATAATTATTGGATGAGTTAAAAAGTCGTCCATACGTACACGGAGAAGAAAAATTTGATTACATGCAATAATATATATGTTTGTATGCAATCATATATATGTTTTTGGGGAAACAATAGTTGTCTACATACAATCAAATATATGATTACCAGGGCTGACAAAAATATGCATTTGCTTGAAAGTGCTTATTTTACATATTTAGGTCAATGTTGCATATATATGAAAACCTTGCTTATTTTGCATATTTCAATAAAATTTCACCTGGTAACTCTAAAAAATTGACAAATGAGTTAAATCAAGTTAAGTCTCTTATGGCCCGAAGGTAAAATTGTTCAATATATTTTTTATGTTTTTAAGGAATTCAATATGAAAAAGTACTTCTGGTTGTTACGGACGCCGCAGCCTACATGTTAGCAGCCATTAAGTCAATGCAAACATTGTGTCCCAAACTACTACATGTAACATGTTTTGCTCATGGACTCCATAGAATCGCTGAATTTATACGCTTCCAATTCAAAAATGTAAACAGCCTTATATCAGCAACTAAGGCAGTCTATGCAAAATTTAGTGTTTAGTCTATTTGAAAGGGACGTGCATATACCATATAAAGTTTCTTTCTTTATTTAGGCACCATCACGTCGCCACGCTTTTAGAAAAGCTTTGCCAAATTTGAAACTGCCTCCGCAGCCTTGCGTGACTAGATGGGGAACCTGGCTTGATGCTGCAGAGTATTACTGCGATAATTTCAAAGATGTACGCTCTGTAATAGACAACCTAACAGATGAAGAGTCGGAGGCTGTAAATCAGGCAAAGTTTTGTTTTGCCGATCCTGCTCAAGTATCTAACTTAAGTTTTATAAAAACTAACTTCAAATGCATCAAACTAAGTATTGAAAAGCTGCAGGCGAAAGGATTATCCTTGAATGACGGCATATCAATTGTGGAGGATGTGAAGAAGCAGTTAAACTCCTTGCAAAAAAAAGAGTATTTCGAAAAGTACAATGCGGTCTTCAAAAGGAATGTTGGCAACAACAGTTTAGTGGAAATAAAGAACGCAATATTTCACAATGCGCCAAAAAACGACGATTATGTAAAGAAACTGACGCCGACTGAAATTTGTTGCTTTAAATTTGTTCCTTGCACATCTTCAGACGTAGAAAGATCTTTTTCTACTTATGGAAATATACTGACCAATTTACGCAGATCATTTTCAGTTGAAAATCTTAAACATCATATTATTGTTCACTGTAATATTGATATACTTCAATAAAAATGTTTTTCTGGGCATATTTAAGAGCATATTTTTGGGTTTTTTTAAGCATATTTAAGCGCTTAAAATTAAATTTTTCGTGCATATTTTTGTCAGCCCTGATGATTACATCCAATCATATCAATGATTACAACCAATCATATCAATGATTACATCCAATCACATATATGATTAAATTCAATCATATATAGGAGTACATCCAATCATATATAGAATTAGATACAATCATATATAGGATTACATCCAATCATATACAGGAGTACATCCAATCATATATAGAATTACATCCAATTATATATAGGATTACATCCAATCATATATATGATTACATTCAATCATATATATGATTACAACCAATCATATCTATGATTACATCCAATCATATATAGGAGTACATCCAATCATATATAGAATTACATCCAATCATATATAGGAGTACATCCAATCATAGCTATGATAGCATCCAATCATATATATAATTACATTCAATCATATATATGATTACATTCAATCATATATATGATTACAACCAATCATATCTGTGATTACGTATAATCATATATAGGATTACATACAATCATATATAGGATTACATCCAATCATATATATGATTACATCCAATCATATATAGGATTACATACAATCATATATAGGAGTACATCCAATCATATATAGAATTACATCCAATCATATATAGGAGTACATCCAATCATAGCTATGATAGCATCCAATCATATATATAATTACATTCAATCATATATATGATTACATTCAATCATATATATGATTACAAACAATCATATCTGTGATTACGTATAATCATATATAGGAGTACATCCAATCATATATAGAATTACATACAATCATATATAGGATTACATCCAATCATATATATGATTACATCCAATCATATATAGGATTACATACAATCATATATAGGAGTACATCCAATCATATATAGGAGTACATCCAATCATAGCTATGATAGCATCCAATCATATATATAATTACATTCAATCATATATATGATTACATTCAATCATATATATGATTACAACCAATCATATCTGTGATTACGTATAATCATATATAGGATTACATACAATCATATATAGGATTACATCCAATCATATATATGATTACATCCAATCATATATAGGATTACATACAATCATATATAGGAGTACATCCAATCATATATAGAATTACATCCAATCATATATAGGAGTACATCCAATCATAGCTATGATAGCATCCAATCATATATATAATTACATTCAATCATATATATGATTACATTCAATCATATATATGATTACAACCAATCATATCTGTGATTACGTATAATCATATATAGGAGTACATCCAATCATATATAGAATTACATACAATCATATATAGGATTACATCCAATCATATATAGGATTACATCCAATCATATCAATGATTACATCCAATCATATATAGGATTATATACAATCATATCTATGATTACATCCAATCATATCTATGATTACATCCAATCATATATGATTAATCCAATCATATATATGATTAATCCAATCATATATATGATTAAATTCAATCATATCTATGATTACATCCAATCATAGGATTGGATAGGATTACATCCAATCATATCTATGATTACATCCAATCATATCTATGATTACATCCAATCATATCAATGATTACAACCAATCATATCTATGATTACATCCAATACGAGAAGAAATTGTTAATCACAAACAGCTGGACCGAATGCATAAGCAAAGCAATGGGGGATTTGTAGAGATTTAAAAAAAAAAAATCCTGGAAGAATTCACTAACACAGGCAGTGAGTAATAGTTGATCCAATGGATCAAAGTTGACCACCTCTGTTGTCAGAAATCTTCCTGAGCTTTCAGTTTTTCCAATATTAAATCCTTTTCAATACAGTAAGACCTTTTGAATGCTTACAGTTGTAACATTTCTATTTCAATTCTAACTAACTTTGTTGATTTGTAGGAAATATCTCAGCCTAGATCCAATTTTAAAACCCCCCCCTACATTTTATGGCAAAGCGCATTGGAGATCTACTACTATTATTGCCCCTTTCATGTACCAACTCACTTTGATCTTGGAGACCAAAAATCCCAGCCCAAGACTGCCATCATCTATTACTTGTAAAAGTGTGGAAAATATGAAAGTATTATCACAAAATAAACTGGATTTACAATTGGTTTATAATAGAAAGGGCTAGTTTATGTTAATGTCACTTACACACTTCCACACATAAATGATCTCCGTCTACACATAATCTTTTATTCACTTATTTATTTCCTCTACGATGCGTGGGTGTCGTTATCTTATATAATTTCCATCTGTCCATATGCTTGGCGATTATTATTATTATCATCATCATCGCTTTGGGGTTCATTAATCTCTAAAGTGATCTTGGGATAGTTGTGTTCCACTATCACTTTAATTCAATTAAAGCGTTTTCTTCGTATATTTGTTTTAAGTGAATTTACGGCAATTTGTAGAACGAATTTCGAAGATTTACGGTCACTAAAACAAGAAGAAGAAAGCCTATGAAAAATACTAGGAAATACACTCGAAAAAAATTGTGGCAAGCTTTTGACTATGTAATGTAATGTCGCAGTGTCATCAGATTGGCAGAGAAAAGAAGAAAATGTAAGGGGACAGATTTAATTGATTTATATCCAAATAAATCTGACATTTGAAAACTGTGCCTTTAACTCGAAAAGCAATCGAAAAGATATAGAAAAATATTCACCCCAAACATTGCTGAGTGACTATTTTGAGTTCGAATTTTGTGTGCATGCCAGACAGCAGCAACACTCAATTTAACTGGCAGCAGCAACAGTGGAATTATAGTCATTGTTGTTGCATGCCGTGAGCTAAGGACACCAACATAATCCGATGCTTTTGGATGCAATTCAAGCAACGACGTCATCGAGAACAACACCAACAATGCCGGCCGAACACTCGCAGTTAGTTGGAACACAATGATGTGCTGATGTGTACGAGTGTATACGGAATATTTAATTAAATGTGATTTTTGAAACTTTGACTTGTTGCTTCATGGTGACTTTGATGGCGGCGGTGTTGTTGTTGTTATTGTTGCTGCTGCTGCTGCTGCTGCCGACTGTGATCGTGATCATTATGGCTTTCGTTGTGTCGCTGCATATCTCCAGCACAATGTATGCAATTTGTGAGCAGACAATGTGACGCAGAGATTAAACGCATAATCATAGCTTAACGACGTTACGTTACGAATTTATTTTTGGAGACATTTGGAGAGAGTGAGAGTCGGACAACTCTCTACTGGTGTCTGTCTGTGGGCTGTGGGTCAGCAGCACTCGCCGTATAGAACATTTGCGATCCGCATAGAATGGATCGCATGGATCGTAGGTATGCGCGCCTGTACATGTGTACATACGAAAATTACACATTTCACATGAATTTCAATTTCAATAAAGTTACGTTTTTGTTCTACCGATCAGTTCGAATTATACAACGATAACGTTTAAACGTGCGTAACGGTAACGATCCGACAACTATCCGAATATAGAGAAAACTAACAACAACAACAACAAAAAAGAAAGAAAACAGTGAAAGTGTTTTTTGTAAAAAATAAAAATGTGGAAATAGAACTTTCAAAGAAAGAGAAATAAATAAAATCGAAAAAATATTTAAAAACACCCCACCACAATGCAATCGCCTTTGAAGTTTTTAAAAATCGTAGTTTTTTGTAATTTTTTGGTAATTTGCCATTCGAAAGCCCACGATAATGGTCTGAAAATTAATACCGACCTGACGGCGGGCATCATTGGTGATGTGAGTGCGGATAATTCGAAACAAATCCTGGGGGATTCCATAAATCCCTCGTCAAATCATACGCTTAATTTGATAAGTGGCCCCGTTGCAAATGTCCCGCTGGAGGATAAGCACATTTGCACCCGAGAGGAGGAATATGTGGAAGAAATGCGTACGCCCTCCATGCAACCGGTCAAGATACGTACGGCCACCTGGTGTTTGGAATTTCCGCCGCGCTGTTCAAATTATCAGACGGAAATGAGGGAAATCGTTAAAGTGCAGGTGGGTGATGGAGGAAAAGTTGGCGAAATGTTTTCAAAAAAAAAAAAAAAAAAAACTACCAACTCTGAAGAATATCGCAAACCTATAAGAAGTGTAACACTCTTAAAACTCTAACCCCCAAATTTGTGATCTATAAACGAATGTGCAGCTAAAGGAGTGCCTTGAGGCACTCTTGCGGGTCGGAGGGTTTATCTGCAGCTGAGCCTTTGTTTAAAACTTTTCAAATTGTAAAAGAAGCCTAGAAAAATGCAAACTAAAAATACGGCCTTTAGGATATAAAAAAATGTTTTGTAAAATACCGGGTGATTCAAATAACCCTGTATTAGAAATTATTGAAAAATTATAAAGGATTGTACAAAACTGAAAGCGCCACATGTTTGTAGCAAATACAGTTTTACTACAGTATTCATACAAATTTAAAAAAAAAAACTTTTGTTAAGAAAAAGGTGTGAAAATCCACATGTTTGTAGCAAATACAGTTTTACTACAGTATTCATACAAATTTAAAAAACTTTTGTTAAAAAAAAGATGTGAAAATTATTTTTTTCATAAATTTTTCTTAACAAAGGTTTCTACAGTTTGATGATGATTGCTTAGTCTCAGACAAATTAGGTTTTTTTTATCAGAAAAAAAAAACGACATTAGTACATGTTGTGAAAAATCACCACATTGTCCACAAGCTTCAGCGCCATAAACGTTTACAATTTAAAGATTTTTCACCGTACATGTACATTCCTTTCTCCCGAGATTTGAAGTACATTTTAATTGAACACAAGTCACGTTTTGTCCACCTTTGGCATGACACATGTCAGCACCATAAACACACACATCGCCTCTGCTAGGGTGTCTACTCCTGTGGCATTCGGCCGTCAGCCGTTAGCCGTCGGCATTGTGGTCCCCAGGCGTTAAATTAACGTAAAATTAAGACACTATTGCGGAATATGCGGTTTGACCAAAAACTGTTACGTTTTTCCTCACCTTTATGGAATTTCTAACCATAAAATGCTCCTTATCGGCCGTTTTTTTTTTTATTTTGGTTATCTATTTTGTGATTTCTTGCAGAGCAACACATACATAGTAGCCAAACAATTCTAAGTATTCTTGTGGCAATAGCATCGATAATAAAAGAGAAACAAACACACAAAGACACACAAACAAACAAAAATAATGAAAATTCATTAGATTGCAATTATGTTTTGGTTGATTTGAGCGAAACGACAAAAGCATTTAACACCATTAAAATCATATCAAAATACTTGTTACACATGCGTTTCGAACGCTTACATCGAGCGCGAGTCGTCACATTGGACATTTAATAATCAAACATGTTAGGAAACAACAACAAGAATGGACGAGGTAAGGCATCAAAGCCGGTCAAAAATTACCCTGCAGCAAAGTAGAGCCTCTCCTAATAGCAAAGGACAATAATTTCCACCGGGTGGTTCATATGTTACAGCTTTTTCCCGCTCGAAGTTTTAACAAGGGGCAGCCACCTGAATGAAATCGTGTTCCATAAATAATGAAAAAAAAAAGGATTTTACATTTTGTTTAATACAAGATTTTTTTGGGTTTTTAAAGAAACTTGCTCCCCTTAAGTACATGTTTATTGAATTGTACAGGGTTCTCCACCCGGTATTTCAGTAGCTCTCACTTTTGAAGTTTTTATTCTTTGACATTTAAGACTAGAAACTACGCCAATACTGAAAATTTCAATGACGCATTGAAATTATTAAAATTCACTAGAAAACTGGTGAAAATCTTGCTGTTACAATTGGCAAAACAATAAAGTTTCCTGATCGTGTTATCTCTCCAAGAGGTGATTACAATTGGCCACGAGATCCTGTGTTTCAGCACCTTGCGATTTGTTCCTTTGGGGCCACGCCAACAGCCCAGCGTCGATTCAAGGCCTCAAAGATAGAATTCGTGAGGATATCGAGGACATAGGGCAGCCACTTTGCCATTTGGTTATGGAAAATTTCCATGCAAAGGATATGGTCCTGTTAGCGTGGCTAATGTTGTTTTTCATTATTAACGGCATACCCTCCTCTTTATTATGAAATAAACATCCGATCATTTATCTCAAAAAAATTTCATTTTTCTTTGAATACCAAAATAACACCTCTTGTTGGAGAACCCTGTCTATGTGTATATTATACTGAAGCCAGGACGCGTCCTTTCTTCCACGACTCGAATATAATTCACAGTTGCAAACGTCTTTTTCGACATATGCTGCCAAAGCATTTGAGTAGGTTGTACGAGTACATTAAAACCAAATCGAATCCAATAAAACTGACATACAATTTATCCGAACACACACACACACACAGACAGACAGACAGATACATTCGAGCATATGTAGTCGGTGATATATATAAATATGTATATATGTATCTGTATCTGTATATATATATATAATTATATAATAAAACCACCTGCCTTAAATGAACATTCAACAGCGAAATGTCCCAATCACAGTTGAAATGTGAAAATTAAAACGAAAAAAAAACACAAACTGGTTCAACGCCAAATAAATCCGAAAATCTATGCAGTTTCTATAGTAGAAATCTAAATGGTTTTTTGTGGAACGTAAATGTAACAACAACAACAACACCAAAGACTTATTCAAAATGAAATGCAATCATTAATTAAATTACAAAAATTCACATTAGAAACAACTGAAATAAAACTCATTTGTTTATGAGATTTCTAAATCAATAAGTGCAGGGACGAAAATACTACACGGAACGGAGAGCGTGTAGGCCTTTTCCTCAATATTTCAGTTGACGACAGTGCTACACAAAAACAAATGCCAATTCGATAGAAAGAAAATTAACACTTAATACACAAGTTGCTCTACAATTGCACATTTTTGCCGCGCAAAAATTGAGCAGCGTCTGACTGGTCGCTGCTATTACATTTCCGGGTGTTTTCTACCATTTCGACTCCGTTTGAGTTTCTTTGTGTGTGTGTGTGTTTTTTTTTTTTGGTGTCGTTGCGGGTTTTGTTTACGCTTTTCAAATTTACGAAATGAAACAAGTTTGCCGCCAAAAACTTGAAAATGTATTAAAACAATTTACAAAGCACCGAGGCGCACAGTGGTTTGGAAAGGCTGTGTTGGCAAAAATTCCTATGCGAATCCTATGTGTATTCGTCTGTCCGGCGATATGGTTAGCAGTTTGTGTAGTCTGGCTCTTTGGAAATGTAATTTTTTTTAGTAAAGTCCAGAACCATTTTTCTTTCCTTCCCTCAAATAATCACAAAGTTTAACTGCTAACTAACATTATTCTTCTGAATTTTGTAACCGCTGAATATCCATGATATCAGTTATGGTGAAGTTATTTCCAAAGACAAAACTGCGTCTTCACTCCTCTGCACTGGCCGATAGGCCAGTCAAATGAAAATGTCCTTTCGATTATTTTGGCCAACGACCCGCTGCCCACTGCAAAGCCTATCCAAACGACTGTGCTGCGCCAGGCATTTGGATTTGTGTGTTCATTTGAAAAAGTGGAAAAGTAGTTCGATACGAAAGAGGTTTTCATTGGCTTTTGCTGCGGCTCCGGCCAGTTTGACTTGATTAGCTGGGGCAGGATATCAACTGGCCGGCAGTCTACGGCTGGCTATGATGATTACCTCTCAAAAATGTAAAAATATAAAACAGACCATAGTGGATTTCGCTACAATCTTCATCACATAGTAGCATTTGGTTTTGCTTTCTGGTTTCCAGTTTTCCATACATATTTATACCCCTCCCCCCCTCCACGATGTTTGTTGTTGTTGCTGTGTGGAGGCAGCCAAAGTTTATTAACCGCTCGTCTTTTGTTTTAAGTGGAATTGTAGGTGAAATGCTTCATAATCGTACAATATGAGTCAAACCACATTGGCCGACCGTAAGCGTGTAATACTTGTATTTTGCAGCTGATGGGTGGAGTGGTGTTGTTCGCCGTCATCTGGCGCAGTTGAGTCTTCCTTTACTATTTCCCCAAAAAAAGTCTTTAACTAAAATGTGAGTTTCATGGAAATTGCAAAGAAAGCGTAGGGATTTTATTGATTGTTTACCAACTAAACTGTGCGATTGAAGGGGTGTAGCTTTAGCGTGATGGGATTTTGAAAAAAAAAAGAATCCGGGAATATTGACTTGTCGTTGATCTCAGCATCCGAAGAGTTCCGGTACCAGCCTGCTGGGAATTGTGCACACAGACCACATATTATTGGCCTAGATGGTAATTGAAGGCCCACGATAATCTGCATCTTTGTCGCTTCTCAGTCTGCGCCTTAGAGCAGCTGGAAATGGTAAATGATTTTACTCGAAAACTCATATTTTCTAACAAATCGCATTTTCATTTCGACGGCTTTGTTAACAAGCAAAACTGTCGCATCTGGTAGAGAAGCTAATGCATTGTCAGAGAGCAACAATTTGGTTTGGATTTTGGAGGGGAGGCATCCTTGGCCGATTTTTCTATACAAAAAAAAAAATAGGCATGACAAACACATTTTTCTTGGCCGGAGATTGAAGACATGGACTTGGACGATCTTGGAAGTCAATGCATCTTCAGAGATTGACAGTTGGGAACAGAGGGGTGGCATCCTTGGCCCAATTTTCTATGAAAATGCAGCTGGAAACTGCATTTCGGTTACGAGTGAACGCTACAGTGGCATGATAAACACATTTTCTTGGCCAGAGACTGAAGACATGGACTTGGACAATCTTGGAAGTCAATGCATCCTCAGAGATTGACAGTTGGGAACAGAGGGGTGGCATCCTTGGCCGATTTTCATATAAAAATTAAGCTGGCAACGCCAGCGGAGATTGAAATTATTTAAAAAAAAAAAAACGCAGTTATGCCGCGAAGAAGAAATCTGGTATTATCAACCAGAAAAATAGCAATGCTACAAATTGCTGAGACTCTTGCCGGTGTTCAAATTCATACAAACTGACATCACACCTGTTGATTAGCTCCCCTAGCTTCCTTACAGCTGATGATCTTTAGAAAAACAGTTTTTTCAACCAAAAACCATTTTTGTTTTGTTTAGAAATTGACAGATTTCTAATAAAAATATATACGGCAACACTGCATATGGCCGGCTTTCAAAGAGCCCAATTTACTCAAAACAATTCTGACATTTCGTCGAGATCCTTTCGAATTTTTCGAGATCCTTTCGAATTTCAATCAGTCTGTATAGTGGTTTGTAAGAAGTTTCTTCTCTGGTCTCTAATGGAATGCAGACTGAAATATGGAGGTACACATTTTGATTACGGCATTAAATGAATCGAGTATCAAAAAATCAACTACAGAGTTCAAGAAGTCCTAATTCGGATCATATGTTGCCCTAGGTCTTTGGCTCGAAACCTACACGACTTGGGACAAATGGAAAACTATCAAAAGAACGTATTCCTAGTCCACACCGTAAGGTAGCCCCAAACTAGTCTGCTCTACGGTTTCCTGGGGCATTGTGAACTGCTAAGCCAACTCGTTGACAGATTTCCAGTTGTGTGGGATTGATGGAGAGTTCATGAATACGGAATCCTTGACCATCAGAGAAGATGCGGTGATTGGGTAGTCGGTCGGTGGTCTCCGCCAAAGCTCATGTAAAATTTCAATGAAATGTACTTTGCATTTAAGCCTAAATGGGCATCGTTACATGAACTCTTAGTGTTTATGAGTCGAAAAAATATTTCCAAGTTTTTATAAAAAAAAAAACATGTCTAAAACACTAATCTACGCATACCCTATTCCATGGAGGATGTGTAGGGTATAACGAAACGAAAGCATATTTACACATACAGATACGTCCGGCTTTAGTCCATTGTTTACATTTCGGATAGAACAGATAGCCATAAATTGCACAATAGAGCGTGGGATACGGTTGTGGTTTCTGTTTTGGAAATCCCCATTCTGTCGTCTTGAGATTTCAATGCATTTCCATTGCATCTACGACCAGTTGGAGACAGTGCACCAGTGCACTTTGCAAATTGCTTACAAAAATCGTGCACAGCAATGCGCATTCCGTTCACAGTGGCAACCACTTGTTACTTCCGTTTCACAGATGTTGTTGCTGTTGCTTTTGGGGTTTATACAGCATAAAAATCTATTACAAAATCTGCACTCAATGCAGCGGTCATTATAGCGCAGACTACTCCAATTACACTTGAATTTTGTTTGTCGTTGACGAGTATCTGATCTGGTGGTGCGGTCGTTGATGATGATGATGATGTTGCACCGGTGTTGCATGTACATCATATTTATAAAAACGGGTAGTAAATATGAACTGAACTAATTCAAGTTACAGTGTCAGTTATTATGTGGTGGCCAAACTGGAGCACCACACTGCACACTTATGGACAATTATCGATTTGCTGTTGCAGCTAAACAGGATCAACGATATTGACATCTATGCAGTGGCAAGCAGAATAGAAAGAGGGAAAAACTATGAAAGGGAAGAGGAAAATATTGAAAATATTTTCAGACTCTGGCGAAAATTTCCAAAAATTGTTGCGTGCAACAGGTCCCCTTTTGCTGTGAGGCTTCTCTGTCCAACATTTCATACTTTTGCACCTTTTGCTGTGTGTGCCCATCCAGTGGTTGGTTAGGTAATGCCAACCAAACCTTATACATCAGGAAATATGTATCTTGAATTTCATATCCAAGCCATATGGGTAACGGCAACGCATACAGGCTGCACCAACTGATTACTCACTCACAGCGCATCGTGCATGGCCGAGAAGAGCATCATAACTGAAAAGACTTTGTTTCGAATAAAATTACCATTAAAGTTGTCATCACGAAGGGGGGTAAATGCAAGCGTAATAGCGATTGGGTTACTACTGTTCATGCTATGCAAAGAGTTTTTCGGTTCTCATTTAAAAAGTGTGAATTTTGACTTGAAACTGTCTTTGCGCAAACGAACACTATGACCACACATAGGTGCGGTACCCTTTTGGTAATAAGATCTTCTTGGTTAGCTTGTCGTTGGCAAATTTACATTGTTGGCCAACCAATCAACCAGCCAACCAACCAACCGACAATATATTGTAGGCTTTGGCAATTGTGTAGCACTATTAATTACCAGCTATTACCTAATTTAGGTGGGTTTTCTTCATCAACAAATATGGACGATCTGAAGAAATGGTTTGGCATCAACAACCGCCCAACAGCTAGTTGTCAAATTTGAGAGAAAAATTTAATTATAATTTAAAATCAGCCCGATTCACTTGTTAAACATTTAATTAAATTTTAAATGTTTGACTGCATTTTTCTCCCATTGATTGATTGTTTTTTTTTTTTGGTTGTCTCAGTTGGTTTAGGTGGACAAAACTTGTTGGGGAAAAGCACTATGATTTCGGTGTACAGTTTCGTCATGTAAATTAAATGTGCCAAACAAAAGAGGACAGTGGGTCGAAACTAGAATTAAGAGTGAAAACTTATTTTTTTTTACATTTTCATTAATTACACCGTGTTACAAAAAATTAGATTTTTTTCTGTCCTATGAACCAAATGCACATAAAAATACACGTGTATCGGCGATTTTCATGTACACCTCAGAATTTTTTTTTTTTTAAGTTTGAAGTATGAAGCTCGTAGTGGCCTGTGTGAAAGCCTTTGGACCGATTTTTAACCCTTTGATCCAATCGAGCTGATTTTTGGCAGGCAGACACGTGGAAATGTCTGTATCACGTCAAATTTGTTAAAAACAATTTTTATCAATTCTCTTCAAACTTAAAAAAAAAAAATTCTGACTTGAACATGAAAATCGCCGATACACGGGTATTTTTATTTTTTATCCCCTTTCCGAAAAATTAAATTTGGTTCATAGGACAGAATGTGTGTAACACGGTGTTATGTAACACATTTCTTTCATGTTTGCTGCCCAGCAGCACATCCTATCGACCCAATTTTCCAAGACCTTCAAGGCGATTTCTGACTACATCTCACGAATGATTATGAGTGAAGATAAACACATAGGAATTTTCGACAAAGTGAAATCGAACTACGAGCTAGATGTGGTAGAGTACGACCTTTATGTTCCATATGGATGATCTGTAGCAAAAATGTTTAAATTTAAAAAAAAAAAAATGATAAAAAAAATCATTTTTTTCTGATGAGCCAACATTGCCATTATTTATGGAGCACATTTCTATCAGCCCAAGACCTGCAAGGCGGTTTCTGACTACATCTCATGACAAACCCTTATCTTTCTAATAAATAGAAATTCTTGGCCCTAACATTAAATTATAGGCGCTTTATTTCAGCTTGCCAATCACACTTTTAAAAAAACACTCTTTAGTTTGTTGCCTCGCAAATAATTTTCAATTGACTTCTTCTTTTGGTTTCTAGCAAACGTGATTTCAAAACCTATTCTCATTAGAGAAAAAAAATACTATATGTTGTTGAATGGAATTGTTCAATTCTATTGTCCCACTGTCCAATCACGAATACATCATCGTCAACTTCACGCGTATTTAACACCCATTTACTTACTTCATCCACCCATCCAAATAGGATTCAACCAGTTCCTGAAAAAGCCATTTCTTTGTTGTTGTGTGTGTGTGTGTTAAGTAGCTGGTTGTTTTTCTCTTCACACACCACAAAAGTTGTGCGTAATCTTGTTATAAATGCAAACATTGCGGCTGTGGTTCCATTTCAAAGAAATAAAAACGTAGAGAAAAAAAAGAAATTATGTCACGGTGTCAGTTCGGGCAGAAGAAACCCCAAATAGTTTTTATTTCTGGCTCCAGATGTACATGGTCTAGACATGTTGAGCTATGCTTTCCTTATATTTTCCGCTTGCAATTTGAGTTTAAAGTGCGTTTTCAAGTTTGTTGTTGGTTATTTTTCTACGTACGATTTAAGCTTATTATTTACTTGTGTATGGTAAATATGGATTTGGTTGTCTGTCCGACTGTCTCAACTCTTTACCCGTGCGATCCATACAAAATCCGATCATTAGATGTCGACTTAAATTGTTGTGGATGTTGGCTAGCTGGATACTGTATTTTGTTGTCTTTGTTGTGGTTTCCCCAAAGTGTAATAAAGTGAAATGTAAGTACAATATTAGAGCACCTGGACAGAGAAGCCCCCACACTCGTCCATGATGTAGTGCGCACGTTCATTCATGAGTCTATGGATTAATGCAATTATGTAATTTCTGATCATAATCTGTCTGTCCGTCCAACACATGTGTGTGTGTGTGGGGGGGTGGTATGGAAAAAATAAAAGTAACGAGTAGTTAGTAACTCTAGTTTTGATCATTGACATAAATTTAGACAAATTGAAAGCGATAATAAACTTGACAATATGGAAAGTATAAATTATGTAATTGGTGTGTGCTACTTAAGCAGATGTGGAATGGATTAACACCGACATGTGGCATAATTGTTACATTTCTAATAAGAAACTTTGTATTGCGATTTGTAATATGACATTATATGCCATCAAGCCTGATCAGGTCTTTGATAATATGCAATATGATTTTAGGCCATATGTCAGGAGTTCTACTGCGTTTTTATTGCTGAAAAAGATTGTTCTTAACAAAGGTGTATAGAGCTGTTATACATTTTTACGAATACACGGGTAAATATTTAATTATATAAACTGTGCTCGTTTCTATTCAACTCTTTTTAATACAAAATTCTTAACCAATTCCCGCTTTGTATTAATATAAATTCCTGCCTAATAAGCAAATTGCTCCCATATTAATGTCTTTGTTTTACTTTTAATCTGAATGCAGTGTAATGAGTTGCGTTCTAATTTTTTCCACTCGAAATAAAAGAGAATAACAACAAAAGAATCCCTCATAATGTGACTTCGACAACAATATTCGACTTCATTGAAATTTCCTGCTTATTAATTCGTACAACAATTGCCCTCCCCTACAGAAGTAAATGACAGCGAGTCCATCGCCAACCGACCTACCCATGCAATGGAATGCAATATTAATGAACAAAGCAGCGGCAACTGACAACAGAGCCAACAAAGATGATAATGAGGATGACGACGATGATGATGATGATGACTCCACATCCATGTCTGGGCATCACATCTTTCACAAATTGTTTGTAAACTTCAATTACTTTGTATTCATATCGATCAAATGATACTTGAACTTTCCCACCCGATGTCTCAAGAGGTGATGACAAAGACCAAAGTGTCGGATCGTCGGAACATCAGTTGACAAGGGGAGATAATTCTTGCGAATGAAATGAAGTCAGCTAAAGATAAATCACAAATAAACATATTAACTAGTTTTTAAAGCATAGTTTTAGGCTGACTGAAAAACCCCGATAAGAGTTGAGCATTTATTTTTCTTTTATTTCAGAATATAACCAAGACACGAACCATTCGCTTTTGCTGTGCCGGTTATGATGGCAATTTATCCATAAACGATACGGTTTGTAAACCGGTTTGCCGCAGTGGTTGTGGACGCGGATTTTGTTTGAAACCGGATGTGTGCAGTTGTGAGAGTGGTGAGTTGGCTTTATGTTGATTCAGTTTCAATAAGAATATTTTATAAACCTTCTATTTTGTTTGAAGTAGCAGAAGTAAATTTTGTATGATTTAGGCCCAATTGATGGGGCCTCGTTGATAGAAATGGATTTCCTAAATGATTTACTTTTAATTATTATCACTCAATGGCCAATGCATTAAATTTGCTTTTTCCTCCATAGGTTATATGGGCAAACACTGTACCCAACGTAAGTATTCCGAATTGATTAATGAACTTTGAGATTTATATTTAAATAAATGGATTTTTTTCAAGGATGTGATCATGATCACTGGGGCATGGAGTGCAAGAATCAATGTTTGTGCCATAATGGAGCGGCGTGTGATAATAAATCGGGGACATGTCATTGCGCTATAGGATGGACGGGTGAATTGTAAGTTGGATGCTCCCAAAAAGGGTGAAATAACAGGAAAACAGTGATAAAATGAAATTAAATTAATCAGAAAGGCATAGCGAAGTGAATTGGACAAATACCAGTTAAGAAAAAACCATTAATTTGTTTTTAAGTCTTATCCGCGTTATTGTTCTTGTGAAAAACAAAACACACTGAGATTTCACAACTAATTAGCTTTTCGTCCTTCCAGCTGCGAACAACCCTGTCCCATGGGCACGCATGGCGTGATGTGTCGCAAGGCCTGCGAATGTGAAAATAGACTGTGTCATCCTCAAACCGGTGCCTGCGACTTGCCCACCGTCGATCCTTCCCTAGCTCCCAATGCCACTCACGTGATGATAGCCACGCTGAACTCCACCATTGTCAATATCACCCACAACTTGGATCGTATAGCCAAGAATATTGTCAATATAGCCTCTACCACCACCACCAGCACCACTACAAGTACAACAACGGAGAATATCATCCCACCACCCAAGATTGCTGAAGTGACCACGGCCCTACCATCGGCTGTACCCGAAGTTATAGTCATAAAGCAGGATGAAGTGCCACACTCACCGAAAATTATAGTACATCAACAGGGTCAGGGTTTGCTGGATAATCTACATGCGGCAGCAAAGACACCCGAAGTAATTCATGTGATTACCGGCTGGCCCGGGCAGAATATAACGCAAGAGGAGAAAATCAATTTAGCCGGTTTCGGAGTTCATCAGGCGAAAAACGGCGACGGTACGAACTCCAACAACGAAAATCACAATTCCGATCATGAGAACAGTCTGCTGACGACTCTTCTCATTATCTTGCTGATTATAATGCTGGCTATTGGCATGGGCTTCCTGTATGTCTATCGGCGCTATCACATGCAAAAGGCCCAGGTTGAGGCCGCCTTGGCGGTACGTAATGTCAGTCTGGTGCCCGGCCCCAATTCGCCCATAATTATTACACCACCTCCACCTATACCGCCACATACCAATGATCAACATTTACAGGAACTGAGTGGCGGTGTAGGGACAGGCGGTACATTGGGTAAAAGTTTTCTGAAACCTTTGCCGGATTTGCCGGCCTTTACACAGATGGTACGCAATAAAATCGAGGGTATGTAAGTGTCTACAAACAGGAACAGAACTTTTACAAATTTAAATTAAATCTACGGGTTTTTGGGTTAATTTTTTTTTTTCGTTTCTCTGCCATAGGACCCGACTTGTATGACTCGCCGAGCAATAGTTCCTCTATAACCACCTCGCCAATACCCACACCCACACCATATGCCTATGCACGCAAAGAATCTCTGTACTCGGTGGTGACACCAAAATCTCGCAAAGGCAGCATGGACTCGCATCTCTACGATGAGATACGTTATCCCACTGCCATGCATCATCATTCCACGCAACATAATGTCTATATACCACAACACCAACAGCAGACACATCCGCAGCTCCAGCACCATCATCATCCTTCAACGAATCATCAGCATCATTCCTCGTCGAATCAGCATCAACATTCACACCATCACAATCAACAACAGCACCAGCACCAACCTCAGCATCATCACGGCCATCATCATGGCCATCCCCACAGCAATACGACCACCAGTACTCATCATGTCTCACAGCTGATTATACCACCGCAGAATACAAAATATCTTCAAGTGCCACAAATCACCCACACATCGCATAAGGTCGCCCATATTTAAGTGTATTCGTCATAAGAGATTTCTGCACATAATACGTAATTATTATTATATTCTATTTCCATGTAGCATCTATATTCGTCTAATTTTACAATTAATTTTAATTTTATTATATTTTGTATATTTTGAGAGGAAGACAGAGAGCGCGTTTTTTTTTCTTGTTTGCAAATAAATGTCGATTTTTACTTTAGAAATTTGATTGGAATTTGGTTGCAACTGCATTTGCTAGTTCATTTGCTGTAGTTGGCGGTCAATAGACATTGTCACATTGTGTAGTTAGACATGTTTCCGAAGATCGTCCACTCTATATTATATTAAACTATAATATGGCGGTATTAAACCAAAATCTAAACGAAAATCAAAAGAAGGTCTCTTAAAAAACAAGAGCTTTGAAATATCCATTTCTTTGCAGTGGATTGCAGCACAATTTTTATCTATTAATACAACAGTCTTTTTATGAACCATCTCTCAACATATTCCTTTGATGCATTCAGACCCTTGAAAATATTCACACACACATTCATACGAAGTATTTAAGTCTCCATTGCAGTGAGAGAACGAAAAGAAGAAGAACAATTTCCACTTACCTCACGGTAGACAACAAACTCTCCATCAATTCTATGCTCTCTGTCATCGTTGCTGTTGCTTGGTAGATGTTGTTGTGATAAAGAAGAAAAACGAACAGTACGCGCAATGCATTTACACACCCACACACACACCCGTTGGTACAAACACTGCGCGAACGAGTCTTACCAAGATGACTTGCATAAACAACGATGAGAAATTAAGGAATTACTGTGCTCCTTTTATAATTTCTTAGTTTTATAGAGTTTTTACACATTATTTTTATTGTTCAGAAGAATTTTATAACTACAGCGTATTTTACTACAATTCACACATCCTCTCGTTTGTAGCACGGCCAAACAACTAAACTATGATTATTCTTGCTGGACAAAATGCGTAATTTCAAATGTACGAGAGAGACAGATATACATACTACAAAGTTTATGGGATGGGAAACATTAGGGAACGGTAAAGTTCCTTTTTGGAAGAGTGTTACCATATCGAAGAGTATCGGCCCCAACAATTAATCCCTATTTACGGGTATTTTTACTTTACTTACTACAAAAATTCCCCATATTTTCCACTAAAGTTGAAACGGAATCTTCTTTGCATGGAAAGCAGGCTCGTAGTCCAAAATAGAAAAACACCACAGGAAGTACTTGTATACTCTCCACCAAGAATGATTCTTGCTCTCCATCATAAAATGGACTGCATTTTAAGTTAATTTAATTTCAATAATTCAAAAAGCAGAGCTGAATAAATTTTAATGAAATTTTGAAAAATTCTGACAAAACTTTACATTCCACTTATGGCGGAGCGTAACAATTCCACGTTCTGTTTTCAGCAAAACCTACAGATAAGAGATTATAGAATATGAACAATATTCTAAAAAAACCCCAAACCAATCACAAAACAGAGTTGTTCTCACCAGTCTGACATATTATGACACAAGCCAAGAGATAAGCTTCGATTTGAATTAATAATAAATAGAATAATCAAAAACAAAATTATTCGGTGTTGGATTATTGAAAACAAATTTCAGCAGAATGCAACATTTGAGAACGTTACGCTATCCTTTCGTAATAATTGTCAGCCTTCAATTGGTGGCAACAGTAAAAGCCCAGCAAGAGATATATGGCGATATATATCCAAATACCAAAGCCGATCTGAAAATCTATTTTAATATACAAAATATGGAAAGTAAATGTTACAAAGATGTGCCGTAAGTTAAAGAATGATTAGACAAATTATTTGTAACTTTATTTAAAAATTTCTTTCCTTTTCAATTGATTTCAGTTCCATGTTCTTTCAAACAAGGGAAAATGAAGCGGTATTGGGAAATTCTTCGACCCGATGGCGGCGAAAACTGTATAGCCGACTGTTCCAAAGTATCGCCGAATAATTGCCTGCATGGATTTTGTCGCTCACCTCAGGAGTGTGAATGTTTTGAGGGATTTGCCAAGAATTCGGCGGGCAATTGTGTGCATACTTGTCCGGTGGGTTGTGAGAATGGTCGCTGTTTGCTGGATGACACCTGCATTTGTAATCCCGGCTATAGTTTGGAACCGCAAACAAGGAAATTCTGTTTACCCGATTGTTCCCATATACCGTGTGGCCTCAATCAGAGGTGCATGGCTCCGGGAGAGTGCCGCTGCATGGACGGTTATCAGTGGTTGGACTCATTGGGTTGCCAGCCCATTTGCCAACCACACTGTGGCCATGGCCGCTGTGTAGCGCCCAATGTATGTGAATGTTTTGCGGGCTTCATAAAGCGGCCCGAAAGGAACTACTGTGAGGCGGAGTGTTTTATGTACGTGAAAAGGGGAATTATTTAAACAAATTTGGTATTTCTATTTGAAAGGGAATTTTTTTTACAAATTTCTCTCGTTCGAAATTCCTCAAGTTTGTAGGGATTTCCCTTAACTTTTTTCCCAAAGCGATTGTTACACTTGGCCTCCAGTCCACCCATGTAATCTAGCAGCACGGGTGGTCCCATAGCCTTTGGATTCTAGTATGACAAGCTGAGATCGGCCCATGGCAGAGTTTCGCGATGGTTGTGGTTTACAGCTTAACTGGAAATCGAATTCTCGAATTGACTCTTCAAGCGTACCGGGTTTACTTGGTACCATGGCATACCAATATTGGCGGAATGTCAGCCTCAAATTTATGCTTCACATTGTAGACTCCACTGTATTCGAAGAAGCACCTTGACTTTCTATTCTATTTACTCTTCCAGTAATTGTGCCAATGGTTTCTGTGAATCCCGCTACAAATGCCAATGCCACATCGGCTTCAGCTATGATCCACACACTCAGACCTGTCTACCCTCCTGCCCGGATGCCTGTGAACATGGCGTGTGCATAGCTCCCGGCATATGCAAATGCTTTGAGGGCTACTATCTAAGGGACAACACCTGCAAACCGATCTGTGAAAAGTAAGTTAACAAATTTGAACAAAACGGTTCTTTAAATATTCCCTTTTACTTTTCACACAACACCAACCAGGGGCTGTGGCTTATACGGCATTTGTATGGCGCCCAATGTCTGTGCCTGCGGTGCCGATCGCCTGCATTGTTTAGGTGGCGGTATATGTTCGTCCCGGGGCCGATGTGAATGTCCCCACGGCATGACTCACTTCATCGATCGGTGTTTGTACGCCGCTACATTAAACTATAGGATGTTTAAATACGATGAAAAAATGCACTATAACAAACAATTTAAATATGAATTTCATGCATTGATTGGTAGAATGTTTCAATTTTAATTTCAAAAATAAAACAAAAGAGGTACAAGTATTGCGAGTTTCTTATCATGTTCCATTTGTTTTTAGCAAACGTTTGCTCGGTGTGTAGCAAAAAATGGAAATTGATATCACAAAAGAAATACAAACAAATGTAAATATAAGGCCAAGGTCATGGATTTGTGGGAATGCCAAGCGATATTAAATAGGTTTGGGACAAGGTCATCTATTTGTGGAACTGCAAAGCGATAGTAAATGGGTTTGTTTTTGAAATTGTCATAACATGCTTTATAAAGTAATTTGTGGATTTATTGACTGCCCATCTATCCAGTTGGATTTAAAGTCCAGTTGGATTTAATGTTCCTCTGACAGCACTAAAAAAATTTGAATTTGTTAGCATACCTTTTCATAGAACTAACTATGGCATGAATGAACATATTGTTAAATCTCTCAGAGAATCTTAATATATATTTACCCTCGACACTGATTCACTGATTCACTGATACACTGATTCCCTGATTCACTGACTCTGTCACGCAGTACGTAGGAATTTAAATAGGCATTCTATAATAATTCTATAAATAATAATAATAAAAAAAATAATATTTTTTTTTGTACAGAAATTGTGTTTTCCCAAAATTTTTTTTTTACCAAAATTTTTTTTTTCCAAAATTTTTTTTTTACAAATTTTTTTTTTTCACAATGTTTTTTTTTTCAACAAAATTTTTTTTCCGCAAAAATTTTTTTTTTCAACAAAATTTTTTTTTTCAACAAAAATTTGTTTTTTCAGCAAACTTTTTTTTTCAACAAAAATTTTTTTTTTCAACAAACATTTTTTTTTCAACAAAATTTTTTTTTTCTACAAAAATTTTTTTTTTTCAACAAAATTTTTTTTTTCAGCAAAATTTTTTTTTTCAACAAAATTTTTTTTTTCAGCAAAATTTTTTTTTTCAATAAAAATTTTTTTTCCACAAATTTTTTTTTCCCAATTTTATTTTTTTTCGAAATTTTTTTTTACAAAATAGTTTTCTCAAAATATTTTTTACAAAATTTTTAAAATTAAGTAACAAATACTTTCTCAAGCAAATTAACGGGCGCCATAGGCGCATTACAACTTACTAGTTCAATAGAATTTATGAAATATATGATATTGATTTTTCATGTAACATAATAATTATTAGACATAATTTATTATTAAGCAGTAGTCTGTAGGGAACTTGTATTCCAAAGACGTAAATAAATAAACACCTTAAAGTGAAGACTTCTTGGAAATGTTTAGAGGGTTTCAAACACTCCCAGTTTGGCTGTATGTCTATTAGGGTGGAGTGAAAACATGCTTTTTTTTTAATTTGAAAAAGTTAACCTCGGAAAGAGATGTAGTCTGGGGTCCTAATGATGGGAAAAATAAAGAAAAAAATTTTAAAAAATTTTTAGGGGTCGCGCCACTCCCTCAAAATTTGGAAATTTTCGCTGTTTTGGCGTTGATTTTAGAAAAATCCTAAAAATTAACGACTTAACTTATTCGAAATTTAAAAGTTTGAGCTTGTTCAGTGCCCAAACAAAAGTATTTGAGGCAAATATGAGGATAATCGACTAATATTTGTAGCTTTGGTGGCGATTTCATTGGTCAGTCAATTTTCTGAAGAAGGAACGATTTGACTTATTTTACTTTGTGAAATTTTTGAATAATGAGAAAATTTTTTTTAAATTTTTTCATGCCCTTATTTTATTGTTTACGCTATTGCAAACATTTATTGACATAAAACTTTTTAGGATTTTTCTAAAATCAACGCCAAAATAGCGATAATTTCCAAATTTCGAGGGAGTGGCGCGACCCCTAAACATTTTTTAAAATTTTTTTCTTTATTTTTCCTCTCATTAGGACCCCAGACTACATCTCTTTCCGAGGTTAACTTTTTTTTTTTGAATTTCACTCCACCCTAATGTCTATCCATTAAACAGTGTCCACTGATTACGGCAACTAACACAGATATTTCTAAACTATCTATGAGACATTTCGAGAGATTAAGATCGAAACACTCTTATGTCGGGGAGCTTCTAATTCGAGATTTTGTGGAAATAAATCTGTCATATGCAACTGGCAACTTGCAACTTGAATGAAATTTTACACAGACAGACCTAGCTGAAGAGTTTTTGAGCTTCTGTCTGAATGATGGCACCAGTCGGCCAAAGCAGAGATAAGCTAAAAAGGTCCAATATTGGAAACCTCAGTTGTCAGAAAAATTAAACTTTTGCCAAATTTTAATATACATATGTTCTAATATGCCGATTTTTTTAAGTCTTATCAAAATTCGTGTTTCTCATAGAATGCGAGAGAGCATTTTAGTTATTTAATAAACTACTTGAAGTCCGATTTCAGACGGTTAGCTTGAAAACAGAACTATTAAAACATCCACCGAAGACATAAGAACAATATCAATAACTAGTAAGTTGTAATGCGCCTACGGCGCCCGTTGAAATACGAAAAAAAAATTTTGTTGAAAAAATTTTTTTGTGGAAAAAAAAATTTTGTTGAAAAAAAAATTTTGTTGAAAAAAAAATTTTTGTTGGAAAAAAAATATTTTTAAAAAAAAAAATTTTGCTGAAAAAAAAAATTTTTCTTGAAAAAAAAAATTTTTCTTGAAAAAAAAAATTTTGTTGAAAAAAAAAATTTTGTGGAAAAAAACAATTTGTAGAAAACAAAAATTTTGTTGAAAAAAAAAATTTTTTTTGAGAAAAAAAAATTTGGAAAAACAATTTTTGGGGAAAACACAATTTCTGTACAAAAAAAAAATATTATTTTTATTTATAGAATTATAGAATGCCTATTTAAATTCCTACGTACTGCGTGACAGAGTCAGTGAATCAGTGAATCAGTGTCGAGGGTAAATATATATTAAGATAAGAAATTTGTTATTGTCGTTGGAATTTGAAAATTTAAAAAAAAAATAATATTTTGCGATAATTGGCCTTTTCTTAATCACAGGTGAATTTAAAAAAAATATCTAGAGTTAACCCCAATAACATCCCCCCCAAAGTTGTTAAGCAAATTCCCACTTTGAACCACAACTCCTCGAATTGCAGAGCAAAACCCATCCAAAGTATAGCCCGATTTTGTTCACTTATCTGTACTGTTTTTTTTAATTAATACAAATCATTCTACCCAACTCATTGCCATGATTACACATTTTATTATTCATAATTCATACGACTCCATAGACAGCCACCGAACACAGTTAATTGGATGGATTGCAGGAAGTGCGACCTTTAATGCCGGTCTTAATGAAACCCGGATTGCAGGCACAGAAGTTCGGCGACGAACAGTAACCATTGGGGCAACCCTGTGGGCAATAGGGCACACACATATTGGGATGTTTTTCATCGGCTATGAAACCAGCCTCACATTCACATCTATTGGCGCCAGCACAGACACCATTGACACAGGGTATATCACAGTGGGGCAGACACTTGGTGCCGGAACGATCCAGCTCGGAGCCTTGAGGACAGGAACAAGTATCGGGAGCAATGCAGTAACCTTTGTCGCATCCACTGAAACGAAAGTTAATGAACATCATTTGATTACCGACAATACGAAGCACCATCAACTTACAGAGAACACACTGGCTCACAACCAGCTCCCATTTTGATAAAGCCCGCATTGCAGCTACACAAGCCCGGGGCGGTACATCTGCCATTGGCACAGTTCTCACAGTGAGGTTCACACGTTCCGACGGCAGTCAAGCGAAAACCGTTCTCACAGTCGCATTTATTGGGCGCCACACACTTGCCAAACTGACAGCCACTTTCACACAAGGGTACACAGAATTTACGCTGATTTGGTTCCAACATAAAGCCGGGCTTACACTGACACGCCCCGTTGTCCAGACACATGCCATTGTCACAGCCTATGGGGCAGGTGGTGACACATTTACCAACGGTGTTACGTACATGGCCCGGAATGCAGACGCAGGTATTGGGTGCAGTGCAGATGCCGTTGGGACAATCGTCGGCACAGATGGGATCGCAGCGCTTGAAGACGTGGACATTGCGTTCGTAACCTTCACAGCAGACTTGAATTTTACTCATGCCGGGTGCGGTGCCATTGCTGACGGCAACTTCGCCACTTTTCAACAAAGTGGATGTGCTGTCACGAGATATGGTGGGAGAGAGAGAGAGAGAAAAAGGGAGATTAGAAATGACCAGATGAAAAAAAAGCCAACTAATGGAAATAATGACAGTGAAACCATGTGAACTTTATGGATTTAGGGAATATAAAACTTATAACTCAAAACCTGAATGAGATACAAATATGCAATACAATTAAAATGTGCCTGTAAAATGTATTTGAAATCGGATCCACATTTCTGTTTAACAACAACAACAAAATTTTTGTTGGTGGCATAGCACCTAACGAAGCAGTTTCTAAATGTTTTGGGGATATGCGCTACTAAAGAGTAAGTCTCGTTTAAACTATAAGAACTTCTGCAATAATTGTATTAGAAAGCATTGCAACGGATACTGATGAAGCGGCAGGATACCGATCAAGCATGAAACTCTTTAAAGAAAAAAAGAAAATAGTCCCACATTTTTAAATTTCAAAAACGAAATTTCTAAATTTTATTATGATCCGATTTACATGATGACTTTCCAGCCTGGTTGAGCAGAGACGACCTTCGACAATGGATGGCGAAGAGTCTTAACTAAAACTAAGCGAATTGAGGAACTTACTAAGCGGTAATCTTTTGCATCCACTTGGCGCACTTCAGTTTCAATATTTGTTATTGTTTTTTTTTTTTTTTTGTTGTTCTAATCAAACAACTACTGCAGCAGCCTAATTTGCTATAAACAATTCTAGGAATCCTAATCTTTTATTTAGTGGATTTCTCGACTGAAACGACCTTGCTTTGACCATGTCTCTGTCAGAATGTATTTTCCACAACAAATTCATGTTTATCTCTATTCCTAGGAAGTTCAGATCAATGGGTCACCATTATCGATGATTACACAGCACACACACACACATACAAATTGTTGACTTACGGCACTTCTTTGAAGCAAACGCCCGAAGCAATGCCAGCCCTGGTCTTATTAATGAATTCCGCAGTGGCATCCAAAATCTGGGGAGCTCGTGGTGCAGGCAATGGTTCACCCTGATAGTACTCGGCCGGCTTAAAATTGCCATTATACTGTTCGATATTTTGATTATGGTACGCGTTCTCCTGTTGGCTATACGAATTCAATTCCTGCTGATTGTAGTTAGTATTGTACTGTTCCGTTTGAGGAGGCTGGCGCGTTTTAATGCCCGTCTTGAATTGGGCCAGGGCACTGCAAAACAGTGCACAACTGGCAAAAAGTAAAATCGATGATTTCATTTTTTGATTTCAATTTGCACTTCTTTTCTTCTTATTCAGTTTTAATTGTCCAGCAAGGAATGCGTCCGATTTCTACAGACGCTACGAAACAACTGACATTATCGCAAAAACTCATATTGAAATTCATATATGAAAACGTTTTTGATTTGAAATGCAAAACTTTTGTTTCTAATCTTTTGTTTAATAGTTGAACAACGTTTTGTTTTGTTCACAACTGAGATCACTCACCACCAGTCTGTCTTTCACTTAGACGTTGCGTTGGAGGAGATTCAATTCAAGGCAGTCTTTCTATTGTCGTCAGAAATAGAACAACAACAACAACTACAACGCATAATGTTAATTGATTTGTTAAATTTATATTGTATAGATATAGATAGACAAATACTTTGTTCATTTTTTTTTTTTGGTTAGGTAAACAGAATTTATGTTCGTCAGTTTGGATGGAGATTTATTATAGAAATTCTGAGAAAAATTTATAACGTCACAAAGCAAATGAAGTGATCAATACTTGACTGAAATATAAGTTAGTTATTGAATGACATCAATTTAATTACCGCCAAGTTGAATGGAATATTAGTGGCTTGGAAATTGAGGAAACGTTATATATAAATATTTTGAAAGTCTCCTTTCACATTAAAAGGAAACCCTATGAGGGGCATTTGCTTAAACTAAAATACAGATCTAGTCAGCAAAGTCCTAACAAACCGGGAACAATTCCCAGGTAGTAGAGTTGGTAGCGTGATTGCCCATCAGCGTGGGGGTTGTGGGTTCGAAACATCGCAAGTGTTAAAAGCTCGATTCCCACCAGAGGCTTTGGTCTGTGGTTTGTGTGTCACACGGAATCAAAATTAAAAAATTAAAATTTAATTTAATAATTAAAAGAAATAACAATAGCAGAGATTCAATTGAAACACATAAACAAGTATTAATTTAGACGGAGTCCACTGATATGATCACATCAGTTGAACTGACATTTAAAAACTACGAATATTCCGTTAGGGATCATTCAGAACTTCAATACAAATTTGGACTCAAATAATCAAATCCTAATTGATGATTTAATTATTAATTGACCACAAATTACTTTCGAAATATAAACAGGAAAAAGATGTAATCGCCAAAAAAAAAATTACTGACAAATTCTTCCACTACCTCGACATTGCAGTCTGGCAGTCTTCACTACGTCTAACAGTTGCAAGCATAAGTTGTAACTTGTCCGCGTTTACCTGTAGACCCATCTTTGCCAGTTTGTTGTCTACTCTGGAAAAAGCTCCGTATATGCGAGAATGATGCGGCCTGTGGGATGTTCTATTATCTTCTGTTTTTTTCGATATTTTTTCTAGTAAAATTGAAGAGGAGGACATTGGCAACATTTGGTTTCAACAGGACGGCGCTACGTGCCACACAGCCGAAGCTACGCTCGATGTTTTGCGTCCTGTTTTTGACTATCGCATTTCGCCAACCGAGACATTTCATGGAATGAAATTATTTTCCATTATTAACCGGAAGGCTGTACTTTCAAATAGAAAAAAGAAATTTTAGAAAATATCCCGTAGTTTTTTTTATAGAATTTTCAACAAAAAAAAAAAGTTATTTGGCGGACCCTGTAGTTTTTGGCTGAGAATCTAGAGTCACTCAATTTCTAATAAAAATCATCTACTACATTTTGTGTATATATTCCCACATAAATATTTTCCACGGACACCGTCATATATTTCTAAACAATTTGTTGAACTGTGTAGACATTGGAAATCTTGAGTGAATATGATGGAGAAAAGCACTCAAAATTACAAAGCCTCTCTATGGTAGAATTTAATATTTTGATTCAGTACTTTGCATGACATATCTTTTGCATGACATTCTCTTAAAGACACACATCTTTCCATTAATGTTTTGTTTCTTTTCTGTATACTTTCTTGTGAATGACTGCTCAGAAAAGAACTGATAAGAAGAGTGAATATGAAACCGAATAATGAATTTCAAGCTTATGGAGTGCAAACGTCGCACAGTCATTATTGAGCTACACAAGTTGTGCGTTAATAGTTGGAACAATTTAATAAATTTAGAATTTTGTATACAGTTTTTGTTTTTTGTTTTTTTAAATTAATTAAAAGATAACATGTTTCGGAAATTCAGCAGCTTCGCCATTCTTTTGTGCCTATGCCTATGTGTCTCGGTCATTGTGGCCGTTCCGCAATTTTGGAAAATGAATACCATCAGTGAAAGAGACATGTTTATATTGGATGTCAAGAGTACCATGCCAGCGGGCATATGCTACAAAAAAGTGGAGTAGGTGGAGTGAGACAAAGGAGTTGTATATTAAGTAAAGATATGATGTTTGTTGTGTGTTTCCTTGCAGAGCCAAAGCCAATGATCCGGAGTTGCGCATACGTACCGTGTCCTACTGTTGTCCCGGCTATAAACGCAACCGCCTGTCCCCTCATTCGGTGAAGTGTGATCCCATCTGCACTGAAGACTGCAGCAATGGCATCTGTGCCCGACCCGATACCTGTGAATGTTTCCCGGGCTATGCACGTGAGGGAGGCCGTTGTGAAAGTATATACTGAGAAAATCCAGACTAAGTAGTTACCAAATAAACTAAGATTTAAAATGACAACGAAAAGCAATCGACATTATTTCATTTCCATTTTGTAGTGGCGATGACCCAGTTTTGGGTCATCTGTTCCCATTTTTAGCTGATAAGTGTGATTTCGTTAACTCAGTCTCTGAGACTTTAAGAGAACTGTGTCATTGTGGTTTCAGTTTGGATTTGAAATAATTTCTTTTAATTATTTAAATGAAATGAAATATGTGGTTGTAGAGTGGCGTTGCATTGTAGAAGTTCATGTGCCATAACAAATACAAGATCACAATCACTTGGCTTTGAAAAATCAGACGTACCGATTACTGAAAATTTAAGTAAAAAGCCTAAAAGCATTCCACATTTCTGTAATGAATGTTGGGCAAACAAGAGCATCTAAAAAAACAGGCACGTTTCCAGGCCCATGATGATGGCGCCGCCTCTTTTGAATTTCGAAAAAAAAATAAAAGTTATGCTAAATTGTGAATTTTTCAATGTTTCGAATATTGACCGAGATATATATTTCCACTTTTTGTGCTGAGTTCAGTTTCTATCAATAGCTGTTCCAAAAAAATCCCCAATTTCGAAAAATCCCAGCACCGTCATTTCTTTCGAAACCTGAAAGTTGTGCTAAATAGATAATTCGGCCTAGAAAAAAGAGAATTAGGCGGTTTAAGAAAAAAAAAAATACCTGTTCTGAGAAATTCATTAATTTTTATTTTGCACTTTTTTTCGAATAAAAAAATAAAAGAAATCATTTTTTTTCAAAATTTAAAATGATGCTGGGATGTTCTCACTCAACCCAAAAAAACGCCTCTTTTACAATTTTAAAGGAGTTCTTATAACAGTTCTTATCAATTTTGAATTTTGGCGATTTTCGAAAATCGCTAAATCATCTCATAAACTGAACCCCGTATTCTTAAAAAAAAATTATAACAGCTTAATAAATCTTTGCTAAGAAAAATGTGTGAAAATACGAAAACAATTTTTACACATTTTTTCTTATCAAAGGTTTATAAAGCTGTTATAAGTTTTTCTAAATACGGCCATGAAAATATTTATACTCATTGCTGGATAGGCCTCATCAAGCACTACTTTCGCTTCTCTCACTTTTTTTTCTCTAAAACCAATATTTCTTTTAATAAATACATTTTTGAAGTTTCGAAATCAATTTCCGAAGTTTTGAAATTTCGAAATCGTTCGGTTTTTTTTTTAAATTGCTAGAACTTTACGAAAATTTCAAAACTTTTATATCTGGAAACGGTGCCGAGTAGTGCTAGCCGAGCAAAATGTTTTCCGACTTGCACAATTTCGAAAAAAAGTGAGCACAATTTTCACTTATGAAACATGTTGTGTTTTCGATTTTATTTATATCGAAAGAAAATTTTCTCAGACCTATTTTTTTTGGATTTGTTTTTTTCGGCACAATTGTCTAGGTCAAATTTTATATTTAGCACAAATTTTAGTTTTCGAAACAACTAAATGGCTTTGCTAATTGACGCAATTCTCAGTTAGTTGGAAAGGGTGGTAGGGGGAATGGAAAGAATTTGCTCGTACTGGCAATTCCTTTTGTGTAGTGTGAAGTTGGCTGCAGATTATGTTGAAAGGCATTTGCATAAGAACAAAAATTGTCGAAACCGAATTTCCTTTTTTGACCAGAAGACACAATTTCAATAGGAAAGTAAAATAGCGTAGTATGAATGCGAACAATCATTCTAAACATGCTGAGTTGTCCATCCTAAAATATTAAATTTTATAACTTCGGCAATATCCAATTTTATGCAATTTGTGTCACTGTTTTTTTTTTTTGGAAATTACTTCATTCAACATTTTTCAATAACTCCATGAATGCGGTACATTAAATTTTATCATAAAAAATAAATACTTTAAATTGTTCGTGCTCCACATGAAGATCGTCATCGCCGTCCATCAGATAATTTTATTTGAAAAATCTGTAATGACTTCACCTACGCCAAGTTGTGAACATTTCATTGGTGCCAAATCGGTAACGTTTCGGGAAATTTAAAGTATCTACCAATTAACAAATTGAATTCGTCGACAAAATCGTTATTCAAATTCTGATCACTCCGCGAAGCATGCGTTGTGACTTTATCCGGCGACAGGCATTGGTCGATGAAACGCGTGGTGCCCAAGTGACAGCGACAGCGACCCCTCGAATTACAATAGCCCTCTTTACATTTCTGATAGGACTTAAAGGGGCCATCAGTGATGGAGCATCCACAAAGTTTAGGTGCTATGCATGTGCCATAATAGCCACAACCGCTGCAAAGAGACAAAGGGGGGACATATCGTATTATGTACATATGTATGTTGTTTGCGTAGTAGTGGCAATACGTACTGTTCACAAATCGCCTCACACTTGGAACCGTTGCGCTGATAGCCAATGAAGCAGCGACATATCCCCGGCGATATGCATATTCCGTTGTCGCAGCTGTCACCGCAGTCGGGCAGACACATGGAGGTATTCAGATCATATCTGTAGCCATCCTGACATATGCACTTGGAGCCGGTGGTCTGGAAACCATTGTCACAGCGCCTGAGGGGGAAAACGAGAGGTTACCACAAAACACCAAACATGAAGAAGAACATTGTCCACTTACAGAAAACCCAAGTGTTCGCATACGGTGCCATTTTCTTTCTTGCCGTAACCCTGGAAACACTCACACAGATTTGGACCCACACAGTGGCCATAGCCACAGTCTGGTATACATACCGGTTGGCAGCCCATCTGGGCCAAATCCTGTTGCGGCGACAGGGCATAGCCCTCGGCACAGGTGCACTTGTTGGGTTCCGCACAGATCTCATTGCGGCCACAGCCCAGTTCACACAGTGGAACACAATATTTCTTGGTCGGGTCGAGCTCGTAGCCCCTGTCACAGACGCAGGTGCCATTTAGAAAACACTGACCATTGGGACAGCCCAGCGGACACGTGGGCACACAATCGTTGCGATGGTTGAGCACAAATTCATCAAAACACTGGCACACCCCGCCCTCCCGACAGAAGCCATTTGTCAGACACTTGTTGCCACAATCCGGCACACATTTCGTCCAATCGAAATCGTAGCGTTTGAAACCACGACAGCACACTTCGATTTCATTGTAATTGGGGTCGCTACTGTTGCCCACAATGGGCGTATCTTTTTCGTATTGAAAGAAAACTGCTCTTTAGGTGAAAGCAAAGAAAAACAGAGATAAAAGAAATAGCGTCCGATTCAGTGCGATGACTATTACTTACGGTACTTGTATTTTACATTTGGCCGGATTTACATCCTTAATGGGCAGCGATAGACCCGGCGACCGTATAAAGGGTTGCTTGGTGGTGGTCGTCGTCGTATATTTGACATTTTCCGTTTGTATACAATTGAAAGCTGTGGCACACAGAAATATAATTGATAAGATCGCTCTGATTAGTAAATTGTATTGTTTTGACTTTGTCATAATGGCGATGTGCCTCAAAATCGAATGCGAACAAAATCGAATGTCTCAATTGTGTAAGGTCCAAAGAATAACTGAAGAAGATTATTTTGTGTGATTTCTGAATGTGTTAAGAAAGAATAAACACAAACTGACAACAATTTCAACAATAATAGATAAGCGAGATCGGTTGGGATGAAGAGAACAGAATAGGCGAACGAATGTACATAGAATGAAAGCCGACGATGTGTATGAAGATTTTTAAAATTTGGCAACCGCCTTGCGAGACATTTGTGATGAGAACTTTCTATGCGATCGGAATACAATTTAAAGGTCTTAGGAAGAGGTGTCGGGAAGCCAATAGTAAATGTATGTGTAAATGCGTTAGGATCGAAGAGGAGCATACACACACTGTTCGATTTCGTATTTTTCAGCCTTAATTTATTTTCAATAAAAGTCATGAACGGCAGGACCCAGTTTAGAAACCTGATAAGACCACCTGGCGACTTTACGACCAACGAAGTTATCACTAAGGCATGCTAAAACATCTGTAGAAAATGGTATTAGCCATTCGGAGCCGGCCAAATTATATCGTGCACTGGCCACTGATTCGTAAGAAGACCCCCCCCCCCCCCCCCACCATTTCCATCATGGAATGTTAAGAGAAATAAGTAAGTAAGCAAATTTTATGTACCTTAATACATTTGCACAACCCAACGGTTACTTGGTGATTAGGATTTTCTTATATCAATACTTCTGGGAGTGTCCCGGTCTGAGTAATCCGCTCAAAATACAGAAATTATACCCAATGTTGTGAATAATCAAATCAAATCACAATCAGACAATCTAATAACTCGACTGATTAATCAACAAAGAAGCTTAACCATATTCTCTGGAAACCACGGATGTCAACAACAACAATAACCACATTAGAGGTCAAGATCAGAAATTGATTATAAAAACAAAACAAAAAAGTTTGCTAAAAAATAAAACAAACAAAAAATAAAGAATCTAAACATTCAAATCAGTTTGATTTCAGACGTCTGACGTGCTAATTGTTATAAACTGCGCAATAATGTATTATTTGCAAATATTGTATGTGATGTTATTGCTGAAATTCGCATTAGGCGATCGCTTGTACAGTGACTATATAGACGATACATCGCAGGACGAAATACGCATTCGTCCCATGAACGAGCAGCGGCACCCCAACTTTTACAGGCCTTTGCCGTGGCCGACACGAAAACCCAAACCCGATATGCCCGTGACAACTGAAAAACTTTGTGAGAAGAATTTACGTAAAAAGAAGGAGCAGGAGGCGCTGGAGAATCCCAAGAAGGAATATAAGCCGACCGGCAATCGTTGGCATGGCTCGGTATCCTATGGCAGTAATCAGTTCAAGAACAATAATATGAGTCGTCGCAGTACCAAACTGAGGGACATAACGCCGGTGGAAAGGAACCTACACAAGTGCTACAAATGGCTGAGGTAGGAGTATATGGTGATATATACAAATATAAATATACAAATTTACTTATAGGCCAGAAGATGCCAACCGTTATCAATGGCACGCCGTCATCCAGAGCACGACCAATGCGGTTCTCATCGAAATTTGCTGTCCACAATTCGGCCCTGTACGTATAATGGGCAATACCCTGTGCCGGCCTTACTGTCGTTCCTGTCAGAATGGCAAATGTATCGCCCCGGAGTCGTGTCAGTGTCACGATGGCTACGTGCTGTCCGACAATAAAGATTGTGTCTTTACGTGTCCGATATCCTGCTTGAATGGGCGCTGCAACCTGCTGACACGTGGTTGTTTATGTAATTCGGGCTTTGCACTGGATGCGACTGGAGAATTTTGCCGACCAATTTGTCGTGATGGCTGTGGCCTGAATCCTTTGCACAATTGTACGGCTCCCGAGACTTGCGGTTGCGTTAGAGGATTTTCATTAACCGATAATGATTGTCAGCCGGCGTTCAGCCATGGATGACCAAGTGGGGGAGGCGTTTCATTCATTTCCGTCAAATTTAATCGGAACTTGGAAATTTTAGAGAAGATGTTTGTTGCATTATTTTTGTTTCTCATCGTCGATGGGCAACAAAATTTTTAGGAAGATACCTGAAGTTTTAAGTTTGTAACGACCTTTCTAAAATCAGTAAATGTCCCTAAATACATAAAGCCACACCAATTTAATGTTTATTAAAAGTTAGGAGTTTTTAAGAAGTTTCAAGAGTCTAAATCCCCATATTCAGAAACATTTACAATAGGTTGAAAGTATGTTTTTATAAAATAAAAAAAATAATTTAAACCTTTTGTAAGTTCTTATGAATAAGTTACCAATTTCGATTAACAAATACAAGTTGAAAACGATTAAAATTACAATTAAAATCTGCAAAACGCCCGGCCATACGATGTGTCTCATGGCTAAGGAAAACAATTCGCACTACCGCCTGTCGACATGTTGGCCTTTTTTACACAAATTCGTGCCATGAAAAACGATTCCTAAAAAAAGGGATTACTTATTTGGGCCGGCAGTCTTCGATATGGTAACACTCTTCCACAAAGGAATTTTACCGTTCCCCAATTTTTCACATCCTATAAACTCTGTCTCTCTCGCACCAATTACATTTCGTATTTTGTCTAGCAAAAACAATCCTGATTTAGTTGTTTGGACGCGCTTTAAATGAGAGGATGCGTGAATTGTTGTAAAATACGCTGTCTATATAAAATTCTTCTGAACAATAAAACGAATGTTTAAAAACACTATAAAATTTTCAATTAATAAATGGAGCATAGTAATATCTCAATGCAGTTTACTCAAGTCACCGTGGTAGGACTTTTTCGAGCAGTGTTTGTACGTACGTTGTGTTATGAGAGCACATGCGGTTGGTGGCTGTGTGTGTTATGTCTTGTATTTGTGGCTGAGTGCTAGGCGCATTCGTTTCGCATCACAACAACATCAAACAAGATGAGAGCATAGAATCGATGGAGACTTTGTTGCCTACCGTGGGGTAAGTGTATTTTTTTCTCCTTTGCGTTCGTTTTCCATCATTTTGTTATTATAACTGAGAGATTCCAATAATTGTTTATGGACGTTAGCAGATGTACGTAGGTTTAATTATACGTCTCCTGAATATTAAAAGAATACATGAAGACTTCAAGTGCATAATAATTGTGTATGTGTGTATATTTTTACGACACCGAATGGATCAACCCTGTAGGAAATCGAACACATTACTAAGTAACTTCAAACTAATTTTTTTATAACCACATCTAGTTGATTTAGTGACTTTTTTCCTTGTTTGCGACTCACTATTTTAACATGGGCATGTCATTGGCGGTAGTCAATTGGTCATCTCTGCATGACTTTCTCACTGACTACTAATTACTTATTTTTCAACCAATTTGTAGTGGTTTTAATAGTAATTGTATTATAGTCGATTTATAATAAATTATTTTAAAACCAATTTTTTTTTATTTCATTAATAAACAGTTTATTTTTAATTCATTTTTGTCAATTTATTTATAGAAATAATTATAATATATATTAATTAATATAGAAAAATATAAAAATAAGGCAAACTGGTGAAATTAAATAAAAATTCAAGTACATTTTATGACTAAAAAAAGAATCAATTCCAATGATAGAATTGCCGTTAAAGTCTTGTGCAATTTCCCTTTCACAGACAATTTCATGGCATTGGTCTGTAAAAAAAGTCCAAATATTTAGAAAAACATAAGAGTAGAGAAAAATAAGAACTCACATAAATTTGCTGATTTTCATCGTTTATGGCGTCATTTAGCGCTTTTTCACTTTTTCACTTTTATTACACACTTTATTTATTACTTCGTTTCTTCTTAGACTTCCAAATTACCACTGTTCACTTTAAAGGTCTGACTTGTTTTGATTGACATTTTACATTGCACGCCATGACAAGCATGTTAGTTTGTTTTCCTATTTTCGTTTTATTTACTTATTCTGTTTTCTTTCTATGTGTGCTTCTATTCAACATTTTTGGTTGATATCTGCATGACATTTAAACCAATTTGTAGTCAGTTGCAAAATAGTTCATTTATAATTAGTGATTTTGATCAACCGGTTATTTTATTTCCTACAGGGAAAGGAATTTTTTGAGAGAAATTTCCCGAAAACACTTTCGTGTTTAAAGCTCAGACGAATAGGTTCAAATCTCGCTTCAATCCACGGATAGCAAGAGTTTTTTTTTTAAGTTATGTCTTTTTGTTAGGGGTTTTAGGTTTTTTTTTTCCAGATTTAGGGGATTTGTTAATCTTTAGGGTTTATACTGCCACATAATTTAATATGTTATATTAATTAAATAATTCTACTGTGACGATTCAAATGTATTGTGATGGAACTTTATAAACTTGGACATTGGAGCGGACGTTTTTTTTTTAATTTGAAGGAGCGCGTGTCGGAATATTTTGCCATTTGGCACTAATGTCCAATAGACATAAATATGAATGAATATATACATATATTTTAAAAATTCTTTAAACATAGACGATACACAGGAAAACATATGTATATCCATATTTTTTTTTGTATTTAATGACAATACAAAGTAAATTAATATTCTAATTTTGGATCCAAGTATAAACCGGGTGACACAGACCATATGGCACAGACCAAAGCCTCTGGTGGGAAACGAACCACAATCAAACTTTCAACGATTGCGATGTTTTACTTACTTATTTTTGTTTTGCCTTAACATTCCATGAAGGAACTTGGAACTTGTCTCGGGGAACTTGTCTCGAATCAGTGAGCTGTGTACGATATAATTTGTATACTCACTGAACGGCTCCGATCGGCTAATGCTTGAGAAGTTTTACATATCTTAGAGATTGCTCCCTTACTCGTAAAGTCGCCAACATTTACGAGATGGAAACAGCCGCTGACAAATGTTTAATGGTCATAATACCAGGTTTCGAACTCGGGTTCTTCTGTGTGATAGTCGCACACACGACCTACCACACCACGGCCGACCACATTGCAATGTTTTATGTAATTAAGAAACTCTTCTCTTTAAGGTGTGATAATGTCTCTTTGAGTTATTACAGTCTCCCAAATGTGCTAAGAACATTGAAGAATTAATGGTGAACTTAATATCTGCAATTTTCATATGAAATAAAACCTCCAAATGAGCAAACTAGTGGTTTTCAGCAATATATTTAGCGAACTTCATTACACGTTATTTTGTAGCGACAGACATTGGTCGACATCTGTCCACTGTACATGGAATAGAATAGTATTTTTACTTATAACTCTACGCTACTTGTTAATAATACCCATTCGGTTTGGGCTTTGGTTGCATCATTTCCATAGGAATGTTTAATCGGTTTGATTTCCCCCTGCAAGTCGTTATTGTGGTATACAATTTCTCGTACGTTCATGATAAACGAAGCCAGGATTGCAAATGCACCTATTGCGGCTATAACAAATGCCATTATTGCAAGATCTAAAAATACAGATTTATGTGAAACTCCGTGGATAAAATGAATTAAAAAAAAAATCCACCAACTCACTGATAACAGTCCGACTGGCATACACCGTCCTTTAGACGATAGCCTGTATGACAGGCACATGTTCTCATAAGGCTAAAGGACCCCGATGAACCGCATTCGCCTCCAATGCCACATTCCGGTTCACATACCGGCTTACAACCACCATCCATCAATGTATATCCCCTAATACAGCCACAAATCTCGGGAGCTGTACAATTGTGTAACAGATCGATTCCACAGCCCTTGCTGCAAATCGGACGGCAAAATTGTCGTGTCTCATCCAGTTTATAGCCAGGATCACATTCACAGCTGCCATCCAGGTAACAACGTCCATTGAGGCAACCCAAGGGACAGGTGAAAACACAATCTCCATTATCATTGCGGACAAACTCATCGTAACACTCGCACACGTTCGGTGCCATGCATCGGCCATTGAGACAATTTTCACAGACTGGAACACAGCGCCGTTTGCCCTGCCAACGCATCAGTCCATAGCCAGGGCAACAGATTTTTATGGGCGTAACGCGTTGCGTTTTATCTTCGGACATCTTGGAGACCCATGAATACTTTTCCACAGCCTCCGTACTGAATGAAAAAAAAAAAAGAAAATTGTATTAAGAAATTTCAATATTTCAGCTGATGAATCAAATCCAAAGGAGCACTCTCTATTGTGGGGGAAAAAAAACCCTAATGCTTTTTCTCAAATATGGTCAATGTTTGCTCAGAATTATCCAAAAGTCCAAAGGACTATCTAAACAGGCTATGATTTTATGTAAGTTTTTCATAACATTCCATTGGACAAAGAGAAATTGAACACAGTGAACTCTGTGGGTTGTATATGTATTTCATGAATACTCACTGGTTGTGACCAAAACTTTGAACCCCCTAAGCTCCTATATAGAAGGTAACAAATTCTTCCAGTAATGCAAATGCGCAATTCTTTTTATTATTCGGTTACGAGCCCGAAACTCTTAACTAGCATGTATTCGCAATAGATTGGAAATTCCCTTTTACAGTTTGGTGAAATTTAGGAACTGTGAGCACACATATGGTTACTCAAATGAATGGACGATTCTTAGGGTGTATTTCATTCAAGATTTGACTAAACTTTGGATCCGGTCTTATCCGATCATCAAATATTTGGGTACTCAAATCAGAGGGAGTTTAATAACGAATGTAAAAATACATTTCTTGTAAAAATACATTTCTCGAAAGCCAAAATCAAAATTCTTGGCCATTACATTTTTGTTCAGACTCTTCTTATATAGTGGGGTATATAAGATTCGACCAGGCGGCCGAACCATTCATCGTTCATACACATACATTCTCAACTGTTTGTTTCACTCTCCGAGAATAACAATGCACAGTGTATTAGATGCTTCATAATTATTAGATGACAGAGAGGTCGTCCCCCCAGCAGCTATTTTCAATTGAGGCCAATATTTTTTGTAATCGTAATGTAAACCCTTTCGGAGGTTGAGTATATCTTGTGCGATATATGTATATAGTTTTGTTTACTTACGGCACGTATATTAAATGCATATGATCTCCATCGGTACCACATTCCACATTCGGAGTGGCTGGATCATTTTCATTGCCCTCATGCCATTGGTTGCCAGTAGGTATGCTTCTCGGTTGACCATACAGAGTCCGTCGGGTTGATGTCTCAGCTGTATTTGGTTGTCGCAGGCGTTGCGACCCTGCTTCTTTACCATATTCATTTCCTGAGTTCAGACCATAGACCGCAGCTGATTGTTGTCGATAACTTGGTTGTGGCTCAAATGGCTGATCATTATCTATATAGGATTTTGCTAAGATACACTTTAAATGTGGCAGCAATAGACCACATGCGAAAGCCAATATTGAATATTTAACGAATTTAAACGATTTAAGCATTTTCGATTCTTTTGTTTGTTTATAAATTGTCTTTGTTGTTTGTCTTAAGACTTTTGGGCGTGTGCTACCATTTCTAAGGTTGTTTTAAAACTAAACTCAACAAATTTTGCACTACGTCGTCTTTGAAGAGTACACAAATTCCATACGTTCTTACTCTCCTCATGTAAGTGTTTGCTCTGAAAATGATAAGGCTTTGTTTATTTTTGAATTTGGTTTTGTAAAGTATATTTTATTATGAGCTTGAGGTTAACATTAACATTGAATTTTCGAAAATGAAGGTTTTACGGACGCTCGCTCCCATCGTGGATGTCAGCTGTTCAGTAACATCTGAATCGGCCGTATCGCTACACAAAACGCAGGGGGTGACACGTAAACTATTTCTTTTGTGGAAAACTATGCTAATAAAAAGAAATACCTACTTCATACTAAAAGGATATCCATTTGGCGTTTTCAAAAGTCAACGTAAATAAAAGACATATCAAATATTTTATTCATCATATTTATTTTTTATTATAAAGTTTGAACGCTGTTAAGAAATGTAATAAAGAAATAATTACAGATTTTTTAAAACAAAAAACCAATTACCTTTGTGAGAGGTGCGAATGGGAAGTGTGGAACGGGTTTGTGATGGGTTTGACACACAAGTCAGTAACGTCTTAGTTCATTTATTTTTGAGAAGTGGAAAAACCAATTGCAATGCCTTTAAAAAAATTACTACCCATCATTTGTCTACGGTACAAACTCAAGAATACGAGAATTACTGCTGTGGGTTTTAATGTAACGGATAAACCATCTAGTGGTTTCGAGCCGTTAGCATTTTTTGTACCGGTACCGTGACGGACCGATGTTATGAAAACTATTCGTCGCACAAATCACTTGGGCATTATAATAGTTTGGCCAGTCGAAACTGGTTTTTTAATAAAATTCGTCCCAAAATATTAGAAATTAAAAATCTATATTTACAAAAATTTATATTATTTATATCACACACAAAGGTTTTTTTGCGACCACACAAAAACCCCTCTACTATGAAATTGTATTTACGGTGTTTACGTTGTTTTCGCGGTGACTCGATATGCGAACAAATTACCAGCTGTCTATTTAAGAACAATTCATTTCAAGGTTTTGGGTTTGAAATGATTTGGCCTATTCGCTTTTCCCAAAGTCTATAGAGACTCAAGCTGGTCTCTACAGATCTAAAAACTTCTAGCAAGCCCAACATTGAAAAGCGGGTGATTTGATTTATTATAACCCTCCTACATTGTAGGACGCTGGTAATATTTTCCTAATATGGAGAGTCGGCCAATTGTGAATTCTAGCCAACTTACAATTGTCTGCTATACACAGACGAGACATCTCAGACATTCTACACTCACTTTCCACAGAAATAATGCTTAGTTGCCCGACTTAATTTATTTATTTCAACATAGTTTTAAATTCAGTTTACAGATCAGCTATAACATCCGCATGCATACCGTTACAGAGCCAATGATCTCAATTTCTCATACTTTGTGGTATACAGTTTTTCGTTCGAGGCTGATAAACGAAACCCGGATTACATATGCATCGATTTGGGCCATAACAGATGCCATTATTGCAGGTCCTAATTAGAGATAGAGAATTATAGGAGTTCTTTCAAAACTATTGCCTCGACTCACTGATAACATTCCGCTTGACAAACGCCATCTTTCAGAGTATAGCCCGGATCACAATCACACACGCCGTGCCGGCATACGCCCATGCCACAATCGGGGTCACATACCTTTTCGCAGCCTTTATCGTTCAGTGTATAACCCGAAATGCAGCCACACACCTCGGGAGCTGTGCAATTAATCAGGGGACTCGTTCCACAGCCTTTGCTGCAAATCGGTCGACAAAATCTTCGGCTTGGGTCTAGTTTATAGCCAGGATCACACTGACAACTGCCATCTAAGTAACATCGCCCATTTAGACAGCCCAACGGACAAGCGAAGACACAATCATTGTTATCACTGCTGACGAATTCATCGTAACACTGGCATACGTTGGGTGCGACGCATTGGCCGTTACGACAATTGTCACACACGGGTGCACAGTAATATCCATATTCGCCACGTGCGCGTACATAGCCCGGACAACATATCTCTATCTGACTCTTTCCATCAGGCATCTTCTGGAGGTGTAAATAGTCATAAATGTCAGCTGATTTGCTACTGCAAGAAAGAGGAAGTTGTCAAACGATATTTTCTAAAACTTTTCGAAAAAGCCAATAAGCCTGTGGGACGAGTCTATTTAGTGGTGTAATTACAATTGCATGCTTGTATCTTCACTTTCTTAGACACTTACGGTACCAGTATGGAGTATAGATGCGTTCTATTCACATCCATCGACATGCATTGATGCGGAGTTCCCTCTGGCCACTGGTTGCCGCCGGCACCACCTGTCGCCCAGTTCTGTTGCGAACTCGTTTGATAACGGATGGCGGAGTTCGACTCATAGGGCGTCTGCTGACCACGTTGATTGACTGGTTGTCCATAGGATGCCTGCTTTGGGAAACTAGAACGTCGCTGATCATGGTCTTTGTAGGTTTTTGCGTCCACCGCATAAAAGATACACGTTAATTGTTGTAGAAATAGACCAAATACGATGGCCAGTAAAATATTGCTGGCCGGCTTGAGGGACATGAACATTATTGTTTATTCACTTTTATTGAAAAGTTACGGGTGGTATGTTGTGATCGTTGGCTAGGTATTACTAAAACTAATATAATAAATAAAATAAGAAAACTAAATACAGGCAAATTCTGCTCCAACTTTGATTATACCCGACACCGTGTGGTTGTGGAGAGGAAACTGATAACACTTTGTTTTCATACATTTCGAATGTTATTTTCAAATATTTCCTGTTGTTGTGCACTTGAGCTTGAACATTAACATTGAATTTTCGAAATTGTAGGTTTGTTCGGCAGCTCAAATTATGATTCCCAGAGCAGAACAGAGTCTCAGTTTTACAAATGGCACTCTCACACAAAAAGCACCGGGCTACTCATGTAACTGCAACTATTAGCAGTAATGGTTTTTTTTTCTCACAGGGTGACACGTGGATATAATCAAAGCGGTTACTAATTGTGTGATATGAAAACATCAAAACTTCTCTGAAGATAACATTAGCCATTCGCAGCAGTAGTAGGGACGAATGATAGAAAGAAAGATTACGCCATGTGCATGATTTCCCGTTACATGGCGTAGTTTGTCCCTTGTAAGGGTTGACAACTCTATTTTTGGCAACCATGCAATTGAAACCACGTTGACTACCAGCCAATAGGAATACACTATGCACTGAACACTACATATATTTTGATTATATTTAACTATTAAGTTGTAATGCGCCCGTTGAAATATGGAGAAAAATTTTGTTGAAAAAAAAAATTTTTGTGGAAAAAAAAAACATTTTGTTGAAAAAAAAAATTTTTCTTAAAAAAAAAAATTGTTGAAAAAAAAATTTTGTTGAAAAACAAAATTTTTCTTGAAAAAAAAATTTTTGTGGAAAAAAAAAATTTTGTGGGAAAAAAAAAAATTTTTGTTGAAAAAAAAAAATTGGGAAACAAAAATTTTGTAAAAAAAAAAATTTTGTAAAAAAAATTTTTTGTAAAAAAAAAAATTGTAAAAAAAAATTTTTGTTGAAAAACATTTTTTGTAAAAAAAAAAATTGTAAAAAAAAAATTTTTTTTTAAAACACAATTTCTGTACAAAAAAAAATATTATTTTTTTTATTATTATTATTTATAGAAAATTATAGAATGCCTATTTAAATTCCTACGTACTGCGTGACAGAGTCAGTGAATCAGTGTCGAGGGTAAATATATATTAAGAAGATGTCTGCTGTACATCATATACAAAATTAATTTAAACTTGTTTTTTGTGTTTTTTTTTTAATGAAATATTTCATCCGTCAGAAATCCTCTTCCCCACGGGCACTCATATCGTGATTTTAGTCTGTATATCCTTGATTTTCGTGGCTATTATCACACTTCGTCCTATCTGACACATAATATTGCGTATCCTTTAATTTAGTTTACTCATTATTATATTATTATTTGTCTACAACTAAAGTGTGGCATCACAATTCACACTCCTCTATGGGATCTGCAAAAGAAAACAATGAAGATACCGGAAGATTCACGTAGTTCCATGGGCCAATATTACCTTCATGTTTGCGGAATGTCTTATATATCAGAACTCCGAGAGCAACTACACCGCAAACACCGAGAATACAGGTGAATATGATCCAACTTGTACGGGAATCGTGCCGAATTGCAGGCTTTATTATTTTGTTTGGAGTTAACCGAATTCGTTGTATTTTACACACGTACACCAAGGGCTCATCATCGGGATCGTCTTCAGTCTGGCACAACAGTCTGTTTGTGGTGGTATCACAGCGACAGAGGCTCATATTCACGCAGGTCTTGTTGTTTGCATCCGCACAAGGACTGATGCACAACTGGCTGCTGGACAGAGGGCCCAGTTCATCATATTCTAACCAACATTGACACATATCCGCACAAGTTTGCAAAGTAGAAATATTTTCAGAACTGGATTCTATCCTACTGTTATGGGGCTGCCCCTCCAACACACCTGTGCCGGGTACTATTAACTCAAATTCGGTGGATTTTAATTTGGGCTGAGTTGTGAATACTTGAAGAGTTGTCGTTTCAATCCTCTGACAGTTGTTATAATTAAACGATCCCTCATCACTTATCGTAGGTTCATAATTGGTGTAACATTTACAAACATTTGCATCTACGCACATGCCATTCACACACCCCGGTTCACATTGGGGCTCACAGACATTAACCGATCCACTCTTAAGCGTATAGCCGTCGAAACATTGACAGATCTCAGGTTCTACACACGAACCATTTTGGCAGGGCATTGAACAGGCCGGTTCACAAATATTATTTGGGCCCATCAAATAACCCGGATTACAAATGCACACCTCGGGCTGATAGCACAGGCCATCCGAACAGCCCAGCGAACAGACGGGACGACAATCTTCCATTTCATCCATGTCGTAACCAGCCAAACACTCGCATTTATTGGGCCCAACACATTTGCCAAATGTCGAGCAGTTCCTCTGGCATTGAGGCTCACAGTAGAGGTTGTAGATTGAAGAAAACTTCAGCTGGTAGCCGGCCGAGCATTCGCATTTATTTGGCTTGACACAGCGAGCATGGTCGGGACAGGGTTTCTCACAGATGGGCTGGCACTGGTCCACCAACATCTGATAGCCCTTGAGACAGGAACAAGTATTCGGTGCACCGCATACAGAATGTTGCGGACAGGTTGGTTGACAGACGGCATCGCACGTATTATTATTCGAGGACATTTTGTAACCCGTGTGGCATTGGCAACTATTGGGTTTCGAGCAGAACGCATTTCCTGGACACTCATCATTACATTTCGGTAGGCACTCCAAGGAGTTGTCATCGCTTTTAGCCCTTTCATAACCGTCCACACACTCGCATTGGTTGGGCCGGACACAAGCGGCATTGGCCTGACAAATGGGATCACATATAGCCTGGCACTGACTGTCTACCATTAAGTAACCCGGCAGGCAGGTACACGTATTCGGTTCCGAACATATCGAATTTAATGGGCACTCATCATCACACTTCGGCTGACACATCTCCGCTGTGTTGTTGTAGGCGTAACCCGTATCACAAGTACAACTGTTGGGTTTTACGCAGGTGGAATGTTCCGGACATCCACGCTCACACCTGGGTTCACAGGTTGCGTTAGCGGTTTTCTTATAGCCGTCATTGCAGTCGCATGTGTTGGGCTTGGAACATCGGGAATTGTCTGGACACGCTCGGGTACAAACGGGTCGACATGCAACAGATGTGGGATGTGTAGCATAGCCTACATAACCCTGGTCACACTCACAGACATTTGGCCGTATGCAATGAGTAGTAGTGGGACAGGAGGGCTTGCACTGCGGCTTACAGTCATTACCGATTTTCATATAACCATAACAGCAACCCCAAATACGTTCATAGTCCGTGTAATACTGAAAAAGAAATAAGTAGACATATATAGGTGTTTCCATATCATAGGATTCTTAGTATAAGAAAGTATTAAGTGGCTTGTCCTACAGTGACTTCTGATTGAAGTATGAATAGTAGGCGACATTTTTTATATGGTTAGGATTTTTTAAATATAAAACAAAATGCGTCATTTGGAATGTACATTTTTTATTTGTTTTGGGTGTTTTCGAAATGATGACACAGAAGACACCAGCTGCTTTGTGGTGTAACATCCACACCGTCGACTGGCGTGAGTGAACAAAGTGCTACATTTTCCCACACATTGGGGGCAACACTTTGAGTAACTTTGACTAACTATGTTTGTTCGTAGGACTACATCACAATTAGCGGAAAAATAAATGTCTTTTCGGATACCAGTCCGAAGTTCATGTAATTTTTAAAATTATTGAAAAAACAAAAGCCAAATAAAAATAATATGTAATCACTCCACTCTGTGTATAATCCGAAAACTTACCTGTGTCGTTGAGTATCTGTACGACTCATGCGTATATTTGATATTCCCAAAAAATGTAAGCTGTGTAACTGTACGTACACCGTTATTCCACTGAGCTCGCGTTTTCCGAACAGGCCGTGTTTCCCAACACCTTTGTGCAGTGACATTATTGAGAATAATGAATGCCGATTGTAACAGGAGCAGGTATTTAATAACTTGCATTATTTGTATGTTCTGGACTTTCTTTATTTTAATGCGTACAATTTATTTCTCGTGGAATCTATTGGAATTAAAAAAAAAAAAAAATACAACCGCCTATGTGTGTACTCGAGACGATATTAACGTTGTGTATGAGTATGAAAAAACTGTTTATCCATTCCTTGTCGTTTTGCTGTCTACATCATACGTCAGTCGGCGCAAGAAAGTGCTCTATAGATAGGAACTGTATGGATGCTATTTTTAATTCCTTTGTGTAATTAATATCTGTGGTGTTCACAAGCAACCGCTTAAGTTCATTTTTGTCCATTTTGAGCCATTGACACCAAATTGCTAAATTTTTAATGCTGATTCGATTTGCCTAATCTTTAATTGAGAATAATGTACCGTTACTGATTTTTTTGTTGCAAAAAAACAACGTAATTGGTATTTTTCTAAAAAAAAAAATGTCCATCATTAACCACATAAGTAGACATAATTCAGGTCACAGTTCTATTCATATCGCCAATAAAAGCATATATGCACAAAAGTTGTTACTTGCGAAAAAAAAAATAAAAAATATGATTCCCTTTGTTTCTTTTACTAATAGCTTAAAAATAAATGTGTGCGTTTTTTTTTTGCTGGTAACAACAAATGACAATATTTATTTCCACAAAAAAAAAAACACCTTAAGTGGAGATACGCTTTTATGGGGGCTCATATTTTTCCACATGTGTTTTTCTACACATCATTAGGATTTTATTTTGAAAAATATTACTACAAAAATCTGATGTTCATTGACAACAACAAAACTATTTTTTAATTTATTCAACTGCTCCAAAAAAACGCCGAAATCTGTGTATTTTGGCTTTCCTGAAAAATGTGATTTTACGACTTACGCGTTTGCTTGTGCAAACCACAGTTATATACTTTTACAGTAAAACCTCGTCATAATGGACTGTATATCATGTGGATATGGTAATTGGACTGAGTGGACTCTGTGTGGCGTAAGGGCGTATTAAGGCTTTGTTTGAATGGAAATCGTTTTCAAAACATAAACGAGAAATATTAAATAGAATAAAAAAAATATTAACAATCGGTATCTGGACACAGTTTGAAATGCGGTTTTTCGATATACATATGTACATACATACATTCTAAAAATATGCGTCGCATGTCCAAAAGAATGATTTTGCGGTACTGACAAAAACTAATAATACCCGCCCATGATTCTAACGAACGAATAATTATTCATAATCATTGTAAATTACTAAAAAAAATACATACCACAAATCAAAAAAGATACAAAGTTTAGCACTTGAATGGTTCTTTCGAGACTTGGAATACATGGCTAGTTCAACCAGCATCATCCTTCAGATTGGTCGACCTTGGAACAACAAAACTTTTGCATTAGCTTTTAAAAATACGATACACAGCTGGAGAGATGAACAAATTTGTAGTTTGTGGCAATCGAAGGCCATATGGTCAAGCAGGGGTCATAATACAAATTAACATTGCCTTATCCACTTGCTGCATTTTGAAATTAGAACGAAGGGTCGAATTAGTTGTATAGACATTTTATCATCCGTGTTTTAAATTTCTTTAATTAATTTCCCCCCTTTTTATTTCTTTCAATTCTTTATTCTGTACATATTAAATTTCTGCGCTATATTATTTCTTATTTAAACAACTCCAGTGGAATATTGCAGCTATGTATCACAATTCATATGCATCTAAGGGACCTGTAAAATAATAATCAAAAAAAAAAACAAATAAATACATTTTCAAAATGTCAAATATTACCTTCATATCCGCAGTATTTCCGATATACCAAAGCCCCTAGAATCCCCAGGCCACACGCACCGAGTAAGGATGTGAGAATTATCCAAAGATTACTGGAACTCTGGGGAGTTGCAGTACTTTTCATTTCCGTCGTATTGGTGGTGTTCGTTCGTTTTGTTTTACACACATACACCAAAGGATCATCATCGTCCGTGTCATCTGGCGTCTTGCAAAGAAGTTGCATTTTGGAGACCAAACAATGACAGAGATGGAAATTCAAACATGGCTCAACGTACGCATCCACACAGGCATCAATACACAGCAAATTTGAGGACAGCGAGCCGAGTTCATCGTATTCCTGCCAGCATTGGCACATGTCTGTGCAAAATTGCGGTGGCTGCGGGGAAGATGATATAGTTGTCATAGCTATATTTGCAGATATAGGTTGCACGGTGGTCTCTTCCGTGTTGGAAAATATTGCCGCCGACACGGTCGAGGTTAACTCACGTTCTGTTGTAAGCTCTGCCGGTGTGGAGGTGTTTATGCTACGGCAGTTGCTATGGTTATAGCCGTCCTCAACTTCCAAAGGTTCATAATTGTCATTACATATGCATACATTTGGATGCACACAGACGCCGTTCACACACTCCGGTTCACATTGGGGCTCACAGACATTAACCGATCCACTCTTAAGCGTATAGCCGTCGAAACATTGACAGATCTCAGGTTCTACACACGAACCATTTTGGCAGGGCATTGAACAGGCCGGTTCACAAATATTATTTGGGCCCATCAAATAACCCGGATTACAAATGCACACCTCGGGCTGATAGCACAGGCCATCCGAACAGCCCAGCGAACAGACGGGACGACAATCTTCCATTTCATCCATGTCGTAACCAGCCAAACACTCGCATTTATTGGGCCCAACACATTTGCCAAATGTCGAGCAGTTCCTCTGGCATTGAGGCTCACAGTAGAGGTTGTAGATTGAAGAAAACTTCAGCTGGTAGCCGGCCGAGCATTCGCATTTATTTGGCTTGACACAGCGAGCATGGTCGGGACAGGGTTTCTCACAGATGGGCTGGCACTGGTCCACCAACATCTGATAGCCCTTGAGACAGGAACAAGTATTCGGTGCACCGCATACAGAATGTTGCGGACAGGTTGGTTGACAGACGGCATCGCACGTATTATTCGAGGACATTTTGTAACCCGTGTGGCATTGGCAACTATTGGGTTTCGAGCAGAACGCATTTCCTGGACACTCATCATTACATTTCGGTAGGCACTCCCAGGAGTTGTCATCGCTTTTAGCACTTTCATAACCGTCCACACACTCGCATTGGTTGGGCCGGACACAAGCGGCATTGGCCTGACAAATGGGATCACATATAGCCTGGCACTGACTGTCTACCATTAAATAGCCCGGCAGGCAGGTACACGTATTCGGTTCCGAACATATCGAATTTAATGGGCACTCATCATCACACTTCGGCTGACACATCTCCGCTGTGTTGTTGTAAACGTAACCCGTATCACAAGTACAACTGTTGGGTTTTACGCAGGTGGAATGTTCCGGACATCCACGCTCACACCTGGGTTCACAGGTTGCGTTAGCGGTTTTCTTATAGCCGTCATTGCAGTCGCATGTGTTGGGCTTGGAACATCGGGAATTGTCTGGACATGCACGGGTACAAACTGGTCGACATGCAACAGATGTGGGATGTGTAGCATAGCCTACATAACCCTGGTCACACTCACAGACATTTGGCCGTATGCAATGAGTAGTAGTGGGACAGGAGGGCTTGCACTGTGGCTCACAGTTATTACCGATTTTCATATAACCATCACAGCAAACATTAACAACTTCATAGTCATTGTAATACTGAAAGGGAAGAACAAAATGAATAAGAAAAAAGAAAAAGAAAAAAACAATGACTAATAAATAAAAAGCGTCATCGGCATCGGAGCGTTGCTTCATCGTAGATCACAGACTTGGGCTTGGTCCTAATAGTATGTGAGTGCCGTTCAATTCTTTTCTTTTTTATTTAATAACAATACAAAGTACATTTATTTTCTAATTTTGGGTCCAAGGGAAAACCGGGTGACACAGACCATATGGTTACAATTTTACAGCGACAACATTGCTCTAGATTCGAACTATAGACTGATACAGCTGGATGTAATCGCAGATGGTTACAACATTTCCTTCAACTCTGACCTAATTTTTTTATTTTAATTTCTCATGATTCTGAGTTGGCTAGTTTTCAAGTCACATGAACGATCTATTCCAGATATAGGAACACCAAAAACTTACTTAAGCGAGTATTCGTCACAGACAAACACAGAATTCATCTGACGTTGGGGCACTGCGAATGACTCCAACAAACTTGTTTATATGGGAAAACGAAGTTTGCCTTGGAGGAAAACCTTACACGTGTCCTAGGTGACATACCGGTCCAGAACATTGGAAACTTAACTTTCAGAATGGACCACCTGCAACATTTAGATAAAACAATCATTAACAATCACTAAATGGCAGGCGCTCAGCAGTCGATCCAAATATGTCATCCCGTTTTTTTTATATGATTTTCACATATCGAATAATAAACTTTTTTGTTTTTTTTTTACCAAAAACACTTCAATTGCGATATTACCTCTGTTAATGAATACATATATGGTTCATATTTGTATTTGACAGTACCGTAGAATGTACGTTGCGAAGTCAAGCGGTCGCCATTGTTCCATTTCACCCGAGTCTTCGTGACGTATTGTCTTTTCGTACACCATTGAGCGGCGACATAATTGAAAATATACAAAAGCAGCATTTCCCATACGATCAGATACTTGGAAAATTTCATTGTACAAAATTTTCCTTTTTTTTTTTTTGGTTCAAAATTTCTGTTCGGATGTTTAAAAGCGAAATGTGGTCGTTGTTTGTTGAAATCTGGAATTATATGAAATGAAGCTGGTTTTCAACGCCACTTTCGAATAGAGCTCATCTGAGGCACGTAATATGAATTTATCGCAATATTCTCGTAGAACGTTTTCCGTAAGAAAATGCACATTAGGGCTATAACCAATTTGTTGGCATAGTACCACGAGATGCGTCATGATGTTTTATTAATGAAAAGCGTTATCTTGCATCATTTTAAGAAAAAAACTTCACCCACCAAACGCATTTTCTAAATCAATACAAAAAAAATTAAAAAAAAAATAAAATTTAAGTAATTTTATTTCATATCATAACGAGTTATTAAACTTCATATACAATGGTTATATTAAAAATAAAATACAACAATATCATAGCATCCATTTAATTACTATTGTAGGATAAAAATTTTATATTGGGAATCATTCGAGACATTGATAAACTGTTTTGGAATGTGATTAATTGTTTCTCCCAGATTTTGGAATTTTTTTGAACCACTATTACACATTTCTTATAAGACATATTGAAATGCAATGAATCACGAAGCCAAATAATTAACAATAAAGGTCGCTATACTCGAAAACGCCTCGAAGAAGCTAAAATTTCCATTAAAACTAAAATAAAATTTGACAGAATTGTTTTTTGTTTTCATATTCATATTCTAAACTTCATCGCTGTTGGTGGGTGAACTTTTTTGACGCTAGCGAAAAAGTAAACAAGTTTTTCTTCATAGTTTTTAATGGCCTATTGGACTATAGTATGCCAATTTTGAAATTCGCAAAAATTTTTAAAAAGTTATAGCCCTAATGTACATATGTATATGTATGTGATATGCGTATGGAATTTGCTGTTTTGTCAACGTAATATCCGTATCTGGGTGTACCCATTTCTGGCCGCATTGTGGGATACAGAAGAAAATGACACAATTGAATAAAAAAAAACAATGATGTCATCAACTGTTTCCAAGCTCATATTTAAATACAGTCGATCGAACCATGTGGAAAGTTCGACTTACGGAGACTTTGAGTTATGGAATTACAGATTAAACTGTTTAAGGGAATTTGTCGCCTTAACTGCCACTAGAAGTGCTTCGACTTAAAGAAAATTCGAGTTATAGAAGTTTCATTGTATTTGCAGTTGGCAGGTGGAACAGAAGCATATGATGACAATTGTTGTCTTCCAATCATGATTGACTTGTTTCTATAGACAAAAAACTTCACGTGCCCCTCCAAAAACACTCTAGTGGAGCCAAATCGCACTGTTTCCTTCCTTCACCTGTTTTATGTTGCTAACGAATGTGATTTTATTCTTTGGTTGAGGAAACATATTCCAGTGAGAACATTATTTCAAATAGCTGTAATTGTACTGAGGCAGTAGATTGCATTGTAACTGAATTCCTGTTGAAATGTTTGCTCTCACCATACTGAGGGGGATATTTCCATGTAGAAATGATTACTGTCAGTAAACTGAGAGTAAAAAATATGGCTTTACGAAAATTTGCCAAGGAGTAACTTTTCCTTCACAAAAGTATCGGTGGCCGATCCTTACTGACACCCAATCTATTTTCGAAATTCGCACATACTCAAATTTAAAATTTTTTTTTAATTTATATAAATTATTGTATTTTTGTACATGGGTCACAATGTTTACTACCGACCTATGAAATTGTTTTCTGCTCGAAAAGTTCATAACAATCGAGAAAAATTGTTTGTTTCTTGGCTTGAAACATCTAGAATGAACAAAAAATTACGTTTGGACGTTTTGGAAAAACTTTACTACTCTAACAGCCTGTTTTTATAAAACGAATGGGTTTTTCGTTTCGTTAAAATAACGAACAGAAATTCGGTTTCGTCACATTGGGTTAACGAAAGTCTCAGGTAAATTCTAATTGTATTGTCTAATTGGATTCGTTGGAGTTAGAGAAACGCAATTCAGTTTCGTTTCGGCTACAGACGTTTCTGTTCGTCTCAGACGTTTTATAAAAACAGGCTGTAAGCTGTGTAATTGATTTCCGTATTTTTTGTGGTTGAAATTTTTATAAATTTGTTTAAAAGTTTGTTTTTTAAAACTTCAGAACTTCGGCATACCTCTAACAAGTCCAAAACAGTAACTCCTTTTCTGGGCACTCAAAAATTGTGTAAGTTACGGGTGAAACGCTGACGTTGACCGATACCCATAGCATCATTTGCACTCACATTTTCCATGAAAAACCTGAGAGGTCACACCATTTTACTTGTAGACCGTGTCGAGTACAACCGAATTGTGTCTGTAAAATTTTCCCAACACCTCAAAAATCCTGATATCCAGTTCAAATAGCTGATTATTAACCGATTTTTTTTTTTATATTTAAATTTATTTACGCATTTATTTCATTCGTTTGAAATAACAGTCATTATTGAGGCAAGCAGGCAACTTTTATAATCCAAAGTAATACAAATAATGTAAGAAAACTTAGGGTAATAAAAAGAAATGTCAAAAGGGAAAGATGTCATCACATATATTTTAAATAATGAGATCTTAACGGCAGAAGCTTAAAGAAGAGCGATTCACAAAGAAGAGACTTACTTGCACTTTTCCAATGATATGTACTTACCTTCTGATTTCCCTTAACATTCCATGAGAGAACTGAGGGAGAACTTCTCACGAATCAGTGAGCTGTGAGCGATATCCTTTTCACATGAGAATTTAAACGTGAATATTCAGCCGATAACAGCTGATACTAGTTCAGATGGTAAATAATTATATTCAATACCGCATTCATATAGAAGAGACTTACTTACACTTTTAAAATGATGGGTGATAGTCGCACACACTACCTACCACACCACGGCTTAAGCAAATTTGCGAATGTGTGTAGAAATTTCCAGCACACACAACAGATTAAATTTTGATTTCATCCTTACTAAAATTTGAAAAATTCAAGTTTTTAAAAAAAATATAAATTAAAATTTGACCCATTTCGTACAAATCAGCCAATATGTTCTAGATCAACAAAGCTTCTATTAAAGCCTAAACATTTTTTTTTTTTTTTTAAATTTTTATTGTGAATGCTGAAGTTTCGACAAGTGATTTTGGAAATCCACAAAGGTTCCTATGCAGAGTTTTCGGAATTGTGTTGCCCTGTGTTTATATTAGAACTATATTAATTCGTACTTTGTTGGCTGGGTTATGTTTACAGACTACATATGTATTTGGCGGCATCACGCCAGTTTCATTCGCATCGTTATCTGTGATAAAGTTTTTCGAACTTCTGCGACAGTCGGAAAGAGGGTCACACTCAATATTAAATACAACATAATATACTATTTGTATGAAATAAATACAAGATTAATTGTGCATTTTGTGTATACACATAAATATACATATACGTATTTGTTTTTATGTATTCGATTTGATTATCAGCGTATGCTGTATTGAAATGCTCTTAAGAAATGAGCAATGTAAGCCAATGATATTCATGTATGTGAAGAAGAATCTGTTTATTGTTTCAGTATGATTTTATCAGCAGTTTCCAAGTTGTTGCTGTTGCTCGTGTCGCACCCTACAATCGGTTTTCTACACTTTGTGTGTGTAAAGGAGGTCTAGCGTTGTTGCCAGGACCTTACAGTAACGGACCTTTTTTAATAATGAAACTGGACAAGAATAAAAAGAGTTTTTCTTAGTGAATAACCATTATAGAATTCTGCCAGATTTGAAAAAAACGATATTACGATTTTGTTGAAATAAATTTTAAAATATCGAGTTTAAGATTATCGTTTGACCTTCATCTTTATTGCCCTTTAAGTAGGTGCGTTTTTCTATTCTATCAATGATTTTGTAATTTATCTTAAATGACAGATAAAGAACAGGAATAGAAATGAAAATGAAATTCGGAGTTATAAACAAATTTAAGGTTGTGAAAACAATGCATTTTTTAAGACTCATACAAAATATGGAAATTACAAAAAATGCCCAATTTAAATTAATTACTGTAAATTAAAACGAAAAACAGATCATGCAAATCGATGGAGGTTTTTCGATTATCTTCACAATTTAGTAAAGGTAACGTTTCGCCGACGTTAAATTACAAAATCTGTTTTGCCTTAAATTTAGCTTAGAACTCCGAAACTCTATGTCAGATTAGACAGCAATAATGGTGAAGTTTAAATATAATATAGAACTCAGTTTTGCAAAATTCATTTCAAACAAATTGGCCGAGTCGTTCTCGTGTTATGAGAAAATATGAAAATTATAATTTAAAAAAAAAAAAATAAATAATTCAAAAAAATCCTTGCCAAAAATATGAAAAATCAGCCTATTCTATTGGAAAATTATAATTCAAAAAAATTTAAAAAAAATATCATTGCCAAAAATTTAAAAAAAACAGCCACATCAGAACTTTATAGAGATTATTAATCACAAACACAAACAAAAGTGTTTGTTGTCCAGTGTCGCCATGGTCGTTTCAACTACTACATCAATTGTCCATCCGACACTTCCTATTTATGTCCATTTTGGAAATGTTATTTTTTGTAAATTTCTTCGAATTCCATGTCCGGTCAAGCTGGCGGCCGACCCATATTTTGGATAACGCGCCCACCAGTTATCTGTTTTTTTTTTCACAAACCTCCATATCTTTGGATTTTTTTTTGACAACGAATTCTCTGCCACACACTCTAAGTGTACGGTATCAAATAGTCGTTATTAACCGTCATGATCTGAATCACGCCAATTGTTGGGCTCACGATTCAATGCTTGTAGTTTTATAGAAAAATTCTACAGATCTTCACATTCATTCATAAAATATATTCAAATGTGACACATTGTAAAACTTCGAAGAGATTTAAAGAAAACAAAAAACACACACACACACACACCAACAAGAAAAACGACACTTCGAGCCCTAAAAGTTCCTCCAAAGTATTAGCTCGTAACACAGCAGATCTAAAATAATAATGAACGGTGTCTTGCGTATAACCGGCATCAGTCTTCAAATATTCCAGTTGATATACCTTGGCACAGCGTTGACCATAACCACGGGCCACTGCTACAAGAACATCACGGTCAAATATCAAGTGTCCGTTACGAAGAGCCGCCTCAAGCTGGATACGAACGATTTGGAATACTATGTGGAATTCGAAGATCGACTACGTGTGGACACGGTGCGCATGTGTTGCCCCGGATATCGCACCATTTTATTCGGACTGTGTGAACCCATCTGCAGTTCGAAATGTCCGACGCACAGCTTCTGTTCGGAGCCGGAGAGGTGTCAGTGCATGCGAGGCTTTGAGGAATCTCACAATCATCATGTGCGCTCCATAACTCCAAATACAACACAATATCTGCAGTGTCGTCCCATCTGTACGGGTGGTTGCTTGGCCCCGCATACACATTGTGTGGGCCACAATGAGTGCGGCTGCCGACCCGGCTACAAAGATACCAGCTCCTGGTTTACTCCGTTGCATTGTGAACGCATCCAATGTCCCGGCGATCAGGTGTATGACATACATCGGCGTAAATGCGTCATGGTTGAGTTGGACTTGGAACAGCTGATGCAGAAGGTGGGCCGGAAATTGGCCAAAGGTTTCAATGGTTTGGAGTACGAAGATGAGGATGCGGACGGCGAGACTGGAGATGGATTTAAAGATTGACAGAGTGTTTTTTTTTTTTGCCTCTGAGATATTCAGTGTAAACATGTACTCTGTGTGTGTTTAGTCGTGTCAGTATGTGTATTTTAAGTTTAGCTTTGTGTATTGGTCTCAATTTTTGGTCAACAAATAAATATTTTTGTAAAGTTGAAAACAGTTAATTAAAGGGTGGTCCAACCCAAATCGGACTTAATACACGTTGTAAGTATACGGCTAAGAATAGCGTGTAGACAATTTGTTTTGGCCAATCAGTATGAGTTATTCCCAAGAAGATTCCCGAAATTCTGTAACAATTTGACCTCAGCCCATTTGAGGCCATCTCAAAGATCGAATTCATTCAAATGCACCAGGTACAACTGAAACCTTGAAAGAGAACATTCGACGTCAATTTGCTGAAATGGAGACACAATTCTGACGAAATTCTGTTTTGTAAATTTCATAAACATTTCGATGGGGCCATAGATTTTGGCCCAGAGGCATGTCGAAGCATTTGTTCTCGCCAGAGGTTGGATACATGGAATTGGTCGATCTTTGACTAACCATGTGATATTGATGTTGGTCGTTGATTTCGATTGTTCATAATGTATACGAGTATATGATGTATGTACATTAAATGGATAATGTTAGTGTGCCCATAACTTTTAATCTCCAAAGTCATATGCAATTTCTATCGAGCCGGCTTTAAACTGTACTGATAAGTTGTTTTCTTCATTCCTTCAATCGCGATAACTTAATTCAAGTGAAACTTTCGTGCCAAACGTTTCAGCGCCGCCAAAGAAACCTAAATAACAATGTTCCATTTGGTATTGATAGCGGAAATATTAATATTCTTATGGATACTAAGCTGTGGAAGTTCAGCACAAATCACATACCCAGAAAATGAAATGGAATTTCAGAATCGCCGTAAAACATATAGAGAGACACCGTGTAGTCCTTTGGGGTGTGGCGAAAATATGCAATGCAATGATTTGATGATGTGCCAGTGTAGTATTGGGTTTCCAGCAGTTCTATGATGTCGATACAAATGCAGTGGAATGTGTCTTTGTTCCACCGATCATCTGTGAAAATCATAAAGATTGTGGTCCAAACGCCCTATGTTCGCCAACCAACAAATGCCAGTGCAACGAGGGCTTCGATGAACTTTATATCGAAGAAACACAATGGGTTTATTGCAAAAAATCCGACTCTGAATGTCCTGTGGGCTATCACAAGTGTACGGACAAGCAGCAGTGTTGTGATCCAGCTGCCCAGTGTATTAATGACCAGTGTGTATGCGAGCCGGTGTTTTCCATAAAAATAAATGATAATGCCAAAACGATGATATGTGAACCAGCTGGAATAGAACAATCAACAACTAACGGGGAAGCTCTACCGGTACCAAGTCTCTCAATTGCAATAGATATTTGTCCCACCAATTATCAGCCGTGTTACGGAATTTGTTGTAGTCCGGTTGTAGCAAGTCGGTGTTACCGCAGCAAATGCATCCACAAAGGCGCTATTGGTGTTATTTTAGTACTTCTGCTGCTCAGTTTATACAGAAAAATTCGTACACTTTCGAAGAATTTTGAATTTTGTATGTAAAATGATGGTAAAAATACAAAAAAAAAAACAGTCAGTTTAGATTTCTGCTGCTAATGTTCTCAAAAAGCGTTATATTTGTTTAATAATCTGTTGAAGATCCTCCTACTTTTTAAAATCGTTAGACATAGCCTAGGTCGGGGAGTCAAAAACTACGAAAAGGATTACCAAAAAGCCTCAAAAACTTGTCAAACTTCATGAGAGTTGAAGGGGGGAAAAACCTCAATCCAAAATACAACAACCGCTGATTTATCTGGTATCCAAAGTCACGTAATCCTCGAAATTCGTGCAATGTCCCTTAACAATATCCCGCGTTGCACAATACACAGATTATATTGAAACTAGTAAGTTGTAATGCGCCTATGGCGCCCGTTAATTTGCTTGAGAAAGTATTTGTTACTTAATTTTAAAAATTTTGTAAAAAATATTTTGAGAAAACTATTTTGTAAAAAAAAATTTCGGGAAAAATAAAATTGGAAAAAAAAAATTTGTGGAAAAAAAAATTTTGTTGAAAAAAAAAATTTTGTTGAAAAAAAACAATTTTATTGAAAAAAAAAATTTTTGGGGAAAAAAAAATATTTTGTTGAAAAAAAAAATGTTTGTAGAAAAAAAAAATTTTTGTTGAAAAAAAATGTTTGCTGAAAAAAAAAATTTTTGTTGAAAAAAAAATTATTGTGGAAAAAAAAAAAATTTTGTGAAAAAAAAAAAAAATTTGTAAAAAAAAAAAATTTTTTAAAAAAAAATTTTGGAAAAAAAAAATTTAGGGACAACACAATTTCTGTACAAAAAAAATATATTATTTTTTTTATTATTATTATTTATAGAATTATTATAGAATGCCTATTTAAATTCCTACGTACTGCGTGACAGAGTCAGTGAATCAGGGAATCAGTGTATCAGTGTATCAGTGAATCAGTGAATCAGTGTCGAGGGTAAATATATATTAAGATTCAAATTTTTCAACCTAACCTCTTCATGGATCGTTTTCGCATTTTACTTGATTTCGCTGGCAATATTTATCTTGCACAGCACCGTCCGTCATGTTGCAACAACGATCGCAGACATTTAACTAAATAAAGTGAGTTGACGGAAATGAAATCATTTGTGTGTGTGTTTTGCATGACGAATTGCCGATGTTCTGCGTAACAACAACAAGTTAACGACTGAAGAGTATCTGCGACCAGAATTTTCATATATGTATGATTAAAACATCGCACAGTGGTGTCAGAAGCACCATTTTAATTTTATTTTTGTTTTCCTTTTCCTTTTCCTTACAATATTTTGAGATATTTTGTTGAAATAAATTTTGAACATGTTTTTTCGTTGTTTAAAATTATAAAACGAGTCAGAATTGCACAGTGCATATTTTATGCATAGCGTTATCAACAAATTTTTGTCGAAAGTATAATAAAAATGAATGAAGGCGTTCAAGTTACAAGCAGAACGAACAACTCAACATCAACGCTAGATTGTCGTTTCTAAATAAAATATGATTTTTATTATTTTGACTGAACCAATTTTTTTTTTTTTTTTAAAACAATTTTAATCTGATTTAATCCAAACTATTTATTTAAAACATTATGGTTGTTTTTTTTTTAATAAAAACAAAAAACATCAAAATATATTGTCCATACGTCCAAAAGAACTCTGCAACTCTGCGAAACGTTCCGATTAATGATGGAACGACATTGATTTGCACGTGGCGATGTTTTTACAATTGCTTTGCTGGAATTGAAATCTCATGTGATACCGTCTCCAACACAATCTGGACTAGATGCTATTTATTTAAGGTTCAAACGGCAACCAATTTAATTTTCTTTTTTATGTATCGATCATATTTATTTTATTAAAATAATTCATACAATTGTTTGTGGGGAAATTTAAATCGATAATAATACATTGTTAAAGATATGAGTGCAGATGTCAACGCTTACAACACGCGATGCACAACAGCAGCATGACAAAGATTACAGCAAATGCTATAGCTCCCATGTGAATGCATGTATTGAGAATACATGCCGCTTGCGGGCTACAACACCATTTGGAACATCTGTGGTAACCAGCATCACAAAGTACTGCATCGGCCAAACCATCGACAACGTCGTCCAGAAGATCATTAACTGATCGGCTAGGAACGGGCAATGCTTCACCATGCGTTATTTGTTTTTCACAGTCCAATGCTTTGCCGTTCTCATCAGTTTTGAACGAAACTCCTGGCTCGCATACACACTGGTCATTGATACACTGGGCCGCAGGACCACAGCATTGCTCCTCCGAACACTTTTGATAGCCCACAGGACATTCAGAGTCGGATTTTTTGCAATAAACCGATTGTGTTTCTTCGATATAAAGTTCATCGAAGCCCTCGTTGCACTGGCATTTGTTGGTTGGCGAACATAGGGCGTTTGGACCACAATCGTTATGATTTTCACAGATGCTCGGTGGAACAAAGACACATTCCACTGCATTTGTATGGACATCGTAGAACTGCTGTAAACCACTAGCACACTGGCACATATTCAAATCATTGCATTGCATATTTTCGCCACACCCCAAAGGACTACAGGGAATCATAGGACAACAGTGGCGGCCATTGTTACACTCGATTTGATTCGCTGGACACTGATGTAGCTCCGCACTTCCATAGCATAGTATCAAACAAAATATTAAGATTCTCATTTCTAAATTTGTTTCTTTGCGATTTCTTTGGCGTCGTTGGAACGTTTCGCGCGAACAGTTTATCAAAAACTGAACAGCAGCGATCACATTTCTCATCAGCCAAAGGCGAATTCGTGTGTGATTTCAGTACAACAAATTATTCATTACGAAGAAAAAGAAAACATAAGAATCACATTGGGCTTGTTTTATTTCATAGACTACTTACTTACTTATTTCCCTTAGCATTCCATGAAGGAACAGACGGGGAACTTCTCTCAAATCAGTGTATCGAATATAATTTGTATACACACTGACCGGGACCTATTGTTTCATGATCTTCTGGAGAAGTTTTACATGGCTTAGGGATTAATTTCTTATTCTCGCTACAGCTTTAAGAAAAAGAAAACGTAGTAAGTCACTATTTTTGGAGGAAACGGCGTTTTTTTTTTTGTCTGTTATCTGTCATGTCGCCTGTCATTCTTTTAGATTCTGCGGAATGTGAAGACATGGTAAAGTTATCAGACCTACTGACATCCCTTTGTTGTGATTCAATGATGTTATTGCTTTAGTACAGACAATGCTCGTGATGAAAAGTAATGGAGGATCTAATATCTTGTGATCACATCACAGTACTCTCACACTGGAAAAGCGAGTATCAGTGGATGTGTTTTCTTCCGACTCAGTTAAGGTATTTTCTTTCGGGAGCATACTCGCTGTTCTGCTCATCATCAATAGCTTGCCCCTGCAGATGTACTCGCTACATTCTGTTATGGGCAGCATTATTCGCTGCTGTAGCTTTTGTCACTGGTCTTCGCAATGTCGGTTCTCTGAAATGTTTTGCAAATTTCAAATTTAGTTCTGATGAGGGCATCTTTTTTCATTTGCGCCCATTAAGATTTTATGGGCGAACAAGCACTGACATTATTGGATTTTTTGTAGCGATAGAAATGATTTCACATATAAAACAAACGATCGCAAAATAAAACATGCCTATTATCGTGCAATGTCTACTAAGCGTTTCATGTTTATTTCCAACTCGAAATTCAATATTCTTCCTGAAAAAAAAAATGAGTATTTTAATCATAACAAAAACCAAAAGCTCATAAAAACTCATTTTGTTTACTTCTTTTCGTATTCTTCCAGCAATGAGTTAAGTTAAGTACACTGCAGTTCGGATATTATCTCAGAACAAAAGTTAACACTCTCGTTCTTCCTCATGCTGGTCAGTGCTACCCGTGGCAATGGAGAACATTTTGTGTTGCTGTGCTGAGGGATCATGTGGGTTCGCCATTCGACTGAACTCCACATCGGTTCATATTTGCGAAATAAAAAAAACTTGGAGTACATGTTCTGATGGTTTGGTAATTAATCTACCCAGTACTGGCAGTGCCATTTTGGAACTCACCAGTCTAAACCCACCGATCGAATGTACATTCTGTATTGATACAATCCACCATAACGAGTAGCGAACAGTGATACAAAATTAAAAAATCCCTACTTGAGTAGTGTCAAAAGTAAGGTGCGGGAACTTATCGTTACTTAAAAAAAAAAGTTGAAAAAAACTTGATTTAAGTACAGATTTATTAGAACGGAATTATTAATTCAATCCTATGTACGAATCGTACATATATTTTTTGCGATTTTTTTTTAAAATTATTATAATCGGCTTAAATGTAGAATGCAAAATTCCCCAATAAAGAAACTTGAACAAAGTGCGAAAAAAATGTTTCGTCAATATTTTTACACATCAGAGTACATTCAACTATTTGTTGAGATCTTAAGGGGTTAATTCGTCTTGAAAATACTCAGTACAACTTTTTGTGTTCATTGTTGTGTGCCCTCCTTATCGCAAAACCGCAAACTAATTAATATTTACTGAAGAGTTTGTAGATTGGAAATGATCGCTTTATTCGAATGGTGTGAAAAAAAAACAAAGTCCACAAGGATTTGACCATACTGTGTAACAAATTGTTTGGTTTTAATCAAATTCGTAAACATTTCTATGTTAATTCTCATTTGACCATTACAACATCACTTTTCTATGATTATTTTCATTTTAGGGGCTTCACACTTGCCTTTACTTACAACTTTGTAAGAGTCTCCTCATACAGTGTGTAAACTGTGAACCAATATAAAAGAACCGACATCGTCAGATCGACTCAGTTAGTGAATCGGAGTCGATAGGTATTGTAAAACATCTTAGAATCTTAAACCGACTGATTTTAAAAATCCAAATGGTTTCTATTTATTTACATAATATTTAATACGTACATATGTATGTATGTTGAAATGCAAAATAACTTAGCTGCTAACTTCTAATATCTGATAACTAGACACGATTTGAGTTGATCATGAACTGATTACCATTTCGTCCCAAACAGTTAAATACCAAATATACGACAGCTAAAACCAAACAGCCCAAGCCAATTATAATATAATGCCAAGGAACTCGAAGCACGACCATCGCAGTGTCAGCATTGGCGACACACAATTTCCCTTTGGTATATTTCAACAGAATTTCTTTGAAACCTGCAGTGCACTGACAACCTGCGGCGGAACTGCATACGGCATTTTTACCGCAACATACCTGGGAACACTGATCATCATCATTCAGGCAATGATCCATTAAATTGTAAAAGTAATTATTCACATTTCCGCTTACAAAGACGGAATTGTTGAGGTTCACCGATGAATTCGTAATTTTATTGCTGTTGCCTTGCGGAGGAGAGTTGGTTGCACCAGTGTTCACTTTAGCTGGTATCTGCGGTTGCTTAGAGGGGGAGTTGGTTGTAGGGTTTAATATTGAATGTAGTCTAGTTGTGGTGGTATTGACAGTGGCAGTGGTTACATGCTGGGTGATGTATTTATTAGGTCGATCTGTCGGCATGGCACTTGTACTGCCTTCGAGTATTACATCTGCAGTACTTGTGGTTCCTCGGGGTTCTGGAACATTGTCATCGTTAGCGAATATCGAGTTTTGAATAGTCGAATCAGTAGAAGTATTATTTTTGCTCAAGATATTTATCGTTTTTTTGGTAGTACTCTCCATTCGATCTGTAGTAGATGACCGTATCGTATCAGTTGAAGCATCGTCAGAAGCATCTCCCTCAGCCAAAGTGGTAATTTTTATTAGCATGGTTGTTTTTTCATTGTTTCGTGTTATTGGAGGGATCACCGAGTCATCAATAGCTGCGAGTTTCTGGCCGTTTGATGGAGATTGTGTTTCCTGGGCCAGAAGATCGATACTGAGAGTTGATCTGGTCGAAGTCTGGGTAACTATATTGTTGTCATTGTCAGTGGCTGTATCTACTGTATCGTTCGACGTCAGAAGTGGACCAGTAACTGATGTTGTATTGAAAACGTTTTTATTGACTGCCACGGCTGTCCTGGTGGAACTGGCTACTTCCGAAGGAATTACATCGGAGATGGACCCTGTGGCTCCTTCAGAAGTGGACTCTGTATCTGATACACTCTCGTTGGGAGACTCTGTTGTGATGGTCGAATATGCATCTGTGCTGGTGGCGACTGAAGTATGTGGTTCTTCTGAGGGTAAATCATTTGATTTGGTGGAAATTATGCCGGAGGTTGACTCTGGGGCACCTGCAGATGAAACTACATCAGTGTTGGACTCTCTTTCTGTAATCAAGGTCGAGAAAGTGTGCTCGGGAGACTCTGTTGTGATGGTCGAATATGTATCTGACTTGGTGGCGACTGAAGTATGTGGTTCCTCTGAGCGTAAATCATTTGATTTGGTGGAAATTATGCCGGAGGTTAACTCTGGGGCACCTGCAGATGAAACTACATCAGAGTTGGACTCTATTTCTTTAATCAAGGTCGATAAAGTGTACTCGGGAGACTCTGTTGTGATGGTCGAATGTGCAGCTGTGCTGGTGACAGCTGAAGTATGCGGTTCTTCTGAGCGTAAATCATTTGATTTGGTGGAAATTATACCGGAGGTTGACTCTGTGGCACCTACAGATGAAACTACATCAGTGTTGGACCCTATTTCTTTGATCAAGGTCGATAAAGTGTGCTCCATTTTAAGTACACTCTCGGGAGACTCTGTTGTGATGGTCGAATATGTATCTGATTTGGTGGCGACTGAAGTATGTGGTTCTTCTGAGGGTAAATCTTTTGATTTGTAGGAAATTATGCCGGAGGTTGACTCTGTGGCACCTGCAGATGAAACTACATCAGTGTTGGACTCTATTTCTGTAATTAAGGTCAATAAAGTGTGCTCGGGAGACTCTGTTGTGATGGTCGAATATGTATCTGACTTGGTGGCGACTGAAGTATGTGGTTCTTCTGAGCGTAAATCATTTGATTTGGTGGAAATTATGCCGGAGGTTAACTCTGGGGCACCTGCAGATGAAACTACATCAGTGTTGGACTCTATTTCTGTAATCAAGGTCGATAAACTGTGCTCCATTTTAAGTACACTCTCGGGAGACTCTGTTGTGATAGTCGAATGTGCAGCTGTGCTGGTGACAGCTGAAGTATGTGGTTCTTCTGAGCGTAAATCATTTGATTTGGTGGAAATTATGCCGGAGGTTAACTCTGGGGCACCTGCAGATGAAACTACATCAGTGTTGGACTCTATTTCTGTAATCAAGGTCGAGAAAGTGTGCTCGGGAGACTCTGTTGTGATGGTCGAATGTGCAGCTGTGCTGGTGACAGCTGAAGTATGTGGTTCCTCTGAGGGTAAATCATTTGATTTGGTGGAAATTATGCCGGAGGTTAACTCTGGGGCTCCTGCAGATGAAACTACATCAGTGTTGGACTCTATTTCTGTAATCAAGGTCGAGAAAGTGTGCTCGGGATACTCTGTTGTGATGGTCGAATATGTATCTGATTTGGTGGCGACTGAAGTATGTGGTTCCTCTGAGGGTAAATCATTTGATTTGGTGGAAATTATACCGGAGGTTAACTCTGTGGCTCCTGCAGATGAAACTACATCAGTGTTGGACTCTATTTCTTTAATCAAGGTCGAGAAAGTGTGCTCGGGAGACTCTGTTGTGATGGTCGAATATGTATCTGACTTGGTGGCGACTGAAGTATGTGGTTCTTCTGAGCGTAAATCATTTGATTTGGTGGAAATTTTGCCGGAGGTTAACTCTGGGGCACCTGCAGATGAAACTACATCAGTGTTGGACTCTCTTTCTGTAATCAAGGACGATAAAGTGTGCTCCATTTTAAGTGCACTCTCGGGAGACTCTGTTGTGATGGTCGAATATGCATCTGTGCTGGTGACAGCTGAAGTATGTGGTTCCTCTGAGGGTAAATCATTTGATTTGGTGGAAATTATGCCGGAGGTTAACTCTGGGGCACCTGCAGATGAAACTACATCAGTGTTGGACTCTCTTTCTGTAATCAAGGTCGATAAAGTGTGCTCGGGAGACTCTGTTGTGATGGTCGAATATGTATCTGACTTGGTGGCGACTGAAGTATGTGGTTCTTCTGAGGGTAAATCTTTCGATTTGGTGGAAATTATGCCGGAGGTTGACCCTGGGGCTCCTGCAGATGAAACTACATCAGTGTTGGACTCTATTTCTTTAATCAAGGTCGATAAAGTGTGCTCGGGAGACTCTGTTGTGATGGTCGAATATGTATCTGACTTGGTGGCGACTGAAGTATGTGGTTCCTCTGAGGGTAAATCATTTGATTTGGTGGAAATTATGCCGGAGGTTGACTCTGTGGCTCCTGCAGATGAAACTACATCAGTGTTGGACTCTATTTCTTTAATCAAGGTCGATAAAGTGTGCTCCATTTTAAGTACACTCTCGGAAGACTCTGTTGTGATGGTCGAATATGCATCTGTGCTGGTGACAGCTGAAGTATGTGGTTCTTCTGAGGGTAAATCTTTTGATTTGGTGGAAATTATACCGGAGGTTGACTCTGTGGCTCCTGCAGATGAAACTACATCAGTGTTGGACTCTATTTCTTTAATCAAGGTAGAGAAAGTGTGCTCGGGAGACTCTGTTGTGATCGTCGAATATGTATCCGACTTGGTGGCGACTGAAGTATGTGGTTCCTCTGAGGGTAAATCATTTGATTTGGTGGAAATTATGCCGGAGGTTAACTCTGTGGCACCTACAGATGAAACTACATCAGTGTTGGAATCTCTTTCTGTAATCAAGGACGATAAAGTGTGCTCGGGAGACTCTGTTGTGATGGTCGAATATGTGTCTGACTTGGTGGCGACTGATGTATGTGGTTCTTCTGAGCGTAAATCATTTGATTTGGTGGAAATTATACCGGAGGTTGACCCTGGGGCTCCTGCAGATGAAACTACATCAGTGTTGGACTCTATTTCTGTAATCAAGGTCGATAAAGTGTGCTCCATTTTAAGTACACTCTCGGGAGACTCTGTTGTGATAGTGAAATATGCATCTGTGCTGGTGACGATTGAATTAAGTGGTTTCTCTGATGAGGAGTCTGTTTTAAATTTCGTTTGTTTAGAAATATTCTCTTTATTCACTGGATGATGGACGGAATTTTCTCTATTATTAGTTTCGTGGTGGTTGCGTAAGCTTTGCCCAGCGTCCGTGTCGTTGCGAGCGGTTACAGTCAATTTATCTAACGAATTTTCATTGTTTCGTTTGTTTGCAAAAATATCACCAGCTAGGCTCGACTCAGTAGAACCGGTGATGGCTAGAATGGGAAGAAGTAAAATCAATGATTACTGAAGACACGTTATCTGTATCGCACTTACCAGCTAAAGTCTCAGTAGCCTCTTTCATATATTTAGTTGTGTTACTGATGTCGGAAATATCGCCACGATTACTCTCATTACCGGTTTCCGAATTAACGATGGTTGTATTATCGATGTCATTGGATGCAGATGAACTGGAACCACTTTCCGAATATCTTTGCAATAAGACGCTGAAAGATTTTCTGTTAACAACTGCATGTTCAGAGGGTTTGGTTGATTCATCTTCTTTTAAATATTCGGAAATTGTTTCCGAATATGTCAATGATGTATGTTCTTTGTCATCATCTGAGTAAGATTCCGTATTGGATTCTATAGATGCTTTATCTCCCTCTGGTGATGATGACGCATTTGCCCAACTAACGTTGATGGTAGAGGTTTCCATTGGAATCGTCGTGGTAGAGCTTTCTGAAATATTGTAAGTGTCCTCCTCACTTAAAGTTGTGGATCTTTTAGTGATACGATTAGATTCCTTTTTAGAATTGTTATTATATTGCACAGTTTGATTAATGATTGTGTCCACAGTTGTAGAATTAATGGAAGAGGATGTAATTGCTGTAGCTATCGGTTCCGTTACGTTGGTAGCATTCTCATGGGATTGAGTAAGATAGGGCGAACTCTTTCCAGTAGACTCGGATATAGAATTAGTAACGGTTTCATTAGCCTTGACAACATTGATTGGTAATGTAGGAGACGTTTCAGTGGACTTTGACTTCATGATCTCTGTAGGGGGCGATGGTGTGATATAATTGTTGTTTGTGGATGCTTCTTCAAAAATATCACTAGAAAATGTACCGGTGATGGCTAGAACGGGTGAAAGTGAAATATGTGATTACTGAAGACACGTTTTCTATATCTTCGTTCTTACCAGCTAAGATCTCAGTAAGCTCCGTGGTATCAACCATTTTAGACTCCTTTGTAAATCGACTGTTAAGTATGTCATTATTGGATGCCGGAGTCACCGTGTGATATGTAGTGGCTTCATTTGGACTTCCGTCGAAATCCTCAGAAAGTTGTTCGCACTTCACGGTACCCATATCCTTTTCATCGACATATTCGAAAAAACCCTCCATACATACGCATTTGTTTAACTCATTACATTCCTGATTTTCACCACACGGCCCACACACCGAATTCGCAACATTATATCTACAGGAGCCATTGTGAAAGCTCATCCAGGGCGGACATTCAGAATGAGCGTTCGCGACGAATATGAGTAGACAAATTTTAAGTAATATTTGTAACATGTTTTCGTTTTTTTTTTTTTTTTTTTTTGTCAACTTCTATTGCTACTGTCGTTTCGACGTTTTTTTAATATTTTGTTTGTTGATATTGAAACGAAATTTGTGTTAATCACTTGAGTTTCAATGAACGACTGTTTGACTTCACGTAAATGTGAGATTAAAACCCACCACTGTAGATAAAACTTTGGGCTTTTACTTCGAGAATAAAATGTGTGTGTTTTTTTTTCGTGTTTGTTTTTGTTTTCTTCAAATTTCCAGCATTTGAAGTTAAAAATGCGCTCATATCTGCGGTTAATCTGACTGGGTTGCTACGGCAAATGTTCCAAAATGTTCCTACAAGAAATTTAGCTTAGTCGGTTTCCTGTTAAATATTTAACGGGGTTTCCCATCCTACGAAGGGGGTATAGAAGCAAGAGGGGTAGCAAAACAGTCACGAAATGGAAATTGAGGGAAAATATGATACTTTTGATTGAAAATTGCAACAACAAAAAAAAAAAGAAATGGTCAATTGTATATTGTTTATACAAAGAAGAATACACTTCAGAAAAAAAAACAGTCAAATGCTCATGACTTTACGAAGGGTGTTCAAAAGAAAAAGTCAAGAAGAACTCTGGCGGATACAGTGTCATTAAAGGGCAGATTTCGGTTTAGAAGGCATACAGTTGCCCTAAAATTACATTGTTTATATGTTGTGATGGACAGTTCACAAATATAAGATGTGGTCTGGCCGAACATAATGTAATCTTTAACGATGAATTATTAATCTGTTGGTTTTTCTTAAGCGAGTACTGATTGTTCATTCATTACGGTTAAACATTATTGGTCAGGTTTGTGGGCTATATCTTCTAGTCTGTGCAAATCATAAGTTCAAATTTTAGCTCTATGGCGGATCAATGTCAAAAATGCTTGGTCTACCTTGCCATTTCATCTTGAAATGACAAAGGAAGCTGTCATGCCAATCATTGAGTTTTAAGATTTCAATTATTTTATTTATTATCAAAATTCAAACTATGTATGGTCGTTATAGTTGACCCGCCGAACAGGTTATTCAAGCCATTGTGAGCAATTTTCGAAGCAGTTGCACTGTATTGGTCGTCAATCCACCAAATCGTATTCGCACAGGGCACCCGGGCAAAAATGCACTGTTTAGTGAAGTTTATGGGCCGACGGCATCATTCAATAGTATTTCCGTTATGGTCAATCGATCGATCATCACGGACTTTTTTCATTTTTTTCCCGATAATATCAGAATTGGTCTTGGTTTCACGATATCATGGGCCACACACACACACACACACAAATTGGAAGTCTAGTCACACCCCTGCGTGCGTGAACCCCAAATGTACCATTCCGCCCACTTTGAAAATATGATGTCTACGCCCAACACAAGATAATGCTTTAGAAAAAAAAAATGTAAACGCTCTTCGGAAAACGAGTAATTAAGTTCTTTACCCGAATAAAACCTTGTCACCTGCTTGTTTTTTTTTTTTTTTACTATTTTCCAATAAAACGATCAAAAAACTGAATTAGTTTTCGTAAATTTAAAACAGCCAACATTTGTATTTTTCCTGCTTCCGAAATTGTTTTTTTGTTTAGCATTTTATTTATAAAACTTTTAGTTGTACATATGCTGTATGCTTATGGCACCCACTTTCCAATGAAATGCCATAGTGTGCCCTTGAATTTAAGATATGCCTCCACATCCGAATCTCCAGTCGTATAATCAGGTTCGGGATGAACGTAGTTGCATTCATTCGACGCCGTACACTCACCATTCTCGCAGCAAACGGGCAGACACTGCGACTTATTCTTCATATTGATTGTGTAGCCCTCACAGCACACATTTTCCTTTGTGGGTACATGTTGCTGTATGAAGGATCCATTTTCCAACTTAACGAACATTGGCTTGACGACAATAGTGGAACACTTTTTCGACTGGGACAAAGTCACCAGAGCCGCAATAGACAACATTGCTATAATTGTTATGCGATATTGTTTTGTCGTGGACATGTTGATTGGATGGTGTGCTTTCGGATACTGTTCGACATCAAATATTTTTGCAGATTATCGGAACACACATGTTTAGTCACAAAACAGCAATAACTATTGGGTGCACCCATAAATATTTGGCTTTGCGGGACAATAAAATGTGTGTTTGGCAAATTCATTTCATTTCAGTTCACTTCAACAAATAAATGTAATATTTAATATTTCGCCGATTTAATGTTGTACACGTAATAAATACAAACTACTTATGTGCCCCACAAAATTAATACTTACATCTAAGATTTTTATCATTAGTTTGCGGTTTCTACTTTTTTTGTTATCACCCGAAATGAAGAGAAAAAAACGTATACATTTGTCCAAAACAACTGCTTAAGAGGAACGAAAACAACAACAAAATGTATTTGAGCAGTCAAATACAAAACTGAAAAACATTTACAACCATCAAGGTTATTTGGATTTTAGATATTTACCCCAATGACACTCGAAGGAAAATATTGTCCCACTTTAGAAAAAAATGCGCTCACATCTCGCGGTTTGTTCACCGATTCACCAAAGTAACCGTCATCTGTTCAAAAGTCGATTTTTAATGAAATTCGCCGGAAAATTGTCCAACGCTCTTGATACCAAAAATTTTAGAAAGTTATATTTACAAATTCATTTGTACGCGCATTTATGATTGGCCACAACAGAAACCTTCTCCTGTAAAATGTTCTTTTGTTTCCATGCCGAATGCCGAATCTGATTTTAAAGCTCTGGTTTTAAATGTTCTCGTGAGTAAAAGCACCTGCAAAATCAAAAAAAAAAAAATCAGATAAGGCCATTTAAATTTTAAAGATCTATCGATCTGTTTACACCCCAGGTCCCTAACTCTTAAGGTTTCTGAGATATTATGGAGTCATGTTCTTGTATATCCGTGGATATACCATAAAAAATTCATGCAATTTTTGAATTAAAACAAACTTATGTTATCTTCACGTATGTGAAAAAACTATTTGACAGATTCAGAAAAAAGAAATGATCATAATACTAGATATGCATTTCGTTCTCGTAGTATATCTGAAAACTATTTTCGGATACAGTCTACTATGGTTATATTTTTATTTAAAGTAAAATATAAAAATATCAATGATTGGTTTGTTTCAATTAATTCTATTGTAAAAAAAAAAACTAAACAAAAATAAACTAAAACTTTTTTCTTAAAAACATAATAACACTTATAATAAAATACTTAAAATACTTACTTACTTATTTCCCTTAACATTCCATGAAGGAACAGACGGGGAACTTCTCTCGAATCAGTGTGCTGTGTACGATATAATTTTGTATACTCACTGAACGGGGACCTACGGTTTTTAAAGCCGGCTCCGAACGGCTAGTGCTTATCTAGAGAAGTTTTACGTGACTCTCTTACTCGTAAAGTCGCCAACATTTACGAGGTGGAAACAGCCGCTGAAAAATGTTTGATGGTTTCGTGCTTACGGTAAGTTCTTTTTCAAACATAGTTAATTTTCTCTCTTTTGGCCCCATGCTGTACATTAGGGTGGAGTGAAATTCAAAAAAAAAAAGTTAACCTCGGAAAGAGATGTAGTCTGTAATGAGGGGAAAAATAAAGAAAAAAATTTTAAAAAATTTTTAGGGGTCGCGCCACTCCCTCGAAATTTGGAAATTATCGCTATTTTGGCGTTGATTTTAGAAAAATCCTAAAACGTTTTATGTCAATAAATGTTTGCAATAGCGTAAATAATGAAATAAGGGCATGAACAAATTTACAAAAAATTTTCTCATTGTTCAAAAATTTCAAAAAGTAAAATAAGTCAAATCGTCCCTTCTTCAGAAAATTGACTGAACAATGAAATCGCCACCAAAGCTACAAATATTAGTCGATTATCCTCATATTTGCCTCAAATACTTTTGTTTGGGCACTGAACAAGCTCAAACTTTTAAATTTCGAATAAGTTAAGTCGTTAATTTTTAGGATTTTTCTAAAATCAACGCCAAAATAGCGATAATTTCCAAATTTCGAGTGAGTGGCGCGAACCTTAAATTTTTTTAAAATTTTTTTCTTTATTTTTCCCCTCATTAGGACCCCAGACTACATCTCTTTCCGAGGTTAACTTTTTCAAATTAAAAAAAAAGCATGTTTTCACTCCACCCTACTGTACATTTTTCTTACTCGTTTTATCCCCTTTACAACACAATTCTAACCGTTGCATGGATATTTCTTTTGAATTTGTATTTTGAGTATTTCGAAGGGTTTCGGAGACACAATTTTCCGCTTTCCCCACATTTATCCCCTTCGAATCCGAATTTTTTAGCGGCTGCATACTCTCCAAATTGTATGATTCTAGCTTGAGCCGTTTTGGTCAGCACAGTGCACGAATCAGTCAATCAATAACAATAATTAACAAAATTAACAACAAAAAAAAAAAAAAACCATGCCGTAATTAAATATTAAATGTAGAGTGGATCTACGATAATTTCGGAGAAAAAAAACTGATTGCGGATTTTTAATTTTTTTTATTTAAAAAAATAAAAAATATTTCCCAAAAATTTTTTTTCAATTTTTTTATTTCAAAAAATAAAAAATATTTCCCAAATGGTGGCGTATACAACAAAATGTGAAAATAAAAATAGCTGTAACTCGAAATATTGTATTTTAACACCTATCGATGTAGAATTACAAGCACTTCGTCTGACAAAAATATTGGATCACCTTTTTCACACCACTTTTTTTATATAAAGTGATGAAATTTAAAAGTCGATTTCCCAAAAAAAAAAATGTTCTGGAGATACGTGAAGATAACGTCGGAGCGACGATCTGGCGATTCGTACTTTTACTCGATTTTCGGCTGACATCTATTTTTTTTTTTTTATAAAAAATTTATGTTTTATTATAATTATATTTAATTTTTATTATATTCACAGAAATGTAGATGTTTATGTAACAAATTTAATAGTCATTCGATGAAATGTATTCTCTTGCCAAAGTATTAAAGAAATGCCTCCATTTCGGGGCCTTCAACATTTTTGGCATATCTAATTTCACTAGCATGATCATACCCATCATCATCATTTCCCCCTCGTCCTCCTCCGCCTCGTCCAACACCTCTTTCGACACACACTCATGTGGATTTAGTGACAACTTCCGGTAACCATCAAAACAGGTACACTGATCGGGTCCCGAACAAAAGCCATTCACGCACGGTTCCGTACACTTTGATACACATTTAAAGCTATGCAGATTAAATTTGTAGCCGGATTTACATTGGCATTCGTCCGGCTTGAGACAAAGTCCATTCTCACAGTTGCGACATTCGGGAACACAGCCGTCGCCAGACGAAACAAAGCCCTTATTGCATTGACATTCTCCGGGCCTTATACAGAAACCATTTTTACACTTATCACAGAGCGGCGAACATCCAGCGATGGTCTTCACATAGCCATCATTGCACTTGCATTCATTCGGCGCCAAACACTCGCCATTCTGGCAGTTGTCACAGCGCGGTATGCAGCTGCCATTTTCAAATACGAAATCATTGAGGCAAATGGGCACACACGAGTTATTCTTCACATTGATCGTATACCCTTCACAGCACACCGCAACCGGCCTTGAAATAGATTGGTTAACAAAAGCTCCTGATGGTTCCTTCACAATTACAAATTGTGTCCACTGAGTGGTGCACACTTTGGTTTGGGACAAAGTCGCCAATGCCAGAATAGAGAACATCGTTAAGACGGATTGGCGGAATGTTGTGTCCGTGGACATGTTGATTCGATTGTGTTCCCTTGGATACTGTTCGATATCAACTATTGTGCAGATTGTAGGCACTTTCAAGCGTGGACACAGAAATTGCCTAGCTACAAAACGGGCGATAAATATTAGGTGTACCCACAAATATTTGGCAGTTTAAACAATCGGGACAGTAATTAATTGGGCAAACATACGTGCAGCTATATGAATGGAGAGAGAGAGAGAGAGAGAGACAGTATATCAATAAACTGTTAGGGTTCTATGAAAAATACCCCACATGAAAATTACTCTCCAAAAAAATGAAGAATTCCCCTAAAAGACGAATATGAAAATTTCGCCAAAAATTCTGAAAAATCACCCAAACAATTTATGAAAAATTGCCTAATGCAAAATCCCCCAAATATTATGAAAAATATCCCAAAAATACAACAATAGATTATCGTAATTTGGAAAAAGTGTAGTTGTTAATCGCGATAATAAAAAAAATAATTATGTAATCGGATTTTTCCCTCTCGGCCAATTGCATTCATTTTAAAACACTTGCAGAGTGTGTCCAAATTTCAAATTATGACAAACTTCAGTTCGCACCTCAGTTGTCGTGCATTCAAAGATGAGCTGACACAGGAACATCCTCTTAGAATTGTACGAGGATCCAGAATTCATATAAAATGGGCGCCTGAGCAAACGATATGACTGATACATGACTCCATACACTAATTGTGGCCCCATGTTCCTTCCACGGGATGCTTGATAAAGTGACTACATTTTGCACTTTCTGAATTAAATGCTTACCCCTAATATTTACAGAGCTGATTATAGGTTTTATCGCAAAAAAAAATTTAAAAAAAAAAAAAAAAAAAATAGTTCCAATAGCAAAATAAATGTTTCTAGTGAATTTATCGTAATACATTCCTAATAGAATTTTATAGAAAACAAACATATTTACATTTTGATAAATTAGTTTCTAATTTCAATGGTTTTGTAGATGGCGGATATTTTTTTGACCTTCTAAGTTCAGGTTTTTCTGCGGGTGGCGTTGACGTTTAAAATATCAGAATTTACTCAAGGGTCATCACACATTGCCAGACATTGCATTCATGACAATTGGAAAATGCACTGCAGAAATACATACATACTCATTTAGCTGCTGACGTCTAAGTGACACTTAGAAACGAATTTGTTCGCAATTCATATAAAAGCTTCAACTATAGACTGAACACATCTAAATGGTACCAAAGATCTGAACCATTGAACACAGTTTGATAATCAGCGAGAATAAAGCTTTACCAGAATGACGCAACCAAATATCGACTTGAAGATTAGCAATTCGATTGAAAGCTGCAAACACGAGCAGCTCTCAAATACGAATTCCTGCTATGGAAGGACATGATTTTTTGAGACATAAAGTGTCAGAAGTCGAAAACTACTTGTCCGATTTGTTTAAAATAAATTAGAAAAAAATTGGCAACTTAATCAATGGTCAAACAATTGATCTATTGGACTATCAAAAAGAAATCGTCCGGTCAAAATGTCTAACTACGGCATAACATTTAGTCCATTGTTTGTGACAACAGGCCCACAATGTTTGCTGGAGACCAGGAAGACAAAATGTTAATGTTCACCGATATATGTACATATGTGGAAGAGTGGTGGACATTTGACTATACAAATGTTAAGGCTGCTGAACTATTTGGCTGTGCTCGTATTAAGGAGATTAAATGCCCTGCATACATTTCAGACATACATATATCTCACTTACTATTTTATACTGTTTTTTCGGATTTTTTTTTTATTTCTTTGCTTTCTTTCACTTTTAGAATATTTTCCGTTTTGCCCCATTCTTAATTAAAACAGAATAATCGACACTGATCTGTGATGACAATTTAATGGAACGCAATACCACACAAATGAATGGAAATAATTCAGCGCAGTTTACACATTCGTACGCACGAGTACTAGAAGGGACCTTCACGTCAGTCAACGAATGTCCGTCATAGCAGGAATGCATTCGCATTATACTAGCTGGCTGTATGTACTAATCTGGGTAATTTTTGAATCGATGACGACTTATTCAATCAAACTGAATGTAAATAGGTGCTGAGGGTCAGTTTCGATGACCATACTGAGCTGTACGTATTCAGTCATTTAGTGAGTCGGGAATATTGATTACAGTTATGAATCACTACATGAAGGAGTTGTGCGATCTATTGGCATGAGGACCGGGGTAACAAACAGCACATGCCACGGAAATTTAAATTACCAGAATAATAATAATAATACGGCACATGAAGGAGTTGTGCGATCTATTGGCATGAGGACCGGGGTAACAAACAGCACATGCCACGGAAATTTAAATTACCAGAATAATAATAATAATACGGCACCGTATCGTCAGCCCATCCATTTATGAAGTCAATGCTCGTGGTATGAGACATTGTAGAGGGTGGTTAGAAAATACCAACCTTAGATTTAAAAAAACAAGTTTTGGTATATCTGTTAAATTAAACGTTCGTTAAATCATCTTTGAAAGCGAATTCAAGTATCCAACAAGCATTCGAAAATATTACGAAATTATGTCCCAATATTTTTAAATGAAGTTGAAGTTGCAAATATAAAATACTTACCGTTTTCGTTGAGATTACGTATTTTCACCTCATCGCGAACCCTACCTTTGTATCATTCTCGAGAAATGTTCTGAGACATCGACAATGAATCAGTCTAAAACGTTTGTATCACATCATTCAAATGAGGGAATATCCACCAATTTGTAATACAATCACCCTTTTAACAAATCGCATTGTCGCATTGTGTTCAAAGATGAACATGTTTCTTGTGGTGTGGATGGATTGTGTGTACACTCTCACCGATAAGAAATGTACGCACATGGTCGCGAGCAAACATCGATAAGGAGCAAATAGGTGCACATCGATAAGGAGGAAAGGGCATGGGATAACAGCAGGAGGCCCTGAACGCAGCCACACGAAGAAAACGGTTTGCGATAAGACACACGGCGCGCAACCGCACACACACACACTAGAATATCAATAGAATTTCTGTATAAATAGTTCACACCAATTGAAATATGGAAAAAAAAATTTGCGGAAAAAAAAATTTTTTTCTTGAAAAAAAAATTTTTTTCTTGAAAAAAAAAAATTTTGTTGAAAAAAAAAATTTTGTGGAAAAAAAAATTATGTTGAAAAAAAAAATTTTGTGGAAAAAAAAAATTTTTGCGGAAAAAAAAAATTTTTGTTAAAAAAAAAAAAAAATGGGAAAAAAAAAATATGTAAAAAAAAAATTTGGAAAAAAAAAATTTGGGGAAAACACAATTTCTGTACAAAAAAAAAATTTTATTTTTATTATTATTATTTATAGAATAGAATTATAGAATGCCTATTTAAATTCCTACGTACTGCGTGACAGAGTCAGTGAATCAGTGTCGAGGGTAAATATATATTAAGATTATTCGAAGGATCATACAGATAATATGTTCCAAGTATTCACTGGGTGCATTACAAAACATCCAGACAACCTGAATACTAGAATAATTACTCATTGCCTATGAAGCGAAGCAGTTTTGTTTCTTCACATTGATCGTGTGTTGCTGAATATAAAGTAAGTTCTAGCCTCATCAGAAAATAAGTTCGCCGGCGAATATTGTATTTACCGCCGATTAAAGGAAATTTACCATGTATTTTACAAAAAAAAAAAAAAAAAAACCAAGAAAACTGAAATAATCTGGCAAATGTCATGTAGTTCAAGGGAATAATTGTGAACAAAACAAGTCCACTACAAATTTTATTAAATTGTGGATGTATTGTAAAAGGTCGTCAATTAAACGTCTTTCCATTTTTAAATTAAAACCAAACAAAGTGTTTGTGAGATATCATCGACATTTTCAATTCGTTTGAAAGGCCTATCGTTTGTCATTATGTATGGACTATCACATGGTGCAAATGTCCGTCGCGGCTTTTGCAGGGGATACGCGGAAACTTTCCAATTTCCTATGACTCCTGTTGATATCGTCAGCAATGTCGTAAGAAATGTGGACCAATATCACTGGTAGACCAAAATCCGTACAAAACAGTGATTTTTTCGCGATGCATTGGACGCTATTGATTATGGCGAAAATGGGAAAGCGCGCGGAACGGTGGCCGAACAGAACTTCCTTTTTGAGTAAACTATTTTTGTTATTTGCATGTGTAGTTGAACGCTGATTTAACAAAACAAACTGATTAAATGAATGTAGATTCAAAAATATTGTCGGAAGTTCGGATGTCCCTTTTGAACGACCCGTTTGCAGGCGAGTTTTTAATATAGCAAGCAGAAATTTTTAATTTCCTTTGACATAGCGGCATTTTAATTGCCGTAAAAAATATGCGACAATTTTCATCTTTTTCAGATTTTGAAATTTTAGTTTGCCAAAAATGCACTTTACCGGGCATACGCTTCCCAAAAAAAAAACTGGCAATAGCAGAGAAACACACGCATATGGGCGTTCAAATAAAATAAACTTCCAGCAAGAATGCAAATTACCCACCGATTTATATTTTTGGGTCAAATTTTAGACAGAGGAGCATCAAAATGAAATAAGGTTTTCCCACAAACTCGAATATGATTTTGACATGTGGGCAGCGTCTGATGATGCGGTTTGCGGGGGAGCTCATTTTAACAATTCCTTGCCGCGTTGGACTGTATGTCCTACAAAAGATGGTGATCGCTTTTCAATCCGACAGGTTTTGCCTGTCACCGGTATTGAGTTGTTTTTCTCTAATCAGTGGGCTGATAGAGAGAAAAACACAACTTGTAACACTAACACTATAAGCTAACTGGTCTATAAGACCTCCGCTCGGTGTCAGCACAATCCTGGAAACAGCGTAACTAAATTAATACCTTACATGCACGAGTTATCATTTGAAATACTTTCCCATCCAAATTCGCTTTGAGAATGTCTGAAAGTTTGCCCAACTCTGACATTGTTTTTCTGAACTACATTCCGTCTCGTTTAAGTGTCTTTAGTCATTGATGAGCGTCTTCGTCTGTTTTTTGCATTTTGTATTTTGTTTAAGCTTGGAAAATTTTCAGGGCGGCCGTCTGAAAGCAAAAAAAAAAAAACTCATAGATCACATAAAAAAACGAAGCAGAGAAGAAGAAAAAAACCAGCTACAGCAATATCGCAACGCTCGAGTCCCTGTTCAACTCTTTGTTTCCAGAACAAAACGGACAAAAACCAACGAACACAAACATTGATATTTTTAATAACAATTATATGAACTATAAGTTATTTATATACTAAACTGTTGTTTTTCTTTAGTACGCACAAGATAATTTCAGACAGACTCGTTCGTACTTGAAGTCACATGCTGCGGCTGCAGCTATGGCTCACACTAATGCTGCTGTCGTGGTTGCTGTTCGCGCCGCAGATGTTGCTGCCGCTGCTGTTGCATACTGAACCACAGTCGATACAGCCACATAAGGCAAGTCCCATTCGGGGACAGCAAGTGAAAGATATTAAACGTCTACAATAAACAGGCAGCTGACGTGCTTTCTCAAGTTTTCCGGAAAAACTAAAACTACATTGAATTCAGATATGGGACGTTTAGCGGAATTCCTCTCGAAACAAAAAGTGCTCGAGGAGCCAGCAGCCGATAATGACACCTCCTCGACGAGTACAACCTTAGAATCTTCTCTTTTCAATTTAATGGAGAATTTCGAACGCGGCGAAGGCACCGACAATCCAGCAGCGTGTCCACTGAATGTGCCCTCCTGGTTGAACATGTGGTGTCTCCTGATAAGCGTTGGCATACTGGCCGTAATCGTGATTCTTGGTGTTCTCGTGCGCTATGTCCAGACCCAGAGGCCGCGACAAGTGAGAACAGGTAAGCTGTTTCTCTATTTGGCCCTCATAAGTTTAACATTTGCAACTCTTTGTTTTCCAACTTCTATCCACAGCATGTTTCAACTGTTTTCCCGCTTCCCCCGATTATTATACCGAACATTTCCTAGATCGTAATCAAATAATGGTTTACTAGTTTAAGAGCAAAACAAAATATATTTAAACAACACACACATTTTAGAATGCCTTCAATGACAAGTTTTTTAGTTACATATTTATTTGAATACATTTAATTATATACAAGAAAATTTGAGAAAACTTGATCTGTTGAATTAAAAAAAAAATTGTTTAGCAAAATGTCGTTTTGCGAATGCTTTAGCGAATATCCTAAATGCTAAACCGAATGTTGAATTTTTGCAAAAAAAAAATAATTATTACAAAAACAATTAGGAATTTAAAAAAAATAAACCGATTTTTAATTTATATTAATAACATATCAAATTTCGACACGATCGGACAAAAAACTGAGATTACACAGCGCCAGGGTCAAATGTCTGGATGGTGCTTTTTATGGGGGCTGCATGAAGACGTGCGATCTAAAAAGAGTTTTGTTACCAAAAATCTCCATGCAAAAGTTTATGGAAAAAGAAAAAGACCAAGCCCAAGGCGTTGTCGTCTTTGTTTTCAACACTATGTAATAACCGTTCCTCGTTTGCTGTTATCGTTTTTTGTACAAGCTTAAGGAAAGAGCTTTTGCTGGCGAAGAAAGTTACTTCGAAAGTTAGCAACAATTTACAGAAACACTCAAACTTGTTTAAAGTCGCCAATAGGACGACTTGTTCATAATATTGTTTATAATTTACTGAACGACGTTTTTTTTTGTAATCTACAGGACAGTTTCTTCTTTACAAACTACAGGTCGTCATCATTAGAATCTACAAGACGATTAATTATTTTCTATTTATATTCTAAATGTTGGTACAAGGGTAAACCGGGTGACGCAGAACATATGAATAGATTTTTGCGTTTTCTATGCAAGCGTAAGAAAAGAAAGAGGTTACTTCAAAAGTAAGCAACAATTTACAGAAACACTCATACTTCTTTAAAGCCTATATGAAGACCTCTTCATTATAATCTACAGTCCTCATATGTTTTTTTTTATATTAAGTCAACTTATTTAAAAACTTCTGTATGTGGGAAAAATAATGGCTACATGGAATGTTTTAAATGCATTCCCGCTTCCAGATCGTAGTCAATGAATGGTTCAAGACAAAAAGAAAATATATTTAACTAAATAATTATAACAAAATGTCTTCAATAACAATACAATTTAAATTTAAGTCATTAAAAATTAAAATACTTTCAAAATAGAATCCAGGCGATTTCCAAAACACTCAGACGTCTGTGTTATCCACACATCGTATAACGTCCACCTTTTGGGACAGTCGTTTCACAATACCGAGTTCGTGTTCTGCAATGAAAAGAGATGCGAATTATGAGAACTATATAATTAGTAAATTTTTAAAAAATATATTTATGTACAAATACATTTATGTATGATTTTTGAGTTGGTTCTAGACGCATTCGAGACGCCGTGTTCAAATGTTAAATATTAAATGAATTGATATAGATTGCGATACTCAATACTTTTGTAATAACTATGTACAACAGTAGGCGATAAAATGGGATAACTATTTAAGAATTTATAACTAGAATCAGTAAAAACATTAAGAACAAACTCTAGTTAAATTTCAAGTTGTATGAGCAAAACGATGACATTTTGGTCAATCTATGTTTTTATTTCAGGACATTTTTTATTGGTCTGACATAGCTATCAATATGTAACAACATAAATTATAATTGTGAAATTTTTATTTCTAAAGTATTTAAAAAAAAATATTTTTTTTAAATTAATTTAAAAAAAATATTTTGTTTAAAAAGAATTTAAAAAAAATAAAAATGTTTAAAAGAGAATTTAAAAAAAAATATTTTTTAAAAGGAATTTAAAATAAATGTTTAAAATACTTTAAAAAAAATCTTTTCAAAAAAATACTTTTTTTTAAAAAAAAAAATATTTAATTTAAAAAAATACTTTTTTTTTATTACAAAAGAATTTAAAGAAGTATTTTTTTTCAAAAGACTTTAAAAAAAACGTTAAGCTTTAAAAAGAATTTAAAAAAAACGTTAAGCTTTAAAAAGAATTAAAAAAAAATATTTTTTTTAAAGATAATTTTAAAAAAAATATTTTTTTTAAAAGGAATTTAAAAAAATATTTGTTTTTATTACAAAATAATTTTAAGAAATATTTTTTTTAAAAAGACTTTAAAAAAAAGTTAAGCTTTAAAAGAATTTAAAAAAAATTATTTTTTAAAAGGAATTTCAAAAACATATTTTTTTTAAAGATAATTTAAAAAAAAATATTTTTTTTAAAGATAATTTTAAAAAAAATATTTTTTTTAAAAGGAATTTAAAAAAATATTTGTTTTTATTACAAAATAATTTAAAGAAATATTTTTTTTAAAAAGACTTTAAAAAAACGTTAAGCTTTAAAAAGAATTTAAAAAAAAAAATTTTTTTAAAAGGAATTTCAAAAAAAAATTTTTTTTAAAGATAATTTAAAAAAAATATATTTTTTTTAAAGATAAATTAAAAAAAAATATTTTTTTTAAAGATAATTTAAAAAAAAATATTTTTTTTAAATATAATTAAAAAAAAAATATTTTTTTAAAGATAGTTAAAAAAAAAATATTTTTTTTAAAGGGAATTTAAAAAAAAAATTCTTTAAATTTAAAAAAAAAAAATTTTTTAAAAGGAATTTAAAAAAGACTTTACAAAAAAAGTCTTTTACATAGTGTAATAAAAAATCTATACGAATATATTTCGGAGGCTACCTCACATCTTATCTTTAGTAGCGCATATCCGCATAAAATTCAACCAGTAAAGCCAAAACAAACACATGCAGAAACTTCGTCGACAAAAATGTTATTGTTGCTGTTAAAAAGCCACAACAGTTTTAAACGGACCCACTCCTTCATGACATTTTTTCTTTTGCCAGATGGATGTAAAATAATACACGAATTTGACGAGCGCAGAAAAATGCCATAAAACTAAGTACATCAAGTTGAAGAATTTATTCATCAAGTCAATGAATTTACACATCGCTTTCATGTGATGTACAAGTTTTTTTTTCAGTGTAACCCGAACCTGAAAATATTCACACACAGAATACAATTTCCATTACAAAAGCTTTTACCTTTACGATCAACGTAGTATGATGTTTCCCTTGTCGCAAAAATGTACATCACTATCAGGATTTTCAAAGCCAACACGCATGAGATCAGCGCCACAATAATAAACCATTTCAACCATGTCTTCGTCACTAGTCGATCATTTCCGGCCAGTTGTTGTTGTTGTCTCTCACAGTGCAGTGATGCAGGGGAAAAGACAAAGCCGTCGTCGCAGGCACATGTACCATTTGTTCGACAGTAACCGAAATCGCACTCAAAATCGTCATAACACCTGGTGACACAAATGGCAAAGCGTCCCTGGTCGAGCAGGACAAAATCATGCGGACAGGTACACATATCGTTGAGGCAGGTGCCGTTGTAGCATGTGCTTGGACATGACATGAATTGCTTATACGATTCTTTCGCCTGGTACTCATTAATGATAACAAATCGGTCGGTGACAATGATGTCGTCCGGAATTAGAAGCTCACATACATTCGCTGCACTCAGCACATAACCGACGTTGCAGCTGCAGTTATTCGGCGCTACACATACACCATTGGGGCAACTGGCATCGCATAGCGGTTCACAGGTTTCATTCGAGGATTTTTGATATCCTTCGAGACATTCACATCGATTTGGGGCTATACATTTGCCGTTGGCACAGCCTTGTTTGCAATGGGGCACGCACGCATCGTCGTCATTTAGAACGTAATCCTCCAGGCACATGCACATGTCTGGAGCTGTGCATACGCCATTGGGACAGTCGGTGTTGCAGATGGGCTCACATGTATTGTCGGATACCTTGGCGTACCCGGTCAGACATTCACACAAATTGGGAGCAATACATTCTGCGTTAATGCAATTGTCGTGGCAGTAAGGCTTACAATTGCCCTGCAAAGACTTGAAGTAACCTTCGGTGCATTGACACACATTCGGCTCTATGCACAGACCATTCAAACAGCCATCCGGACAGCGAGGTTCACACTGATCACTGATCGGATTCATATGATAACCCCGATTGCATTCACACACTCCCGGGGAAACACATTCTCCGTGTTCACAAGCGGGTTCACAGTGCGGAATGCAGATATTATCGGTGATTTGGATGTAGCCCTCGTCACATTCACACCGATTTGGCGCTGTACAAAAACCATGATGGCAATCCGCCTGGCACACGGGTGCACAACTCTGTTGAGAATTCATGTCGTAGCCCGGTTTACACTCACATTGACCGGGGGAAATGCAGGTACCATTGGGGCAGCCGCTTTCGCAAAAGGGCTCACACAAGCCAGACCGAGTAAGTGAAAAACCCACATGACATTCACAAATCTCGGGCGCCACACACATGCCATTCGGGCAACCCGATTGACAGATTGGCTCACACCTGTTATCCGTTGTCTGTGCGTAACCCAAATTGCATTCACAGATATTTGGGCGAGTGCATATGCTATTGTGGCAGCCGCCAGGACACTGGGGCCGACATTGGTCCTCATGTAGTCTGTAACCATCGAAACATTCACAAATTCCTGGTGCCGTACACAGTCCATTATTACATTGGGGCTCGCAAATTGGCTCACAAGACCCGGGTGATTTATTCCCGTAGCCTTCATCACATTCACAAACATTTGGCGCCACACATCGGCCATGGGGACAGCTACCTTCGCACTGGGGTTCACACAGCTCTGCGGTTAACTGGTGATAGCCAACGTCACATTCACAAACGCTCGGAGCAATGCAAACACCATGCGAACAGCCTGACTCACAGATGGGCGAGCAAACGTTTTCCGATGACTTTGCATAACCCGCTGAGCACTCACAGGTATTTGGAGCGACACAGATGGAATTGTGGCAACCCCGCTCACACACCGGCTCACATTGGTTGGACGGTCCCATTTGAAATCCGGGCTCACATTCACACAGGCCGGGCGCAACGCATTTACCATTCGGACAGCCCGTTTCACACACCGGAATACATTCAATTGCGCTGACTGCTTGTTGGCCGACATCACAGACACAGGTGTTGGGGGACACGCATTGGCCATGACTGCAGCCATCGGCACATATTGGCTCGCAAATACTTTGCGGGCTCATTTTGTAGCCTTCGTCGCACTGGCAAGTTTCGGGCGAAATGCAACGACCATTTGAACAGCCCGATTGGCAGAGGGGTGAGCAAGTGTGGGTAGAGGATTTCGCATAACCTGTGTGGCATTCACAGACATTGGGCGCCACACAATAGCCATTGTGGCAACCTCCCCTACATACGGGCTCGCAACGGTTGGGAGACGTCATGCCGTAACCATCTTCGCACTGGCACACTCCCGGTGATATACAAGTGCCGTGAATGCAACCGGACTCGCAAATGGCCACACATGTATTGTTGGAAGACTTGGCAAAGCCTTCTACACACTGACAGTTGTCCGGTTCAAGGCATACGCCATTTCGACAGCTGTCCGAGCAAACCGGTTCACATTGATTGGTTGCCGTAATTTGATAACCGTCCACACATTCACAGACTCCGGGCGCAACACACATGCCATGTGGACAGCCGGACTCGCAAAGGGGTTCACATGAAAGAGGCGATTTATTGAAGTACCCCGTGTCACAATCACAGACATTCGGTGCCACACATTGGCCGTGCACACAGTCGTCCCTACAAATGGGTTCGCATCTTTCAGCGGCAATCGAACGATAACCTTCATGGCATTCACAGTTGCCCGGGGAAACGCAAACACCATTCGGGCAGTTGGATTCACAGATTGGTGCGCACAAATCAGCGGCCGCCTTTGAAAAGCCTTTATCGCATTCACAAACATTTGGCTGCACACACCTGCCGTGGGGACATTCATTGTCGCAGACGGGCTCACATACTTCAGCCGATATCGAGCGGTAACCCGTGTTGCACCGACACATTCCCGGTGAAATACAGGTGCCATTGGGACATTTGGACTCGCAGATAGGTTCACATTCCTCATTTGATAGCGGCGAATATCCAGTATTGCATTTGCATTTATTCGGAGCTACACAGGTAGCATTGCGACAACCCAACGAACAGACGGGCTCGCACTTATTGCCGGCTAATTTGGAGTAACCGCCCAGACATTCACACGTATTTGGGCCAATGCAAATTCCGTTTTCACAAGCATCGTGACATTGAGGCTTACATTCGTCGTTCAGCATTTGGTAGCCCTCCAAACACTCACAGACTCCGGGAGCCACACATTTACCATGGGGACATCCGGATTCGCAGATGGGTTCACACACGGTGGGCGATCTATTCGTAAATCCTGCATGACATTCGCAAACATTTGGCTCCACGCACCGACCATGGGGGCAATTGTTAGCGCAAATGGGTTCACATAATCCATCTGAGATCTGTTGGAAACCTTTGTCGCATTGGCATTTTCCCGGAGACTCGCATGTACCACGATGACATCCAGCCTTGCAGATAGGCTTACACTCATTTGGCGATGACTGCTCGAAGCCCTTCAGGCATTCGCAACTGTCCACAGCCACACACACGCCGTTTGTACAGCCCTCCGTGCACACCGGTTCACAACGGTTTCGATCAGTCATGGCATAACCCTTGTTGCATGTACATACTTCCGGGGCCACACACTGCCCATTGGGACAGCCCATGTGACATGTGGGCTCACATGATGAGGGCGAGGCCTTCGCATGACCCCTTAGACATTCACATAGGTTCGGTGCTACGCATCGGCCATTTCTGCAGCCCTCCGTGCACACCGGCTGACATTTGTTGTTGCCATCCAGTTGATAGCCGCCATTGCAGGTGCACACTCCCGGAGCTGTACATTTACCGTTCCAACATGGCGTCTCACATATGGGCACACACTCGTGGAGACTGGACATTTCGTAGCCGGCATTGCACTCACACTTGCCCGGAATTTTGCAAGAACCATTTTCACAATTCTTGCAGAGCCGCTGACACGAATCGCCGACCAATTCGAAATTCGCATAACAGGTGCATTTGCCGGGAGCACTGCACAAGCCATGTTCACACTTGCCGCAATCGGGAATACATCTAGAGAGCGCAAGCGACACACAGTGTAAATACTTGTTGGCATTTAAGATGGGCATATGTCATTGAAACTTACCGATATTTAACAAATTCACTGAAATACTTGTAACCCGGCAGACATTCACAGGTGTTGGGTTGGATGCACTTGCCATTTTCACATCCTTTACTGCACATCGGTTCACAATTCCCCTTAATCATGCGATAGCCCGCGCAGCAAGAACGCAACATACGGTTTTCGGTGGTTTTCTGAAAGAAAACAAAAAATAACGCGGTCTTATCTTTAAAAGTCTCAAGTGTACTTTAATAATAAAAGTGCTATTTCAATACCTTAACCGAATGCGACAGAATTAAAACCCACAATTGCCACGATAAAAAGACACAGTGGCGATTTCTAACATTGTCATTCGATATTTTATGCTTTTGGACTAAAAGTGGGATATTATCATCGTCAGCTTATGAATAACCATTTAATGTCCTGCCGTTCTAGCTCAGCCAGCTCTGGAAACCTCAGATCATACAACGATGTTTTATTATACTGGGTTTTCCCACAAGATGTGTTATTTTGGTATTCAACGAAAAATTACATTTTTTGAGATGAATGATAGGGATTTTATTTCGGTAGCTGTCACTTTTGAAGCTTTCATTATTTGACAAGTAGTTACCACGCCATTAATAAAAATGGAACGATAAACGCTTCAACAACGAATTGAATTTATTAAAACTCACTATAAAATGGTGAAAATCTTGCACTACGTGCCACACAAGCAACGTAACCATTGCTCTTTTACGGGAAATGTTTCCGGACCGTATTATCTCTTGTGATTTAACACCTTGTGACTTCCTCCTATGGAGACACGTGAAAGATAAGGTCTACGCCAACAGACCAGCATCGACGGAAGACCTCAAAGATAGAATTCGTGTGGCTATCGAGGACATTGGGCAGCGATTTGGTTATGGACAATTTCATGAAAAGGGTATGGTCCTGTAAGCCTAGTCATCGTGGCCATTTGGCTGATGTTGTTATTCATTATTAACGGCATAACTTCCTCTTTACTAGGAAATAAACATCCGATCATTTATCTCACAAGCAAAATAACACCTCCTGTTGGAAAACTCTGTACATTAATGGAGATTTGGGTACTTTTACCAAAAACGTTCATAATTTCTATGTGGCTTTGTATTATCCATAGGGTACCAGCTAGTGGGAAAAAATAAAAAAGAGTTTACAATTTTGTTTTAAATTTTTTCTTATTTTTTTTTTTGTTCTGCCACCAAAAAAGGATTTTTTTCAAAACAATATTTTTATTTTTTAATTTTTTGCCCACCAACCCTTTACCATTATTTTTATATAGAAATCACAATCGCACTATTTTGAGCTCACATATTTGCCTTTAATTGGGTGTACTGTATTGTTTGGCGGGGCGACTTCTTCCAAAATTATTGTCAAACTAATAAAGTTACATCCGACGAATATGTAAATTTTTAAGAAAAATTATCCATATTCATTTACCAGAACTTATTATAAACATCCCTTGAACAAGAATGCCTGTGGCACATTACACTCTGCGACAAATTGTAAGGGTCAGTGATCGGTTTGGGATGAAACCACCGGGGAAAGTTATATCGGTCAAAAAAAGGTCATACGTGTCCCAGCGTTTCGTTGGGTCTCATCTAGGAATCGAGATATATCGATTTGAAGTTAGTAAGTATCGTATAGGGGAATTTGTCACGTTTTAGGCTCTTTTGTTTGACATAACTCGAGAACCACTCGTCCGATTTAGCTGAAACAAATTTAGAAAAATTAAGAATTACAATTCCTCTAATCTGTTCTTAAACCGTTTTCCTACTTAAGCAACAGTTTCGCAATTATAAATAAATGTATGAAAAAAAAAAATTATTTTTGCCTAAAAATTAAATTTTTTTTTTTTAATTCATAAAAAATCCAAAAAATCCAAATCATAAAAAATCTGTTAAAAGTGCAAACAAACAAAAATAAATGTATTTAAAAAAAAAAATTTTTTTCTTCATGCGCTTATTTTTAACTTGGAAACTATTACTTGTAAAGGAAAATAATATATGAACAGATTAAGGGAATTGTAATTCTTGGTTTTTTAAAATTTATTTCAGCTAAATCGGACGAGTGGTTCTCAAGATATGTCAAACAAAAGAGCCAAAAACGTGACAAATTCCCCTATACGATACTTACTAACTTCAAATCGATATATCTCGATTCCTAGATGAGACCCAACGAAACGCTGGGACACGTATGACCTTTTTTTGACCGATATAACTTTCCCCGGTGGTTTCATCCCAAACCGATTGTGGCTGTCGCACAGTGTTATCAGCGGTTGACGTTAGCTAACTTATGTAACAGCCACATAAATTGCATGTCCCATTCATTTTGAAAGGCGTCTGTTACGATGTTCTCCCTTCATATTTCCCTTTCGTCGATGTTTTTATTTCTCCTTATTTGTGATTTATTTTCCTACAAAATAGAAGTAACGACACCTCCATATCCGTTTTTTTTGTCCCGTATCTTTGATCATATTCATAATTTAATGTTTTTTTAATCACTCTCAGAAATCCCTCCCTATGATAATTTTACTGTTACACTCTGATTTCCACATAGAATCACTTTGAATGGACAACACAAACTATCCGATAATTTCTCAACATATCTCAATTTCGCCCGTCACTGTCATTACACTTACCCTATACACAACTTGACCATTTTGCATAGCCGTTTTAATGACGATTCTCGGTTTTTTACGCGGGCAAACGTTATTATTATTCGCCCATACGGCCGATATGAAACATAAACCTACACAAAATGTATACAAATTCATTGCTTTCGATGAATTCTTATTAAGTGCAGCGTTTTAATTTGTTGTTGACACATTTGAAGTTGTCAGTGAACTGTTCTCCCGCTATCGCTGTATTTCATTTCGCCTTTAAAACATAAGCGTTTATTTGTTAAAGTTTCGTTTTTGCAGAGAAATGTTTAAAAATATCATACACATTCGTATAATCGCTCATCTCATGAATTTAGAATTAACTTAGAGTGTAATACGCATTCCTATATGTGTACATACTTACATACTTATTCATATATAAATATTGGGCTGTCTGTAAGGCATTTTCACACCACATCCGTCTTTGTTTCCATTTTCGAATTTCTCAAAGTGGCGCATGACCAAGACGAATGCTTTGTCGTCTTTGTTTTCCAAACTTTGCGATAGCCCCTCCATGTATTCGGTTTGTTATCGGTTTCTATACAAGCTGAAGAAAAGATCGCTTGTACTTGAAGAAGGTTACTTCGAAAGTTTGCAAAAATTTGCCAAACAAAAAAAAGACACACAGACTTGTTTAAAATCGCCTGTAGGACGAGTTGTTGGTAATCTTCATTAAATGGTACAGCATGAATTCTTTCTAATCTACAGGACGACTTATTTAAAGTCCTCTTAATGAAGACTTCTGTAAGGTGACCTAAAGGACGACTTCCGCTTTATAAACTACAGGACTACTTGTTCTTTCTAATCTACAGGACTACTATTTACTGGACGACTTATTTCAAGTCCTCTAGAGGAAATAAGTCGTCCAATAAATAGTAGTCCTGTAGATTAGATAGAAGAAGTAGGCCAGTAGTCAATGAGACGACTTTTGTAAAGAGGTCTATAGGATAACTTATTAAAATTTAAAATTATTATTTTTATGATATTCTCCATTGTTATCGCTGCCCAAAACTTTAAGAGCAATTTCATTTCAATCAAACTGATTCATTATTCGAATTATGCCAATAACTAATAGCTCATGAATGCTTTCGATGTTGTCAATGGTACTCAGTTGGGTTTTTGTTGTCGTTTATAATAAATTTAAATGTGTCATAGGAATTCTTGTGTAAAATTATTCCATTGTCGTCATCTAAGGCGGCTACCCAATATGACATCGACTTATGGGTTGATTGCCAGATAACAATGAACACCAATGAGATGCAACTTCAAGAGAAGAAAAAACGAACTTTGCAATTTACAATATTTTATTCATCACAAAAAACCAGTTTTGATGTTATCAATTCTTCATCTTCTTCACCAATTCTCGTTCACGATGATCAGAGAGTCCCGGACTCGGTAGACAAAGCTTACGCTCTGTCTGAAATTTTGGCCAGAAAGCAGTCAAAAACGCATCTTGTTCGATGCCTTAGATATTTGTTGGAACACGTAAAGTCAAAAGGGTTCTTGCAGATGTCTACGTAAATAAAACTCCGGGTCCGGATGGTATTTCAACACTTGCCCTATGTAAGTGCTCTTCGACGCTTGCACGTCCAGTGCGCAATCTTCCTGCAAATGCAGTTCTCCTATGTTTCGGCCTTAGTTTCATTTGTATATTGTCGCACGGTGTTATTATACAATACTCATTGAAAGGACAATTTCGGAGTTCATTTGCAAAATGAAATCACTCAATGAAAAGATCTTGAAATATACAATCACTGTACATACACACATAAGTCAAATAAGGTCACAAATTATCGCAAGTTTGATATTATTTAATTTTATTTTGTTTGCCGCTAATAAATCGTATTCCGTAAGAGTTATGCAGCATGAGTTTATATGTGATTTAAAATGTATGGAATAGTATCCCAAACAGTTTCAGTGATAAAATCTGCTTTTAATAGTCCATATCATATCATTCTGCAGCAACTCTTCAACAGACACATTGCTACGGAAGGCACGTTCGGATCAAGTATTGCGGTGGCTAGCAAAGCCCGACAAGTATGCAGACGGCCTAAGTCAGATGCGATCGTAGAAATTTCAACACAGAAAATAGCATTTACGAAATTTGTTAACATAACTATTTTTGGGAACTATTCAAATTGTAAATTGAATTACCTTGCGGTAACTCCCACACAAATGTACCACCCCGCTCATTTTGGGAATTGTGTAGCAGTTTACGAAACATAAAAACCGTTGGGTGATAGCTACGCTCACTTTTGGTATTTGGTATGTGAAAATTAATTGTTCTGATTGAGGATGTAGGGCATGCATGTCAAACTCAAAGCCTAACGAGGGCCAAATAAAAAATGTAAAATATTATTTGGGCCACAAAAAAATAAAATACTTTAAATTTTATAGTTAATTATATGTACATAGATTTATTTTAAATTTAAATTTTCGTTAAATTTTTGTTCTATTATACCGAGTGGGCCGCAACGTCATACAATGCGGGCCGCATGCGGCCCGCTGGCCGCGAGTTTGACACCCTTGATGTAGGGTATACCCGTCTGCAGCGGAAATTGGGGCACTTCTACAAACATGGTTTGTTCTCTTCAAAAATATACGAAAAAATGTCTCAAAATTAGAAAATAATTTTAAAAGTTAAACAATTCGATGCCAGAACAACTTACAGTTACTCAATGGAAATTCAAAATAAATTTCTTATTTCAGCTCAAATCAAATTATAAACGAAATGGCAAGAAAATCCCTCGCCACATCCGTCGTCTTGACCCACAGGTTTCCGCAGCCAAAGTATTCTGTTCCTACACATAACCTGCCATTACAGGTACAACTAATTTGTCGCCAGTTGAGTACACATATTCTTTTCGAAACAAAAGAAAAACATCAAAAAATCATGTTCATGTTCATTTGAAAAATGTCGTTGCAAGGGTAACTTCTCTCAAGAATTGCTGCCATCCGCAGCAGCAAACAAAAACCCAATGTTGCCCTACAGCACAAATTGTCAAAGCATTTGGGGAAAAGTGTGGACAAGCACATTTGTTTTCATAAATAAGTCAACATTTTGTTTTTTGTACTTCAAACCCGTCCGAAGAATTCTTTATTGACAATAAAGATTAATAAGTGTACATCCAACAAAAAAAAAACAGCAACCTAAGGAAAAAATTTTTTACAAAAAAAAAATGTATGCCAAATTTTTTTTTTTTTTTTAAAAAAAAAAATTAAACCAAATATTTTAAAAAAAAAAACAAAGTATGCCAAAGTTTCTTTTTAAAAAAAAAATGTCCCAAAGTTTATTTTTTTTTAAAAAAAAATTCACCAAAATTTTTTTTAAAAAAATACAATTTTTTTTTTAAAAAATATACCAAAAAATTTTAAAAAAAATACCAAAATTTTTTTTTAATATAAAAGGAAGTATGCCAAATTTCTTTTTTTTAAAAAAATATACCAAACATTTTTTTCAAAAAATACAATTTGTTTTTAAAATAAATACATTTTTTTAAAAAAAATATACCAAAATTTGTTTTTTTTTTTAAAAAAAATATACCAAAAATTTTTTTAATATAAGAAGAAAAGTATGCCAAATTTTTTTTTTAAAAAAAATATGCTAAAGTTGTCTTTTTTTTTAAAAATACCATTTTTTTTAAAAAAATAAAAAAAAAATTTTAAAAATATACCAACATTTTCTTTTTAAAAAATTATAATTTTTTTTTTTGTTTTTCGGAAAATATTTTGCGCAATGTGCACTTAAACTTTTTCCAGACAGTTATTTTTTGGATACATAGTGTGATAGTGACTGATGGATGCATCCTGATATCTCCCTCTTATGTAAAATATATACAGATATTTTCTTTCTAATTATGTCACACACCATGGCCAAGAACATTTCAATGAAGTTACACAAATTGGCACAGGGATGTACTTGAAATTACTGTGACAATATGCATAATTTCTTTACAGATTCGGGGGGCGTGTTGAAGGGGCTAATTTAAAATTGGCTTTGAACAGATTTCTTATATTAATTGAAACTTCAAACTTTGAAACAAATAACAAAAGAACAGCACATGGCTGTTTGTTAAAAAAAGCTTTTGGCGTTTGTATTGAGTCTTCGATTATTTGCAAATTTGTCGATTATTACAATTGTTGGCTTAGTAGACGGCAGCGAATGTTCGGAATAATCGCCTTATGTGGTTAATGATCCCCTCGCCAATCTGAAAGGAAAAAATGTATTTCAATCAACAACAAAAAAAACGACTACTCTTTTTCACACGTTTGGGGTCCAATGACCCACCACTCCAGGCGTTGTCATCGTCCGACTTCAATTTCAAACCAAAAACAATGTCACAGCACCGATGTCCACGATGTTAATTGCCACCACGCTGACACTCATACCTTATGGGAAGACATCTTTAGACTTCTTCGCCAGATTATCAATGTTCGTAAAGGTCAATGCACCCCATAGGCGATGACGATGATCTCATACGGCGTACGAGTGCAAAAATAATTGCATTTATTCAGTGGCCAAATGATAAGACATAGAAAACATGAGATGATTGTAGAAATGGTTAAGCCATCAATGCATCAATTTCTTGTAGGCTACTCTTAAGAACGGTTGTGAATAAATTAAACGAACAATTTTCTTCAAGGAAATCCAAATAAATATCATTTGAAATTTAATTTTCATTTCAAAAGTCTTGCCTAAAAACACAATGAAACAATGTGTGATAATTTTTGTATGGGCTGCACTTGGAGCCTTGGAATTGGTGTGGGCTTGTACGGAGAAAGTGTCGTAAGGATTTCATTTGTGTCTTCTTTACCAACTGTAGATAAGTAAGGAAGCTTTCTTTTTCATAGAACCACTAAATATCGTGTAACGTTGGTGACCATGCGTAAATATCCTGAACAGTGTGAGAGTTTTGAGTGCCGTTCCGAGCACAATCCCTTCGTTTTGAGACCGGTTAAAGAGACATACATGGACATTGAAGAAGTTTGCTGTGAGGGTTATGAACGGGACTCGAAGTTGGGGTAAGTGTGACGAAATCATTTGGCTCATCATTTCGGAGTTAGTGACATTTAACAAGTATATAATTTGATCTGGTCTAGTTTCTATCATTTTTTTTAAAAAAACAGCCAAGGTATCAAATGGCTATAGTCATTAAATTAAAGCTAGAGTTGTGTACTGCAAATGAGGCAATGGTTCCGAATATATAGTTGACGTTGTGACACTTTTTGTGTCACATAAACATTTTCGGAGTTTAGTAAACTTTTAAAAATTATAAAATTTGACATTGTCTTGTTTCTGTCATATTTCGAAAACCAGACAAGTTATCAAAGTGATATTATCATAAAATTAAAGCTAGAGTACTGTACTGTAATTTATGTAATGGTTCGTATGACCCACTTCCACTTCCAAAGGTTTTATTTGCGAAATGATGTGTACAGTCAGAATGGACCTTTTTGCTTATATCTTGAGAACGAGCTAAGCAATCCAATAGATTCCCAATGATAATTATTGTGTTTCGACTGCACAACATATACACTATATAGAATTATCAAAAAAACAAAAAAAATATTTTCGGCCAAAAAAAAAGGCAAGGGGTTAGCCTTTCAAAATTTGCGATTTTTGAAAAAAAATATTTTTGTCTGAAAATTTGCTCATCGACAGAGAATCAACGCCAGAAGTTAGGATAATGGTTCTTTTTTTTCTTATGCAAATATTTTCGGAGTTAGAGCTCTTTTGAAAATGATACGATTTGACGTTGTCTTATTTTGGTCATATTTCGGAAACCAGACAGGATATCAAAGTGCTACTATCATTGAATTAAAGCTAGAGTGCTGTATTATAAATTATGTAATGGATCCGAATATGAAGTTGAACTTGTAAGACTTTTTGTGTCACATAAACATTTTCGGAGTTTAGTAGACTTTTAACAATTATATAATTTGACATTGTCTTGTTTCTGTCATATTTCGAAAACCAGACAAATTATCAAATTGCTATAATCATTAAATTAAAACTATAGCAAGTGTAATGCAATGGATCTACACATATAAAATTTACTTTGTAACACTTTTTGGCTCTCATAAACATTTTCGGTGTTCATAGATTCGCAATTCCATAATTTGACCTTGTCTTGTTTCTGTCTTATTTCGAAAACCCATTAAGTTAAAGCTAGAGTACTGTAACACAATTGATTTTGTGGATCGAAAAGCCATAGGCTTTGCTTTATCTTTAATATCATCATGGTCGTCATCGTTGTCGCTCGATCATCATTGTTGGACAATGATTTGCCAAGGCTGTGGTGCCTCTGTCTTTCTATACATATGTAATACCTGGGCTGAGTCTTGTTTAGGGTTCCATTAAGTTTACCCAGCGCTATTTATGAGTTTCTTTTCCTAAGATAAATTATTAGAAAAACAAATCTTTTACAAATTTCAATCGGCGAGTTTCAAAGATTTTCTGCTTTTTTTATTTACCATTCAATTCTAATAGAAAACCGTAAACTTGGACGGTAACAATTAGATGCATTAGATAGTCCTTGTTCTACTCTAACACGGAGTACCAGTCCCGTCTCAATAGCTTACTTCGTTATCGAGTTATGACGTTTTTAAATAAGGTCACACAGAAAATAATCGCTTTTCGTGTTTATGGGCGCCTGATATCACTGACTTCATCAATTCTGCCTCTGCTGATTTTGTTGATTACTGACAGCAATTCAAAGCATATTGTTAGGCGTGAATATAAAAACATTTCAGCCTCAAAGTATGCTTTGTATTGCAGTAAAATTTACAAGAAGACACACACACACACATATGAAAGCCGCCAACCAGTGAAAAACAGTAATACCAGGCGCCCAGAAATTTGTAGTAAGTGATTTTTTTACATGTAACTGAAATTGAAAACGCTATAACTCGATAACGACTGCAGCTATTGAGATGAAACTTTTACCCAGAGTTGGAATAAAGATCTGGCATAGTTTGGCACGCCCACATTCACTCATACATATTGAAATTCAATGAAATCCACTTTATATCCACCATTTTCATCAGCCCACCTTTATTAATCGCATTGTATTTATTGCAGTCGTTGTATATGCGACACCATCTTGAGTTTTCCCACATGACGAAGACTTCATTATTTCTACGTACGCCAATAATTTCCTCTCCTTTTCAGACAATGTCTTCCCAAGTGTGTGGACTGCAAGGGAGGCCGTTGCATTCGGCCCGATGTGTGTCTCTGTCATAATGGCTACAACAATCTGGCAAATAAAACCATCTGTGAGCCAGTCTGTAGTGAAGAGTGTGTCAATGGCAGATGTATTGAGCCGGATTTGTGTGCCTGCAACGAAGGTTTTGCCTTTGTATCGGGTAGCACCAGCGAGTGTGCCACCCAGTGCGACAACGATATGGATTGCTCCAATGGTCACTGCGACAGCACTGGCAAATGCATCTGTAACTTTGGCTATAAACGTGATGAAAGTCAACAGCGCTGTCTCCCCGTATGTGAGGAGCCGTGCGAGAATGCCGGTTGCAGTGGTCCCAATCAGTGTACCTGTTGGGCGGGCTACTCGCTTCGTTTGGCCACGATTAACAAGTGTGATCCAGTGTGCACAAGTAGCTGTACGAATGGCATCTGCAAAGAACCCGATGTATGTGAATGTAAAGAGGGCTATGCGAATTTCGGCAACATTGAATCGCAGGGCTGCATACCGGTGTGTAAGGACAAATGTGTTAATGCCTTCTGTACGGCTCCCAATCAGTGCACTTGCTTTGAGGGCCATGCCTATCGCAACAAATCGAGAAGCATTTGCGAGCCCACATGCCCCAAGGACTGTGAGAATGGTTTCTGTAGCGAGCCGGGTACTTGTGTGTGCCATGAGGGCTATGAGAAAACGGAACCGCATCGTTGCTCGCCCATATGCAAAGACGAATGTCTCAACGGCTATTGTTCGGCGCCCGATACGTGTAAATGTCATGAGGGCTACGTGTACACGGACAGTACGGAGAAGGCGTGTGAGCCATTCTGCGCCAAAGGATGCCGCAACGGCAACTGTACGTCACCGAACATATGCACCTGCAACCAGGGCTATCAGCCCTTGTTGTTCTACCATTGTATTCCCATTTGTCGGAAACCTTGTATACACGGCACTTGCACGGCTCCGGACACTTGCCGCTGCTTCATGGGCTACAAAGCCAATGCGAACAATCCCCACCAATGTGATCCTATATGCAACTTTGACTGCGACCATGGCAAGTGCGTTGCGCCGGGCATTTGTAGCTGTGATCCCGGCTACGAGAAGAAGTGGTTGACCGGCAAATGCGAGCCCCATTGTCCACAGAAATGTGTGAATAGTATTTGCGCAGCCGGAGGCATTTGTCGCTGCTATGCCGGTCACAAATTGAGAGAGGGCTCCAAATCGATATGTGATCCGGTGTGTTTGCCGGCCTGCATTAACAGCAATTGCGTGGAACCGAATACCTGTGAGTGTTGGAACGGCTACGAGGAGACCAAACACTCCAATCTGTGTGTGGCCCACTGTCGGCCTTATTGTGAGAATGGCATGTGTGTGGCGCCCAATAAATGCCAGTGCAACGAGGGCTATCGGGTGGCGAACATATCAACGCCGCACAGTTGCAAGGCGGTGTGCCAGGAGACCTGCATCAATGCCGAATGTCTGCGACCGAATAAGTGTGTTTGCCTGGATGGTTATCGCTTCCTGCCCAACAACACCGTGGAATGTGAACCGACCTGTGAGCAGTCCTGTGAACATGGCGTGTGCGTGGCACCCAATACGTGCAGTTGCAAGAGCGGATTTGTGGCACGCCTCAATCCCGATACCGGCTACAATGAGTGTGTGGGATTTTGCAATGAGTGGAATTGTGGTGGCGGCACTTGCAGTACCTCAACAACGTGTGACTGTCCAGCCGGTTTGGTGTATAATCTCTTGAGAGGCATGTGCATGAAAGACGATGTGGAAAAGGAGAGAATATTTAATGGGTAAGCCATGTTATGTGGGATTTTATGATTTTTCAAAAGGTTTAATGTTTTTTTTTGTTTTTTAAATTTGACTTTTTTTGAATGACTTGTGTTTTTTTCAAGTAGCGTTCCTGTCTCCCGCTGGACAATAGCCACCATAGCCATCATCCTGTTTGCCGTCTGTGTTCTGGCTCTCGTTATGATTTTCCGCGAAATAGCCCATCGTCGTGTTCGCGATAAGCAGCAGGTGCGTTTAATCGAAAATCCCTCCTTCGGCGTTCTTCTGCCCAATGACCGTTTAAATGACAATGAGGAACACACCGATACCACACAGGAACTAAACAGTTGAGGACAGCTCAACTAAGACCAAGTGTAAAGAATGTTGAGGAGCAATAATTATGTGTAGCTGGGGGATTTCTTGTGAATATACACATGTATAAGTCCAATTGTTTATTCCGCTTAAATATTTTCCATAGAATACAAAGTGAGTTTGTGTTTTTCGAAATATTTCATTTGTTGGCTGTTTTCTGACATATTCTATTTGTGTTGTGTTATTTGTTCTCCTTGTCTCCTTCTTTATTTCTGTATGTATATACGAGTATATCACTTGGTTTTGCATTGTTTGGTCCTTATAACTAATTACTTTTGTCTTAAACATATTAAGTACATTCACAATTGGAAAATTCTTCTGAATTTGTTTTTTTTTTACATAATATTAAATTATGTATCACACTACATTTCGTTTTTTTTTTCTACTTCTTCTTTATAACATAATTATATACTTTAAGTACGTTTATTTCGCTTTAAATAGTTTAGAGATATTAAAGTTTTCCACATTTACTTATGGTTAAATAATAAATACATACATACATACAATGCTTTGCATTAAACTAATTAATTATAATACTCTCTATATATCTGTCTCTCTCTCTTGTTCGCTTTCGTTCGTTTTGTTTTGTAATTAAATTATTTAAAACTATATAACTGTACAATAAAAATTGACTATATTAACTGAAAAACAGCAATTGTTAGACAAAGGTGGCGATGATTTAAAAAACATTTGAATTCCTAAAAAAAAAAATTAGAAAATACCAGAAAATCCCGGTCCAAAATAAAGGTTATCGGTATTAACATAACAATAGAATAGAAGAGCGTCAAATTGTGTATAAAACATGTTTGGCCATACTCCATGGGCGATGTGATTGCAAGAGGGAGGTGATATTATTTCCAACCATCGACACCACCACTTTTATTGGAAAATTGTCTCTGATGCAATTCCTCAATTGAAATCCAATTTAATCGAATTTCAATTCGTAGTCGCAGAAAGCAATTGAATTCGGATACAAAAATATTCTCGATTTTCTATTCTCGACCCTGGGGAAAATAGGAATTGTTTCCGGAATTCCCAGAAGGATTCACGGTGATGACTCAATTACTGTAATTGCATTCGTATTCAATTGCAAAAGAAGTGACTACAAATTGACAGGCAAGAGGCTTCTAAATTACTGAACCAATAGCAATTAAAAATTCAGTTAGTGGCTACCCTGTATCAATACTGGACAAGATACAGAGTGTCAAATTTAACCACCTCAATTGTGACAAATCTCTCTCATCTGAACCGATTTCAATGAACCAAGACTTTCTGAAATCTCCGTGATGAGACAAAAAAAACAGATCACCAAGCAGTTGGTGTAAATTGACAAACAACAAATTGCCCACCATTCTCTAACAATCGCCATTTTTCGATCATTCCTTAGCAGAAAACTTCTCTTACAGAAAAGCTTCTGTATTACCCATAGATCTAAAGAATATTGTCCTCTTCTGTTGTGATTGGCTCGTGGGTCATGGTGGCCTATCCTGTGGCTGTGGCGGCGCTGGTGACGATGCGGTCGTCGTCTGTGTTTGTGGTGGCTGTGCAACTGACTGTGACGCTGTTGTTGCTTTGTGACTACAGGGAGTTGAGGTATTTGTTACATTTGTGTTTGTCGCTACTGTCGTCGTCGTCATCGTCGTGGTTGTTGCAACTACAGCGGCAGTCGCTGGCTTTTGCGGATTCTGCAGGGAGGCATAGAGGCCGGTGAAGCTGGGACATAGGCCGGAATCGCCATCTTCCATAATGACCGAACTGTCGGCTGCTGATGGTATTGTGGGCAAAAATCGTACTCCCAGACGTGGTGGTGACGAGTCTTCTTCCTCCTGCACAGCCTCTTGGCGCACCAGGCGTGGTTTGGGCAGTGTGGAGGAGAATTGATGCGGTTGATTCTTGTTGTTGTGAGCTGCAAGAGAAATAACGTAAATTAAAAGCTGCACTCAAGGAGTGTATTTTGTTTTTTTAAGGTGTTTATACTCATTATGGAGGGCAACGGTGTAGTGCTACCCGCACTTGATCTTGATAAACGGAATGTGGATGTGCTGGCCGTGGTCGCCGACGCCGATGAATCATTCCGCGATGATGATAAATTGGAGTCCTGTGAGGTCTTCCTCGTAATCAGCCACGTGGAGTGCCTTCTACGGTTGGGATCCATCATTTTCATGGGTATGGAACAGGTGTGACCGTGCGTATGCCCCGTTAGATGAGGCCCCGTGGGATTGCCGTTGCGCCAACTGGACGAGCGAGATGAGCAAAAGTTCTCACTTGATATGGAACTGGCCCTCAGCTGTTTTCGCTGTTTCATTTCGGAAAACTGATACTGGTACGGATCGTTTTTGTTACCTCTTGTCACCCGACCATGCCGCTTGTCCAAACGCTGAGGCCGATTCCGTTCACAGCATGCAACGCAGCAGGAGCAATAGGACCAAAGACGTTGCCAGGTGCGCGACCACACGGAGCCCTCTTTTTCTTGGATACGATGCCAATTGGGCATTTCACTGGGCATCATGCGCAAACATCTGCAGCCGGGCGGATGGACTGCTGGCAACAGAGGCGGCAACTCTTTCGGCAGTCTTTCGGTGCCCATGCCACGACGCGTCAGTGCTCCGGCGCCCCGTGTGACTCTCGTCTCCTCGAAATGTTTGCACAAATTCACACAATCCTTCTTGAACTGTTTCGTCATTATGGCGTAAAGGAAGGGATTGCAACAGGAGTTCAAGGGCAAAATGAAGACCGTGAATATCTTGGCCTGTTCCAAGGAAATCAGCTGCAGACCAAAAATCGCCGTTATGGAGAAGAAAGCTATAGGTGACCAGCACAAAAAATCGGTGAAGACCAGCAAAGCCATACGCTTCGCTATTCTCGAGTCGTTGGTATTCCAGGCCTGCGAGCCCCTTATGGCCCAATACATCTTCAGATAGCAGCCCATTAACGTCAAGAAGGCACAGCCATTAATGAACATCAAAGCGATGACATACGTCAGACTGGCCAGGCCGGTCGTCGTCTCAAATGGCAAACATACGGCAAACTTGCGATAATCGGACACGCCCACCAACGGCAATATGGCCATGACCAAGGCAAAGGACCAGCCCACAAGCATAATGTAGCCAGCCTGTTTCAAGGACAAGCGTTTGTTCAGGTGGATGGCATGCGTTATCGCATAGTTTCTTTCCAGCGTTATCACCGCCAACGTGTATACGGACAACTCTGACGACAGCACCGCCAGAAAGCCGGCAATCTGGCACATCACCGACATTTGCCACGGTATGGCAAACATGCGAAACTCACCCAGGGTCGAGGCATCCACAATGGCCAAAATGCCCAGATAAACGCCCATAAAGAAATCTGCCGCCGCCAGATTGCACACCAGGAAACGGGGCACATCCATTTTGGAGCGTGAAAATATTAAAACAAACACCACGGTGCCATTGCCCAACAAGGCCAATAGAAACACCACCCAGACACCGCATCGCAATGTCCACCAATCAAATAGATCGGCACACGGCAGAAATGGGCCGGGCATCGGCAGACACTGTATACTTCCCGGTGTATGTTCTGCCCCAATGGTGGCAAAGAGACCGCCACCACCGAATGAGCCCGCAAAGGTGGCAGCTGTTCCCGTCGCTGTTTGCATGCCCGTTCCAGTGGCCGTGGCCGTGCCATCCTCTTCGAAATACTCCTCCATATAGGTGGGTATATTGCCCGGATAGGTGAAATCCTGTCCGAAATTATCCCAGATGTCGTGCATTTGCGTGCCAAATTTCTTGCTCAGATTATCTGCAATTGGATTTGTTAGACAAATTAATAAGAAACAGAAAACAATGCTCTTTACTCACGCAACTGCGGCCATATGTCCATCATGCTGTTGTTCCACAAGCTCATATCAAATTCGGCATCCGAGGGAAATAGCACAGCTTCCTGCACCAGCGGCGGCTTCTTACTCGCCGACATGGCCACCAACGGTATAAACGGGCAGCAATGATAGGCGTACGACAAAATCAATGTCTGTATGCGAGGAAATGTCTCGGGCGTCGGAAAGTCTCTCAGCTTGGGATTATTAAACGTTTTCAAGTGCAACAGGCGCTGCAGACCGTTCGCGGGCAATTCGGGAAATATGTTATTGCCCAAATTTAAATCTTCCAGCGATGAGAACGGCACAAAAGCATCCGTGTGAATAAATGAAATTTGATTACCTTCTAGATCTCTAAAAGCAGAGGGGGTGGGGGGGGGGGGGGGCAACGGCATTAATGAAACATTGCCAATTGATTTGACGGCGTTTACTTACAATAACTGTAATTTGGCAATGCCCTGAAAGGCATCGTGAGGTATGGTTTTTATGCGATTATACGACAACAATAAATCATGCAATTGCTTTAAGCCTTGGAATGGGCGTCCTTGTAAATTCTCAATTAAGTTGCTTGATAGATCTCTAACCAAGAAAAATAAAGTGTATGGCAGGGAGAAAAACCGGGAATACATTATGTTTTTTGTTATTGTTTTTACTTTGCGCCATCTACTTACAACAGTCTTAATTCTCTGCAATGTACTAGCTTGGGAATGTTTTGTATGGAATTGGTTTTTAGCTCTCTGTAAGAATGGAAATGGAATGGAGGCAAATTAATTGATTTGCAATATTTGGTTTTTTGAATAACAATTTTACGTACAAACTTCTCAGTCTTGGTGTACGGTGGCATAAATTTCCGGGCACTTCAATGATGCCCGCTCTGTCCAGTTTTAAAACTTCCAGTGAATTGCAGCCATCCAAATCGGGAAAGTTTTTCAGAAAGCGAACATCAGACAAGATTCTAAGAAAAAGGAAACACAAAATTAAAAATCATTCGGAATAATCAAATCATGTGATGTGTGCAACTTACAGTTTTCTTAATTTCGGCATACTCCTTAGAGCGCCCGGTACGATTTGAGATATCGGATTAGCCCGCAAATCCAAAGTTTGTAGATTTCTCGGTAAATCGGTGTCATTTATCCACCTCAGACGATTACTGGTGGCAGAACTGCAATTGAAAGTAAACCAAATTATTGAACTTGAACTTGATTATTTGTTTTCAAAACATCATTTAATACCCGCAAGCAAAACCAAACTGCGGAATCGTTCCAGACATTTTCGTTTTTCAATTGTTTACAAACAAAATTGGGTTTTTGCTGATAAGGGGTTCTCAAAATAAAAAAAAGACCAAAACAACATTTCCGTGTTTGATATGCGAACAAATCCGAAACAATGAAGCAGAGAACACCAAATAAATTAAAAGTAAAGTTTAAATTAAAAATAATGTACGTGTTGAACGCCCAAAACGGAAGGTCGGCTCAATGAGTTTGGTTGTAGAAACCCTGAACCTGAACAGTTTTTACATGACAAATAGTGATAAATCTAAAAGACCGTATCCAGACATGTCCACCTTTTCATATCATTAATATTTACCAAGTTGGACCATTTTCATCCATAAAACGAATTCGTTTGTTCGTTGCAAATTGTCAAAATTTAAAGCGTTACTACCTGTTAAATTCTAAATTTAAGATAGACGTTTGAGAGTGCCATGTAGAATGTAGAACCAGGTTCCCTTACTGAGAAATATCCGTTTTACCTTCACCTTCAATTTCGATTTCCTTCAACGATTTTCATACAAGCCCTTAATCTAACCTTACAATGTGCCATTTAATAATTTCCTAACCAAATTATCCTAGCTTCGCATAACCTCGCACACACTTGTACTCGTTTATCGTCTCCATTACTTTGACTCCTATTTACGAGCAGCAGCCACACACACCAAAGTCACCACTCCATATGTGAATCAAGAACAGCAGCGTCCATGCTGCCATCCCCTGTACATGGTCGGAGATTCAATTGAATGTGTGGTTAGCATCAAACAAACCCGACCACAAAATGGATAATTATCCACACTTGGCCAAAGGAAGCCCTGTGACACTCCACTCCACGGAGCGAAAGGCAAAGTTTTCTATTTTATTATACTCCGAACACCAAAAAAACACAACCACAAGTGCGACGTCTTTTTTTTGCAATTTATTTTTGGAGTGGCAGAATATTGCAGTTGGCCGAAATTGCCGAGTGAATATAGGCCGATACACTAAACGAGAGTGTTCATTTTCAACAGGATTACAGGGTGCAGTCGCAAAATGTATTTTTTACCCATTAATCTGTAATGGCTAATACAATAGAAGGTATATGCGGTTATAATTTCATCATTTCGAATGCAGAATACATACATTAGCAAAAAAATTTTAAATTCGGAAAAAAATATTTTTGGCCAAAAAAAAAGGAAAGGGGTTAAAACCCATCGAAATTTTGGATTTTTTGAAAAAAATAGATTTCGTTGAAATTTTGCTCATGCGTAGTGAACTGTAAACTGAACAAGACGTAGTTTTCATTTTTTAGATTGGACAAATATTTTGGGAGAAATTGGGTTCAGAAAATGGGAGATTTCAAAAATTGAAGTTCGAAAGTCACTTGAAACTATTTGGCCAATTTTTCAGGAACGAAATAAGGTATCGCCACAAGAGTGATACCAAATTAAAGCTCTACTTTAGGACTATTATTAACCCTCTGAGAGTTACAGGCTGCCACCATTTTCACAGGATTAATTGTGTATGCAATGGTGCACCCTCAAAACGTATTTTTCGCCCATTAATCCACAATGGCTAATGCTATATAAACAGTATGGGGTTATAATTACTTCATTTTGAAGGAGGAATGCATACAAAGGCTCAAGATTTAGAATTTTGAAAAAAAATTTTTTTGGCCAAAAAAAAGGAAAGGGGTTAACCCATCCAAATTTTGGATTTTTTGAAAAAAAAATAGATTTTCATGAAATTTTGCTCATGCATAGCTGATCTCAATCTGAATAAAAATCTGTTATCAATTTTTAGATTGAACAAATAGTTTTGGAGAAATTCGCTTGAGAAAATGGAGTTTTCTCAAAATTAGAGATTCGAATGTCCTTGAAACTATTTGTTGAATTTTTCAGTAACCGACCAAGGTATCACCACAAGAGTAGTATCAAATTAAAGCTAGACATAAGGGATCTTATTAACCTACTGAGAGTTGTCTGATATGATTATATTCATAGGATTTATTGTGTATTATTGTGTATAACTCGGTAATGACTGATGTTATATAAATTATATTTAGTTATAATTGCTCCATTTTGAAGGCAGAATACATACTAATACAAAAGATTTGGAAATAAGAGAATAAGAGAATGGCCAAAAAAAAGAGAAAGGGGTTAACCCATCAAAATTTTCGATTTTTTGGAAAAAATAGATTTTGTTGCAATTTTGCTCATGCATAGCGGACCTGAATCTGAATAAAACGTTGTGTTCCTTTTTTAGGTTGAAGCAATAGTTTCGGAGAAAATTGAAAATTTTTCTTAAAATTAGAGATTCGAAATTCCCTGGAACCTATTTGTCCAATTTTTCAGCAATTAATATAAATACAATACCAAAACAAATACAGCTACATCTAAATCTACATCTACACCTACATCTAAATCTAAATCTACGTCTACGTCTACATCTACATCTACATTTACATGTACATGTACATCTACAAATAATACTAATACTAATACCAATACTAATACTAGTAGTAATACTAATACTAATAATAATACTAATATTAATACTAATACCAATACTAATTCTAACACTAATACTAATACTAATACTAATTCTAATACTAACACTAATACTAATACTCATACTAATTATAATACTAATTCTAATACTAATACTCATACTAATACTAATACGAATACTAATAGTAATACTAATACTAATACTAATACTAATAGTAATACAAATACAAATACTAATAGTAATACTAACACTAATACTAACACTAATACTAACACTAATACTAATAATAATACCAATACCAATACTAATACTAATACTAATACTAGTACTAATACTAATAGTAATACAAATAAAAATACTAATAGTAACACTAATACTAAGACTAAGACTTAGACTAATACTAATACTAAGACTAAGACTAAGACTAAGACTAAGACTAAGACTAAGACTAAGACTAATACTAACACTAACACTAATACTAATACTAATACTAATACTAATACTAATACTAATATTAATATTAATACTAATAATAATACCAATACTAATAGTAATACAAATACAAATACTAATAGTAATACTAACACTAATACTAACACTAATTCTAATACCAATACTAATACTAATATTAATATTAATACTAATATTAATACTAACTCTAATAATAAAGCAATAGTCATACCTCCACTAGTTTTACCACTCCAAACTTGGTTACCATTTACTAGTACGCCTTCACATTCCTAAGTTCTTTTGAATATAAGACAGAGACGTGTTTGCAAGTCTACGAGGAGAAATTAAAAGTGTCTGACCTCACTGACGTATCGTCAAGGACAACCCCAAGATATGCATGAAGGGAATACAACGAATGAATTTAGGCCATTTTTTTCACACACAATTTTCCTATGTGTTACAACAAATAGGAGTGTTTACTTCACTGGCTTGACGACTGCTTACAAATGAGTAGACCACTAAATGAAAGTAAAATAAACCACAACGAGTCTAACATACTGATAACATACCAAGAAGAACCAGACGGGAAACTTCTATAAAATCAATGAGATTTGTACGATATACCCACTGACCGGGAACTACTCTGTAAATGCTGATGACTTTTACAGAGAAGTTTTTACACGACTTAGATTATTACAATCTGAATGTTGAAAATCTTTTGATGGCCTCTCCAGTATACGAACCTGGGTTTATTGTGTAATTAAAATCACATTGCAATGGTGGGTTGGGCGCCCAGGAAAATGCTTTAACAAATTTGTTGAAAACTTTAACAACCTCCCTCGCTTCTATAGCTTTGTTTGTGTATTCAAGAGGACCTTTGCTAAACTTTTCGCAAAACCTTTAAACTTATATTTTTGAGTGTTTGCCTTCCTTAAGATGCGACCGAAAACTTTATTCGCTACGAAGGCAAAAATCAGCCAGCAGTCATTTATTTATGCTCGTCGTGTGTACTTCTTTGTGGTAATTTGTTATCAATTAAGTTTATATTGAAGAACTTTTTCATTTTTTCTCCTAAAAAAATTTAAGTTTGGTCACTTTTTTTTGTCAATACTTTCAAGTGTTTGTGCTTTATGTCATAGCCATCAAAAGTCCAACAAAGTTGAATGTTCTCCAAAATACACATTTGCTTGAGATGCCCTTTGCCCAAATATGGGCCAAGACATTTTCTGGAGAAAAGTATAACAAAGTTGTTTGACCTGAACATGGGGGGGGGGGCATAAGGCTACTTTTGTTTTTGGCATTGAAAGGTTGATTTGAATTTGGATTGTTTCCATATTGGCTAAAATGTTCTAAAGAAGTTTGAAAAAGGTTTCAATGACCATCAAATTTATCCCATATTTCCATAGCAAAAGTCACAGTGTGTGTGTTGATTTCCCTTCTCTGTGAGATCCATTCACACAGTTTCTGGTAAAATATGTAAACATTTTCTTATATTTATAATGCGGTCTAGATAGATTTGTCAATATTTCTAATTTAATTATTCCACAACGAGTCAGCAAACATTAAATCGTGCACAACGGGGACAATTGTTTTGCTTTATAATGTTTTGTCCACCCCACAATAGGGTTGCCAAAAGGCGCAGTTGACATTGAAGAATACCCAAAGCGGTGGCATCAAATATATTACAATTACATTGAACTATTTTAAGAACAAAAAAACAAAATAAGAAAATGATCTTTTGAAATTAAAAAAATATATACATATAAAAATGTAAAACAACCTGCCGCATCTTGGAGTTTCGAAAAACGAGTAACAGTTTTTCTTTGGAAATGCTGGCGGAAAAACCATTTCGGTTAATGTTGAGCGCTTGAGAGACCGGAGTTTGAGTACATGAACAGCGTGGACTCAGGTTTTATTATACAGTCGAGTCCGGTTATAACGAACTATCGTCTATAACGAACACTTTTTTAAGTCCCAAGAGTTTTGCTTCTACCCTATTTTACTCTAAATATAACGAACTTCGCTTATAACGAACCAATTTATCGAGTCCCTAGGAGTTCGTTATAACCGGACTCCACTGTACAATATCGTTCAATAGTTTTCCATATCGCCAATGATTTGTGGTCCTGCGGCTCCGCCCTGACACATAATAAATAATTGTTGGCAAATCCTTCGCAATACAAAAATGTGTACTGCATTGGCAACTCTGTTTGGTTTATTTACACTCTGTTTATATCAGAAAGAGAATCATTTTCGTTTCCATTTCAAATGTTGCAACAGAACACAGTCGTCTCACACAAACACGATTCCTCCTCCGAGTATTTGTCTTTTGTGACAATATTTTCCATTTTCAACTCGGTCATGCATGCGAGATATGGTGGCGTGTCAGTGGGTGCACTGCAGTGCCGGCAACAACACCAAATGTTGTTGCAACAACATCAGTCAGCGATAGCTGCTGGTAACTGGTGTTGCTGGCTTTTGTCGTCTGTTAGTGTCATTGTGCTTTGAAAACTCAATGCAAATAATTTCATGTCTTATCCTTTGCAGTGCTCATTTTCCAAAAATATATCGTACATTAGAGTGGCTTGGTTTTTTTTTTTTTTGAGGGAACTTCTTGGGAAAAAAAACAAAAAATCTCAATGATGCTGCCAATTTGATTGCGATTCGTTCTTTCAATTTAGATGTTATTGCTACCAGCTTTTTTAAGTCGGAAGTAAGTTTGAAGAAATATAAAAACGTCCAAGAAACAACAGATTTTTAATTTGCCACTCACTTTTCGGCTGATAATTTGAAAGACTCCTAGTCTAGTCTTGCTGTACGCCCTACATAAAAGACCAATTTCCACCACTTTGTTAAATTTTACTCCATTTAACTAATTCAATAATAAATATAAAAATTCCACTCTAATATACACAGCCAGGCCAATTCAACCATGAATATGAAGGCAACGAAAGTCGTGTGCAAGTGTGTGTTGGTTGTATGACAACATACGAATTATTTTCCGCATCCGGTTGGAGACAGATGAAAGGGGCATGGGAATGTCTGAAGAATATAGTGGAGTAGAACAAACAGGAAATATACAAAATTCTCCAATGTAAACAGGATAATTATGAACATGTTAAGCGCTGATCCAATGGCACACATTTTCCAAATAGAAAATGATTTAAAATAAATCATACGGTCGACTTGTAGACTATTCACATGAAATGTGGAAGATTTTACAGGAAACACGCAAAAAGTCTGTAGCTCGTATCAATGTAGGAATTTTATCTAATCTTAAATAAAAACTCATGAAAATATGATACAGGGAATCAGGGGGAGTGTACCAAAATATTCAAGAAGTATCTTAATATATATTTACCCTCGACACTGATTCACTGATTCACTGATACACTGATTCCCTGATTCACTGACTCTGTCACGCAGTACGTAGGAATTTAAATAGGCATTCTATAATAATTCTATAAATAATAATAATAAAAAAAATAATATTTTTTTTGTACAGAAATTGTGTTTTCCCCAAATTTTTTGTTTACCAAAATTTTTTTTCTTACAAAATTTTTTTTTTCCAAAATTTTTTTTTCCAAATTTTTTTTTTCAATAAATATTTTTTTCCAAATTTTTTTTTTCAAGAAAATTAACTCTAGAATTAATTGAGCGTTGAGCGTTTTCAAAGGCATTGTAAAGGTTTACAGTAAATTTGTTTATAAATTACCGAATCACATCAACCCACTGTAAACATAGACCTTTGGATTCTCTATAAAATTTCATTAGGAAGGACATTTTACGTAGACCCATTTATTCCTTGGCGCCCAAAACTGAGTCTCTTGATAAACCTGGTTATCCAGATAAATGAAAATGTTGTTATTAATACAAATTTATCGTCTGATGATTGATATTCAAGTTCGAAAACGTTGCCCTGGAATTTTTTTCAAAATCATCTAAGGGATATTTTTGCATTTGGTGTTGACAAGCCGTCTCTACCCACATTCCATTACGTCCCATGACACTGAGCCCATCTGCTGACTCTTCACCCACGTTAGTGGATAAACTCTGGAGCATTTTGTCCCATGACACTGAGCCCATCTGCTGACTCTTCACCAATATTAGTGGATAAACTCTGGAGCATTTTGTCCCATGACACTGAGCCTATCTGCTGACTCTTCACCAACATTAGTCGATAAACTCTCAAGCATTTTGTCCCATGCCACTGACCCTATCTGCTGATTCTTCACCTACCTTAATGGATAAACTCTCAAGGATTTTGTTGCAAAATTATCTTAGCTCTTACGAAATTCTAAGCATTTTCTCATACTTCGTTTATGTCTCCTTGTGAGTATTAAAAACAATCTTGAAAGTCTTATTTAATATCTGCAAGAGCCTCTTAAATCTTCTCAATCTCTTTAATTGTTAACTGCGAGTAGAAAAGGCGGTTTCTCCACTCCTCTCCTGCCGACCTCACACACTTCAACGAATCTTTATTTGCATCTTAACCTCTGTGCATTTATTTAACATTCCGAAGTCAACTGTCTTTCATTTATCAACACATGCATCCTTTAAGGAATGCGCCCCATATGTAGAGACGCCTTCTGCTGCTGCTGGTGCTGCCAGTAAATAAATGTGGAAAGGTATGTGTGGGTGCAGACGAGATGATATACAGCGGCAACAAAACGACAATAATGTTGACCTGTTTCTATGACATAAGGACGCACAGACTAAACGGAACTGGCTGCTGGCATCGCGGTTGACATGGCCAACCACCAACCACAAACAACACACGCTCGCCGAATGGTGGGAAAATTGCCACTGCTCCTTTTTGAACAGTTGTGTTGGTGTAGGGGACGGACAGCCGACGGACGGAATACATTGTAAGGATATGCGGTGAAGGATAAGAAAAGCCGGCAAAATATGGCACACCAACTGTATGTGTGTGTGTGTGTGTAATGTGCGGAAGACATCCAACTTTATGATGACAACAGGATTATGATGGGGCCAAGAGGTAAAGAGGACGATGACGATGACGATGCCGACTACGAACCATGTAATGATCATGATGGAGATTATGATGAGGATTTCGATAATGATGCTTTTGCATCCGCTTAACTTTCCGTGACGTTGTCTTGGCAAACTTTGTTAAATGTGGCGTATCTTTTCAGACAAGCATAACCCAAATATGAATAGATAAACGATAACATTATCCGATTTCCCAAAAACAATTTAAACTCTAAACAACAACCAGATAAAACATGTATACAAACATGTGAATTCATTGTATTAAATTTAGTTTTTTTTGTTGTACTTACAATTCTTGCAAATGATTTAATTTATTCAGACCATCGGGCAGCGAACTTATCAAATTGTCATCCAATTCTCTGGAAATAAAACAAAGAAATTTCCAATCGTTAGCCACAGTGAAACACAAAGCTTTAAGAATTGTTGCGTTTGTAAAAATTGACTTCAGTTGGTATCTAAGTTGCATGTGTGCCTTTCCCGACTGCGTGTCACGAGTTGGCGTCTTTTGTTTTTGGCTTTGTTTCAGTTTTTAGTTTTTGCTGTACCATTTTCAAATCTTGTAAATAAAAATTCTAAGCATACAATGCATGCAATTTTTATTATTAAATTTTGTTGCTATTGCCATTGCAATGTTTGCTGCTGCTGCTGCTGCTGGTGTTACGACATGTTGTCATCCTCTTGTTGTTGGCGACAACGAATGCAATAAGTTCTGCGTCAGCTGTTGGCAATTGTTGTTTAGTGCTCAGACGAATCCCGTTGATGGAAATAGCAACAACGACTTGGCCAGTATTGGAAAAGTGAATTGTGAGTGTAATCTGGTAGCCGGTAACATGTTGGAACTTGGCTAATGTCTTGTGGTGGGTGGGAGATATGAGCTGGCGATGTATTTGAAAACTCCACAAATCAACAACACAGGTTGAATGAATGACTTCAATATATTCCGACTCTAATAAAGCTCGGCAAACAGATTTGACATTGATTTGAAGCACAAAGAATCCACTTTGCCGAGAATGGCGCACTGTTGGTATGTCTAAAATGTATAAATCGGACTACGACTGTGAATAATTTCTTTATTCAAAGCTGATCAAACAAATTCCGAAAAGAGTAGAACAACACATGTCATCTGAAAAACAAATGTTCACCACCTTTATACCAAACTCACTCACTCAATATTTGCAACATTTTACAACATTTACCTGTCAATTTCAAACGCTACACTCACAACTTAACTATCCCCAAGCAAGCCAACGATTTTTCACTTGAATTACAGAACACTGCACGGAACCGGATTTCTTCATTCAACTGATAGGAAAGCAAAAACAACTTGACTACTTCGCTTCCTGTTGTGTTCTGGGACCCTCGTCCCATTGTTCAAATGGTAACGCTTATCAAACAAACGTTACATTCACCGACCCCATCAAGAAAAAACACACATATTTCACACTTAAAACGGAAAACTTTCGAAGAAGCATTGACCCTGCCCACTTGCCGCTCTATTTCCACCTATGAAAGGATTGCGAAACATGCACTAAAAACATTACGAAGATATTCTTAATTTAACTTTCTTGGTGCAAACGGAATTTATTTCACGTTTCTACAAACTTCGTTGCTCCTGTACGATTTATCATCTATTTTGTGCATGCTCCGATATGCAAAAATATGAACAACTAACAATTTAAGAGATTTAAAGGAGGGGTGTATAGAAAGTTTGGAAAAAAAATGAAAAATGTAGTTCACAGTACTAAAATGTCCAATGTCGAAAATTCATGTCGAAGATTATGGCACAGAAAAAATTATACTAGCGCTGAATTGTGCTGGGTTTGCGTTATTTTTTTTTAAAAAAAGTGTTATTTTCTTAAAAAAAAATGTGTTATATTTTTTTTTAATTTTTTTTTAACAAAAGTGGTATCTTTTAAAAAGTACAATTTTTTTTATTAAAAACACAAAAAAGTGTTATTTTGTGTTTTTTTTAAGTGTTATTTTGTTAAAAAAAAATTTTTTAAATGTTTTTTTAAAAAGATAGTTATTTTTTAATAAAAAATTGTTCTGTTTTAATTTTTTTAGTGTTATTTTTTTTATAAAAAAAGTGTTTTTTTTTTAAATTGTCTTTAAAAAAAAGTGTAATTTTTTTAAAAAAAAAAGTGTTTTTATTAAAGGAAAAAAATCTCTTGACCTAAGTAAGTACATGATTTTAAGGTTTTCAAATAAAGCTTTTAAATTTAATTTTTTTTATTAAAAACACAAAAAAGTGTTATTTTTTAAAAAGTGTTTTTTTTAAGTGTTATTTTTTTTAAAAAAAAGTGTTATTTTAAAAAAGTTTTTTTTTTAAAAAAGTGTTATTTTTTTAATAAAAAAGTGTTTTTTTTTCAAAATAAGTATTACTTTTTTTAAAAAAAGTGTTATTTTTAATAAAAAAAAGTTGTTTTTTTTTTTTTAAAAAAAAAAGTGTTATTTTTTTTAAAAAAAGTGTTGTTTGTTTTTAAAAAAAAGTGTTATTTTTTTTTAAAAAAAAAAAGGAAAAAACCTATTGACCTAAGTGAGTACACGATTTTAAGGTTTTCAAATAAATCGCCAATTTTGAAAACGCGCCAGCACTTTTTTTATTGTTTTTAAGAAAAATTTTAAATTTAAATAAATATTAAAAATACTTTTTTTAAAAATCGTACTATACATTTAGGGGATTTATAGAAAATACTATAACTTTGTGAAAATTTCCAAACCTGAAAACTGTGCTGAGTTGTGCTAGCCCAGCAACATGTTCCGAAAAATCTTTGTATACTTCAGGGTTTTAATAAAATTTATATAACTTTGAGATAATTTCCAAACCTTCAAACTGGACTAAGTTCTGCTGGCCGACCACAATATTTCCGTCCTACCCTAACTTTCAATAAACGCTTTTTTATGTGATTTTGGGGCTTTTTCAATCTTAACAAAATCTAAGCTGTTTAAAAAAAAAAAGCTTGGACTGGACTTATTTGACCACCTTCGAGTTTCTTTTTGTTCTTTCAACATTGTACGATTATGTCTGTCGACCATAAATTTCAGTTTCACTTGTTAAAAGGCCAACAATGGATAAGGAAAAAGTGAATAACTTTTGTGGTTTTGTGGTCTATACCGTGTGTGTGTGTGTTTCAAAGTTTTTTTTTTCTCTCCTTACTAGAGTCCGTGTAATATAAAGACATTTGTTTTGCCGCTAACTACTTTACACCTTCAGGCAAAGACAGAAAGTTTAGATACAAATATGGAAAAATTTCCAAAGTTCACGCAAAGGACTTACAGAATTTTTAAAGCTGTTAAATTTGTAAAGGCGCCAGAGGAGATTTTCATGATTTGATTGCGTTTCAAGAGACTGGAACGAAAAGGAGTACAAAAAAACAGCAGAATATATTTTAATAAATTATATAAAGGCTAAGTGTTGAGTGGCTGCATAATATGAACTAAAAATAGTGATGAACACGGAATGGGTGAAGGAAAAGTCGAGGTGTTGAAAGGTTTTCTTTTGACACACTATTTATTATTAAACACATAAATTGTGTCTCCTCGGTTTCAATATTCATAATAGGTATTTTGACCCACGTATTCAAGGAAATTTAAAAAAAAAAACTTTTGTTAAGAAAAGGCAAAACCAATTTTCACACACATTTTTCTTAACATGTGTTTTTTAAATTTGTATGAATATGGGGCTTAGTATTTAAATATCATTCGATTTAATATTTTTCCTTTCACCCTTCCTTTCAGGCTTCATTTTATCAAAGTTTTCGTATATTTTGTTAATGTTTACTTACAGCACCACCAAAGTTGGCATTTTTGGAAAATCCTCATCGTTGATTATTGTCAGTAAGTTGCTGCCAAGATTCCTGTATGTTTTTTTTTTTTTAAATGAAAATATAGTTTTAATTAATATCGTTTAACCAAAAAAGAATTAAAAATGTCAACAAATAGATTTGTTAAAAACAGTAGGTGGTTAAACACAAGAATGTTAAAAATATAATAATTGATATTTAGTCAGGTTTTAATGATTGTGTGTGGTAGAAATGTTGACTTCCGGGCCAGTGATGTACAACTTTCCATTTTTCAATTTTGCATATGTCGGAGAAGGTTTTAAGGTACTCAAAAAAAAATTATGGGCTATAAAAAAGTACTAATAATTTTCTTAAAATTTCTGTTTTTATTGCAAAGGTTAAACTTTGGCCACAATATCATTCATATGACTGTCATGACTGGATCGGCAGTGGATGAAGAATTTGAGCGAAGAATTGTGTTGTGAGATGAAGCTCAGTTTCATCTTGGTGAATATGTCACCAACACGACTAAATTAAAAAAGAAAAAAAAATTAAAATATATTTTTGAAAATGTTTCCCATATCTAATCAACGTTTGTATAAATATGTAAATATATTTTTTATATTTTTTTTTTTTATATAAAATAATAAAATAATATTCCGATGCACCATCAAAATCAATTCCGAAACCAGAATAGAAAAATAATTGTAGCACAATCCACTTTTACTTCCACAATATAAAAATAAAGGGTCCGCCATCTAACTATTTTTTTTTCAACTAGTGGTTATTTCGTTTTCGTTATTTTCGTTATCGGGCCATGTTGAACGATTTTTTGTTTACACAAATTGAAGAGGAGGATATTGGCAACATTCGGTTTCAACAGGACGACGCTACGTGCCACACAGCCGAAGCTACACTCGATGTTTTGCGCCCTGTTTTTGAAGATCGCATTATCAGTCGCTGAGCTGATGTCGTTAGGCTACTGGCATGGCCAGCCGAGGCAGCCATTCGAATGAAATTATTTTCCATTATTCACTGCAAGGATTGTACTTTCAAATAACAAAAAGAAATTTGAGAAAATACCCGGTAGTTGTTTTTTATAGAATTTTCCAAAAAAAAAAAATTATTTGGCAGAAAAATTAAAATTTGCTGGAAATATAATTTTGTTTTATAATTTTTCATTGCCAACATGCCTTATTTTCTTCTACCTTATCTGACCTTCTTACTTTCTCTATTTTCACCGCTCTGATATTCAGCCTTCTGTCTACTTGTCAGCTCTCAATTGTATAGCAGATATTGTTATTTTTCGAATTTTTATTTCAAGACGTGCCAATAGTTGTACATTACTGTTAATACACATTCATATGGTTATGAATTTTATATGGGAAATGACGCAAAATAAATTAATACCTTTTTTTTTTTTTTGAGGGAGGGATGCATTTACAATCATTTGATTTTATTTATTATTTATTTGTTTTCATTTCTTTTGCTTTTGTGTGTGTGTGTGAGTGTTTTGGTAAACAAATAAAGCCATAGCAATTAGTAAAAAAAATATATGCAAATTAAACTTTATTGTAATGGGAAAAAACTGTGGGAAAGTAAAATCATACGAGTACATACATACAGACACAGTTGGTGGATATTTTACAAATAAATTGTTTAAGTTAACAAGTTTGTTATCAAATTTAAGTGGAGCCAATTTTCAGATGTTTTTTTTTTTTTTTTTGTAAATAGTTTCGTTTGAATTTGTATTTGTTAAAAAACAGCACATGCAAATAAAGAGTGAGAGTGGGGCAACGAGCAGTCAGTTGCATTATGGTTATTAAACAAATTGAATTAGTAAACAAGAAGAAGAACGAGCGAATAACACAGAATAACCCATTGAATATTTATGATAATATTATTAATAAATATTTTCGTGTGTTTTTATTTTATATTATTTGTATGTGTTTATGGTTTTATTTTGTTGTTTGGCTCACAGTGCTTCGAGTGTCTTTAATCCAACCAAAGCATCGGTGGGTATCCGATAGAACAAATTGCCCTCGAGACGGAGAGTGCGTAATTTTGGCAAATGTTGCAGGCTGTTGCTGTCCATGCTCGCTAAGGCGTTGCCATTTAATTGCCTTTCGTTTTGTTGTTGTTTGTATTTGATGACGAAAAGGGAAATGAATGAATGAATGAATGACAGTGGATGTGTGAGTGAGACGTGTGAATATGGGTGACATGAGACATATGAATTACGTTTTGGTGAAATAAAAATAAATGGAAATCATTTATTTTATTTTGTTTATTTCCATTTATTTTATTTTTTTTATTGTTGTTGTTTTGTTGACAACCATGATGATGATGGCGTATACAGAGAAAGGCAATATAAATGTTGGCAAACAATGCACGCAAAAAATTGGGTTTCGTTTATATGCGCCAAAGAGTCCAAAAAAAAAACCCAAAAAATAATGATAAAAATAAAAGAAAGAAAAATATATTATATGACAACAAAAAAGAATATATACAATATAGACTATATAAACTGTACTGTTATACATGTATGCATGTTAAGTAAGTGTCGCTATAAACAAACCAGCAGACTCAATGGAACAAACACACAAAGTGCTGCATATTTTCAGGCGTTTAATATATTAAAGTGGCGCTCAGTTTTGTTTCATTTCATTTCTTTTGTTTAACAATATGAACTCATTGAAATTGAGACGACTTTCCGCACAAATGTTAATTGGAATGAACCAAAAAAAAAAAAAAATAAACCCCCACCAAACGTTTAAGAATTTATTTTAAAAATACGATGGGTTAAATTACATAGCCTAAAATTAAAAAATTATAGAGATTATCTGGCAAGAGGTACCGCAATATTATCGTACTTTAGGAAAATATGCCAACTTTGGTCAAAAAAGATACCTATTTATTTATGTATCGCTCATTTCATTTTATAGAGTCACAACTCAAAATACGACTATTTCAGGAGAGCCTTTTACAGTTCTCAATTGCGTCTTACTGAGGAAATTTAGGAAACAAATCACAGGTTTACCGAATAACCTAGACCCCTGCTATATGTATGTATAATACACGCAGTCAAGTCAACTCAAATAAGAGATTTACAGCTATTTCTGGAGCACACATATAATAAGTGAATTTTGAATTTTGACACTATTGAATTAAATGAGCGATATATTCTACATATAAACAGTAGCTTAGCGAACTTTCGCCAATTTTCTTTACTTCATTCACACGATTCCAAATGTTATTTTCTTTCGATACAACTACAGCACTAAGGCATTGATAAGTCGCTTGACCAACGAAGAAACGGATATACCTGTGGTTGTGTATCTTCGCGGAACCATTATTTCTATCCGTTTGAAAAAAAACCCTAGTTGTTTAGCTTATAGTCAAGTATAAATATAATCGTAACAAAACTTAAAAAGTATAATTGAATTAGATGTATTTTATTGTACGCACCGACTGGTAGTTTTACACAGATTTTCTTTAAACATTCTTTGTATTGTTTATAGAAAAAAAAACGAGTTAAAAAAAGAAAGAAAGGCTAATGACTACGTCAATAACCAGTAAGATAACTGTAAGATTTGTCAACGAGATTATGATTTTCTCCCTTAGCTAGAACGAATTACTAATTGTCATATATCGATGGCTTAATTTAGAAAGGGCGTAACTCGATTTTTTTCAAAATCGCGTATTTTGGTAGACCATTGTCAAAAGAACGAACTAGTAATGGTCATATATCGATGGCTTAATTTAGAAAGGGCGTAACTCGATTTTTTTCAAAATCGCGTATTTTGGTAGACCATTGTCAAAAGAACGAACTAGTAATGGTCATATATCGATGGCTTAATTTAGAAAGGGCGTAACTCGATTTTTTTCAAAATCGCGTTTTTTTACATATTTTGGTAGACCATTGTCAAATACACATCCCATAAAAATTTCAGGGCTTTGTGATCAAAAATACCAGATTTATTTTTTTATGTCTGAAGTTTTTCAAATGTCCTAATATTTACGAAAATGCGAGTTACGCCCTTTCACCATTAAGCCATCGATATGTAGAAGAGGGTCCAAAATTTCCTTTTGTTATTTCAAAATTACTTTTTTTTATAATTTGTATCACAACAATTACGTTAAAATGTCTAAAAAAAATCGACAAAAAAAATACTAAAAATATTTAACTTGGAAATATTTCTAGAATGTATCCGGTTGTCCGATTTAAATGTTACCTTAAATTAATCCACTAGTCCCTGCCAACAACATTCATGTGTTAAAGAACTCAAAAAATCCAAAGGGGAATCGTAAAAATTGCCTAGTGTGAATCGGGACTTACTGAATCATTTGGTATACAATTTTCTATTTTAAAATACTTTAAGATATCTATAATCCCTATAATAAATCCTTAGGTTTCAAAACGTAGATAGGCTTATTTTAAATTACTTTAAAAACATTTAAATAAATTTAGAGATAGTGGACACATTATTTCAATCTTATACTTACATTGACACCAAATTGATTAAACCCTGAAAAGCATGAGCGGGCAATATTTTAAGGCCACAATTTTGTAAACTTAAACGTTTTAATTTCGTCAAACCATAAAAGGCCAATGGGTCCAACATTTCCAAACTATTATCGGCCAAGGTCCTACAAGAGAAAGGAAACAGAGAGTGAGTGCAAAATAATGAGAAGACAAACAAACACCACAAATTATTTTGCATTTTATAATACTTAACACCAGAAAATTAATGATTGCAACAAACAAAAGCATAATAAAGTTATTTATGAAACTGAAATTTCAATTAAATCCGCTGGCACAAACAGCAGCAACAACAACAACAAAAATTAGGAAACTTTTCGCTGGCGCAATTGCTGTTACAGCATTCCTCCCCAGAGCAGCCGCCATTTCAATGAATAATGACTTAATCTTTTCTTTAGCGGGGGCGAGAGAGAGAGAGAGTGAGAGGAGAGAGGGAATTATTCCCAGCCTGGAAGGGTGTGATGCTAGTTCAACTCATACGGACGCCTTGAGTGACGCACTGTCTTTTCGTTGCCCCCAAAAAGTTGTTGACAATGAATGCCATGTCGTGCCGAGTGGGGTTGCCTGCCGCTCATATTGATGTTGCTCGTGCTGCTGCTGCTCGTGTTTTTTGTGTTGCTGTCCGCATTGTGTTGCCTGACGCTTTTCACTCACACTTGATTTGGGGTATTGCAAAAAACAAATCGTGTCTTTTGTGAGTGCAAACTTTGTTTGGAAATTGAGAGGATTTCACTTTGTTTTTATGGTTGTTGTTCTTGCTGTTTTTATGTTAATGATGTGTGAAGGATATAATTTATGGTTTTGGTAAGAATATTTCTCCTTAAGATTGAAGTTTTTTTCGTTGTTGTTGTTGTTGTTTGTCAGCCATTTGTCATCATTTGAGTTGTTGTGGCAGCCAACATATTCGCTAAACGTGCCGGCTATTTAGTTCCAATGTCTGCTGTTTGCTGTTTGATTCTGATGAACACTTACTAGAATATACTTACAGTTCTTCTAAATTGTTGGCCATAAAAAAGGAATTTGCCTCCAGTTTGGTTATGTTATTATTGCCCAGATCTCTGAAAGTAGTAAAGAAAATTAAAGGCATTATTAATATTTAAATAGCAAAGCATTATTTTTTTTAAAAAAAAAATATAATGACGTTCATGAACTGGCTTTTAGGGCGAGCTCAAAGGAATGTGTGTTAAATTTGTTTATTATAATTATTTTATATACAGTCCGATTCTGAATACTTCCGGGGAGATTATTCCCGGTAAATTTCATTTCTTTCGAGAACAATATCCTCCTATTCTAAACAAACCGAGCCAATAATAATGAGGCACATGCTATTTCGAATATTCAGAGTCACACGATTTGTTTGTTTCCCGTTCTGTTTAGAATAGACGCAATTATCTCCCCGGAAGTATTCAGAATCGGGGCCGATAACAAACTTTGTATAATTTCAACCATCTAAAACCGAAAACTATGGATCAGAATTTCGGTATTTACTCCATACATTTTATTTGATTGTATTATTATTCCACCATATCTACCTACCGTAGTCCAAGAGACAGAGGAAGTTCTCTTCAATCAGTGAGCTGTCCATACCCACTGACCGGGACCTAGCGTTCAAAGTCGGCTCCTAACTGCTAATGCTCCTTCTAGAGAAGTTTTCACAGCATTTATGAGATGGAAATGGCCACTGGCAAATGTTTAGTGGTCTTTCCAGGTTTCGAAACTGAGAAAAAAAACCTGAAACTACTCTTGAAAATATTAGACTTTCTCAAATAATTGTATCTTCATTACTTGGAAGAGGAGGAAAATAGCCTTGCTGGTAAATTGTCAATATTGACAATACAAGCCATTTAAGAACATTTTGTATCTCTCTCTCTCTCTCTCTCTCATATACACCTACTTCTTTCCCATTTATCTTTAGTAAATATCCTACAGAAGGCTACACTTAAAAGCTTTTAAAGTATCTAAGTGGATTTGCTCTTCTTAATATTTCCCATTCACTTCACTCAATCCCTGGCATCATTTCACCAGCACGAATTGTCCAATGCCTGCCCAAGAGACAACATTCAAGAGTCCTTGTAGCCGTAATAAAAGTTCAAATGAAATAAACAAAGGCCTTACAATTCTAACAGAGCAACAGCACAAAAGTCTCCATTGAATGAAAATGAAAAACAAAGCCTCTTTTAATGCAATCAATCAGAATCGATAGCAGATACCAACAAAAAAAAATCAGGAAATGTATGTCCTCTTGTAGTCTGTAAAATGTTTCGCATCTGCATGATGGCCGATAAAATGGATAAACAACTCTTTCTCGGGCTACCCCTACCAGCCAGCTCCATCACATGCTGTTTTGTGCCACAGCATAACAAAATAAGATGAATGAACCGAAATATTGTTTACAACACTTGGACAAGTGTCGAAGCGGTGGAGGCGAGGCGAAGGAACAGCAGCCACAACAGACTCCCCTCCATCCGCCCATGCGTATGCGGGCTAACTCTACGGAAATGTCGTTGAAGAACGATTGCGTGGAGAAGAGGGCAGAACCGACAATATGCCACCTCCTATGACAGCTGGCTCTTTACATGAAGGAGACCAACCATGTCATGCCATAAACACCACTGAATCAATTCCACAACAACTTCTATGAAATTTTAGTGCGTGAAGACAGACACGACAAAGAAATAACAAACCAGCCAACAAAAGACAACACCAACTTGGACATGATGTCCAATAAAAAACGTACTGAATCTCATGTGCGGCATTGTGGAAAGGAATGCCTGCCACCGTGTGTGTGTGTGTGTGTGTGTGTGTGTGTGTTGATGTTCAGTAAGTGTTGAAAGGTAAAATTATGAAGTCAACTGGGACGGAAGTGGTATGCGCCCCGAATGCACGGAGGGATGTATTTAATGAAAGTGATGACAACAAAATACTTTTATCACTTTCCGGAGGACACTTATGACGATTGGCGTACAGAGACTTTAAGCAATGCTACGCGAAGATAAATATCAATAAATAGTTGAATGTCTTCACTGATAGAGCACAACCTTTAACCACCACATGTCGAAATTTGCGTAAGGATTTGACTTACATTGTGCAGCAACGCTGGAAATTCTGATTAAGAACAACCGGAGGGGAAAAATCATATTTTCACACGAAGCTTATTATTTACTTTTTACGATTTACTATTTACTAGTTACTATTTACTAGTTACTATTTAGTATTTACTATTTAACTTTTAACAATTTCTTATACACAATTTACTATTTTACTATTTTATTATTTTACTATTTTAGTATTTCACTATTTTAGTATTTCACTATTTTAGTATTTTACTATTTTACTATTTTACTAATTTACTATTTTAATATTTTACTATTTTACTATTTTACTATTTTACTATTTTACTATTTTACTATTTTACTATTTTACTATTTTACTATTTTACTATTTTACTATTTTACTATTTTACTATTTTACTATTTTACTATTTTACTATTTTACTATTTTACTATTTTACTATTTTACTATTTTACTATTTTACTATTTTACTATTTTACTATTTTACTATTTTACTATTTTACTATTTTACTATTTTACTATTTTCCTATTTTACTATTTTTTTATTTTACTATTTTACTATTTTACTATTTTACTATTTTACTATTTTACTATTTTACTATTTTACTATTTTACTATTTTACTATTTTACTATTTTACTATTTTACTATTTTACTATTTTACTATTTTACTATTTTACTATTTTACTATTTTACTATTTTACTATTTTACTATTTTACTATTTTACTATTTTACTATTTTACTATTTTACTATTTTATTATTTTATTATTTTACTATTTTACTTTTTTTTTTCTATTTTACTATTTTATTATTTTAGTATTTCACTATTTAACTATTTTACTATTTTTTTATTTTACTATTTTACTATTTTACTATTTTACTATTTTAATATTTTACTATTTTACTATTTTACTATTTTACTATTTTACTATTTTACTATTTTACTATTTTACTATTTTACTATTTTACTATTTTACTATTTTACTATTTTACTATTTTACTATTTTACTATTTTACTATTTTACTATTTTACTATTTTACTATTTTACTATTTTACTATTTTACTATTTTACTATTTTACTATTTTACTATTTTACTATTTTACTATTTTACTATTTTACTATTTTACTATTTTACTATTTTACTATTTTACTATTTTACTATTTTACTATTTTACTATTTTACTATTTTACTATTTTACTATTTTACTATTTTTTTATTTTACTATTTTACTATTTTACTATTTTACTATTTTACTATTTTACTATTTTACTATTTTACTATTTTACTATTTTACTATTTTACTATTTTACTATTTTACTATTTTACTATTTTACTATTTTACTATTTTACTATTTTACTATTTTACTATTTTACTATTTTACTATTTTACTATTTTACTATTTTACTATTTTACTATTTTACTATTTTACTATTTTACTATTTTACTATTTTACTATTTTACTATTTTACTATTTTACTATTTTACTATTTTACTATTTTACTATTTTACTATTTTACTATTTTACTATTTTACTATTTTACTATTTTACTATTTTACTATTTTACTATTTTACTATTTTACTATTTTACTATTTTACTATTTTACTATTTTACTATTTTACTATTTTACTATTTTACTATTTTACTATTTTACTATTTTACTATTTTACTATTTTACTATTTTACTATTTTTTTATTTTACTATTTTACTATTTTACTATTTTACTATTTTACTATTTTACTATTTTACTATTTTACTATTTTACTATTTTACTATTTTACTATTTTACTATTTTACTATTTTACTATTTTACTATTTTACTATTTTACTATTTTACTATTTTACTATTTTACTATTTTACTATTTTACTATTTTACTATTTTACTATTTTACTATTTTACTATTTTACTATTTTACTATTTTACTATTTTACTATTTTACTATTTTACTATTTTACTATTTTACTATTTTACTATTTTACTATTTTTTTATTTTACTATTTTACTATTTTACTATTTTACTATTTTACTATTTTACTATTTTACTATTTTACTATTTTACTATTTTATTATTTTATTATTTTACTATTTTACTTTTTTTTTCTATTTTACTATTTTATTATTTTAGTATTTCACTATTTTACTATTTTTTTATTTTACTATTTTACTATTTTACTATTTTACTATTTTACTATTTTACTATTTTACTATTTTACTATTTTACTATTTTACTATTTTACTATTTTACTATTTTACTATTTTACTATTTTACTATTTTACTATTTTACTATTTTACTATTTTACTATTTTACTATTTTACTATTTTACTATTTTACTATTTTACTATTTTACTATTTTACTATTTTACTATTTTACTATTTTACTATTTTACTATTTTACTATTTTACTATTTTACTATTTTACTATTTTACTATTTTACTATTTTACTATTTTACTATTTTACTATTTTACTATTTTACTATTTTACTATTTTACTATTTTACTATTTTACTATTTTACTATTTTACTATTTTACTATTTTACTATTTTACTATTTTACTATTTTACTATTTTACTATTTTTTTATTTTACTATTTTACTATTTTACTATTTTACTATTTTACTATTTTACTATTTTATTATTTTATTATTTTACTATTTTACTTTTTTTTTCTATTCTACTATTTTTCTATTTTACATTTTAACTATTTTACTATTTTAATATTTTACTATTTTACTATTTTAATATTTTACTTTTTAACTATTCTACTATTTTAGTATTTTACTATTTTACGATTTTACTATTTTACTTTTTAACTATTTTACTATTTTACTGTTTTACTTTTTTACTTTTTTACTATTTTAGTATTTTACTATTTACGAATAACTACTCCTATTGCTCTTTTCCGTTGGAAAGATATTAACCCCGAAAAAGACTAATGATGCTGCCATTGAATTGATGTGTGTCTTGCTCCATATAGGGCACCCATAGAATTTGTAATGCACCCCCCCGCCGAGGAAGTCATTGCAGCCAGCAATAGTTATTATGTGTTGCGAATACATTTGTGGCGCAACCACAAATGCAATGCCATTGCAAAGGATTGATTGTACCAACACACCCGCTGAAGTCCTAAGTGGGAATACCAGAATAGCAACGCAATCACATAATAGAACATAAAACGAGTCCACATTTTAGTAAATGGGTTAAATCGGTGGTGGCGTTCGCTTCGCAATATTTTACGATGATGATGGTGGCAAGGCCGATGATGGCTGGCTCCAAAGCTGTAAATACACTTGGTTTTCTAACAAATTTATGAGGTGCGTTTACAAAAAAAAAATGCAGGCGACGAAAACAACAACAAATTGAAACTATTCAGCTATACAACAACGACAAGTCACTTGGAAAAAGAGGTCAGTCGTAGACGAAAAAAAAAACAGAAAACAGAAAACTTTTATTTATGAGAATTTTTCGTTAGAGTTCGAGTTTGAGAACTAAAAAATCTTTAGCAAATATAATCGATGGCTGGCATTATACAGATATTTTTCATTTTTAGTTGATATCATAAATTTTACAAAGATCGCATTAGGTTTCACCTTAAAGTGTTGCAACTGGTCTGATGCGAGTGCGAACGAGTGCGTGTATTCGAGCCACATGAAGAAACATTTAAATCTCAAGACATTTATCATTTCCAAAGTAATTGCCACTTATGTATGGAGTATTTGGCTCTGAATGAGCATACAAATATAAATATCAAAGGATCACATTAATTAGCATGACAGAGTTTTTTTTCATGTTCAATTCAACAGAAATGCCAACTCATTAATATTTTGCAAACACATATATTTTCAATTAAAAGTATTAATGAACTGTTTGATTTAAGGCTTGATTATGTTTGACTGCTGGTGATTGACAGCAAAGTTCATATCGTTTTGTGTTTTTGTTTTGCCAAAGTTCTATGACTCCCACCCATTTATGTTGACATTCGATTTATTGCTCATTCATGACACGTTCCGCATGCATGTGTCCAAGCAATCCGGACACGAATTTCAAAGAGGACGCCTAAAGTAGACAGTCAATGATGTCGTCGCAGCCGAGTAGCACAGCACGTATCTCGATTAATTTGCCTAATTAATGAAAATGATTTTAGAGGTCGTCGCAAAACGAAAAACTGTATACAAAAGTCGACTTTACCAAACGAAATCTCTAACGAACGCAATTCGTATGAATGCGTACAGCAGGTGACCACACTGCGCATGCGTAGCATGATCAACGCCAACTCGAAACATTTACATTCACCAACCACCATTGTAAAGCAGATCGGGTGCACTTTATGGAGATGGGTGTCGGAGTACATGAACAAAATCAACACATACAATTGTTAACGAACTGATTACCAGATATGGTAAATCAATTAAAGAGGCAATTTGTTTGCTATAAAAAAAACGACGTATCGTACTGAAAATGCAAAAAATATTGGAGTTATCGACAATTTCTCACAAGCTAACCGAAGAGAATCCAATGTATGTTCAGATCATCGTTCCAAAAAAGAAAAAAAGATTGAAGGAGTATTTTAAGATTGAAGGGGAACCAAAGTACATTTTTAAGTTGCCTAGAAAAATCATCACATTACTTTCCTACATTACGACAATTTTACAACTGGGAGATTAATCCCTAACGACTTGTACAGTTTATCTAAAAAATGTCTCACAGTATATCTCGATTAGAGAATATACAAATAATATTCCGTAAAGCTCACAGATTTGGAGGTGTTCTCGCCTTCCCAATTCCATCACTCCAAAAGCGCACCCCACACCCTCCATGTCATAAAACAAACTCCACTCATATCATTTGTTAATATTTTCAATAAATGCATAACACAGTTTTTTTTTTTTGTGAACCCATATCTGATTTCCAACAGCTACAAATGAAGAAAAAAAAACCAGAATGAAAACAGCAAAACTAAACAAATGAAACAACAACAAAAAACAATCTTAAGGCCTAAAAGTGCCAATTGCACCAAATGACTCATTCTCCGGTTGACAGACACTATTTTGCTCTCCACAAATATTTATGGGGTGCTCATAGATGACTTCCATCCATCCAGCCAGCCAGCCAGCCATGCGTCCGTTTGTCCGTCCATTGCCATACATTGGAACATCAACGCACATGAGTCGGTTTGGTCGTTGGTCCGTCCGTCCGTTCGCAAGTCTAGCTGTCCCGTTTGTCTTTTCGGTTTCCATTCTTGTCGAACGGCAACAACACAGTGGCAAATTTAATTAATAATTTATGGCAACGTGACACACGTTAATCAATGTTTCAAGGCGAAACGTAGCACAAAGTAACGCGTAACGCAACGCGATACATGTCCACCCCGTCCACCCGGCTCGCTCACCAACAACAAAAAACTTTTCAATTTTCGCCTAGATACACTTTTGCGTATTTCTACGTGTCTGCTGCCGTTGTCGCTGTCATTGTGGCCGTTGTGCTGTCGTTCGTTTGCGCCGTGAAAGACGTGATATGCAACATGATAAGTAAGTGAGTGTTTGATGTGAGCGTTTTTGTTTTTGCTTTGTCGTTGTTGATGTTGCTGCGAATGTTTCTGTTTTAAATTAATAGTTTGTCATTATGAGTATGTTTTGTGATGTTGTTGGCAATTAGTTTGTTGTAGGTTTTAGTTTAGTATGTTGCCGCTGATGTTGTTGTCGATCGGTCGGGTGTTGCAGCAGCTCATACACTTAACAGTTCTCAATATGTTTATAATTACATTACACTCGTCCGAGTTCGACGAGTACACTAGAAACGTGAGTGATTATGGCTAAAAGTGTTTTGATATTTTTTTTTTTAATAGCATTTTTTGTAGAAAGGTTATGTTGTGGGTACAGTGTTGTGTTAGCGGTTTGTAGTCCAACCAACGACAACAACAACTGTATTAATCAATTCTAATTAAGCAATTAAACACAAAATGTTTGCAAATTTGTGTTAAATTCACAGTAATCGTGTTCAAAAAAGAAACGTTTAACACTTGTTCGACCCGCCACACATGAATAAATGTTTAGAAGTTGTATTTTAATTTATTTCAACAATTTTTTTTTTTACCAAAATACTGACTACAAGGGTGAGATTGTCGCTTGGTAATAGGATTTCAATGGTACCATGCAAACAATCAAACGGAAGAAAAAACTAGGCAAACACAGCTAACGGACGATGGTATTGAATGTTCACCATTTAGACGGAATGTTGTCAAGATAGCAGGATTAGGTGGGAACAACCAGCTAGCAAGGGATTACAGAGTGCAACAATTTGGTACGAATGGGCAAGCCAATACTGGTACATGTTTGGTGTCCCAGCATCTCGCCGCCAACTAGCCAATATTTCTTGACTCCGACTCCAGCATCCGACTTCATCTGTTCAAATTTAATTTTTAGAAAATATTTCATATTCATATTTTAAAAAATATTTCATGTTTTAAAAAATATTTCATATTTCAAAAAATATTTCATATTTTAAGAAATAGTTCATATTTTAAAAAATATTTCATATTTTAAAAAATATTTCATATTTTACAAAATATTTCATATTTTAAAAAATATTTCATATTTTAAAAAATATTTCATATTTTAAAAAATATTTCATATTTCAAAAAATAGTTCATATTTTAAAAAATATTTCATATTTTAAAAAATATTTCATATTTTAAAAAATATTTCATGTTTTAAAAAATATTTCATATTTTAAAAAATATTGCATATTTTAAAAAATATTTCATATTTTAAAAAATATTTCATATTTCACCAAATATTTCATATTTTAATAAATCTTTCATATTTTAAAAAATATTGCATATTTTAAATAATATTTCATATTTTAAATAATATTTCATATTTTAAAAAATGTTACATATTTTAAAAAATCTTTCATATTTTAAAAAATATTTTATATTTTAAAAAATATTTCATATTTTAAAAATATTTCATATTTTAAAAAATATTTCATATTTTAAAAAATATTTCATATTTTAAAAAATATTTCATATTTTAAAAAATATTTCATATTTTAAAAAATATTTCATATTTTAAAAATATTTCATATATTAAAAAATATTTCATATTTTAAAAATATTTCATATATTAAAAAATATTGCATATTTTAAAAAATATTTCATATTTTAAAAAATATTTCATATTTTAAAAAATATTTCATATTTTAAAAAATATTTCATATTTTAAAAAATATTTCATATTTTAAAAAATATTTCATATTTTAAAAAATATTTCATATTTTAAAAAATATTTCATATTTTAAAAAATGTTACATATTTTAAAAAATCTTTCATATTTTAAAAAATGTTACATATTTTAAAAAATCTTTCATATTTTAAAAAATCTTTCATATTTTAAAAAATATTTCATATTTTAAAAAATAATTCATATTTAACAAAAAATTTCATATTTTAAAAAATATTTCATATTTTAAAAAATGTTACATATTTTAAAAAATATGAAATATATTTCATATTTTAAATAATATTTCATATTTTAAATAATATTTCATATTTTAAATAATATTTCATATTTTAAAAAATATTTCGTATTTTAAAAAATATTTCATATTGTCTTATTGACAAATACAATGAAAGCTCCGGTGGGCGGAGCCGACGGTCGCAGTGGTCTCCGTCCACGGTAGATGTCAGCCCAGTGTAGATTAATTTTCTCTAAAAATACCGCATGGGACCGAGAAATTTGTCCGTCTACCGGAGCTGTCCGCGAGTACAGCTTTTACTTTACATGTAATCCTTCTGAACTCAATATGAAACCATTAACAAATTTACAAAACATTAAACCGTCTGCAATGCATGGACTTTTCAATTATGATACAAAGTCAGACTCATTTTGAAATTGTTTTAGTTCTTGCGCCAAGTTTGACCAACAGATTACCAACAATACCCCACAAACTGTAGAGACTCGTTGTGATATGGAAAATAAAGGCACAAAAATATACTAGCAGGAGTTGTTTGTACTTACAAAATAACTGAGTCACTTGGTAAATCCACTGGCACAGCCAATATCCCGATGTTGCGGCAACTCAGCGACAAACGTCCCAAAGTGCCCGTACAGTGGCAGTGCTTTTGCGTCCATACATCACAGACCGCATGTAAAGTACGTTGTAGGGGAAAATCAGAGTTATTAGCATCGTCAGAGGACGACGAGGTGGCAGACGAGGAGGAGTGTGATGATGATGCTGAACTATCGTCATCCTCATCTCCATCCCCATCGTGGTTGTAGTTGTTGTTGTTGTTGTTAATATGATATTCCTTTAAGGTTTTCTCATACAGAATCTGAGCCTCTCGTTCCGGATCCTCGGAGGGTAGCATAACATTTTCGCGTATGCCAAAAAGATTAGAGGCACCACGACTACCGCCACTGCCACCACCACCACCAACGGCATTACCACCTGAATTATTGCCCGAATATGGGATTTTCCGTGTTCTTGTCGTCGTTGTTGTTGTAGAATTTACGACAGTTGTTGTGGTAGTGGTGGTGGTTGAGGACGAGGAGGACGTCAGGTCTGTTGTGTTGCTGTCTGCTGTTGTAGTTCGAGATTGTGTAGCTGTTGTGTTGCTGTTGGTAATATCCTCTGTGGCATTTTTAAGGGTTTCCACGAGTGTCTCCTGCATTTCCCTATCCTCGGTGATGGTGAATGTGGTTTCATTCTCCTCTTTATGTTTATCTGTGTCGGCAACACTTTGCTGCTGGTGCTGTTTAACGACCATGTCATTGCTGTTGCCGAGTACACTCTCGCTTTTGTTGATTTTATTCGTTTTTAGTTTTAAAATATTCTTACTAAAATCCTTTGTTTTAAATATAATTTTCTCCTCTATTTGTATTTTATTTACATCGATTACACTAAATTCTTTGGTATGATTCTCGCCACCCTCCGGTGACTGTCCACGACGACTCAGCAGTTTCTCTTCAAGTTGGACGAGACTTTCGAGACTTTCATCGCTGGTTTTGGGCGGCAATTTCTCGGTCAGTTCGCCGCGTATGCCCATTATCGGGAATTGGCAGAATATTTGCAGGACACACATGATAATGACAAAGATCACCGAATCCTTGAGCAGAAACCAAGATCGTGTGCGACAGCCACGTTTGCGAAAACCGGCCATAATTTGCAAAGTGTTTACACAGTCTCTGTCTCGGTTGCTGTTTGTGTCGTTGAAGTTAACAAACGCCCGTAGTGGTGGTGGTGGTGGTGCTGGTGCTAGTAGCTGCTGCTGCTGCTGTTGTTGACAATATTTTTGTAGTGGAAGTTGCTGTTGCGGTTGTTGTGGCAGTGGCAGTGGCGGTTGTAATAGTTGCTGATTGATGCTGTCAAGCATTTGTCATTTGATGACAGTTATATGTGCAACACGTTTCGTGTTCATGATTTTAGTTTTTTTTTTTTTTGTTTGTTTTGCTGTTTTTTTTTTGTGTTTGTTTGTTTAGGTTGTGTTTGTTTTTATCTTTGTTTTAGTATTTGAATTTTCCTTTCGGAGTTCTCTCTGTTGGGGTTTTTCCTGTTTTGTTGTGCTTTATAGTCGTGTATAATTCACTATTTTTTTTTGCTTTGCGTAAAATATTGTTTTTTTAATCAACTGCTGTCGTTTGCTACTCAACTGTCAACAACTGCAAAGACAAAGAGAAGAAAAATGGAACAGAGAATTAGTCAAAAAGTTAAACGAAATAGATTGTCGTGTGGTTAAATTGAAACTACAATATTTAAAACAAAACAATAAAATCCTATTCAGAATATTTAACAAAGGGCACTGGATTAAATTAAAAAAAAAAAAAAAAGGAATTTATACGACAGAGTTCAGAGGTGAGGGTTTCCATTTTTCGAAAATTCTTTCGTCGGCAACCAAATAATATTATTTTGTTACTGAGTTTGTCCAGTAACAAAAATAAGGACGAAAATTAAATGAATGTGGGACATATTGCAAATTTTCAATCCCTTAAGGAGATTTCGTTATGTATTTCAAAGTGAGTATTATTCTTCCGTACAGCTGGTCATGGCACGAACGTCTTCGTAAGACGTGAGGCAGATTGCTCAACATCTATCAAAGGTCTGAAGTGAATAATTCGATGCTTTACAATGTTTTGCCGTATCCAACTCGGAAGCATGCACCACTTTTGCTGTGAAGACTTTACACGCCGGAACATTTAGTGCAAAAAGTCCAAAAACCTAACTACTGTTTTCTCAATAACTTTTGAAAATATGGCAGGCAGCTTGAAAGAGTAGCAGATTTCACTTCATCTAATGCAAAATTGATTTGGAGATCATTTGTCAAATGATGTGCCCCAAAAAAAACTCCTTTTCGGTGCCAGTACACCACCCACAGCATTCATTATATATTACTCCAATATCCTGTCCACATGTCCTGTCCTGAAAATACCAACAATTGCCTGCAATTCTCAATGCTTCGATCCGAAGCCCATAAGTACCTTAAATGGAGACTTTGTCGACATGCCAAACTAACTTAGTTGTTTCAGATCACATGTGAAGAATACAGTTCATCATTCCATGTCTATTAGGGTGGAGTGAAATTCAAAAAAAAAAAAGTTAACCTAGGAAAGAGATGTAGTCTGGGGTCCTAATGAGGGGAAATATAAAGAAAAAAATTTTAAAAAAATTTTAGGGGTCGCGCCTCTCCCTTGAAATTTGGAAATTATCGCTATTTTGGCGTTGATTTTAGAAAAATCCTAAAAAGTTTTATGTCAATAAATGTTTGCAATAGCGTAAACAATGAAATAAGGGCATGAAAAAATTTAAAAAAAATTTTCTCATTGTTCAAAAATTTCAAAAAGTAAAATAAGTCAAATCGTCCCTTCTTCAGAAAATTGACTGAACAATGAAATCGCCACCAAAGCTACAAATATTAGTCGATTATCCTCATATTTGCTTCAAATACTTTTGTTTGGGCACTAAACAAGCTCAAACTTTTAAATTTCGAATAAGTTGTCGTTAATTTACAGGATTTTTCTAAAATCTACGCCAAAATAGCGATAATTTCCAAATTTAAAATTGTTTTCTTTATTTTTCCCCTCATTAGGACCCCAGACTACATCTCTTTCCGAGGTTAACTTTTTCAAATTAAAAAAAAAGCATGTTTTCACTCCACCCTAATGTCTATCCTTTAGTCTCATTGAATATGCAGATTTTACACAAGTATTCGCCACATATGTTCAGACAACCCCCCCAAGGCTTTGTTTGCACTTGTCAGTCTCACATTTCTCATGTTCCTTTACATTTTTGTTTATTTTTGTAGTTTCACAGCCAGACTCACTGACTCCTCTTGGCAATTTTCCGTCGTCATGCCCGATGATTATTTTCATATAAAAATCAGGCCAAAAAACAATATAACACAGCCAGACCTAATTTCAGACAGGTTTTCAGGGTCAATTTAATGCAACATCATGTTAAAAACATAATTGTTTTTTTTTTTTAGTCGATTAATAGTATTTTTTTTCAAAATACAATGCGATATCTGCTTGGATACGAATATGTATGTATTTCAACTAAAAAGTATTCAATTCAACGTACATAAATTAAAATGAATGTAAAACGAAATTCCAAAAAAAAAATATCTTCAGAAGTGTAAACAAATCTCAGACGATCGATCGTGCAGTAGAAGTTGATGCAAAACAGACCGAAACTGATAAGAGATTTAGTGGAGCAACGCATTGGATAATGTGGGCGCACCCTACACAGTGTACTTACAATGGTCCATGCGGTGATATTGACCCGTTTTCCATGTAATTGAGGAAAAGGGAAAAATATAAAAATGACTTTTAATGGATAACTTCGGTGTCCGGCTTTGGAATATGTAAACTAAATAAATCAAGCGCCCCGCTAGGCGAGTTGGTGGTGAACGACCATCGTGAATCGAAGTACACTGAACGTCTGAGAGCCACGGCATCATTCTTAGAACACGTACCTAACTGGGATGGTGGCAGTGTCAGAGAAATCAGGATTGGATATCTGACCCAATTTGGTCACACAACATACTCATAAGGTGTAATTCTCCTACAGTAGAAGCCAAATATTTTGTAATAAAAAAATGAAAGAGTCTCCATATGTATTGAGGAATTTATATAACCGTTGCCTAAAGGTAAAAGTTATTCTCCCATTTTAATGTTCATTTCCCCCACTTTTCACACTTCCAATATACGCTTTTTTCCCCCCACCTTTTATATTTTTCCAATTGCGAAACTCGCAAATTTGACCAAATTATGTCATATAAATCTTGAACAACCACTTCACCGATATCAGACATGTTTTAGTTTTCTTGCAGTTGTTGTGGTCGAATTCATTCAAACAATGCAATTATTTGCACAACCACACAAAAATTTACCCAACAAAAAAATAAATATACTCTCCGCAACAACAAAGTCTAGACATGCCAATGATTTAAAGCCCGAATCAATTTTGGCTTAATGAATGGCCTAAAAAAAAATCCCCCCCAAAAAAAAAAAAGAAAAAAAAAAGTTGTTGGTATTTTTTGTAAGTAATGACCAGAAACCTGTTAGGCAACATAATGTTGCACTCGCTTGCTGACTGAGCGGGCCAGAGCACAACAACAACAAAAAGGGTCCTCTCTAGCAATCATTTCTGCCCACCGTTTTCACCTTCCCGCTGGTGTTTATTGATATTTCAGCATTCATTTGTAAATTGCAGTTCAATATTTTTGGGCAATACATTCAACGTTTGTCTTGTAACATAAATAATATTTTATTATTTATAGATTTTTTGAATTGTTAAAGAATATGAAGGCGATGGTGGTGGTGGTGGAATATCAACTACCAACCAACAAATCAAACAGTTGTTACTCGTATTTCCTGTTGATTTAGTGCCAAAAATAATAATAAAAAAAAAAACAAAAAAAAAACGCACACAAACAATTGTGGAATTGAAAAGTTTTCGTTTCGTGACTTTATTGTTTGCAAACGAATTTTAATGCAGTAAAGTTTTTCTTTATGACATGTCTGCTAAAACGCTGCTTGTTCTGTGGTGGATTTTATTCGTCAGAAATTATCATAAAAAAGTGGTTGAGAATTTGTTGTTGGTATGGTAAAGAGGAGGGGGGAGGGGAAGACTTTTTAAGTCGTCTATTACAATTTATTTGTTTGCAAGACTTTTACGATTTCCATAACTTTATGGGCATTTAATTGATATGATTGTGTATGAAGAATCGTAGTAAGTTGTAATGTTAAGAATGTGAAAAAAAGGAGAAGGACAAAATGTTAGGGAATTGACAGCGGCAACTTATTGTCCTGGAGGTATCTTAAAGTATAGGCGGCGGCAGCTTAAAGTCGTGGCTTCGCCATCTAATTGTATTGGGGACAGCTTAACCCTTTCGTCTCTACTGGGATCATATGTTCCAAAGAAAATAATCTAAAAAAGACCGAGAGCAGATGTTACCTTAGTTGAGTAGATGAAAGGGGAATTCAATTGAGAATATAGGGAGCGTGCAGAGTTTCGTAGTATCCCTAACATCTTAGATATTATCCTTATAACAATATTTGCTGTCAAAATGTCAATAGACCTAAAAGATTTAAAAAAAAAAACTCATGGTGGAAAGGGTTAAATTTCTTGCAGCAGCTGCTTGGAGTACAATACAGTGTACTGGACGAGATATTTTATAGAACTGGCAATGGCAGCTTAGAATGCTGTCTCGGTCCATTCACAGAAGTGTCGGTACCATTCACGGAAGTGTCGGAACCATGTCGGCGCTTTTAAGCAAAGAGTCGACACTAAGTCGGTTCCATTCACAGAAGTATCGATACGGTTACCAGAAGTATCGACATCATGTCGCTGCCGTTCACATGCCATGCCTGTCACATAAACGGAAGAGCCAACGCCAAGTCGGATCCATTCACGCTAGTGTCAGTGACGTCCACAGAAATGTCGACATCAAGCCACACACTTTAAATGTCAAATAATTTTTTTGACTTTTATTCAAATTATGCGCCACACCACCAACAGCACTTATAATGACACTATATGTTGTAATTAAAAATATATATATATATATATTTGTTAACGCCTACAAACATGGAAATTCTCACATCATTATAATTTCGTTGTTGTTCGCTCTTTTTTTTTTAATGTTTTGTTGCATTCATTATAGTTAACTCTGCCATTGTGACTGTTACGGCTGTCAGGTGATTAACGAAAAGCTGTTGCAAATTATAATTGAAGCATAAATGTTAATGATAGTAATTAACAAAGAACTATTTGCGTACAACAAAATTCAAAGTGCGTGAGAAGTAATATTGCGTATGAATTTAGGTCTCATTAATAGAATGCCGCTGCTTTGGGGTGTGTGTTCATACACGACACGAATGCCATTGAATGAACCAGCTAAAAGTTATGATTATTAATCGCTGACGACATAAAAGACTTAGCCTTGATTTAAATGCTTAAAAAAAATTGCAGAACCGATGTAGGTTGAGTATTTGTTATGAAAATGTACAAAATATGTGAAGAATCAAAACCGTAATGGGGAAGCAGAGAGGGATTTGGTTGAAGAAGTCAGTGCACGACACACCTCTTGAATATCTTAATATATATTTACCCTCGACACTGATTCACTGATACACTGATTCCCTGATTCACTGATTCACTGACTCTGTCACGCAGTACGTAGGAATTTAAATAGGCATTCTATAATAATTCTATAAATAATAATAATAAAAAAAATAATATTTTTTTTTTGTACAGAAATTTTTTTCCCCCAATTTTTTTTTACCAAAAATTTTTTTTTCCAAAATTTTTTTTTTTACAAATTTTTTTTTTAAAAAAATTTTTTTTTTCGAAAATTTTTTTTTTCAACAATTTTTTTTTTTAACAAATTTTTTTTTCCACAAAATTTTTTTTTTCAACAGAAATTTTTTTTTTTCAACAAATTTTTTTGTTTTTCCACAAAATATTTTTTTTTTCAACAAAATTTTTTTTTTCAACAAAAATTTGTTTTCACAATTTTTTTTTTCACAAATTTTTTTTTCCAATTTTATTTTTTTTCGAAATTTTTTTTACAAAATAGTTTTCTCATTAACAAATTAAGTAACAAATACTTTCTCAAGCAAATTAACGGGCGCCATAGGCGCATTACAACTTACTAGTTAGAAATAAGAAAACTGTTAAAAAATTACATTTTGATTAAACAATAGTAAATGATTAAAATTACTAAACAATAAAAATGAAAAAAAAATCTAAACCAAAAATTTTTAAAAAAAAATTTCCTACAAAAAACAATAATTTATAAAAAAAAAAATTTTTTAAAAACAAAAAATTTTTTTTTAAAAACAAAAATTTTTAAGATAATAAAAAAAATTATAAAAAAAAAATTTAATGTCCTTTATATATATTAATGATTACAGCTCAATTCAAACCGATACTAACAGGGTCCGCCAAATAATTTTTTTTTTTGGAAAATTCTATAAAAAAAAACTCTCAAATTTATTTTTTTAATTAATCCCTCCGGTTAATAATGGAAAATAATGGAACCCAACATTTAACGCACTAGACTGATGCGAATTTTTCCCAAAGACCTAGCATTATTGTTCGCTTATCTCGGCAATTGAAATCCAATTGCCCAAATCCAATCATATTTCCTCAAAGAACGCATTTCCATCTTGGCAGCTATGCCAACAAGCAAAACTGCCGTATCTGGTTATTAGGGAAAACCCGCACATGATCATCGAGAAGCCATTCCTCAGAGAGTGATAGTTTGGTAGGGATTTTGGAGCATTGGCATCATTGGAACATTTTTCTTTTTCGGAGAAATCACTGGACTCCATAGCGTATGAGGAATTAATATTATTTAAAAAAAAAATGCTCATACGCCAAAGAGAGATACAAAAATTACCCAAAAGAGACATAATCCTGATTGTCCTTGTAATAGTCTTTCGAATTCAAATTCGAGCGAATTTTTTTCAGCTTGTTTGTTTTTCTTCCTTTATAATTTGTAAAGTCTAATTGAATGAAAAAAAATTTTGTAATTAAATAAAATCGGCAACTAAGAAAACAATATTTTTTAGACAATTAAGAGAACAGCCGTAACGGGATTAACATCAATCTAACCAAATATGTCTAAATGAAATTAAGTGATTAAGTGAGTCAGGTTTAGCAGATCAGTGATCTCATTTCGTTTGGCAAAAAAAAACACACACACAAAAATACCGCAACTCATGCTTTTCTACAATTGGTGTATTGACTTTTTTTTTTGTTCAACGTTATTTCCTTTCAACCTCTTCACCAGACACTTAAACTTTGCTAACACTAAAAATACATTTTTAACAAAATGTACATTTCTTTGTTGTGCGAATGACTCTGGCCGTCGATCGATTAATATATGAACGTGATGTCAATTCAATAAAGCTGAAAAACTTTAAACCGACACAAATCCCAGCTAGATTAAGAGCGTCACTTCAATGCAGGCTAACCGGGCAGGCCAACATAACAACGGTGAGTGCTGGTGGAGTGATGGGTTAACCTGAAGTCAAACGTTGTTATATATATTTTTTGTTTGTTGTTGTTGCTGTTGTTGTACCATTGACTGACATCAATGAATACCAATACGGCTGGCTTGGCATGGTACGGAATAAATGAATGACTGAATGAATGACTTGTGGCGTTGGTTTTGCTATTGCCGATGGTGGATGATGGTGGCAGTGTTAAGTGTGCCATTTCAATGAAAATGGTAACTGCGTATCCATAGCTGTAGCTGTCCGTATCTCTATCCACTGGGTCTGTGTGGTATCCACTTGAGTCTATCTGAATCTGTATCAATGTCTATTTGAATTTTCGGTACTTGTGCCGGGCTGAGTTGGGTCGTGTTGGTTGGTCGTGTCAATGACTGTTGAAAACTTTAAATCTTCAGAAAAACAACTGTATTTTTTTTGGTCCATGTCTATATGAGTCATTGAAGTTTTTTGTAATTTGCAAAAAAAAAAACAGAAACGAAACGCGAATCAATTGCATGATCTCAACTGCCTGCGGCAATAATTACCCCCTAACCACTTAGGGCGCAACTACAAAAAGATTCACGAGTTTGGAAAGTTTCAACTGTGGAGAAACCTTATTTAAAATGATTAATATTTCATATTTAAGATTTAGTATTCATGGCAACTACTCATCACATCAACCGCAATCACATGAAGCTCCGTCGGACAAAGAAAAATTATATTAATAATAAAAAAAATGAAAAAATGACTGGAAAATCCTTGCAAAGAAACCCCCCCCCCCCCAACAAACTCCTTTAGCTCCTCCTCAACCATATGCAAATTATGATGTGTAAAGTGTAAAGACCACATACAGCACATGCATAACATTGTTATTATCCTTATTGTCCTGACTCCCACATGTGAGTTTAACCAAACACACAAACGACAAAAAAAGTTAAATTTGATTTTTCCGAGATTTCACTTGTTCTCGAGCAAGTTTTACACGTCTGCCAGAGATGAATGAACAGTTTTCGCTGGTAGTTGAGTTTCTGGTTTGCTCTTTGGTATGGGATTATGATTTTTTTTTGGCATTTGGGAGAGAGTAAATATTACATGGAGATAATGCAATGTGAGTATAAGTTTGTCGTTCGTCTCAGAGCTAGAAGAAACGAAAAGATTTAATCTAAAATCGGACAAAGGACTGTATGACAGTAGTAGAAGGCAAGTACACTTTACACGCTGATAAAAATTGGATAAAATATGGATGAGAAATACACATGCATACAAATCTATCCAATTGGGAACCGATTTCATTTAATGGAACAAAAACAATAGATATTCGAATTTTGTTTAAGGTCGGACATATTCATGGACACTAGGCTGTCAAAAAAAAAATATTTTTTTTTCAACAACGCATTCAAATTATTAAAATTCACAAAAAAAAATGATGAAAATCTTGCAGTCACAGTTGAAAAACTAAAGCAGTTTCGGGTCGTTGTGAAGCACCTTGTCGGACCGCAATACAGAAATTGGTGGAAAAATTCGTTGGGACGAGTTGATGTGAAGAATAAGACCCGTGCACGTCACTCAAGCACAACTGAGAAAGTGTTGAAGAAACCCCAGGATTGTCCCTTCGTCGTCGTTCTTTGGAATTGGGCGTTACACAAGACTTGGGTCTTAAGGCTTATAAACATCCGATCATTTATCTCAAAAAAATTTTTCTTTGAATACCAAAATAACACATAACACAATTTACATAAACCACAAAAGAAATCTTATACAACTTTTAAAAATGTCATGAAAATGTTAAAAACTGAAAAAAACTCAACAATACTTTAAGTCAAGGATGAGACACAAGGGAAATCGAAAAAAAAATATGTTGGACACATATTTTACATGGACGGCCACCTAGACTTTCATAACTCCCTTTGTGATTCTGAGTCACTTCCTATTCGCGAAGTTACAATTCTTCCAAAACAAACTCCTACAAATAATTTTCGTTTCGGGGGGTTTTCCCCCCAAAAAACCTCGTTAAACCTTTAATTCTCTATCTAAACGAATAACCTTCTACTCGTAGTCTCTCTCGTATGAACACCATACTAATATAAACATCTTAGTCATTGCATCCTTCAACTTTAAATTTTTTTTATAAAACAAAAGCATTTTTCATTTTATCAACAACTATTTGGCGTTGAAAATACAGACACACACACACACGCACTCACCCATTCAATCTCCCAGACAACAAATATGTTATCGATGTTGATTGATTACAAATTAGTTTGCAAGAGCGCAAAGCAAAAATTGCACAAAATATTGACGTTCAATATCCGAACAAAAAACAAAAAAAAACGCACATAATCACAGACGACATTCAATGGATTGCTGGTGGAAATGCGAAGCACAAGACAGAGCTGAAGCGTCTGATCTGATCTGATTATGTATTGGCGACACGCACTTTGAAATACTCGTTAACACAAAAGATATAAGCATACACACACACACACACACAGACAGTCCACACATATACAAGCATATAAATATGGATTGATTTGTTGTGGTGACGAATGGGTGAATGGACAGAGTGTTTAGGGAGGGTTTTATAGGAAAAACGCAAACAAACTCATAAATTAACATAAAAAATCAATGAACTTTTCAAACAAAATAAGGTTAATCAATTAAGGCTTTTGTGGTTGTGTGTGTCTCTGGCGAAGCGGAAAGTAAGTTATTCTGGGAGATAAGGTATTTCGTAAGCAAGTCTTAGGATTAACGGATATGTGCAGGTGATGACATTAAATGAGGAATCATTACTGAGGCACGAATCAATTTTAAGGGTATTTTGAAAATAATTCAATTAATTTCTTAATTAATTCCTTTCCATCGAAGTTTATACGAAGGATGGTACACGTACAGTCAAACTTCCATAACTCGAAAAGTTCGACTTACGGAAACTTTGAGTTATGGAATTACTTATACAAGTGTTTAAGGAAATTTGTCTCGTTAACTGCCGCTAGAAGTACAGTCAAACTTCCATAAAGTTCGAAAAGTTCGACTTACGGAAACTTTGAGTTATGGAATTACTTATACAAGTGTTTAAGGGAATTTCTCTTGTGCTTCGACTTCATGAAAATTCGAGTTATACAAGTTCCACTGTATTTGCTTTACATTTGTTTTGAAAATATCCCCAACAAAAAAAAAACGAAAAATTTCCCGAAATTAAAAAAAATTTGGAAATTTTTAATTGTAGCAATGTGTATCTTTCTGAAAATTAAAAAAAAAATCAAACAGAAATCCCAAACATTTCCATTATTTCCGTGACTTGGTGCTAAAAGAGCCAATTTGTCAATTTTGTTTGAGCAAATATTTGCCTTGGATTTATTTTTCTGCTCTCTTTCATAATTCTAGAACTGCCAATGTCAAATTTAATCCCAAGCTGCTTTCTAAATGTAATTCTAATCAAATTGGTGTCGGATGTAATTAACCGAGTGGTTTTTTTGTAAAGCCTTCACAATAGCAATTTTCTCAAAACAGACAATTTTGACACTGGCCCAAGTCACAGGTTTATGGAATATCTTCAGCCCAGTTTTCGAAGACCTTTGTGACATTTTCCGGCTCTACATCACAAATGGCAGGCTCAGAAATATTCGCATAGCATCGGTCCTTCAATCCCAAATACCAGATGGCCAATTGTCATTGTCGAGACTTGTACGCGAACTTGTACGCTCGATTGTGGCATGGACTGTTTGACCTGGCGCGCCATCCTGCCAAAACCAAAGGTCGTCCATTTCCATGACTTCAATCGCTGGTCAGAATACTCTTCAATTTCACTAAACTTTAAAATATCCCAAAGAATTGTCTCAAACATTACAACACCATTTTAAGAATTCTTGCACATAAAAAAACTATATTTTTAGCTGTTCAAACAAAATCAATGACCCAAAAAAAAACAACGCCAACACTTCAAAAAGATCAAACGAACGACTTAAGCAAAACAAAAAAATATACAAACGATACAATTCCTTCCTGATTAATTTCCCATAACACAAACAGCCATTAAATTCGTAATGAAATTAATGAAATATCGTATAAATTGAACAGCTTTCACAGTCAAAATGATTTACGTTTGTGGTCAACAAAAAAAAAACAAAAACGGAAAAATGCAAAAGAAAATATTTATTTTCCTGTCCGCCTGGCATACGGGATATTTATGATGCACGAAGAAGAAAAAACAACTTAAAGTCAAGAAAAAAAACCGAAAACAAAACAACAAACAAAGTGAAAAGATAAATACAATGAATAAACAAAAAAAAAAAGTAAACTAAACTGAACTGAAATCCACAATAACAACACTCGGCATTTATAGGAGCAAAATCAAATAAAATCATTTTCTTAATGACATCACATGCTTAAGCCAATATTGGAATATTCATTTATTTTTTATTTAATTTCACAAATAAAATGCGGAAATACGCCTAAGTTGCTAAGGCCACTGTAATTAGATGGCAAACGCAGAGAAACATATTCAAAACAATGGGTGGTGGGAACAAATTATAAACAAACATTTAAGTTTGTTTTTTTTTTATCTTTTTAGAGAGGGGGAGAAATACCCCACTTGAGAAAAACATGTGGAAACACTACAGGGGAAAACCACATCAATTAATTTAGCCATAAGCTGGCTGATTAAAGCGTATAAAGCCTATTAAAATAACACTCGGCTAAGATAAACACTCGCAGGCGGATAAATTGGCCCATAATTGGGGGTACTCTTCAGTAAACACTTAAAGTGTCAATGCTTTTACTGGGAAATTTATAGATTTGGCCTACTTGAGTGCGAATGGTGGAGTGCACGCACGATGACAGCCGACCGAAAGATGATACCACAAGGATAGACCGATAGATAGATAGAATACTACAGCTAATGGACTCTAATGGGTCATGTACACGTCCATTGAGAGCAGACAGAAGAGAACTAAAAAGATAAGAACTCATGGAAATATTGAATTACCTAAGAACTGAATTGACTAAAGAAATTAATTAACTGCCTGTTTCCATAAAACGAATTTCTTCGTTCGTTACAAATTGTCTAAATTGAAGGCTCAATAAAATGGATATTTATCAGTAATCGAAGTTTATTCTCAAAGGATTGTGGTCCGTATATCGATATCTAACATACATATATCTAAAAACAAGATTTGAATAATGTCTATAAATCATTTTATAACGCTTCCAATATTGGCGATTTGTAACGAACGAACAAATTCGTTTTATAGAAACAGGCAGTGAATAATTATGTGAGTACTAGTAAGTTGTAATGCGCCTATGGCGCCCGTTAATTTGCTTGAGAAAGTATTTGTTACTTAATTTTAAAAATTTGAAAAAAACAATTTTTGTTCAAAAAAAGTTTTTGTTAAAAAAAAAAATTTTTGTTGAAAAAAAAATTTTTGTTCAAAAAAAAAAAAATTTGTGGAAAAAAAATTTTGCTGAAAAAAAAATTTTGTAAAAAAAAATTGTTTGTAAAAAAAAAATTTTTTTTGAAAAAAAAATTTTGTAAAATAAGAAAATTTTGTAAAATAAAAATTTTTTGGGGAAAACACAATTTCTGTACAAAAAAAAAATATTATTTTTTTTATTATTCTTATTTATAGAATTATAGAATGCCTATTTAAATTCCTACGTACTGCGTGACAGAGTCAGTGAATCAGTGTCGAGGGTAAATATATATTAAGATAAGATTGCTGAGGAATTAAAAAAAAGTACTAATGTGCTGAATTCAATTACAGTTGAATCTCAAGTGGACCCAAAAAAACTTGGTTACATAGAAAATTCGTAATATAGAATTGTTGGAAGAAAAAATATTTGTATGTTGTGTTTTATTTACTGCCTGTTTCCATAAAACGAATTTGTTCGTTCGTTACAAATCGTTATAAAATGGGTTTCAAACATTATTGAATTTTGATGTTCAGATATATTTTAGATATCGACATACGGAACACAATCCCAAACGAATAAGCTCTCAGCGCGGATAAAAATCCATTTTATTGGGCATTCAATTTTGACATTCGTTTTATGGAAACATGCAGTTAAAATAATTAGAAATTTTTGTCTGCGTTTGTTCTTCCATAGTTTCCACCACAATGGAAACTTCAACTGCCGATGAAGTTTGCTGAAATGTGGCTGGATTCTTAACGATTAAAGTAAAATATTTAAGAATTATGGTCACGTTTTTATTTTGGGACTTCCCCTGAATCCACTAAACCCATAATTGTCGGTTTACAAATATTTCGCTTGAAGCTGCAAATCGTACAAAAATGCTCTCAAATTATTAAAAACCAACAAAAAAAAATAGCAAAATAATAAAACACTTTAGAAACACAAACAGAAAATATTTTTTAAGCCTAAAGACTTTTCAAGGAAAACGAGAATTTTGAATAAAATAAAAAATGAGTTCTAAAAAACGTATTCATGTAGACACAAATTACAAAACAACAAAAATTGCACATTCACACACTAATAACAGCAGCAGCGGCCGGCATGGACAACATGAGCGTTGCTATTTTGTTGTTTGTTTTTTTTCATTCTTATTTTCTGAATGGCATCAAAGAACTCCATTGAGATGACAGCACGGCTGGAGGCGCAATGTCAGGGGTTAGTTTGTTGGTGGCAACAAAAAAAAAAAACACCACCAACAACAGAAATAGATAAAATAAATTGCAATAAATTTATTTGCAAAATGAGACAGAAACAAAAAAAAAAAAAATAAAGCGTAACAAACTTTATGTGACGCCGCACATAAAGACCAAATACAATGCAGTTCAAAGAAATAAAATGCAGTTCAAATCTTTTGATATTAAAATGTGGATATTAAATTCAGAATTTGTGTGAATGAATTTGAATTTTACAAATAGGCCTATAATTTGTAATTTGGCTAAAGTCCTACAAATAATTTCAGTCGCCCAAAAAAAAATCACTACACCACATTTATCCACATTGTATCGCCGCTTCAAATTACTCTGTTAAAAATTCAAATTTCAAATTTTAAATCGCCCACCCTGTACGTGTGTACAACATAACTACGGCCATATCTATCACTACACATCTAAAAATAATTTCACTCTGCCAAAAAAAAACCACTACACCCCCCACCCAAGTCTACCAAAAATTTTGCGCCTTTTATCACTGCTTCAAAATACTCTGTTAACAACAGTCATTGCCCTCCTCCACCAACAACAGCAACAACAAAAAAGCCAGCCACCGTAATTTTCAAACCTTTCAGAGAACGATTTCATTTAATTTTGTCCATTATTACACTCGTGCCCCACCACTTGGACATTCACACAGACGGAACCTTTGAATCGCAGTAACGTTTGCAACGGAAACAACTGTATTTCCAAATTAAAGAGTTATGGTCGAAATGTTTTCGAATGACGCACAGACGTTCAGACATTTGGCCCGAGATACTAAATGTAGGTCATTTTCTATTCCCATACGGAAAAGGCATATTGACAAAAGGCCTTCCGCCTATTGAATGGGACAGCCACAAGCGAGCCACCATCAACCGAAAAAAAATGAACGAGGACGAAATGAAAGGAAGCAATTTCATTTTTTTTTCTGCTTATCAAGCCAAAAAAAATCTTTAATTTTGCCATTGACTTCAAACGAACGACATGTACTTGGACACAGAGGAGCTGATAGAAAGGGGATGAAAACATTAAATTTGGGGAAACAAATAATTAGATTTTCATTGCTATGTATGTACACTTTCACGCCCAAAGATATGCCAGAATATTGTCATATAAAAAAACACCCTAAAAGTATGCTTTAATAATAAGACTCAAAAGTATAATAGGATTTTTTTTTGATATTATTATTTGTAGAAATAAGTGGAACGTGAAAATTTCCAATATAAATCGATTTGCAATGGTCGTGTTATTAACTTTCTCGCACAGTGGTTCGGAATATAACCAGCCCTAACCCAACTCTCCCCCACATAAATATCCATCAGCCAAACACGTCAGCTCTACACGTCACTTCCATAAAAACTCAATTGTTGACAGGATGATCCTGAAGTAAATAAAATATGCCATTGGAAAAAAAGAGATTTTGTTAATATTTTTAATGAAATTTTTCAAATTCCATTAGTTGTTCGAAACTACTTTAGAAATGTAAGTAAGCGTTGCAAGATATAAGAAATTTTAAAGCCAAAGAATGTATTTTTCGTCTGGATATCAACTAGATAGAAAATAGATCACCTCGGAGTTATTGAAGTTTCATTCTTGCCAAGTACACTATCGTAGTGTACTTTTGTACACTATCGTAGTGTATCACAAAATGTTTGTCTTTGAGTTATTTGCGGGGAACTCACACTCCCATTAAGGGCTGTTCATCTCGCACTAGGATGTTTGTGCTTTAGAAACATCGCCCAGCATAAGTTCAGTAACGAAATATCTCCAACAAAAAATCATATTCTATAAATCTATGCCGGTCTATACTTTAAAACCCTTCAAAATATTGCCCATATAAATCACATTTTATTACCTTCCACGGCCTTCCCAACTTAGAAGTACATATCTTAATCGCCACTGCAATTGTTTAAGACGCAACTACGCTGCGACACTTTATAGTTTTCAACAAAATTCTTAAGTGTTTTTTAAGGAATTCAACATCTCAGCAAAGTTTATATCGAAACACTTTCACACGCCGGATAACCTGTAAAATATGTTATTTGGAAATTTACTTTGGGCAACAAAAACAAGTTTTTTTTTTTTGGAACCTGGCCAACTTGGTGGTGTTAGACAAACTAAAGTTCATATTATTTCGGCGAATGTAAGTAAATCCTTCGGCAAGAGTTCTAAGCAAACTAGAGTTGTCCGAAACGAATTACTTTTAATATTTGAACTATAAGAATTTAAGGCTTTTCCATAAGCCACTGGCAAGAACACATACGAGTATTGTGTGAAATTAAATGCGCTTTCCCGAAAACAATAATGTAATCATTATTTGTTGGCTATTTGCGTTAGAATTCTCCAAATGTACATTATGGGAATGTACGGCGGTTAAAGTTAAAGATGATAATGAGGTTATTGGTTCTCTTGTCTGTTGGTGTTCGTCCAACGTCGCGGGTAATTTAAACTGTCAAACACAATTCCTAAAACAAACATAAAAAATCAAAAACTTTTGGTATATTTTGACTTTGTATACTAACCTTTGTTTGTTTTGGGTATTTTTAAACAATAAATAGGTTAGCTGTATGATAAATGTGGGAAATATCAAGCAGAGGTTTGATGTTATCACACACACACACACACTCGTAAAATGTTGTAATGCCAGTGAAAAGTAATCACTTTTCAATAATGAGTTATCATTACCAGTTGGATTTTTTTTTATAAATATAAAGAAATATAAATAATAAGCATACTATTTTTCTAAAAAGTACTTATCTCTAACTGTACCGTATCTGAACTTGCCTGTAGCCTAAAACCTTTTAATGTGATACTTTCATTGAAGTCAATAATTATTCCACTTAACAGGTATTGAAGTCTCATTCTATCGAAATGCTTGCCAGTGGAAAATAATGACTTTCATCATCTCTGGCGAAATGTATGTACCCTTTAGGGTTGAGTGCTCTGTTCCATGGAGTTCCATGACTGAGAATGTGTTTCACTATCTTAATATATATTTACCCTCGACACTGATTCACTGACTCTGTCACGCAGTACGTAGGAATTTAAATAGGCATTCTATAATTCTATAATAAATAATAAAAAAAATAAAAAAAATTTTTTGTACAGAAATTCTGTTTTCCCAAATTTTTTTTTACCAATATTTTTTTTTCCAAAATTTTTTTTTTTACAAAATTTTTTTTTTCCACAAATTTTTTTTTTTTCGATAACATTTTTTTTCCATATTTCAACGGGCGCCATAGGCGCATTACAACTTACTAGTTTTAATATGTTCTTCTTCAAGTCGGATGCATGTTCGAGTCCAACGGAACGATGTGGGCCTTTAGTGGGAGTTATGAGTTAGGATATCCCTGAGTTTGCCTTAGCTCAGGCCATTAGCCATAGAATTTTATTTATTTTTGCTAATACGGGATCTATCCGCCAAGGATCTTCAGTTATGTATCTCTGTGTGTCGGTATGTTATGTTTTTAATTTCCAAAATTTAGTCGGCATTTAGTGTTGAACGTGGTCGCAAAGGAGCTTTTTAAAGACTCCAGAAGAACCCACAGTAACATACACCTAGTGTTATTGAACTGGTAGCCAACCACTTTAACTTTCACACCACAGAGTTCAATAGTTGATGGACAAAAAAAAACATTTTAAAAAAAATCTAAAACCATGAATTATGCCCCCCTCCATTCGCCAGAAATCGTTGTCTGCAATTAAATGCTTTTAAGGGCACCGCAAAGTGCCCCCTTCGAAGAACAAAGTGGATTCGTTTGTTGCAACAACCATTCAACGAAATCAAGTGTAACTGTAACTGAAACTAAAAACAGAAATACTTTAAATTGTTTGTCTTTTAGTTTCTCTCCACTTAATTGACTTGCTATGCTTCTTTCTCTCTCTATGGCTTATTCTCCGAGTTCTCCCACTCATTTCACCGTTTCCCAACCGTCAGTGTGGCAAAACTAAGAAAATATTTGATTTTGTTTTTTTTCCCCCTGTTCAAGTTTCCTCCTTTAGTTTCTGTTATTTTTTTTCCATTTGACGTTTTTTTTTTTCTCTAATTACCACTTTGCCTCGATTTTTGTCTTCTTTCAGTCTGTTTTCATATCGGCAAAAGGAATAAAAGGAGGCGAAAACGAGACAACCCACTTTGTTTTCCACCATTTTGAGCACTTAACACAGTTATACATATTTTCTGTGGCATAATTAGTGGTTATGGTAACTCGACAAAAAAAAAAAGAAAAAAAAACAACAAAAAACAGACAAATTTGTTAAAATAAAACCCTTGTAAAATAGTGTAAGTTATTGCAAATACTAGTTTGCCTTTAACATATTGCAGTTGTGGGGAAAAGTTTTAAAAGTTTTAAATTCCTGTGCTTAGCAACACATCGGCTATGAAACTTAAATTTATTGTTTATGATTTAAGGAAAAAAAGAAAATATTTTGCAGTGGGCAAACTGCCCTGTAAAAGCAACAGTAAGGAAATCCTTTACGCAGTTACCGGAAGTAATGAAATCCTATCTACTCGCATACATTTGAGTAGAGATGACAATGAGAATTTGATGACAGACACTGCGAGTGTGCTGAGGATTTGGAAGCAAAATTTATTCAGTTTGTTGGCGGCCGAAGAGTCGTGTGGATGGAAAGTAAACCGCAACCAATAATAGATGATGGTATTGAATGTCCACCCTGTAACCCAGATGTACATCAATTTGATGAACATTGTACATCAATTTTAATGAACATTGTACATCAATTTTAATGAACATTATACATCAATTTGATAAACATTGTACATTAAATTTAATGAACATTATACATCACTTTGATGAACATTGTACATCAATTTGATGAACATTGTACATCAATTTAATGAACATTGTACATCAATTTAATGAACATTGTACATCAATTTAATGAACATTGTACATCAGCACAAATATTAATTTGCGGCGGCCTTTAAAAAGCCATTAATATCTCCTTTTAAGTAGTAGTTAATCAGAAATATGAAAACTTACCGTTGCTGGTTTTTGGGGGGTGGGGGCACCTCCTTGGTATAATCGATGATTTACATCCTTGTTGGGGTAATTTAATTTACAATTTACTTATTTAACAAAATATTTGCTTATTTTCTCTCTCACGATTTCATTGACAATTTTTGTAAATATTTTCTTTGAACTTTTCAACACTAAACCATTTCACATTATTAGACAAAACAAAACTATTTAACACATTGTTTGCTGCTTCTGCTGCTGCTGGCGCTGTTGTTCGTTGACATTAACACTGAAATACTTTTTAGGCGGAATTCTTCAAATTAGAATTATGCAGATTACTTTTGTTTTGTTTTTGTTTCAGAAATATTATAAATATTCACGAAATTCTCACGATTCATATGCAAATGGGAGGATATGTTGAGCGTATCTACAAATTTGCGTGGGTTGTTTGTTGATGAGTTATGCGACAAAAGTGAACATATTTTTTGGAGGAGGAACAATTTTTGAAACATATGTATGTACATATTTTGGAAGAAATTATTGATAGTCATGAATTGTAATTGTGTAAACATGCTGTTGTTGTCTCACTGCTGTCACTGACATTCTTTCGGCAATCATTGCCTAGACGTACTTGAAGTGAACAAATTTATGCAATTGTTGAGAATAATAAAGTGGCGAATAAATAAGATCAGCAACATGACAAAACTGATGAGCTGAGCTGATGTCGTTAGACTACTGGCATGGCCAAACGAGGCAGCCATTCGAATGAAATTATTTTCCATTATTTACCGGAAGGATTGTACTTTCAAATAAAAAAAGAAATTTGAGAAAATATCCAGTAGTTTTTTTTTTTCAAAAAAAAAAAAAGTTATTTGGCGGACCCTGTAGAATTTCATAAGTCCTAAGGGACTGAGACTTTTGTCCGCTTATGAGAGAGATTTAGTATGCGAGACTTTTTCGCCAGCTTCGCAAAAATTCCATTGACAAAAGTGGAAAAGCATTTCTCACCAATAAAGAAAATTGTAGTTTCCTTGACACTTACTGACATCTAGACAGTGCAGCCGAACGAATGTGCCAAAAAACGAATTGGTATGTCTTTGTTCTGGTTTAAAAAAAAAAAGACTTACAGAAATTTGTCAAACATTTAGCAGTCCCGATTTATTTTACATATAGCTGTCAATTAGGCTTTGTTTCCCAAATATACTAATTTTTCACTTTACATTCATAATTTTCGGTAATTTTTAGATTTCCATTTAATGATCAACAGAAAAAAAATCCAACAAAAACGCGTCTAATTGACGCCCACCGCTAGAGGTCAACCGCATTTAAATTGTAGAACGCAGCAACATTCCACATGTTTTTCAGTTGTTTTTTATTTTATTATTATTATTGAGCGAATAATTCTTTGTACGTATTACATTCAAATAAGTGTAAAATATAATTTTTGTTATGCTTCACAAATTTTCATTAATTTCAATTAAAAACAATTTTATGAAAAATGTATTTGCACAAATTTGTTGGAAACATTTATTTAATTTTTTTTTGTTTTCGTTTTTTTTTTTTGCTGGGTCGCTCGCCCCATAAATATGACATTTGAATTAATTAAAACACTCGCGCGCGTATAGCCAAATAAAAGCCGCAACGATCTGATGGAAAATTCACACACTCATAAATTGATTTTGCGTATGATTTGCACCAAAAACAAACAAACAAACAAAAACAAACGACGACGACGTATTGAGTCCGTAGCATGTAACAATAACCGTAACATTGCCTGGGCACACAAACGCAATGCAACGCAGCAGCTTAACAACGTTTACAGTCGCCCAAAAACGGCATCAAGCTGAGCGCCAAAGCATTCGCCGATACGTCACAAGTGCTGTCAACCATATCGAAAAACGAACGAAATTGAAAGTGAACAGGCGACATAAACGTAAACACAAAACGACGTATAAGATTATGTCGGCGGCAACGTCGATGTCGTTGTTTTTGTTGTTGTTTTCTTTCTAAGCCTAAAATATACAAAACAAATTTAGTGTGTCACCAAACACTCCGTCAAAGCCGCCAATACACAGCACCACGACATCGAGCCGAAACGAATATAACATTGGCCACCACACGCCGCCCATCAATTACCCTCCGGCACAATCGAACGAACAACGATTTACGTGTGAGGAGCCCCGAGCTCCAAACAATTGAGCCTCTCTACGCACACACACACACACACACATGCCCACTTACACAGTCAGAATGGTTGGTAGAGCCGACACCGACACCGACAACAACATTGCACTGATGCAGCTACTGCGGGGCTGCTGCAAAAAAGCCGAAAAGTAAACGACCTTTATGGCCATATAAACAACACTCAATTTATGTTGTAGTTGTTGTTGTTGTTATTGTTATTGGTGCTGTTAATAACAACAAATATTCACAATGGGATTTTTGATTTTCATTATGTTTCACTTGCACTTTTAGTGGCACATGCAACAATTTCGGCACAATTGTCTTTTTCTTTTTATTAAACAAAAAAAAGTGGTGTTATTTACACTTCATTTGTCCGATAGATGTGTGTTTTTTCTTCTTCTTCTTGTGTTTATGCTCCTCACTGCCAATGAAAGCAAAACAAAGCCAACACAGTATTTATGTTTTTTTTTTTTTTGTATTATGATTTTATGTTTGTCGGATTGCGTTCCGTTTCCCCACAACCGTTCACATTGAACGCACAATTTCAACTGAAAGTACGCATTGTTGAAATATTTTCATCAGTCAATGAATACTTTCAATGTTCGCTTACAAATGTTTGTTTGGCTGCTGCTGATGTTGTTGTTGTTGCCGGTTGGTTGGTCGGTCGGTCGGCCGGTCGTTTGTTCATTCGGTTTTTGTCTGTTATGACTCTTTTCGGTTCATTACTATGAAACAACCCAGAAAAATTGTGTCGCAACATTGTTGCGCCATTTACAGTGTGGTGGCATGGGCAACATGCGTATATCACTGAGGTAGCATTAATTGAGAGATGCCGGGCAACACACAGCATAATTACAATAGCAACAATGTTGTCAGACTCGAATAGATGGGCTACAATGTTTATGGGATGGCGATAACTTGTTGAGAGAAACTTGGGGCTATAAAGCCAGATTACTTGTTTTTTTTAATGAAAATTGTTGTTTGTGTGTCAACAATCAGCGATTTTTTGGTTAGCCATTATTTTTTTAACATTTTTTTAAAAAAAAAAACATGGTCATATGATGTTAAACAAAAACATAATAAAGGGCCGCCATGTAACGTTTTTTTTAACAAGTGCTTACTTTGTTTTCGTTATTTTCGTTATCGGGCCATGTTGAACGAATTTTTGAAGAGGAGGATATTGGCAACATTTGGTTTCAACAGGACGGCGCTACGAGCCACACAGTCGAAGCTACACTCGATGTTTTGAGCCCTGTTTTTGAAGATCGCATTATCAGCCGCTGAGCTGATGTCGTTAGGCTACTGCATGGCCAGCCGAGGCAGCCGTTTGAATGGAATTATTTTCCATTATTAACCGGAAGGATTGTACAGTCGAGTCCGGTTATAACGAACTCCTAGGGACTCGACAAATTGGTTCGTTATAAGCGAAGTTCGTTATATTTAGAGTAAAATAGGGTAGAAGCAAAACTCTTGGGAAGTAAAAAAATGTTTGTTATAGACGTAAGTCCGTTATAACCGGACTCGACTGTACTTGCAAATGAAAAAAGAAATTTGAGAAAATATCCATTATTTTTTTTGTAGAATTTTCAAAAAAAAAAACCAAAAATTATTTGGCGGACCCTATAGAAAAACTTTAGAGTTTAAAGAGAAAATCCTTTTTTTTTTAAATACATATTTATGTAATGAAATTGTTTTTTTTTTACATGTGAGATAGATAAAATTGAGTGTATCTAATCAGCACACTTGTGGTTAGTCATGTTTTTTTTTTCTTTGGAGAATGTCGCAACAATATACGATGACTGGGGTCATCAATATTTCCTACACATTTTCCTTGTTCCAAAAAAAAAACACTTCTGTTGTTGAGATTGAATTAAATTCATTACGAGATTTATGGGTTTTTTTTTTGTTTGTTGTATTTCCCTTTATTTCTGTTCATGTTCCAGTCAAAAGTCATGAGAGTTCACGTGTCAATTCACGCAACGAAATAATACATCCCGACATGTTCATTACGATTAACACTATTACATGTCGACATTTATAGTTGACAACAAATGAATTTCAGCAGTAGCAACAACAACAACAACAAAAAACGCTTAAATAACATTTAATACACACAGAAGAAAGAAAAAAAAAACATTAATATTTGCATGAATATGGAAAAACGTATCACAAACATGGATGTGCACACACCGACATGCACAAGAAAGACGAATTTTAAAAGGACGTCATACATCCGGAGCAACGGGCAAAAAAGAGCGCGATTAAATGAATAAAAAGCAATCATGAAAACAATTGGCCATTAAAATTATGAATTATATGCTTTATACAAACATTTATGTCCAAATATGTACGTATGTACAATGTACATCCAGCCATTGGCTCGAATGTAAATACATAGCAGACCGGTGAAGGAATTCAACACACGAGCATGAATGCAAAAGAGGCCCTTCAAGGGCCTTATTCAAAATGGATACTCGCTCAAAATGATTAACGAATCGGATGGGCAAATGGCTCGCCATCCGGCTGAAACCCAAGAACCTTCAAGGCCATGACTTCAATCTTCGGCCCAATGGCGTTTCCAGTCGCATTTTCAAAGACAAATTTCCAAATGATGCCATTGCTTCAAAATATTCACACCAAACTGTCACTCTCTGGCCTTCCGATCCCCGGATGCAGCAATATTGCTTGTTCAAATATCCACCGAGATATAAATAAGTTTTTTTTTTTTTTCTAGCAGTCTAAGAAGCGATAACAAAGCGGCTGATAATGTGACTTCACTTAGAACTTTTAAGCAAATAATTTCGGTCAATATTTCCAGCAAGAATGAGCTGTCTTCAAAAGGCCTCCACAACGGCCCCAGTATCCTCTCTAGCCGACTCTAGCCCGTACAAGCGAATATCCATGCACACACGAAAACATACATTGCTACCGTTGGAAAATGGATTTTCCCGCACTCTGGGCACCTGATTGAGCTGTCTAGCCGGCACAAAAAGTATAAAGAACTCATAAAATGTTTTAACCGGCAAAAGTGCTCGGCAGTTCAGAAAGAGAAAAGCAATTAAAATACGCCCAAAAAATAAAATGAGACCACACAATGTCGGTATGTAATTTAAGTTCTTAAATTTAAATGAATTGCAAGATATTTATGCATTATTCGTAAAATAAATGGTTACGGGCTATTCGGAGGAAGCAAGAAAACTGGAAAATTGATTTAAACCATAATTAAAATAATGAATATGAAAATGATAAAAATTGGACGAGACAAATGTAAGTTTCAGCAGGAAACGGAATCGTGTGTCAGCGACAAAATGAAAATGCTAACACAGGCAAATCTCCGGCCCGGGGAATTTCTCTTAACTTGCATTCGCTTTGGCTAAACTCAAAATTGATTCCTGGTAAACGTTAGCCATATGCTTGGCACACAATACGTCTAAATTTCTATTTTCGAACACCAAAATTCACTTTAAATTCTAAATATGCCAGACCAACATTAATGAATCTATTCCAAAAGAACATCATGAAACTGTCAACGACCTGTCAACGGAAAAAGCTGTGAAAACATAAATTAAAACATACGATGGCGCTTATGGCTAAAGGCCAATAAACAACAAAAGCATACCCAGCAACATTTTTGAGAGTCGCTTCCCTACCCACAACAGGTTGTGCACTTAAGCAGTCTACGGATGAGGGATGGAACATTGTAAATTATTTTTTATTTATGTGGAACAGAAAAAGTCAATTTACGGCTTCGCATCCCAGCCACATTTTTGTAGCACATCCAATGAAACGTCCAAAGTAAACTGTTCCACTTTTGCTTACGACATTGAAGATTTTAGATAAAATCAGATTGCAACACTAGAACAGATTCGATGCCCCCCTCTCTTGGCAGTCGAACTGTTTGCTGGGCATTTTAGACAGCAATATTAGATACATTTTCATGTGTCACCGAACAATTTGAGTTTAACTAATTAGTGAAAAACAAAAAACAACAAGAACTTGTTAAAATTGTATTGAAAACATTTGTTTTTCAAAAATATAAAATATGTTTCATATTTTTTTTGCCGATTTTAGGTCGTTTTGTGGTTTTGTCGACATCATTCATGTGTGCTAAAGGCTCGCAATGAAAGGCAATTAATTGGGCAAATCAAATGGCGACAAATTGTATAAATATGAATTTTAAATATAAAAAAAATGGCATTTAATCAATTAGGGTCTTTACACTGATAGAAGTCACCCACATTTCCTACTCAATGATTTTTTTTTTCCCCCGACTGTCTTCATAGGAAGACCGACTGTCTTCAGAGGAAGACCGACTGTCTTCAGAGGAAGACCGACTGTCTTCAGAGGAAGACCGACTGTCTTCAGAGGAAGACCGACTGTCTTCAGAGGAAGACCGACGGTCTTCAGTGGATGATCGACTGTCTACAGAGGAAGATCGACCTTTAGAGAAAGCCCGACTGTCTTCAGTGGAAGACCGACTGTCTTCATAGGAAAACCGACTGTCTTCATAGGAAAACCGACTGTCTGTAGAGGAAGACCGACTGTCGTCAGAGAAAGACCGACTGTCTTCAAAGGAAGACCGACTGTCTTCAAAGGAAGTCCGACTGTCTACAGAGGAAGATCGACTGTTTACAGAAGAAGACCGACAGTCTGCCGACTGTCTTCAGAGAAAACCTTATGAACGTCTTTAGAGGTTGTTAGAAAAAAACCCTTGAAAAATGTTTCATTGAAAGACCACACAAAATTCTTCATAGAATGACTTTCTGGATTTCTGTATAAGAAGTCATTATGACCTTATACAAGACCTTTCACATCTTCTCACAACGAACAAATGGTCTTCACAGACCATTTCTACAAACTCGGAAATATATCATTAATAACAATTGTCACATACTTGTCATTAAATGTGACAACATAATTGCGCGACTCCCCATTTGTTTGGGAGCAATTAAATTTGTGTTAATTGTCTTGTGCAGTTTAATCATAATTTATGAGTTGGTACTGCAAGAAAACTGCATATGTTCCAAGAGCAACCGGAGAACGATAAAAAAAAAACAGGGTCACTTTGCCAACAAGGATATATGGTTGTTAACAAACCATAAATTTAATTAATTGTCATTGCATTATTTTTTGTATCACTTATAATCTCTTTTTCTCATCCCCCTGCCCAAGTTGCACAACTTCAGGTTCTTAATAAAACACCGACTACATAAAACCACAAATTATTTTTAATTGTAGTATAATAAGTTTTTTTTTTCTTCTTCTTTGTATTCTCCACCCTTCCACCTGTTTGTCTCTTGTTACAATTCAGATTTATTTGCAGTTCCCTGGAAGTCAGAGGCTACGGAAGGAAGGTGTTGCACACAGCCACAATCGCCTGCCTGTGTGCGTATTCACATTATCGTATATTAACGTTAATTAAAAAGGGTTTTGTTTCCCATCCCACACAACCTACTATTTGCCTCTGTCAACCCATGTGCTATACATTTCCAGGATAACGCAGCCGTTTTGTATTCACGGTTTAGTTTACAATTCATGTGATACCTTACGTTCATTGTTAGTTGTGGTGCCTTATGGTGTGAACTGGGTGTAACTCTAGAGGCACTTTATTGGGAACATTTTTTATATTATTCACTTTCAGAGCTTTGCCGAATACTGTGTTCTAGTATTTACACATGGTGGTGTAACAAGAATATCATGACTTTACGGATATGAGATTGTTAGTATAGTTGGGACATTTCAGATCTGCGGCTTAGTTTCTCCAGTGGATGTGCTTAAGAAGTTCTTATGGGGACGACCTGAGGAAGGATTTGGATGAGAAAATGGAGATTTCTGCATAAGCCAATATGACAAGTGACGGAAGAGACCATTAAACTATTCTGTTAAGAAGGATTCAACCGGATTCCTTATTTTGAAAACAAAATTAGTTGATTCGACTCATGGGCCACTTACCGATTAGCTGAGTAATCGATTAAGATCTGATTTTTAGAATATAAACATTATTTTTTCGAATATTTTGTAAAAATCAAACCGAGATCAGCGATAATTGGCTAATCTCTATCTGATTCTAATTTGTCACACACCCAATATTTGTTTTCCTACTCTCCAACTGGCTGTTACAATCATGATAAGCCACCAAGGGGTTATCTAAGTTATACCAATGTCTGTATGTGTGTGGGTATCACATTACGATATCTCGTTATATCACATCCTTGTGATAAATTCCATTATTCCCATTAGCAAAAATGTTTGTACATAAGACTCTCTCACACACACACACACACATACAGGCTGTGAGTAAATCAATGTTTGAAATTTGCGTTGCCTATAAACTCACACAGTCGGACAAAGTACACACTCTTATAAACTCTAACCATTTCCCAGCGTATGACTGTAATTCATTTCGAATGGGATGAATATGGTGGGATTTATGTGTGCACGAATAGTGTTCGTTCTCCAGCCACAACACTACTGCATATTACTAAAACTCACGCACACATTCACAAACTATACATGTACGTTCGTGTTCGTGCGTGCGTGTGTGCGTTCGTTTATTGTTTGTGTTGAGTAAATAAATTACAACGAAACATAAAAGTACTCTACACACCCACTGGGCTGTTTGAGGGAATGAGACGATATAAGGATGAGGAGTGCGGAGGAAATGACAGGAATATCTCTTATGAAGTGTTGTCTTATCATTTGATGTTCGTGTGCATATTTGCAATCCGATTAATTTTATATCAGTGATGGGAATTGGTATGTGGGTATGTGTGAGCTATTAAGAAAGTAGAAATGATTATCAACAATTGAAGTACATGCATTACGATGTTATCGGTCGCAGGTGTTCACTTATTCAAGGGCTTGAAAGAGTGTGTGTAGGTGAACAAAGACCTTTTAAGCGGATTAATGTTTAGAGCATTTACATTGGGAATCATGAGATGAACAGATCAATGAGTAAATTTAGATCATCCAATAACTTTCTAACCTAATGAGAAAAACAATAATATAACATAGGGTTATACATTTCGTGGTTACAAAAGTATTGGGCTGGAATTCGACATTTGTCAAACTAAGTTGTTAAACCAATTGTTTTTCTTTTCAGTTGAAAGTCTGACATTGACGAAAATGGTCGCTTAATTAAAACCCACTACAAAAATGGTGATTCTGGCACAGCCACATATCGTGCTTTAAGAGGAGATTATGGTTTAGGGTTATGAAGCACATTTCTCACTCGGTAGGTATGTTAATAAAAAAATTGTCGTATTTGGGGTTCAGAGAATACTCAAGTAATTGAGAAGAGGCCATCCACATCCACAAAAAGTCACTGTTTGGTGCGCTTTGGTCCGAAGGTGTGATGGGATCTTACATCTTTGAAAACGAGGAGGGAACGACTGTCACCGTCAATTCGGAGCGTATGATAACCAGCGTTGCTGTTGATGATACTAAAGTATCAAAATTACACTTTTTTCGTATTTTTTCAAAACTTTCTCTTATGAAAAATAAGCTAACAAATAGACTCAAAGTTCAGACCTGTAATGAGAGACTATCAGCTGTTAATTTGGTAGATACTGATTTAGGAGATTGGAAGCCAAGCCCGGAATTAATTGACAAACTCCGAAAAAAAATTACAAAAAATAATTACCAAGTACATAAGTGCCAAATTTTCATTGACAGTTGTTTTTTAGTTTTAATGTTTATTTAATGTTTTATTGTATTATTATATTTGTTTTTTGTTACTTTACGTGAATTCGTATTTTTTACCTTGTTTTATTGTTGTGCTTACTTTGTACCTAATTTGAAGTATTTTTTAAATAAAAAAATCGTTTTAAAACGTTTTATACTTTTTTTTTTTTTAAAAATGATACCTTTTTTTGGTACTTTTTTTAAAATGATACTTTTTGTGATACTTTTTGAAAAAAGTCAACGGCAACGCTGATGATATCCGACTTTTTTGTTAATTGAAATACTTTGCATTCTCTTTTCCCACAACAACTACTATTCCATGGAATTGCATGTTTAACTGTTGATCAACCTTTGAAATGTTCCAGCAACATTGCTCGCGTAAGGCAATTGTTGACGAAACATTTCGGCCAGTTTGCCCCTAAACACGGCATGCGTCAACATTTGCAATTACTCATGCAAAACATGTTGCCAACGAAATTAGTACAAACCACCTGTTGTGTTTCGCTTGTGAATCTCCCATGAAATTGTGCCTGCGGTAAACGTTATGTTGAAACGCCAAAGTCAACAGCTGAACAATAAGCGGATGGGATTTTATTGCATTTGTTAATCGGATTGCGGCAGGTAGACAGAGTAGACAGAGATTTGCAATAATTACCCTGCGATTACAGGTTGTTCATACAGAAGTTCTGAGGTAAACAGAGCTGTGAATCTGGTGACAATTAGTAAGTTTAATTATTGGCTACTCCATTTATATGAAAATCTAAAGTTGGCTTAAATGAGATTATGTTAATTACAAAAAAAAAAAATTAGTAAACAGGCACAGGAAAATTTTTATATATTTTCTTTTGTATCATATCTTTAAGTTGCAATGATAGCTCCAAAACTCAGTTGTTGTGGTATTCAATGGATGTCTGTTATAGTCCTTACTTAGGGGGGTTCCAACTGAGGCCATCTTATGTCGAAAATAGCTTAAAAGCCCTTTTCTAAAAGTCCTGATCAACGAGCTAATAAATAATCGACCTGACATATGGCCGGACAAGCTTGATTCATTTGGCCTAGTATAATTAGAGGGAAAAATACTTTTATTGTACTCCCGATAGAAATTATTTTCAAGGCAATTTAACCCCTCACTTGTATGGTCTCTTCTTCACTTACGACTTAATTTGCCTATAAATGAATGTGCCAAATGGCAAGATTGTGCATTTAAGTGTTAATAGTGTACTGAGACAACTTCTTCAAAACTCTAAATACTTTATTGGGTTACAAAAAAAAAAAAGCTTTCTTAAACTTTCCATCGGAGTCTTCAATTTGCCACATTTCCTTCAGGTAGTCTACAACAACATGAAATTGGAATAACTCTACGAAGCCACGCTGTTTTGTGAAGCCTACACCAGTCTATGTGTCTACAAATACTTTAGAACACCTTCTTCCATTTTCTATTTACTCACCAACATATGTGAATCATATTAATTAAAAAATACCATGGAACCATGGAAATTATTCCAATGTAGACATGACTCATAGACTCGACTTCTTTTGAAACCATTTGACTCTAAAGTGGAATTCGCTTGAAACATTAATGACAACAAAATTAATTTAAAAAAAAATTAATTTAAAAAACACTTGTTGCGAAAAATATGGCGTAGGTGTTCACTTGCACAAGAACAGTCATTCGATGCGTATAAGCAATACTAAATAAAATAATATCACTCATACGCTTTGGTAGAATATATCAAGTCCTTAGCGCAAAAAAGACGTAAGTGGCATTTTTTTCGATGATGATTTAATGAAATTCGCGCTCTTAATCCCAAAATATTAAAAAATTATATTTACAAAGAAATAGCAAATTCAATTGTATCGTAAGCGTCACACGCCTCTTTTAATAAAATTCGAATAGAATCTTAATCCTAAAATATTAAAATTTATATTTACAAAGAAATAACGAATTCAATTGTATCGTAAGCGTCACACGCCTCTTTTAATGAAATTCGATAGAAAAGTGTCCGGCGCTCTTAATCCCAAAAAATTAAAAATTTATATTTACAAAGCAATAGCAAATTCAATTGTATCGTAAGCGTCACACGTCTCTTTTAATGAAATTCGAGAGAAAAGTATCCGGCGCTCTTAATCCCAAAATATTAAAAATTTATATTTACAAAGAAATAGCAAATTCAATTGTATCGTGCATCACAAACCCCTTGGTTTGACCTCACAGAAAACAAACCTCTCCTTTACAATTTTCTTTTTGGCGCTTACGTCTTTTTCGAGGCAACGACTCGATATGTGTGAGTGCCTCAATTGAACTTTAACGAAATTATTGTATAAACTGGGGAGTACGATTGCACTTCAATTTCTGTTGTTCAAATTACAGCGTTGAGTACAAAAATCTTTAAGAACAACAATGGCATTTGCTTTACTTTAATATATCTCCGAATGTTGTGTCTCTTTAAAAGTCAACTCAATTTTAGGTTCACATTCCAGTCAACTCAATTAAGTGTGAACAACATTTATAACGAATTTTCTCTTTGATATGAAATGGTTCAAGAACTTTTAATTGTTTTATTTGTTTCGTTCCTTCCCTTTTGTAGCCATGTGAGAAATATCATTTTACTTTTATTGTAAAGTTTCATCGTTGCAATTGTTATACGGTTTTCAACACAAACATGAATTCATACCAGAGAACAGTTAAAAATTCGGTCATGTACACCTCACATATGTACATGGACCCAACTGCACCACCATTCATTCCCAAAAATCAAGCAGCAAAACAAAAAACAGAACAGTGCGGCCAACGTACAAATGTGATGCTGGCCACCCATAATTTATGTAACCGAACAAAATAAATAAATACAATTTACACTTGACAAACGATACGCTCTTGGAGCTCATGGGTGGATGTACTGGGATGTCCCTTTTTTAGATATCTAGGAATTTGTTTCACAATCGGTGAGGTTAGATAGACGAGGGTTAGGAAATTGTTAAAATTGAAGGCGCCATAAAATGGATTTTTTTTTATTCATTTGAGATTGTGTTTCATAAGTCGATATCAAAACCCGAAAACCCGCTTCAATTATTGACGATTTGTAAATAACGAACAGATTCCTTTTATGGCAACAGACAGTTAAGCTCAAGGTCACTAGGAATCAAAATGTATACATTTTATTCTAATATTCTAAGGAACACCCTGTTGTCCGCCCATTTTGTCCAAACAAAAGACTTGGTGTTTATCCATCAACAAATATCAGCGACAACATTTTGTGGGTGTAATTTGAGGCTGATGCAGTTCACCAAACAATACAATGGAAAAGTTTAAATTATAACATACACATGGGGTTATTTGAACATATGAGACATTCTATAGAAATACTCAAATAATAAATAATAATAAGACAGCAATTAGCGTTAGTACAAGTGGCCTTCGGGCTGAGATGTTCCTATTGATTCTTCTGCTATTCTATTAAATTCCATAATTTTTAAATATTTTTTTATAATATTTTAAAATCTTTCAATTCTTCAATTCTTCTTCAAAACAGACTGAGAGTCAAACAAAAAAGCTGACTCCGAATAATCGAATATTTCCTGTCCCTTATCATTATTCTTCCGGTCTGTTTAGAAACAGATGATATTATTCTCGAATTATCACCCTGGGAGTTTTCATAATCGGACTGACTGTGTTTATGCCTCCTATTGGTGTGTCTACCCCTTGTCCTTAATGTTTAGACATCAAAAAGTTCCCCATGTACCCTTTCACACACAATGGGGGTTAATCAATATCAGGGCTCATGGTGATTAGATTTGAAAAATTCCACAAATTCTTTTGAAGATATAACTAACTAGTAAGTTGTAATGCGCCTATGGCGCCCGTTGAAATATGGAAAAAAAAATTTTGTTGAAAAAAACAAATTTTTGTGCAAAAAACAAAAATTTGTTGAAAAAAAAAAAAATTTGTAAAAAAAAATTCTCTTGAAAAAAAAAAATTTTGTTGAAAAAAAAAATTTGGTTGAAAAAAAAAAATTTTCTTGAAAAAAAAAATTTTGTTGGAAAAACAATTTTTGTGGAAAAAAAAAATTTTGGTAAAAAAAAATTTGGGGAAAACACAATTTCTGTACAAAAAAAAATATTATTTGTGAAAATATCATTTTCAATATCAATTAGCCAGCATGGGATCAGAGTAGAGAAACTAAACTGCTTACAGCTCCTAAATATGAGAGATTCCCTGAGTTCTTGCTGCTTCTGCGTCTCATGGTCTCATGAGCGGTAGCAGCATCGCCACCGGTAACAGCGGGAGTAACAGCGCCAACACCGGATGCAATGCTGATGATCGGGTCCTTGCCATTGATCCATTCCTAAGCCTTTGCGAACAAAAAGGCTAAGATTCAACCTCAAGACGGTGGTGATTTTGTTCATCAGTGACGGTGATGTTGTCAGCTGTTAGAGGCCAGCTTCTTCGATATGTTTCAAGTTTTGTTTGTATTGTTTCCAGTTGCACTATAAAGGGGATGTCCTTAGTCTTTCATTACATATCATTAGAATGTCTCATATTAGGTACATGTCGCCCGGAGAGTCCGCAACACTTGATCAACAGCAGCAGCACAATTTTAACAACAATAATGAGACAGTTGATGGGGATGACGATGCTGATGATGATGACGACAATGATGGTAGTTATGTTGCTGACACTGTTGATGACAATGACAATGACGTGCATAATGACAACGCTGCTGCCGACGCTGATGACGGCCCCAAATGGCCATGACAATACACCGCTTACATGTGAGATATGGGATCTTTAGAGGGAAGACAACAGTGTCGAATGTCATATCAGCAAGAGCCAATGAGAGAATCGACCACTCATCACCCACAAAAAAAAAAAAAACATTTGCAGAGCAAACACAAAGGAAGCAGCTGCAACTGCAACTGCAACAATATAAAATGTTGTTAATATAACGCAGACAGACGGATATATGTGCATACATTCCGGTCTCTGAAGTTGCAATTTATACACAAACACTGAGGGGAGGCAGACTCAGAGAGTTGACGGTAGAAGACGTTAAACTATTATTGTCGCTGTCAGTGTTGTTGCCAACGACGTTGTTGCCGACGTTGTTGCTGTACATTGCCTTTTAATGTTGGTGACATTAACGTTTATAGCATGAACACTGTCACAGATATTTCTTGGTTTTGTTGCTGTCGTCGAAGGAAAGTGCATTTAATTAAAACTAGGTCGGGGTCTATACGCTGCCAACAACAGCAACAGCAACATTAGCTGCAAATGCTCAGTATACAATGCCAGGCATTGCAATGGCAATTGCAATTTCTGTACAAGCGTTGGTAGTAGTAGTTAGTAGCCAACAACAACAACAACAACCATGACAATTTCAAATATCGTAACATAAAATTTGTGACGTCTTTGGGTGGCAAAGTTGAGCTATTCCACTAGCTCGAATTACCGTCAATTTGTAATTGTGGATGATTGTCATTTCACGGCATAGCAACTAAACGAGATGGTTTCACGGCACAACAACACTAAAAGGGTGCCTTAATAAGTAACGGGGTATTTTAAATAATTTTTGTGTTTTTTTATAAACATGTATTTACTTTTTACGTTCAGTGAAGAAATCAAACAACGAGAGAGTTTCGTTTAAGTTTTAATTATGTTCACAGGTGGCGTATAATTAATATTAATTAAGATGTTTCTCTAAACCCTGTGCGATTCAAAACCCTGTGTGTTCAACTGCAGGTATTTCAAGATGTATGGCTTCATTTGGCAAAGAACACAAAGTGTTCAATTAACAAGAACGGAAGTTTATGAGTGCGCTTAAAATATAAACAAAAAAATATATTATATATTTATAAATATTTATTTATATTTATAAATATTTTATAAATATTTTATAAATATTTATTATACTAGTAAGTTGTAATGCGCCTATGGCGCCCGTTAATTTGCTTGAGAAAGTATTTGTTACTTAATTTTAAAAATTTTGTAAAAAATATTTTGAGAAAACTATTTTGTAAAAGAAAATTTCAAAAAAAAATAAAATTTGTGGAAAAAAAATTTTGTTGAAAAAAAAATTTTTTGCGGAAAAAAAAAATTTTCTTGAAAAAAAAAAATTTTGTGGAAAAAAAAAAATTTCTTGAAAAAAAAAATTTGGAAAAAACAAATTTTTGTAAAAAAAAAAATTTGTAAGAAAAATAAATTTTGGAAAAAAAATGTTTGTAAAAAAAAAATTTGTAAGAAAAAAAAATTTTGGAAAAAAAAAATTTTGGTAAAAAAAAAATTTGGGGAAAACACAATTTCTGTACAAAAAAAATATTATTTTTTTTATTATTATTATTTATAGAATTATTATAGAATGCCTATTTAAATTCCTACGTACTGCGTGACAGAGTCAGTGAATCAGGGAATCAGTGTATCAGTGAATCAGTGTCGAGGGTAAATATATATTAAGATATTTGGAATTTTTTTTGTGGAAAAAATGCTGGCGAGATAATTTTCCCCGTCCTATCCCACATCGGACAATTTTCATTCTTTATACTGGGAAGGGCATATCATTTACTCTCCGAAACATATTTGATATTCGGTTTTTACCAATATATTCTTAATATCAAAATCCCCATTTAGTGGGACACAGTTTAGCCAATAATTACCTTTGAATCGGTTAGACTGTAAATCTCAGCGAAGTTTGTCTATGAGAAATTCCAACAAACACATAATTGCCCTGAGATCTATTTTATATTTGAGCTTTTCAACGCAGTAGCACATCATTAATGATTACACTAACTTCAAATTAATATAACGTCCTTATGCATTGTCGCATTTTCTGCTTATCCCCCCCCAAGTTTCAATTCACCAGCATCTTTATGCGAAAAAAAGTAAATCCTCATTTGCCATCATTAATTTTAAAGTCCAAACAAATGACAATCTTCCAATATTTTGTCCTTATGCGGAAGGACTATGTCCCAACAAAATATCCTTGCTGCAAAGAAAATAAAAACTAAAATCACTTCATTACTTAAATCCGGCGACCAACTAAACGATGACGAGCATTTTATCACATTCTGTGTGAGAAAATCCCTGTTTTGGAGGGGAAATTGATTTACAAAAAAGCCAAAAATTTCAATTTATATTTTTTTCATCTTCGCTATCTTTAAGCTGGCTCCCCCAAACGAAACGCTTATCTGCGTATGTGTACTGGAGTATCCTTTTATGTTTTGTTTGGAAAGCGTAATAGAAAAATGTTTCGAAAACGAATCGAAAACAAAATATTCACACATTTTATCTAAACTCTATGGATTTGGAACGTTTTTAAACACTTTATTCTCTTCCAATTTTCCCGTTCGATGCAAAGCAGACATGGCCACGACAAATCAGCAGCAGCAGTTACAGGAACAAGGGAACCGGGAACAGGATGATAATGCAGTGACTAGAGGTTGTGTCTGTTCTCCCTTTGGTTGTTTCGCCGGATTCGTCGATGTGGGCTCCCTCATCGTATTAATACTTAGAGCAACAGTACTTTATACATTTTACACGCTGTTATGCAAATTCCAATAGATTGTTGTCTGTACACAGATGTGTGTGTGTGTGCGTGTACGTCTAGTGGTGTGAGTTTATAGCTGTGCACAGATGGAACCCAAGAGCAGTGAAGAAGGCATGTAAGGCCTTTATTCTGAACGATTCATTGAGAATTTGTGAGATTTTCTGCTTTAGAAGTACTTTTTTAGTAAAAACATAAACAAGTCATGTTTATCATTGTCCAAATAAACATTATGATCTTAAACAATGCCTGGCGTCAAGAAACTAACGGAAAACATCCAAGGATGTCATAAGAAGGAGAAAGTCTTTATGGAGAAACTACCGAAGGAGGAAACTACCATTAAGGTCTTAAAGAAAGCCTGTTTTCGATAATCTAACTAAAAATATCCAAGGATGTCATGAGAAGAAGAAAGTCATTATGGAGAAACTAGCGAAGGAGTTAACTATTATGGTCTTAAAAAAGCCTGTTTTCGATAATCTAACTAAAAATATCCAACGAAAAGTCTTTATGTAGAAACTACCGAAGGAGTTAACTTAGTAAATCTTCAAAATGCAACATAAGACGGCTTTCCACAAAAGTCCTTCCCTAGGTGGTATTTAAAAAATAACCTAAAGCACATGTTCTCCGGAAATACCTTCTTAGGGACATATGCTTCCTTCTACCAATGATCAAGTCCTTAGGCGTCCTTAAATAAAGTTCGTACTGACAAAGTCTCCATAGGACTTCTTCCCGAGAATAGATAAATAATCTTACTGAGAATCTAATGAAGCTTTTACCGAAGAATTTTCAAAGAAAATCTTGATGAAGGACTTCAAGATAACCTCAACAATAGTCCGTCAAAATGGCAGAATATATGGCTTTCGAGGAGCTGAATTTTTCGTGGTACGGGGTTTATCCCTGAAACTGGTAGTAGTAATATTCACTCGGTTACATCCAAATACCCTGGATCACGAAATTCAGAGTTCAAAGAGAGCGTATTTCAGAGTGTCACTTACAGATCTCTCAGAGTCTGACTAACTCCGTGCGCTTGCAATGATTGCCTGAAAAAATCAAACCGAAGTTTATTAAAATTTAGAGCGCTTGAAAGTCGTTTAGCAATCACTTGGGAAATTCAATTGGCTTTTCTTTCTCTTACACTGGGAATAACGTGAGATCTGATGACAAGAGACTTGAACTACCCGCACTGTAAAGGCCATCTTTTAAAGGCATACCGCCTCTGTGCCCACCATGTTTGGGCTTGTATGCTACGGTCTGTCTATGATCCCTGTTGCTCATGCCATGGCATGTTTTGCATTTATGCGTTGCAACATTTGCTCCAGTTTTTCTGGGTTCGCCGTGTGCCGTTTGCCATTGTACGTACGCGTTTTGCATGGCATCAATGCTTTTCCTATCGCCAGCGTTTAGCGCAGCTATGCGCTTCCTTTCATTCTATCTGGTTTTTTCTAAGGAGATATTCGATATTGTTTGGCATGTGGTGGCTAGGGTTTGGGGGGTGGTGGGCGGTGGGCGGTGTTTTGGTATGTGTGTGTGTGCCTTCAAATAGATTTACCATCTAAAGAGCCAAAGCAAACCAATCACTGAGTGTATTGTCATTGAAATTCCCTGTGTGAGGTTTGTTTTCTACTCAATTATTTCTGTTCGGCTTCCTTCGATGTTGGCGAGTTTACTTGTTTTTTTTTTGTTTTGTTTTGTTTGTTTTGCTCTGTTCCCTTGTCATTTCAATGTGTTTGTTGGTTTTTTTGTAATCATTTTGGATTAAAACGACCAATACGCTTTGTACTCTACGGCAGAGTGAGTAACTATGGACTTTATGGAAAATGTAGTCGGATGAAATAAATTATTACTGAGGACTTTTGGACAAGCCAGGTTTTTGACATGTCATCGACTTCGATCAAACCGAGCAAAATTATATTTATCAAAAGACTTCAATGTCATTTAATGCAATTTTCAAATCTTAGATCTTTTGGGTTTTTACAGATATGAGATATGAATATGAACCTCTAGTTTCCATGAACTACCTGAACTTGAACTACCCGCACTCTCAACAGACAAGAGGTCTGCCGTCTGAACTCTCACTTGGAGAGAGAGAGAGGAAGAGATAAGGTTTTCTAGGTTTTTCCAGAGCCTTCTCTGGAGATTTCTTTCTCATTAGTAAACATCCAACATTTGTTTTAATGTGCAAAGCTGGTTTTTCTCTAGACTCCTTAACATGTAGAGCGCTTGAAAGTCGTTTAACAACCACTTGGCAAATTCAATTGGCTTTTCTTTTACACTCAATGACATTTGATTTGTTGCCTTAAGCTCAACATGTGCCCTACGACAAGCACAATCACTTGTCATACACAATCACACTAAGTGACACTGATACTTTCACACACACACACATACACTGAGTCCCACTTTCTATGCACGCATGCAGTAAAAGTTTTAGATTTTGCATAAATTTTATTAAAATCAGCTTTTATCCTTTTTGTTCATCTTGGCTTTCTCTACCGCTCTCGCTCTCTTTCTCTATTTTTTTTAACTTTCCTCTTATCACCATAACTCACGATAGTTTAGCGGAGCTATGTAGGTGTGTTCGTAGGACCAACTACACCAATCAACAATTAATAGCGCATGGAACATTTTTAGGTTTGCTTTCTGTTTAACGAAGGGGGGGAAAAAAGACACAAAGGTGGTGCGTTTTTATTCCTGTTGCATTTCACACACAGCCATACAGCTGAATGAATATGTGTGTCAATGGTTTCATGGCGGAGGTTTTTTCTATATTTTTTTTTTTTATTTAATTGGATTAAACAAACGTATACAAGTAAACAAAGTGAAAAGTGTAAAGGGTAGAAGGTGCAGAGAGCAGTATGCAAATTAATTTAATGGAATCATGGCAAAGCTGGGGATATCTGAAAACAGTATCAGCGGCTAACCCTTTTTGTTTCGTTAAATTAGCAATGGGGTGGGGGGGTCTTCAACAAAACACTGTAAACTGTTTGAATGATTTAAACAAATGCAAACGGAGTGAAATTAAATAAGCCAAAATATTTATGAATTCATACATCGGCGAGTGATTGGGCAAAAAGTTACCCAGTAAAAAGATTTAAATCGATTAAAATAACTATTTTGTAAAGGAGAATTCAATCGAATTGAGACGATAGCAGTGGAACATTTGAGCCGCATAGAGTAAAAGTGGTCGCACAGCCCACAAAATTGCGGAGATTATTGTCTTCGAGCATTCTCCTTTGTTGGAAATAAATCTGACATTTCTACATGGTCCAATTTAAATAAATTTCCCCAAAGACGAGAGAATTGCTTTTGAGGTTAAGACTGGAAGATTAAGGTGGATCGGAATGAAATTTCATTGACTTCGAATAAGTCACATGTGAATGAAAAATGGATTTCGAAACATTTTTCAAATTTCCCCTCACTCTCTGGAAAAGCTCCATAGCGATATCGATGCGGTCAGGTCAGGTTTGTTGGATTAATTTCATATTCTTAAACATGCATTTGTTATGGCACAACAAATGAAAACTCATACACTGGGATAAGTCTCGTAAAGCTGTTTTTTTTTTTTAAACCCCAACTCCTACAAGCAGTCGGAACTACTTTAAATGTGACGCCATTTCGACTCCGCTAATCTCAGTGTGACACTTAACAACGACTCAATTATAGATAACATCAGCGATTTGTATCGGGAAACGAACAAACCGAATTTTCCCACCGACCCTCATGAAGCCTAACACAGAAAATGTGTTTCTAAAAAATCACACACTGAAACATAAATCACCATTTGTGGGGGCCCAGGACGAAAGATGCCGGCCATCATGATAAATTTACTGAAATGTAAAAAATAGAAAGCCCATCCAAAGCAAATCACTTTCCCATAAAGCCGCAAAGCAAAGGAAAGAAAACAACATTTAATCGTATGTAAATGTAGTCCATTGTATAAAGTTGTCCTCCCCTTTTGCCTGGTTTGGGAAAGGTTTAAGCCATTTTGTTGTCATTTGTTACGAAATGCCTGACATTTGTTCGTCGTTTTCGGTGTTAAGTGTTTTTGTGGTCTGTAGTTCCGTATTGTCATTGTCCGTTACGATTGTTTTTCCCAGGCGTGTGTGTGTGTGTGTGTTTGACATTTCCCCCGCCGCTCACATTAATTTAATTACGTTTCATGTGGAATTTGATTTATATCCAGGGGAGTGATTTATAATGGCATTTCCATGCGTTGTCCATGGTTACAAATCTGTTTGAAACATTAAGTTTTCCCTTGATTAATGTTCGTCAGTGTTTTCATTTCATTTCCTCTTCGCTATTTCCGTTTCCCATTCTTCTCTACTTATGAATATTCAATAATTGTGTCCGCCTTTCTGATATTCCATGAATATTTTATTATTGATTTCAGCAGCGAGAAATTATTGAAAACCGAGTGGTGATGACGGATGGACTTGCTAGCTAATTACACATTTGGTTGATTCAGGATATTGAGGTAGTTTGCCTATGCCTATGGGTGGGCAAATCCGCCCCCTTTGTAAGGTGCAGATAATATTACCAAAAGGGTATAAAAAAAGGTACAAAAAACAAATTTTTGGCAAACAACAAGTGGAAATGAGTTAGTGATGGGACGAAAAAGGGGTCAAAAAGTACCAAAACGGGATGAAAAATGGACAAGAAGAGAAAAAAATAAAAAACAACAACTGGATAAAAAAAAGGTAGACAAAAGGATAAAAAAAAGTAAAACTAATTTTTGGTAACAACAGGTGGAATTGAGTAAGAGATGGGACGAAAAGGGGGCCAGAAAGTACCAAAACGGGATAAAAAATGGACAAGAAGAGGAAAATAATAAAAAACAACAACCTGATAAAAATTACCGAAGGGGGATAAAAAAATGTAGAAAAAAGGAAAAAAAAAAAGTAAAACTAATTTTTGGTAACAACAGGTGGAAACGAATTAAATATGGGACGAAAAAGGGGCCACAAAGTACCAAAACGGGATAAAAAATGGACAAGAAGAGAAAAAAATAAAAAACAACAACTGGATAAAAAAGGTAGAAAAAAGGAAAAATAAAAGTAAAACTAATTTTTGGTAACAACAGGTGGAAACGAGTTAAATATGGGACGAAAAAGGGGCCAAAAAGTACCAAAACGGAATAAAAAATGGGAACAAAATCCAAACAACTTGTTGGCCACAATAACTGGATAAAATTACCAAAAGGGGATAAAAAAGATACAAAAGGGAAAAAAATAAAAAAAAAAAGTAAAACTACTTTTTGGTAACAACAGGTGAAAAGGAGTTAAATATGGGACGAAAAAGTGGCCAAAAAGTACCACAACGGGACAAAAATCGGAAAAAAAAATGTGAAACCACTTTTTGCCAACAACAACTGGATAATATTACCAAAAGGGGATAAAAAAAGGTACAATAAGGGGAGAAAAAAAAACAAACAAAAAATAAAACAATTTTTTGGCAACAGGTGGGAATTAGTTAGAAATGTGACGAATATGGGCTAAAACGTACCAAAACGGGATAAAAGTCGACGAAATGGGAAAAAATAAAAAATGGGAAACATTTTTTTGGCAACAACAACTGGGTTATATTACCAAAAGGGGAAAAAGTAAAACAATTTTTTGGCAGCAGGTGAGAATTATTTAGAGATGGGACGAAAATGGGGATAAAACGTACCAAAACGGGACAAAAAAGGGGAGGGCATGTGAAATAACTTTTTGGCAACTACAAGTGGATAATATTACCAAAACGGGATAAAAAAAAGGAACAAAATGGTAAACAAAAAAGTGAAGCAGCAGTTGGAAATGAATTACAGATGGGAAGATGGGCCTAAAACGTACCAAAACGGGATAAAAAATGGACAAAAAGGGGTAAAAATAAAAACGATGAAACAAAACGGAATAAAAAAGGTTCAAAAGGGGGAAAATAAAAATGTGTTAAAATAGAAATTGTAATCGATAGCAATGCATTTTTAAAATTAAAATCTAGCGCCATCTCCAATCTCTGTATTATTAGGACGGCCCATTTACTCCTGAGGGACTATTGTAAGACTTTTTTGACTTTAAGAATGGCGAAATAACTGTGCCATAAACAGGTTCTAACAATTAAATTAAAATAAAATAAAAAATAAGTAGGGAAAAACATTTTTTTTGTTGTATTTATCAATAGTTTTTAGGGAAATTATTGCCGTACTAGTAAGTTGTAATGCGCCTATGGCGCCCGTTGAAATATGGAAAAAAAATTGTGTAGAAAAAAAAAAATTTTGTGGAAAAAAAATTTTTTTGTTAAAAAAAAAAATTTTGTTGGAAAAAAAATTTTATTGGAAAAAAAAAAATTTTCTGGAAAAAAAAATTATGCTGAAAAAAAAAATTTGTAAAAAAAAAAATGTAAAAAAAAAATGTAAAAAAAAAAAAATGTTGGTAAAAAAAATTTGGGGAAAACACAATTTCTGTACAAAAAAAAATTATTATTTTTTTTATTATTATTATTTATAGAAAATTATAGAATGCCTATTTAAATTCCTACGTACTGCGTGACAGAGTCAGTGAATCAGTGTCGAGGGTAAATATTTATTAAGATTCTGGAAATCCTACTAATGTGATCCTAATCACTGTTGCCCTCCGAAAGGAAAAAGTTTGTTTAGAATTTAAAATCACATAAAATTTTTTTGTTAAAAAAAAAAATTTTGTTGGAAAAAAAATTTTATTGGAAAAAAAAAAATTTTCTGGAAAAAAAAATTATGCTGAAAAAAAAAATTTGTAAAAAAAAAAATGTAAAAAAAAAAATGTAAAAAAAAAAAATGTTGGTAAAAAAAATTTGGGGAAAACACAATTTCTGTACAAAAAAAAATTATTATTTTTTTTATTATTATTATTTATAGAAAATTATAGAATGCCTATTTAAATTCCTACGTACTGCGTGACAGAGTCAGTGAATCAGTGTCGAGGGTAAATATTTATTAAGATTCTGGAAATCCTACTAATGTGATCCTAATCACTGTTGCCCTCCGAAAGGAAAAAGTTTGTTTAGAATTTAAAATCACATAAAAGTATGTCATATCCTCTCATAACTGTTTGCTTTATATTCAATTTGTTTGTGAATTTCTACATTACATGAATCGCAGTGTTTCATGACCTTGTCACACCCTTGTCATGCCTATCAGTTACAACATACAGAATTATTCTAGCCAAACATTCCTGTGATCTGAGACTTTTGGTCATCATTGAGTTGCTTATAAACCGTAGACATTCCATTAAAAGTATAAATGTTGAAAATATGATAAGGCTGTTGTGTTGAAACACGGCTCCTAGGCAAAAATGACAAATTAACTGTCATTTATCACAAATAAAAGTCAAAGCTGTGGAAAGACTGTTCACAGCCAGCCTCTCTGTGGCATGAAAACCGGGCAATGCCAACACACAAATTATGACAATGTTGTAAGGACGACATACTAAAGAAGTGAACTGCAGAATAAAATAAATTGTAGCACTCAATGCCAGCGAGACTAAAACGAAACGGAAACTTTGAACATATTATCATTGGCTGGCTCATTGGCATACCAAAGGACATTTCTAAACGTTGAGGGGGAAAAACAAAAAGAATCACCGAAAACAATGACCCTTATCTTATCGGTTTGTTTTTACTTTTCAGCCAACACAAAAACTCAGTTGTGACAGATTTTCATGGAAAATATTTTGAATTCATTTTGAATAAAATACAAAAGGAAAAAAAACACACACACACAAACTGTCATAAACTGCAGCAACTTTGTAACATTTGAAGTTTTCTTTCGATTTCGGTCTTCTCAATTTCGTTTCGTATTTATTGACCATTGTCGCAAAAGGACCCAAAACAACAACAACAACAAAAAGCCATCACTGAATAAATCTCCAACTATTTCCTTTTTTGTGTGCATTTTAGTTTCGCTCTGGAGAAAGCTAAAAAAAAAATATTGAAATTTTGCTGTGTATAAAATAAATATTATTATGATATTTGTGAACTTTTATGACATTTGGCATTTATCAATAGCTGCCATGCAGTTTTTTTTTTATGGAGTTTTCTCTTTTTGGTCTGTCTTCACTTTAGAGAAAAACATGACACAAAGTTTTGTGAGACCATAAAATTTAGATTTCCACAGAAATTCATAGACAAACTACGGGGAGGGGGGGCTACAAAGTTCAAGGAACTCGAATTGTTTTCCTATCACAGTCAGTGCCACTGACAACGAAGCTTTGGCAAAACATGCACTGCACAAATATGGATGACAATCTGAAAATAGTGGATTGCATTGGGATCGAATAATCTGACTGCTCGAGGCCTTGCCTATGGATCCGAGCTCATGAAATTATTTAAAATTCGTAAGGAAATTTCCTTTAAATCGATTTAGTTGGAAAGGTTTAATGTTTACGTTCGGAATTCTCTAAATTTCAACCGTAGCGTAAAATTATTGAGTATTGAAAAAAAGTATTAATGGATCCTAGTCTGAAATTCGTAGAATATGAATTCATTAAATTGAGCCCATATTTATAAAACTTTATTTAGGGATTAAGTTCAATTTTCCTTTACAACAACACACTTTAAATGTTTTTAAATATGGCGGGATAGTCTTCCATTTTCTATCATTTCTCATACAAGATAATTGTAGCAACCTAAGAGAGGAAGCTTTATATGGGCTCATTAGTCAATACTTTCTAATTACCACAAAAATGTTTCCACATCAATTATTCACCGACCAGTCCGACTGATATTACAAAAATAAAATTTAATATTACATTCCTCCCACACCCCCTCAACCGAAATACTCGTATGCGCCCGTAAAGTCATCATGCTCATTCCATCAAATGGAAATTGACATATAGAGTTACAAAGTCAAATTACCACTTGTGTCAGACAAATTCTCGGGGACGAGTAGTTTCTGTTCAGTACAGTGATTTTCATTCAATAGCGTCAGTAGTCAGACACATACACACGTGTAAATACACATACATTTTATATTACAAACACAAAGCCAGAGACAGAGACACATTTGCTACAAGTCCCAGTGAAATAAAGTAAAAGTTTCCCATTTTTACAAAAATTCTATAGGGTGACCTGTATGACTACAAGACAAGAAAACTAATGACTCTGAACAAACTTGAAATAAGCGAACACATGGGCGTCCTAACGGGGCACTCGATACTGAAGGCACATCTGTGTGGCATTGGACGCGCCTAATCAAAACTGGTGCGAGGCGTATATAGAGGCCATAGAAATAAGGGAACACATTCTCTGCGACACATTTACTGCAAGGCCCAGTGAAATAACGTAAAAGTTTGTCATTTCAAACAAATGTTAACCCTGGATGAATACAAATTATGGAAGCTAATAGTCATGGTACAATAAACAAGGTAAGGCCAAGCAATCAGCTGATTTACAATTTTTTCTCGCAGCACTCTAAATTGTCAAAGTTGACATTCGATGTTTTTGTTTACATTCAGGCAACTGTTGAAATTTCAAAAAACGTTTATTCAAATTATTGAAATTATTATTGTACCATGATATTTTGTATCAAATATTTACAACAATAACAAAAATTACTTGTCAGTAACTTTATTTTATATTCTTGACATATACAACTTTGACAATATAGAGTACCAGAGTTGTATCTGATTATTTGTTGTTGGGCTAATGACCTTACCTTGATTATTGTACCATGCTAATAGTGTTGATATTGATTCCCAAATAGATTATGGGATGAAGCGAATGAATGAAGTATGAAGAAGTATTCCATTGCCTTTAGCAGACTTTCTATTTCTATTATCATTTCCTTTAGCAGACTTTTATTTCTATTGTCATTCTCTTTAGCAGACTTTCTAGTTCTATTGTCATTCTCTTTAGCAAACTTTCTATTTCTATTTCTATTATCATTTTCTTTAGCAGACTTTCTATTTCTATTGTCATTTTCTTTAGAAGACTTTCTATTTCTATTATCATTCTCTTTAGCAGACTTTCCAGTTCTGTTATCATTCACTTTAGCAGACTTTCTATTTCTATTATCATTCTCTTTAGCAGACTTTCTATTTCTATTATCATTTTCTTTAGCAGACTTTCTATTTCTATTGTCATTCTCTTTAGCAGACTTTCTATTTCTGTTATCATTCTCTTTAGCAGACTTTCCACTAATATTGCCTTTACCAGACTTTTTATTTCCTTTATCAGACTTTCTACTGCTATCACCATTGCCTTTACCAGTCTTTCTATACCAGCCCCAATATTGATTCATCTTCCCCTTTAATATTGACTTTAAAATGTTTACACTTTCTCACATACACCACAAACTAAAAACCAACACCATTGTAGTGTATTCAAACAAATTTCAAATTAAAAGGTACACGTGCTTTTAAGTAGCCCAACTCCCCGCCACCGTTGCCAACGTTCGTCTCCTACGAATCATTTTCATCGATTCTCTGCTATTCATAAATATTTGCATATTATCTTTGGAAGACTTTTCATTGTTATTGCTACAGCTGTTAGTGTGTGTGTGTGTATCTTTCATACCATTGCAAAAAAAAAAAAAGGAAGTGGGTTCAGTTTGTTGTCCTGGATTTTTTTTTGTCATTTCTTTTATAGTTTTGTTTATCCTCTGATCGCCAATGGAAGAGAAGAATTTTCCCTTTTCCCAGCAAGTGTCTGCGCTTTACTCAGTCCCAATGCAAAACACTCTTTCCATTCGGTTCAGTTCGATTTGGATTTGGATCAGTTGGTTTGAGTTTTGTTTCGTTACGCTTTTATGTGGCACGTGAAACGTGACAAATTTCCAACTTATGATTTGCATATGTTGTACATGCAAATATTTGTTTGCCACGTCCAAATAAAAAGCAATCGAGGGAGAGAGATCGAGAGAGACTGAAAGAAATAAGAAATATGATTCAATTTGCATATATTTGTTTTCATTCAGTTTCAGTTACTTACATTGCATTCACATGTCTCTGCTCGTCCATACACATGTACATACAAATTCATATAGTTATGATTCTTTAAGAAGCTCTATCTAAATATCTGCATACATATCTCGGCATGATAGATGGTCTGCTTGCTTGCTTTGTTCAGAAATATTTATCAATTATTTTGTAGTTTGTCTGAGGTCTTCTCCTTCTCCTGCTCTGATCCTTTCGCATCCTTTTGCATCGGCCAGCGGTGGGAGAAATGTATGGAATTTATGGTCTGTAGTTTTTGTCACAAAATTATGGGGAATTTGAATTATGATAGTGATGGTGATAGTGGTATTCCAAGCTGAGTATAGAATGACTTTATGTTGATTTAATGATTTTTTTCTGGGGATTTTTATGTGTTGACCATAAAATTTAGTGCCGGTCTTGTTGGGGCGAAATTGCATATTTAGCCACTAGAATGTAGACAACAGTTTATGTCGCTTGCTGGCTTTAATGGGAAATCAGGTGCATTCAACTCATATTAAATCTAAGTTGGCTGTAGAACTTTCAAGCAGCTTTAGTAAACTTTGATAGGAAAAATGTGAGAAATTTGTTTTTGTTATTTTCACACATTTTTCTTAACAAAAGTTTAATAAAGCTGTTATAAATTCTTGTGAATACGAATTAAGCCGCGTGTTTATAAAAATTGAAAACAGCTTTAAAAACCTATGATAAAAAAATTTTAGAAAATTGTTTTTGTTATTTTCGTAAATTTTTCTTAACAAAAATTTAATAAATTCTTGTGAATACGAATTAAGCCGCGTGTTTATAAAAATTGAAAACAGCTTTAAAAACCTATGATAAAAAAATTTTAGAAAATTGTTTTTGTTATTTTCGTAAATTTTTCTTAACAAAAATTTAATAAATTCTTGTGAATACGAATTAAGCCGCGTGTTTATAAAAATTGAAAACAGCTTTAAAAACCTATGATAAAAAAATTTTAGAAAATTGTTTTTGTTATTTTCACAAATTTTTCTTAACAAAAGTTCAATAAAGCTGTTATGAATTCTTATGAATTCGGTGGTAAGGGTTTGTTTCTTAAGCTTACAAATTAACCCCCGAATTCATACAAATTTAAAGTAAAAGCTATTCTATAAGAAATATGTGTGATAATTGTTTTTTTATTTTCGCATAATTTTCCTAAGAAATGTTTATAAAGCTGTTTTAAATTTGTATGAATATGTGGGTAAATATTTAACAGAATGCCCGTCGCATCACAACTAAATCCCATTGGCAATCCTTTGCTCTCAGTACTTTAATCTGTTGGCCTTATTTGTGATGCCATCCAAATGACCATTCACAGTTTTTAATTAAAATCATAAAATCTTTGAAAATAATTCTCAAAAAAATGCGAAATTCTAAGCAATTAAACCACATGTCTGATCGAAATCATCCGGCAGCTTCTCCACTACGCATTGTCAAAGGATAAGACAGCAAATGTTATTTAAACAAATGTAAGACTGGTTTAATCTTTTAAAGCAGCCACTCACTCACTACCCGTCGCATTGCCAACATCTCATGAGTTCACTAAACTTTAATTAAAACGAATGTCACAAACATGAAGAGAAATATGTAACACAAACCGAACCGAACTGAAGTGAACAGAACAAAAAACCAAACCAAACACTTTTGCTAATAAAATTCGGTTGCGGTTTAACAGCACAAATTAAAATTACCCTCCTCGAAAAGGACATCCCCAAAAAATGAAGAAGAAAAAACTTAAGGGAAAACTGTAATTTTTCACAGACAACGACAACGACGACAACAAGAACAGCTCATCAAACACATTGGCCATCAAATGGAACGTGGTTAAGTGGCTGAATTGCATTGTTCTGCAGACAGACGAGGGGGAGGGGGGGGACGATGAATGTCGGATAATGGCTTACAGACGACCAAGAGGAGGATATAATCAAAAATTAATTGTAACAGAATTTGCCTGAGTGCGGTTGTGTGGCAACATTATGAGAAAGCTTCGAAAAAAATGTTTGCCAGATTTAAATGATTTGGAAAAATGGTTTTCATTTAAAGAGAGAGAGAGACTTATTACGAATCTTGCGATAATGCAATTTAAAATGTTCTTTAAGTTTTTCGTTTCATACACGAAGGCAACGCCCGTAGACGTAGACATTCATAAACATGATTAAAATCCTTTCAACGGAAATAGCCAAGGTATGAGCATAATTCTTGGCGTTAATGTTTAAAACTGAAATGTGAGCAAAGAAAAATAATGTATTCTATAGTTTTCAGACAAATTTAAAAATTGGGAATTACGAAAAAAAATACTTCCCCGTTATTCATAAAAATTAAAAAAAAAAAAACGTTGTAAAGAAAAATGTGTGAACATTTTTCTTAAAGGTTTTTTTTAATTTGTATGAATACGGGGGTTAAATATTAGGAGAAAATGAAAAAAAAAAATAAAATTTTAAGAGAAAATTTTAGAAAACGACATTTGATATACGATTTAGAGTTTAAATGGTCACTTACCTCAGGGTCGCCTTGAGCCAAACAAATATCCTTTTTCTCAATGTAAAATCATGGTATTTGGTTATCCAAAAGTTTGAGCTGACCACCAATTGCAGAATGAGCCGGCTTTAAGCAGCCGCTCTCGGTCAGTGAGTATCAAAAATTATGTTTGGCAGCATTTCCCCGTCATACTTTGTTCCATCACATCTTGCTAATTTTGGCTTCCATCAGAGAATTCAGCTGCAAAATATTAAAAGAAAGGAAATTAAAATTTTCTTCTATGGATATCACAAGAATAAAACAAGGTTGTCTGTTTTTAAAAAAGTGGAACCTACTTGACCAGTGAAAAAAATGTTAAAAAATTAAAAAAAAAAATAAAATTTTTATTTTTTAAAAATGTTAAAAAAAAAATTAAGAATGTCCCAAATAAAGCGAAAAAAATAAATATTTTGGTAGAGAAGGCCGGAGGCAAATTGACCAGTTAAAAAATGATATAAAAAAAAGGTTTAAAAAAAAAGTTAAAAATTTTTTTTTAAAAAAATGTTAAAAAAATTAAGAATGTCCCAAATAAAGAGAAAAAAAATAAAAAAAAAATTTTAAAGAAAAAAAATGATATAAAAAAAAGGTTAAAAAAAAGTTAAAAAATTTTTTTTAAAAAAAATTGAGAACGTCCCAAATAAAGAGAAAAAAATAAATATTTTAGAAAGGAAGGCCGGAGGCAACTTGACCAGTTAAAAAAAAAATTGTTAAAAAAAAATTTTTTTAAACATTTTTTAAAGAAAAAAAATTATATAAAAAAAGGTTAAAAAAAAATTTAAAAAAAATTTTTAAAACAATTTTAAAAAAATTGATAATGTCCCAAATAAAGACAAAAAAATAAAAAAAAAATTTTAAACATTTTTTAAAGAAAAAAAATGATATAAAAAAAGGTTAAAAAAGTCCAAAATTTTTTTTTAAAAACATTTTAAAAACAAATTAAGATTGTCCCAAATAAAGAGAGAAAAAATAAATATTTTGGAAAAGAAGGCCAGAGTCAACTTGATCAGTTAAAAAAAAAAATTGTATAAAAAAAAATTAGGAATGTCCCAAATAAAGAGACAAGGTGCTTAGTTTTGCAAACTGTGACTGCAAGATTTTCACCATTTTTGTAGTGAATTTTAGTAGTTGGCGTAGTTTCTAATTGTCAAATGTCAACGCATAAAAGCTTCAAAAGTGACAGCTACCGAAATACCGGATGCTTCAAAATAACACCTCTCTTGTTGGAGAACCCTTTACATACACTCCCTTGTTTGATAACTCCTTAGACTCCTGCCAACTTCCCTCTACCCATTACTGCATTTCCTTGTCCTTGGTCTGTTCTCTCTTTTAAAATATCATTGTAGGAAATTTGCCTTAGTCTATTTCCAGTTTCTATACAGAATTAAACTACAAAAAAAAAAAAGCGATACCAAATAAAGAGTGATTTGTTAAGAGCTTGATAACTTTTTTTTTAAAAAAAACGCATAAAATTTGCAAAATCTCATCGGTTCTTTATTTGAAACGTTAGATTGGTCCATGACATTTACTTTTTGAAGATAATTTCATTTAAATGTTGACCGCGGCTGCGGCTTAGGTGGTCCATTCGGAAAGTCCAATTTTGGGCAACTTTTTCGAGCATTTCGGCCGGAATAGCCCGAATTTCTTCGGAAATGTTGTCTTCCAAAGCTGGAATAGTTGCTGGCTTATTTCTGTAGACTTTAGACTTGACGTAGCCCCACAAAAAATAGTCTAAAGGCGTCAAATCGCATGATCTTGGTGGCCAACTTACCGGTCCATTTCTTGAGATGAATTGTTCTCCGAAGTTTTCCCTCAAAATGGCCATAGAATCGCGAGCTGTGTGGCATGTAGCGCCATCTTGTTGAAACCACATGTCAACCAAGTTCAGTTCTTCCATTTTTGGCAACAAAAAGTTTGTTAGCATCGAACGATAGCGATCGCCATTCACCGTAACGTTGCGTCCAACAGCATCTTTGAAAAAATACGGTCCAATGATTCCACCAGCGTACAAACCACACCAAACAGTGCATTTTTCGGGATGCATGGGCAGTTCTTGAACGGCTTCTGGTTGCTCTTCACTCCAAATGCGGCAATTTTGCTTATTTACGTAGCCATTCAACCAGAAATGAGCCTCATCGCTGAACAAAATTTGTCGATAAAAAAGCGGATTTTCTGCCAACTTTTCTAGGGCCCATTCACTGAAAATTCGACGTTGTGGCAGATCGTTCGGCTTCATGATGAAATGTCAAAGCATACTGAGCATCTTTCTCTTTGACACCATGTCTGAAATCCCACGTGATCTGTCAAATACTAATGCATGAAAATCCTAACCTCAAAAAAATCACCCTTTACATTCCTTAAATAAAATGTTTCCAGTTTAAAACCAAATTCTACAGAATATTTTGAGAAATCTACAAAAATTAAACGTTGTTTATTCGCAAATAAAAGATTTTCCGCTTTAATGGCAGCTGGCTGTGTCATAAAAACTAAATATTCCCATTATCACAAAGTATGGAAAATAAAAACTAAAGAGACAACAAAGACAAACAAACAATTTAAGCACAACATGAAATTCGGATGAAATCTTATGAAAATCTTCAAGTCTGAGCATTTGAAAAACCATTTGGCTGAGAAGTTTAAGGCAAAATTAAATCGTTTCAATATTTTGTAAAGAAAGTTGAAGGTATCTCTCAAAATGTCATTTGTATCATGCACAATCGAGAGAGTCCGATGATCGATATGAACAATGATGTAGGATTTTGTCTCTCCCACAAAACAAAGATACACTCTCTGCCCGGGCAGTCTAAAAATAACCCTCTACGATGATGCTGTGACCTCACCTCTCATGTATTCAGATATTTCATTGGTACGGTTTGATTTTAGACCGTGCGCGAGACGACGTATTATCAATACGGTTCTATGGTGTAATGGTTAGCACTCTGGACTTTGAATCCAGCGATCCGAGTTCAAATCTCGGTAGAACCTTTCTACCACTAAACCTTATAGTGACATTTTTGCCAGCGGCGGCACTCCTTACATTTACGATTCGAATCATTGAGGAGGATATCATCTCTCGTGTTCATTGCAAATTGTCATACAAATGCAACACCCTTCTGTGCATATGCAGCCCAGTGAAAGTTCATTATATGAGATACTTGTGTGTGTGAGTGTTGCACTGCACATTCACCCCACTTTCTCATTGCACATTTTATATTACTACATGATAAATTAGCATGTCATTGTTAAAATTAACACGGAGTTAGTTAATGTTGTACGGTCCAGTTGCTGCCAGGCATATGAGATAGTAGAGACCCGACCTTCCATGATATTTATATATGTGTGGTGCATCGTATATCGTATTTATAGTGGTGCTGCAGCCACACATAGTGGAGTGCTCTGTAATTTCAAATTTCATTTAATGTAATAGAAACCTAATTAATGCATAAAACTCATAGTTTACTACGGATATATGACGACATCATCAGCTTACAAAATAAAGGCTTGCGGTTTGTTCTCACTTGTCCTTTATGATTAATTAGCAGTTTGAGGATGTTGGGGAGGGAGGCAAATAAGGATTGTATTGCTAAAATAAACTTTCCGATTTAATTTTAAACAAATACAAAGTTTGCCTAATTTAAGTTTCAATTAAATATGAAATTACTTTAAAAATACGAAAACTATTTTGTAGTGTTTATCTTAAATTTCTCCTCGTCTGCACATTTTAGAAATTTTGCAATTCTTTTAATAACTTCCTTTTGCTACTACACCACATTATTGGTATTCTAAGTTTGCCCAGTTGTTGTTAGGGCAAGGAAAGTAACAGCGGTGAGATAATAACTTAGATGTGATTTCCATAGAGGATTTAAACTTCTTGTGCTTTTTTCTAGACCAGAAAGGTGGAACAAATAAGGTTTTAAATAGACGGCAGAAGCCGGCAGTTGTAAAATGTATTCCCAAACAATGTAGGCAACCTATTCGTTCTAAATGTGACAGTTATTCCACACACGTCTTAAAAATTGTTCTCCATACCAACCAAAAAAAAAAAAATAAAGGCATAACGTTGCCTATCATTTGTAGTTACCCATACCGACCAACTGCGAGTAGTAAGTGGCAACATCATCAATCATTTCTTATGTACTTATGAATTTTAAATGATGCTATAGTTACTAAATAAATACACATGGACACATACACACTTACAAAGACATACATACGGGTTCATGCAGGACTCGAAAAACGTATACGAGACATGGACGATTCAGGGAGGAGCTTCGAATTTTCTTTGCTGGAAATCTCGAAACATACATGTAATTGACACTGAGTGAATGGTTTTAGTGTGTGTGTGTATGGGGATGTAACGAATATAGAAACAGACATGAAAAGGAAAGACAGGATATTGACAGCAAATTGTCATAGTTGAGTTAGATGTTGGCACAGGGATGCTTGGAGCGGATGTCTATCTAAATGAGAGTATACATTTTTTGTTTTTGCAATGAAAAGGGTCAAGTGTCAAGAAGATGCAAACAAAAGATTTTGAGAACATCAACAGTGGAGAACGTAGGGAAATTGATTTGTCCAATACACGAATAAATGAAAAAAATCAACTGATTCTACGACAAATTGGACTGTTATTAATCTAGTTACAAAAAATTTCGACTTACGGACACTTTCAGCTATGAAATTACTTATAAAATTGTTTAAGATAATCTGTCTCCTTAACAGCCACTAGAAGTGAATGCGACTTATTGAAGTTCCACTGTAATTCCATAACTCAACGTCTCCGGAAGTCGAACTTTTCTTCTGGTCATGGAAGATTGACTGTATTCAGTCTCCATTTAACCAAATACCCGACAATTTTTTGATTTTTTTTTTGGTACAAATTTTTTTTTATCTAATTATCCGATGTTGTTTGGTACAAGCTGCTAATTGGGGTTAGTTATCACGCGTCCTTTACGATCAATTAGCATTATGAGGGTGTCGAGGGGAGCTAATAAGGATTGTTTCCATTTAACCGATTACCCGTTAACTTTTCTAAACCAGTTACTCGATTGTTTTTTTTTTTTGTTACTCTGGTATACGTTTTTTTGTTTATCTAATTATCCGTTGCTCTTGGTTGGAACCAAACACTTCCTACAACCGCTAAGTCGATTACCCGGTTTTTTGTTGAAACGGTTACTCAATTTATCCTTCAACGTATAACCGTTACCAGGGTTTTTTATCTTATACTGTTTAACCTTTTAATTAATCGAAACCAGATTAGACATTGGTATTATTCTAAACCGATTAACCGGTTTTTTATCCGGTTACTTAATTTTCGGTTAAATATATAAGCGGTTTCAGGTTTCTTTCATGGTAAACCAATTACACTTTTTTAACCGGAACCCGATTCGAAAATTGTTTCGAATACTTTGTTAACTTAACCGGTTACTCCATTTTTTTAAGCGGTTGTCCGTTATTATAACAATTTTAGGATTCCAAGTAGATCCGTTTGATTATTAATTTTTTGCCTTAATCGGTTACTATCTCCATACTAAACCGGTTAACCGGTTTCTTTTGTAACCGATTATTTGATATAATTTTGCCAACTCCTGCTTTTGTATAAGGGGTGAGACGTATTATGATGTTTTTATATAAAACCATTATTTTTTAATCGGTTACCGATTACCCGCTTGTTTCTTAAACCGATTACCCGGTATTTGTTAATATCGATAATTCTGTTTTTTTTTTCAATTTACGACAATGTTGTTAAGCATTGGAAAACAAGACATTTTTAAAGATAAAGCAATCTGACATAGGATGGATTGACACTTCCAAATAGAAATCTTCGCAGTGCCTTTGGAAGATTCTTACAGCCCTCCTGTGTAACTCGGATTTTCTATTGGAAAAGCGTGGAATAAATATCCAAAAGTTTCATGACAGATATGTGTGAAACATCAACATTTTCCATTTCTATTTCATTGGATATTATTCGCATGCAGCCACTTAAACCCTCAAAAATATATAAACAAAGTAAATTACCAAAAAAAAATCAAAAGAGGAATTGAATAACATTTTTTAAAAAAAAAAAATCTAAAAAAAAATTCTTCCGGATTTGAACTGAGAACTAGTCCAACGGAAGCGGCGACACGTTAACCACCGCACCACAGAACAGCATAAGAGTTCGATGGCAACAGCCTATTCACATTCGAGCACACACGAACTGACGCTGCGTGTGTTCAGCAAATTCTGTCCCCCACATCGCTCTCACAAAGTAAATGCTTCAGTGGGATTTTGATGACACAGCAGACAGCAATGTTTTGTTTATAATATAAAAATATAAACCCACCCCACTTAAGGAAATAATCATAGTCGGCACTCCTATCTCCAAGAAATGGTTACGCAACTTTTGACAACTGTTGTCAGTGGAGAAAAGAAAACAACAAAAACTACAAAAAAAAGTACTTTGTTTTAACAGTATCTACAAGGTTCTACCGAGATTTGAACTCGGATCGCTGGATTCAAAGTCCAGAGTGCTAACCATTACACCATAGAACCGTTTAGGGCTACACCGATTAAATAGTTGTTTGAACCGGAGGAGTTGGCATTCAATCAACTAAATTTCTCTAGATGTTTATAATTCTCATTTAAAGATATTAGTAAAATAAAACTATGTCTTAACTTCATTTGGAATTTGCTAACTTAGATTAACCAAACTGGAAATCCTCCGTGTTACAAATAGTTTGTGAGAGATAATATGTCTTTTTAAACATATGAAGGTCATAACAACATTTTTATTATAACTTCAAATAAAATTTACCATCTTTGAGTAACTAAACTAGAAATCGTTTCTCAACAAAGTCAGCCCAAACACCAACTATATCCCACCGACCGATACTTAAGTTTTTGGGTTTTTCGCTTCAGAATTTATTAACTTCACAGATAATAATACACAACTTGAACAACATTTGATCAGAAGATACATTTACAATTAATTATATTTATCTGATTATTGCAAAATGGACTTGATTCAATACTGACCCACATTTTGCCAAATGTTCAGCACATGTGATCTCTCAAAAACATATGTTTTCCTTAGAAATTATCTTCGTTGAGATCATTCAAAAGATAGTATATTATAACTGCATTAAGGTTCTACCGAGATTTGAACTCGGATCGCTGGATTCAAAGTCCAGAGTGCTAACCATTACACCATAGAACCGTTGTGTGTGCCCATGTATAAACACACATTCTAAACACTCGTGCAGGGTGCCCATTAAATGTTGCAATGTGTGTGCTAGATATAACGAATTGTAACAACAACAAATTGTACAGAGATACTTCAATTTAGGAGTATGCCAAAATATGTGTATCTAGCAAATTTGAGTAAAATCCGTACTAAAATATAGTAAAACGTTGCTACTCAAACTTAGTTAAATTGTTGTTAAAAGTAGGGGAAAGGGCTGATAAATTGGAGTACATTTAATTCTAGAATACAGTTTACTAAGATTCAGTTAATTTCTTTAAAAGTAGGGCAGTTGTCTGATTCTGATTTCAATGCTAAAACGTTGATTAAAATGTTTACTTAAATTTAGTTTATTTTTGGTTAAAAGTGGAGCAAGGCTCAGAAATCTGAGTACAATTCATTCTAAAACACAATTTAAAATTTCTACTCAAATTGAGTTAATTTCTTATTTGAAGTGTGAATTTAAGTACAATTTAAATGTTTGCTTATATTTAGTTAATTTGAGACCAACACAGATTAAAAAAGTGTCCACTGAATTTCAGTTAAGTTGTTGTTAACGCTGAGAAATATTGTTACTTAAATTCAGTTAATTTTTGTTTAAAGAGGAAAAACTCATTCAAAATAAATACTAAAATTGAATTTAAGATTTTTACTGACACTGAGACAAATTATCTAAGCATAATTAATTTTGTATACTTAAATTTAGTTAAACTTTTATTAAAAGTGATTTACTAACAAAAAGTTTAAATTTTTTACTCAATTTCAGTTACAATATTTGTTAAAACTGTGCAATTAACTAAAGCACCTAATTTTGAGTAAAATTTTAACTAAAATAAAATTTTAATTTGTTACTGAAATTCAGTTCATGTTTGTTATTATTTAGAAATAAATACTAAAACTGAATTTAACATTTTTACTGACACTGAGACAAATTATCTTTAAAAATTGTCTAAGCATGATTAATTTGGTATACTTAAATTTAGTTAAACTTTTATTAAAAGTGATTTACTAACAAAAAGTTTAAATTTTTTACTCAATTTCAGTTACATTTTTGTTAAAACTGTGCAATTTAACTAGAGCGCCTAATTTTGAGTGCAATCCAAACTAAAATAAAGTTTGAATTTGTTACTTAAATTCAGTTAATTTTTGGTTAATAGAGGTACAATCTCAGATAAATTGTTTTTGAAAGTTGACAAGCACGAATAAGTTGTTTTTAGTTTTAGTTCAACGTAAACAGTTCCTTTAGCAGAAGTAGATAAGTAATTTTCTGTAAATTCTACATTCATCAAATACTCGCAGTGAAATTGATTTTTATTAGTCTAACAACTATTGCAAAAATATAAATGGACACAGATCAAAGTTTGGACAAAAGCGGGAAGCTTGAAGAATTTCATCATAACTAGATAATCGAAATGAAAGATAGATTTTTTTAAACATTTTATGGAACATAGAAAAAATTGTCCCTAGACGGTAATTTCTTCAAGACTCGACAAAGAAAATTATTGTAATATTAGCCAGAGATTGCATACTACACTTGGGCCCCTCCATATCTACATACATACTTCCGATTGCAGCTCCTGGAAAATATTTTACAACTACACTGTATTTTAAGGTTCTACCGAGATTTGAACTCGGATCGCTGGATTCAAAGTCCAGAGTGCTAACCATTACACCATAGAACCGATTATATAAAAATGAAAATTTTTCAAAAGAAAATTCACCCAACAACAACAATATGAAATTCTGAAAATTATGTTTAATATCATTTCAAAACTACAGCGCCCATACAATTTGAACACTGACGCACACACACACACAATGTTTTTTTGGTAGATTTTTAAATAGACAGGAATATCTTCCTGTTCATATATTTTTTTTTTTTGTTATTTCGAAAATATCATATAAAATATTTCAGGCAGTTTTAAAATTAGAAACAATTAAAAAGGGGAAAAGGAGGAAGAGGCATGAGATTGAAAACAACAGATGTTAAAGGCCATCACAGAAAAATATGTGTGGACGGTGGAAAATATACAAGACACTGGTTGTATGTCAGGTGGTGCACGGAGGGGTATAACATGATGTTATTGTAAATAAATTTGGTGGAAAATACACAAGACTCTGGTTTTATATGTCAGGCTGTCCATGATGTTATTGTGACTGATTTCGAAGAGAAATCATTTACTTGTATCAGGGGGCTCAAGTTCCACTGCTAATTTATCGACTTATCTGAGCCTTCTCTACTAAATCCCATAATGTGTTTAATGTGTGATTTAGTTCATGCAAATAAACTACTGTTGCATACAATGATAATTTATAGTGGCTGGTTATTTATTTTGTCTGTGGACTATTTCATTCGTTATGAAAAAAATTTGTTTATACTGGAAACCTGTTTCAAGGTTCTACCGAGATTTGAACTCGGATCGCTGGATTCAGAGTCCAGAGTGCTAACCATTACACCATAGAACCAGACGATTGTCAGACTTCATTAAAGTCGTGATTAATTGCCCACATGGGAGATGCGAGATGTGACTTTTTCATTTGCCAAACTGGGATTTCTCTCGGTTTTACTTGTTGCGTAAATTTTTCCAACCTAATTTACAAAAAAAAAATATATTATTATAACAAAAATCTTCTTCACATTGGAAAGAGAAAAAAAATAACACTTTACACAGGTTCTACCGAGATTTGAACTCGGATCGCTGGATTCAGAGTCCAGAGTGCTAACCATTACACCATAGAACCGATGACTCCCAGCCGTCCAAAAGTCCCTACTGAACTGTGTTGGTGATTTAACTCTACTAAATGAGTTATGACCCATTCGTAACTCTTTTCCATCTGACCAAGCTGATTAATTTTTTTTAAATGTCTTATCCATTAAGCCTGGATTTTATAAATTATGCTTTTCAAAAAATAAATCAGAAAATTATTAACTACAAATAAATTTTTTGTTCGAAATTTATTAATTAAAGAAAAAACAAAATACAGTGTACTCTCTCACAAGCGGACACCTAAGGGACTGAGAATTTTGTGCGTTTATGAGAGAAGTACAAAAGAGGACTGAAACGGATTGGTACTGAAAAAAGTGTCCATTTATGGCAGGTGTCCGCAAGGAGAGAGCACACTGTACGTATATGTTGTACAGGAGAACTGTTTGAAACATGAACCAAGATTCAATCAAAAGTCCAGCGTGGCAACCATTACACCCTAGATCCGTCCGTCCATCCGTTACATACCCTCAAACAACTGATAGTTTTAAAGAGAATTCCCCAAACTTATTGGGAATGAATTCAAAGTCGTCCGTTTCATTAACTCATTTCACAAACATCTGTTTTATAAAGAGGTCCCTGTTCACAGATGTTTTTTTTTCGAGTTGAATGCAAGTTGATTCGACAAAATATAGGTTATACTGGAGACCTGTTTCAAGGTTCTACCGAGATTTGAACTCGGATCGCTGGATTCAAAGTCCAGAGTGCTAACCATTACACCATAGAACCATCTGACGTTTCAGCGTCTAAAATAGTTTACTCAATAACATGTGTTGCATCGTCAATTAACAAAACTCAAAAATTCCTATATACGAATTTGTAAACCGCAAATCGAACAGTGTACTAAATGCAAAAACATATCTTTTCAGAAAATCTAAAATGTATTTTAGCATTTCCAACGACGAATATTTTTGAAAATATTGCAGAAACAAATTATCAAAAAAAAAAATATAATTAAGTAAAAAATCTTTTAAAATAACCCCTGAATTATTTAACTGTAAACGCATATTTTGTTGTCTGGAGAAATCCACATTCACAGTTCAAATTTCCGCTTGCGAAATCACCGAAAAAATATGTTTAACTGGAGACCTGTTTCAAGGTTCTACCGAGATTTGAACTCGGATCGCTGGATTCAAAGTCCAGAGTGCTAACCATTACACCATAGAACCGTTATGGCAACCCTGCGTCAAGAAGGCATCTTCATCTCGGACTCCCTCACATTCATATAATGTAAATATTGAATTTACATTTTACTGCAAAGTCTATTTCCAAAAATTTCAATATTTCTGATTTTAAATTTGGAATCATTAAATTATTCATGTATTTCCAAATCATGTGAATGCCAGAGTAGAGCATCAGATTTATTTGATGTTTTGTTTTCTCCCATTGAAATGTTTATTTTGAATATCATGACTGGAACGCTTTTTTTTCAGTTCGTTGTTCAGTTCGTTGGTGTGGCAAAAATTTAAGTGTTTATGTTTTGCTTTCATCCACCAGCCAGCCAGCCAGCCAGTCAGACAGCAGAGAAGATTTAATAGATATTTTTAGATGAAAATAGATATTTTTCGATTCAAACAGTGTGGGCACTCATGTATGTGTAAATAATATTTGTTTCTGTTATATCGCATTAAATATGTTTGCGCTTTGGAGTTGTAATGGCAAAATACCAAAAGGGGAAAAGTAGTCGCAATAGTCTATCCATTTGTCAGGTCCTTTTAACTTATTGCGTTTGGTCTCATGAGGGTGTTTTTCGACATTTAAATCCCTCCACTAAGTCTCATTGTAATTGTTTTGCGTTATGTTCCTGTTAAATCAAATTGTTAAAATAGGAAATTTCAACTGTTACCGAATACCTTAACGCTTTAACCACTAAGACCGTCTACAGACGGCCATCACTAACACCCATTTCTAATGGTTAAAAGATTCGACTTCAGTGGTCAAAGGGTTAAACAAAAATTCACGTCTGTCTGTCATCCGCCCTCAAACACTTTACTAGTTTTTATGTAAAATAATCAATGGAACAAAACAAACCAGATGAAAGCTAAACAATTTGTTGTAAAACTCCATAACAACAAAAAAAAAGGATTTCATTTACAACCAGAACTTCAAATCCACAATTCAACTTCAACTACTCCCAAAAAAACAATTTAAATTAATCGAACCATTGCCAAATGAAACTGGCGTTTTAAATTCAATTTTCGAATTGTGTCAAAAACACATTGTCAGTGTGTTCGAATTGGTTTGTTTTCTCTCATTTATGGGGTGGAGGTTACTCGTGCGATGTCCTGTCCATGAATTCTAAACGCAAAATAATTTCCTTCTTCCGGTTCAAGGTAAAGCCATGAACTTTCGCAGCATGAGTCTGTCACAAGGTATATGCAAATATTTATTTAGTTTTAGACAAAAATGCTTCCGGGGATTCGAAGGAAATGTGTTTTTTTTTTTACTTTAGGGGAAGATTTAAAATCGAACAAAATGGTCTGTGGACATAGTGGATGATGGTGTTGTGAAAAGTGTGCTGAATTTTGGAGTGATACAAAGATGGCAAAGTGTTTTTGGTAACATTTTAATCTCCGTATTTATCAAAAAATTAAAAAATTTTCTTAATAAAGGTTTGAAAAGTAGTTTAAAATGTTTATGAATACGAAGGTACTTGTACTTGTACTTGTACTTGTACTTGTACTTGTACTTGTACTTGTACTTGTACTTGTACTTGTACTTGTACTTGTACTTGTACTTGTACTTGTACTTGTACTTGTACTTGTACTTGTACTTGTACTTGTACTTGTACTTGTACTTGTACTTGTACTTGTACTTGTACTTGTACTTGTACTTGTACTTCTACTTGTACTTGTACTTGTACTTGTACTTGTACTTGTACTTGTACTTGTACTTGTACATGTACTTGTACTTGTACTTGTACTTGTACTTGTACTTGTACTTGTACTTGTACTTGTACTTGTACTTGTACTTGTACTTGTACTTGTACTTGTACTTGTACTTGTACTTGTACTTGTACTTGTACTTGTACTTGTACTTGTACTTGTACTTGTACTTGTACTTGTACTTGTACTTGTACTTGTACTTGTACTTGTACTTGTACTTGTACTTGTACTTGTACTTGTACTTGTACTTGTACTTGTACTTGTACTTGTACTTGTACTTGTACTTGTACTTGTACTTGTACTTGTACTTGTACTTGTACTTGTACTTGTACTTGTACTTGTACTTGTACTTGTACTTGTACTTGTACTTGTACTTGTACTTGTACTTGTACTTGTACTTGTACTTGTACTTGTACTTGTACTTGTACTTGTACTTGTACTTGTACTTGTACTTGTACTTGTACTTGTACTTGTACTTGTACTTGTACTTGTACTTGTACTTGTACTTGTACTTGTACTTGTACTTGTACTTGTACTTGTACTTGTACTTGTACTTGTACTTGTACTTGTACTTGCTATTCCTCTAACAAACACATCTTGAGAGAAGTTACTTGTGCGACGACACATTTTTGAACATGCAAGTGCCCATGTAGACCATCAGTTTTTTTTCCAGCTGATTTTCGATACTTTTCTTGTGTTTCGAAAAGAATATGTGGCAACAAATTAGTTGTAGGTGTAATGGTAGTGTTACTATTACTAATGACAACAAATTTTGTATTACAATTACTACTGGTACTCTTGCTCCTTACATTGTTCCTATTATTACTAACATTGCTTCCCATACTCCGACGCTCACCTCGACTTTAGTCTCACGCACTCTTTCATACATGATTGTATACATTTTCCAAATGTGGTTCCATTAAAAGTTAACCATCATACAAACCGGGACAAATATTGCCACCCATCCTTGTCACGTGTTTAAATATTGATTATAAGCAAGTGCTTTCAATACATCCGACTTTTCTAAGGACATTGAACCTTATTTCCCCCGCCCAATCTAATCGATGTCATACCATTTACATAGCCATCAAAATAATGAAGTCACTAAATCCGTATGCCTCGCTTTACCACACCTTTCCCCAGCCTACATCAAACCGCATTCCAACACGCATCGCACTTGACGACTCATTAGTAGTGAATGGAAGGAAGCCTAGTAAATATCCTTTACAGGGTAAAGCAAAAAAAAAAAATATATTCAAACACGAGCGTTTAAAAGGAAAACATTCTCGTGCTTTGTGTTTTTCATTCGACAGAGGAATGTACATAAATATGAAGTGGAACAGGCCATTGAATTCCTTAAATTCCTTCGGTACAATTATAGTGAAGGAATCGTGTTATGGGGAAGTAAAATCAATATGAGGGTAATGTCTGCTGTCAAATTTGGGTGACAGCAAACATTTGCGTGTTGGAACAATTATTAGAACAGTGGGATGACAAGGACTAAGTTTTCCGAATATGCGGACCTGCAGGTGTCAGCTCACATTGCGACATGCGTTAGCCAGCCCCCTTGGGGACAAAACATTCACTTGAGCCAATACTCAATGGTAAAATAATAACACTCCACTGTGCTGTAAATGTACCACTGTGTCGCAACCTAAAAAAAATATCCAATAAGGTACACATTATCCATTTTCTACCTTAACCTTTGTCACAAAATGCTTTTGACATTATCAGTGTGTCGGGCTGGTGGTGATTCCCCAACTCCTTTCAAACTTTTCGTATTATTACCAACTCTTGTGTTATTACATGACATGGGTTTGCTCGTTGCCTCTAGAAAATATTCACCCCCGAATAGTATGTAGAATTTCATAGCTTCCTCTATTCGTCTAATTGTCGTTTCCGTGTTGACCCTTTAATAATAATGTTGTCCATCAAAAAACAAGAACAAAACCAATGTTTTATTATTGCTTTTATGTTGGACATGGAAATGTCAACCGGTGGTATTTCCGTAGAAATCCAACAAAGATTTATGGCATTCAGTGGAAATTCAAATTCGGGATATTCAAATTTGTTGTCCAAAAAAATGGAACAAAAGGGATTCTAAAATAGATTTGGTATGAATAAATATTGTTACGGCTGTAAAGGACATAACTCATTTGTTTCGCCAGACGTTTGATAAGTTTAGGCATGATTTGAAAAAAAAAACGAATGATTCAAATGCCTCAGCTGAGGAAAACTATTATTAGATAACATACCTTAAATTTTATCATAGAAAAGGTCAACCGAAAAAGTAATCTCTGTAGAAATTAAGAGATATATCAGATTTCTTAAGTCAAACGAAAAACTTTGATAATTCAAATAAAACATTTCAAAAAAGTTCGGGAAATATTTCATATATTTTATGAATTGATTTATCTTACGAAATATTTTCATATATACCGTGTACTCTCTTCTTGCGGTCACCTCTCATAAGCGGACACTTTTTTCAATACCAATCCGCTGCAGTCCTCTTGTGTACTTCTCTTTTAAGCGAATATCTCTCATAAGTGGAAAAAATCCTCAGTCGCAAAGGTGTCCGCTTATGAGAACATTTCGTATTATGAACACATTTCGTTGGCTGGCAAAAGTTAATATTTGTAATCATTTAAAGAAAAAATCAATAATAAAAACTGGCACAATAAACAAATATATATTTACCCTCGACACTGATTCACTGACTCTGTCACGCAGTACGTAGGAATTTAAATAGGCATTCTATAATTTTCTATAAATAATAATAATAAAAAAAATATTTTTTTTTGTACAGAAATTGTGTTTTCCCCAAATTTTTTTTTACAAAATTTTTTTTTTTACAAAATTTTTTTTTCAAATTTTCCAAACAAAATTTTTTTTTCCACTAAATTTTTTTTTTTCAACAAAATTTTTTTTTTCAAGAAAAACTTTTTTTTTCAACAAAATTTTTTTTTTGAACAAAAATTTTTTTTTTCAACAAAATTTTTTTTTTCAACAAATTTTTTTTTCCATATTTCAACGGGCGCCATAGGCGCATTACAACTTACTAGTAAACAAATATTATTTAAAAAAAAAAAACAATTACTACTCGATTGGGATTTGAACCCGCTCTCCCCAATCCGAGGCCAGTATTTATCCCTTTTGAACCTTTTTGGGATATTTTCTGTTGTTCCCGATCGACAAAAAGAATGAAGTCCAATCATATTGGCTGAGCTGGCAATGGCACCATACTCCGGTACGCTAACCCACTACTGCTTACCGCGGGGACTCTTGGCTGCTGGTTTTCACCCCTGGCCCGGTACACCCCTCCTTAGCCAACCTGAATGCCTCGGACTCCTCCATGGCACCCATATTGACGGCAAGCTTAGTGCGGACGTTCCGTCAACGTTAGGAAATCCACTACACAGGACCCCCAGCCTCAGACCATTCCACAATCCGACCTCGCAGAAGCGCGATTACAGAAGATGCCAACCTTCCAGTCGAAGACGAAGCGCACAAAACGTAGTCATAAGCAACAGCTATAGCGTGTGTGTGATAAAAATAAAAATAGACCGGTTTCGATAATCGCAGTTGGTTGATGTTGATTATGTTACGAACATTACCCAACGGTGAAACCAAACAACACAAATATAAATAAATACACACACTCCGACTGTAGAAAGCTGAGTCTATTTATAGCACACACACACACTCCATAGCTGTTGCTTATGACTTCGTTTTGTGCGCTTCGTCTTCGACTGGAAGGTTGGCATCTTCTGTAATCGCGCTTCTGTGAGGTCGGAATGTGGAATGGCCTGAGGCTGGGGGTCCTGTGTAGTGGATTTCCTAACGTTGACGGAACGTCCGCACTAAGCTTGCCGTCAATATGGGTGCCATGGAGGAGTCCGAGGCATTCAGGTTGGCTAAGGAGGGGTGTACCGGGCCAGGGGTGAAAACCAGCAGTCAAGAGTCCCCGCGGTAAGCAGTAGTGGGTTAGCGTACCGGAGTATGGTGCCATTGCCAGCTCAGCCAATATGATTGGACTTCATTCTTTTTGTCAATCGGGAACAAGAAATATATCTGAAAAAGAAAGAAAAAAGGATAAATTACTGACTTCATAATGGGGAAGTGTGGGTTCAAATCCCAGTGATGGAGATATTTGTTTTTCGTAAATGATCGGATAATAAAGAGAAATGTACGCCGTTAATAATGAAAAAGAACATCAGTCATATGGCCACCACCACCACGCTTACAGGACCATATCCTTTTCATCAATATTGTCCATAACCAAATCGCAAAGTGGCTGCCCTCGAATTCTATCTTTGTGGTCTTGAATTGAGGCTGGGCTGTTGGCGTAGACCTTACCTTTCACATGACCCCAAAGGAAGACGTCGCAAGTTGTTAAATCTCAAGATCTCGGTCAAGTGTGATCACCTCTTCGAGAGATAACACGGTCCGGAAACATCCGTTGTTAACTTAATATCCATATTCCATCAATATTCACGATATCTTTTCAAATATTTAATAATCTACAATTTTAATAAATTATTTTTACCTAGAAAAAATTAAGTGCATTTTTTTGTTGAATCAACTTTTTAAAAAAAACTCTCATAAACTTCTCTCAACAAGTGGAAAAGTGCTAAAAAAATAAAAATAATGCAAAATCTATTAAGAAATTCCTTAAAACAGCACACGTTTGCTTCCATTTCAAAGCCTAAACCACAAAAAACCGAAAATTTTAGTTAAAACCCACACAAAACAATTAAACATTGGACCAGAAAGTGGTGACAGACATTTAGCCCAAAAGTGTACATACATATTTAACAAACTGAATAATATTAACAAAATTAAACCATTAGCATATCGTTTAATAAAAATAATGTTTCAGCTACCAAAAAAAAAAAAAAAACACAATCTTAAAAACAATGTTTAACTGAGAAACCTGTTTCAAGGTTCTACCGAGATTTGAACTCGGATCGCTGGATTCAAAGTCCAGAGTGCTAACCATTACACCATAGAACCGCTTAACGGACACTCGCCTAATTACTGTTTTCTGTTGCTCGAACATAAGCGGGCAGCAGCAGAGGGGGGAAATGAAACTAAAAATCGAACCCGACCGTTCATCGGTGTATGTGTGTGTGTGTGTGTGTGTCAGATCACTTGAGATTATACGAAGAACACATGTGGCCCAAAGACTTGTCGTCGCTATGACATTTTTGAAAATTTGTATTTTTAATAGTAATGCATGTATTTCAATTTAGAGGACTATTAATAACCCAGTGAAGGGGAATAAAGAAATGTGCCTCATTAATTCTTGTTAATTTTTTTACTCGAGCACCGTGCCGTTGTAATGGTAAACATACAATTCTTTTGAATGCAGAAGATCATTTGAGATTTTGAGTGAACCGACTATAAATAGAGACAGTCGGTGCGATGAGACAGAAACTGTAGTTTAATAATTACGAGAATCACAGAATGGGATGAACGTTTGAAAGTGACAAAATGTATGAGACATTTAACAACACAGCATTGGAAAACTCCTTAATTATTTTCTTAGAAGGTAGGACTTTAAGTAGGACTAGTACCCAGTCCATTCACCTCAATTTTGCACACCTTTCTAATCTGTTTTGGGTATGCTAGAGATCAACTTTTGATAATTTTCCAATGGAAAATGTTTGCTATAAAACAAAAATGACAGAAAATTTTATGTTGTAATTTTTGATCGGCTTGTCCGATTTTTTTTTACGAAATTTCACAAAATTAGAGTTTTTGAGATGCCTTCCCAAAACCATACGTTGATTTTTCTGCCTGCGACTCCGTTTAGTGTTTTTTTTTTTGATATTTACACTTGAATCTTGTGGATTCGAAAAAGCAAAGCAAAATGTGTAAAGTCAAAAAGAAATTTGGCCAAAAAAAAACCTTAAAATGTGTGAAATCAAAAAGAAATTTGAAAGAAAAACCTCAAAATGTGTAAAGCCCAATAGGAATTTAAAAAAACCTCAACTTTGTGATTTGGGAAATGTTTTCTGCGGAGTAGAAAAAAATTCTAAAAAAAAAAAATCTCTAAAAAATTATTTTTAAATCAAGCAAAAACTCATCATGTAAAGTGGAACTTACATGAATATTCCCAACCTTAAAAGGGTTTGTCCATAAGGAAAGTACAATTCCAAGCGCTTCATTTCTTACTGGTGATTTCCATTATTGGTCTTTGTGTTACCAGAAAAGTTCCGGGTGTCATCCCTTTTAAGTGATCCTCGACCTTAATGTAGAAAATTCTAAGAGCCGATGCATTTTTATCGATTTGCACAACATGGACAATCTAATGCCGATATCAAGTCGACCTCATACGAGTACTTGCCATTGTTCCTTTCTCGACTTCACCCGTTAGTGATAATGGGGTTTAATGTTCGAAAAAAGATTGCTTGTAAACAAAGGGTGATTGTTTATGCGTTTGTTTAACCCTCTAAACCACCAGAGTGCCTGGAGGCACCTCCTTCAGAGGTTCCCTCTTTTATAGATTTTAATCATGTACATGTTAGAGGGGTAAAATGAAAGAAACATATAGAAAAGGATTTATTTGGTTCGATAAATCAATGCCTTCCATTTAGATGGTCCATTCGGACAGTCGAATTTTGAAAACCATCTCTTTCCAACATTTCAATCGATATCACCGCAATGACACGTGTAATGTTTGGTTGCACTGTACAGTACGTTAACTGTACAGTTAATGATGAGTGATGTCTTCACTTTATAGCGATCGTTTCTTTAAAAATATACACTAGATGGCGCCTCGGTTGGTGGCCGAGCTAAGTTTTCGTGAATTGGTGGCAGTGCCAGAGCATAAATATTTTTGAACGGTCTTTACTGTGCAATAACAATCTACACAAAGACCATTTAATACACAGACGCCTTAAGTCGTCTGGTAATTGTTTCCAAAAGGGGAGGCGTCTGTGTATGTTTGTCAGCATAAAACCAGTATTTGCTCTCTGATCTCCTTTGTAAAACTGTCAAATGGTGTCATGTGTATTACTGGAGTGTGCCTCCGAAGTAATAAATCAGAAAACGATTGGCGACGTCTTCGCTCTGTATGGTCCTTGAATCTGCTGGACATGAGTACTGTCAGCGACGAAGTTTTCGTATAGATGACAGTTTTTGTTTCTGTAATAGACAATTCTATAAAAGACTTCTGTGACATCTGGAGTTTAAAGCCGAACCAAAGATCATGGTTTACGACCCAAGTTGTTTGCAGGGAGGGGGTGTGTATGTGTTTTTTTCTTTCAACCTCCCTAGTATTTTCCAGGAAAACCATTCAAATGGCGCTCTTACCAATGACCATACAGAGGGCAGACGTCCCCAAGTCGTTTGCTGAACATTTCCAAGAATATTTAAATACTAGTAAGTTGTAATGCGCCTATGGCGCCCGTTGAAATATGGAAAAAAATTTTGTTGAAAAAAAAAAAATTTTGAAAAAAAAAAAATTTTGGTCAAAAAAAAATTTTGTTGAAAAACAAATTTTTTCTTGAAAAAAAAAAATTTTGATTGAAAAAAAAAAATTTGGAAAAAAAAAATTTGTAAAAAAAAAATTTTTGTAAAAAAAGAAAATTTTGTTGAAAAAAAAAATTTGTAAAAAAAAAAAATTTGTAAAAAAAAAATTTTGGAAAAAAAAAAAATTTGGGGAAAACACAATTTCTGTACAAAAAAAAAAAAATTATTTTTTTTTATTTATATTATAGAATGCCTATTTAAATTCCTACGTACTGCGTGACAGAGTCAGTGAATCAGTGTATCAGTGAATCAGTGTCGAGGGTAAATATATATTAAGATTTAACCAGTATTTGTTTTAAAAAAGTGGGTATTTGTTACAAAAAAATGATCGTTGAAAACCTTTAAAATATTGCTGACATCTAGAGTTTCTAGCCGAACTAATACAGTGGATTCCCGATTTAACGAACAATTGATTGTCCATTTAATTCGTTAAATCGAGTAGTGAATTTTGTTTTATTTTTATTTATGTAAAAACCAAATAAGAATAATTCATTTCATATAATTAAAAAAAGGTATTTTCCAAAAAAAAGTACTGGGAATTTTTTTCTTTCAAAAATTGGTGTTTATTTAAACACATTGAGAGTAAATCTTTTCCTCTCCCTTTCTTCAACACTCTGATTGTTATGCAGAGTGGGGTTTTTATTATTTAATAGTTGATTTCTGAACTTGTTCGTTAAATCGGGTCCTTAAATAACTTTTGTTCATTAAACAACGTACCTAGAGTAAAATTGTGCCTGTTCGTTAAATCGGGCATCCACTGTATGTCAAAGAACAACTGACGACGTCTGCCCTCTCTGTATAGTGGTTGCTCTTATTGGATCTAGAGTTAGTGGGCGATTTTTGTTTTATAAATGTCTGTCTTTACAGAAAGAATTTATATCAAAAAGGTAATGTGAGCTTTGGCACAGCTATTTACAGAATAGTGGGCGTCAAATTGTAACATAGTTTATGACACCTTGTTTGTTTCCCGCTTTTTATTCTTCGTTTCGACAAAGCGTCGTCGTGCACAGCGTGCTCAACTTCTATTGTTGCCTGCTCGCGGCTGTTGGTCTTATTAAATGTGAATGGAAGTCAAGTTGCACCACTCACGAAATCCTTCACACACCTTATCCTTGTAACACAGTGTTGCATTACATGCGTGGGGGAGGGGCGGGGGGCGTTCTTCCATTTGTCGCTTCTTGACTTGTGGTGCCACTCCATGATATGGTGGGGGCGGGCGGGATCGCATTGTTGAACATATTAAGTGTAACTATTTTGTACGTAAAAGGTTATGTTCATGTTGTTGTCCGTGTTTTCCAAAGTACAACAACAACAGAAAATTGCAGCTAATTGTTGCTGACAATTATGACATGGCTGATGTTGGGGATTAGGGGGGTTCAGCTGCCAGGTTTAGTTTGTTGCGGCTAAGGTTTCCGACTTTCCTTGGTGATGTTTTTGCGTTGATTACATGCCACCAGCCACTGTTAAGGACTTCAGCAATTAAAGTCACATTAGAGGAAATACTGCCAGAGAACGGAAGAAGGGGTTAGTGAAAGGTGTTGAAAATGTTGTGCATATGTAAGGGGGGCTGAACTCGAACCATTTATTATTGGGTCAATAGGGTTAATAAGGAAAAGTAATGGCTGTTAATTGTTTGTAAAGCGAGAATTTTGGTATTTGTTCCGACTTGATGGGACAACTTTTTTCTATCGCTAATATAGATTGTAAAAAGCCACAACTGTTTCAGGGGATAAGTGAAAAATCCCCTATTGCAGGGGGGTTGTCACATTTTCCAATGTAATGTTTATCTAGTTTTGAGAAGTCTTTTTGTTCACTCTGTTTTTACATGACTGTCGATTATTTCAACAGAACCAAAACCACCATTTTCTAATCATAATCCAACTTTTCAATATTCCTATGCAATGGAGCACACGTACTCTTAACTACTTCCTTTGTTCGAAACCACAAAACAACAGCCATAACAATTTGTCATTAAGATTTACAGTCGTACCAATTGTAAAACAGCATCAGCCACAAGTAAGTGATGGCGATGAGGATGATGGTGATTTACCATCTTACACAGAAAAACCAACCATTCAAGACAATAAAAGTTTATGAAAAATGGCCATAAATGAACATAAAATAAACTTGTAAAATGGAAAACAAAAAAAAACTGGCTAGTTTAGAACATTAACGAATGATGGGGAAAAAAAAAGGAAATTCAAACCATAACATAATATTAATTTAGAATTAATAAAAACAATGGGAAACATATAATGGTGGAACTACGAGGCTTGAATGGCAAGGGGTAGGGATTTATAAATATTAAGAGGTATACATACAACCCCCACCAGTTATCAATCGAAACAGTTCAACGCCACTTACTCTGTCGGACCAAAACTTTTTTCCAACTGAATTTGGTTTTCACATTTTTGTTTTTATGCCCCACTTTACAGAAATCGCATTTATATTTTTGTCTGTACGGTTATTGATATTTTTTTATATCTTCCTTTGGAGTTTTCGGTTTTAATATTTTTCGTTTCTCTTCTTTGGTTGTATTTTTATCATCATAAAATGCTTATTAGTTTTCATAGTTTTTTCTTCTTCTTCGTTTTTTATGTTATGTGAGGCATTGAGGACGAAATATCTTAATATATATTTACCCTCGACACTGATTCACTGATTCACTGACTCTGTCACGCAGTACGTAGGAATTTAAATAGGCATTCTATTCTATAATTCTATAAATAATAATAATAAAAAAAATAATATTTTTTTTTGTACAGAAATTGTGTTTTTCCAAAATTTTTTTTTTACCAAAATTTTTTTTTACAAAAATTTTTTTCAAATTTTTTTTTTCCAACAAAAATTTTTTTGTTTCACCAAAATTTTTTTTTTAACAAAATTTTCTTTTCCACAATATTTTTTTTTTCAAGAAAAAATTTTTTTTCAACAATTTTTTTTTTTCAAGAAAAATTTTTTTTTTCTACAAATTTTTTTTCCATATTTCAACGGGCGCCATAGGCGCATTACAACTTACTAGTTCAGAATATATTTTAATTTGACCAACACTCAGGGCATGCGGTATATAAATCCAACACACAGAGTTAGCAATTGTATAATGAGGGTATTGGAAGGCGCAAATTGAATTTGAAAATGAACAACTGGCGGGAATGAGACTTGCTAGAGGAGTGTTCCACAAACGAACAATTGAGCTGAAGATCAAATTTTTTCTACAGGGTGCCATGAGATCAATCGGCCATTGATCAATATACCGATGGGAGTCTTTAGATAGCCAGGTATCTGAACTGAATGTCCTAACACTAAATGGATATCCTTAGGTAAGATTCCTTTATGGAGTATTCACTAAGGAAACCAACCAATACGTTCTGACCAATGTCCGAAGACCAGAGATCAATGATCATAAAACTTCACTGAAGAAGAATTATTCGTGAAACGTCTCATAGCCGGTTCATTCATTTCTTGTTTCTACTTAATGTAGTGGTATGCTCGATTTCATTTTAATGTCAAACAGATTGATAACATATAAATTTTACAATGACAAAACCAATACAACCACCATGACAGCCATAAAAGCTTACACTCACACGCACACACACACACTCACACTCTCACACATAATAGCACAACACATACAAATGGATATTGCAAATACTCGCATTCAATTTGGTTACATTTCATAGATTTTCATGGCGAACGACAACTGTGACTTGTCTTGTGGCGGAAAAGCGAAGTAAATGAATGCACAATGTGTGTGTAGATCTGACATACATATGTAACCACACATGCATATGCATGAATATGCATGTACTATTTGTGCACCATAAAGTTCAAATGAAAGGATTTTGCAGAAAAAGGACATGCATGCCATGCCAGCCAACGAAGCAAGGCAAAAATCGAAGATTGTCATATGACACTTTGTTTACAACTCTGTTTTTCTGTCTTACATGCATACATGCAATGCGGACGAGCGAGTTGTTTGTCCCTTGTTTTTCCACCCGACGTCTTCTTCTTCTGCTGCCGCTGCGTATTAATGTTAATGCAATTGTCCTTCGTGTTGCAAGGATTTTAAAGGATCAAATGTCTTCTTTCTTTACAGACACCAAACGCCGCCGCCGCCGCCGCACACACACAGACAGTGCAGCACGAATGTTGCAAAGACATGCAATTGTGCAATATTTGCATTTTATTGAATTCGTATTATATGACCGATTTTTTTTAATCTCAATAATACGATTGTGTAAATAATATAAAATGGAATAAATGAGAAAGAGCATTTCTTATGTAAGACATGGAATGAAAATTATGCACATCATAGTGAAAGTTATTATTGGTTTGGTAACATCATGGCGGAGGATTTGCTGGCCAATAGTCCATTGTTTTTACAGCTCAGCATGTCCAGAGCAAGCCGGTGCCCCCAGGAAATACACTAGGGGTTAATATGACCAAATGTGCAGAGATAAGGAACATATCAAGGCAACTAATACAGTCGACAAATTGGTTCGTTATATTCAGGGTAAAATAGGGTAGAAGCAAAACTCTTGGCACTTAAAAATGTGTTCGTTATAGACGAAAGTTCGTTGTAACCGGTGTACGGTATAACCGGGCTCGACTGTAGATGAAAGAAATAAAAGAAACCCAAGAGATCAGCAGTTCTCATTCAAAATACTCCAACCAGAACATTATTGTGAGACGACAGGTAGGAAACTAATTTGGAAATTCGAAATCGACCATAGACGAACGATATATGTATTAAACATTTCGATTATTCTGGTATTTTCGATTACTTCAGTACTGAATTACTGAATAAAATTACGACATGGAAGACTAATTAGGAAGTCTACAACTTAAAGTATACACTATCAAATGAGCCCTGTAATGGCAGACACCAAATGGCTCAGATTGGTTCACCAGTAATCCGTATGTGCTGGGGGATATCTAAACGAGATGACAAGTGAGCACCCTGTGCGCCAGCTGTGGTACAGAAGAGAGACCTGCGTTGATAATTTGCTGATATGCGGTACTAGTAAGTTGTAATGAAAAAAAAATGTTTACTTGAAAAAAAAAATTTTTGTTCAAAAAAAAAAAATGTTGAAAAAAAAAAATTTTCTTGAAAATTTGTAAAAAAAAATTTTGGAAAAACAAAAATTTTGGTAAAAAAAAAATTGGGGAAACACAATTTCTGTACAAAAAAAAAATATTATTTATTTTATTATTATTATTTACTAGTAAGTTGTAATGCGCCTATGGCGCCCGTTAATTTGCTTGAGAAAGTATTTGTTACTTAATTTTAAAAATTTTGTAAAAAATATTTTGAGAAAACTATTTTGTAAAAAAAAATTTCGAAAAAAAAAAATTGGAAAAAAAAATTTGTGGAAAAAAAATTTTTGCTTTTTCTGGAAAAAAAAAATTTTGGAAAAAAAAAAAATTTGGAAAAAAAAATTTTGTGGAAAAAAAAAATGTTGGAAAAAAAAAAATTTTGGAAAAAAAATGTTGGTAAAAAAAAATTTGGGGAAACACAATTTCTGTACAAAAAAAAATATTATTTTTTTTATTATTATTATTTATAGAATTGTTATAGAATGCCTATTTAAATTCCTACGTACTGCGTGACAGAGTCAGTGAATCAGTGTATCAGTGAATCAGTGTCGAGGGTAAATATATATTAAGATAGAAAATTATAGAATGCCTATTTAAATTCCTACGTAGGTACTGCGTGACAGAGTCAGTGAATCAGTGTCGAGGGTAAATATATATTAAGATACTCAGAAGAAGAAAAAGTTGGATGATATCGTAAGGAACAGTTAATTCCCTCAACGAGTAGTTGCATCCCCTAAGGAGAACCTTTTCCGTTCTTAGAAGACTCCACCGATCTACAATGCAATATAGAATGGACCGATAATCTATTACCTAGAGAATATTTTAATTTTCTCGTTTGTTGTACAAATGGCAAATGGTGTGATTTTCAGTATCATTTATTTGGTTTGAATTTGTACCAGTTCAATTGGAACGATTTGGTATAGCACGTAAAGAAACTAAATGCTCTATTGGTTGGTGAGTTGGTCCATCTACTCCTACTCCAATTGAAACATGGGTCATTTGAAATAGTAAACGCTGAGAATACTCATCATGATCATCGAAATGGAATTACAACAAATCTGTAGTTTTGTTTTGTTTTCTTGCCAATTCGTTGATGTGTTAACATTCCAAGTGGATTCCAGCTTCCCCACTTCTGTTGATCGCTGGATTTTTATATGATTTTCCGATTGGATTTTTCGACACGTTCATTAATACCCATCAACTACGATACCAAACCCATAAAATTAAAAAGAGAAAATTATTCCTACCTTGTATGTTTTCTGGATCATTCTCCTCCGACTCCTTCAAGTGCGCAATTATTCCCCGCATTTACTAGGCCGTAGAGTTATATTCCATTTCATTCATATCATTAATTCACAAAACTTCATTGACACAGTCTTTTCCATCTCCCTCTCTCTCAATTCGTGTGTGTACTTGCAATTTTGAATAACTGTAAACTGCCAAACGAAAGAACACCGGCCGGCCGTCATCCATTCCTCGCAATCTTTTCTATGATTTTATCGATGATTTGCGACTGATTCCAATTAATTACTGATACCTTGAATATTTGCCGATATTTATAAATTAATAAAGTTTGTTCCAAGGGCTTCAAATTTAATTTTAATAAAGTTTTACTTCACAACGACACAACACGACCGATTGAAAATGAAAGCAATGAGAAAATGTTAGCCAATGTCAGTGTTGTCAACATACTTGGTGCCAATTCGATATTGGCGATTAAAGCGTTAAACAGAAATCACCAATAACTGTTGGTCTGTTAATCCTACTTTTTGATTGTCAAACTAATTGTTTACGTTCTTTTTGGCAGTTGACAGAAATTAAAATAGAAAAAGTAATTTAAAATAAAATAAAAAAGATATAAAAAACACTGTCTAAGGCTAAATAAATACAAATATCATTTAAGATTTTTCAAAACATCTTCCTTTCAGCACGAAATACGGAACACCTTCAAGCGACTGGGAATGTGGAAGCCGATTCAACAGAATGGCTTACTACGTTCCTGCTGTTGTAAATGACCATAATGCAGAAGATGAAGCAATGGATCTCCAGGAATTGCAAACGAATCATTTTCATGACATTGGCGTTCTTCATGATGACTTATCTGAATATATTGCCGGCTATATGATCAAAAAGCTGAGTATTGATGAATACCAAAGTCAAAGACAATTGCTTTACATGGGTGGTATTGTCATGAAATTTCCAAGGGGTTTCCAAATAATCCATCACAAAACTTCGTTGATAAAGTTAAAAGGCTTGAAGTAGTGTTTGGATTTGTAAATGGGACAGAAATCAATAGGAATTTATAGCAGTGGCTTTTTGAAAGAAGCAAGCAAATAGACCTACCGCAAAAAATATGATTTCTTTTTCAAAACAATTCAATCATGGAATTAAAATACAAAAAGCGAAGCAAAGAATTTTGGCAGCGAAAGTTTTATTGTGCCATGAGTTGTAACTGTCTGCAGTCAGTCATTTATCTGATAGCTGAAATTGACAATCGATATACCCAGGGTAGAGATTTTGTTGCTGGGCAATTGCGTCTACCTTTAGTTATTGGGCCATAGGGCCCATACGCGATACCAGCAAACTGGAGCAATCAAGTGATTGTGTCATTATGCTTAAGCACATAGCATACCAGTGTGTTGGCGCAGTATTTATATTTTTCACCAGCAACTGATACAATCACACCACAACCCCGTACACGCTAATCGACTGGCACAAATACTTGATAGCGCCAGTTTTTCAACAGTTTTTTTTTTTGGAAAATTTATAAATTTTTGAGCTGTTATGTATTGATCTCGATTCTCTCGTAATGATTACGATTATATAAGCCCACCTAACACCTGCATACATATTGGACAAACATTTGTCTTGATCAGTTTTACCCCTTATACCACCAAACAATCTTAATAACATAATTTTGCGACTGCGACAATGGAAAAAATAAACATTTATTTTTAATTTTTTGACTAATATATTTAATGATTTGTATAGTCTTTACTTTAAAACAATTCAAAAAAATCCAGTAAAATTTTTTTTCCTTTTCCTTTGATTTAGAAAAACAAGATCAGTATTTGATGTTTCCACTTTGATGCCACTTTCGAACAGAAGATGTGATGGTCCGACATCACTATACTATTCGTCTAATAATAACGTTTGAGCAACCTGTATACAGGTGAAAGGTGGGCTTAAGAAAAAGTACGATAACAAAAACTTAAGTTATCTGTGATTTCTGTTCAAAGATTTAAACGTCAATATCGAACTGGCATCACGTACGTTGTCAACACTGACATTTTCTCATTACTTTCATTTTCAATCGGTCGCGTTGTGTCGTTGTGAAGTAAAACTTTATAAAAATTAAATTTGAAGCCATTGGAACAAATGTAATTAGTTTATAAATATCGGCGAATATTCAAGGTATCAGTAATTAATTGGAATCAGTCGCAAATCAGCGATAAAATCATAGAAAAGATTGCGAGGAATGGATGACGGCCGGCGGTGTTCTTTCGTTTGGCAGTTTACAGTTATTCAAAATTGCAAGTACACACATGAATTGAGAGAGAGATGGAAAAGAGTGTGTCAATGAAGTGTTGTGAATTAATGATATGAATGAAATGTAAATAATATAACTCTACGGCCTAGTAAATGCGAGAAATAATTGCGCACTTGAAGGCGCTCGCGTAGGCGATTTATGGCGTGAGCGTCCTGGAGCTTCGTCGTCACTTGTACTATTCCGATCACAAAGGAATTCATTGACAACCAATTGAAATTGATTGGGCAGATTCTTCACGGTGGTTATAAAGTCTTTCCCTGATATCGGATAGGGGGTTTTAGACGAAGAATTAACACCTGATGAGCACACAAAATATTTTTAGTTAAATAGCTTACACTTTCACAGTTGCCTGTCTATTATTTGATGGTACTTAACAGGAGTATTTGAATGTTTATTAACTACAAAGTTCATAGTCATGTTATTGTCATACTGTACTCGTACATTATACCTCGTACATCCATCGAAAAGATGGATAAAACAATTCTAAAGAGCTGTAAGAAGAATTCCTAAAAGAACCGCTGATTGATCCTATGTTGTGATATGCTTCATTGGAACTACTCCCCATCAATGTTTCTACTCCATTTTTAGGTTAAGGTTGGTGCAATCTCCACTCTCTAGTTTGACCTTTAGACGTCAAGGGAGACGATATATCTCCGCTAAAGTGTTTTTGACATGGCAGTCATTCATAAATTCCATGCCTTCTTTATGTTCAAATTTTTACCACGAAAATACTGTCAAACGTAACGGAAATCTATCAATCATAATAAATTAATTTTGTTCTTATTTGAGTTTTTTTTGCACTCAAGACTTTCGACAGCCATTCGATCAATTAGGTTTTTGGTTTGCCCACGACATTTGAAATGATTCTTCTCTTACACAGCCCACAGCCCTGTGAAGGCAATCATTTACAACTCAATTTGCACCTCATAAAAAAAAGGGCACTGCAAATCAACCAACACAGCGGCATAGATAGATATCCGAACAATGAAAGGAGCACTTTTAAAATTATGTTTTTGTGCGAATATAATTTTAATATCCCTAACAAATGGATGCCATCAATTACCACCAATTCAATTGGAGAAGAAACCTCAAAAGAACCTTGATATGAATTTTCCATTGGACTTTTCACACAAAAAGAAAACGGCTAACAAAAAGACAGCTGGAATTATTTTGTTCAGGTATAAATGAATACCAAACAGTTTGAATGTTGAATAAATACGTCCCTTGGCATAAAGCAATTTATCCGCATACATGGGTTGTTGTCTATGCTGAGCGCTTTTTACCGAAAGCTTTCGGATAGCTTTCACAAATGAATTCTTTGGGCAACATCTACATATGACTTCTGGCATATCCCTGGAAAACAGTAACAAACAAAAGTGATGTCACATTTTGGCTAAGCACAATGGAGAAATTGTCAGTCAAAACAACGCTAACAAGAGAATCATAATAAAAAAAAAAACGTTATAACTCTGAAACCTGAAAACGATTGTCATATTAGGCGTGTTTTCGTTACACTGCTATTTTGAATGGCATTTTTATTTGAAATGGAAAACAAAAATTGCCGAAACAGAATTTCCTTGTGTGAACACAAGAGGCATGTTCAGAAGGGACTCATACAAATTTGCCGCCAGTAGGAATGCCTAGTGGAAATCGGGACTTATTTTATACAGTTTAGCCAAAGACAGACAGCAAGTCGTTTGCTGAACATTTTCAAGAGGATATTTAAACAGTATTTGTTCTAAAAAAAAGTAGGCATTTGATTTAAAAAAAAAACATTGTTTGCTTTGAAAACCTTTCAAATATTGCCATGCCAATTACTGACATCTGGAGTGTGCTTCCCAACTCATCCATCAGAAAACGACTTCTGCGACGTCTGCCCACTGGGCAATTTCAATGGGAAAGAGTGGTAAGGGGAATGGAAAGGGAAAACACTTGCTGGTTACTGGCAATTCCTTTTGTGTTTTTCGTAATAATGAAAACAAAAATTGCCGAAACAGAATTTCCTTGTGTGAATCGGGACTTATTTTATCAGATTAGCTGTAAAAATTCCACAAAAACACATATGTTGAAACGGTCTCTTAATTAAAATTAAAAATTAATTTTTTTTAAATTTGTCTCGCTCTCAAATTGTTTTTTGATTTTGTTTTATACCAAAAAATAATGCTTTATCAGTAATTGTTCTTTATTAGATTAGGAACTGACTCCCAGCATGGCCGAAAATTTAAAAGAAATGAGATCTTGAGTAGTTTTCCTAAAAGTAACGCATTTCTAAAAATGTGAGTATCATTGAAAACAAAAATACAAACTGATCAATATTGCACTTGGAACCAACACACCGCATGGTGCAAATACAAAATGAACTCGCAAGTTCTCTGTCTGAAAGTCAAATTTTCCCAAAGAGGATTTTTTCTCAAAATCCTTGTTCGTAGAAGTCTGCTTTTTTTATTTAAACCGGTGACCAACATGATCAGAACGTTGTCGAATAAAAAACGAGATATTGAGTTGTCTCTTTGAAAAAAAATATAAAATGAAGGCTACGAATCTTTATTTATTATCAATTTTTGATCTTTTAGCACCCACTGTGTCGCTGTAACATTAACTTACATAGAACTTTGGGGACTTGGATGATCGGACTGATATTTGTAATGACTGACTCTGAAGCTATTTCAGGCGCTCTGTATGTTGCAGCCGAAGGAACTAGTAGGTTAGTTTAGACTAGAAAGTCTAATTCCTGTATTCATAAAAATGTAAAAAACTTGTGTTAAGAAAATTGTGTGAACATTTTTTTTTTGTATTTTCAAACTGTTGAAACATGAATAACACATATTTTCTCATTGCTTATCAATAGTTGTCGGTCTGAGTTGGTTGACCACGACGTGAAGTTTATTATAAGTGAAGTCTCAAATCAAGCCAGATTTGACGACATCTCTGCCATGCGGATAACGTTTGGAATGGGCGACTATCATCAGCAGACACAACGATTTCTTGACTGTCTGACATTAGTCTGTCACAACGCTGACCCTCTATTTTCACAGTTTGCCCTATTTGGAATCCCCGTTGTGCTATTGTGTTGTTTTGCTCCTCTGAACCAGGAAAGTTTTCTATGTTGTTGCCATCCACTAGACACGTGAAATATAAATCAAACTTTGTAGCCAGCACGACACGCAATTTCACATTTTTTTTTTTTTAATTTCATATTCTTAATTAGTTTACTATTGATAAGAAGTTGGGGGGGACAAATATACGTACACACATCCAACACATCGGCGACTATTTTGTTTATTTTTTTTTAGGGTACAACGCACAGTTTTTGTTTTATTTTTATATTGAAGTGAATAGCTTGACCATAACCTTGACAACAGCCAACTCTCATGTACACATCCCGAAAAATGCAATAATAAAAAGAAATCAAAAATATTCAAACACATGAGAAAAATTCTAAAACCTAATTTAAAGATTCTAATCTATTTAAGCTCGAGGCATTTATTTTTTTTTTTTTGGTATATTTATAAAATGTCGAATGACATGTGAAGATTTAAAAAATAAATTAAACACACACCACACACAGCTTAGTAATTAACATTCGACCTGTTTTGTTCATCTTAATCTTAGTGTACTCGCATGCCATTATTTCTTTTTTGCCAAAAAAAATAATGTTATTGATTTGCGTAAGGCGCAATTAATGAAGCCCCATAAAACAAACGTTTTTCTTTTCTTTTTTTTTCGTTCTTTCTCAGATAAACCCAATAATTACATTATTTCAACGTTTGCGTCACAAATTGAAACGAAAATAAAAGATATTCCATAGACATAAATATGTTTTTTTTTTAAATAATTTGTTAACATTTCGAACGGGTTTAACAGAACGAAGGGATTTATTTATTTACACTCTCATAGAAAAAATATGACCAAACGTGCATGACAACTGACAACATACGGTCACGAAAGTCTATCCTTACACGTATGTGGCCAAATCGTTAACGCTGTTCCAATTTTGTCTTATTATTCCCTATGGTAGTCACAGTGTGATGTCACATCCTTAATTTGAATTACATTAACCCATTCATGACCAAGACATTTTTTTTAAAAAAAAAAGTTTTATATTTAATAAAAAAGCTTTCTGAGTTCGAATCCCTTGACATGTTTAACTTTACGAAATCGTTTTCTCTGTGTCATATGGCATCGCTGGCTATGAATGGTTTAAAAAAAAAACACAGCCAAATTTTTTTTTTTTTATAGGAAATTTAAAAAATTTGCCATTCACACTAGGCAATTTAATTTGTGTCAATTTTTATGATTCCCATTTTAAACTTGCCTCTTGTGTTCACACAAGTAAATTCTTTTTCAAAATATCAAAATACGATAAAACACAAAAGGGAATATTTTTTCCCTTTCCATTCCCCTTTCCGCTCTCTCCTACAGACTGAGTATTGCAGCAATTCAAATTTATTATCCTCTTGGCTTAAAACTCCATTTCTAGTTTTGGCGATTATGTCGTTATGAAATAAGTCTTTTGGTTAATTTTTTTTTAAAGAAAATAAACCTGGGAATGCAATTTTTGTTAATTTGGCCGTCCTTTTGTTCAATCCTTTTAATGGAGAACCTTAACTATACAGTCGAGTCCGGTTATAACGAACTTTCGTCTATAACGAACACTTTTTTTAAGTCCCAAGAGTTTTGCTTCTATCCTATTTTACCCTGGACATAACGAACTTCTCTTATAACGAACCAATTTGTCGAGTCCCTCGGAGTTCGTTATAACCGGACTCGACTGTATTTGGCCCATGTCGTCCAGCCACAATCCCATGCAGAAAATTGTTGAATTTTTTGGTCTTGCTGTGAAAAATACATAAATTATAAAAGTGTGTACACTTAAGGGTTAATGAAAAGGACGCTGTCAACGGTTGAACGCAAGTTTAGTGCATTTCCGCGTAAATTCCCTCCAATCTTACAACACCTGACTGTTGACTAACCTTTACTCTCCTATACACTGGGTGGCATTTCCTATCAGTTCAAGGAATATTTGCACAATTTCAAAATTTCATATATGAAATATTATTTGATATGCATGTCATTTATTGCTTAACAATTGATTTTGAAATTGCCGATAAGATTACCGTTCGCCGTTCGCTTGGTATTTTTATGCCTAGTGTCCGACGGTACCACCTTCTTGTTGGTAGCTGCAAGGAAGCAGGTGCAAAACGTGAAAATTCCTTCTCAAACGAATTGCGTGTAATCGTTGTTTCGTAATAGATTTCGCTGCAGTTTGCCACCATAATATTGGGCGATAGTTAGGTGAGCCAATTAACCAAACACCATTGATATTCCCATATTTATAAATTGAAAACGAATTCGTTGGGTGTGAGTTTAGTTTTGGTGTGTGTGTGTGTGTTTGGTTTTTCCTATCTCAATTACTTCAACGCCGTGGGACAAGTGAATAATAGTGATTTATTATGAGTTTCGAGTTTGCTAATCTTAATCTGATTAGAAGAGCTTAAAAGCCAACTGCTCTGAATGTTGTATTGACGTTTTATGGCTTTATGGGATTTTATGCTGTTGTGTTAAATGATTTAATTTAGCAGCATTTATGTAAACAGTTTTATTTTTGGTGTTATAGAAGTTCTGCAGAGAAATGACGTCAAGGAGGAGAATTTAAGTGTTACTGTTACTCTGGCAAAAAAGGCTTTCTTTTTTGTATAGCCAAGGAAATACGAGATACTTTATAGGATATACGAAATATTTGCTAAAAAAATATGAAACATTTCATAAAACAAATGACAAATTCCAAAAACAATATGACATAAATTATGAACATTTTAGGAAATACGATACTCTATAAGATATATGCAACATTTCCTTAAAAATATGAAACCTTTCATTAAATTTATGAAAAATTCCATAAACAATTTTGGCATGAATTATGAAAACGTCTCTTATCTCTTTCAGTGTACACTGAAAATCTATTGCTGTCAATTTCAGAACAAAAGATTCGCAAAAGTCAACTTTGGTAGTATAATTTTCAATTCTCATACGAAAACAAATTAATTTGAATGACATTTAACTGATAAATGCATGGATTATAAGAATAGGTATTTAAACAAACAAACAAAAAATAGTAAACATCAACAAGTTGAAACATATTGAAATCACCTAGAATGCATTAAAATACAAAGCAGAGAAATTTTATTTTTCCAGCAAAGAAAAAAATCATTTGCACAATTTAAATTTTTTTAAGAATTTTTTTTTTGTATTAAAAAGCACAGAAATCATTATTTTTCCAAAAAAAAACTCATTTTCACAATTTAATTTTTTTTAAGAATTTTTTGGCTTAGAAAGCGCGGAGGTCATTATTTTTCCAAAAAAAAACTCATTTTCACAATTTAATTTTTTTTAAGATTTTTTTGGCTTAAAAGCACAGAAATCATTATTTTTCGAAAAAACTCATTTTCACAATTTCAATTTTTTTAAGAATTAATTTTTTTTTGGCTTAAAAAGCACAGAAATCATTATTTTTCCAAAAAAAAACTCATTTTCACAATTTCAATATTTTTAAGAATAATTTTTTTTTTGGCTTAAAAACCACAGAAATCATTATTTTTCCAAAAAACTTATTTTCACAATTTCAATATTTTTAAGAATAATTTTTTTTTTGCTTAAAAACCACAGAAATCATTATTTTTCCAAAAAAAAACTCATTTTCACAATTTCAATATTTTTAAGAATATTTTTTTTTTGGCTTAAAAACCACAGAAATCAATTTTTCGAAAAACCTCATGTTCACAATTTCAATATTTTTAAGAATAATTTTTTTTGGCTTAAAAAGCACAGAAATCAATTTTTTTCCAAAAAAAACTCATTTTCACAATTTAATTCATCACAGAAATCATTATTTTTCAGCTAAAAAAAAAATCATAATTTAAATTTTTTTAAGAATTATTTTTTATTGGCTTAAAAAGAAACCATTTTTTCAGCCAAGAAAAAAAATTAGTTTCACAATTTAAAATTGTTTAAGAATTATTTTTTATTGGCCTTAAATGTAAAATCTCTTTTTATAATGCACAGAAATCATATTTTTCAAGCTAAAAAAATCTTTTTCACAATTTCAAAATTTTAAGAATTTTTTTATTTGCTTAAAAAGCACAGAAATCATATTTATCACCCAAAAATATTAATTTTATAATTTTAAAAATTTCAAAAAAAAAATCATTTTTACAATTTAAAATTTTTTAAGAATTATTTTTTTTTTGTCACAGAAATAATTTTTTCCAGACAAAAAAAAATCATTTTCACAATTTCAATATTTTTAAGAATATTTTTTTTTTTGCTTAAAAACCACAGAAATCATTATTTTTCGAAAAAAACCATTATTTTTTCAGCTAAAAAAACTCATAATTTAATTTTTTTTAAGAATAATTTTATTATTGGCTTAAAAAGCACAGAAACGATTTTTTTCCCAGCCAAGAAAAAAAAATAAGTTTCACAATTTAAAATTTTTTAAGAATTATTTTTTTATTGTCTTAAAAAGCACAGAAATCATATTTATCTATCCAAAAATATTATTTTTACAATTTAAAAAATTTTAAGAATTTTTTTTCCTGCCAAACAAAGCAAATTTTCACAATTTAAAATTTTTTAAGAAATATTTTTTTTTTGGCACAGAAATAATTTTTTCCAGACAAAAAAAAAATCATTTTTACAATTTAAATTTTTTTAAGACTTATGTTTTCAAGCTATGTTTCACATTTCCAAATTTTTAAGAATTATTTTTTTTTTTTGCTTAAAAAGCACGGAAATAATTTTTTCCAGACAAAAAAAAATCATTTTCACAATTTCAAAATATTTAAGAATTATTTTTTTTTTTTGCTTAAAAAGCAATGAAATCATATTTTTTCATAAAAAAAATCATTTTCACAATTTAAAATTATTTTTTCCAGCCAAAAGAAGAATCATTTTAACAATTTTTTAGGAATTATTTTTTATTGGCCTTAAATGTAAAATCTCCTTTTTCTCAGTGAATGGTGGAATAACTTGTTTTAAGCAAGTAGCGTATGTCAGAGAAATCGCTAAGAAATAGGTTTCCTTTATAAATGTAAAAAAAAAAAAATTAACAAAAATTCTTTTTTTTTAGTTTGGTTTATAGGAAAAAGCAAATATTCCCATTATTTATGGAGCAGTGTGTCATTCTTGTGGGTGAATTTGCCCTTGATCGAAATTTCCAAGACCTTGGTAAGGATTTCAGGTTCTATTTCATGAATCCATTGTTCGATATTCGATTACCACACTTGGTGCTCAACCGATCGATTGTGAAGTGGGCTGTGTTGCATGGAGCGCCCTCTAAAACCAAAGTTCGTCCAAGAATTATTTTTCAGTGAGGCTTTCTGTCCCTTTTGTCAATAGGATTCACTTCCAAACCCCCCAACCAGTGGATTCTCCCGTAAGACGGAAATCGTAGATACAAATTTATTCGATGCACAAGCAAATATTTCCAACAGAAAAGTGTTCAAATAGTCAAGAACTCATTGAACAACCAATAACGTTACATTTTGTTATACAGTTTCTGTCGTTGCCTCTTGTCATTAACTAATCTATTTTAAACTATTCCACTTTCGGGGGAGTCAAATCAATTAGAAAGCTACAAGTTGAGAGCCAAGGGTAAGTGGATGGCTTCCGAAGTAATATCTTAAAAGACCACTTATACAACGTAGTGAGGTGTGTTCGCTAGTGATGTTTCCATATCGTGTGGACTGACGGCACTACTGGCCTTCCCTCTCCTCATATATTTTTATATTTGTACCAAATGCTCGCTTGAACATTCATCGTGAATGATGGATGATTGGCTTTTAAATCTAAAGTCTTGTGGAAGAACTCAGTTGTAAGGTGCACAACATCTTAGAAAGCCTGTTATTAATGCTATGCAAGTTTTGTTTCATTTAATCGGTGATTTAGTTTCGTTGGACCAAAGAAACAGTTTTTTAACATTTTAAGAAGCCTTTTATTAATTCCATGATATTTTCGTTTCATTGAATCTAGGATTTAATTTCATTGGACCAATAAACTCTTTCTTTGACATTTTCTCTTTTTTTTAAAAGTTTTCTCGCCTTTTTTGTTTTTAATCGTTTACTGCTTTTCTATTTTTAAACTTCCTATGTTTTTCGCAGGGGTATAACCCCTTGTTCAAACTCTACACTTGACATTTTTAAATATCCGATTGGAACTGGCCCATTGTACCCCCGCCAACAACACTATGTCCAAGCCCTTATCTTAACTAATCTTTGCGATTGCAGATTATTAAGTCATTGTCGTTCTGAAAATTTATAATTTTCAATAATAAAAGCAAAAGCTATGAAAAAAAAACACAGCAAACGTCGAATACACTTTGGGGAAAATATATTATTAAAAATGTGTGTAAGATTACATTTAACATTAGCACGGCTTATCAAGGCTATAAAAATAGACTTGTGATTAGACAATCTGGTGTGGGAAATCCTTTTGGTTATGTCATGGCAAATAGAAATAGATACTCATGGGATTTCTTGTTTCTTATTGACGAAATTATTCTCTTTTTTTTGTGTGTCTTTTAAGAGTAATTTTTAATGTTCACAAATTTTTCTTAGCAAAGGTTTTTTAAATGACCAGATAGTTTGTCCCTTGTAAGGGTTGCCATCTCTATTTGTAGGTACCACGAGTGACAAGTTTCAGATTGAAACACAGTGTAAGAACTTATGTTGGCAACCCTGCAACATAAACCACTTGGACTATCAGCCAATAGGAACACTTCGCGTGAAGTCATTTGATCAACCTGCGCAGAACATTTCCATTCTCTGCGCAAGATGGCGTAATCTTCTCTCCTATCATTCTTGGTTGTTACCATGTACATGAAAGAGCCCTCAAACCACCAATTGTGTTTTTTTTTTGAAATTTTAGGGGATTTCTTCTTGAATCCAGTTTCACAAAACCTGATCAGTTGTTAAGTCATACTCCTCCCTCTTAAAACGTTTTAATTTCGACAAAAATCGTGGCATAATCGTGGCACTCTCACGATTTCCTTATCGGACGCATGATAAAGTCCACATATATGATTACTGCTTCTTTCTGCGTCCATCGTTAATGCCAATATGGACGACGAAGTTTCAATTCATTTCGCTTTAATGACACTCAATAACTATAAACAAAAGAAACAATTTATGGCACATATTTATGTTACCACCGTCAAATTAAACTAACAAAAAAAAAAAAAAACACCCCAAGAATTCACAATGGACGATAAAAATCGGTAAAGCAACTTTGATCCTACCCACAAGCAGAAAGTTGAGGTCAATTCTCGATGACTATTTGGCTCATTGCCACACAACTTTCGGAATCTTTACCGGAGTCAATATTTGAGTGGACTTTGATTTTGTTGACCATTTTAATATAATTATTTTAAACTATCACCGTCGCCCCTTTATCTGATATTAGATATGAAAAAAATTGTAATATTTTAATTAAAAAAAAAAAAAATTGTACGTTACTTATGAACGGCTATTTATAAAACCCAAAGCGCTTTTAATTAAATTATTGCTGAGAGGAAAAAACCGAGTGTAGAAATACTTGTAGTCGCATTTCATGTTAATTTAGATAACACAAAGAAGTTATAATACAATTAGTAATATCGATTTTGAAGGAGGGTAGGTACTCATGCCACCGTTCTACCGAATATGTCTACCTGCCAAGGGGTTATCGAGTATTTTCTTTGAATGCCTCAAATGCTAACTGATTAATTAATCAATAAAACTAATTAATGATTTTTTAATGACGTTATTCAGAGGCGTCTACGCTGAAGTTTGTGACGTCTTTTGTCCGACATTCCAACCGCATGTTCGTCGGAATATTTGAAACTTCATTCGTAGGTCATGCCATTGGCCGACGAGTACTTACAAATCCAATATAATTATTGGTCTTCGATACAAATGTCGGAAACTAAGCTAAATATGATCATGTTCGTGTGTAATTTTTAAAATAAACGATTATCCATTTTGCTGTTTTCGAAAGTAAACGTAAATAAAACACATAACATATTTTTTTTCATGATATTTCTTTTTTTTTATTAAAAAAAATTTGAACGTTGACATTATGTGTGAAACACTACATCATTTAACTGGCCACCACGCAAAGTGTTGCAAGCATTGACTTTTTGCCACATATTGGTCGGTATCTCAGTCATAACTTGACGAATGTTGGTTCTTAAGTGCTCAAGAGTTAAAGGTTTATCTGCATAAACACGATCTTTCGTGTAGCCCCACAAAAAAAAGTCTAATGATGTCAAATCGCATGATCTTGGTGGGCAGTTGATGTCGCCACGATGATAAATTATGCAGCCAGGAAATGTCTCTTGGAATGTCTCCATATTCGCTCTAGTTGTGTGGCATGTGGCAGCGTCTTGTTGAAACCACATATTCTCCAAGTCGTATTCGTCAATAGCAGGCAGAAAAAAGTCGCTTATCTTCCGACCATAACGTTCCGAATTGACGGTGACAGTCGTGCCCTCGTCGTTTTCGAAGAATTAAGGTCCAATCACACCTTCGGACCAAAGAGCGCACCAAACAGTGACTTTTTGTGGATGGCATCTCTTCAATTACTTGAGGATTCTCTGAACCCCAAATACGACAATTTTGTTTACGGAAATCATGTCTTGAAAGTTCGTTGTTAAATCCGATTTGCAAATAAAACCATGTTTAAATACACAATTTCGGCAATTGATGTGACAAACATTATCCCCTTTATTATTAAACATGTTTCCGATAAAAAATAAAAACAAAAACTCCTTCGTAGAGCATTTTGAAATTCCAACAGGGTTGCATTTGATTCAATCAAATGTAACATCCAGCTTTTCCGCATTTCCATTGTAAACGAAAGCAAATGTGCCCATTTCTTCTGCAGCCTATTTGATTTAATACAATTTATAAATTAATAAAAATAATTAAATTACTCATATACAAAATTGTATTACATATTGCCAACTGTACACACTTTTCTATTGCTGCCCATATGAAATTCGTCTTCACCGGGTGTTTTTTTTTTTTTTTTTTTTGTAAATAATTTCAATACCATGAAGATCGAATGGGGTGATTTAAATTCATTTTCAAGATCATTGCAAGTGTGTTTGTACCGAAATTTCTTTAAAAAAAAAAAAGAAAATAATGTTGATAACATTGGAAGAGAACAACCGAATGGAGAGGGAGAGAGAAGAGTTCAATATTGAAATGCACTCGCTTCGATTATCAGAACAAAAGTAATGCATGTGCATGAATGTACATAAACTCGTACATATGTATGTAAACATGTATGTACTCACAAATAACGTATCGGTGTTATCAGTAATAGAAATAGAAAAACCCGTGTGGCTTTAAGCGGCATTTGTTAGAGACGAAATCGTTTAGAAGAAAAACTGAAACACAAGAGAACACCAGATATGAGGCGCTAAAAGCAAGAGTGACCCAACACGCAATTGTATTTCAAATCACTTCTTTTTTTTTTAAAAGAAAACTCAAATTGATAAGACCTTAGACCTGCTTTAAGAACTACATTAGTTTTTAAATTAACAAGTTATCGGAAGATTTGTATTTGCTTAAACAGTTTGAAAGTACTTGAGTGAGAAATGGAAAAAACGCATCAATGGACTTTTATTAAAAATGTTTTCCATACACTTGGAAACATTCCCCCCCCCTGGTGAAGAAATGAAGAAACGATAAGGATCATCAATCGATCCATCGACAACTGGTTTCGATACTTCTTTTTTAGAACAACAACAACAACAAAAGACGCAAATATAGTCACCAAATATAATTTTAGTTATCAATGAAATGATAAGATTAAGATTTTATGTGGTTTAGTTGTGCAAAACAATGTTGCCAGACATGGGGAAAATGGGAGGAGGTTCATATTTTGATATTTCTTCTAAAAACGATCAGGACTGGAATATTCCAATAAGAAAAATTTCACTGTGACCTCATGTTAGTCTTCACTCCTTTTTAAAGTGGGATTTTTTTTTGTTTCATTTTTTTCTGTATGTGAGAAGTTTTATCAAATTATTGAAAATTTCTATAATTTTTTGTTAAAACCCATAAAAAAAACCTTATTGAGAAAAAAAAGTCCGGTAACACCATGCTCTGTTGCTAAGGTACTTTAATAAAAACTGAACTTGACTCTCATATAAATGAACCTGAACTCGCAAGTCACTTTCACCGAATTTTAGTTCAATAAGTCCAAAAATCTCATATATTTTCTTTCTATTTCAGTGTAAATATAAATAATTGCTTTTTTTTAATTTTCAACCACTTTTTGTAAAAATTAAATAATCTAAGATAACTTAACAAACAAGTGGCCACACTGAATCATACTCTTCTTAATCTAATCTGTGTTCAGTGCTGCCAACTTCATGGGGGAGAAAAGTGTAAACCAAAATCAAAAGACGTACAAATTTTATACTGACATAAAAACGTCAACTCTTTTATTCTTAAGCGCCTTGGAGACGATCAAATAATTCCATCAATCACGTGCATATGTATTAGTGTGTGCCTTCGTGTTTTGCCCGCAAACGCACCACAAAATACGTCAATCATCACTTTGTGTTTGACTTCGTTGTGTTCGGTTGAAACTTTCATACTACTTTTGCTGCACTCCGCTAACATCACTTTTTGTTCGTTTTCGTTGTGTGTTCATTTGATATGTCGTCGTCGGAGGAAGAAGATTTGCTTTTGTTAGCATGTGCTGCAATTTTAACCCTTTCGTTGGATTTGTCAAATATATTTGACAATTAATGTACTCTACTTCTATAGACTTTTGCAATATATTAATTTACAGTTATTAACTTTTTTTTGTTTTAAATGAAATGCCGATACTTATGCTATTTATAAATGTTATCCTAATAGGTCTTCGCTTTGTTTTGTTATTTTTAAACGAATTGTTAAGAAGTTGACACTTTGTTTGTAAAAACAGCCAAATTTTGATATTTTTACAAACACAAAAAATAATATATTGAGTCATCGAACGATATCGACCAGTATTAATAGCATTGATAGAGGTATAAAAAAATGTTTTCTAAATAAAAAATTAAAAAAACATAAAGCGGGACCTTTTGGTGGTTGTTTTTCGGTTCTCGACATTTAGAATTATCATCCTCTAAAAGCCACTGAGACCACCAAAAACAAAAATTATTATTTTTCCCAGCATCAGCGTCATCATATTACACTAAATTCAAATTTTCGCATTGTTAGCTCGACTAAAATTTTTTTTGACACGGAAATAATAATAAATAAAAGAGAATAATAATAAAAGAAAAAGAAGTCCAGAAAAAGAAAATGTGGATGCAAAATTGGTTCAAAGAACCACATCGGTTTACGCACGAGAATCTTTTGGAGAATCCCGCGCACTTGTCCATCTCGCACAATTGTTTACTACTAAATGAGTCATGCTTGACAATCGTAACTGGAGACCATCAACGAAAACACCATCAACGAAAATATCAAAAAATTTTGTTTTTTATGTCAATCATTGCCGACGTCGTGTACGTGTAGCCGACGAAACCCGATTAGAGGCACACACACAACTGATTGATGGAATTATTTGATCGTCTCCAAGGCGCTTTAAAGATTGAAATTAGGATGAGGTATATTCCTGTTCATAATAATTCACATGATGTCCACTATTATAGAGAATCCCTAAAATGTAAAAGACAAGTGTGAAAATAACTCGAAGCACAAACAGAAATCTATAAAAACTTCACCCCCAGTGTTGTTTTGCAAACACTTTTGCTTTGTTTGCTGTGAAAAAGCACTAAATTCAGTGCCAACACACTATGTTAGCAACACTGTTTAACAGTATTTACTCGCTCTCTTTATTATGACGATCTCGTGATAGTTTTCTCTTTCGTCATTCTCTTCACTGGTTTTACCTTATTTGCTTTATAGCTGTAAATAAAATAACCTCAGGCGTTTTGTTTTTCTTATTGTTTGTGTGTGTTCTCAGTACAACAGCAACAACAACCACAACACCCAAAAAGATCCTCAACAAATGCGGTTGATGATGGTGGTGTGTTTGTTATTGTTCTTGTTGGCGTTACAACAAAGCACACACTTTTGACTTTTGTTTAGCCACTGACCCGCTTGATTGTCAGTCTTTTCATTGGCTTCGAGGCGTGTTGATCGTGTGCCGGTCGTAGTGAGTGTTCCAACATAAGAAAACGAAAACGCGGGTCGTACAAAAGAACATTTTGTTATCAACACAGGGATACAGTTGAAACATAAAACCAACCTGGAGAACCGTTCTTCAAGTGGAAAACATACGCAGAAAAGAAACATTACAAGAAAGTGTTTGTAAAGGTAATACGAAATAAGCATCAAAGGCTGTCGTAAAGACACAACAAAGACAATGAAAAAAAAGTGCTAATACTGATGAAGAGAAAGGACTGATGAAGAAAATGGAAAAACAAAACAACTTTCCCCAAGTTTCATTTCAATCAGTGGTGGATAACAAACGATGTCTGGAAAGTCATCACTTGGTGCATTCGTTTACACTCGGTGAAAATAGTCTGCTCAAAAGGGCTTAACTGAAGTTTAGCGAGTTGGGGCAATTGTTGGAACAAATTGCGATTTAAAAGTAAAGTCTATCGCAACGGATCGAAATTTAAGGCACCATGGATTTTAAGATATTAAAGTTAAAGGAGCTCCTGTGGCAAAGTTTGCTAAGTGTCAACATTTAATTGAGTGTCCGAGTTACATAGATTTTTTTTATTGTTTGAACTTTTATGAAAAATTATGTAAATTCAGCATTTACACAGAAACATTCCTCTTCGCCTATACCTAGACTTCTCTAAACCCTGCCAAAGGCCGACATTACAGAAACACTGGATTTTCGATTGGTCGTCAGAGATGAAAATCTTAAAGGTCGGGCGAAGTCCGTCTACACAATAAGACTGGAAGAAATTACAATGTTGCTATACAAAGTGCTGCAAATTTTTGGCAACTAGACGATTAAATAAATAGGAAACTAATCACCCAATTGAACTTTGACCTATAAAATCTCCGACGTCAATAGTATCAATTGACCCTTTAAGTCCTTGAATGAAAGTCTGATTATCTTGACACCCATAAGAATTAGCAAATCGATCCATGTTTATAACTACAGAATACGCTAACTGGTAAATCGTAAAAATATGAGGCTAACTTACATTTTTGTCGGTCAGTTTCACCATCCTTAAAAGCGTTGATAGGTTAATAACGAAATCTCTTCAAAAATATTTAAGCAACGTCTCATAAGTACACTTCATTCTTCGAAGTTGTTAAAAAATAATACAAAAATGCACTTCAACGGATGCAAGCCCACCAAAAAAAAAAACAAAACTCCCAATGCCAGCCCCTTCAGAACTGCCCACTGATTACGAAAATCGTTATGATAAGGAGGAGCAAGGCTCAGGGGGACCGCTTGGAACCCCCCCAAAAAATGGCTCCAAGACCTAAAAAATCAAGTGGGTACACAAACTTCAGGAAATCTCATAAGGATTCACAAAATAAAATTGTGGGAGAGGCCAAAGGTGGCCCTAGGCCACTGCTTCAATTCGACCCGCCTCCCATTATACAAGTGTGGGTACTCAAAGTTCATGAAATGACATTAGGATGAATAAAATGGAAATTGTATTGCCACTAAAAATCATAATTAATTTTTTTTTTTTGAACAAATGTACTTTTGCTTTGTCATTTTTATGCATTTTTGGATCCCTAGGGGCATATGGGGGCATTTCCCACGCTTCTCATGTCGATTTTTGTAATCAGTGGGCAATTTCAGCTAAAAATAACAAATAAGATCTAGATTTGAAAGTGTTGCCAAAGTTGTATTGCCCGAAATATGACTTCGGCACCAAATGGCAATTTATCGCTGTGCGGTAACCACCAAGTGAAAAAAAATATTAGTTCGTTTAATTTGATTTGCATTCAGAAGGACAAATTGAGGGGGATTTCGTGTCAAAAGTACTGGTTGAATCCAAAGTCTAGGCAAAGTGTTTCGATGAAGAAACCCCCATCTACAATTTATTCATTCAACCAATCGATCATCTATCAAATAATATGCACCTTGTACCTTAGCCAGATAATACATTTCACAACAGTGCACTCGAGAAATCATAACAAAACCTATTCTGACTTTCTAAGTCATTACTTTTTAATTGTGTTTCCGTAATTAGTTTGACTGGTGGATACCGGTTATTTAGCGATTTAGCGCCCTTTACACGGTCAAAATGCATGAAACAAAATCAAAACAAACATAATCAAAACAAAATCAAACATACACACACATTTACACCAATACTATCTTAAAACTGTTTTTGACCCTGTAAAGGGCGCCTTAGTCTTGTCAAACCGCTTCCAGTTCAAAACAGACAAACAAAAAACGAAGCAAAATTTTTTTTTGAAGCAATTGCATTTTTTTTGTTTCCATTTGAAATGCACCACTTCCCATTTTTTGCGGAATCGATTAATTTGTAAACGGATTGACGTGTGATGGCAGACCATACACGGAAAGAAACATTTTTCCACACGGAGATGAAATTGATAATGAACGAGTCAAAATTTGCGGGATCCGACTTCATGTAAATCTAGGGTTGCCAGATACAAATTGTCTTATGTCTGGAATCCTGAACCATTTAACTTGATTTTAGGAGAAAAATATTGACAAATAAACACACATTTTTCCAGGTTGGCCAGCTTTCTCATAGTTTTCAAATTTTATAATTAATGGACCCAATATTGATAGTCCGACTTCGAATTGTTCACTTGCAAATGAACTGTGCATTCAGAATGTACTTATTGATTCATATCTTGGAAACGAATAGATTCCAGATGTTAGAAACCAAATTTTGAATGCACTAAATATATGAAATATCAAAATAATTAACAAAATATTTTCGGCAGAAAAAAAAAACTAATTCACGATATTTGAAAAAAAAATTTGTTGTCTATTATTTTGCTGATCGACAGAGCCAATTTCTGGAATTGACTTCAATTCCAGCCCGTCTGGCAGACCTATGTACATACCTAAATCGTCTAACAAGTGGTCGTTTGTTACAATCGTATTATTAGTTCTCATATGACAAGGTTGCAAATTTGGATTTATATAAAAAATTTCAGGGTGATTCGGGTGATAAGGTCACTGGCAGATAAGGTCACTGGCTAACCCACGAATAGAAACGATTAGTCGAAATTATAATTTAAAAAAATCAATAACGTAGTGATTTTTCTTGCCTCAATCTTTCTTCAATTAACTTGAGTCTCTACAAAAATTCTAAATCCGCGAACTTGGCAGATGAAGGTCGCCAATTAAAGACTAATATGGAATTATATGTTCACTTGAATGTTATTTTATTTTTGACTTATCAGAAAACCCTGCGTTGCCTAATGCTTAATCTTTCCAGGCCAGTGACAAAAAAATTTCATTTCACAGATAAGACATGTCTTTTTAGTTTAGAAGACTTTCGGGGTGATCAATGTTTTCTGGGCATTGTCTGTCAACTATGTTTTCGTTTCCCCTTCTTCTGACTAATTGCAAACAAAAAATCATGATTTCAAAGTCCACCAAATTTTGCTGATAATAGTGACAAATTGTTAATCACTTGGGACGACATACTGGCGTACTTATTTAAACCAAAACAATTATAAATCGCCATTTAGCAATAAAGGGCCAAGGGCAGAAGTGAAAGAAGAAAAAAAAAATATAACTGATAGCTAAAAAGACTTTTAAACAAAAGACGGCTTTAAACAGTTAGGTCCCGTTTAGTGAGTATCGATTGTCGAAATTCTTCCTCTTCTGCGGTGAGAACAAAAAATTTCGCGAATATCGTAACGGTTAACAATAAATCGCCCATATGGAATTTATACGATTTGTTTGTTGGAATTTTTTAAAATATTGCCAAATATTTAGGAAAGTTTATAAGCTTTTCCTCTCTTCGATAGTTTTTTCGCTTTTCCTCACAACTAAATCTCTTATCCACAGATAAAAAAAAATAGTAAATTTCATAAAAACTAAATACTGAAAGTAATACATATGTAAAACAAAAACACGAGCATAAAAAAAATCATTTTGTTGACTCGAAATGTTTTCTCAAGGTCTCTAAAATAGGCATTTGTTTCACTGATGGCCTTTTCAGTTGGCTGAAATCTCTTAACGCTGAACTATTTCAATGTTAAAAATTGAAAATAGGAAATTTTTGTTTTATGTTTAGAATGCTATAAAATTTGTTTGAATTTCAATAGGAGAAATAGACTGATTAATAATAATAAATAGGAAATTGTCACCGGGGTTAGCTCCCCGAAGAATATGAATTTTATGTTAATTTTTGACATGGCGACTGCATCGATGCATTGTAAAAAATTACTTCTGATTAGATTTAACATTTTCAAACACTCCTTTGAAGTCGTTAGTGACTTTGTGTCAAAATATTAATGCAAAATGCGATGTACACCCTCTCAGTTGAGAAGTCAGCCGCCTTTGTCACCTTACGATTATACGATTGGAAACTCTAGTGTTTTTAAATGGACTAGGATCCATTTCAGATCCAAGTCTATAAAGCTCATGTGTTTTGGATTGTGAGAGGAGTTTTGAATGGAATAGCTTCAAGTCCATAAAGCTCATGTGTTTTGGATTGTGAGAGGAGTTTTGAATTGAACAGCTCCAAGTCTATAAAGCCCATGTGTTTCGATTGCAAGGAAGCGACAAATTTCCTTTATTTCTGGCTCAGTGTAATTTGAATATAATATTTCCACATGCGTGAAGACTGCTGATAAAGGAACTTCACAATTTACCTAATTACATATCTATTCCACTTCAGGAAATAATTTCTAATTCTCAGTTGTCAACTTAACCCCCCCATTTAAGGCAGATTTGTTAAGAAAAATGTTTGAAATTACAAAAACAATTTTCACACATTTTTCTTAAGATTTTTCAAACAAATTTATGAAAATACAAAAACACAAAGCGTTGTAAAATGTTTATGAAAACGGAGGTTAATGTTTTTTTTTAATGGAAATCAATCAAACAAACTACTGTATTATTAAATAAATTTGTTAATTTGTTCAGTTTTCACTGCTTCCAGTTCCAGAGTTCTTTTTTCCAAAAAAAATCTTTCTTTTGAAAAATGAAAATTGATATGAAGCTCAACTTCATGAATGTTTCCATTCACATTGCCTTTCATATGTGATTATCATCTGAAAGTTCTGCAATGTTTTGTTTCTTACTTCATGTGGGAGTTTAACTGGTTTATTTTTAAATAAACAGTGACGAAAACAGACTGCCAATATTCCATTCTTGTTTTTTTTTTAAATAAGTTCATTCCCATTTCCTTTCCACTCATATGTATGTGATTCTCATCGCAGAGTTCTTCAATATTTTTTATAATTTATTTTTAAACAATCAAGCACATTTGTTTTCCTCCCTATCTGTGCAGTTGTATTGCATTCGAAAATTCAGTCGAAGTGATTACACTTTGGAGACCACTTTCAAAATAAATAAAAACGAAATTAGTCTTGTGGTGAATGTTTTGTTGTTGCTTTCTTAAAATTGGCCACCTATTAAAACATTCGCTTGGACTATGTTTTGTCTTGACCGTCAACGACGCACAGAAAGTGTTTTAACTGCTTTCATTTATTCATTCTTAACATCACACCACACACGGTGGCCGGCAACTTGAAATCAAGAAGAAAAAAAACAGACCATAAAATCCATGGGTGAGCCAACAACTCCAAACACATGTGTACATATCCATTGTGTGTGTATTCTCATCAGGCCAGTCACTCTGTGACTGTAATCGTAGTCATCGTTGGCTGAAAATCAAAAGTTTGTAACTAATTTTTTTTTTTAACATTTTACATGAGCTGGGAAGACGACAAATGTTGTTATAGAAAAACGATTCTGTTAGGTCTGCTTGCACTTCAGCTAACATTAATTGCCGGCTATTAGTGTGCTGATGACTTGAAAGTATTTTCCTAAGAAAGCCAACAGTCAAAACAAATCAAATGACTGGTCAGAATAGTTTGTTTGGAATTTTGTACTTCATACCCGAAACACTGGCCCCAATGATCAGTCATCCGGCCGTTGGACAGTCTTAAAATATTAAAAAAAAATACAAATATCGTACGCACTAGCAAGCATTGCGATGATAAATGTATGTCTGTCTGTCTGTCGGTTGGTTGGTTGGTCTGTCTACACATATTACAGAGCTATCGTGATATCTATAGAATGTACTTGAATGTTTTATGCTCTTCTCGTGTTCATATCAGAAAACAAACACAGTGTGTAGACGGTGAGGTGTTTTGATTTTGGCTGGCTTTCTTCAATGAGGACGCACGGACGGACTGGCCTTTCGAAAAATCACATTGCCATCGTTGTAGTACGTTGCGGGGCGGCATTCTCATTATTAGTTTTGTTTTTATCGTCAGCTTCGTAAATTGTAAATGAATGAAAATCAAGCGTCAGAAAACCACACGAAAACAAAATAAACGCGGCCGACACGTGTTCGCATTGCTTACGGCAAGGGTGGGGGGTTGTGTTTTTTAAGAGGCGGAGAGTAAATATATCGATTATACCGTAAAGGTGGGGTAAAATGATAATAATCACAAATTGAATAATTGTGGAAATCGTTGAAAATGTGTATAGTTTATTGGTATTTCACTTGAAAACAATTTAAAATAATGAATTCATTAGAAAATTGATAAAAATTAAAACTTTTTTGAAATCGGAGAGTCATTCATCATAGAGTTTGTCCAGGCACTGATAGTGAACGGCTCTGGTATAGTGGAAGCGTATCACCCAGGTAACATCTTTCGAACAGCCACACGCTGAAAAAAAAAATGGCCATTTTAACAAATTCCAGCAAACAAGTTCGCATCAAACATATATATATTTTTCCATACCACAAATATAAACTTGTTTGTAGGTGATAAATATCAAATTTATATAAATGCATTTTTGACTTACTTTTTATTTTTTTTCAATTTGTGAATTTCTATTTATTTTAAAAAGCGTAAATGCAGAAAAAAAAATTACGAAAACAATTGCAAATACACACTTATTCGCACTCAAATGTTGTACTTTGTTGAATTTAATAAGTTCGTTGTCTGTTTTTTCCCAAACATTAAAAAAAGACGTATTTTTTAGCGTGTAGGTCTCGAAAAATATTTGAAAATATTTTCCATTAAAGAAATTTAAATTTCCATTTAATAATTTTATTTTATTGCCCGAAATTCATCGTGCGACCCTCGTAGTTTACAACTAACATCCACTTTATTATTCTCAAAACGGTCTTCAACCAAATACCGCCAAATCAATTTTCTATTCCTCCACCGGTTCGGTTATTGAACTTTTCCCTGTGAGTGTCCCAACTATTAGACACCTGCATTGTCATACAAAACGGAAGGTTGGCAGTAGGGTGGGTACAAACATACTTGACATACAATACAATTCCGAAGAACCATATCAGAACTTGACAATCGTTCAACTGCCAGTCTCTATTAGAGTTCGTTTCGTGGGGAATTGTCAAAATTGAAAGTGCAATAAATGTTAGTAGCGTTCTTTTGGACATGCGGGGCGTTACTTCTACACCTGACCATTTCGATACCATAACAATAAAACGCCATAAATGTTGAACCTTTTTGGATATTGTGAATTTTCTTCCATCATTTGTTGAACTTTAGTCACTCACAATGGTAGTATAGTTAAGTACTACTTCTTACGACTGGTATAAACTAATTTCGAAAAATAATAAATAAATAAAATGAATTTGTCATTCACATACTTTACGTGTGTGATAGCAAATAAACATATGTACGTTATTACAGCACAGTGCGTTTAAAAAAAACAGAATTATTTAATGTTTCCTGAAGTGCAAGATAAGATTAAAAACAAAAAAAAAAAAGATTACGACAAAAATAAAATCCAAAGTTCAGTCATTTGTTGTTGACACCTTCCAAGCGAGAAACATTTTGAAACTGCACAAAGTGATGTCTATCATAAACCTACATTTGACAAATAGAAACTGCACTGAGTTCGATCGGGTGAAATCTAAGATGAGCTAAAGGAAATACTTTGGAAAAGGGAGATTACAACCGAGCCTTGTTTAATTCATTGGTTCTTTGTCATAAATCGAGGAAGTTGTGTCCACTATAACCACCTTAAATGCAGAAAGAAAGTATCTAATACTAACAGGGTCTAAGAAAAGTGGCACTTGGAACCGCACATTTTATTTGCCAAGCTAGCACTTCCTCAATTTTTTTGTTAAGATTTTGTTATCAGCCACTTGCTTTTATCTCAGTTAAAATCTGTATGCACAAACACAAATTGCGCGTCAAATAGAACTCTACAAATAATTAATGAAAAATGGAAATTGAATATTTTTAAATATTTTATAAATATTTAAAATATCGTTTTGTTGAGTAAAAACATTTGTTTCGAGCGTAGTCTAAATCTTCGCCTCAGCACCTGAGCTCCTACAAAATTGTTAACAAACCCAACAATTAAAATATTTACGTTTGTTAATATTCCTTATTCTAATTTCAAATAGAAGAAATCCGTTTGTCTTCTGCGAATTTCATTTCACATGAAAGGAAATCCAAAAAAAACCTAATTTGAAACAAATGCCAATGATTTCTGAAATCTTATCACACGCCCTAATCAAATAATCACATTTACATTTAAACATTTTAAATCATACGATTTGTAATCTTTGGTTTTTCCCATGTTTTTTTCTTCTATTTTTCATTTGCCACCCCCAAAATGTTATCAATAATTCGAAATTTATTACATCTTCATTGCAGTTGTTTGTTTGTTGGTTCCGATTCTGATACTATAAACCGGTGTAAACATGTCGGCTGAAGCTCTCTACAATCGTGCCGGTCCTAATCGCCTTAAGCGCAGTGATGTCAACTGGACCACCGATGTCTCACAGGCCGTGCAGATACGCCTGCAGAAAGACGGTCTGGGTGCCGAAGAGCCCATTTCCATACCCGGTCTATTGAAGCGCACCGTCAATAATTATCCCGATTTCCCCGCCATAAGATCGAAAAACGCCAAAAAGGAATACGATACCGTGACCTACAGGTAAGGGGGTGAATGATAATCATATACCAAACTTGTTTCGAACTCATTTTTATGTGCCATCCCATTCCAGACAATATGAACAAAAAGTGCATCAAACTGCCAAAGCCTTTATTAAATTGGGCATGGAACCCCATGCCGCTGTGGGTGTTTTGGCCTTCAACTGTGCCGAATGGTTCTACTCGGCCATGGGTGCCATACATGCGGGCGGTGTCATTGCCGGCATCTATACCACCAACTCGGCCGATGCTGTTCTGCATGTTTTGGAGAATTCACATGCCCAGATTGTGGTGGTCGATGATGCCAAACAAATGGAAAAGATTCATGCCATTAAGGATAAATTGCCCAATTTGAAGGCAGCCATTCAAATACAGGAACCTTATGCTCCCTATATGAAAAAAGAAGATGGTTATTACCGGGTATGTTGGAATGTGATTTTGGAATAACAAATACGAATATATCATGAACTCACTCACTGACTGCTATCATTATTTGCAATTCATTGCAGTGGTCCGAAATTGATTCCATGAATGTTGGCGATGTTGAAGATGAATTCAAAAAACGTTTGGAAAACATTGCCATCAATGAATGCTGTTGTTTGGTTTACACCGTAAGTAAAATGCACATTCATTTCCTCCATTCCCCCCACCCATACATCCGTTATGCCCACTCATCAATCCTTCAAATCAAACGGGAAAATTTATTTCATTGTCATTTCAATGATTTTCTTCTATCGTCCCACTAATTCGGTTCTCTTTCCAGTCGGGCACTGTTGGTATGCCAAAGGGTGTCATGCTTAGCCATGATAATATCGCATTTGATTGTCGTGCCATCACCAAATCATTGGAACGTGTTGTCGTTGGCTCTGAGACCTTGGTGTCGTATTTGCCATTGTCGCATGTGGCTGCCCAGACAGTGGATATTTATACGATGTGTACGATTGCCGGTTGCGTATATTTCGCCGATAAGGATGCCTTGAAGGGTACTTTGGTGAAATCATTGCAAGATGCTCGTCCAACAAGATTTATGGGTGTACCACGTGTCTATGAGAAATTCCAAGAGCGTATGGTTGCCGTCTCTTCGTCCAGTGGCAGTATAAAAAAGATGTTGGCCGGTTGGGCCAAAGGTGTGACATTGAAGCATTATATGGAGAGCCAAGGGTAAGTGGGGGTAAATGCGAAAGTAATGGTGGGAGAAATTTAGGAAATTGATTTTTAAAATATTCTGACGGTAAGACAAAGACTGCAGTAACTGTCAAATATTCGAACAGGGTTCTTCACTTAACGAACTCATGTTCGCTTAGTTACCTTTTATGCAAATACTTGACAATAGGTACATCCCCTGGGTTATCTCATGGGTCCATTGTTACTATCCTTTATATGAGCTAGTTTATTCTCGAATCGGTGACAATCTATGACAATACCAAAAAATTGCTGTTCTGTGTTTGAAATAAAAGCTGTTTTTGCTGTGATTTGCCTTGAATTCGAAACTATCGCTGGTAATCTCTTCTGACCTTTTACAAAAACTCATTATATTGCTGGAAGATAACGTCTCCAGTTCTTTTGAGAATTTACTTCTAAAGTAATTTTAGAATTTTTAGATATATTGTATTCTTACTAGCATCCCTCAATAATGCATGGAGGTGTAGGATAACTTCTCTACTTCGATATGTTGTCCCTCACATATAATTATTGTTGTATTTCGTAGGCGAGTTTCGTTAAACTCGCATATTTTCTGATACTCATGAATACAAATATTGTTCTACCATATTTTCGTCAAGATGTCTTTGCTTAAGAAGTATCACGACATACAGATTTAAATCCATCGTTAGTAGTGCCTAAATAGTTCCATCATGAGTTGTATGGTGAAAACTTTTGTCTTTTGTGTTGATGGTTTTTGTTCCACACTTAACAACAATGGCCTTGAGCTTATATAAGAAACGATCAATATAAAACTGATGTGAGAAAGGATTGGAAAGGCGTGACGGAGTTTCCTTTTTTCAAACCTCCCTTTTAGCGATGGATATGTTGTACATAAACGACTTCTGGACTTGGTGTACTACCTCTTCCATATAGAAATAGTATATAATATTTATCACATTTATTACCGTCTCTTTATCAGTCCTGCAGTCATGAAAACACCATTCCGCATTTGCATATCAGCCCATCTTAAATCAAGACTACTTACATTTTCATACACTTTTTGTTTTTATCAACGAGAATCTATGCTGTCTTAAGTTGCCTCTTCCCCAAAAGGGAGTAAAACAAATCACCTGCTAAAATGTTTGTACATTTTTGCAGAAAATTCAATTTATCTTTACTGCACCTCAAAATGTCTGGAACATATCCCTCAAGAACGCAAAACAAAAAAAGAACCAACTCCTGACCGAAATCACTACAAGCGCATACTTTGTTGTGCAACTCCTTCGGAATTTGAAAGGGATAACACATTCACCATCTTCCTTCTAACACAAAACAGTTTTATGGAAATTTTTTCAAGTAAATGTTTCATATTATGCATCCAGCAGACGATGACTACGACGTAGTGAAAAACAAATTTGTCATTTTCGCAGCGCAGAGATGCAACACACACACACACATGAAGTTCAAACCCACCACATTCCACCGCAAATGACACATACAACCAACCCACCAGCCAGCCAGCCAGTCAGCCAACCATCTGCAGCCCAAACGAAGTTCATGGCATTTAGACAAACTGCAGATGACATGTTGGGTAGTGGCAGAGGGGCGGGCGAACAAAGTTATTCCGAGTTTCCGATAAAGGTGCTCGCCCAAAGAGTTCAAAAGGGAGCGACTAAGACGTGGGGGGATTGCGGCACCGTAAAGTGGTTTTTGGGGTTTGAAGCCGAGAGTTTGTGCATCCACATAACCATCATTAGCATATGGCAGTTGATGTTCATGTTGTGGTTTATATTGCTGCTTTCCTTTTCCGGTTGGAATTGGTGGTCGTTTGGAACTTTAGCAGGTTGCAACGATAGTATTTTGCATTTGTATGAAACTTTGTAATACATATATTTAAATGCAGACAAATATTGGTTTTATAGTGCAAACATTTGAGGCTAAAGATAATTACTCAGCAACTGTTAATGAATTTTAAACTCGAGAGTTCCATTAGATGAACTCTAATCTATTTTCGACATTACTTTCAACTATTCACAGTTTGTTATTATTCTCATTTTCAGCAAAAACGGCGGATTCCGTTACAAGATTGCCAAATCTTTGGTGATGTCCAAGGTGAAACAGGCTTTGGGTCTGGATCGTGTTATTACCTTAGTCAGTGCGGCTGCTCCCATGTCACCTGAAACCAAAAAGTATTTCTTGAGTTTGGACTTGAAGATTTTGGATGCCTTCGGCATGTCCGAAACTGCCGGCTGTCATTCCCTGTGCTTGCCTGACACCACACAACTGACGTCGATTGGCAAAACGTTGGGTGGCTGCGAGACTAAGATCATCAACAAAGATGACAAGGGTCACGGTGAGGTAAGTGAAACGTTGTTAAAAAAAATGTATTTAACTTCAATGTCGTTCTACATCTTCAGTAACTAATTGAGTATAGTCCCTTCTAAGGGACAAAGCTTGTTATTTGAGGCCAGTTTACATGTTCTATATTTATAAACCTCTTATTTATTTTTTTGGTGTATTAACATTTCTAATTTATTTTTGCAGATTTGCGTACGTGGTCGTCACGTTTTCATGGGCTACATTGACAACAAGGAAAAAACTGAAGAAGCCTTGGACGATGAATGTTGGCTGCATTCCGGCGATGTCGGTTATGTTGATGAGAAAGGTTATGTCTACATTACTGGCCGTTCGAAGGAGATTATCATCACAGCCGGTGGTGAGAACATTCCACCCGTACACATTGAGAATTTGATCAAGAAAGAATGCGATGGCCTATCCAATGCCTTCCTGATTGGCGAACAGCGCAAATATTTGACCGTATTGGTCACCATCAAAGTGAGTCGTGTCGTATGACAATTTTACATTTCTTAATTAACTCGTGTTTTCCTTTTTATTAGACTGACATGGACAAAGACACTGGGGCTCCATTGGATGAACTCAGTCACGAATCATTGGCCTGGATGAAATCTTTGGGTGTTGGCCACAAAACGGTATCGGACATTTTGAATGCCGGTCCCTGCCCCAAGGTCTACAAGTCCATTGAAGACGCCATTAAGCGTGCCAACAAACATTCCATTTCCAATGCCCAGAAAGTTCAGAAATTCACCATCTTGCCACGTGACTTCTCCATTCCCACGGGTGAATTGGGACCCACCTTGAAGGTCAAACGTAATGTTGTGAACAAACAATACGAGGATGTGGTGGAGAAATTGTACTCTTAATTTTGTTTTTTTTTTTGTATGTTAAACTACTTACACTTTGAAGGAAAAGAAAATATTTTTCTTTTCTTTGAACTGCTTATGAAACCAAAAATCCATGGGAGATTTCTGCCGGATAGTAACACTCCAGCAGACGTTCAATACTTATTTATTATTTTATATTATTTGGACTAATTGTTATTAAATTTTTATGAATTTGTTATGAATACACACACACACACATTATTTGCCAATGAAATAATTGTCGATGAATTTATGAAATGGTGGCTTTTGCAGAACATTCTTTGCAATCTCCCACGCCTCCACCCACCTCCAGCCGAGTCGGAGTTTTAATTTTACGTTATTAATTACAATTACAATGATGATGATTCCTTAGCCATGAAGACATGTATGTACGTACCTCTTGTGAATAGGTTTAGTTTATTTTTTTTGGTTCTTACTTTGCTTTAAATTTAAGTATGAAGAAGTGTGTTTATTTCTTTTTTTTTCAAATAAAACATTGAAATGTTAATGTGTATTTTATAAAATTGTTAAAAAAAAATGGCTTTATGATGTGAACATACAAATTGTTTAAGACATTATTTTTGGGCAGACAACTTGGACTCACGATTCTTCTTCCTTCGGTCGGTGTTTTTTTTTATAGATTTTTGTGTTACTTTTAAAGTTTTTAATATGATTTGCACAGTTATGATTTGATCTTGCACTTGTAGAAGTACGAAGTTCATTGAGCGCCTCTATGGAACATGTCATATAATTTGCCAACTCCACTCCTATTCAATAAAATTCAGTCAACGTTCGTATTAATCTTAATTTCTTGCCATATGTTGTTAAGGATGTCTTTACGTCTACAGGCTTTTTGGGGTCAATCTGAACAGGCTTTGCATTTAGGATGACCATGTTCATTTGGTAATTTAGTGTAATATTGAATAGTCAGTGGTCACAGTGTACACATTTTATCGTCTACAGCTCAGAGATTTCAGAGACGTTCGGGAAACAGACAATCAATCCATAGACGTTAGATAAATTCGGCTATTAATCCTCTCAAAGGTTTCTATATGAGCTAACAATTAATATCCATATTATTTATTCAAGAAATTCGGAAGCAGTTTGAAATTGTTTGCAGAATGTCCTGCATTCGTGTAGTTAAATAACTGTTGCATTAACGAACGCGATGTGCAACAATTGCAGGGCAGGAAAAGCTAGTGGAATCTCAGAAGAAGAATACAACTTGAGATATCTGCTGGTACTCTTTTGGGACAGGGCAGATCACAATACTTGTCATATTTTAAATTATATTCGAAACGCCCCGGTAAGCGAGTTGGTAGCGTGCTTGCCTAACAGCGCGGGGGTTGTGGGTTCGATTCCCAACAGAGGCTTTTTTAATTAATAACTAAATAATAAATTATATGCCGAATGAAAAAGAAACAAAAAGTACATGGTGAAAAATCTTAGTAAATTATTAACGTATTTTTGAAAAAGTCTGAACACATGTTTGCTATGGATCGACTGACCAAATTTTATTCTACTGCGAAGATCAATGTACTGTTGATCAGGCTGAGTGGTTGACCTTTAAAGAAGTAGCCGACAAAATTAACAAACTATTAGACAGTCAATCTGCCTTCAAATTTCCGGATTAGTTCATCCTGAACTTAATATCAGCCCTACAATGCTGCAGAAATCCGCTCAGCAGTTTTCTATAAGGAAATGGCGCCTGAGTGCTAAGCCATAGAGTCGTATGCAATGTGTACATTGTTAAGGTGTTTGGAATCCAAGATCTGCTTTTAGAGTAGATTTAAGTTTTCGAGAAGTCGAGGTTCTTCATTTTGGGTTCCTATAGGAGATCGTCTTTCAGTCGTCAGCTAGGTAAAAAAAAATTCATTAAAAACGGACCAGCCGATTTCTTACATATTTCCCTTAACGTTTCATGAAATAACAGACGGAAAATTCTTAAATTAGTGAAGAAATAGTTTTCGATTGTATGCCTAGCAGTCTGATAGGCGATCTCAGGAAGCCATTCATTTTATATTCCATACAACTAACAAAATATTATTTGAAAATATTTTCACTTATACTTTAGTTCCACTGTGGCCAATACATGTCAAACCAACGCCAGAGCGCTTATGATACTAAATAAACGTATTAAACTTTTTCTGTTTGCTGTTTTTTTTTTTTTTTTAATAAAACTTTACCATTACCATAATTTTTGGCACTGGCAAAAACTGTGCATTTTTTTTCTATACATTTATTTGAAATTTAATAAAAAAAGAAATATTTTTACAAAAAATAAACGAAAAAAACTTGAAACAACAGATTTCCCTCACAAGTGCAAGAGCTTGAGTATGTGTGTGGGCGAGTGTTTTATTTTGGAATGGTTTTTATATTTTAAATAAATTATTTTAAATAAAATATAATATTTAATAAAGTTTTAATAAAAATTGTATAATATTGTAAACAGGCTCGAAGGATTTCCCAGCAAGTAGTGCAGTTTTCGAATAAAAACTGTGGAAAATCTTCACGTGAGTGTGTGCATGTGTGTAGGTGTATTTGCTGTAGTTGTTATGTGTAACTGATATTTTCTATATGCCACAAAATATATTTTATGCCATAATACCTAAAATAAACGATTCATTTCTACCCTATGCAAAGGGAAGCAAGGCAACAAAGAAACCAAACTCCTTCCCACTACTACGTAAATTAGGGATGTCGCGTGCCCTTTGAAGTGGGCGCTCCCAAAGGGATTGGTGCAAATGTCCCGAAATGCTGTGTATGGCTACAATATATTCTATGGCTCTGTGAGTATGTGTAGAAATATATGTGTTTGCTCACTAATATTTATTTTTCTTTACTTTCAGCAACTTTTTCCAATTCTTTGTGATTATTTGAACATACTATCTTTCAATACACACCCAGTACTGCTACTTCAGTGAACATGAAGACTCAATGTCAACAATGATGAAATTCAAGATTCCAATGTCGTTACAAAAAGGTTTTGGCAAATTCAGACCAGAATGTTTTGGGGTATTTCAAAGCCTAACATGTCACAGGTTACTTACTTGTCCATAAAGGAACAGACGGTGAACTTCTCTCGAATCAGTGTACGATATAGTTTGTACACTCACTGACCGGAACCTATTGTTTAAATTTCAAAGATTAACAAGGTAAATATTCACATTAATTGTCGCCTTGCTCTAATCCGTTTTTTTTTGTTGCAGAGGAAACGGTGCTGATGAAAAATTCTTCCCCAGAGGTATAGGAGGCAAACGAACCGTGAGTTGTATGAAGGTAGTTCCGTACTTAAGTGCTACAGTGATTGCCCTTGCTGGACCATATCGATCGAATGAATGACTATGCTACAGTCAGCAAAGCGTTGGACGACGACTTCCATGCAAGACGCAAACAGGGAAGACCAAGTGAACTTCTTCTTGGTATTATTTAGTCTCTAGTATAATGTTTACATTACAAATTAAAATGTGATTCAAATATTTACAGAAATACACCACAGTTTAGCTGGCTGCTATAATTGGGATTATAACATCAAACGTTAACACAGGCTTACAGGATCTACCAAAGCCCTGAAGTTGGTCGACATTCCCCGAAAGACTCCAGCAACATAAACCAAACGATCGCTCATGAGGAAATCCAGGAGCTACCAACGGATTCGAGCGTTTCCTTAAGCTATCAACTGTACCAAGTAGCCGGTAGAACTGAAAGCCTGAACGTCCCAACGATACTTGACAAACTATCCAGAGACACTAGTGAATTCATGAAAGTCACAAAACCGACACCTTAAGCTGACTGGAGCGGCACAAGAACAAGGTCAACCAACCAAGTGATACAAGTGTATCGAATAAACGATAAATGCCAGCACAAGTGATTTTTTGTCGAAGGAAATGAAGACCTGCCGACTGCTAAGCTCAAGGGATTTTTTGTCGAACGAAATGAAGGCGACTGCATGGTGTTATTCAGACTGTTAAAGGGTTCTTGCTTGAGAACCCTGCCGACTGCGAAGCTCATCTTTTCCGAGGATAAAAACCCTGTCAGCAGGTTTCCAAAGAAACACTTACAATGTGACCGAAATAAGCGGTTGCAATTGAGAGAATCGAACATACAAATTATATCTGGTATAATCACCTATTCAGGGAAAAAAATAAGTGTTTCAGGAACACTTTACTTGTGTACTTATCACCATTTTCATGGCATTTCCCTTATTGTCATTCTACAACTGCGGACAATTGATGGAGCAGTAGGAGAATTTGGTAATGAAATACAAACCCCATTCTGGAATTGTCTTCAAGGATTTGGACGGACCAGCATGAATAAGATAAAAGCAGCGGGTATTGGTGCAACATGGACGCCGTTGTTGCTTTAGCGATTATAGAATAATCCAAACATTCGTTGTGGATATCTGGTAATTCATCGTTTATCGTTATAAATATCTTCTCATGAGTTTTCAGGAAATTTTTACAGATCCCTCGCTAGACTGACGAAGTTTTTGTCGATCAACAACAAGTCGTTAATTTGGAGAGTATCAAGAAAGAATTAAAAAATTATTAGACAGTCAATCTGCCATCAAATCTCCGGATTATTTCTTCCTGAACCGAATATCAGCCCTACAATGCTGCAGAAATCCGCTCAGCAGTTTTCTATAACGAAATGGCGCCTGAGTGCTTGGCCATATAATCGTATGCAATACGTACATTGTTAAGGTGTTTGGAATCCAAGATCTGCTATTAGAGTAGATTTAAGTTTTCTGGAATTGATGGAAAAGTCAACTGTCTTTAAGGATTTGGACGGACCAGCATGAATAAGATAAAAGTTTTATGGATTATATGGTTTATGGTTTATTGAATAATCCAAACATTCGTTGTGGATATCTGGTAATTCCTCGTTTATCGTTATAAATAACTTCTCATGGGTTTTCTGGAAATTCTTACAGGTCCATCTCTATAGCCTAAGGAAGCTTTTGTCCATCAACTACAAGTCGTCACTTTGGAGAGTATCAACATCATCTTTAACAACAAGGAGTGTTGATTATGTGAGACGACTAGAAATGGATTTGTCAGAGGGCTTTGCACATGGACTAGCCATAGTGGAAATATATTGGGGATACAAGTAATGACAGCCTTAGTCTAATGTTATGTTTTCTTAGGAGAGTAGGGTAAAGATTATAATACACGTCGAATATCGTGAGTTAGTTATTTTTCTAAAGAAACTGATTCTTCTAATTACTTTTTACACGACGGTGCTAAAAACTTTTCTGTGTTCTAACTCCAGTTGGGCCATTATGGTTTGCCTGAATCCTAAATGGTACCGAAAATAGAAAAGAAAATGTCAATTTGCCAAGTACACAGAAAATCTCACTTGCCATTGAATTTGGTATGTGGGCAACACTACTTTGGGGTTTAAAAGTTAAACAATGGCACTGGTGGACATACATACATACATTCCATTCCATGTACATGATAATATACACATACACAGCATTACATACCTAGATTGTACCATGAACACATGAGTGTTTACATACTCCAGTGCTAATACATATGTACGTGTATATGAAAGTATGTGTAAATAGTTTGTTATATCCTTTAAACATGCACCAGGATGAACACTCGCACTCACACACATTTATACATACATACATACATACGTATGAATATCCATATCCAAATATGTTGCAACAGTGTGCTTACTTACTCTGTTGCAACATGCCAAAATGAAAACAATTTCTGCTATTTACCGAGATTCCTTCGGAAGGATGAACAAGAACTTGTTCTTGATACCACTTGGCATCTTGCTCAAATGCTCCATACTATGTATGTACTATATAGAAATTATTTCGTCAGTTCTATTCCAAACTATAATTTATGGCAGATTTATGCATTTTTGAATGTTGGACGGCAGACATGAAGTGTAGTAACCGTTCATGGTTATGGGCAAAAGTAATTTTAGCGTTTGTCAGAAGGGGGACAAAGTAATATGCCACAAGTAAACAATCATGGGGTGGCTAAATAATTATAAGAATTGGTAGAATATACACTGAAGAGTGGATTAGAAAGTACTTACTCGAAATGCAAAACAAACCGAAAAAGTGGTTTCCGTGGGACCAACACTATAGGGGGAATCCACGAGCGACACAACAAAAAGGCAACCAGGGCACAATTCTGCATTTCAAATAAATTAAATAGAATAGTTGATTATCTTGATTGCGGAAATAATACAGGAAATCTAGGTAGGACATTGAATTTAGGGCTCCGATTCGTTGAAAATTACTTAACCCTTTATTTATAATACAATTTAAAACAGCTTTGTTAAGAAAATTGTTTTTGTATCTTAATATATATTTACCCTCGACACTGATTCACTGATTCACTGACTCTGTCACGCAGTACGTAGGAATTTAAATAGGCATTCTATAATTCTATAAATAATAATAATAAAAAAAATAATATTTTTTTTTGTACAGAAATGTGTTTTCCCCAGATTTTTTTTTTACCAAAATTTTTTTCTTTAAAAATTTTTTTTCTACAAAAATTTTTTTTTTTTACAAAATTTTTTTTTTTTCAACAAAAAATTTTTTTTTCCACAAAAATTTCTTTTTTCAGCAAAATTTTTTTTTTCAACAAAATTTTTTTTTCCACAAAATTTTTTTTTTTTCAACAAAATTTTTTTTTTTCAACAAACATTTTTTTTTTCCACAAAAATTTGTTTTCCAACAAAATTTTTTTTTCCACAATTTTTTTTTTTTCCAATTTTATTTTTTTTCGAAATTTTTTTTTACAAAATAGTTTTCTCAAAATATTTTTTACAAAATTTTTAAAATTAAGTAACAAATACTTTCTCAAGCAAATTAACGGGCGCCATAGGCGCATTACAACTTACTAGTTTTCATATATTCTTCTTAACAAAGCTGGTTTAAAGTTTTATGAATACGGGGTTTTATTTTTTTTAATATTTTAAATTTGAAAATTTAAATTCTCCCTACTTTCAGACAATCTACAAAAATCATGTTTACTCAGACTGTTGCCAAATAGTTGGCCGGGACAGGAGGTGGTGTTACACCGCTGTCCATGGCTGAATATTACAGGAGGTGGTCGCAGGTTGGTCTGATGACCTGGAGAAATCACGACGACTGGAGAAAGCACAACAAAGCAAACTTAAGTAAGTAAGATCGCCGCTTGGTAATAGATATAATTACTCTTTATTTTCCAAAGGTGCCTACTACTTCCCTAAAATAGTTACCCCATGAGGTCAGCAGCCACTTGAGCTGAGGGATAATCAAGATATGCACTTTATTTGAACACATTAAACATCATCCGACCGTTGATGGCTCTTCAATATACAGACGACAAAGGATAACAATTCTCTCAGTGCCCGACTGTGTATGTTTGCCCACCTGCCTATGACTCGTGGATTTTTATACAGAACAGACGCTAACGATTTATGTAAGTTTACATAAACCTGTTAAGCGTATCTTAGGCCTCTTAGCGGTGTGTGCACACAACAAGTGTTTGGGCATGTTTACATGGTGTGTAGATCTCTCACAGCCAACACTTTTGACAATTTTATGTCTCTGTGAAGAGCCGCACACACTTCGTTTGGGTGCTTGAGTCGATGATGATGATGGTGATGATAATAATGACGTCGGGAGACGGCAATGACGGTGAGTAAAAAAATGTTTCTTTTGTCATTTCTTCACGTGTGTCTGTCTGCCCATGCCATTGGGCACCACATTCATACATCAGACATTATACTGCCACTTACTTACATATGTACGACGGCATATCGACTAAATATTCGTCTAACATGTGAAAGGTATGAATGTATGTTAATATGTACATAGATTCGTATGTAGACTAGTAGACTTTCGGTATGTACGTACGTATGAATGAATGAATGAATGTTTTCACATTTTATATGTACATACGTATGTTGTTCGCGGCGTTTGGCTGTTGTTTTTCGCATTCTTCTTTTGAATATTCCATACGACAATTGACTAGAAATTATGATGGCCTGGTAGTGAGTCTTGTATAAAGTGTATATACAAATATCTATGTATGCCATGTTATGTTATTAAATCGGCTGTTGTTGTGTCGTCGTACTATTTATGTGGCTATGTGGCTAGAGTTGCTGGCGCAAATGTGTATGTGTGTGATTTCCACAATATTTACAGCTATGATTATGTCTACCTAGTAGTCGGTATATTAATAGTATGATGAATTGTTCCGAAACCGAAGAACAGACAAGTGTACTTGCATAGAGTTTAACATATTTACCACAATAAGCCTCGAAAAAAATGAAGAAGATACAAATTGCATTGAATAAATGGTGAAATGAATTATACATAAATTAATCAGACCTATTGCGGGACATCACTTCAATCCAAACATGGTATTTTGAATGAATGCGACTGTTTATCGATAAATCGTATAAATAAATTTGAATCTCTAGCGATTGTGACGGTTTATTTATTTATTTTTTTTAAGACAAACACTTAGGGGATGCCCCCTATAAATGCAATACCAACCGTTGGCATATAGTAGTCGATAACCATCAATATTGACAACGGCAATAAGAAAACACACTAAACGACGTCATCTTGTGTCAACGTTGACTCCCGCAATACGGCTGAATATAAAAGTTCATACTTCATACAGATTATATCGATAATCGATAATATGACAAATGTTTTTGTTTGTTGGTATTGCAAGCCACTGAAGTGCTTATCGTCGGTATATTTCGTAATCACACCGTATTCCCATACATACAGATCGCGCATTTACTTGAATAGTGTCATAGCTCAAAATAGGATTTTCTTCAGGTGAGCCGTTTAAAGTTATCAATTGCGTCTTACTTAGCAAATATCGAAAACAAAAACTATAGGTTTTCCCAATATGTAAAGGGTTTTCGAATATGTACAGGGTTTTCCAACAAGAGATGTTATTTTGTTATGAAATTTTTTCAGATAAATAACACTACTCAACAAAATGAAAAAAATGTCATGTACTCCGGATGCGATAATTTTTTCTGTGTAGTTAACCTTGACATGAGCTCGAAAAACGCAATAAAAATTTTTTTTTTCGTTTGGTTTTTGTTTTATTTTTTTTTTTTTAAATTTTAAAAAAAATTTTTTGGTTAATTTGTTTCGTCCGGCATAACTCGGGAACCACTAGCCCGATTTAATTGAATTAAATTTTAAAAAATTTATTGTTTTCCTATACAAGCAACAGTTTCCAAGTTAAAAATGAATATATAAAGGAAAAAACTTATTTTTTGCCTAAAGATTTAAATTTTTTTTTTTTAAAAAATCCATAAAAAATCCAAAATGAAAAAAAATTTCAAATCTTATTACTTTTACGTAAAGTCACATAACCTATGAGCAAAATGAGACAAAGATCATGAAAATCGATGCACGCGTTTCGCTTTTATTCGCAATTGAGTAAAGGTATGAATTTCAAAAATTTGCTCGACATATGCACAACTTTGTCTATGGTAAGGTTTTTTCTTTTTTATTACAAAAAAAATTAAAATTTGTTGGGTGACAAAAATATATGAAAATTTGAAATTTATTGCGTTTTTCGAGCTCATGTCAAGGTTATCTACACAGAAAAAATTATCGCATCCCGAGTACATTTTGACTGTTGACTAGTGTAATCGGATGTTTATTTCCTAATAAAAAGGAAGGTATGCCATTAATAATGAAGAACAATGTCAGCCAAATGGCCAACACGGCCACGCCGACAGGAACATATCCTTTTCATAAAATTGTCTCTAACCTAATCGCAAAGTGGCTGCCCTATGTCCTCGATAGCCTCACGTTTTATATCTTTGAAGTCTGGCATCGACACTGGGCTGTTGGCGTAGACATTGTCTTTGACCGGTGGATACAGAATAACACCTCTTGTTGGAAACCCCTTTATAATACTCTGCAGAACAAAATTGAATAAAAATTAGAGATTTACAGACTCAGGTTTGAATTGTGTTACTCTTCAAGTAAATGAGCGATATGTACATATTTGGGAACGTACGATCTCCGACTCAAGAGAATTTTCGTTCTTCAGCCCGGACTGTTCGTATGTGGAATAATCTTAATGCAAGTGGTTTTCCTGCCTGCTATGACATTATCATATTCATGGCCAACGTCAACAAACAATGCGTCATTTTTCCCACCTCTAATACTCTTTTTTTCAACTGTAAGTCTGTCAATCCGGTTATCCAAGACCTTACCGGGGTTTTCTGGCTCCGTATTTCGGATAAATCGACAAAATATCTTATGATTCAAAAAGATTCCAGTATTTCGATCACCCTGTATGCCGAATGGTTTAGTTTGTAACATATAAATACTTTTAACAATGCTGCTTTGAGGGATATGTATGTTCCAGCAACAATCTACATAAAAAAAAAACCTAAAATCAGGGCTTTTATTGATTCTGGGGAAATTTCTCTGCAAAAATCTACACTTCAATATCCTAAATTAACAATTTGATAGGCGAACTCCAAACGACATAACTACTCAGATGTTACAACGTTTTTTGCTTGTCCTTTGAAGTTATGAAAATGCTTGTTAAGTCATTTTGCTTGTCCTTTGAAGTTATGCAAATGCTTGTTAAGTCATTTTGGATTACTGGTGACCATATATTCCTTTAATTCATGCTTCGAAATGTCCTTCGTAGTTGAAACTTCTTCTAGGAAAAACAATAAATGACAAAAAAAAAACAACTCCCCCGTTAGGTTTCATTTGTTTGCATTGAAATATTCTGTTGCACACACCACTAGATGGCGCTTTAAACAACTAATAACAAATTGTTGTTTTTTTGTCGGTTGCTTTTTTTTTTGTAAATGTGGCCAGCAATATATTTAAATTATTTAACAATTTAAAATAATTCACATTATACAGACCGGCATTTGAATGCATACACTGAGGACATGAGTCGCTCTCTCTCACTCTCTCTCTCTCTGTGTCTCTGCTCAGCTCTCGGTCGGTAGAAAATTTTAAATTTTTAATAAACATTTTTATATAAATTTTAAACAATAAATTAGTTTTTTTAAACAATTGCTAACAGTAGCACAGGATTGCCAAGAGCTAGAATCTGGCCAGAGTATAAAACTATTTGCCACAACAACAGAGACACGCACAATTCAAACAGATTTTTAGGTTGATACGGTGTATCAACAAAAATCCGTATTAAATGTGGGCAAAAGTGTAGAAGGGTGTGGATGTCCTTGCTGGGCTTTTTTTGTTGTTGATGTTGTTGATGTTCTTTAACACAAAATCAAATTAATTTGGTTAAAATAGGCCCACAAACAACAGAGCAGACGAAGCTGCAGCAGCAGCAGCAGCAACAACAACAACAGCAGGAAACCAACCGTTCCAATTAAAGCCGACCACAGGAAATCAATCTTCTGGCCTAAACATTTGTTTACCTCTTCTTTTTTTTTTGGCATTTGGTATGAGTGCGTCCGTGCGTGTGTGTGTTTGTTTGTGGGGTTAAGCCGCATAAATTGTGATGAATGAAAACCCAGAAAAGTGGTCATCACTTTAACAGTGTGCTGAGTAGCCCAAATTGCAACCATTTTTGGGGACAGTGCCATAGAGAGAGCGCGAGAGTGTAGAGGGCTTTCAGAGGGTCTTCTGATGTTCTGATGGTGATGACGTTTCAAATTTGTACTGGAATGTGTGTGTGTGTAATCTTATAATACAACTAATATGAAATAAATTTAAATATATGTATATGTTTATATAGATTGTAGGTATATTTTATATACATATAGATTTTGCCATTGTAATAGGCCAACAGAATGTCTAACACATTGCCCGGGCTCTCCAAAAAGTAGCAACGAGACCAATCGACAATCTCGTACAAACACAAATGTACATATCTACATGCCTATGTACATACATATGTGTCGTTACATACAAACAGACTCGTCTGAATACTTTACGTTCATATTTATGTATGTATGAACAATTGTATGTAAACAGAGAGAAAAAAAAACGAAAGAAAAACACTTGTGCATATATGAATGTATTCTGCCCATTAAGTTTTTGTTGTTATTTTGCTTGATTTATATATATTTACACGTACATATATACATGTGGTACATACTTAAATGCTTTTTTTTTTGTTTAGAAAAAACCCACCTCCAATATTATTTTATTTTTTTTGAATTTTCGTTGGTTGTGTTTTTTTATTCTTCCGCTTGGTACACTTGTTGTTCCTGTTTCAATTCGATTCTTGTTTAACCAAATAAATCGGCAGTTATTTTGCGGTAGATATGTGTGTGTGTGTACACATTATAAGCATATTTAATACGAAATAGTCATTCAAATAGATGATGCTGCCACATATTTATTTTTGATATTTCCCAGCATGGCATTCATTCATAAATTTTGTAGAAAAGTCAATGGAAAAATCACAAGAGCCCAAAGACCAGCAAACGAGTTTAAACATGTACAGTGTGGGCCAAAAGTCACCATAGGGTGAGTTACTTTTTTTTAGTTGCACACATGTTTTCGGATTAAATTAAATTTTTATCACCCTGTATTAAAGAATGTCTTGCGTTGCGATAATGTGTTTACGTTAATGCAATGACAAATATCATTGATGCAATGAAATGCTTCATTAATAATATGTTATATTAAGTTGAATGCCTTGAAATAACTTAACCGAGAAGGACGTGTCACTAGGGTTTTTCGTTTCCCGCGCTTTTTTATTTCCCGGGAAATCGGTTTTTGTTTTCAATCCCGGGAATTCCCGCTTATAAAAATGTAAATTTCACTCTCAACAGAAGTCGGCCGGATTGTTAAAAGCGAGTCAAATAAATGCTTTCGTCCCATTTATCAAAAGTCCATAAAGTAACAGCAAGAGACTTCTGAAATTAATGACCGGTATGCGATACAATTTGTACAGGGTGGGCCAAAAGTCAGAATGGGATGACTTTTTTATTTGTTATATCCAATTTATGAAAAGTCCATAAAGTAACAGCGAGAGACTTCTGAAATTAATGACCGGTATGCGATACAATTTGTACAGGGTGGGCCAAAAGTCAGAACGGGATGACTTTTTTAGTTGTTATATCCAATTTATGAAAAGTCCATAAAGTAACAGCGAGAGACTTCTGAAATTAATGACCGGTATGCGATACAATTTGTACAGGGTGGGCCAAAAGTCAGAACGGGATGACTTTTTTAGTTGTTATATCCAATTTATGAAAAGTCCATAAAGTAACAGCGAGAGACTTCTGAAATGAATGACCGGTATGCGATACAATTTGTACAGGGTGGGCCAAAAGTCAGAATGAGATGACTTTTTTATTTGTTATATATTTTTTTTTCAAATTAGGATGCTTGTGTGTATTTTTACGATCGCTAATCAATCCCCTAGGTGATGGCTAAGCGAACCATCTTCAAATAATCCCAGGAACATCGCCATTGTTCGCCATGTTTCAAAAACATGTCTACGCAAGTCAAACGTTTGATAAATGTCCAAGTTATGTTTAGAAAACACGGATCATCCTGTATAGTTCACGAGTATTTCCTAATGTCAAAATTAACATACCAACCATCTCAGTAGGGTGCATAGAATATTGATGTATTACTTATTTTTATTAGCTTTGTTTATATTTAATTGTAGTGGGTTTATTTTGTTTTAGGATTAACTCGTAGTTGCGCTATCTACCAGAGGCGAATTGAAGGGTATTCTTGGAGGCCTTCAAAAGAAAACTACGGAAATATCTGCTCATTTAAAATGGACAAAAGGATCTTTTAATTTGTCGTCAATGGCTCGGTCTACAAAATAATTAATCTTAATATATATTTACCCTCGACACTGATTCACTGACTCTGTCACGCAGTACGTAGGAATTTAAATAGGCATTCTATAATTCTATATAAACTAGTAAGTTGTAATGCGCCCATGGCGCCCGTTGAAATATGGAAAAAAAAATTTGTTGAAAAAAAAAATTTTGTGGAAAAAAAAAATTTTCTTGAAAAAAAAATTTTTGTTGAAAAAAAAATTTTCTAAAAAAAAAATTTTGGAAAAAAAAATTTGTAAAAAAAAAAATTTTGGAAAAACACAATTTCTGTACAAAAAAAAAATATTATTTTTTTTATTATTATTATTTATAGAATTATAGAATGCCTATTTAAATTCCTACGTACTGCGTGACAGAGTCAGTGAATCAGTGAATCAGTGTATCAGTGTATCAGTGAATCAGTGTCGAGGGTAAATATATATTAAGATTCTATAAATAATAATAATAAAAAAATAATATTTTTTTTTTGTACAGAAATTGTGTTTTCCCCAAATGTTTTTTCCCCAAATGTTTTTTTACCAAATTTTTTTTTTTACAAATTTTTTTTCCAAAATTTTTTTTTCCAAATTTTTTTTTTTAACAAAAATGTTTTTTTTCAACAAAATTTTTTTTTCCAACAAAATTTTTTTTTCCAACAAAAATTTTTTTTTTCCCCAAAAAATTTTTTTTTCAACAAAATTTTTTTTTTCAACAAAATTTTTTTTTCAACAAAATTTTTTTTCCATATTTCAACGGGCGCCATAGGCGCATTACAACTTACTAGTTCTTCAATAGTGTCAGAACTCAAAACACGACTTTATCAGGAGAGCCGCTTAAAGTTTGTAATTGCCGCTTACTTAGCAAATATAGGAAACAAATCATAGGCTTCCCAAAGAAACTAGAGCCCTGACAGTTGTATGTTTAACTAGAGTTGGGCTTCGGGAATTTCCCGACGCGAATTTTCGATATGTTTCCATCCCGAAACTGGAGAATTGAAATTTTTAACATTTCGGGAAATCCCAAATCTCGAGATTGGAATTTTTTTGGGCAAATACCCAACTCTCTGTATAACATACGCAAAACCAAAAAAGATTTACATACTTTTCTTGAGCAACGTAAATAAAAGTGAATTTTGAATTGTAACACTATTGAAGTGTCCCATTTTCACGCTACGGCCTTCTTTTATGAAAAGGCCTCTTCATTAGCCCCCCCTCCCCATTACAAGCTTTTTGTTCATATGAATATCTCTTCTGTCTCACATAACCTACGATAACATTATAACACACACACACACGCACACAGGAAACCCCAACAGCCGCAACGTCATAAACTGTCGATACTCTAAATAAACATCACAACAACAATATTGTTGTAGTTGTTGTCCGTCGCTTTTAATAGCACATTAACAGGGTGTTTGATAACAGGCAGATTAAAGTCAACGCCAACAACAACAACATCATCATACAGTCCATTGTAATGAAATTCAATACTCTTCACATAAAATCATAAATGTTCGCTCTTAAGAGCAGCAGCAGACACTAGACATTGTTGTTGTATGGCTTTCTCTATGAATTGGATGAGAGAAATTAAATTGTTCTTGTAATATTTAATCAGGGATTAATGATAAACTAAATTACAGACAATCGAATGAAATAAATGTTGTAGAGAAATGTTGGTATATTTCATTGGGATTTTGTTTCGTCCTTTTGGAATTTTCTTTAAGTCGAAGCACTTCTAGTGGCATTTAAGGCGACAAATTCCCCTAAAACAATTTTATATCTAATTTCATGACTGAAAGTCTCCGTAAGTCGAACTTTTCTACGTTATGGTAGTTTGACTGTATTTTTATGGGAAAATGTGAAATGAACTTATCACTGATAGTGATTGTTTCATTCACAATTCTGTGACAAATCGGACTTTAGTTTCGCTTGTTTTAGTTGATTTTTTTCAAAGAAATTTAAAAACATACTCCACTTCAATTTGCATGCAGCCCCACACAAAACACTTTACATTTCGTTTATTTTTCGCTACTGTTGCTGAAGTTCGCCAGCTCAATACGCTGCACTTTTTTTTTGTGGTGGTGGTGGTGTTTTTTTTTCCCTTTTGCCTTCCAAAAATTGTAACATGATTACTGCATTTTGTATAGAAAAGAGTTTGTTCTACGAAGGCTCCTCCGCATTGCAAAAATATACATACGTACAGTCGGTTTTGTTGCTTTCTTATCTAACTGTATGATATTTAGGTCAATTCTCTATCTAACACTTCTTTTCGTTCTATATCAAATAAAAATGTACATGCTGATGAAAGCCGCAATTCAACGCAACGACGCAACACACGCTCGAACAAATGTTTTTATTTCGTTTTTCGATCCTCATCAAAGGCGCACACAATATGGGTACACTGAGAAAATTTGGTGCGGAGAAATGTATTTCGTTATGGAATTCTATTTCAGAATAAGGAGTAAAACATGGAATGTCACGGAAGAGGCTTCTGTTCGTTTTGGAAGTCTCGCCTTTGCATATGGATTTGGATGCCGAGGTTCAGAGTCCATACTTTTGGGAAATTGTGGGCCTCATGGCCTGGGTTCCTTATTGAACACACTTCCTTGCTAGTTTTATTCAGATTTCGAAATTAAACGAAAGCATCCACCGATTAGATAAGAGCAAATTTAAGCGCATTTTCATGAATTCATTGAGAGAAGAAGATGGCAGTTTGGCGCCATCAAACTGATTCAAATTATATATTTCCGAATTGCCTGAACTCTAGCAAAACCAGTTCGTGCGACGTTAACAAGTAATAAAACAAAATGATACCACAGTTATAATTTAAGAAGAGGCAATTGCACATGACGAATGTGTGGGAATGCCTTTGGCTGGAAGATTAAACTGGAATGCTCACCTACATAAACGAATCGCATACAACTCGATACTATATACGAGAAATAAGTGCACTGGCTACTTGGATTCAAATCACAATTACGTATTCATTATAATTTAATCATTTACAAATCATCATTAAAACCGGTTAACAAGTACGTAATACAAATGTTAAAATTTCACAGGCTGAATGACAGATTTTGAATTATTAACGGTACATCGCAAATTGTATGAATACAGGGTGACTGATGAATATTGCTACAGTTTTATTGCTTCGTCTTCGAAAAAATCTTTCCACAGCAGTTTTCGACAAAAACCGCCCATTTGGGGTTTTCCCAAAAAAAAAAAACTATAAAATTCTTATTCCGATAAAATCACTAATTTATATTTGACACTTTCTTTTCGATACACGAACTCAAAAACATAAAATTGTTCAAAAGAAAAAAACTGTGCTGGATTGTACTCACCGAACCCAAAAAAGCCTTCCTTACAATACTTATCAAAGGATGCCAATTTTTAAATTTGGCGATTTTCAAAAATCGCTATTTTATTTCGAAAACTAAAAATATATTTACCATTGCGATAAAAAGCTCACATGGCACTACTTCTCCTTTTTTTGTTCCTCTAAGGGCCAATACATGAGATCGTTGTTAAACCACGATTATGTGAAACTCGGTTTCCAATAAAACTAACTTTAAACTTCAGATACGTTTTTGAGAGTGGTCTGTCAAAATAACCCACATTTCAGGTGTTGATGTGGCAACACTCACACTTTTAACGGAAAACATATGTTTCCGGTGAATAATTAGAATGATATTAAACTTTTGTGGAGTATTTTGGTCACACGCGATTTTTAGAAAAAATATGAGAATTCTAAAACTTTGCTAGATGAACTTTGGCACGGGCAAAAGACACACGTGTGTGGAACCAACACAATTACACAGCAACATTATTTATGTAATTTATTTTATTTGTGGAATTGTATGAAACAAAAACATTTTGCTTCTTCTTCTTCTATCGTTGGCTATTAACAGCCTGTTTTTATTAAACGAATGGGTCTTTCGTTTCGTTAAAATAACGAACAGAAATTCTGTTCGCGTCAGTTTGGGTTTTTGTAACACGAACGTCTCAGTTAAATTCTAATTGAAATTTTTTTCTTATATATTTTTGTACTAGTAAGTTGTAATGCGCCTATGGCGCCCGTTTATTTGCTTGAGAAAGTATTTGTTACTTAATTTTAAAAATTTTGTAAAAAATATTTTGAGAAAACTATTTTATAAAAAAAAATTTCGGAAAAAAATAAAACTGGAAAAAAAAATTTTTGGAAAAAAAATTTTTGCTGAAAAAAAAATTTTTGTTGAAAAAAAAAAATTTTGTTGAAAAAAAAAAAATTTTGTTGAAAAAAAAAAATTTTGTTGAAAAAAAAAAAATTTTGTTGAAAAAAAAAAATTGTAAAAAAAAAAAAATTGGAAAAAAAAATTTTGGAAAAAAAAAATGTTGGTAAAAAAAAATTTGGGGAAAACACAATTTCTGTACAAAAAAAAAATATTATTTTTTTTATTATTATTATTTATAGAATTATTATAGAATGCCTATTTAAATTCCTACGTACTGCGTGACCGAATGAGCTTTACTGAAACTATAAAACGAAAATACAAAAACAATTTTCAGACAAGGGGGGACATTTTAATGAGTACGGTGGTTAGTTTTTATTATGAATTTATTGGATGATCCCAGCTTAAGGCCTGGTTTTCAAGTCCTAAGGGTTTTCCTTTTCCAAACGACCTACGATCGACCCCGTTTGCATTCGTTCCCCGTAAGTTGTCGTCTAACATCTCTCATCCTGGACAAATAATAACCCATTTACGTAAATAAAATTTACCATTTCTCTCTCACAGAACAAAACGGCTAATCCCTTTCTGATGGCGGGCAATCGATTTTGTTTTTGTCACAGTGTCTGTCATGTTTTTTTTTTGCGGTCCATTATACAACTCCATTACAAAACCATTCCATTCGACACACACACATACCATGTAGGGGTAAATATTTGAGTGTGTGAGTGCGTGCGTGTACGAGAAATAAATTGTCACATCTGTGCCTTTGGGAGCGCAATTTCAATGCGCGAAATGTCATTTATTATCGTTTTTGTTTGCGAAAAAGTTTCGTTTCGTTTGGTTTCGTTATACAGATACCTCTCGTTTTGTCGCACCCCATCCAGCCCATCATAGCCCATCTACCGCCACCAGTGCATCAGCCATCCATTCATTCATTCATTCATCCATGCAAACGCTTTTGTTTGAATGCGAAGAACGTATTTGCCATTGCGAAACACGAGTCTACGCTATTACTGCAATGGCAGTAATTCCAATGTGTTATGTGAGGGGGGGGGGGGGGGGTTATATCTTTTCTCTTGGCATATTTGGCATATGTTGGCCGCATTGATGATATATTTGTGCCCCGGCTAAAAAAGAAAAAAACCTGAATATATAGAGAAGAACCAACAGTGTCAGTTTTTTAAGGACACACATTGCATGTGGTCAGTTTAGAGTCTGATGACTGCACAGTTTTGTCAACAGCCACACGAAGTGGAGTCTGGAGTTGTAACGGTGGGGGCTGACACTGGGCTGGATGGCTAACAGGCAACGAGAAGTTGTATTTTCTTTATTATTAAATTAGAAAAATCCTTTCGTTTTTGAAATGTACTTCTATTACGCTTCATATCCATTTCTAAATGTACGTCTAATACGTTCTTTCTCTTGTTATTTTTTAATTTCAACTATTTTCAAGTTGTTGTTTTTTCATCTTCTTCATCTTCTACTGCTGCGTCTGCTTTCATCTGGCAAAAGGATTCCTTTCATTATATTCCTGTGCATTTTTCTCTAATAGTTATCTTTTCATACAGTCAGCCCCTCGTCCCTTCGGGCACCATAACTTGTCGGAATTGGAGAATATAAAAATTGCTTTGCTCTGTTACGTGATGTTACAGAAATTATTTCCGTACTCCACACTGGGCCAGAGTCGTTCGTATAGTGGCTGGACTGCTGTCTATGGAAACGACGTTGTGCACAGAAATCCAAATGGAGTAGAACTCATGACAACCTAAGATTCGTTTGCAACACACATTTGTTGCATTAAAGCAAAAGGGATGACAGCATTCAATTTTGATGGAAATATGGAATTTTGCTGGGAAATGTAGAAGTGATCTTAAAATATACCCAATCTCGGCCTTGCTTAACAAAAAAAAAAAAAACCTTTTTTAACATAAAAATAAAAATATGTATTTTTTTTTGAAAGAATTAAAAATTCTTTGAATTTTTATCATTCAGACAATAACGAAATTTTAAATTTTGATTTAAAAATTATACCCCCCGTATTCATGAAAAATTTAAAAAACCTTTGTCAAGAAAAATGTCTGAAAATTGTTTTTGTATTTTCATAGATTTTTCTTAACAAGGAATTTTTCATGAATACGGGGGTTATAATTTTTAAGTCAAAAATTTAAAATGTCATTATTGCCTGAATAATAACAATTCTCTACTCCTTGAATAGGATGACAGGACAGGAAAGCATGATATCGATGACACAAAGTGGAACTTTTGCGAATATCACCGAAAGTTCTCAGTCACATACAAGTGGAGTAGGTGTAATAGTTTGCAAAAAGTTTCTTGATTTGGAGGGGGTGGGGGTTTGATAATTAGTGTATATCAAACCCCCACCCCCTCCAAATCAAGAAACTTTTGCAAACTATTAAAAAAGCTTATGGCAAAATGGACACAAGGTTGATTACAAGATACGAAAACGTTATTGCAAAAAAAAGAGGATTAATCGATAAAAATGTGTGCCATATCCAGTTAGAAAAATAGTGGCGCAAAAGTAATTCTCCTATCAGAAAATGCTATAAATTTAGCGATTGGCCCTAATGTCAGTAGCAACTGTGGCGGCGGCCATTTACATGACATCATATTCAATTCCCAAAAAGTTTTGAATTGAAAAATTTACAAATTCACTTACCTCTTGTTTCAGTCAAATCGATCGGCATTTCATTTTAAAATACCGAAGGTCGCATCGCATTATCTTTGGCGATTGTCTATCGCATGCATTCTACCTGGTGAACTCGTATTTTTTGCATTGCTTTTTATTTTAAAAGCATCAAAAAACGATGCAGTTGTACAATTTCACTTTCTAAACAATTTTTTTTTTTTTATTAAAAATGTGTATTTAAAGAATGTCCATTAGGGTGTCCCAAAAAAAACAAAAATTTCGATTTTCATTGGTGCTCACGCGTTTTTTGATAGATTTTAGGGTAAGGAAATTTTGAATTTTGTTTAAAAATTTTTTGGAAGTGGTTTAGAGGTCGCACAAGTTGGGTTTTTGTCAAAAAACGTGGTTCCCTGCCATATTTTAAAAATAATTTAAGATTTTGTCATTAAATAATTTTTTTTTAGATCTTAAGTTAACAGTTCATAAGAAAAACGTCCAATCTTTCATTTTATGTTCAAAAACCGCCAGGTTTGTCAGCGATTTTTTCCATATGGCAGATTAAACTAAATTTTTTTTGTTTTTTTTCAAAAACATTGACTTTAACGATTTATAACTTTTAAAATTTCTATTAAAGTTACAAAAACTAATGATGCAGTTTAAAAGATAAATAAATTCTAAACAATTTTCATATAAAAAATGTTTAATTAGTCGTTACTAACCCAGAGTTATCTACATTTGTCGAATTCAATCCATTGCATGAAAATATAATACTAACCTTTAGGCTCCCAACAAATCATAACCAAGAAAAACAGAAAACACAATACTTTAGTTGTTTAAAAGTTATTTATTGCGGCTCTTTCGATGCTGCTCTATGCCCTGCAATAAATTTTGAAAATCTGTTTCAGGAATTGTCAAATTTGCGTAACTGCTTGCCAAGGCCACACCACGTTCGGCGACGTCGTTTACCACATACAATTGTTGAATTTTGTTTCTTCCATGGAGAATGTGTTCGTTGGTTTCCCATTTTTCTGGATCTAGTTGTAAAAATACTGTCGAAATATCGCAGGCTTTAAAAAAGTTAAGGCTAGCTTCAGAAATAAATGTGTAAATTTCTGCATTTTTAAGCAATTCTTCTTTCAAATTGGCCTTTACTGATTCCTTGTCTATAGTTGGACGAAGTAGATTTTTTACCATTAAACGTAATGTATTGCTGTCTATACGTTCGTCAAAAAATGCTAAGGCAGCCAATTTCTCCGATAAGTACCACTGATGCCGCAAAAACGTTTTTAATGCAGCGCTTGCAACACTGTTACTCCAGTAGCGATCAATCGAGCTCGCTGGATGATGCAGCTTATTTACTGTTTAAAAATATGCATTTTTCAAGACCAGTTGCAGTCATTTATAGACGATTCAAAAATTAATGCGTTGCTACAATTCAATTCTTTTATTTTAAGGGTTTATATAAAAAATTTGTATCTCTGTCAGTGCCCTAGGTATGCTCCCCTCAACGATCTTAATCTCTTAAAGCAATTGGATGACTACAAACGCTTTAATGACAGTGTTGCAAGCGCTGCATTAAAAACGTTTTTGCGGCATCAGTGGTACTTATCGGAGAAATTGGCTGCCTTAGCATTTTTTGACGAACGTATAGACAGCAATACATTACGTTTAATGGTAAAAAATCTACTTCGTCCAACTATAGACAAGGAATCAGTAAAGGCCAATTTGAAAGAAGAATTGCTTAAAAATGCAGAAATTTACACATTTATTTCTGAAGCTAGCCTTAACTTTTTTAAAGCCTGCGATATTTCGACAGTATTTTTACAACTAGATCCAGAAAAATGGGAAACCAACGAACACATTCTCCATGGAAGAAACAAAATTCAACAATTGTATGTGGTAAACGACGTCGCCGAACGTGGTGTGGCCTTGGCAAGCAGTTACGCAAATTTGACAATTCCTGAAACAGATTTTCAAAATTTATTGCAGGGCATAGAGCAGCATCGAAAGAGCCGCAATAAATAACTTTTAAACAACTAAAGTATTGTGTTTTCTGTTTTTCTTGGTTATGATTTGTTGGGAGCCTAAAGGTTAGTATTATATTTTCATGCAATGGATTGAATTCGACAAATGTAGATAACTCTGGGTTAGTAACGACTAATTAAACATTTTTTATATGAAAATTGTTTAGAATTTATTTATCTTTTAAACTGCATCATTAGTTTTTGTAACTTTAATAGAAATTTTAAAAGTTATAAATCGTTAAAGTCAATGTTTTTGAAAAAAAACAAAAAAAATTTAGTTTAATCTGCCATATGGAAAAAATCGCTGACAAACCTGGCGGTTTTTGAACATAAAATGAAAGATTGGACGTTTTTCTTATGAACTGTTAACTTAAGATCTAAAAAAAAATTATTTAATGACAAAATCTTAAATTATTTTTAAAATATGGCAGGGAACCACGTTTTTTGACAAAAACCCAACTTGTGCGACCTCTAAACCACTTCCAAAAAATTTTTAAACAAAATTCAAAATTTCCTTACCCTAAAATCTATCAAAAAACGCGTGAGCAAAAAAATTTTTTTCTTTTTGGGACACCCTAATGTCCATTAGGTCCTTGGTGACAAAGGTTCTTCTTCTTCTTCTTTTCTAAAATTAGGTAAAGTGCATGACAGGAAGAAAATTTATTGGCTATTCGCCAATCGCTTGTGATTTCACATTCGCCCAGTCGAATAAAATCACCACATTTCTCCTTAACACAGGGTGTATGTTTCAATTGTTGTTGTTGTTGTAGATAATGAGAGCCTGTTTTTATAAAACGTATACGTCTGAGACGAACAGAAACATCTGTAGCCGAAACGAAAATGAATTGGGTATGAATACACACAAAAATACATTCGAAATGCCAATTAGAATTTCAACAGAGACTTTCGTGTTACAAAAACCCAAACTGACAAAACAGAATTTCTGTTCGTCATTTTAACGAAACGAAAGAGCCATTCGGCGTTAGTGTTGTTGTTCTTCTATTCATCAACTTCTATTTTTTCCGTACCGATCACACATAGTTTTTATACAAGCGCTCTCACACACACACACGAGAGTAGATCTTTTTTATATCCACGTACGACCGACACACAATTTACGATTATTTTCGTATATTTGGTTGATGAATTTATTAAACCGACGATACATTTCAACAATTGATGATTTTCAACAAATTTCTTTAACATTTGATACATTTTCTTACGATTTTTCACAATTGTTAAGCAATTAGCTGCAATTTGTAAGTTGACACAGTAAAAGCGCGGCGGAAGAACTGATTGACTCTTCTTCTTGTTGGACTGAATACATATTTTGCAGGCGTGTGAAAGAGACAACTGCAAGTGCAACAGAATCAGGATGCGTTACATTGGGAAAATAGAAAAAATCATAACAACGTTGCTATTTAACCGGATTGGAAGTTTGCAAAGACTGGTCGAAAAGTGAATGGGGAAAAAGTGGAATTGACAAATGTTGCCATATCGATAACATTGTGATAATAGGATATTTGCAGACAGATCTCTTTTTATGCGACTTTAGAAATGTGTCTTTTACGCGACAATGAATGTTTTCTTTTTTTCTGCGCACACTTGCGTAGATCTGTTAAACTCGTCATGAAACTGTTTCCCCTTCATGCAACACCCTTTTTCTTTCTCAACTCTCAAGCTCAGCAAAAACAACCGAAGGAGTAAAGTACTATTAAAAGTGAAATAACGTGACTCTAATATTTACAACATGATAGCCCGGATGTTGTTGCCGGTGGTAACACGGCTGCCATTGTTGTTTTTGTTGTACTTTATGGGTTAAACTGTACGATGACAGTCAATAGGGCCAGTGCGTTATGTCCAACGGATATTGTTTGGTCTGTTTCATTCAACTTCCCCCATCCGCCCGCTTCGCATTGGCATTCGACTGAGTTTGAGGTTGAGTGGATTTATTGATGGCCCTGCCCGTGCAGTCATACATGGCAACATCCTGAAGGCTGACTGATGGACGGACAGGCGGACATTTGTTGCCTCGTCCGTCTGTCTGTCTGTCAAATAGTCGGGCAATGAAAACAAATAATATGAGCACATAAGCAATGTTTTCGGTGATTTTTTTCGTTTCTTTTCATTTCTTTTTTGTTGATGCATTCATGCACCAACATGGTGCAGCTTGTGTGCATGTTGTAACAGTGGCCTCTCTCTCCTGTGTGGTTGTTGACATTACAGTCTGATATGTTTCATTCGTTGTTGTGCAAAGTCCAATATTTCTGTCGATTTCATGTGTCACCACATGCAACAGCAAATTTCGCAACAATATTCATACGCGTAATGTTCTGTGGTCCACCTGGATATGTATGGGGACATTGTGGGTTGGTACTTCGTTGAAAAGGGTTTCCGGCGAAATTTCGAAATATTAATTGGCATTATCAGAATGTTGTTGGTTGACCTAATTCGCAAATATTTCTAAAACATTAGAAATTTTTTTTTGAAAACATCGAAACATTTTCAGGTTTCATTGGAGGTAAAGTAAGGGAATTTAGCACTGAGAGAGAAAAAATGTTACATTTTAATGTTAACTGGATGTTAAATGCATTGAAATCATGTAAATTTCATTGAAATAATGTAAAAATTCATTCAACACACAGAAGATCACTAACAACCACTCCCTTTGAATATTTTTTTTAAATTCTCTACAATACACAACCCTCACAAGATCTGCCTTGTTTTGGTAGCATTTCCACATAAACTATTTGTACTTCAGTTCATAACGTGATTGTCATTTCCCACATGGCCACCACATCTTCTGGATGCTGAAATTTCAATAAGTGATTAGCCTTTTTGATTGCAAACAATATTTGCCTCTTGAGTATCTTCGCAGATGATTGAATTCATAACTCATTTGACATACATCGTCTCAGTTTCAGCGACCACATCCAATAGTTGTGCCATAAATACGAATTCTTATCTCTATCTCTCTCACTCTCCCCCCCCCCCCCAACCCTGGGCTGCCAGCTAACCAATAATTTATATTGGTTTCAATGGAGCAGTGCCTTAAATGTAATTGTCCTGAACATTTAGCATTTCAAACGTTTCGTTTATCTTTAAATGTCAACACTTATTATACATATTTATAAAGCCACCACACAACCTACACACATACATATGCCTTCAGATATGAGTACATGTGTGTGTGGGGGCATGTGCAATACTCACTCCTCCCCCCTGTCATGTAGAACAGATTCATTTGAAATTAAATCAAATGTAAATCAGTGCCGTCTCTTTCGGAATTGTACAAAGGCATTGCCTGTAACAGAAACTAATTGAAAATTTACAAAATCTTCATGTGTTGGTTGTGTGTGTGCATTTACTCACACACACCCATGTCGATGAGTACTTCTCGGGAAGAGGAAAATGATACGGATGTGTACTCGCACACACACACACAGGCACATCTCTGGCCCAACATCCTTGCCGGGGTATCCGTTTGTCTGTGCTTTGTTTGGTGGGGAGGCCCTTATGGGTTAAATTCTCCCGTAATAACCGGGAGAGGGGTAAGGTAACAATATTGCAATATATGAATAGATCTCCTGGAGATTGGCAACGACATCAGCAACAGCAGCGCCATTCAGTGTAGTAACAACACAACAACAACAATAACGCCGGCAACAATTATGTATGTCTGGCTTAGAGCCAATCTAATAATATTAATAAATATTATGTGATATCGTTGTACCGATAGCAAGAACCAAAAAAAAAAAATAGAAAAGTCCACCAAAAAAAAAGGAGAAAAAAAATGGCAAGACTGAAAGGAAGATTGAAAACGGGAATTGTGTGATACGCCGATAGAAAAATTTCGGGAAAATTAATTTTTTTTATTAATTTGTCTATGGAAATACAATTCCTCACAGACCAGTGCTTAATAATAAATTAGTTCTAACAATTTTTTGAATTCTCTAGGTTGTATGAAAAGGTATATTAACATATTCACAGTTTCTTAAACATCTGTCTAAAGAAAACCTTTTCTAAGAAAACCTTTTCTAAAGAAAACCTTTTCTAAAGAAAGCCTTTTCTAAAGAAAACCTTTTCTAAAGAAAGCCTTTTCTAAAAAGTAATACATGAAACTGAGGGCTCAATTATTGGTTGATCAAACTGGAAGTAGTTTTGCTACGAGGTCTTGACGGAGTCTGTATTCTGGTACCGTAGTTGGTCAGGAGCCCCTAGTATTTGAGTCCTAGCCAGTATGGCTGAAATACACAACCATGGGATGACACAATGACATTCACTGATTAAAAACGAAAATTCTCCATCAATTTTAATGATTTCTATCTCATTTTATTTCTATGATATGTGGCTTTGTAAAAAACTATCTACCACTTTTTGCAATTTTTGTTAAATTTTATGATTTATTAAAAAAAAATCAAAGCTTGAAACCTTTTTAAACATTTCTAGTTGGCAAAAAACAATAGAAATAATCAATGATCTCGAACTCGACTAACAGAAACAAAAAAATGTTTGCCTTACATTTTTGTCTATAACTTCTAATTTATAATTCAAATTAGAGGGCACCAAAGGCAAATGTTCAAGAAAAGGTAGTTATCAATTTTTTAAAATTTATTTCAACCAAATTCGACGTGGCGTATACGAGTTATGAGAAATTATTTAAAAAATCGTATCCGTAGAAAAAAATGTCGACCATAGAAAATCACAATTGTATAGTGGAACACATACAATTTTTTTTTGTTGCCCAGTGTAATCTCTACGTGAAATTGCCACTCTGTAAAAACAATTTTCTTTAGCACTGAAGACGAAGGCGAAGATTCAGATAATTTTGTGATCATTTTTTTAAAATGTATTTCAACACAATAGGACAAGAAATTATGTCCTAAAAAAATAAATTTTAAAAAAATTATAAAAATCTTATTCGTAGAAAAGAAAATGTTGACCATAGTAAATCACACATTTAAATTTTTTTTGTTGCCCAGTGTAATCTTTTCGAGAAATTGCCACTCTGTAAAACCAATTTTCTTTAGCACTGAAGACGAAGGCGAAGATTCAGATAATTCTGTGATCAATTTTTTAAAATTTATTTCAAACGGATATGACAAGAAATTATGTCCTAAAAAAATGTATTTTAAAAAAAATTATAAAAAAAATTATATTTGCAGAAAAGAAAATGTTGACCATAGTAAATCACACATTAAATTTTTTTTGTTGCCCAGTGTAATCTTTTCGAGAAATTGCCACTCTGTAAAAATAATTTTCTTTAGCACTGAAGACGAAGGCGAAGATTCAAGAGAATTTAGTGAACATTTTTTAAAATTAATTTCAACACAATAGCACAAGAAATTATGTCTTAAAAAAATTAGTTTAAAAAAAAAAAAATTTTAAATTTATTTCAACACAATAGGACAAGAAATAATGTCTTAAAAAAATTAATATTTAAAAAAAATTAAGAAAATCTTATGTGTAGAAGAAATGTCGATCAATTTTGTGCTCAGCGGACCATTGTAAATCAGAATTCTATAGTGGAACACATTAAAATATTTTGTTGGTCAGTGTAATCTTTTCGGGAAACAATTTCCTCTAACATTTGTCTTTGAGTGTTCTCCGACATTGTGATAAAATCTATGTATCATCATGCCAAGTAAAGTCAGGTCAACACCAGCATCAGCATCCTCGTCGTCTCGTCATCGTCGTCACACAAGGACAGAAGGACGAGACATTTCATGAAAGCTTACTTACAATTATTAGACACATACTTCATGTCAGTATGTGTCCTTCTTCTGCAGCAGGGACGAAGAGATGCGGCAACATAAAAAATATTATGAATTGAATTAAATTGGATGATCATTTTTGGTAATGACAAAACTTATGAACATTTTTCCAGCCAAGAGATAAAAAAACACAAGGAAGATAGATTTAAAGGCCAACAATAGTTAAAGATATTGAAATTGTAATAAAACAAAATAAATGAATAGAAAGACTATTCAATTTCAGTTGCCATTTTCCATAAGATTCGCTATCTTTGTCAAGATAGTGAATAGTGAATGTTGACGCTGTTTCTCCAGCCTCCCTGATTTGTAGGTTTCATGGAGCAAATCCACTTTTTTCACATTTTATCTCATCAAAGCACATTTATCTCATTTCACTTAGCTGTTATCGGCGCAGGCTTGTTCTTACTCTTCTCGTTCCGAGATACCACTAAGTTTATTTAAATTTGATTGTTTGTATTTACTGTTGTTATTAACAATCTGCTGTGTGCGTGTGTGTGTGTGTGCGTGTGTGTTGTTTTTGTTTCTCGTTTCAAACAGCAGCCACCGAGTGTTTTTCTTTTTCATTTTGCATAATTTACAACGAGTGTTAATTGATATAAAATATTTAACAAACTCTCATGCCAGCAGCGTTCATCTCATCGGTACTTAGATAAAGTGATTTGCATTTAAAACATTTTAGTTTCAGTTTAACGGTCGTTGGTATTAAATCGCAAAAAGTACTATATAACACACACAAACACACACAGACACACACACATATCTAGTACGGGTGTAATAATAAAAATAAACGAAGCATTAAAAAGTGGCTTAAAAAGTGATTTCGAATCTTCTCCGATAATTTATTTCGCAGCAAATTGCCATAAACAGAAAGTCTTTGATTTGAACTAAGAAAAACGACTAAGAATCAAAAAAAAAAAGAATTGAAATCTCATTAGAGATACATACATATGTATAATAAAAGGCGAAAAGTGTAATTAAAGGGATTATAAAATTGCGTGAGATTTTAAAAAATTGTAAATTATTTAAAATTTGTTGAAAAGTATTAAAGCGAAAACACTATTCATATGTCAATATTTCAAGCGTATTCAAGTATTCAATTTCGATTATATATTTTATGAGTAAAAAATATATTTTCCTGGACCAAATGAATAATATGGTGAAATCTTTGTAAGGGGGGAAAATATTTCATTTTGAAAGTATTCATCGTCCCAAGCAATCTAAAACTATAGACCATTATAATGCAGTAAGCGAAGTCTTTTAAATGATAACTTACATGTATTCTCCCTAACATATAATTTGTATACTCAGGTACCCGGACCTACAGTTTAAAGACTGCTCATGATTTTCCGACATTGACGAGTAGGAAATCAGGCACTGACAAATGTTTTGATGATCTTACCAGGATACAACCCTGCGATCGCCATGCGATAGTCTCATAAATAACAATCATACCACGGCCACAGTTTTGTTTATGTTCTTAATTTTTAGTTTTTCCTTTTTTTTTACTAATTTTCACGTAATTCTTCATATTGAATTCTAAAAAATATTTTTTTAATAATTTCCATGATCACGATTTTTTTTAAAAATATTTTTTTTGCAATTTATAACTCGCAAACGATTCGTCCGATTTTGTTGAAGTAGAAAATTGGTTGAATTATTTTTCCATGATCACGATTTTTTTTTAAAAATAATTTTTTTTTAAATAAATTATTTTTTTTTGCAAAATTTGTTTATACTCGCAAACGATTTGTCCGATTTTGTTGAAGTAGAAAATTTGTGTTTTTTTTATTTTTTGAATTTTTTTTTTTATAACTCGCAAACGAGTTGTCCCATTTTGTTGAAGTAGAAAATTGGTTGAATTAATTTTCCATGATGAAGATTTTTTTTAAATAAATTATTTTTTTTTGCAAAATTGTTTTATAACTTTCTACATTTGTTGAAGTAGAAAATTGGTTGAATTTTTTTTTTAAAATAAATAACTCGCAAACGATTTGTCCGATTTTGTTGAAGTAAAAAATTGGTTGAATTATTTTTCCATGATCACGATTTTTTTTAAAACTATTTTTTTTTAAACAAATTATTTTTTTTTCCAATTTTTTTTTGTAGAAATTGGTTGAATTATTTTTCCATGATCACGATTTTTTTTTTAAAATAATTTTTTTTTAAATAAAAATTTTTTTTTTTTGCAAAATTTGTTTATAACTCGCAAACGATTTGTCCGATTTTGTTGAAGTAGAAAATTGGTTGAATTTTTTTTAAACTTTTTTTATTTAATTTTTTTTTAAATAAATTATTTTTTTAAAAAATTTTTTTATAACTCTCAAACTATTCGATCGATTTTGTTGAAGAAGAAAATTGGTTGAATTTTTTTTATTTATTTTTTTTAAATAAATTATTTTTTTTTGCAAAATTTTTTACAACTCGCAAACAATTTTTCGATTTTGTTGAAGTAAATTTAAGAAAAAAGAGTTAGAATATCTTTAATGCATTTTAGTCCAAATGACAGTTTCAAAGTTATAAACAAATATTTTTTTGGCATTTTTGTATGTGTTTAAAAACATGAAATATTGAAATCAACAAAAACTGTGGATTTTCAACTGTTGATCGTTAAGCCACATATCCTGAAATTAAAATGAGATATAGATCATGACTCCCTGACATGTGGGCCGTGTCTCAGCAATTGTGATCACACTACGACACCCTCACGAATAATCGTATTTACAATTTTTATTACCTCGACTTATATGAGGGATTAAGGCGTAATTTGTGGGATCATGAATTCGATCAGAAAAGTAAATTATAAATAGTCCAAATTCTGAATATTCTTCCTTTCTTAACAAAACTTTCAACTTAAGTCATTACTAATTCAAACTTCATTTCCTACACATACACACTCATGTCTGTCTGTCACACTCATATGGGCACATATCCGTTACCCACACATTAACCTTTTTAATTGTCTTTTGTGATATTAAACAAAAGTTGACATTAACCTTTGGCGATGAACTTCCGCAAAATGTTATTTAAAAGTACAGACCACACACACACACGCATAACATCCAGCCCAACCACCTCTCCCCACCGCCACCGTCACCCACACACCACAATCAATTCACTTGTTCTAAAAACAGAACACCGCATACATGAGTTTTTGATAAATTTGTGTGTTTGCCAAAAGAAAACAGCCATCAACCATCCATTCATTCATACGACATTTTATAGCCAAAGTGAACAGACGGACGGACAGACAGACACAGCATTGTAGTGCCGGAGATACATCAACGTAGCGCAGCAGCTTCCAGCCATTTATTGTAAATATTATTCAATTGTAAACATCGGTGGTATTATCTTGACAGTCAACCAAACACATCGTTCGTTTCCATAGGTAGCGGACGACCCGTGAGGGAAGGGAACCTGTAGACTCGTAAATAGACGACATTGGGTAGATGAAGAAGAAGAAGCAGAACAACAGCGGACACAGTAGCAGCCCAAGTAACGGCAGAGACAATAAAAACAGGAGTCTAAACTAATTTGTCAGATAACAGTCAGCACAGTGGGCCAACAAGTGGGCAATATACATAAATTCCAAAAAAAAATTGTTAAATAGGAAAAACGATTAAAAAAAAATAAAAAAGTCAATCTATTGATCCCACTTATCTGTAGAACATTTATATGTGGAAGGTACCAGAAGGGGTTTTTTAAGTCTTATGGCTTTTCTTTTAAAATCGGATATAGTCATTTGTTGGCGAGGTACCAGAAGGATAATTTGTGGCGAAGGTATCATCCCCCCATATTCCACATTTACCAAACCAGGCTCTATGAAAAATACCCCAAAATGAAAAATGATTAAAGTGAAGAATTCCCCAAAATAAATGAAAAATCCTCCAAAAGCTCACTATGCAAATGTCCCCAAAAATTCTGTAAAATCGCCCAAACAATTTATGAAAAAATTACCCAATGCAAAATCCCCCAAATATTATGAAAAATACCATAATAACAACAGCAACAATAACAAAAATCGACCAAAAAAAAATTCCCCAAAAATATAAAAAATTTTGGAATTTTTCATTGTAAATTTTTCACATGAAAAATTTCCCAAAAACGAAAAATGAAACTTTATCTAAAAATTATGAAAAACTCCCCAAATCGACCAAAAAAAAATTCCCCAAAAATATAAAAAAATTTGGAATTTTTCATTGTAAATTTTTCACATGAAAAATTTCCCAAAAACGAAAAATGAAATATTACCCAAAAATTATGAAAAACTTCCCAAATCGACCAAAAAAAAAAATTCCCCAAAAATATAAAAAATTGTGGAATTTTTCATTGTAAATTTTTCACATGAAAAATTTCCCAAAAACTAAAAATGAAACATTATCTAAAAATTATGAAAAACACCCCAAATCGACCAAAAAAAAAAAATTCCCCAAAAATAGAAAAAATTGTGGAATTTTTCATTGTAAATTTTTCACATGAAAAATTTCCCAAAAACGAAAAATGAAACATTATCTAAAAATTATGAAAAACTCCCCAAATCGACCAAAAAAAAAAAATTCCCCAAAAATATAAAAAATTGTGGAATTTTTTATTGTAAATTTTTCACATGAAAAATTTCCCAAAAACTAAAAATGAAACATTATCTAAAAATTATGAAAAACACCCCAAATCGACCAAAAAAAAAAAATTCCCCAAAAATAAAAAAAATTGTGGAATTTTTCATTGTAAATTTTTTACATGAAAAATTTCCCAAAAACAAAAAATGAAATATTACCAACAAATTTTGAAAAACTCCCCAATTTTGTATGATTGTTTTTTTTTTTTGGTAATTTTTCTTTGATTATCAAAACCATAAGGCGAATATTTGCAAAATGGGAAATTTAAGTTAGTTTTGTTCATTATAAAAACGACATCTTCATAAGGTCCTGGTTCCATCTATACGTGTATCTGGCCAATCCCATGCCTAAATCTTGCCACTGTGTGACTATTGGTGGTCCGATGGCTCTTGTGACTTTAACCGTATAAAAACTAGATGACAAATGGAATACTTGAGTACATTATTTCAAATAAAATTTTAAAAACTTATTTGCTTTAACTTATTAATTGTATTAGTCCGTTCCACGGTTCCCTTAGTAAGCTGAACAGTAAATACAAAGAACTGCAGTGCTCTGTAGATCCTTTTAGCGGATGTTAAAGGACAAAATGAAAAGTTTATAGTACAAATTCCGGAAGCAACGAAACACTCCTTACACACACCAACACACGTGAATCCTCGCTAAAAAAAAATAATGGCTTTTAAATATTATTTTTCAATTTTCCTTAAACTCGTTGTCATCCTGCACTGCATGCTGCCCACAACAGCGGCCAACCGAATCCTACGCCGTACCAACGGTGAAACGGTCACTCTGCACAATTGTAATAAAGAGAAATTATCGGAATTTCCCGACTTTACGCTCATCACCGAACTGAACGTGTACAATTGCTATATACCCACCTTGGAGAATGCCTTCTTTATACGTTTCTCGTCGCTGACACATCTGGACATTGTCGAGAGCCAACTGACCGTATTGGCCGACTATGCCTTTCATGGCTTGCGGCAATTGCGTTCGTTGTCGTTGGCCCACAACAATATTACGGAAGTGAAATCGTGGTCCAACGAACAGATGCCCGCCCTCACAAATTTGGACTTGAAATGTAATGCCATAACGGTGCTGACCCACAAAAGTTTCTATCGCTATCCGAACCTGCAACATTTGCATTTGGCCGGCAATCTGCTGGATGACATCGATGATGGCATCTTTCGCTGGATGCCCCATTTGAAGTATTTGAACCTGGGACGCAATCGTCTGGTTACGCTGGACAATCGAAATTTCCATGGCATGCATCGTCTGACATATTTGGCATTGCACTACAATGGCATGCAGGACATTGAGAGCGCCTCCTTCGATACGAATCATCATTTGCGCACATTGCGTTTGGAGGGTAATCAACTGAGGGATTTGGATTTCCTGAAGGTGAAGAGTTTGACGCGTTTGCAACATTTGAATTTGTCGCACAATTTGTTGGACACCTTGGACGGTTTGACATTTTCGAAGGATTATGAGTTGATCACATTGGACTTGTCGCACAATCAGTTGGGGGAAATAACCGAGGATGTTTTTATGGGCCTGGAGGCCTTGGAGGTAAGTGGAATGAGATTTGGGGGGATGGGATTTCTCGAAACATCCTTCGGCTGTCTTATTGTATGTGCAAAAATCAATTATTCATCTTCTATTGCAGCGTCTCAATATCAGTCACAACCGCATTCATACCATTGCACCGAAAACCTTCAGCGATCTGTCCAGCCTGGAGTATCTGGAATTGAGTCACAATCGAATTGCCCATCTAGCCCACGACATATTCAATCTTACCCGCCAACTGCAATACATCGACTTGTCCGCCAATCTGCTGAACGACATCAATGCCACCATTTTCAATGCTTTGTCGTACCTGAAAGACTTGGATGTATCGCAAAATCAATTGGCCAACGATGAGTTTATTGAAATGCTGTCGGGCCAGCCACAGCATCAGGATTTGCAGCTGAATCTGAGTAGCAACAACTTTAGGCTAGTCAATATAACGGCTTTGCTGAATTTCGGACAGGTCGAATTGGCCGGCAATTGGTGGAGTTGCAAGTGGTTGATTAAGGAAATGCTCACGATGCCGAAGAGCATCAATTTCGGCCGGACGTATACGGTGCACACGGAATGGAGTGTATCGCTGTTGGACACGCATGGCATCGACTGTTACGATGAGGACAAGAAGCGGAGCGTTATTATATTGGATGTGGCCAATTTGTGGGAACAGAGACTGGAAGTATTGGAGAAAAAGGTACGTCAACAGAAGTTTAAGAAAAACACAAAGACGAAAGATTAGTAATACAAACGTTCCTTTTCAGTCTACACCTGCGGTGGACGGCCAAGCGACACCGACCAATCTGCTGTGGCCGAAAATAAGATTCGATAGATTTGACTCACGCTCGGTGGTCATATGGATGCTCATAGCCATTGGTTTGGCATTTTCAGCCCTAAGAATAGGTCGAAAGTTGGTGGATCAAAAGGAAAGACAGGCAAAACTAAAGGCCACACGGGTAACTAATGATTTATTTGAAAACTCCATGGAATTGATTATTTGAAAACGTTATTCTAGGCGAAGGCCCAGCAAAGCCAGCCGCAACTGGCGAAATTCGATGATGCCGAAACCGCCAGTCTAACCGAATCCGAGGACAAAGCCAAGTCCGAGACAAAGAAATGATTATAAAAACAAAATTTATTTTTAATTTAAATATATATGTATGTATGTGTGTATGTGTACGAATAGACAGTCCTAATTTTGATAACAGAAAACAACCAACAAAGAAACACAGACAATCTTATCACTTGTTGTACATTCGGTCAATGATCTGGGCGTATTTCGTTTGGACAATGTTTCGGCGGATTTTCAGAGTTGGACCTGCAAATGTATACATGAGAAATTGTGCGTTTGTGGAATTTTCTAAAATTTTGTCGGCACTCACCCAATTCTGTGGTCGGTATGGTGAAATCATGTGGCAACACCTGAAAATATTGCACCTTCTGGGCATTTGAGATGGCCTGCTGATTGACACGTTCCAGGCCAGCTTCAAAAGTTTTTTGGACTTTATCATCAAGTTTCACCTCAACAGAATTTACATTAAAATTTTGATAGCATTCTATAACCGGGATATGAAGCATTTCCGACAGTTTTGTATAGGAAAGCTGTAAGGGTTCCAACCATTCGAGGGTGTCTGGCAACAAAGTGTCCAGCGGATATCCCGTGTTCGCATCGATATTGGTCTAACAATGGTTTTTGGGGGAACTAATCATGTTACCTTGCCAACAAGCTGTATATTCCGAATCTTACCTTAATTGTTAGGAGCACCGTCAAGTATTTCCTATGATCTCCAATGACCACGGCACTACCGATGCAGGGTAATTCCTTAAGGATTTGGGCTTCTATGTGAACCGGTGGTATATTTTCTCCACCCGCGGTGATTATTATTTCCTTAATGCGACCACTGATGTAGATGTTGTCCTCGGCATCCATATAGGCCATGTCGCCCGTCATAATCCAGCCATCGTCCGTCATCGAGTGTTTGGTCTTTTCGGGTTCCTTGAGGTAGCCCATTAAATTGGTGCGGCCACGTATAAACAACTAACGGACAAATACACTTACAATAATATGATTTTTAGATTTAAAAGTCGCTACTCTTGCCTCTCCTTCGCCATTGGCGGCTGGTTCGTGGATTTTGACGGTAACTCCTTTTATGGATTTGCCAGAGGTCTTCAGATTGGGTCTGTCAAAGTCAAAGATCACTCCACCGCTGGTCTCGGACATGCCAAAAACTTCCGTCAGCGGCACATCCAAACTTAGGAAGGTGCGTTTGAGTACCTCCGTTACGGGGGCGCCCCCAATGAAACAATACTTACACTGGTCCAAGCCCAAGGCGTTTTTAATGCGATTTGTTAGTTTCGAGGCCCACCAGTATTTGAAAGCCGATGTGGGTTTTCTAAACAAAAACAAGGAAATGGGGGGAATCGTTAGCCAAATTCCCTCTCTCTCTATGCCCACTTACCCTGCCATTTTATCCAAATGATGTTGCATCATTGTTGTCCTCGCCATATTCATTATACATTTCACTAGGCCCGACGAGTTGGCTTCCACTTGCGTTAACTTTTCATGCATTTTTTCAAAAACGCGCGGCACACCCAACATCATGGTTGGTCGGGCCTTCACAAATGTCCTTACCAATGTCCCTTTAAATGCATTGCGATCGGCGAAGTAAACATTGCCACCATTTTCCATGCTCATGAATATATCGAAAAATTTCGCTGCTATATGACTTAGTGGCATATAGCTGACGGCAGTTTCATTGCCCGGACTCATATCGATGACGGCCCGGCTCACTGTTTGCGAACAGTAGATAATACCATCATGGGAGACCATGACGCCCTTGGGCATACCAACGGTACCGGACTGAAAGAAGGAAGCAAAAAAAAAAAATACAAACTAGTTTCCAAGAAAACGAAAATGCCTGAAAAGAATTTCGAATAAAAGTGGCGGAATACGGAAAAATGGTACTGACAAAAACTGTCCTGTTATGAGAGGTGTCCGTAAGGAGAGAGTACACCGACATAGACATAAAATTGATAAACTTTGTTTTGATATTAAAAATAAACCATCGACTTTCTATTACTTTTCCCATCAATTTTGGTATTTTAAATAAATACATGATTTTGACACGTAGCCACTCGCATTTATAAAATTGTCTAAATATAAATCCACATAAAAATACATCTTAATATCACAAGGCAATCGATATGGCAACATTATTCATTCCCTTTTCCCCTTCCCTTTTCGACCAGTCAACCAACCAAACGATCCAACTCGATCTGGATAAACAGCAACGTTGTTACGATTTTTTCCATTTCCTCCAACGTAACGCATCCTCATACGATTGCACTTGAACGTACACCTGCAGTTGTCTCTTTCCCACACGTACAACATTTGTATTCAGTCCAACAAGAAGAAGAGTTATTCAGTTCTTCCGCCGCGCTTTTACTGTGTCAACTTACAAATTGCAGCTAATTGCTTAACAATTGTGAAAAATCGTAAGAAAAGTTATCAAATGTTACACAAAAATGGTTGGAAATCATCAGTTGTTGAAATTTATCGTCGGTTTAATAAATTCCTCAACCAAATATACGAAAATAATCGTAAATTGTGTGTCGGTCGTACGTGGATATAAAAAAAGACCAACTCGCGCATTTGTGTGTGTATGTGAGAGCGAGTTGCGCTGTTATAAAAATGATGGGTGAGAGGTTCGGAAGGAATAGAAGAACAACAACACTAAACATGTGCACGGGTGGGTTTATAACAACAACAATTGTATTAACCCTTTCCGTGGCAAATCTATTTTTTTTGCTGATTTTTTGCTTTATATGAAGTGTCATAAATATTTGACAAATCCACGGAAAGGGTGAAGGAGGAATGTGGTGATTTCGTAAAAGAATAGGAATTATAAGTGATAATGGATTTGTTTGTATTTTGTCCTTCGGTCTAGGTTAAATTTAAATAACTATCGATATGATTGACACAAGTGAAGGTAAGTGAATTTGTACAATTTTCAATTTAGGGCCTTTTGTGAATGTTCTTGTAGAATTGTCTGTTCGGACAGGGGGAACAATTTGTCCATTTATCGCTTGTATTGACTACTTCGCAGCTCTGATGTGGTTAAAGAATCGACGTTATGCGAAAAATCCATTAAAAAAATTGGGTTGAGAGTTTTTAGCTTGCACATGATTAAAGTGGTTTTCCATAAATAATGGCAATGTTGGCCCTTTAAAATTATTCAATAACTAGTAAGTTGTAATGCGCCTATGGCGCCCGTTAATTTGCTTGAGAAAGTATTTGTTACTTAATTTTAAAAATTTTGTAAAAAAAAAATTTCGAGAAAAAATTTTGTTGAAAAAAAAAAAATTTTGTGGAAAAAAATTTTTGTTGAAAAAAAAAATGTTTGCTGAAAAAAAAAATTTTTGTTGAAAAAAAAAAATTGTTAAAAAAAAAAATTTTTGTGGAAAAAAAAAATTTTTGTGGAAAAAAAAATTTTGTGGAAAAAAAAATTTTTTTTGAAAAAAAAAACTTTGGAAAAAAAAAATTTCTTGAAAAAAAAAATTTGGAAAAAAAAAATTTGTAAGAAAAAAAAATTTTGGTAAAAAAAATTTGGGGAAAACACAATTTCTGTACAAAAAAAAATATTATTTTTTTTGTTATTATTATTTATAGAATTATTATAGAATGCCTATTTAAATTCCTACGTACTGCGTGACAGAGTCAGTGAATCAGTGAATCAGTGTCGAGGGTAAATATATATTAAGATATGGATTTTTGGTTAATTTATTTTTAAGAAATTGTATTTGTAGTTTATCAGGAAACAACAGGACAATAAAAGCGATAAACTGTAACTCAGCATGTGATTTTTCAAATATTTCCTAAAACTGGCGAAAGAAGAAAAAAACAGCCAGACTACTTCTGTCTGTAAAGGTCACAAACTATCGTCGGTATGCCGCAAAAACATCTCAAGTCACCTAATTGTATTTCGGAGCTACTGAAGATTTAAATGAATTGTTTTGATGTTGTAACTACAAAACTACTTTCAATCGACATTTTTATACATTTTATACTTATATCATTCTTGCAGCACACCGACGTATGATATTGAATCAGAATTGTAGACTAGAACATGTTCTCTCTAGACTTATGCGGAGATAATGTGTCATTAAAAATGTTCGTAGAAGCGTGATCATTTTTTAAGCACATGAAATCTTCCTCTTTGACAGTCCTAAGTTTGATAACAAAACAAAGACTATTGAAAGAATCCAATCATTTTGTTAATAAACTCGGTCAATGAACGTGTTTCGTGTTTCTGATAAGGTAACGTTTCGACAGATTTGGTCGCAGTGTGACCCACAAAAATATATGGGACACCGAAATGAGATCTGAGAATCACAAAATTACTAAGGCAAAATCATTTTTTTTTTAAAATAATTTCCGTGTTTTTTTCTAGAGCCACACAGGGAATTAGGATTGAATTTCCTCCACAAAAGCGCCCCGGTAGGCGAGTTGGTAGCGTGCTTGCCTATCAGCGTGGGGGTTGTGGGTTCGATTCCCACCAGAGGCTTTGGTCTGTCGCTGCAAAATCTAAAACATATGGTCTGTGTCACCCGGTTTACCCTTGGACCCAACAATTAGAATTTAAATTTACTTTGTATTGTAATTAATAATAAATAAATAAAAAATAAATTCCTCCACAAAATAGTTCAATGATTGCCATGGATTTGATATGAGTTGGCCGTTAGTATGATGGTAGTTATTTGGAGTTCTCTAAATTCCATGAAGGAATGTAAATCAGTGAGCTGTGTTCTGTAAAATTCTTTAACCTGCTGATTACCCAAATGAACAATTGTAAACTATTTTCAATATTAATCGCTTTATAAAAACAATTGTCTAATTTAAGATTTCCTTTAATTTGAATTCTCTAATCCTATTTTCAACACCTCCCTCACATTTTCGTCCATTAACCCCGTACATGTCCATTGCTAATCCTTGAAACCGATGTTTGTTTTCACTTTAGTTCTTCTGGCACAGAGTAAATAAATTTCATTTTTCAAAATTATGATTTATAATTTTAATACTGGCGACGCATAACCGTGACCACAGGCAAACACACTAAAGCATTAGGGAAGCCTGACAAAAAAACATCCCACCACCACCATAACAACATCAACATCGCACTTACCGTAAATATAAGTAGAGCACAATCATTGGGCGCTATATCACGTTCACGCTCTATCAGCTCTTCGCGTAGGGAGCTGCTAAAACGCATGCCAAACAAATCGCACCAACGATAGTAGCCCTCCACCCTATCGGCCTCCTCGAAGTCATAGGGGCCATTTAATTGCACTATAGCACGCAACTGCGGCAAACGCGATCTAATCGCACGCACTTTAACCAGCTGCTTGGTGTCATCGACCACCACCACGGATGCATTCGATGTCTCCAGCACATGGCAGACAGCTTCGGCCGAGTTAGTCGTATAGATGCCGGCCGATACTGCATTAATGCGTACGGTGGCCAATTCTATGTAGAACCATTCGGGACTGTTGACCGCCAATATACCGACAGAGGTGCGTGGCTGAACGCCCAAATAGAGCAAGGCCAGCGCGGTTTGTTCGACATTTTGTTCGTACTGTTCATAGCTGATGGAAGTCCAATTGTTGGTCGGGGTCGATCCAGTGCCCGAGTCCGGTAGGCACTGTTCATAGGTCAGTGCCGGTAAATCCTTATATTTTTGACAGCATGCGTGAAAGAATTCCGGTATGGTTTGTGGTTTAGATTCGGCCAGACATTCATCTGAAGCCAACATCCTTACGGGTTTGTGCAGTGAGCAGGATGTGTAGCTGGTTGCAAGTCTGGGCGACGACATCTTTTAGCAGGCAGATTTTCCTTTTAGAAAGTTTTAACTAAGTTCACTTTTACTTGTCTTTATTGTTCCACTGCCGAATGGTGAATGACGCTGTACGTTCTTGCAGATGTCGCTTTATGAAAGAATCCAATGATCTTCAGTCTGGTTATCAAGCAATAAAGTGCCCTTGCCGAACAGTGTTTGGGAATGCAACAAATGCAATACAATAACAATTTTCGGTTTAATGTTACAACTTCGACTTCCGACTTTGGACTTTGACTTTCGACTTCCGACTGTCGACTTTGACTCTCGACTTCCGAATTTGACTGCCGACTTCGACTTTCGGAAGTCGACTTTGACTTTGATTTTCGGAAGTCGACTTTCGATTTCGACTTTGACTTTCGGGAGTCGATTTTCGACTTTGACTTTCGACTTTCGGAAGTCGACTTTGACTTTGATTTTCGGAAGTCGACTTTAGATTTCGACTTTGACTTTCGGAAGTCGATTTTCGACTTTGACTTTGATTTTCGGAAGTCGACTTTGACTTTGATTTTCGGAAGTCGACTTTAGATTTCGACTTTGACTTTCGGAAGTCGATTTTCGACTTTGACTGTGATTTTCGGAAGTCGACTTTCGATTTCGACTTTGACTTTCGGAAGTCGATTTTCGACTTTCGACTTTCGGAAGTCGACTTTCGACTTTGACTTTGATTTTCGGAAGTCGACTTTCGACTTTGACTTTGATTTTCGGAAGTCGACTTTCGACTTTGATTTTCGGAAGTCGACTTCCAACTTTGATTTTCGGAAGTCGACTTCCAACTTTGACTTCCGATTTTTGACTTTCGACTTTGACTTCCGAAAGTCGGACTTTCGACTTCCGGCTTTCGACTTCCGACTTTGACTCTCGAGTTCCGACTTTCGACTTTGACTTCCGACTTCCGACCTGTACTTTCGACTTCCGACTTTGATTTTCGGAAGTCGACTTTCGACTTTGACTTTGATTTTCGGAAGTCGACTTTAGATTTCGACTTTGACTTTCGGAAGTCGATTTTCGACTTTGACTTTGATTTTCGGAAGTCGACTTTCGATTTCAACTTTGACTTTCGGAAGTCGACTTCCAACTTTGACTTCCGACTTTGACTTCCGACTTTGGACTTCCGAAAGTCGGAAGTCGAAAGTCGACTTCCGAAAGTCAAAGTTGAAAGACTTCCGAAATTCAAAGTCGAAAGTCAATTTATTTTGACCTAGTTTTTGCTAAATAACCTGACCTACAATATTATTCTTATAATAAAATCGTTAGCGGTCTTCGTACACTGTTCGTATTTAATCACATATTTTGGCTATATTGTGCATATGTATGGTGGTCGGCGTTATCAATGTTTTTTTTTTTTTTTGCCAACAACTCCTGTCGATGGCGTTGTTATTGTTGACGCCTGACCTTTGTTGTTGATGAATGGTCTCCAGCAGTCGATGATAGGATTTTATCACTGCAACGGCTCTCAACAATGAAACGAGAGCACTCTTCAAGGCGTATCAATGCGATGCGATGTTAGACAATACGTCTTTGTGTTATATTGGAAGACAGACACTAACTGCTGGTTGCAGTCGACAGTCGAGTTCGAGTTCAATATTTTGGAGAGTACGCCATAGAAATTAATATTTTTATTCCAAGTTAACCTATTTTGTGCTTGTTAAACCACTGCGACTACTCCACCAATTATTTAGTTTAGTTTGTGTCCTGCCAAAATTAACTTTTGTACCTGCTAATCTTCTAATTTCCGCTTGCGTGACCCCCTTTTTAAGTGAATACATCTCAACATCCTTTGTCTTCCTTAATTACTATTCAATAGACACTATTTTCGCCACCCCATGCAGACAGACATGCATACATACATTTATTTCGGCCAATTCATTTAATTATGTATTTAATGGCAAACGAGGTTTTAATTAGCCATTTGTATGTGTTTGCCGGGATGGAGGATTTCACATTTCCCCGACAATAGCAACAATGTAAGAAATTAAACTTAATTTCTTTTAACAATTTGCCAAGGAAAGTGTAGGCGATAAAATGCAATGAAATCCCCCAACAAATGTGAGTAGATTTTAGTTTTTATTATTTTTTTTTGTTGAACCCCCGTTGAATGGAAAAATGAAAGAGTACAAGAGAAATAAAAAACATTTTTTCTCTGTAGAATAGGAAAAGTGAACAAATAAAAGGCAAACAAACAAACAATTTAGCTTGTTACCCCCCCCCCCCCCCCCCTCGTAGTTCTTACACAAAAATGGGCAGCCATCGATGAAAGATGTAGGCAACCGAAAGATTTCCTGCGCTAAGGAAAATCTTTCGAAAACTTTGAACTGAAAGTCGCACTGAACCGAGTTGCCAAAAGCTGACGAAAAAGTTTTAGAACGTTTAAAAAAGTGCTGAAAAGGATTAAGAAAATCCTTAAATCGTGTGTGCTGCCAGAATGGAAACAAGTGACAACTTTTCCGGGAATTCCCAGGTTAAAAACCCGAATTACAACTCCTTTAGAAATTTCCCAAAAGCGCTTAAAGCATTTGTTTTTGTTTAATTTTAAAAAATTTCAAAATTTTTAAATTTATTTTGAAAAATGCCAAACTGGCAACACTTTCCCTAAGAAGAAGTTGAAAGGAGCAACAATGTTACATGGGCTCGCCTCTGTGTGGTAGACAGAAAAAGAGAAAGAAGAAAACGTCCGCACCAATGCACATTCTCGCCGAAACATGAATTCTTATTTTCGTCTTCTTTACATATTTTTTGTTTGCCTCAAAACAGTCAGCATCAGTGGCAACATCAACGGTGCACGGATGGTCGGACGTATGTATGCGGCAACAACAGGAGCAACAGCAACCGAAATTATTGCAACATTACGAATATATATATATATTTTTTTTTTTTGTGGGCATATTGCCAAATTTTTGGTGGGGCCAAGAGGCCTATGTTTGCCATGTTGCAGTGCAGTGCAACATACATACTTGTATTTCGGTATCTTATGGAACGTCGAGTTGAGAACATGACTCGTAACAAATTGCAGTAAAATGAAACATAATAAACTATTTGCCTCTTTTTGGGGTTTTTTTTTTTTTTTTGTGGTTGGCCAAAACTGTTCATCGTTTGCAACAAATTATAAAATATGTTTTATTTTGAGTGCTGTGGTGTGGCGGCACAAACACTGTGGTTCGGAACGGGACAAGCGGTTGCACACAAGTTCAATTGTGGCCAGTGGCCAAGGCAGACGACACCTGCTGCCAGACACATTTATTGTGGGCAGTTTATAAAGAAATCGAAAATGTAGACGAGCGATATTGGAGGTTATGTTAACAACTATTCACAGGCAGATACAAGTGGGTTCTTTCAATTTGGTCACTTGTTGAGTGGTTTTAATTGTTTGTGGAAGCTGCACCAAAATTGTTTACTTAATTTCAACACAGACTAGAAACTGTCCCGGAACATCCTGGCTTAAAAACCCCATCTACAGCTTATAATAGAAATTTAAAAAGGAACAGATTTTATTTATATGCGGCTCTCACACGATACAACAGTTTGAATAAGTGAGTTGAACAGCCACGTTGGTCGTTCTCCTCACACGCTACCACTTCTCAACCAATTTCTTATCCAATCTCATTTGCAAAAAATTTCCATGGCGTCAACATGAACGCATATGTTTTTTAATTTATATATTTTGGTTTAAATTATTTGGTTGTTATACTTTGAATTCCACAACTGAGGCATATTTCTAAATCTTAATATATATTTACCCTCGACACTGATTCACTGACTCTGTCACGCAGTACGTAGGAATTTAAATAGGCATTCTATAATTTTCTATAAATAATAATAATAAAAAAAATAATATTTTTTTTTTGTGCAGGAATTGTGTTTTTCCCAAGTTTTTTTTTTACCAAAATTTTTTTTTTCCAAAATTTTTTTTTTAATTTTTTTTTTTACAAACATTTTTTTTTTACAAGAATTTTTTTTTTTCAACAAAATTTTTTTTTTCAACAACATTTTTTTTTTTCCATATTTCAAAATTTTTTTTTGGCCAAATTTTTTTTTTTTTAAGAAAAATTTTTTTTTTAAGAAAAAATTTTTTTTTCAACAAAATTTTTTTTTTTAGCAAATTTTTTTTTTTCCACAAAAATTTTTTTTTTTTCAATAAATTTTTTTTCCATATTTCAACCAAATTTATTTTTTTTTTTTAAGAAAATTTTTTTTTTTTCATGAAAAAATTTTTTTTTCAACAAATTTTTTTTTTTCAACAAAAATTTTTTTTTTCCACAAAATTTTTTTTTTTTCAACAATTTCCATATTTCAACGGGCGCCATAGGCGCAATACAACTTACTAGTTCCTCAATAAAAATCAATCAGTTTTTCCCCATATTCTTAAATTTTTGTATTAATTTTTCAAAACACCGTTACAAAAATGTGTTTATGACCAAATGCGAATGAAGTAAATATGTTGAATGACACACGTTCCAACAAAGTTGTCAAACGTGAGCTGAAATCCAAATATTTTGATTTTCATCCAACCGACGACCAACAACTGGTTGATCAAACTTGATCAAATTGTACAACCAGTTGTAAATAGGCAGCCAAACTTGATCAAATTGTAAAACCAGTTGTAACGTGTTAGGGCCGCATATGAATGAAATCTGAACGATTTTAAATTTCTATTAACCCAGGATGTCCCCAGGCTTATTTCTATTACAGACTTTTAAGTATGCTTTTCAATAACTGTCCACATCCTTTCATCATCTTGATTTTACTTTTCGCAACACTGTGCCCCAACACTGCACTTGTACAGCTTCGCCATTCATCCGCGCAGCAATTCATCAGAGGTTTCCAGCTTTAATGTTGCAATAAAAAAAATGAGTGAACAACTCAGACAAAAAGAAGAAAGTAGTTAATTTAAAAATGCTATTATAACAAATTTTCAAATGTAACAAAACTCCTCAATCATGTGTTTTATTGTGTAGGGAAAATATAAAAAAGTGTTTGTATGTTTGTACAGAAAGAAGCCTCGAGAATCAAAACAACGACTTTATCTCATGAAAAAGTGAGAAAAAGTGAAATTTCATTGCAATTGAATGGAATGAGGGATTGGGCGGTGTGGGATTGGGATGTTGGACTATTGCAAGGATATTTCCAGTTTAAGAAAGAGGTGATCCCTTGCGTATGGCTCTTTTGTGGGCCTAGAACTAAAGACCCTGAATAGTTTCGACAATGTTTGGCTTGGCAAAGATTTCATCTTGATTTCAAGCTTGAATGCCCTTTCGTAAAGTGGCATTAATTTATGTTTGAATGCCTTTAAATAAAATTTGAGGTAAACCCAAATTACATTCAACTAAAAGAACTTTCTCTAAGCACACACACACACACTGGCACTTCAGTGGCATCAATTTCGTATTTATTGTATGTGAGGCCATCGAAAATGAACCGAATGAGGAGAATCATTTTTTTTTATGCAGCTCCTTATTTTCACGTAGGAAATATTTGCAGAAAGGATCTCTACAAAAAAAAAGGACCTCAACGTCAGGCAATCAATAGTTAGTTCACAGCAAGAATAGCGCATGGTGTTGCTGCTGTGGCTGCTGATGCATCTTTCATTTCATTTCGTTGCTGTGTTAAGCAATTGTCAATGCAGTCGAAGTGTAAAATTTAAGCGACTTTTGTGATTTCAATTTCATGTGATTTTGTTGCACCACCGATGTTATGGTTATTTTGTCGTTTAAGATTTTCCTTTCGATTGACCCAAATCTGCTCAATTTTGTTGCTTGTCGTCGATTTTTTACCGCTTTCTTTCTAAGTTTTTTTTTTGTTAAAGGATGTCTTAGTTTACGGCTTCTTCTGTGCCATGTTCTGCTCTGGTTTCATGGCTGGCATCGTCATCAAATTGTGGCCTTCTTTTTTTTCTTCTTCTGGCCACACTTGATGGCGTATTTGGCGATGTTAGTTTGCGCCCGGTTTCGTGCGGTAAACATGAAATTGTGGTAAATAGTCAATATTAAGAAGAAGAGCAAGAAGAAGCAAAATGAAAAACTGGTACAGAATTCGTAATATTGTATAAATAAAGCAGTGGAAAATAAATTAGAACTGTAAATACGTATACCGGCAGGCATTGGCTTTTTGTGCTTCAACTGCGAGAGGTCAGTGTGGTGATTGAATTGAATCATAGTTTTTTTGAGGACACTTTTTCTGTTGGAGGCTTGTGGGAGGTCAGCCAGAACGGAAAGAGATAAAATGTGTTCTTAGCAAACATAATTGCCATTAGCGAACCGAAGCCCGTTCTGATAGGTTCTTCCGGTTATGATTGAAATTAAAAGGCTGTATGAAGAGTATACAAGTAAAAAATAATCTTCTTCGGCCATTCTTCTCTCTCCGAAGAAGTTGTTAAGAACCAATTGCTTATTGTTTTTCCAAGAGAAGTTTTACATGGCTGAGATTTTAATCTGTTACTAGGTAATGAGTTAAGATTGTTACCAGGCTCTAAACCTTGCTTTGTTGTGTGGCGTTTCAACATCAGACGTACTTTCATTTTTCCAAATTATGTTGATTTGTCGCCGCATAATATCTCCAATGCAATCTCTCCTGGCCTTGTACAACGTTCTTTGAATTCTTAAAAATCCCAAAAAAAAAACCGTTGTCTTTTGTTTTCGAATGTTTTCCCACCGCTTGTGGGCCCAATATAGTTCCACCGTACCATCTTCTCATCACTCTTTTGCTTTAAATGTCGGTGGAGAAAACAGAAACAACAACCACCGAACATTTCCTTCAACAGATATCGACCAGATAATGGCACCGGTAAACAATTGAAAAGAATTCGAGCTGCAAAAACAGAAAAGAAAAGAAGAACGGAGACAATGGCAAAAACTACTTTTGAAAGTGCTGACACTGTACTTAGAGGCAGAGGCAGAGATAGAGACAGGATCGACAAATTCGTGGTGGTGGCATGCATATTTGGGCCGCCTGTGAAAAGTGACGATAAAAACAATTGCGCTTGCCTTCAGTAAAAGGTAAAGTGCAAACGTTGGTAGTATTTTGAAGACTTTAGTTCCACAAGAAAAATGCAGACAAAAAAGTAGTGTATGTCAGTAACATTTAAATTTGAAATGCATTATTTGAACACCAACACGAGAATGCTGTGTGGCAAGAGGAGTGCAAGAGGAGCATCGAAATAAGTGGCCGTAGTGAACTTTCACTTACAACTATTTTTAGTTAGTCGAATGTTGCGTTAGGATTGCCAAGTTTGCCGATAATTGTCAGGACATTTCAAGGATGGACAGGAAACTAAATTGTCATTGGATAGTGGATATACGAAGCAAAAGGAATTTGGCATCAACTGCAATTTGAGAGATCCTTTTTTTTCATTTTTATTTACTTACAATACAAAGTAAATTTATATTCTAATTTTGGGTCCAAGGGTAAACCTGGCCAGATTTTTGCAATAACTGAAAATGCCTTATTTGGAACTATAAATTGGTTACAACGAATAATAATCGAGAATGCGATTTTTTTTTAGTTATCTCATCCATTTTTTTTTGGATTTTTGTTAATAAATTGCCATTGGTTCAGTTCAACTTTTTATTATATTTTAAAATATTTCTTTAACTGTGAAATAGTTGCATTGACCATTTTTTTGAGAAAACACAACTAGAAATTGCTTAAAATTATTTATAATTGAGAATATGACTTTATTTCTGTTGCCTCTACCATTTTTTTTAACACTTACCTGCTTGCACTTACTTACTCCGACTACATTTTATTATGTGGCACTAGAAATTTCCCAGAACGATGGGTGTTTTTTATTGAAGTATAGAACTTCGAATTGAAATAAAACACAAGAAAATCGTTTTAATGTCCATCAATTTGGCTTTATTGGAAGGATAATTTTATGCCATTAATGTTTAAATATGATTTCGGGCATGTGGCCGCCGCGGCTGGCTCGAATAAAGCCAATTCTACAGGTCCAATTTTCAACCACTTGTTGGAACCACAACTCATCCACATTCAAATAGTCGGTTATCATGGCTCTATCCCGGTCTCCATTAACGGTAACTGAGTCTCCAGCATTATTTCGGAAGAAGTATGGCCCAATGACTCCACCAGCCCATAGAGCACACCAAACAGTCAGTTTTTGTGGATGTAATGGCATAAAATGGACGGAGCTTGCGGTGAACTTCGCGAACTGAACCATTACTTTCGAAATAAATTTGCACGATTTGCAAGCGTTGTTCTTTTGTCAACCTGTTCATGATGAAATGGCAAACCAAACTAAATATTAATCACTTGACAGCTGAAAAAATGGCCGCCAGTTAAAAAAGTGATGCCAACTTAAAGTTCTATACCCCAATAAAAAACACCCTTTATATGAAATCTGAATCAAGCATGCAAATATAATTGGATTTTATGGTACAGATTTGTCTACCTGAACTGTTATTTTAGTTGCCTCAACCATTTTTTTTTGGATTATTTGCATTTTTTTATTTTAGTTGCCTTTACCATTTTTATTTTTCGGATTATTTGAATGTTTTACTTGAACTCTTACTGTAGTTGCCTCTACCATTTGTATTTTTAATTTTATTCATCTCCACCAACTTTTATTTCGTTCTACAGCAAAGGGAATGGCAATCTTTGTTAGCTCACTCATTTCTAAACAAATAGAACGAGTGTCCTTTTCAGTTCAAACTAGTCATTATCATTTCTTTTTTTTTTTGTTAACTTGTCAATACTAAACGTTTTATGTACTTTTCTGAATTACAAAGACAAAAAGCGTGGAACGATTGTAGAAACCTTCATCGACTATCACGAATGTGTGTGTGTGTGTGTGTACCAAACATGAGCAGCATCTCTTACGATATATTTCAATAATGGAAAGTCAAACAAAATAGTGTCTAAGCGGGACCAGAAATCTAGAACGAATTTCTTCCACATTACAAATGTCCTTCATCCCTCGAACTGCATGTCTCCGAAAGTTTCGAATACAAATTTGATTTGCGGTTGATGAGCTCGTGAAATGAAATATTTTTTCAAAAATTTTTCAATACGAAGCATTTTTTTGGAGTGCCTGCCGTTATAGGAAGTTCGGAATTATAAACGGTGTGGTCGCATCACAAATCCTATAGAAAATTCTTATCACAATTAGTTTGCTTTTTCGAAAAAGTCTAGGCAACCATTTTGATTCCCTAGTGGTGCATTTTCAAAGCGTTCCCTTCAAGATAAAACTGCATATTTTCACACACACACACACACACATACCAACTTCCATTAACTAGGACAAACTTTTCACTTTAATAACTTCAGTGTAATTTTCACATGGCTGCTGGTGGGGTGGGGGGGTTGGCTGTTAGGAATCAACTCCCCAGATTGTGACGACAGACAAAACATCTAATGTCGTTTATAGCACAAAATTGCAAAAGGAAAGTCAACTTTTAAACAAACATCCCACATTTTACACATCGAAAAACTGTAAATACATGTATGGATTCCTACGAAAGAAGAACCCACACACTCACATACCCATTCGCACAGAAATACTTTATTACCTCCTTTTGCAACAGCAGCGACAGCGGCAGCTACAACTGCAAGCAAGGAGTGCAAACAACAACAACAACTGAATGTCGGGTATATCGAGTGAAGGCACAATAACTACACACAACCAAAAGAGAGAGATATGGAGAGAGCGGGAGACGGAGCAAAGTATGCTAAAGTGCCAGTATTAACGTCACATGAACGAACCGCCTTTGTGTGAAGATGTGTGCATGTGTGAATTTCTACATGTGTGTGCCTTCCCATACATCGCCAAATAGAAAATGTCAAATAAATTATAAAACCCTAACAATGCCATTTTCTTCAGCTCTCTGTGCCTCCCTGACCCCCGACTGTCTCTACGGATCCTTGCCAGCAAACATATTTCTGTAGATGCCATTTATTCATGCACTTTTATTTTTTGTCGCCATAACAATGGATCCCGAAATATGGACTACCTACTCCAATAGTTGACAAAGTCGACCAAATAAATTTACTGCAATATTGTGTTGACATTTTTTTTTTTTTTTGGTTTTTTCTTTGTCAAAGAGAAAGACAAGTTGATAAATATGAGTACTTGCTTATTTTTATATTTTTTAAGTTCTCAGTGAATTAGGGATTTATAATTCGAATGTACGGGCGAGCCATCTAGCGGTCATCAGTGTAATATAGAGTGGGGTGGGTTCAGGGCAAATGGTTGATAGATTGAACAACAATAGACCGATTAGCGATCTATCAAGGTTAGGTTTAGATGACATTCTTTTTTTATCTCGCTTAGACTGTGTAATCCTTTCTGGTCTCACAGCAACGTATCCTTGGTCCCCACCCGTCGAACCTGAACTTGACCCTGATACATCTTTTTAGAGGAGGATCAATAGATCGATTAGCGATCTATCTAGGTTAGGTTTAGATGACATTCTTTTTTATCTCACTTAGACTGTGTAGTCCTTTCTGCTCTCACAGAAACGTATCCTTGGTACCCTCCGTCGAACCTGAACTTGGCCCTGATACATCTTTTTAGAGGAAGATCAATAGACCGATCAGCGATCTATAAGGTGAGGTTACGTTCGGATGACAGTCTTTTTTATCTCACCTAGACTGTGTAATCCTTTCTGCTCTCAAAAGGATTTCTGCTCTCCTTGGCCCCCACCCGTCGAACCTGAACTTGGCCCTGATACATCTTTTTTTCAAGAAGATCGTACACAATCTACTTTCAAATTGTTAGATTTATGTAGCATGTTTTTTTCTTTTTGTTTTGTTCATCTTCTGACAAAAACCCAATAAATCATTGCCAAGGAAATAATCACATATTCGTTGCACTGAAAGGACATGCCCCAAAGAATTCAATTTGAAGCGATATGACGGCGTAACACGAACTCAATTGACTTTCGTTTCGAAAGAGATTTCTCTTCAACAGAAAAAGAATGGAGATGTCATCAACATCACATAAGAAGGATTAAGCAGAGAAAGCACGTAACGGACATGCCATGCACCTACACATCCTCACAGAACAGAAAAGCGCAACGCCAGCACCGGGATGTCTGCCCTGGTGTGCACATGTGAACAGAGGGGAGCAACATTTAACAGACCACTTTAGAATTCTTAAAAGATTATGTGATCATAATTTAAAGAAAATCTATAAAAAAAAAAACGTTATCACAAAGAATTGACTATGATTTTTTAAATTTAATTTAATCGGTTTAAGAGCTGGCGGGTGGCATTTGGGCCAACCTATCGTCACGTTTGCTTTCAGATGCACTAGAGTCACTAAGCGTAGCGTTGAAATTATGATGTTCGACATCGTAGTATTGGGTATTCCGAGGATACAAAGATTCCTCATTCTTTCCCATTCGTACTCTCTTAGCTTAGAGTTGCATAGTTTTCTCCACTTACTTTGGCTTTTCATCAAGAGATTTTCCTTCAATCTGTATTATGATAATGTGCCATTTTCCAAAAAGTATAAGAACTTTTTTTTTTAAATTTTCAAGTTTCCTTCATTGAGACAGCAGCACAACGAACGACTGAACAATCCGAGTTACACTTGTTCTGTTCTGTTTTGGTTTTTTTTTTTTTTTTGTTAATTTACGCAGTTTCCGTTTTTCTTGGTGTCAGAACAGACTTCTTTTTCCCTGTGGCCTTTGACTATGTTTATAATTATAGTGCATGTTTTGTTGTTTGCCTGTGTCCGTGTGAGTATAATTGTAGTGGTGTTGCCAAACATGGTCTGTGAACATTGTGGGCCTTTACTTGAAGTACAACAAAGTTATCTCTGGGCACACATGAATTACCAAGCACACACGCACACTCATATGAAAACACTTGTACTTTGAGTTACACCAATACATGTACACTAGGGTGGAGTGAATACATGCTTTTTTTTTAATTTGAAAAAGTTAACCTCGGAAAGAGATGTAGTCTGGGGTCCTAATGAGGGGAAAAATATAGAAAAAAATTTTAAAAAAATTTTAGGGGTCGCGCTGCTCCCTCGAAATTTGGAAATTATCGCTATTTTGGCGTTGATTTTAGAAAAATCCTAAAAATTAACGACTTAACTTATTCGAAATTTAAACAAAAGTATTTGAGGCAAATATGGGGATAATCGACTAATATTTGTAGCTTTGGTGGCGATTTCATTGTTCAGTCAATTTTCTGAAGAAGGGACGATTTGACTTATTTTACTTTTTGAAATTTTTGAACAATGAGACAATTTTTTTTAAATTTTTTCATGCCCTTAATTCATTGTTTACGCTATTGCAAACATTTATTGACATAAAACTTTTTAGGATTTTTCTAAAATCAACGCCAAAATAGCGATAATTTCCAAATTTCGAGGGAGTGGCGCGACCCCTAAAATTTTTTTAAAATTTTTTTCTTTATTTTTCCCCTCATTGGGACCCCAGACTACATCTCTTTCCGAGGTTAACTTTTTTTTTTGAATTTCACTCCACCCTAATGTACACGGAAAATAAATACTGGCAATGGTAAAAGTTCAAACTACAAAGGGCGGTCCCTCTGACAGTTGGGGACATGCAATTCGTATGGATTTCAAATTGATTTACACCGGCAAAAACTTGCCAGGAAGATGGCATTATCTGGTGCTTTACCTCAAACTGAAAATGCATTACAGTTTGCCTTATCTGGAAACATGAAATAAGGACTGCCCGAAATGGCTTCTTCGTTGGTTTTTTGCAAAGCCTTTTCATTGGAGACTTTTGAGCGAGCCTTCTTTTCAGCCGTAGAAAAATTAGTTGGAGCCAAGACCTTCTGAAATTATACAGAAGGCCTGATTTTAAGATTTCCGGTATCCAAGGCATGCATGGGTTCCACTCTGCCGAACACTGTCAAAAATAAAAACAAACCAAGTTTTGGGAATTAATTTTGATGACATTAGCATACTTACCGAATAATGAAGAAATTCCTCAACAATTTTTTGTTGCCTGTACCGGAGTAGACTTTTTCTATGCAGCCTCATGGTGGAGATGTTATCTCCACGAGACAGGATACTGGCCCGGGAAGACTCGGTGTTGATTTGGATGTCTGTCGGTGTGTGTGTGTTAGTCATGTTGTAGTTGTTTGTGCTTGTGCGGCGGTTGTGTTTTACTCTTTCTGCTGCTGCTGCTGTTGTTGTTATGTTGTTGCCGTTGCTTGTCATCGTGATGCTGCAGTTGTACTACCACATGTTGTTTATCTTGCTCCGGTGCTGTGTGGTGCGGTGTTCCTCAACTCCGATATCACAAAGGAATTTTTGGGTTTCTGGCGTTTGCTTTGAATTGTGCTTCCCCCGAGAAGAAACTATTTCCCGAATTGTTTTCCATTTATTTATCTTCTAAACACACGCACACAAGTTGTAATGGAAAACTGCATTTTTCATTTTTCATTTTCCGAATTGTTTTATTAGTTTTTTTCCTCTTCTGTTGGTTAATGTTTGCTTTGGCAAATTTGATATGAAAAGTGATATTTAAAAAAAAAATAATATAATTGAATTTTAAATCGATTTACACATACTCGCATTTCATTGTTTTCAAAAACTCAACGATAGGCATTCGCAATTGTGTCCTTATCATTTAAGGTTTGTGTGTGTTTTTTGTTTTTTTTTTGTTTAGTCCTGAGAGCCTGAAAGTCTTCTTGTGGATTTTCGTAAGCGGTTTTTGCTTTCGTTCCAAACTAAGTGTATGCACACTTTGCCCTAAGCTGTGATTTTACTTCATACGACGGGAAAAAACATGGAAATGCAATCAAAATGCAAATGAAATTAGCCAGTAAACCACATGGAAAAAGGAAACCGAAAATGTTATGAACTTAAATTAAAAGGGACAACGGAAATTTTGCACAAAAACGACATAAGCCATACAACGACCAACGAACAACTTACTCCGACTGCAAATGTATGGGTTAAATTTACATGCACACACACACACACACACAGACGTATGTAGACACTCATACTTACGCATTCATGACAACACTTGTAAACAAAACTATAAATAAACATTTAAAACCATAAAAAATAAAAATATGCACAAAAAAAAGAAGTGTTATTTGAACATCATCACAGCGAACAAAATGAGCATAAAAGGCAAAACAAGTACTCGCTCGTACACACACACACACACAAAGCCATTTACATATATGTATATATAAAATCACACACATACACTAATTTACATTTGTATTTACAATCACACATTCGTACAGCGAAGCAAACACCGACACAGTGATTTCCACAAAAGATCATCGTCATCATACACATGAACGGACGGGACGGACACACAAAGATATGAGCTGAGAAAACTTTAAAGGAGACAATGGGAAAAAAAATGAAATTGAAGATGATGATGAAGACGAGGCAAAGACAATTGAAGCACGTTTTCTTATTGTTCACACACACACATGGAGCCAGAAACATCAGAAGTCCTGTGAAGCGCAAACAGCCAACAACACACCAACCAAGGAGGCATGGAAATAAAAAAAACAATAGAATATTTCGACTGTATGTATGTGAAGGTGATTTCATCTACAAGTCATTTAATGTTAGTGTGTGCGTGTGCAAGGATATGGGACACATCAAACCCAAAGCTGTTAAAATAACAACAACATCTACTTAGGAGGTCTCCTGCCTCGTCTCAACATGCGATAGATGGATGGATGGACGGATGGATGTTTGGTTTGATGAAACCTTAAAAGACACAAGAAGGGACTCACAGAGCCACACACACACACACACACATATGTGAGAATGCCGTAGAAAAGAAGAACAAATCAGGCAACAAACGAAGTAGAAGATAAATAACAAGTCAAAAGCATACCCTCACATAAGCTCAAAGGCATCACTAGAAGATATTTAACGAAACGAAACATATAAAGAAACGAGGGGCGGGTGAAGAGAGCACAAGAAGATGTGTCATTGAAATTCAAAGGAAAATATCTCTGGCTGTTCAAGGATCGCTGGAAAATGGCAAAAAGTGGAAAAAAAGGTAAAAAAAAAGGCTTCTTTCCCCGCTAATTATTGCAAGCCCATGGATAGGGACAGAAGGAATCGCGTTAATCCATTCATGTGCATCACTAACTAGATGACGAGGCAATTGGCTATTATGGAGAGGGCTCAAAGAAAAATATCCCAGCCAAAAAAAAATTATAAACTTCAACTGTAGTTCGATTTATTTATTGTAAATTACAATACAAAGTCAATTTATATTCTAACTAGTAAGTTGTAATGCGCCTATGGCGCCCGTTGAAATATGGAAAAAAAATTTTGTTGAAAAAAAAATTTTTGTTAAAAAAAAAATTTTTGTTGAAAAAAAAATTTTGTTGAAAAAAAAAAATGTTGTCGAAAAAAAAAATTTATTGGAAAAAAAAAAATTTTTGTTGAAAAAAAAATTTTGTGGAAAAAAACAATTTTGTTGAAAAAAAAAATTTTTTGTCGAAAAAAATTTTGTAAAAAAAAAATATTCTGTTGAAAAAAAAATTTTGTAAAAAAAAAAATATTGTTGTAAAAAAAAAAATTTGTAAAAAAAAAATTTTGGAAAAAAAAAATTGGGGAAAACACAATTTCTGTACAAAAAAAAATATTATTTTTTTTATTATTATTATTTATAGAATTATTATAGAATGCCTATTTAAATTCCTACGTACTGCGTGACAGAGTCAGTGAATCAGTGAATCAGTGTCGAGGGTAAATATATATTAAGATTTTGGTTCCAAGGGTAAAACGGGTGTATGGCTTGATTTTTGCAGCCTCTGGTGGGATTCGAACCCACAGCCCCCACGCTAGCAACTCGTATACCGGGGCGCTTAAGTTAGATTGGAATTCAGTCATAATATTTGCATTAAAGGATCGGCTAACGCTGCTTCTGTTCGAAGTGGAAGGTTTGTGCGAGGTAGAAGTTTTGGCAAAAGATTTTACAGGTTCGATATTCGGCAGCAGCAAAAACCATACAGAGGACATACGTCCCAAGTCGTTTGCTGAACATTTCCAAGAGGTCATTTAAACAGAATTTGTTTTAAAAAAAAATAGGTATTTGTTTAAGAAAAAAACATTATTTGCTTTGAAAACCTTTCAAATATTGACATGTCAATTACTGACATCTAGAAGTCGGCTAGGTAAACAATCGAAACAGATTCCATAAACTTCAATTTATTTTCTTAGTGGATTTAATTGACAATTTTACAACTGTTCACTAAGTCAATTACTTAATTACTCAATTAATTCACCTTCGTATACCACCCTCGATTTTTTTTATTTACTTACACACACACGTCTGAGTAGACTTCGCGACAACAATAGATAATAATACCTTACACATGCAAAGAAAATAATGCCGAAAATGCCAAAAAAAAACAAAACTGAAATGAAATGAAACTCCTGATGTTTAGCAATCAAACGATGCCAAGAAGAAATACCCCAACCGAATATGTTGGGCGCTGTTTCCTCGGTGAATTACAAAATAAACAGTCCAAAATAAGTGGAACGACAGAGCAAAACGTTTTGTAGTTCTTTGGCTTGACTCTCTTTCGGTTGTCGCTTCTTCAAATGCCTTTACTGTTCGCTTCTCCGTTATAGAGGCAGCCGAACACGCGGCGTGACAATGTAAATTTGATAATCAAAAATGGTAATTTTGTGCATTTATTAAGCGGGGCCAAAACAGCATTGAAAAATGTGACAAGTGCCAAATAAAGAATGTGTACAAACGAGAAGGATTGCGGTGAAGAAATTGAATTGAGGGCGGAGAAAAAAAAAGGAAATGCAAAAGGAAATTCATTCGAAAGTCAACAACACCGACATCAAGTGGTGCTTGATGAATGATGGCCCGGCATTATGTTGGTCAGTGGTTCACTTAAATTTAAAGTGAACGGAGGTTTCTAAATTTTAAGGTGAATAAATACGCGAGGCAAAATTTTTACAGCATGACCGATTCGAAATATTGCCAAGTTCATCAACGAACTGATCCAACGCAATCAGCGTGGCCTGCGGACGAACTGTCTTCATTCGCCAGATCCTGGAAAAACACCATGAAAACCGAAGCGGTACATATCGAGGTCTGTTCTCTTTCCCTTTGTATGTACTGTACTCTTTGTACTATCAGCAGCCTCAGCTGTACTCGCATATACAATCAATTGGAAATCGACGATCGAACCCTTCAAGTGGTTCACTATCAACAGCCTAAGCCACACACACACATTCAGTCGAATGGATATCGAAAATCTAATACTGCATGAGGTTGCAATGCGCTATAACAACTGTTTGAGTCTGTTACATGTTGCAAAACACCAATCCGGCTCGAAGGACCAAATGTAAAGAGGATCAGATCGATGGCCAAAATATGAAGACCTAATATCAGAAATAAAACTCTTTGCGTGTTGAGTGCTTGTAAGACACTAATCCGGTTCGAAGGACCAAATGTAAAACACTAATCCTGCTCGAAGGACCAAATGTAAAGAGGATCAGATCGATGACCAAAATATAAAATAATTTGTGGAATCTTTATTAGTCTGTAGTGTATTTGTATAAATGTCTATAGTTTATTGATTCTTCGCATGTCGCAATCGATGTATATATTAGGGTGGAGTGAAAACATGTTTTTTTTTTAATTTGAAAAAGTTAACCTCGGAAAGAGATGTAGTTTGGGGTCCTAATGAGGGGAAATATAAAGAAAAATTTTTTTAGGATTTTTCTAAAATCAACGCCAAAATAGCGATAATTTCCAAATTTCGAGGGAGAGGCGCGACCCGTAAAATTTTTTTCTTTATTTTCCCCTCGTTTGGACCCCAGACTACATCTCTTTCCGAGGTTAACTTTTTTTTTTGAATTTCACTCCACCCTAGTATATATGTTGAATTTATGCTGCCAGTTGCATATAACGGGTGGCGCAAAAGTAATCCTCCTATCAGAAAATGCTATAAATTTTGCGATTGGCCCCTAATGTTTGCCTCTGTCGCCGGCCATTTACATGACATCATATTCTCGACTTGATGTAAAAAAAAATTAAAAGACCAAATAAAAATAGCCCACAAGAAGAATCAAAGTTTTTCATTTTTTTTTAATTACAGCCAAAAAACATCGGAATTCTATTTTAGTTAAGTGAGTGTTTCGTTTTGGAGTATAAAATCAGTGTCTTACAAACACTCAAAGCGTAAAGAGTTTTATTTCTGATATTAGGTCTTTACCAATTGGTCCTTCGAACCGGATCCACTTTACATTTGGTCCTTCGAATCGGATCCTCCTTACAGGGCCTAACCGCGAAAAAGACGTAAGCGCCAAAACGAACCGTTTACGGGAGAGGGTTTTCTGGTTTGGTACATTTGACTTTGCTCTATCATTGTAAATAAATTTTAATCCCAAAATTGCCAAAAAATTACAAATTTATTTTTTGGCAATTTTGGGATTAAAAGTGTTGGACAACTATCCATTGAATTTCCTGGGGAGTTTTGAAAAAAATTGGCTTACGTCTTTTTTGCGGTAAGGGCTCCATAACATATTTTCATCGTTAAGAGAAACATTTTTTTGAAATGTTTGAGTGGAAGGACTCTGAGTGTCACTAGATCACCAGTACGTCTTCGACAAGGTGACAGATTGTCGTGCCAATTTTTCAACATACAAATGGAGGAAATATTGAAAAAAAAAACAGAAGTTAATAAAACAGACACAGTGAACATCAAAAGTCACAACCTCGGCATGTATGCGGACAACCTTGATATTGTCGAACAGACAGTGCAAGATGTTACTAATGTTTTGTCCAGATTCAAAAAGGATCGAGCAAAAATCGGTCTGCTTGCAAATGCTAGGCCCACATTGCAATGACGAAAAGGCAGTACAAGAATTTGTCTATATCGGCTGCGCCATCATGGAAATAATGCCAAGACGCGCTAAAGGGTGTTTTTTTCGACGTCTGGTTTCCGTTTTTAACATGATTTTGGGCAGCCGCGGCTGGCTCGTAGGAAATCCAGCCGATAGGCCCAATTTTCGACCACTTTTTGCAGCATTTGGGACCGTATGTCAGCAATAACGCGCCGAATATTCTCTTCCAAAGCGGCAATCGTGTCATATACACAGACATTTTTATATTTTAAGATTTAAAGTGATCTTATGGTCATTTCAAATACTCTATTTTCCAAAAAAGAAAACCAACGCAATTAAACCTACGCTTACGCTTAAGCCTGCAACTGCTAACAGAGCCCCTGAAAGTAGGCACAACAAAGATTAATTTGTTTTCGTTATAGCTTTGTTGCGCCGCTAACTCACATCTACATGTACGGGCACACACACACATTTCATTTTTAATTCATAAAAACAAAATTCGTCAAAAAAAGACACGCACACACACCAACAAATTACCCAACACAAATATTCACCTTTGGGGGAGCAAGGAAAAAACCAAAAAAGTATTCAACATGCTTGCTTGCTTGTTTACTCTCAGACTCTCTCACAGGAATTCTTTGCGGCTCTCTTAGACCCGTTTTGTATGTGACGAATGGTGGCTGCAAAGGTAATGCAGAAGCTGTATGTAAAATATGAAATAAAGAAAGAAAAATGAAAGAAAACATATTTGCCAGTTCTGCTTTAATTAGGATTTCGTTAAGCTTGTAACAGTGTGCGTGAGTTACTGGGAAAACTGGGATAAACTGGAAGCACAGTAACAGTGTGGCAGTAACAGCGAAGGATACACAATCAGAGACAATAACTACGGAGCGGGAGAGACATAAAGTTGGCTATCGAAGAAAGTTTTGGGAAAGCAAAAGCTTTTGCCGATTCGAAGCTGGCAATGCCTTAAATTAGGGTTGAAAGCACTTCGAAGTGTATACTTTGCCACACTTGTTAACTGGTGTTTCTCTGTCACATCTTCCGCTGGTTCCTCGGTATCTTTTGGGGAGTATCGGGAATATAGGTCTGTATGTTAACAATATTTTCGTGAGCCAGCCAAAGTATGTGTAAGGGAATGTGGGTGGGTGTGTGTGTGTGTGTGTTGGTGTTGTCCTGTGTGTCATTTTCGTCATGTCCTGTTCTGTGCTGTTGGGAAAGGGACGTTGTGAAAAGAGTGGTCGTTCATATTTCATTCATGCGAAATTTTTGATTATTTCTGGAGCTGGAGTTGTAGGTGAGCGAGCGAGCGAGCGAGCGAGAGAGAATGAATATTTGCCTGTATGTGTGTTTGGAATGTATACGTGTTCACTTGTTTGCTGGATGTGTGTGTTGTTGGTGTTATTTTTATGGCTACTGAGTTACTTGGCCGAGTGTGTATGTGTCGGTGTGTACAGAAAAAGGATCTTTATTTTGTTGTTATTTTTGCAAAATTAATTTTGTAGGACAATAAATCATTGCCTGCAGCCAGGAGAGGACAAAAATTGTTTTGTTTTTTTTTTGGCCACAGAGAGTACGTTGCTCGTTCTTCAACAATTCGACGATAAGCATGATTCTCCAAAAGAAAAAAGAAATACATGAAATACATACATTTTGACACACTCCGGTATGTTGCTGATGCTGACGACAATGACTGCCGCCACTGTTGCTTTGACGGGCGAGTCCTTTACCATTTGCAGTCTCAAGGGTCCAGGCCGGCAGGCAGTGGGTCGAGAAACGCATGCAATTTTGAGCGCGCCTGAGAGAGAGTTATTAATTTTTATTTTTATTTCGTTTATTAAAGCTCTTGTTGTTCTTGTTTGTATTTAATTTAATAAGGCACACACACACACTTACTCACCCTCACACATGCAGTCTCCTTTGTCTACATTCAAAATTGATGAAATTTCCATTACTTTGCAGCATACCTTTAGGTTTGACTTGACTTGCTCCTCATCGCATCCAGCTAACCTAAAAGTATGCTATGCGATTCTTTGAAAGGCCTCCCCCCCACACACACACACACTCCATGTGGAGGATGATGGCACCGCCACTTTCGAAATTCGAAAAAACGAAAGTTGTGCTGAATTGTGCTAGGTTTGTGCTGATTTGTGCAGCAACCCGTTTTTCGAAATTTCGAAAATTGACCGAGATATTTCGAAAATACGAAAAAAGTGCCAGCACCGCCACTTTGTTTTTTTGAAAAAACAAAAGTTGTGCTGAGTTGTGCTAGGTGAGTACATCATTGTGCCGTTTACGAAAAGTTTCTATCTGCAGCCGTTTTCGAAAAAATCGACAATTTCGAAAAATTTCCAAAACCGATATTTTGTTTTTTTCGAAAACCGAAATTTGTGTTCAGTAGAGAATTCGACGTTGATAGTTGTGCCGTTAACGAAAAAAATCTAAAAAATTTCAGTTCTGAGAAAATCGCCAATTTCAATTTTACACTTTTTTCGATGTAAAAAATCGAAAACACAAAATTTCTCAAAAGTGAAAACTGAGCTGGATTGTGCTCAACGAACCCCACAAACGCCTCTTTAACAATTTTAATGTAGCTTTTATAATAAACGAAAAAACGCAGTTTTTAATTTTGAAGATTTTCGAAAATCGCTGTAGTAATTCTAAAACTGAATATATATATACCGCAATGCTATTGATGGATAGGGCTCACCTAGCACTACATTTGCTTCTCTCACACTTTTTCCCTAAACCTAATATTTCTTTAAATAAACCCATTTTTTTGAAAATCGTTGCATACTTCACGGGTATTTTCATAAAAATGGCAATAACTTTGCGAAAAATGAAAATTTTTGAAATCTGTAACTTGTGCTAAGTTGTGCTAGCCTAGCACAAATTTTTGGCTATACATCGAAAAATTCCAACTTTGATGGTTTTGGAGAAAATCGCGTTTTTATTTTTTTAAGCGTTTTTTCGCGATAACTTTGCGAAAAATGAAAATTTTTGAAATCTGTAACTTGTGCTAAGTTGTGCTAGCCTAGCACAAATTTTTGGCTATACATCGAAAAATTCCAACTTTGATGGTTTTGGAGAAAATCGCATTTTAATTTTTTTAAGCGTTTTTTCGCGATAACTTTGCGAAAAATGAAGATTTTTGAAATCTGTAACTTGTGCTAAGTTGTGCTAGCCTAGCACAAATTTTTGGCTATGCATCGAAAAATTCTATCTTCAACGGTTTTAGAGAAAATCGCGTTTTTATTTTTTTAAGCGTTTTTTTGCGATAACTTTGCGAAAAATGAAGATTTTTGAAATCTGTAACTTGTGCTAAGTTGTGCTAGCCTAGCACAAATTTTTGGCTATACATCGAAAAATTCTATCTTCAACGGTTTTAGAGAAAATCGCGTTTTTTTATTTTTTTGTTGCATATTTCACGGGGATTGCACAAAAGATGCGTTTTTTCGCGATAACTTTGCGAAAAATGAAGATTTTTGAAATCTGTAACTTGTGCTAAGTTGTGCTAGCCTAGCACAAATTTTTGGCTATACATCGAAAAATTCCAACTTTGATGGTTTTGGAGAAAATCGCGTTTTTATTTTTTTTAGCGTTTTTTTGCGATAACTTTGCGAAAAATGAAGATTTTTGAAATCTGTAACTTGTGCTAAGTTGTGCTAGCCTAGCACAAATTTTTGGCTATGCATCGAAAAATTCTATCTTCAACGGTTTTAGAGAAAATCGCGTTTTTATTTTTCGATTTATAGCCAAAAATTTGTGCTAGGCTAGCACAACTTAGCACAAGTTACAGATTTCAAAAATCTTCATTTTTCGCAAAGTTATCGCGAAAAAACGCTTAAAAAAATTAAAATGCGATTTTCTCCAAAACCATCAAAGTTGGAATTTTTCGATGTATAGCCAAAAATTTGTGCTAGGCTAGCACAACTTAGCACAAGTTACAGATTTCAAAAATCTTCATTTTTCGCAAAGTTATCGCAAAAAAACGCTAAAAAAAATAAAAACGCGATTTTCTCCAAAACCATCAAAGTTGGAATTTTTCGATGTATAGCCAAAAATTTGTGCTAGGCTAGCACAACTTAGCACAAGTTACAGATTTCAAAAATCTTCATTTTTCGCAAAGTTATCGCGAAAAAACGCTTAAAAAAATTAAAATGCGATTTTCTCCAAAACCATCAAAGTTGGAATTTTTCGATGTATAGCCAAAAATTTGTGCTAGGCTAGCACAAGTTACAGATTTCAAAAATCTTCATTTTTCGCAAAGTTATCGCAAAAAAACGCTTAAAAAAATTAAAATGCGATTTTCTCCAAAACCATCAAAGTTGGAATTTTTCGATGTATAGCCAAAAATTTGTGCTAGGCTAGCACAACTTAGCACAAGTTACAGATTTCAAAAATTTTCATTTTTCGCAAAGTTATCGCGAAAAAACGCTTAAAAAAATAAAAACGCGATTTTCTCCAAAACCATCAAAGTTGGAATTTTTCGATGTATAGCCAAAAATTTGTGCTAGGCTAGCACAACTTAGCACAAGTTACAGATTTCAAAAATTTTCATTTTTCGCAAAGTTATTGCCATTTTTATGAAAATACCCGTGAAGTATGCAACGATTTTCAAAAAAATGGGTTTATTTAAAGAAATATTAGGTTTAGGGAAAAAGTGTGAGAGAAGCAAATGTAGTGCTAGGTGAGCCCTATCCATAAATAGCATTGCGGTATATATATATTCAGTTTTAGAATTACTACAGCGATTTTCGAAAATCTTCAAAATTAAAAACTGCGTTTTTTCGTTTATTATAAAAGCTACATTAAAATTGTTAAAGAGGCGTTTGTGGGGTTCGTTGAGCACAATCCAGCTCAGTTTTCACTTTTGAGAAATTTTGTGTTTTCGATTTTTTACATCGAAAAAAGTGTAAAATTGAAATTGGCGATTTTCTCAGAACTGAAATTTTTTAGATTTTTTTCGTTAACGGCACAACTATCAACGTCGAATTCTCTACTGAACACAAATTTCGGTTTTCGAAAAAAACAAAATATCGGTTTTGGAAATTTTTCGAAATTGTCGATTTTTTCGAAAACGGCTGCAGATAGAAACTTTTCGTAAACGGCACAATGATGTACTCACCTAGCACAACTCAGCACAACTTTTGTTTTTTCAAAAAAACAAAGTTGCGGTGCTGGCACTTTTTTCGTATTTTCGAAATATCTCGGTCAATTTTCGAAATTTCGAAAAACGGGTTGCTGCACAAATCAGCACAAACCTAGCACAATTCAGCACAACTTTCGTTTTTTCGAATTTCGAAAGTGGCGGTGCCATCATCCTCCACATACACACTCCACTGAATATTCTTTTCGTGGTGGTGATGGATGTGCCAGGAAGAGGTCAGTATTTTGCTGTTGTTTGGTGACTTTGTTGATGCGAGTGGGTGAGAGAGTGAGTGAGTGAGTGGCTGAATGAATGAATGAATGAATTATCATCAATTAGCAGGCATTACAGGTAAACGGGGATATACCAAAAAAAAAAACAGCGGCCGCATTGGAGCCACAATTGTTAGCCGCAAATATAATTTATTTGGTTTAAAGTTTTTTCTGTCTTTGGGATATTACTGAAAAAATAAAAAACCAGAAATATTGAAGCAAGTTTTTAAAACTAGTTGCAGCTTTTTTCTGTCTTTGGGATATTACTGAAAAAATAAAAAACAGAAATATTGAAGCTAGTTGGAGCTACCGATGGAATACTTAAAGACATGTAAGATTGAACCCAATCAACTTCTTGCCACACTTGATTGGCATGGACGACCCCTACTTCAGGTATTCTCGTTTTCCCATATGCTCGATCATTACACCGTGTTACAAAAAATAGATTTTTTTCCGTCCTATGAACCAAATGCACATATTCGGCAAGAGGGGAACAAATAAAAATACACGTGTATCGGCGATTTTCATGTACACGTCAGAATTTTTTTTTTTTTAAGTTTGAAGTATGAAGCTCGTAGTGGCCTGTGTGAAAGCCTTTGGACCGATTTTTAACCTTTTTTCAGTGATCCAATCGAGCTGACTCGTGGAAATGTCTGTATCACGTCAAATTTTTTAAAAAATAGATTTTTATCAATTCTCAGATTTTCCTAAATTTTTTATTTTTTTTTTTAAAATGGTTATCGTTTTTTTTAAGGTTTCATTTCAAAAAACATTTTTGTTTTCATAACGCTTAAGTAGTTTAAAAATTTGGAGTCTCTTCAAGTTATGCTAAGAGAAGTGAGAAAAATATTTTTTTTTTCAAAAATAATAAAAATTGGGGAAAATCGGAGAATTGATAAAAATTGTTTTTAAAAAATTTGACGTGATACAGACATTTCCACGAGTTCTGACGTGTACATGAAAATCGCCGATACACGTGTATTTTTATTTTTTCCCCTCTTTCCGAAATAGTAAATTTGGTTCATAGGACAGAATGTGGGTAACACGGTGTTATGATTGAGGTCTTTGGGTTTCTATTGTCACCTGTTAGTTTTGATTCATAAAATATGTTTCTATTTTTTGTGTGTGTGTTTTTTTTCACTTTCGATTGGGTCTGAATTTCATATTTTACAGTGAGACTACGGTTTATTATCAAAATCTTCTCATTGCTTCGGAACCAATTTGCATTGGAGGGATTTCTGACGTTTATGTTTCGTACTAAATAAATCTTCAAATTTGCATTAAAGACTTCGATTATCATGAAAAACTTCAGAGTTGCATTAACACTTTCGTTTAAGAAAAAAAACGAATTCAAAATTTCGCACCGGTAGGCGGTGGATGGCATTGGTGTGGTACCAGGCATCCGCTGCCGAGACCTCCAGAGTACAGCATGCAATCCGAAGACAATTTCAGCGACAGACCAAAGCCTCTAAAGGAATCGAAATCACAAGCCCACACAGAAATACTCAATGATCTCCAACTCGACTAACAGCAACAGAACTGTATTAAAATATAGACTGATTGTAGATTGACCACACCGATCTCTGATGTCAGCATCCGCTTCGAATGCACCTACAGACTTTCTATTCAATTCCTGTCCATCTATCCATCTGTCCACCTGGCCTTTACGTTTTTACCCCAAATTGCCCCAAATCTTTGGAAACTAAACATTCACTTTATCCAACTTTTGCTTCTGCTTCTGTTCCCAAAAACCTTTTAAACTTTGTGTTATTTTTTGCCGACAAGTAAATAACATTTCCTTCACTGACAATGCGACCAATGTGTTCATTAACCGAGGTCCCTGCTAATATTATCTCTCTGTCGAATAGCAAAGAAACCTAAAGAAAAAAAAAAACTCCACAAAATCAGATAATGTGCACTCGGTAGAGGGAAGACTAGAAACAACAAGAAGTTGACAAAATCCTGTAATTTATTTTCGTCCATCTTCCTCCGTCGCCGCAAACATTGCCAAAAAAAAAACAGAAAATGAAGGAAAAAAAAAATGAAAATGTTGTTTTGTTGTTGTCATGCGATATAAAAGTTTTCCGAAAGGAAGATTAAAAGTAAACGTATTTCCTTTTTTCAATTTCTTTTACGTTGTTCATTACAAACTTGAACTCTAAAACATCACGATTGTCAAATGGAGAATAACTGCAACGGCAGCAGCAGCAGCATCACCAAAAACAACAACAACAAAAGATAGGAAAATTGGGTTAGAAGCAATCCTGTTCGGTTGCCAGTTCCTGCTCTTAATAATTACACATCAATTGTCACACATACCGTGTTTGTTGTTGTTGCTGTGCTGTGCTTCGACTCCTTTATAACCCAGCAAAATGCGGTAAGGGCAGCAACGACAACGACAACACCAACTCTAACCCCACCGTGGAAAGAGAGTGCGAGAGACAGAGGGAGAGAAACAACAATCTGCAAACAATTGAGGAAAATATGGGATAAATTTAAAGCTAAAGCTTTAGGAAAAAAAGGTAACCCAAAAAGCTTTAAGGGATGAAAGCTTTGCGAGCGTTGACACTCACCACATACCAATAAAAAAGAGAGTGCGTCCCGTGAAGCAGAAAGAGCAACCGTAAGGCTCTCTTACGGTGGTGGGAAAACTGCATTCCTATGCACTTGGCTTAGCGTACAGCTTCTTGGGCCGCCGTTGGGGGCTTTATTGGGCTTTCCAGCATCATTGCTCTCTCTCTCTCTTTGTGCGCTTTGCCAATTGGCAGTTGGCACTTCCAGCAGTTGAGGGCTTCCACGATTTCAAGTTGAGCTGTTCTGTATACAGCTGCATGTACTTGGCTCGTGCTTGAGGAGGATTTAAATTAACTTTCAGTTGGTGTTCCGGTTTCGGGTTGTGCTGTTTGTTGCCTTTTCCTCCTTCTTAAGAAACGTGAACGGTTCTCATTAACTGAAACTGTGAAAAAAAAAAAAATAGAAAATTCAGACAAAAAAAAAAACAACAGAACTGTCAAAGAAAAGAATAGAGGTAAAACTTTACCAAAAAAAAAAAAGTGAATACACTGAATTGTAGGAAAAGGCTGGATTTAGTAAAAATAAAACTAATTACAAATTTTGGAAATTTATAAAAGAAAAAACAAAACAAAAATAATTGCCAACAAAAATTGCAGTCAAAAGAAAGTTTTAAAATATTAACAAAATCCAGTTGAATTACAAATTTATTGGAAAAGGTAATTTGAAAATGCCTGGAAATGGAAAAGGTCTCAAAAAAAAAAAATTAAAAGTGTTTTTCAGAGACTGTAAATTACAACAATATTGAAAACTAAGTGAATTTACAAATATTTGAATGAAAAAAAACACAGATTTTTCTAATTGAAAAACAAAAAAAAAAAATCAAAATCCGAAATAAAATTAAGCAAAGAATTAATTTTAAAAAGAAAAATCGAATACAAACTGGCAGTAAACAAAATTCAAGAAATCGGTGTTTTCAAAAAATATTTAAAACAACAAAATTTTGTGTATTTCAAATACAAAATGTGTACTTGAATCGGTGCATTAAAATTGAGAATTGGAAAAGGAGAAGAAGAAGAAGAAGAAAATAACTTTTTTGGACTTTGTGAAGTAAAAAATGTATTTCAAATAACACAACATTTACAATTACACTTTGTCAACTTATATTTAAAACAAAAGCTTTTGTTTTGGAAATATTTAAAAAAAAATTGGCAAATTTCATCCGACTAGATTTTCTTTTGATTTTCGCACATTCACAGTAACATTTTAAACAAAGCTTTTGCTTTGGAAATACTAAAAAATATTTCAAAAAAATGGACAATTATTGAAAATTTCATCCGACTAGATTTTAATTTAGAGATGTTTGCATATTCAAAATTATATTTTAAACAAATACTTAAAAATATTTAGAAAAAAAATTACAAATTTTGAAAATTTCAGCCGACTAGATTTTCTTTTAGTGATTTTCGCATATTCAAACAAAGCTTTTTCTTTGGAAATTCTAAAAAAACATTTACAATTGTTCAATATTTCATCTGACTAGATTTTTATTTCGAGATGTTTGCATATTCAAAATTATATTTTAAACAAAGCTTTTGGATTGGAAATACTGAAAAATATTTTAAAAAAATACAAATTTTGAAAATTTCACCCGACTAGATTTTCTGTTAGTGATTTTAGTAATATTTTTTAAATATTTTTCAGTATTTCCAAAGCAAAAGCTTTGTTGAAAATATAACTTTGAATAAAGTTGTTTTCTATGGAAATACTGAAAAATATTTAAAAAAAAAATTGACAATTATTTACTGGATTTTCTTTTAGTGATTTTTGCATATTCAGAATTGGGGAATTTTTTTTATAATTTGTAGGTAACATTTCAGGGGAAATTTCCAAAAAAAAGTGGGGATTTTTTTATAATCTCAATTTTTCAAGGGGAAATGTCCCAAAAAAAATGAGTGATAAATTCTTCAAAAAAAAAAAAATTCCTACAAAATTTGTGAATTTTTCATAATTTTAATTTTTCAAGCGGAAATTGTCCAACCAAAAAAAAAAAAAATTAATGATCAATTCTTCAACAAAAAAATTTTATACAAAATTTGTGAATTTTTCATAACTTTTAGGTAGCATTTCAATGGACAATGAAAAATTCCCCATTTTTTTTGGTGAATTTTTCGTATTTTTTGTGGATATTTTCATAATTTGTCCGAGCGCGTTTTTTTTTAAATATTTTTTTTTTTGGGATTCCCCACAATAACTTTAAAATCCCCCAAAGCCAAATATAAAAATGTTCCCCCTAAAATTCTGAAAATTTTTGAAAAAATACCCAATGAATTTTTCAAAAAATTTTAGAATTTTATGGGGAAAATTTTCATATTTGGCTTTGGGGGATTTTTCAATTATTGTGGGGACTTCTTCATTTGCAGCATTTTTCCTGTGGGGTCTTTTAAATTTTTTTTTGGGACATTTTCAAAACAAATTTGTTAAAAAAATACACTTTTTCCAAATTACGAAAATCTATTGTTGTATTTTTGGTGTATTTTTCATAAATAGTTTGGGGGATTTTTCCGAATTTTTGTGGGATTTTTCATTTATTTTGGGGAATTCTTCATTTGGGGCATTTTTTATAGTGCCCGGCCAAATCACCGGTCCAAAATGTAAAATTATCTGCCCATCCTCAATAGACTCTCGATAGATTCCATCCATTTAATCCATTCATGACCAAGATATTTTTTTAAAAACAGTATAATATTTTATAAAAATAGGGGTCCTGAGGTCGAATCCCATTGACATTTTAAACTTTACGATCTCCTTTTCTCTTTGCCATATGGCATCGTTGGCTATGAATGGGTTAAGCAGCAAGTGTCAACGTCCTGTTGCCACCAAATATTGTGTAGAATACGGTCTTCAATTTGTGGAGGCAAAAAGTCGAATATCATGAACAAATAGGGACCGATGAATGCATCAGACCATAAAGCGCAACAAATTCTGGTTTTCTCTAGGTTTAATGGCAGCTCTTGAACCTCTTCCGGTTGCTCTTCAGCCCAAACGCGATAATTCTGTTTGTTGACGTTGCCGTTGAACTAGAAATGGGCCTTATCACTGAAGAACATTTTGATCTTTCGAACACAATTTGATGACGTTGTTGCGGTGTAAGTCTTTCCATGATAAAATGAGTGACAATACTGAAAAGAAAAGTTTAACACAACTCACGTGTAATCTGTGAAAAAAATGCTATTGGAAAGAATTCGTCTAGATGGCGATATGTTAATTAAATTTTGTATTTAACCAATTAATAATATTCTATATCTGTTACAATGTGTTTTGGATAATACTCAACGATCCAAAACACATTGTAACAGATATAGAATTTATTTAATTAATTAAATATTAATTAATAATTAAATTAAAATATTAATTTCATGTTCTATTCACACTATAGTATCAGATACTTTTTCTATATCGCTCCAATTGTCTTTAACGTGTTAAACAAATTATGTAGCCGATTTCTTTACGAAATACAGTGGAACATCCATAAGTCGAAGTACTTCTAGTGGCAGTTAAGTAGATAGATTCCCTTAAACAATTCCATAACTCAAAGTCAAACTTGTTTACGGGATAAGGAAGTTTAACTGTACATCTGAATAAATGTGGATATAATCACCACCAAAGGATTCCATGGACGAGACGGATAAGAGTCTTGCATTTATTGTTCGGCGGCCTGAAAATCATTCATCCTGGACGTAGCACAGTTGGACAGCATGCTTCGTACCGAAAACATTTCAAAAAGGCAGATTTTTATTTTATTTTTATTTAATTACAATTGAAAGTAAATTTATATCCTAATTTTGGGGTCCAAAAGGTAAACCGGGTGGCACAGATCATATGGCTAGATTTTTGCAGCAGCAGAATCAAACCCCACGCTGATATGTGACGCTTATGGGTTTTTTTGTTTGTTCTTCATCTATGGATGTAATTAATTTTATTATTTTTTTTTAATTTGTTCTGGTGTGGAAATTTTTGAAAAAAAAAAATCTAAGAAATTCTCAGGAATTTGAAAGTAGGACAACTTTTTGTCCCGCACTGCTTGGTTGCTACCAATCAAACTGATCAGGTGAAGCAAATCAACAATACGATTTCTCGGCCTTCATGGCATACGAGTACTCTTATAGATCCACAAAGAATATATATGATCTTGCTGGCCCTTCCGTGTACTCGTATACACCTACACAAAATAGAATATTCATTAATTTCCTGCCAATTCTCGATTTTCATAATTTGTATACAACTTGTCATAAGATACATACATACATTCATCTATGAAACATTTCATAGAAATTATCAATTATTCATCGAATTTATGAACTATTTGTTGACTTTCTGTTGAACATTCAATGGAAATTATTAATGTCCATCAGCTGCATTAACAGCGGTCCTACTGAGGCTTTCCAATTCATCGGACCTCTTTGGCTGTGCTAAATTTCCCCTAGTTGTCCAATTTGTTCAAAAAGAAAAAACAATCTTCTTGAAAAAGAAACAATTATTCAAACAACAAAGTCTCAAAAAGTGAGTTTGCCCAAGCAACTGGCCGTTTGTATGTTGTCGGCAGATAGAGCCTGCCTTACATGGGCCTGTGAGTGCGTGAGTGTAGCTGAGCGGAACTCTATGTGTACATACACATGTCTGTGTTTACAGAACTCTCATTCGGTGTGTGAACAGAGCATCAAATGGATTTTAGTAGTGGTGCTCAATTTGTTTTAATTTTCCAAATCAAGCACACTCTTCGGTAGTTAAACAATGAAGACACACACACACACACAAACACAACATTCGTTTGTTCGTCGTCGTTGATGTCCGGAGTGTATCCGTTTGTGTGTCTGTGTGTCTGTGTGGGTGAATGGTGTTTGTGTTTTAGATGTTAACAGAAATTCAAGTGTATGAGTGTTGTTACACACACACACACAGACACAAAGAGCAGGGTACCACCAACACAAACAGCCAACAAGCAACGATGGCATACGAGACACAAACGACAACGAACAATCGAGACGACAACGACGAATACGATGCTCGTTGTTGACGAGCATGTTGGCTGTTGTGAGTGCGAGGCGACTGTGTTGGTTGTATCCGTTTCTGCTGTTATTTTTACACACACACTCGCACACACATGGACTCACTCATTTCTGTTTGTTACAGGAATAAAAAAGAGACGACTCTGTGTGTGTGTGGTGAAATCCGTTGGTGTGGAAGTTTTCGAGTTGTGTGTGTACAATATTTCGCTGTTGTTTTTCGGTTTCGGTTTATTATCAGCATCTTCTTGCTTCATCTTCGTCGGTATGCTGTGTTGTTTTATGCTTTCTGCTTTTGTCATATATTCTGTATATTTTTGTATACACTTTCCATGATTGCAATGTGCTCACACACACACACACACACACACAGAGGATGTTGTGTTGGCAGCCAAGGAATAAAGCAATGAAAACGAAAACTTTGGCTGCAAACATGTATGTGTCTCCGCCTGGCTCTGGATGTAGGCGACCATGGCAGCGTTAATGTGCCAGAGCAAGTTCCAAGCACACGCTGAGAAGCACATTTTCTTCGGTTGTAGTTTGTAGAAAAGTTAATAGAAAAATCTAAGAAAAACCCTGTCTGTAACAAGTACAAATTGATAGAGAAAATACAAGAAAAATTGTGAAAAATATAATTTAATCAAAAAAAAAAAAAAAAATTGTTTGAATTGAATAAATTTTGAGTGATATTGGCTATCCATCTGTCGTCTACTTATTTCTTTTTCATCGTTGCTTTGCTTCTTTGCCTAGTGTGGCATCAAGGACAAATGTGTTTTTTTTTGTCGGTCGGTGCGGTACGGTTCGTTTGCTTTTGACTGTTGGTCATGTATAACAGGTGCCTGCCTGCTGGAGCAGAGCTCTTCTTCTACTCCATTTGTTTCTTGCAAAACGAGACGACGACGACGACAACAACAAACAACTTTGTAATTCGTCTGTAAGTGTTTGCATATATTTGTGTGTGTGTGTGTGTGTCTATAGGAATTTGTAAGAGTGTATTACAATTTTGTCGAAATTTTCATATTCAACACGCACCTCTGCCCGACAGCAGCAAACCCAAACGAAAGATGATGGAGAAAAAAGGGAAAAATATGAACAATTTACGTAGTATACTTTTAGGACTCTACATGTGTTTTTGGTGTGAAATGAAAAACAAGGAGGAACAATAGAAAAAAAAAAAAAAATATTAGAAACCAAAAAAAAAACAATATTTAAAAAAAAAATACTAAATAAATTTTTGGAAAATTCGAAGAAACAGTGACAAATACATATTGGAAAAATTGTGTTTTTTTTCTGTTCAGAAAATGCATGACCTATATTTAAGACATTAACCCAATTAACCTTAAACAAAAACTTGTATTTGTCCTTTTGAGATTGGTTGCCTTTTTCCAAATGAGCCACAAATGGGAACAACTTGTTGGCATTGTCTGCCCCTAAATAGTGCAACGCTGAAAATATTTTCGAAATAAAAAAAAAATTTCAAAAATTCCGAATTGATCTAAAGTCAGGCAAATTGTGGACAAATTTCTTGTGTTGAAATGTTGGGAAAAATATTTTCTTTCTGTTGTGGTTACCACTACACAGACATAAGATATGTATCTACACTTGTACATACACTTGGACTATGTATATATTTCATATATATATGTGTATATGTATATAAAAAGGCCAGACACTATCATTGATTCATGGCTTTGTCTGCTTCTTACTGCCAGACTGTGGACCGTGTTTTTTTTTCTACGCCCCCCCCCCAAACATATTGTTGTAATTTCTTTTCATTATTGCACCTGTACAAAGGTGAAGGACAATCGCAAACAATTTCGTGTTAGGTGTGTCATAAATTTTCTTTTTCAACTCCTCCAAATGTCTTTTATTTATGGCCAATTCGTTGAATCCAAATGTTCGTTCGGACATCTTTTGGGGTTATTTATCTATTGACGACAAAAAAAAATTCGAGTAAAATTTGGAAAGAAAAAGTATTCTTAAGTAATGAACTAATTTGAATGCCAGCGATGACACTAATTTGAGATCGATGGAATCTAGATGGTCATGTAGAGGATTTGTCCGATGCTCAACAAATGCTGTGTCATTGACTCTGTGACAAAATGACCCCAAAGAAATTAAGAATTCCCCGAAATAAATGAAAGATCCCCCCCCCCCCCCCAGAAGCACAATAAAATTCTGAAAAATCCCCTCAAACAATTTTAGAATATTACACAATTCAAAATACCCCAAATATTATGAAAAATACCTCGTTCGTCCTTTTCTCTTGAGTTTTCAATGATTATCATACATGACTGTCATTACATAACTTACTTATTTCCTTCACATTCCATGAAGGAACAGACGGAGAACTTCTCTCGAATCAGTGAGCTGATGTTTCTGCGTTTGGACACAAAGAGACCTTTCCCCTCGAATTTAAATGAACCTTTTTGTATACAATCGAACTTTTCTAGTTTATAATCTAAAGCAAGGATTTCCTATTTCCATTTTGAGATCGTTTTTTAATAAAAAAGATTTTCTATGATTTTTTTCTTCTTCTAATTTTATTTTTTTCTCTATATTTTATAGACTTTTTCAAACTGGAGAAATGGCAACTAAACCAAATGGAGTTAAACTCTGAAGAACTGAACAGGCCACGAGTGAAGCGATCTAACAAAGAAAAGTGACAAACAGAATCACAAAGATTTAAGTGAAAACACAAAGAGAAATCTTCGTCTGCATATAATTTGCCAAACACAACAGCAACAACAAATTAAACGACTCTAGCAAAAACGAAAATTTAAAAAAAAAAACTACAGTTTTGCGAGAAATATTTGAAATTACCAAAGAAATTGCAACTTAGTAAGAAAAAAAAAAGAAAACAAAAACAAAAAAAAAATTTCATAAATTTTTTTAAAACCAACTCAAATTTTTAGAAAAACATTTCTATTATATAGAAAAACATGTATAACAACAAAATAATCCATGCAACCATATAGTGAACTAATTTAACACACACAAAAAAAGGTAAAACTTTTTGAATCAGAAATTTGTAAAGCGCTAAACGAACATAACTCGTAGGAAACAAATTTCGAGAATAAAAGAAACCAAGCAAACCGAATAATTAAAAGAAAAAAAAAAAAACAAACACAAAGAATCAACGCACAAATAAACATAAAATAAAATTGAACGAATAACTCGAGCAAATAACATAAAATATTTAAGGTAATTAAATTGTAATAACTAGATACGGATAAGAAAACCAAAAACAAAATCAACACAATTTAAAGAAAAAGAAATTGATAATTGCAACAGAAATAATTAGTGTTTTTAGTGTTACATTTCAAATTCAAATTCAAAAGAAAAGAAAAACAAAAAAACAAACAACGTCATTGTAAATTTATATGAAAACCCAAACGAAAATCATCTCAAACTCATTTTATCTCTTCCCCTCATCGTGTGACATGGTGCAAAAAGGAGTTTAATAAAAATGTTGGCATAATTGAGCTGACAGCGGCAAAAATTTAACAAAATCTCATCCTTACATACACAGATGCGACATAAACGCCTGCCAGACGCCATACCCATAGCCATTTAATATTACAAAACAAACGAAAACGGAGGAGTACTTACATAAATTAACTAATTACTTTACATTTTTCCCTTAAATAGTCATTAGAGTGCATTTGTAATTAATTAAAGGAGCCCAAAAATCCTTGAAATCCTTTACGGTCAACTAAACCCAACATCATCTCAAACCATTGGGCACAAACAACAAAAAGGGTCATCACCATTCGCCACCTCAGCCGTTCGCCAGCTCCAACGTGCATTGTGAAAACAGCGGAAACGGATATACTGCAATTTTACCCAAAACAAAACAACTCAATGCATTTTTAATTGCCGCCGAGAATTTGCATACGATTTTTTCTTTTCGATTTTATTGTCATCTCTTTGCAAAATATATCAAACATAAAATACGTCTCATAAGGGTGAAATATTTACGTAACACACAAGAAATACAAGAGAGAAAAAAAACAATTTTAACAAAACCCAATAATAGTTAAACCCGCAAACTACGAATAAAACGGAATCAAACACAATAATTCATCACTTTTTCTATTTTTCTCGAAAATAAAAAAAAAGAAACCAACACCAGCTACACACAATTTCAAAATCCGTACAAAACCCCAAACGTATTCAAATCGAAAAAAAAAATAAAATAAATAAAAATAATTCAATTGTAGACAATGTTTGTGTGTGTGTGAAGCGGTAGTCAGCGGAATTTCAATCGGTATTCATCGTGAATTTAATAATTTGAGTTTGCAGTGAAAAGTAACCGCAACAAAAACCAAAAGAAAACAAATGCAAAAATTTCAAATAAAAATAGGTGAGTTCAGAATTATAAATACAGTTAAATTGTAAGGAAAACTAAATTCTAAGGAAAACTCCATCGGACCTGGCCAACTATTGGGCTCACATAATAAGGAATACGATGTATTTTCATTTAACAAAGCAAAAGTTGCATGAAATTGGGCACCAGGAACAACGAAATTATTACGTCAACAGTACGGAGTTTCTAAAATAACTTCTCAAGACCTTTCCATGTACCAGTTAGTTGTATGTCCAAGGACATGAGACGGAGAAAATCCGCCTCCTCTTCTCAAGATAACCCAACCTCACCTATTTGGGGCTCATGGTCTTATATGGCGTGCAATTTCATAATGAAAATGGTCCCAAAAATACATTTGGGTCTGCCGTTGTTTAAAGTCGTTATCAGGCAAAAGTCTCAATGCAAAATAATTTAGTTTGAGTGCATTGAGTTGTATTTTCGATAGCATGGAAGCCCTTCTCTTGAATTCAAGTTCAAAAAACCAGAAGAAGCACTCCAATGTTAATAAGATTCAGTTAGACCGAAATTCGGCAGGTCTCCAACGTGGATTCAATTACGTTCTTGAGTGGTCAGTCAAAATAATTCACATTTTCGGTGGTTGGTGTGGCAACACTAACACTTTTATTAGAAAACATATGTTTCCGGTGAATAATTAAAACAATATTAAACTTTTGTGGTGGATTTTGGTCACACAAGACATTTAGAAATAATATGAGATTAAAAAAAAACTCTGCCAAATGAACTTTGGCATGTTTTCTTTGCATTCGACTGGCATCAATCGTGTATTTTTCCGATTGCTTTGTTTACTTTCACATACTACAGCAAAACTTCATCGAATCGGTCGCTTGCGCCAAAGAAATTGGCTGAATTTTTTTGTCTTCAAAAAATCAGAGACACCGACCAAGGCAACGGCTAGTGTATACATATGTGTTAAAAAGTATAAATGTATTGCTATTGACTTGGCAAAACTGTTTCGTCTAAACTCCTGGTTATCAAATACATTGTTAACATTCAAATTGTTTGTTTAAATTTTTTCCAAATACCGAATACATTTTCTTATTAAACATTCAAATTAAAGAGTTCAAATTTTTTTTTAAAAATTTTTCCAAATATCGAATACATTTTCTTATTAAACATTCAAATCAAAGAATTCAAATACAAAAAGCCAAACAAAAAATTTTGGGGATCTCAAAAATGTTAAAAATAATGTTATAGTTCGCTAGAAATTGCGCCACGTATTGTAACTGTCTCCTGTCTGCCATTTATATATCAGAATTTGACAATCAAAATACCCAGGGTTGTATCTTTTGTATTTTTTGTTGTTTGCTCCTATTATTGTGCCATAAAACTATGGCAACCTTTGGCATATTTCAAGGAATGTGTTTTATGTAAAAAGTCTATTTCAGTTTGGGAAATTGCCGCTGTTTAAAATACTCTATAAAACGAGAAGTCGTTGGCCGAGATGATAGCTTTCGTTTATGCTTCAATTTTTGATCAATTCACAACTCTTCCAAAGGATTTTCCAATGAAATGCTTCCATAATTTATAAGTTAACCACTGTAGGCCTCTTAAGAAATGACTTTCTTTCTTAGGACGGCTTTGCTAGATTTTCAAAAAAAAAAATGTATTAAATAATAATTGCAATCGACTTAGAGTTTATGCATTTTGAAACCTGTTCAATTGTCTTTTAACTGTCACAACAGAACCTACCATTTGAATGTTTCATTTTTTTTGTTATCTCTCTGTACGTCCATCAATCATCTGATCATCTAGTCTGTTGGTTGAGCCCTAATCAGTATGTGCTGGTTATTGATCTAAATATCCCAACACATTTCTCAGTTATAACAATTAATTGTCTTTGTCCTCAATAATAATGACACATAAATCGTGGTCAGAAGTCAATAATTCATTCATAGTTAAATTCACATAAAATATCCAAAAAAAAAAAAAACTGTTTCTATTAAAACGGATACTGAAGTTTACAAAACAATTTGTCATGGAAAGGACATACAAACGAACAGTTTGTATATTTTATCATCAAATAATAATTGCAGTTGAAATACACAACCACACACAGACTTCCTTAACATTTGTGTTAAACTATCGGAATCATTCATTCCGTTGACAATTTATGCTCATATTTGTTGAGCCGGAATTTTAACCTCCCCGTCCCTTGTCCTGGCGTTGGGGGCAGTAATGGATATCTATTACAAATTACCATACAGAGGAAACGAGTCCTTTGTGGCGACAACAACTCTATACGTTATTCCTTTTTGCTGATTGGGATGGTTGCGGGGTTGAGAATAAAGTAATTTGTAAAAGTAAAACAGGGAGAACCGCTTGGTTTTGAATAAAATACAAATAAAATTCTTTTACAATATATGTATTTGTATATTAATCATTCTTAGGCTCTCTGTCCCTCTTTCGCTTTTCTCTTGTTGCAAGGATGCGAGTAATAAAATTAAATTGTAGTTTTGTGTAGGCCGGTCATGTTTTCCTTTTGGACAACGTCGTGATAACGTTGTTGGTGTTGAATGGTCTGTCTGCTGTGGTCTGAGCAGACAGCCAGGGATGATATATGAGTTGAAATGTGGCTGGGCTCTGATGTGATCATTAGGATGTGACCATAAAAAGCGATACATTGCTGATATGATTAGTCGTTAATTCCACTTTGTATGGGAATTGAATTCTGTGTGTTCTTTAGTTGAAACTTAGAAAAATTCCAAAAAAACGTCTAGACTTTAGGATTAAAAGTTAGTTTGATTAAAACATGGTGCAATTTTTAAAAAAATATACTTTTTAATAATTCCCGACCCTGTGTTTGGTCTATGAAATGCTTCTCGGTGTGTTTTGTTTGGACACAAGATGGGTGGATGTGAATCCATATTTCTTTGTCTGCTAATCAGTTTTTTGCACAACTTAAAAAAGATCGAAAGTTGTTGAACGACGAACGTCGATTCGGAATCACAGTAAATCCTTAGCAATTCCATTGTCTACTAACCAGTTTTTTTGCACAACTTAAACAACTGGAAAGATCGTACATCGATGCGGAATCACAGTGTAAAGGGGCCCATAATCTTGTTGGGGATTTTTACAAATCTGCATATTTGTTTTGTCTTGTTTACAACAAATCCCCAAGCATGTACACAAAACTCCAAGTCTGGCAATCCTTACACACATTTCTTTTCTCCTTACTGCGTTGTCTCGTTTCAACAGATCACCTCAGCTGACTTCATGTCAATTTGCTGTCTGTTCACCACACGAGTCACACACAAAATAAATCTTGCAAGTTTGTTGTTTCTGTTTAAACACAATCGAAAGTTTCATTCAATAATTTGCATGTAAATAAACACAGTACAATAAATTAGCAACAAATTTATGTGAAAATCTGCAGGAAATTAATAACAAATTAATTAATATTCTGTAAAAAGAAATGCTATGCAAATTAAATGCAAAATAATTCCATTTGCCGTTGCTTGATGGCAGAGTAAGAAGAAGAATCATGAAGAGAGCTAACGTGTGGAGAGCAACGTTTTGAGCTGCCATAAAGTGCATGTGTGTTTGAATGTATCAACAGAGAAGAGATATGAGGGAGAGAGCATGTACACTGACAATAGTAAGGTGAGTTGTGTTTTATATTCCATATGTGATATTTTGTTTGGGTGAGGGGTAGGAGGGGAAATTAACTTACGTTTCTAGGGTGATGTTGTGATGTTTATTCTTATGAGAGAATGTCAGGGTTTTCAACATGGCACAATAACCAAAGAAGAAGTTTAGGGGCTTTCAAAACTATTAGAAACTAGTAAGTTGTAATGCGCCTATGGCGCCCGTTAATTTGCTTGAGAAAGTATTTGTTACTTAATTTTAAAAATTTTGTAAAAAATATTTTGAGAAAAATATTTTGTAAAAAAAAATTTCGGAAAAAAATAAAATTGGAAAAGAAAAATTTGTGGAAAAAAAATTTTTGCTGAAAAAAAAATTTTGGTAAAAAAAAATTTGGGGAAAACACAATTTCTGTACAAAAAAAAATATTATTTTTTTTATTATTATTATTTATAGAATTATTATAGAATGCCTATTTAAATTCCTACGTACTGCGTGACAGAGTCAGTGAATCAGGGAATCAGTGTATCAGTGTATCAGTGAATCAGTGTCGAGGGTAAATATATATTAAGAAGATAAAGTTATAGGTAGTTGCCGTGAATTGCAATTGTCTGCTGTCTGCCATTTATATATCAGAATTTGACAATCAAAATACCCAGGGTTGTATCTGAGTTATTGTTGTTGGACAATTGCCACTACCTTCTATTAGTGTGCCATGGGTTTTCAATCGAATGTCTGGTAATATAAGACAATGTTTAGTTTTTTTTTGGTTTTTAAACTACGTTCTATTTCGAAAACTCCTTGAGGCAAAGAAAGATTAAGTGAAATAAAATCTTCTGGAGATGTAGTCCACCTAAGCGACTGTGAGAAGTACGCCAGAGGACTGAAGCGGATTGGTACCGAAAAAAGTGTCCCTTTATGAGAGGTGTCCGCAAGGAATGAGTACCCTATATATTTTTGCCAATTCTTATGCGACAATCAGTTTATTGAAATATTTATCGGCGATTGAAAAATGTTATTTTTCTCTGGGATTTTTACTCCTGGGAATTTTTTTTAACTCAACTGCAGTTTAGCAAATTTATGCCAGTGGTAGAAGTTCTTATATTGAGGCAAACAAATATTTGTTTTTTTTACCGGAGCCCATATTTCCCTAGATACGGCCTTCCAAAGCAAATAATCAGTTCACCTGGTCCGAACCTTCCACTAGGCTGAAGCCTAGGGCCCCACTTGCCCGGGCCCCCTTTTCCACTGTTGCAGAAGTTCTGTAGAAAAAAACATTAACCTTTCGTAGCCCAATCCCAGCCAGTGAGTATACATGTCATACTGTGAAGTTCCCCGTTGATTACTTTATCGAATTTTAAGAGAAAAACACACTTAAGTGTGGGAAACCGATCCATAACTACTGCTGCTGCTGCTAATGTTATTCCCATTGCCATTTTTGTGTTGCCCCTTCTGGGATTTAACATCAAGTGAAATGTATGGCGCAAATTGATCCACTGTCAACTAATGAGCTGCCATATATTCAGCTGGAAAAACTATCTTCATGTTGATAACTCTCATTTCTTTCTCCTCCACCCCCCCACTCCAACAGGACAATCCTCTCACTTTGTTGAAAGAAAGTGAAATATTATTAACATTGTTGCGTTAAGGCGGAAACACCATGTACGAATGTCTTGTTGTTGTTGTTGTTTCCGTTTCCTTCCGTTTGTCTAATGTTGTCGATGGAAGACTTTGCATAACATTTTCCTAGGCAAGACAACAAAAGAAAATGTGTTTATTTTACAAAATGTTTTACATGTGTGGGTGTCGTTGTTGGTGTCCTCTGTATGAGTGTGTACAGTGAAATAAGGACGTGATTCTAAGATGGGTATAGGATGGATTTTATGGTTAAACAAATTACCAAACATGTTGCCAACATGATTTTCCATGTGTCGACAGTTAACATGAGAGCGTCTCCAGTTGGAAATTACAGAGTAGGCGAAGCTTGATTAGATTTCAAACAGTATTCGCTGACTAATCGTACTTCTCGGAAAGTAATGCGGTGAGGAGGAGGTAGTGGGGGCCAAGGAAATAATTGAAATTATGTAGGTTGGCAAAAAGTCATAATTAGTTTTTTTTATCTCAAAGTACATGCATGTGTGCATTTTACAAACTCTACATAAACCCCTTAAATACTGTTAACATAAATCGATGGCAGCAATTAAGTAAACGTTCGTCCTCTACAAGACTACTAAAGAGGAAGGATAACAATTATCTCCTGAAATGATGCTGTGTCGGTTAAGGAACCGAATGTACCCTAAGACCTGAACTGCTGTAAAGTGATCTGTTTGACTCAAACTTCTCCAAAGAGACCAATTGCAGTTTTCAACTTTTCCAAAATATCCCCGTTTAACTTGATATGAGACAAGCTTCCATTTCATATTAATATTGTCATTTATTTGTGATATAAAAAAAAAAATTATCTAACTTAAAAACTTTGCACGTATTTACAAAACTTATCAACAATTACACATATCTAAACATAATATATAGTCCCGATCCAGATTCTGCCATTTAAATCACCGACTTTTCGGCATCCGCATAGGCCCGAGTGTCATAAGCACAGGCCAGTTGTTTACCTAGACAAAAAAAAATAATCATCTATAAGTGGAAGTTGGCTTAACATTTTCTGGCGAACTCACCTTCAACATCCAATTGTCCGGCCTGGGAGCGCACCAGTCTTAGGATCAAATACCCCAAAGCACCGGCCATAACCAGTACACCCACAACGATGGAAAATATTATGGCCGCATTTGAAGACTCCTCTTCCTCCGCCTTACTTACAGCCACATCATATTCTGGAGCTATTAGCATTAGTTTCTGGTATTCCTCTAGCCGCATACAAATCGGTTTCGCCCGATGTTGAGTAGATTCTGTGCTCTCCAGGTGCATGGGTTTCCTAAACATTTTGTAGCCGTCGCGACAGGCACACGTTCCGTTGTCGGTGCACACGGCCTGGGGGTCCGAGCAGGGTTGTATGCGACAATCGATTTCATCGATGGCAAATTTCAGTGGCTGACATCGGCCACGATAGAGCACAAAGTCTTCGGCACATTTGTTGGACGATTCCTCCGTATCGGTACTGTCACTTTGCCAGGTGGTGGTGCTCAGCACAGTCTCTTCTTCACTGGAATCGCTATCATCATCGGTGTCCATTTCGAAGCCAGAATCTGTTCGATGACTGTGGGTGGTTGGCTCCGGGGTGGTCTGCGCCATGTCGCTTTCCTTGAAAATGCCCAAGTTCAGCTCACACTTGGACGTCTGCTCATTGAGAGCAAATCCGAAATTACACTGGCACTTATTCTTGTCGACGCACACACCATTTTTACACTGATCACCCAGAGGGCAGACGGGCAGACAAGAGCCCTTCTCTGATTTGTAGCCATCCTGACATTTACAGTGATTCGGCGCAATACACGCACCATTCCAGGGACAGCCAGACATACAGATTGGTTCGCACTGTTGATCTTTGCCAATGCGATAACCCGTCCGGCAGGCACATTCATTGGGCCTTACACAGTCACTGTGCTGGGGGCAAGGCTTCTCACAAATCGGTTCACAAAAATGCTTGCCGCCATGTTGAGCCAGCGAGGAGAAATAACCAGGCTTGCATTTGCAGATTTCCGGTTCAACACATTTCGAATTCTCCGGACAACCTTCTAAGCATGTCGGTTCGCAGAGTCGAAGCTTGGACATTTTGTAGCCTTCACAGCAACCTCTTACAGGGGTGACCTTGGTCACAGGCTCCTCTTCTTCGTAGTTCTCTATTGTGGTGGCCGTTTTGGAGAATTTCTTGTACCATGGCTTGGGCACCTGTACTTCGCGTGTTTTGCTCACCCTCCTTGAGGTGTACTCGGTGATGTTGTTAATGCAATAGGGCTCACTAGCATCGGCCAGCCATGTGAGATCCGTAAATTGGAGATATATAAGGAATATTGCAAGGAGATGGTGCATATTGAGCTGAAACATTTAACAAAAGGCATTGATTCGATTTAATTGAATAGGGAAATGTAAAAAAAAAATGTTAAAAAAAATGTTAACTTCATATTTGACTTGCTGGTATTTTTTTCGAAATTTGTATTTCACACACTTCCAAAACAGATTGCTGAAGCCAGGAACAACAAAGTGTCAAACACACATATAACTGAACGAAACTCCAGGGCTGTTGACAACTTTGACAGAAATTAATCAAAGAAGGATTAAATGGGGAGTGTGCAGTTTCTTTACTAATACTGTCCACACCCCGTTCACAGTATTTGGGTTTTCCTATGGCTGCGGATAAATTTACTGGTTTTTTTTGCAAAACTAACTGCAGTTAAATAAGCTAAGTGTGGCCAACAATTCTTGTCAGACGACCAGTAACACCAGTGAGATGCTTCGTTGTTGGTTTAAACTGAAGTTAAGTCATTTTTTCAGTCAAAGTTTCACTGCAGTTGAATCGTCCGTTTAAACTACAATAAGAAGAAGAATCAAAAATATCTCGATTCAACAACTTTCACAAATAATAGAAATTATAGAAATAATGATGCTGTGTAATTTTGTTGATGCTGGAATTGGTTTCCGACCACCACCCGTTCCATACATGTGTCTTTTACCCGTGCCAAAGTTCATTTGGCAGAGTCTTTTGTAATCTCATATTATTTCTAAATGTCTTGTCTGACCAAAATCTACCACAAAAATGTAATATGTTTTAATTATTCAACGGAAACATATGTTTTCTAATAAAAGTGTGAGTGTTGCCACATCAACAGCCGCAAATGTGAATTATTTTGACTGACCACTTAAAAACGCATTTGAAGTTTAAACTCAGGTTTACATAATCGATCTCATTTATTACGATCTTAGAGTTTAATTTGGAATCCTGGAAAAAATTAAGTTTACCTAAATTAAGTTTAAGAACTCTTCTCCATTACTCAGTATGTCCTATAGGGTGTCACCCGACAAATGAACTTAAGTTCGGTTTATATTTTATTAGCAAAACGATTGTGGGTACATCGGGTTTAATTGCGATGTACAATTAACTTTAGTTAAACTATTTTGCGACGATTATAACTATAACTATATATTATAACTTATAAACTATACCTAAATCACATAAGAGTCCTCTTGGAAAGATAATTCCCAGTTCAACGAGTTTCAAATGTTTAGCTAACCGTGGTGGCGATGTTTTCTCGATGTCTGAAAGAGACTTTAGATTTTTTTTCCCCCTGTTAAACTAGAGAGAGAGCTGTAGTTAAGGTTTCTTCACTGTAAACTCTGCTCGGTTAAGAGTTATGGATGTTAAGTAGTTAGTGTGTTCATATTTTTCTAATTAAACGCACTCTAAATTAATTTCTATTTATTTTCTTTCACTTTTTACATTTGTTTACCTTTTTTTTCGGTTTATTTGTTTGACTCGAAATAGGGTTTCCCTTTTTGTTTTTGTTGTTGTATTAAATTAATAATTGATTATTTGTTCCTTTGCGGAGTATCGTTGTGAGCTCTGCCAGTTGGAAACGATCTTCACTAATACGACATTTGAAGAAAACTGAAAAACTGTTACAGACTGAAACGACCGAAACGAGACAATGTCCCACTTGAAATGGACGCACAATGGACAGCGATGTCAGAACGACTCGAACAAAGATTTGTGCTGTGCTGTTCTCAGGCACATTGTACACATATATAGGGGCTCTCGAATTCTGAATCAAGTGAATATCCGTCGCATTGGAAAGATAAAAAAAAAATGCTGTGCTTCTTTTTCCACAATTATATAAGTACGCTGCCGGGAAGTGGGGGAGGGGGAGGGAGGCTGTTGTGAGTGTGTGTGTGTGTGTATTTGTCAGTAAATCGATAATAAATTGTTTTTCAGTTGAGTTAATATTAAAATTAAACATGTACATTACGATTTGTGGCATTCGTATCATTCAGCGGAATTATGACTGAGTCATAAGCAAACAAACGAATGATTAGACCAGGGCTGGATGTGGAATTGGTGGGAAGTGGACAGACAGACAGACAGGTAGGAAGTCTGGCCAGCAATGATCATCATTTTTATAAAACTGTACTCCTCATATAACACCGTGTTACAAAAAATAGATTTTTGTCTGTCCTATGAACCAAATGCACATATTCGGAAAGAGGGGAAAAAATAAAAATACACGTGTATCGGCGATTTTCATGTACACGTCAGAATTTTTTTAATTTTGAAGTATGAAGCTCGTAGTGGCCTGTGTGAAAGCCTTTCGACCGATTTTTAACCCTTTTTCAGTGATCCAATCGAGCAGATTTTTGGCAGGCAGACTTGTGGAAATGTCTGTATCACGTCAAATTTTTTAAAAAATAGATTTTTATCAATTCTCAGATTTTCCTAATTTTTTTTAAATGGTTATCGTTTTTTTTTAAGGTTTTAGTTCAAAAAACATTTTTTTTTTCGTAACGCTTAAGTAGTTTAAAAATTTGCAGTCTCTTCAAGTTATGCTAAGAAAAGTGAAAAAAATATTTTTTTTTTCAAAAATAATAAAAATTGGGGAAAATCTGAGAATTGATAAAAATCTATTTTTTTAAAAATTTGACGTGATACAGAAATTTCCACGAGTCGGGCTGCAAAAAATCAGCTCGATTGGATCACTGAAAAAGGGTTAAAAATCGGTCCAAAGGAATATGTAACTCACATATTAATAGAACAATGGTTTCAGGCTAAAAGCCACATAGTCGATATGAATATCCGGCAAGATACACATGTTCAATGAATCCCCCGAATGTGCATTACACCTTGGAGCCGCCAATGCTCTGTAGGCCCCGATCAGCTCACCCATTCAGAAAGCTGTCTAATTTCCAAACATGGAAAGAAATTTCTCAATTCGTACACGCTGAAAAATAAGTCTTTTTTTTATTAAAGTCTTTATTTAGGAAATTTGTTAAAATTACCATTTTGTTTCAGCGTGTAGGATTTACAATGAAACTTAGGCGTTCATTCATGTTCTTCTTTGTATTTTTTACCAGACTAGTGTAGGGTATCAAATATGTTTTATTAAATTGCCTTCAATTTAATTGCAAAACATTTACGCAATTTCCCAAACTTTTTACCACGTACACATGGGCCAATTGCTGAATTTGTCACACGCTCTTGAATGTTTGTCCTCGACGCCTCCTCGGTGTTTACTAACACTGACCTTCAGCGTCATTTATTGTTTCACAGAAAATTCTAATCTTGTAACCATCGACCGCCGTCGACGCTGCCGCCGCCACAGATCTGTGGTGTGGAATGCTGGTGACGAAACCCACATCATATTGCCAAATATTGTGTTTGGCTCTGTATGAACTCATACTCAACACACAGCTAATTGCTCTGAGCTCTCAGCTCTCAGACAGAAAGCAACAACTATACACACATGCATGTGGTGTAAGGGAAAACAATAGAAGAAAACTAAAGTCAACCTCATCGCATACAAAGAAATCGCGGCAGAGGAAATATAATGCTCAAGTAGGAAGACGTCTGTGGTGGTGGTGGTGGTTGTGACGGACATTAGATAACAATAGTGATTGGGGAGCGGTGCGGCCGGCTGGTATTACTATTGTTTGACTCTAAATGAAATTCAAATCAATGATAAACCTCGGCCTTGTCTTACAGTGCTGCTGCTGCTCTTGTTGTTGTTATTATTTCGGCGGCTGATAACAAATGTGATATGAGAGAAGAACGGACGCCAGAGATTAGCTGTATTTGGTGATGCTCGGTATGTCATTGTTTTCGAGGATCAAACACCCTCAGCTTTGGCTTGAGAGAAATATGAATCCCCATAAATTGTTATCTCTGGCATTAATATTAATTTAGTTTTCATAGTACAGCTGCTGCTGTGATAGTTTGTCATACAATCATCACTCCACTCCGCCAGGGCCGGAACAATTGCATATTAGTCACTCCCCCACCCATTGACGCACATACGCACTGCTCAGACTTACTCATGTTTGCAGTGGCTTGGACTGTAGATAATTACATACATACATACGTATGTAGATGTGCCCACAGAAGTATATGAATTTGTAATATTTGTTTATATTACAAAGCACAAGATTTATAAATAAACCATAAGGAAACAACAAAGCCGAGTTTGTGATAAAGAGCTTGGCCGATATTCGAATGGCTTGGTTACCTTCACTGTGCAGTGTGCCCTCGCAATCGTTGCTGCTGCAACCAAAAATCTTTCAAGTCCTTATCTTCAATTTCCGATCACAAAAACTGGTTTATCAGGGCTATCTTTCGAATTTAAAAGAAAAATGGGCCAATGATGCCAACGCACAGTGAGAATGCATTGGCTTCTCGGCGCGGGTTATTCGATCTCCGGGTTTGCAGTAAAACTGTGTTTTCGTGAAAAATCATTGTGTAATGACCAAACTGATGGGACTTTGTGTGAGTCAAATGAAGTCAAATTCCTTGGAACGAGATTAGTGACTTAAATCATATACCCTCTCATCGTGCTCTTGGCTAAATTTTTTAGCACGATCTGTCGCTCTTAGTTATTTACAATTAGTGTGCAATTCGAACTAGTATTTGTGCTAAGCGCCCCGGCAGGCGAGTTGGTAGCGTGCTTGCCTATCAGCGATTTTCTCACCAGAGGTTTTGGTCTGTCGCTGCAAACAAAACAAATCTAGCCATATGCTCTGTGTCACCCGGTTTACCCTTGGACCCAAAATTAGAGTATAAATTTAGCTGGTATTGTAATTAAATGAAAATAAATTACACCGTGTTACAAAAAATAGATTATTTTCTGTCCTCTGAACCAAATGCACATATTCGGCAAGAGGGGAAAAAATAAAAATACACGTGTATCGGCGATTTTCATGTACACGTCAGAATTTTTTTTTTTTTTTTTCAATTTTGAAGTATAAAGCTGGCCTGTGTGAAAGCCTTTCGACCGATTTTTAACCCTTTTTCAGTGATCCAATCGATGATTTTTGGCAGGCAGACTCGTGGAAATGTCTGTATCACGTCAAATTTTTTAAAAAATAGATTTTTATCAATTCTCAGATTTTCCTAAATATGTTTACCTACCACTCAGCTCCTGCCGGTACCCTCAATGGCGACGATAGCAACATTTGCGAAAAGTATTTTACATGTTGCCATCATTTTAATGTGCAGTAAATGCGTGTGTGTTAGCTGGGCCTATACACATTATTGGATATCAATATATTGACCTTGTTTTTCTTCTGCCAACCATTGCCATCCATTGAACCTCAAATACCTCTGCTTATCCGTTTGTCCCACACGTCAGCCTAAAAGTATATTTAAATTCTCCACCGTCATCTGTTAGTGCGTCTGTGTGTGTGTGTGTGTGTGTATAGAAATTGATGAATTAACATTTAACAGCTTCTTGTTCTCTGCTAAATATCTTAACAAATACATACACAAAAATCCCGTTTTTAGATTCCGAACAGTGGGCTCTGAACACACACACTCTACTCGACAAGAACATGCGTAGAACGCACCCAAGTTTGCCAACTTCTTTCAGGGGGAGGGAGTTTTTTTTTTTTGTTATTTCAATTGTTCCTGCAACATTTCGGGTGATGGTTTTTTTTGTATTATTTTTTTGTTCCAAGAAACGTATACGTACAGAAGTAGACAGCAAATGTAAATGTTGTAAACGGGGAGCATGTATGCGAAAAGGTCAAAATGTTTAGAGGAAATGGCAAGAAGAACGAAAAAAAAAATAACAAATACAGAAATTTAGCAAAGAGCCATGAATTAGCAGACATACACACACACACAGATAGGGAGAGAGAACATAACTTGTAAGAATAACAGAAAACTTCGACAGCCGCTCCAACGAGCTCTGAAGATAAGGCACCTCTGAAGATGTTGTCATCAACAATGTTTACTTTCCAATTCAGTTGAACTGAAAGGAACACGAACATGGGAGCAAAGGAAAACGATAACTGAACAAGATTTTCCACAAAATAAATGCTGGTATACACCAGGATTTGTGTATGCCTCTGTGTGGAGAAACCACCACCACCCTCACGCTCACCCTCGCCCTCTTATGGCAAATCCTTCGTCAGAAATTACCCAAATAATGTTTTCTTTGCGTCCTTATGCTTCTGTCAAAAACACCTCCCCACTGCCATTTGGTTAAGATGCCGTGTGGCTGATGTGACGAAGGGAGCAAAGATCTCCTGGAACGTTTAGATGTTTCAAAACACTTGTTAAAGCGGAATAAAATTTATTTCCATTCGTTTCGGGGGGGTGGGAGGGTGCTTTTTACCGATACGACACGATACAGACAAGAGCAAAGGACATCCAAACTCGTGGGCACATACTCATCGCATACACATACCAATGTACGCACTTACACCGACACTAAGCCGAACAAAAACAACAACAACAACACCAGCGTACATAAAATCAGCATCAGTTGCTATTTGGTAACAATTCAATTATTTTTGATTGCTTTTCATGTATCAATGTGAAAGTGCCATAGTGTCAGTGTATGGGTATGTGGCGGTGTAAGTGTTATGAATACATACTGTGGGTGTGCTATATCTCACACAGTGGTTTCAAACGTTTCAAACGCGAACCCATCCGCGGCAGTCACACATTTAAAGTTGTGTTCTATAAATAACTAGTAAGTTGTAATGCGCCTATGGCGCCCGTTGAAATACGGAAAAACAATTTTGTTGAAAAAAAAAAAATTCTGTGGAAAAAAAAAATTTTCGTTGAAAAAAAAAAATTTTGTTGAAAAAAAAAATTTTTTCTTGAAAAACAAAATTTTTGTTCAAAAAAAAATATTTGTTGGAAAAAAAAATTTTGTTGAAAAAAATTTTTTTTTAAAAAAAAAAATTTTGTTAAAAAAAAAAATTTTGTAAAAAAAAAATTTTGTAAAAAAAAAATTTAAAAAAAAAATGTGTTGCTTTCCTTGAAAAGGCTATAGCTGCCATCTGTTGGAAAGACCCGCATGAAATTCAGTTCGTCGATCCTCTTGGTTGTTTTTGGTCCAAGCAATAGAGTAAGAGTTGCCAACTATTTTTCAGATTTGTATGAGGAAGCGAACTGTAAAACTGCAAGTATTTGTCTATAAATATTTCAATAAGAATATTTACACAGGCATTAATATGTTGGCCAACTCCAGATGTCTCTCTAAGTCTATAATGTAAAATGGCAGCCTTATTCAATTGAGAGTCTGCTTGCAGAAATGTTAGCACCGCGTGTAACAGAGTAATCGCTAAACGTCACTGGAAAAAACATACGATTTTCAAAGTCGTCTTTAACATAGAAGGCCCAGAGGGCAGACATCCCAAGTCGTTGGCTGAACATTTCCAAAAGGGTATTTAAAAAGTATTTGTAGGTATTTGTTTTAAAAAAACATTATTTGGAAACCTTTCAAATATTGCCCTGCCAATTACTGACATCTAGAATGCGTAGCCGAACTAAGGCATCAAAAAAAGTCTTGTGACGTCTGCCCTCTGGTAGGTCCCGATCAGTGGTCATACATATTAGTGCTTAGATCCCCGTTTGATCCTTCGCTGATGTAGAAAATTAAAGCAACTGTGAAATAAATCGTATATTCCAAGACCAACAAATGGAATTTGCGAGAAAATGTATATATGTCTATGAAATCCTTTAAAATAATTTATTTTAATCACAATTTTATGTTTTTTTTGTTTTTTTTTTGTAAATACGTTTGCAATCACTGTACGCTTGATTTCCCCTTTGGATTTCCCCCTTATCTTTAGGTATGCGTGGGTTGAGCTTAAGGTACTCATCCATTCCTTTAAACTCCACCAACACCTTGCCCTGCTGCATGTCTGCTCGCTTCAATGTGCTTACAGATATTTCACACTTTGCTTGGCTGTTGTTGTTGTTATTGTTGTAACAAATACTATATCAGTTTGTTTGTATCTTGAACTTGTATTTATCGTTTGTTGATGGTAGCAGAACGAAATATGGTTACAACTACCAAATAAAATGAAAAACCAGAAACAGAAACAGAAGAGTGAGCACCGACTGCCTCAGCAGCAAAGAGGTGGAGCAGCAGACGGACTAGAGTGAAAGGTGGGGTTGATAAACGACAACGTTGTTGCTAGTGTTACACTACTAATGTTAAGGGTTATACTACGTTCATGGTATGGCGCATAATGTTACTTTTCGTTTTTTTTTTGTGTGTTTTTTTTTTATTATAAACATTACCCTTGTAGATTTTGTTTTTGTGTATCACATCGATTTATACAAAATAAAAATTCGTTGTTGTTGTTCTTCTGGGTGTTATGAATTGTTCAATGAACCATTAAAACATAAATATGTGCTCCAACACGTAAACATTCACATGTTGTTTTCGTGGGGGTGCCCACACCTAACAAGGTTTACTTTAAACTTGAAAAATATTGAACTCCCCCTCGCCCCACCTCTGGAGCAACACAACATCACCATTAGCATCAACCACAACACAGTGAGTGAAAATTTATGGATTTTTAAATAGTTGCTGGTTTTCTCCCTATCCCTCTCTCTCTCTCTCGAGATTTTGGCAACAGCCAATTGACAGTTTGAAATATGTCATTTAAGAAATGTTTGACTTGGTGTTTGGTTATTGTTTTTTTTTGTTTTCATGTTTTTCTTCTTCTTAGGAATCGATTAAAATTCAACCATTTCTTTTTTTATTGAGAATTTGCATATTTTTATTTTCTTGGAAGGCCAAGACAGCAAAAAAAATATTTAATTTAAAAATCACTCTTCAGTGATTCACACACATGGAAATTGGTTTTCCAAATGTCTTTAAGGACAATCCAGAAATAAAGAAGTCAAAGTGCCCTGGTAGGCGAGTTGATAGCGTGCTTGCCTATAAGCGTGGCAGTTGTGGGTTCGATTCCCACCAGAGGCTGCAAAAATCGTGACATATGGTCTATAACTTGGACCCAAAAATAAGAATATAAATTTACTTTGTGTTGTAATTAAATAAAAATTAATAACACCGTGTTACACACATTCTGTCCTATGAACCAAATTTACTTTTTCGGAAAGGGGATACAAAATAAAAATACACGTGTATCGGCGATTTTCATGTACACGTCAGATTTTTTTTTTTTTTAAGTTTGAAGTATGAAGCTCGTAGTGGCCTGTGTGAAAGCCTTTGGACCGATTTTTAAGCCTTTTTTTAATGATCCAATTTTGCAGGCAGACTCGTGGAAATGTCTGTATCACGTCAAATTTTTTAAAAAATAGATTTTTATCAATTCTCAGATTGAAAATCTCATGAAAATCGCCGATACACGTGTATTTTTATTTTTCCCCCTCTTTCCGAATATGTGCATTTGGTTCATAGGACAGAAAAAAAAATATTTTTTGTAACACGGTGTAATAAAGAAGGAATTTTCTGATTTGTAACCAACTCCAAAAGTAAATTTTGCAAATTTGAAAAAGAATTTGTTGAGTATATTTTTGTGGGTGTCCGCGAAAAAGACGTAAGCGGAGGGGTTTTTTTTTGGTGGTCAACCCAAAAGGTCTAGGATTCAATTGAATTTGCTATAACTTTGTAAATATAAATTTATGATTTTTAATATTTTGGTATTACCAGAGTTGGACAATTTTCTATGGAATTTCATTATAAAGCGAGTTTCGAAAAAAATGGGGGTAAGGGCTCAATGGGTTTGGCTCAACGTGGCAGTTTCTCACGAAGATCTGTAGCTCACCTGTCAACTAACTAAAAACGCCCTTTCGGAGACTTTTGCTTACATCACAGGAAGATCTAGGCTCGGCCTGGAGTAAAGACCCCAATATCGGGTACTAGATATTCTCCACTTGATAATCGGTTTACTTGGTGTGTTTATTTGATCCGCGCTTTAGGTGATGGTCATTAGAAAGTCTCTCTGTTGTTTGGTGTTATTGCACAATTTCAAAACTCACATATCAGTCTTTTCATGAACTTCACAGTTTAAGTGTTTGTTTTATTTGGCATACTCATAAACTCAAGTACATGTTAGTATGCCCGATGTGGTCCCCGGGAGCAAGGGCGATCTTTAGTGTTAATCTGACATTGTCAACGATAAAGCATGAAGTGGTTTTCTATAGCCAGTCTCATGTTTCCCTTTGTTAATTATCCCTGAGCCTTTGTAGATGTTTGATAAAAAAAAAATAAATGAGGCTCAATAAATAAACTTAAACTTAAAACTTAGTAAGCTTTAAGCACACACCCCCCCGATGCATATTTTCAGCCGGCTGCAAACTATTTTAGTTATTCTTTTTTAAACTAGTAAATCTTTCATAGTTCTTTCGGTTTCTTTTCGCTGTGTGTGTGTGTGTGTGTTTTGCCTCCAGTAAATCACGACACACACTTACGCACACATAGCCGTGCCGTATAAGTAATTGTATGTTTTTAACACCATCATAACCACCGACACAAAAGAAGAAAAGTGAAAAGTTTACCAGAGCCACAGTGTTTTCGTTTTGCTTGCTTTGTATGTACACTCACACTCACACACCGACATATATACATCTGAGAAGTTATGAAAGAAAGAAAAAAAAAAGCATATATACACAGCAAGAGATGTGTGGAGTAAAGTGATGGCAACGGGAGAGAGAGAGAGGAAGATATACATATAAACTTAAAACATCCATGTCCTTGGGCAACTTCCCACGCAAAAATATGTTGTTTTTGCTTTTTCATCTTCTTCTTTTGCTGGTGGGAAAACGAATGAATGGATGCCATATATATATATATATATGTATGTATGTGTGTGTGTGTTTGACTACATATGTGAGTGTTTTACAATAACAGCGACAGCAGCAACAGCACTGACACTGTTCGCATTACAACAACCACAGCAGTTATAATAAATACCATTTAAACGCTTACAAACACACATACACATCTGATCGCAATGACACACACACACACACACACTCACACACATATACAGTCAACACTAACATTTTCTTTTCCACCAAGTCAACTCGTTTGTGTAGACTCTGATGAAACTTTACACACGCTGGCTGTCTGTCTGTCTGCCTGCCTGCCCGTCTTTCTATCTTTCTTTACCATACGTTACTTTTGTTAAACTTGTAGCAGATATTCACGCACAGACACACACTCATATTGACTGTTTTGCCCAGTTTTCCTTTTGCTGTGTGTGTTTTGTTCCTTGTCCTAGTCTTTGTCAGTGTGTGTGTGTGTGTGTGTTGGCTTTAACCACAAAACATACATACACACTCATATATTTAGCTTCACGCAAAATTCTGCGAATGGAAAATATATTAAAAAAAAATATATGAATGTTGTCTAGTATTGTGCACAGTGGTTTAAAAATGACAAACTGGGTGAAAACCGTTGGATGTCTTGGGGAGTTTTATTCGTCAGGACACCATGAAGTTTTCTCCGTGATCTCCTCCTGTTAGGAATGCAAACTGAATGTAATCTGTGAGTACGAGGTCAGTCCGGAGACTTGATTCTGGTACCATGGGTAGTCAAGAGCTCCCGAAACCAGTTCGAGCTTGACTAGCTGATGACGAAGTTCGGGTAGTGGTTTATCCACAAATCGCAAAGAGCTCTGGCTCATTTTTGAGTATGAATTTCATAACAATTCAGACAATCCTTCTGTGTCTGTGGAATCGATATTAAAGATAACGAAAAGTATGGGATTGTGTTAAAACTGAGTTTCACCTAAAAATCACAGTTATCTAAGGAAAATCTGATGCCTTTTCGTTCATCAAGCTGTTAAAAACATTACGGCTTCAAGGGGAATCAAGAATAACTGATTAAAATTGGCACTATGTTCGTTTTAAAGAATTTGACGAACCTTTCCACTCCCAAAATTAGGCAATGCAAAATTGAACGAAGAGTTAGACTAACACAGTACAACATTTTTCAGTTCGTTGATTGCCAACTCAATTCTGAGAACTGTATGTGAAATTATACCCAAAAAGAATAATTTCTGCATCATTCGTTTTGTCTTCTTACCTGCCGAAATATTTTTAATATCGAGTTGAAGTTATTACTATCGTTTAGGGGAATTTATCACGTTTTAGGCCCTGTTGTTTGACATAGCTCGACAGCCACTAGCCCGATTTAGTTGAAATAAATTTTAAAAAATTTAGAATTACAATTCCCTTGTTTATATATTGTTTTCCTATACAAGCAACAGTTTGCAAGTTAAAAATAAGTTTCCAATAAATTTTTTAAATTCATAAAAAATACAAAACGGAAATAAGTTTCAAGTGTAGTTACTTTTTCGCAAAGTCACATAACCTATGAGCAAAATGAGACAAAGATCATGAAAATCGATGCACGCGTTTCGCTTTTATTCGCAATTGAGTAAAGGTATGAATTTCAAAAAATAAAATAAAAATAAAAATTAAAAAATTATCATGCAAAAAAAAAATTAATTTATAAAAACTTTATGAAAATAAAATAATATGCAATTAATACGCAATTATAATATGCATAAAAACAAAATTCAGAACATTTTTTCAATTATTGGCAATATCCATGCTTGCAGAAGTTGACGCTTGTGGTTCTGATGATCTTGTTTTCTTCGTAGGTTGTTCATGAAAGAATCACTTTTGATCAATTTCCGAATATCAGGTCCGTTCAGAATACCTGTTTTAAATACATTTCCGAATAATGACGACCCCTAAATGTGCGTTGAATTTCTGTAAAAAACAGGTAGCCAACTGAAAAACCCATAGTAAGCAAAGTAATTTTTAATTATTTGGGGTTTTCACATTTAGTTGGTTCTTCTGGAACCATTTTTCATTTTTAAAATTCACAGATCCACATTGTGAAGAATGGAGTGAAGTCAATGTCAGTGTAAGGCGGTGTCACCTTCAAAAATCCACCTTTCAATGCTCAATAAAGAATTTCCCAAAAACCAATTTCTATGTTGGCTGCCCATGTACCCGTCCGTAATGCTTGCAGTGTTCTCCATTATTCTAATAATTTTCTTCTTTTTAGTTGTTCCACTGTACGCCTCTCACTGTGCGCGTAAGTAGGTGTGAATGTTATTACTGTGAGTGTATGCGAACGTTGCTGTATAACAAACACAAATGTATTGTGGTTGTTGTACTTTTGGCAGCTCCAGCAAATGACTGTTATGTTTTTTTTTTTTTTTACCATTTCACCTCCTTCCCGTTGGAACATCCTTCGTTTTCGCATTGTTTTGTCCTGTGCGCTTCTTTTCCCTGTGACTCGGATAAAGAGTCACACAACGTGTGAATTGTATGTGAGCTTTAATGAATATGACATCGTTTGGCTGTGTTGCTCTGCTGGGTTTTTTGTTCACTTCTCTTCTCGTATGCACGAATTAGCCAAAAAGGCACTCACACACACACACACACTGCAAGAGTACAACATTAATTTTTAAAAGATTTTCGTTTATGATCTATTATGAAAAGATTTTGTGACATGTCTTGTTGTTAAACAAAAATCTGTCGATTTGCGTGTGTGTGACGAAGAAAAAAAAGGGAAGAAAACTTTACCAAAATTTCACACACTCCCAGAGAGAGAGAGAGAGAGATAACAAACAAGTGAATTTGAGAAATGACAAAGAATTCATGTTATGTGCGAGACAAGCAACGAAGAATGTTAATAGAATACGTGAAACAGCTGCTCATTCTATTTAATTTTCTAAATATCAATCAAAAATGTTTTGCATACTTTAAGGGGCAGTGGAGTAGCCACAGTGGGATGCAAGGTCAAATGCTGTTAAAATCCTTTGAGCAACAATATCTTAATATATATTTACCCTCGACACTGATTCACTGATACACTGATTCACTGATTCACTGACTCTGTCACGCAGTACGTAGGAATTTAAATAGGCATTCTATAATAATTCTATAAATAATAATAATAAAAAAATAATATTTTTTTTGTACAGAAATTGTGTTTTCCCAATTTTTTTTTTCAACAAAATTTTTTTTTCCACAAAATTTTTTTTTCGACAAAATTTTTTTTTTCCACAAAATTTTTTTTTTCAACAAAATTTTTTTTTTTAACAAAATTTTTTTTTTCAACAAAAATTTTTTTTTTCCACAAAAATTGTTTTTTTCAACAAAATTTTTTTTTTCAACATAATTTTTTTTTCCACAATTATTTTTTTTTCAACAAAAATTGTTTTTCCACAAATATTTTTTTTCCAATTTTATTTTTTTTCAAAATTTTTTTTTACAAAATAGTTTTCTCAAAATATTTTTTACAAATTTTTTAAAATTAAGTAACAAATACTTTCTCAAGCAAATTAACGGGCGCCATAGGCGCATTACAACTTACTAGTTGTTAATATTTAATAAATAAGAAATACAAAATTTCTTTTCGTTCTTAAGCTTTGAAAGAATTAGAAGTGTTCATAAAAATTTAAAACAGTTTTACAAATCGTTGCTAAGAGAAATGTGTGAAAATTGTTTCTACATTTAAAACAGTGTTTCTTAACAATGCTTTATAAAGGCGCTTTAAATATTTATGAGTACGGGTAAGCAATTCAATTCAGCCAGAAATTATTCGTTGTAATTGGTGGTCTTTTTAAAGCACACTTTTCACGAATTTAAATAATTCAAATTAATGGCATACTTTTAGGAAACCATACCCTTAAGAGTGAATACAAAACAACTTACAATTTTCCTGAATCAACAAAAATAACGATCCGCCATCAAATATTCTTCAAGTCCTTCAACTTTAAGGAAAAATTCAATTTGCTCGGTATAGTTGAAATTCATTCAATATTAATCTTAAAACCATTTACATTTAAGGTTGCTTTCAACCACTTTCTGAGTTGATGTTAAGGTGTATGTCTTGATAAGTGTGTGTGGGTTGCTGTATGTGTGTGAACCCCGGTCCTCATCATCAGTAATTGACCAAGATTTTTCCTCAATGAATTTGTGCTCCAATAAATACAATTTTACAAATTACACTCACTATGTGTATGTGTGTGTGTGTTTTTTTTTTTTTATTATAGTTTAAGTGGTGTTTATATTTACCAACACAAGCTCAACTACCAGGTCGCATACATACACAACATGAATACAAAACCCACACAAACTGAAACAGGGACCAGCGAGCTAGAGAGAGAGAGAAAGTGAGAGAAACCGAGAGCGAAAACAAACAATTTAACTCAAGTACGTGTTTTTTTTCTTCTTCTTCACTGAAAGATGAGAAAAAATAACATAGATTTAGCAGCGTATAATATGAGAAGCAGCAAAGGGGGGGGGAAAGCACGAGCAGAATTTAAGGAGATATTTTATGTGCAGGAAGGGAGAGCGACTCCACGTACTAAGGCAGTGATGAATACTTGACATACAAAAATGGAAATTGTAAAATGATTTAAATGTTCCCAGCAGTTCAAGTGTTTTGTTGGGGGGAAAAAAATCCGCAGAGTTTTTACTTTGAAGGACGGTTTACGTTAAACATAAAAATCTATACTTGCTTAGTGTTAGTGCGGTTGATCGTAGAGCGGTCTGAAATTTGTATTGTTTGATTATCAAAGCCTATTTTGAGGAGGTTGGCTTTAAGTTTTCCAAAGCATAAACTTTACTACGTAGATTTACCCACGAAAACAATGTGTTTACTTCTAGAGTTTTAAAGGAATTTCCTCCAAAAAGCGGAAAAGGAAACAAGAAACTGAAAATGTAAATCAAGTGAACTGGGCATATTTGGAAAAGGTCAGGTCCTGGTAAAGTTGTTTTTAAATGAAAGGAATTATGAGAGAAATTTTCAATTAATCGGAATCTGATTTCGGAACGGAACATTTATATTATTAGTTTTTTTTGTAAGGGGAAAAACGAGTTTGGTTGTAAAAAAAAAAAGTAATTTGTTATGAATAGTGATCTTAAATGGCAAACATTTCAAATCTCCAAATCAGTTTATTTTTCGCTTTCATTTGGAGTCTAAAAGAAATAACACCAACGACTTTTCTACACAAACAGAGACACACCTTGCTTGAGCCAAACACAAAATATCGTGTCAGAAATTCACGCATCACGCATTGAACTTGGTGCCGTCATAAGAAACACACATGCCGGTGTATGAGAAAATGCAAAAACAAATACCTACAATTTCAAATAAATGCAAAATTACTTTTGAATTCTTACAGTTTGCTACGTCCTGGCCTTAAGCTGTGTAGAAATTTTGTTGAGTGGGCCTTTTTCAAATGTTTGCTGGGTATTTACGAATAACAAGATTTTTACAAAAAAAAAAAAAAAAAAAAAAACCTTTGGCTTATTATGTCATTAATCCGCTGGCTACCGTTTATAGTGTTTTTTTTTCTCACAGTCTACTTTTGGGGTCAAGCAAATAAGGTGAACTTATTGCATATTTTTTTGGGTCACTTGTGAATGGAGGAGAATGGAAATGACTTTGAAAACTTTGCTAAATCAGTTTTTACACAAAGAAACTTTCCAAGCATTTGTATGACATAACAATTCGACATTAACAATTCTTTTGTCGCACTCTTTTCTATGGACTTGGGCAAAATAATGACAGGCGACCGACGTCTTCTGTTTAGTTTGTGTGAGTATGAATGACCATTTGAAAGCAATGACCTTTCAATGTCCACTCTGTCATTATTAAATCTCTTTCTATGACCACAGTTTTAATGTGAAATTTTAGATGTTGCCTTAATGCAACCTGACGATGACGATGACGTGAAATGAAAAGTTTAAGGTCCTTCAAAGGACCCCCACAGAGGAGGGGGCTGGGGCGCAACAGCAGCAACGAAATGCTAACTAAGCGGTCATGTGCAACAACTGGCAACTGGTGGGGCGAAAAAGATGCCACAGCAGCAAATAAAGACTTAAGCCCTGCACATATGCAAAAGAGCAGAAACAAATTTGAATATCTACTAAGAAAGACCAAAAAAAAAAAACGGCTTTTCACACAACTCGACATGCCATGAATGGGTCTACTGTTTGGTGCTACAGCCAGTGAAAGTGCTTTTTTATGAAAGGACTTTTTGTGTGTGTGTGTGTATTTGTTTGTTGTCGTTGCTACAGAGACGACACAATATCAACAACAAAACACCAGCACCAGCATAACAATTGCTATGTGCAACAGTGTGCCAAAAACAACAACAAAAATGAAAAAAAAAATGTCTGCTGTGCTGCCTCCACCCGCCAAATACACAAAAGATTGGGCTGCAAGTCTTAACTACAGCAAAACAATTGCATTTTGTTTGCGCTTTTGTTGTTGACCATAAAGAGGCATGAAATACATTTAGTCTGTTGGCTGCAACATTCATACTGGCGGCCTACCCCACACCCTCGTACGATGATGCAAACTGAATGGCACATATAGAAGTAAACTATATTAAAATTCGAATATGAATGGCAATATTTTTTAGGTTAAGTTATAAAGTCTATTTCAAGAAATATGTTTTTTTTTTTAGTTTTTCTTTTCTTTCCAGCAAGAAGACAAAAAGCTAGACGGGTGTTTGATTCACGTGTCATTCACATGTGCGGAGTGAATGGCACAAGAATGCAATAAATTCGCGAAATTAGTGAAGCAGGGAAGCACATCTTTTACAGATGCGTTGAAGTATTTGATATTCAAGTTAGCCGGTTCTCTGGGCTTTTAATGAATTAACAGACGGGGAACTGCTGTTAGATCAGTGAACTCTCAATTACATGTGGCTGGCAAGTAAGGTTTAAAGCCGGCTCCGAACTGCAAATTCCATCTATTCAAGAAAACTGTTACTTTCTTTTGTACACTACCATAGCGTGCTCGCAATTTTTGTTCTGTCCCCTTGAAGTATGCAACAAAAAACGTGATATTTTCCACAACCTTTAACGTTGGAATTTTTCGATGTATGACGAAAAATTTGGGTACACATATTTACAGTGTTCGAATTAATACAACGATTTTTGAAAATCTTCACAATTAAAAATTGAGTTTTTTTTTCCTTTATTTTAAAAGCTACTTTAAAATTCTAAAAGAGGAGTTTGTTGGATTAATTGAGTATAGTACAGTACAGTTTTCACTTTTTAAAATTTTGAGTTTTCGATTTTTTACTTGAAAAAAAGTGTCAAATTGAAATTGGCAGAAATAATTTTTTTTAGATTTTTTCGTTAACGGCACTTCGAGTTTCAGTTTTGGATGAAATAGTGGCGGTAAAAAAAATGGAGCTTTTATTTTCCAATAAAAAAAATTGAAGTTTTTTATTTTTTCAAAAAAAAAAAAGATTAAGCTTTTGTTTTTTCAAAAAAAGATTAAGCTTTTGTTTTTTCAAAAAAAGATAAAGCTTTTGTTTTTCAAAAAAATTAAGCCTTTGTTTTTCAAAAAAAAAAGATTAAGCTTTTGTGTTTTTAAAAAAAAACATGAAGTTTTTTTTTTCAAAAAATATGAAGTTTTTTTTTTTCAAAAAATATGAAGTTTTTGTTTTTTTACAGCACAGTATTCACTTTTTAAAATTTTGTGTTTTCGATTTTTTATACCAAAAAATTGTCAAATTGAAATTGGCGGAAATATTTTTTTTTAGATTTTTTTCGTTAACGGCACAACTATCTACATCAAATTCCCTTTTAAACAAAAATTTCAGTTTAAAAAAAATGGCGGTGCTGGCAATTTTTTGAAATTTTTCAACAATGAAGTTTTTATTAATAAAAAAAAGTGGAAGCTTTTATTTTTTCAATAAAAAAAAGATGAAGTTTTCAAAAAAAAAAGATTAAGCTTTTGTTTTAAAAAAAAAACATGAAGGTTTTGTTTTTTCAAAAATTACGAAGCTTTTTTTTCAAAAAGAATTAAGCTGTTGTTTTTTTAAAAAAAGATTAAACTTTTGTTTTCTAAAAAAAAACATGAAGCTTTTGTTTTTTCAAAAATTACGAAGTTTTTTTTTTAAAGATGAAGCTTTTGTTTCTCAAGAAAAGATTAAGCTTTTGTTTTTTTTCAAACAAAAAAAACCATGAAGCTTTTGTTTTTTCAACAAAAAAAAGTGTTTAAGAAATAAAGTGGCGATGTATTGTCGAAAAATATCGGTCAATATTTGAAATTTCAAAAAACGGTTTCTGCACAAACCTAGCACAGTTCGGCACAAATTTCTTAATTTCAAAAGTGGCGATGCCATCATCGTCCTCATGTATATCCAGGTTGTTTGTTTTCAATTAAAACAGCTTCATTGGTTAAGGCAAAAGTTGACTATATAAAATTGTACTCCTTAAAGTATGCAATACTATGGTGGGTTCCTAACTAAGTGGGTTCCTAACTAAGTTTTTTTTTACTACAGATATAAGAAATGGTATCGGTGTTTCTAGGTTCATTGTTGTCAATTAAAAATGTTCTTAATTGTTTCACACACAAGTTGATTCTTATTTCCCTCAAAGTATGCAATACTAATTTGAACTAAAGTATGCAAAAATGATAGGCTAATTTTGACTAATTTTTTTCTGGACTACGTTTTTTCTCAACTAAATGCCTATCAGATAAGGCTACCATATATATGAGTCGGCCAATACCGAGATCAGTCGGTGTTGATCCACGTCTGTTACACAGTGAGCCTTCGGACTCATTGCATAACTTTCCACACATTCAAGGAAATTTTATAATTTACTCCTTGAAATATGCAATACTAAATGGAACGACAACTAACAGTAATTGTGGGAGTTGATTATTTTGTATACTTGTAAACTCAATTAGTTACGAGTCATCGAAGGCTGGAAATAAAATAAAATAAATATTCATTTGTTCATTTCTGTCAAAGACCTCATGTAGGGGTGAATGGTGTGCCTATTTTATTGAGGATCTAGTGTCATGTAGAGTCATTGTACAAAGGTCTGCAAGTACCCACACCTTTCACTTTCTTCTGTTTAAGCTCGTTGGATTCATTTAATTCCAGCAAATCTTTAAGAATAATAAAAAAAAGAACTGCGAAAGTAGACTATAACCTCATTTTCGCACAAATAAGCAAAATTCCATAACAATTTCTTAAGAAAATTATTCACCGTCGGTGCTGTTGTCTCTTCACATCCTGTCATGTTAACTAAACCATGTTTAGAATATCTCCTGTCAAGCGCAAAGACAACAACGAGCGAAAAGTCAACCACAACAAGCCAACAACTGATGTCGGAAAACATACCATTCTGCTTAACCCCTCGCCTGCTAACTTTTCTTTTTCTTGGAGACACGACGGACATGCAGAGAACATACCGGCCAAAGAATGCTTGGTTGGATGTTACAAAAACAAACCGCCTGCTCCCCAAAGAAATCTCAAGAATGTCTCAGGGTTTTGTCGAGCGAGAAAATCGCATGGGAAACGAAAAGACGCTGGCTGCCATTAGTTTTGTTTTGTATTTTTTTTTTCCTATCAACGTTTTTAGCTTATTAGCATACTTGTGAAGTATTTCGGTCGCGCGGTATTAATGCAAGTGCATACAAACACTTGCCTGCCACAGCCATCACCATCAGAAGCAAAGAGGCGAACATATCCCCCAGTTGCAACATAGTTTTTCCATTCACTGCCAGCTCCCCCAGCGTTGCTCAACGTATTGCAAAAGTAAAAAAAAAAAAATGTGTGTGCACGTAATTACAAAATGTTGTGCCACTGCAACACACAGCAGCTGTTGCAGCGGCAGCGTTAACATTCAATGCAGAGGATAAACGCAACAGGATAAAATTGCCAACACATCCCTCGCCCGTTCCTTCAAATGGAAAAAATGAAAGAAACTCACACACACACACAGAAGAGAAGAACAACAGAAAGAGAAGAAAAAAGAACATGCTAAGGAAACAGAAACGGGTGTGTCCTTGTCTTATGGCTGTCGGAGCACACTGGTGCAACATTGTTGGCAACGGTGCCAAAACTATCAAAAACAAACGGACCAATTCAAAAGTTCAAATGCAGATGAAAACTCCGAACAGACATCAAAGCACCAGACAAATGGTCACAATAGCACAAGTGGCAACAGATGGCAAGACGAATGGTCGGCTGAATGGACAGGAAGCTCCGTTAGGGCAGGAGGGCGGGTTGGCAAAGAATGATCGATGGACGAAACGACAATATAAACCGGAAGACAGTCTATGACAAATAGTAGCCCAGAAATTGAGCTATTGGCCCGAGATGGCCATAAATTAGAAGCAACGGATTATACATATATGTGCCAGGAGGACAAGAAGGAAAGCAGGACAAAAAAAAAACAAAGCAGGAAAACAATCAAATGGCAGGCGGAAATTGGCGCCATTAGGCAACGAATGGAAGTCAGTGTAAACGGTCGATTATGTTGCCCAGAAAATTAATGAAATACTTCAACAAATCCATCCAACAATCAGGGGCCAATGAATTTAAACGTTGTATAAGTTGGAAAACATTTATGTATTCAATGTAAGAATATGGTGAAGCTTATGAACGACGGCAAAATACTTCCTTAACCCTGTTTTTTTTTACACTTAAATACTGAAACTCGTACAAAATTTAAATTTTTAAAATAATTGTTTTATTAAAGAAAAAGTCTTATCTTATTGTGAACAAGGAGTTGACACGAAAGTACGTGTTGATATTTGCAATCGATCGTAAAATATCGTGTAACAAAAATTCCAGTCGCCTCACAGGACGTAGTGTTCTAGGGTTAAAGGTCGGCTGAAAGGCTATAAGAATTTTGCTAATCATTTTGTGTTTATGTGACTTTCATTTTGACGATTTTTTCTGCAATAATTCACCCAAATGACAATTGACGATTTTGCATTTGGAATGGAGGATTTTTTTGGCTATCTCTGGATTTTTTTTGGCCGATTTGACCGATTAGATTAATTTATAAAAATTTTAATTTTGGAATTGTTTGATGACATTTTCAGGAACGTCTTATTTTATCTAAATAAAATTTTCTAATAAATTAAAAAATAATTATTTGGGCGGTTTAGTATTCTTGTTTGGACATTTGGCAACACACCAAATTTTTTATTATAAATATTATATGATTATTTGTAAAAAAGTCCTTTTTTGGAACTTTTTAAAATCCCGTTATGAAAGAAGGAGGCCTTGAATTTTTTTTAAAAAAATATTTTTTTATAAATTTTTTTCATTAAAAAAATATTTTTTTTATTCGTCTTTTTAACATCCCATTATGAAAGAACATTTTTTTAAAAAATATTTTTTTATACATTTTTTTTATTCGTAATTTTTACTTTTTTTAAAAAAATATTTTTTTATCAATTTTTTTTATTTGTCCATTTTTGGACACTTTTTAAAACCCCCGTCATGAAAGAAGAATGCCTTGAAAATTTGTAAAAAAAATAGTTTTTTATCAATTTTTTTCATTAAAAAAATATTTCTTTTATCGTCCCTTTTTAGACACTTTTTAACATCCCATTATGAAAGAAGGAGGCCTTGAACATCAATTTTTTTTATTCGTAATTTTTTTTTGACAATTTTAAAAAAAAATATTTTTTTATCAATTTCTTTTTTGTTATTCGTCCTTTTGTGGAAAATTTTTAAACCCTAGTTATGAAAGGAGGATGCCTTAAATTTTTTTTATCATTTTTTTTATTTTTCTATTTTTGGACACTTTTTTTAAAAAAAAAAAAATTTGTTCGTCCCTTTTTTGGAATAATGTTAAACCTCCTTTATGAAACATCCCATTATGAAAGAAGGAGGCCTTGAATTTTTTTTAAAAAAATATTTTTTTATAAATTTTTTTCATTAAAAAAATATTTTTTTTATTCGTCCCTTTTTGGACACTTTTTAACATCCCATTAGAAAGAAGGGGACTTGGGACATTTTTTTAAAAAATATTTTTTTTTATAAATGTTTTTTTATTCGTTATTTTTTTGAACAATTTTAAAACCCTTGCTATTTGAAAAAAATATTTTTTATACATTTTTTTTTATTTGTCCATTTTTGGACACCCCCGATATGAAAGAAGAAGGCCTTGAAAATTTTTAAAAAATGTTTTTTTTTATTTGTCTATTTTTGGACACATTTAAAAAACAAATTACAAAAATATTTTTTTATTCGTCCCTTATTGGACACTTTTTAACATCCAATTTTTTATCAATTTCTTTTTATTCGAATTTTTTGAAAACTTTTTAAAATCCTCGTTATTTTAAAAAAAATATTTTTTTTTATCAATTTTTTTTTATTTGTCCATTTTCGGACACTTTTTAAAACCCCCGTTACGAAAGAAGAAGGCCTTGAAAATTTTTAAAAAAAATATTATTTTATTCGTCCTTTTTTGGACATATTTAAAAAAAAAGTTAAAAAATATTTTTTTTATTCATCCCTTTTTGGACACTTTTTAACATTTTATTCTTTATTCGTTTATGAAAATAGTTGGACTATAATAAACACTAGTTAACAACATTTCTTTTCAATATACAAAAACATTTATCTATTTTTTTAAATGTACTCAAAGTCGAGAAATGATAAACGGAGCGCTCGAGTATCAACAGTGTCTCGAGCGACAGCTAACAAAGGACACGAGAGAGTCACGTAACTCCCGACCAACCGAACCATCTTCTAACTCAAAGAAAACTTAATATAAATCGATAAGACCTGAGTTGTGGCGTGCCCACGATTGGTTTTGTTCCTCCAACCACCACAATTTTTCTGCTGCGGATATTTGCGGTGCGGTGCGTGTTTCATTCCATCAAATAAGTGGCAGAGTAGCTAAACTCGGTTATATAAAAAAAAAAAACAGCAAACAAGTGAGCAAAATAACTGAAATATACACAGGATATGCAATATACAACGCTGCAACAACAGAAATTATAAGGGTGACAGTTTCGTTCCTCTTCTTGCCACCAAATGCATACATGGCACATGAAGAAGTAACTCCCCACCACCCCAGCGTGCAACAGAGCAGCAGTTAACATGCATACTCGCAAATTTCCCCCAAGTACAGTTTGGAAGAAACACCACACACATAATCCTGCATACGGGTACTTTTATTATAACTTTTTTTTCTCGTTTCTCGTTGTGGCTGTTGTTGCTTCTTTAGTTGAGAGCATATTTTCTCAAATAGAAAGCATGTGGATGAAATTGTGCAGCAGGTGGAGCATGGGGGGATAACAAGGAGTTGCTAGGATATGTTGGTTGGTGTGGGTGGTGTGGGTAAATGCATTGCTGTATAATGAATGTACATTTTGTTCCTTTTCAGTTTTCATTATGGCTGAAAACAAAAATATAGGTCAACTGTATGCACCATCATCATCATCATCATCATGAAATACTTGCCATACGCTGCACCGCCACCCGCCAGCAGCAGCAGCAACATCATTCTCATCTGCATCGTCGTCAACCATCGCCATCAACGCCATCAGCAACACCGAAACCGAAACCAGCACCGACATTAATATTATCAGCATATGCAGTCACATATAATTTCACACGCACGCACACACGCACACGCACACTTATACAAAATACAAACAAGCGCTTGCAATTGCTGGGATGCAATATAAACCAACACCAATACGATCCAAAGGCAACTGTTGCCACAACACCGTCCCACTGCCAGCTGGAGCAACAGCATCACCACCCACCACCACACCATTGCCAGCAATATAACTTCTTTCTATGCCAGCAACTACTGTTGCTCGTAAATCATCATCTGCTGCTGTTGCTGCGGCTGCTGCTCCAACTCTTGTTGCAGTTACCTTTTCGCATAAATCGTCTGTTGTTTGGCGGCTCACAATTTTCGCTTTCTCGGCTTCGTTTTTTTTTGTTTTGTTTTGTTTATGCTTTTAATACAACTGACACAGTTGTTGTGTTGCTGAAGCTTGCTGGCAATGCTATTGTTGTTTCTCTTCTTCTGCACGTTTTCCCTTTTATTTTAGCTTCAAAATGGGTGTGGTGTTCTGGTGTTAGTGTAATTGCATATGTGTCCGTGTGCCTCCTGGCCAGAGGTGTGTGCGTATGCATAAAAAAAACGATTGAATACGTTTTGGCTTAGCAAAGGAATGTCATTCATGGCTCAACTTTCAGTTTCAGTTTCACAATTTCAAGTGATAGGTGGCAGAGACTTTAAAGGTTGAAATAGAAAAGATTGACATCCAGAGTGAGATGGCAGGTGTGCGACAATCTTGAGGACCAACCTAAACATCTTGACACGAAAAATGTGGCAAGAGAAATACTGAAATCTGAATAATAATTTAATGGGAACTTAATCAAACTAGATTAGAATCAATAAATGTAACTGGGTTCGAATCTACAAAGAATTCCGATATACCGTCAAACTTCCATAACTCGAACCACCAGAACTCCCGTAGGCAAGTTCGACTTTCGGAGACTTTGAGTAATGGAATTACTTACATACTTGTTTAAGGGAATTTGTCTCCTTAACTGGCACTAGAAGTGCTTCGACTTATGAAAGTTCGAGTTATGAAAACCACCAAATTGCAACATTTTGAGTTGTGTCTCTTTAGAAGAATGTGTGCGACAGAGCCACAAATCTGCAGAGTCCTTTATGAGGATTTATTTGAAAATGAGGAACCTTATGAGGATCCTTAGCCAGTCGAGTTCAAGTTTATACTGGGTCCGCCAAATAACATTTTTTTTTTTTGAGAATTCTATAAAAAAAACTACGGGATATTTTCTCAAATTTCTTTTTTAATTCGGTTAATAATGGAAAATAATTGCATTCAAATGGCTGCCTCGACATCAGCTCTGCGGCTGATAATGCAATCTTCAAAAACAGGACGCAAAACATCGAGTGTAGCGGCGGCTGTGTGGCACGTAGCGCCGTCCTGTTGAAGCCAACTATTGCCAATATCCTCCTCTTCGTTCAACATGACCCGATAACGAAAATAACGAAAACAAAAAAAAGTTAGATGGCGGACCCTTTATTTACTTTCCGTACTTTGATTACAAAAATAAATGGGCAAACGGTTTGTAATCAAAACGACCAAGGAAAAGATTCTGGGTGGATCTGTTTAATACAGGCTGGGCCAAAAGTCACCACAGGGTGACTATTTTCATACACTTTTTCATTTTGAATTGTTTCATATTAAACTAAAGTTATTAAGTTTGTAGACCCCATGGTGACTTTTGGCCCACCCTGTAGATATGATAATTATATCTGTCCGTTTTAGTTGTTACACAATTTATACGTTTTTACATTGTTCGAGCTATTTTCAAAACAATTTACCTCAATTCAATTTAATTAACCTGTTCTATGAATATCACTCATACTCTCCAAAAATTGGCTAATGTTATTCTAGAAAATTGTGAATTGATATACTTTTAAGAATCATTCCTAGCAAGTTCATGTGTTCTAGACAGTTGTTTCTTTAGATCTTAGGTACATTTTTACCGTTGATTGTTTCCTTGAATTTGAACGGTTTGCCAACTATATGGACCTGAACAGGGGAAGAAAGTTAAAAAAAAATCAAAGTTTTTGCGATTTTCACTTTGGAGGCCCATAAAAAAAATGGGCAAAACCGGGCAACTGCTTGATTCTCATAGTCTTATTTATTTGGCGGGTTAAGCCCAAACTGGGCCACAGTCTTACTTGTTTGCTCTCACCCTTACGATCGGTCCTAATACATCAAAGGCTTTGGTAGCTTCTTAGCACGCTGCGTGAAATCTTCAGTAGCTGATTGCTAAATACGGTTGTAGATTATACAAAAAATGATTTTAGGTTGCCCCTGTACCCCAGTTTCGATTCTCTAAGGACTCATCTATACGCCGTTGATTATTTCTCATTAAACTACCCAAACTCTTATGTTACGTTTGCTGGATTTTTCCGTAGTTTGCTGATTTTGTAATATTGGCAAACGCATTGACCATGTTAGTGTTTATGAGGGGTCACCGACACTGCAAATGGCCTCTTTGGCAATTCACCGACTTTATGACTTTGTGTCTCCGCATAAATGACTAACGATTTATAAACGGTTTTTCCATATCATGTCGGGGCACACACTGGTTATGGACGGCATCCATCCAACTCGATCTATGTAAATATAGAAATTATGTTTTATGTTTGCAAAAGAGTGAGTGAGTGTCAGTGTAATGAATTTGGCCAACAACAACAAAAACTATTTCATTTTATTTGGTCATAATAACTTAGTTTGGCCAACAAACTGGAAAAAAAACAAACAAACACGCTAACACATACTTATTCATAGGGCAAGACGATAAAAGACATTTTTTTATTTTTATTATTGTTTAAACATATGCATTCCGTAAATTATGACCATTACAACGGGGCTGGAATGTTTGAACTCGCAAAACACACACATATACATTACATCTATATGTATGTATTTGGAAATATATGCATGTGTGAGTAAGTTTTGAATATTGTTGGGTTTGGGTTTGAAAACAATTTGAAACTGGGTTTCTGGGTTGCCATTCGCCTGAATGCGTGTTGGCATTGCTAGATGTGGCAGTAAAGTGTCCAATTTGTTATTTCTGTGTCACACACACACTCAGGCATGCACTCACCCATGCAAATAGTAAAAAAGTGTAACTTTATTATCCGAGTTGTTATCTCCCTCTCTCACACACACACACTCGTTATAATAGAGTTTGACAGGAAGTTTATCGTTGAGTTACAGCAACAGCAACAGTAGCTGTTGCTGTGTTGTTCTTTGACAGTTGCTGTTGTTAATTTATCGTTGTAACACAAAATGACAGATATTGTTTAATAACACTAACAATAACGTTTTCCATCTGAAAGGGAAAATGTTTATAATTGTGTCAAACTCTAGATTCATTTTCGCATACTCCACAGTTAGTTAGCCCAGTTAGTTGGTGGGCATGAAAGTTTGCCGTAGCATTTCCAATTGGTCTACTTTTATTCGCAAGTTCATGCACCTCTGTCCGTCGTCTGGCAATTAGGTTTAGTTCGAACAGAAATAAGAACGGCCAGATCGAACTGACTTAGTAGTTAATTAAAATAGAGCATTTGAGACAATGCACCCACAAACTCCAGGCATTCTAAAAGGCCTTCTTTGAAATGTCAGAAATACGTACTTAAAGGGTGTTTTTTATTGAGGTATAGAACTTCGAATTGAAATAAAACACAAGAAAATCGTTTTAATGTCCATCAATTTGGCTTTATTGGAAGGATAATTTTATGCCATTAATGTTTAAATATGATTTCGGGCATGTGGCCGCCGCGGCTGGCTCGAATAAAGCCAATTCTACAGGTCCAATGTTCAACCACTTGTTGGAACCACAACTCATCCACATTCATGCCATCCAATTCGGGAACAAAATAGTCGGTTATCATGGCTCTATACCGGTCTCCATTAACGGTAACAGACTCTCCAGCATTATTTCGGAAGAGGAATGGCCCAATGACTCCACCAGCCCATAGAGCACACCAAACAGTCAGTTTTTGTGGATGTAATGGCATCAAATGGACGGAGCTTGCGGTGAACTTCGCGAACTGAACCATTACTTTCGAAATAAATTTGCACGATTTGCAAGCGTTGTTCTTTTGTCAACCTGCTCATGATGAAATGGCAAACCAAACTAAATATTAATCACTTGACAGCTGACAAAATGGCCGCCAGTTAAAAAAGTGATGCCAACTTAAAGTTCTATACCCCAATAAAAAACACCCTTTATTTATGCCAACATTCCATGAAGAAGAAGAATTTCTCTAACATCGGTGAGCTGTCTGCGATAGTTTTTTTTTATAGTCATAGAGCGAATGGCCCAACGAGTTCCTAGAGAAGTTTGACATGACTAAGAATTTATTCTTTTAAGTTAAGGCACGCTGACAAAAACAGTCACCCATTGAGGATGGAGAGGCTTCTCAATAATAACTCTTGGGTTTTCCAAGCCCCAGATGTGACAATTTTGCTTGTTGACGTAGCCACCGCGGTGGAAATGAGCCCCTCATCATTCACGATGATTTTTCGATGGAATTCCGAATCATGTTCATAGATTTCAAGGACCCCATCAGCAAAGACTCGGCCTGGTTGATGATCGGCCGGCTTTCACTCTTGAGATGCCGCCAGTGTTTTAAAATCAATCAATTGAAAATGTTGACACACGCAAATTGACCTTTGTTTGAACTTTGATGGAATTGCTTTCTCAATTTCTTTGCCTTTCCCCGGTTAGCTGTTTGATCTTTCTCGATGCGATTGAATACGTTTGAATTACATAAATTCTGAAATATTTCCAATACAAACTGATAATCGTGTATGCCGTAGAAAAGAGTTTGCCACCAGCAAATCTCCACATGCCATAGCGGATATCCGGTGTTGTCAACGGAAACAACAACAACACACCGAGTATGTAAAGTTATCTTTGGCCGTGGTGCCAGCGTGGCAACTGCATAACTGAATACTGCAGCAGCGACTGTGTACCACTACACTGACACATGGACACATGAACACACGTTTGGCTAAGTCCTATTGAACTTTTGGTTTTTGGTGAGAGGAAATCCTTTTGAATTGCATAGAGTCTCGTTATGAGCATAATTTAGTGTGAGCGTATGTGTGTGTGCGTGTGTGTTCATGTTAATATATGTTCGCTTTATGAGGACAGTGTTTCCTTTTCTTTGGTGCGGTGCGGTGCGGTGGCACACAGGGCACAGTGCCAAAAACAAATAAAAAAGGCAAATGTTATATTTAAAGTGTCGCGTTGAACTTCACATATTTCAAACACACATTTGTAACACTTACACAAGCACATGCTCTGAAAGCGATGACGTCCAAAATCCCTCTCGGCCCCACAACTTGACTCCATAATAATATTTGAATAGCATGGATAATGTATGTCGGTTGCGGGCAAACACACACAGGCACAAACACTAGCACTAATATGGTGCTGTATGTATGGAGAGCTGTGCGGATTTTCTTAAAATGGAGAATGGTGAACGAGTGTGTGTGTGTATGTTTTCAGCTACAGAGTTTGACACCCATGTTTTTATTTTATGGCAACTTTAGGTTTTAGTATTATTTTTCTCTTTTTCGTTTTGGGTTAAATATAGTCATTGGAGCGACATATGTTTTCCAAACGTTTGCCATTTTACCACAAAATCCCCGGTGTATGGCGGACACACAGGTCCACCGCGCCTTACAACTCAACTGAAAGTCTCTCGCCGCCCCCCTGAGTTGGTGATGGCGAGTGTTGTGTAGTTTAAGTGGTTTTTCGTATATCCGTTTCCTTCGTTTGTTCTTTGTCGAAGGCGGCGTAGGAGAGTGGACTCCATTCACAGTTTTGGTCTCATATTTGGTCTTGGGTGCAAATAGCTATAAAATATTGGTATGGCCTTTCAACGTTTAATAATTTATTTCATCTGCAATTCCATCGTAAATTTTATGTTTGACTTTTACTTCTAGGAGTACAAATGTTACGCCAAAAAAACACCACCCAATGCCACAACTCTTTGTGGCTGCGTTGGCCTTCTTAATACATGAGGGAAATTGAAAAGTAGTGTTATATGCATAAATTATTGATGACTTTTTTTTTTTTGAAATTATTTATTTTTACATCCTTATGCTTATTGTTCTTTTCTGTTTCTTTGTTGCAGGTAATTGCCATTCCAAAAAGGGAAATGTTGTAAGTAGAACATGACTGTAATGGTTGAAACTCCCGAAATGTTACCTATATAAGTTATAGTAATGCACGGAATCATAACAATATAACAATTGTTAAGTTATTATGAGCTTAGATAACGTGGGGCGAGAATGATCGGAAATTGCGTGAAATTTTATTTTCTATTCTATTCTATTCTATATTCTATGTTCTATATTCTATATTAAATATTCAATATTCAATATTCAATATTAAATATTCAATATTCAATATTCTATATTCCATATTCCATATTCTATATTATATTCTTTATTCTTTATTCTTTATTCTATATTCTATATTCTTTATTCTATATTCTATCTTCTTAATATATATTTACCCTCGACACCTGATACACTGATTCACTGACTCTGTCACGCAGTACGTAGGAATTTAAATAGGCATTCTATAATTCTATAAATAATAATAATAAAAAAAATAATATTTTTTTTTTGTACAGTTTTCCCCAATTTTTTTTTTTACCAAATATTTTTTTTCCAAAATTTTTTGTTTACAAATTTTTTTTTTTACGAAATTTTTTTTTTCTACAAAATTTTTTTTTCAAAAAAAAATTTTTTTTAAAAAAATTTCTTTTTTTTTACAAAATTTTTTTTTTTTAACAAAAATTATTTTCTTCAGCAAACATTTTTTTTTTCAACAAAATTTTTTTTTTTCAACAAAAATTTTTTTTTCTACAAAAATTTTTGTTCCACTAATTTTTTTTTTTCCAGTTTTATGTTTTTTCGAAATTTTTTTTTACAAAGTAGTTTTCTCAAAATATTTTTTACAAATTTTTTAAAATTAAGTAACAAATACTTTCTCAAGCAAATTTATTACAAACAGTGTGTAATATTTCTTATTTCCATTAGTATAGTTCACGCGATCACACGTTCTTATGAAAAAACACTTAAAATTCAATTGTGGAACATTTAACCAAAAAAAATTTCAAAGTTAAGTAACAAATACATTCTCAAGCAAAATAAAATAAATTATATTTCATATGAAAATGTTTGTTGCATCCATTTTAAATTAACACATTTCAACGGGCGCCATAGGCGCATTACAACTTACTAGCATTCTATATTCTATATTCTATATTCTATATTCTATATTCTATATTCTATATTCTATTCTATTCTATTATATTCTATTCTATTCTATTCTATTCCATTCTCAACAAATTGGGATCTTTTTCCAACTTCTCTGAGGTCCATTTACCAAAAAGACGATGTTGTGATGGGGTTTCCGACTTCGGTTCTTACACCAACTGCATTTAGTATGGCTTTACACCGAGGTCCTTACGTAAAATCTTGCAGGTGGTCTATTAACAAATATTTTTCTAATTTTAAAGCGTAAAATCGCAAAGAATAACTATGTTCACAACATGATTGATAAGGGTCGTGTGGCAATTGGCTATGTGTCGATTATGATATGATTTCATGAAAATTTTTCTAATTTTAAAATCCAATACCAACAAGGATAACAATGTGGCTTACAACCTCTGTGAAAATGAATCATGTGCTGAGTTTCTCCATATATTTAATAGCTCATCATTATCCAGATCTCCTAGCTCCTCTCTCTCTCTCGCTCTCTCCCCTGGTTTGTCTATCGCATGATTGGCAAAATTTATTTATGTGAGATAAACACAGAAAATTACCATCGATTTATTGTAACTTTATATTCGTCGGTAAACAAATACAACGACAACTACGATGTGGACGGACTAAGGTCTAAGAAATAAATGAGTGCGGGTTTTTAGAAAACAAATAATTGGATGAGAAAATTATTGCCTACTTTAAGGCTTAACAGCAGAATTTTCCACAGAGCAGCAATGCTGTGTGGACGAGGACACACCGTCAAAGGACGACAACGATGACGACGACGATGACGACGACGATGACAAAGATGTTGATAATGAATGGAAAAGGTCTTGTGTGTTTCCTTTGCTACGTTTCATTCGTTATTTACCAATTTTCTTCATGGTATTTCTACTTTGATATTTCATTCGTTCGTTCGTTCTCCATCTTCAGCAGTCCCTGGATGCTGGAACACAAACAGCCAAAAGAAAGAATACCAAAAAGACAGAAAAAGTATAGAAAACAAAGTGAACACACACACACACACAGAGTGAGAGAGAGTACGTGCAGCAACATGACGATGTTGTTTTCCTTCTGGAATTTCCCTCTCATGCTGTTTCGTCCTGTGTAACTACGCACATATACTTAAGAAAATTTATGTGAATACATGCAAATGTCTGTATGTATGTGTGGGCGTTTGTGGCGTATGTGTGTATGTATATGTGTTTACTACAATCATAAAAACACAATACACATACACACACACACTGGGCGATGAACAAGGAAAATTATATGAAAACTAAGGAATATAAAAATAAATATAACACACAAATGTCTATTCCTTGGAGTATTTGTCATCATTGCTTACTATATACACACACATACATACGGACGCACGATACTTCACAGTTATTCACACGCATACACTGTCAGTGTGACATTCGTACTTTATCATGCAAATGTATTCCGAAGTAAAAGAGAAACACTCACTCTTCGTCGTCGCCGTGAAATGCCCGAGAAAATGAATTTAAAATAATACAATTCAACAATACCGAAATTTATTTAAATGAAATGATTGTAAATTTTCCCTTTTACAAGACGCCCAAGACAAGAAAAAAACGAAGTGTCTGGAAACGTTAAGCAAATGACTAAAGCGAAGAACAAGTGACAGCAGTTTCTGAATGAAATACGAGCAGTCGCCAACATGAAACGTGAAAGTTAACAGAATTTAACATGAGTTAAACTCACAGGGAACCGAGCACAACACAATTTATAAATAACAAAGTACTTTGACTCTAAATCAAAAAAAAAAAAAAAATAAAAATAAAAAATATTGTATAGAAAGAGAGAGAGAAGGAGAAGTTGTTCAAATGCAAAATGGAAATGAAAGGAAAACTTTATTTTCCACCAAAAAGCAATGCCTTGGAAAAGAAATACCTATTAACATAAATGTCATGCCGATTTTCCGCTCTATAACAGAGGTTAATTACAAGGATTTTGGAGGATTTCAAAGTGGACAATTTTAGAATTTCTGTGGGCTCAAAAAAAAAACGGAAACCCTGATCACACACAATTAAGATCCAAGGTTAATTATCCTTAAATGAAACTTGGGCCTAGAGAAACCCAAGCTGCAATTTTGGAAGAGTATAGAGGAACTGATCTTGATGCAAAGTACTGTTACTGTGCCTCCCATGTACGTGATCCCACAGAAGAATGATTAACAGTGTTTAGCTACAGCCTTTTCTACAAACGAGTCACAGATGTGCTTTGAGAGATGTAGTGACATCTAGAGGTTGCAGATGTACTACTACTTCTTGAAGTAGACTTTGGACGTCTGCCCTCTAGATTGGCTTTGATAATTATACAAATTCAGTGGCTAACTGAATAACACAGACTATGTTACTTTGCTTGCCAATGCCACCACTGGTTTCCCTGACATTGAAATATAGATGGCGCTATAGTCGATATAATAACAAGGCTTTCCGAAAAATATCTTCTACTGCAATGGAAGTCGAAATGTTTTTTGGAATGCTTTAGTTATCAATTAAAATCGTTGTGCAATATTTTCTGGTCATCACACAACAGCGAAATGTAGATGGCGCTGTCGTTGGTATAATATATTCGATCTTCAACACAATCCGTGGAGTTTCCTTTAATTTGGACATCTGTAATGCTTATTGGGTATTCCCATGAAGTGTACAATAGAATGGCTTTCCAAAAAAAAAAAAACAACAGGAATATTTCGTCGCCTCAATATAATAATGGTATACACTATTGTTTTATTCAGGGGACGATTTCTAATTGATAATTCACCTAAAGCGTATTCTGTCATTGCTGTTTTTATCCTAACTGCAAAGTGTCGAATCTTCTACAGTATCCTGGTTTGCTACTGTATACGTAAAACCAAAAAAAAAAAAAAAAAAAAACTTGCAATGGGCCTGGTAAAAGCTAACCGACAGTTTTAAATAGCAAATTCCATACTAAGTGACTTAGGATTACCTCTAATACACAGGGTGACTAGTATTTTGGTCTTATTATAGTTTCAAAGCTGTTGTCCGCCCCCGCCTTGATATTGTCAACTGAACTCCTTAAATCATGCAACACTTGCTGCATTTTGGTCCTTCTACATATTCAGCAAATTAAATATATTGTGGCGTTGCCTTTTTCGAGTACAGTGCCAATGATTTCTATTTAAAAGCAGATCTGCATTCGTATGTTTGCCTGCGGATGTGTTGTAAGGCCAGATGTGGTTTGTGTACTCACCATAGGCGTGTGAGTGAATCTGAATGTGTGTGTGTGAGTGTCTGTGTTATTTCCTTCCTCTAAGCTTTGGTGTTAATTTTCACTTAATTTGTCACATATTTTGTTTTGTATTTTCCCCCATTGCCGTTCACTTGGAAAATCGCGTCCGTATGGATGCGCCAACAGAACTCTCGACAGCAACATGAACATGAACGACAAAAGAGCTGTTGCTATTGCCTCAACATCAGCGACATAATTATTGTTGTTGCCGCCGACATCGTCGCCGCCACCGTCGCCAACTCTGCGTTTCTCCTCCCTCTGGTATTGTGTTGGAATTGTTCTTTTTCTTTTGTACCCTATGACATGCAGTGGTAGGTGGTGTCACGAAAAACTACTAAGGCGGAAGAGTTCCTCAATCATTTGAGCAAAGCCTGGCCTTAGGTCTATCTGTCCATGTAATCTTGTTAAAAGAAAGTACGACATAAATATCTGTTATCAAAAAAAAAAAAAAAAAAAATGCAAAGTAAATTTATATTCTAACTAGTAAGTTGTAATGCGCCTATGGCGCCCGTTGAAATATGGAAAAAAAAATCTGTAGAAAAAAAAAAAATTTTGTGGAAAAAAAAAATTTTGTTGAAAAAAACAAATTTTGTTTAAAAAAAAATTCTGTTGAAAAAAAAAAATTTTGTTGAAAAAAAAAAAAATTTTGTAAAAAAAAAAAAAATTTGTTGAAAAAACAATTTTGTAAAAAAAAAAATTTTTGGAAAAAAAAAATTGGTAACAAAAAATTTTCGAAAAAAACAAATTTGGTAAAAAAAAAATTTGGGGAAAACACAATTTCTGTACAAAAAAAATATTATTTTTTTTATTATTTATAGAAAATTATAGAATGCCTATTTAAATTCCTACGTACTGCGTGACAGAGTCAGTATATATTAAGATTTTTGGTCCACGGGTAAACCGGGTGACACAGAACATTTGGATAGATTTTTTTTTTGCAGCGACAGTCCAAATCCTGCGATGGGAATCGAATCCACAAGGTTCACCATATCCGTGTTGCCTGAAATCCAATACAGAGAGCAACTCAAACTGAAATTCTATCAAAATAATCACATCAGCTTAAAAAAGAAATGCTAAATTGTAAATGCCAACATAATGGTATTGTTCTCCGATTTCGTGTAGGGCATCATTAAGCCGATAGAGACCACTTCACTATTTTGGGCCGATGTTTGTAGCTGTTTTTCAGCTCCCTCTACCATTTTGCAATGAGCCTGTAAAATATGGGTCAAGTTGTTGTTAAGGTATACATACATATACACACGCAATGTGGGCAGGACATATACACACACACAGCAGCTTCCACACAACTTCCACCTCCAACACCTGCACCCACTCCTAAAACCTTCGCGCTCATCTAATACGTTGTGAGCCGTAAACTCCTGCAATAATTTTCTACATCCTTCTCCTTCCTTCTGCGTGTTTACCTTCCTCGACACATTGTCAGGTTTAGTTGTTGGCAAACAACAACAACGGCAGCAGCAGCAAATAAACAGGGAAAGCTCTCTGTGCTGTATTCGAAGAAGTCTAAAGAAATTATGTTGCGGTATTTCATGTTGATTATCCCGTACGTGGGTTACTCTCTGTATGTGGAGGATATGTGGGTGTGTGTCCATGCGAGGCAGGTGTGTTAAGGGGAGGTAAAAACGATGTAAATTGTTTAGATCATTGGTACGATTATAATAAAAAAAAAAAAAAAAAACATCGCTGACTACATTTTGTAAAGCCAATATTAATTAAGCTATGGTCACAGGCAATAATAGTCTAAGTCTGTTTCTAAATTGTTTTAGGTGAGAAGTTTAACGTTTTAAACATTCTAAGGCAACATTTTGGATTTAGAGCTAATTATTTTCACAGTTAAGGTTTACCATTCAACTAAGCTGGCGACATACCAGGGAACTGCAGGCGAGACGAGCTGGTACAACTCGGGACTAGCTTTTTTTTATATAGGATGCACCCTATAACTATAATGCACTGTGTTAGCGATAGGAAATAAGGCGATTGGAGCGAGGAATGAGGCAGTAGTGTTTGTTGGCATTTGACTTGAATCGGAGAATGACATAGCAGGCAAAAAATCCGAAAGTCGGAAGATTATTCCACAATTAATCGGCTGCATAATGCGTTTTCTCTATAGTGCGTCGTCTGGTCCACCGGCCATTTGACAATAAACGGATGAGAGACCATAAAAGGAGTCCATAAAAACACCCTCTCTGCACTTGCCTTGCCACGGCAAAAAGGCGAAGATAACCACTGGTTTCTGATTACTTTGGGATCTTAGACAGTCTGTCCGATATTTTTATTGGCCGACTCCGAACAATTTTAGTCCGCTCAGGATGATTCAAAGCGAGGGTGTAGGGCTAGCATTGTTCCTGCTAGTTTCCGTGGTAATACAACAGAGACTAGAGTCTATGTGAGTCGACTTCTAAATCCCAAGTCCCCTCGAACCGGCCCTAACATTATTACAGGAAAAACATTTGTTGGAAGATTATTCCACATTATTCGTTCTGCTTAAGAACGAACTATCTCAATATTCTCCTATTGTCCGGTCAACCGGCCATTTGACAATGAACGGATGATTCAGACACCAGATGATGCATATCTGACGAACAGCTGCCATTCTCCAGACTGAGAAGAATTCTCAGCACTGAATGGGATTCGCCGCTGACATCGTGCAGTTAATGTTCACCAAATATTGACTACTAAAGGTTTGAGATTGGAGATAGTTTTAGACAATCCTTAAAGTATGCCACATATCAAAGCTACTTAAGCACTGGAAAATATTTAGCAATCACCCAATACAGATAGAGAAGGATACACTAATTAGTACATTTTCACGAGGTAGGGCTTCAATTATTACGCCACTTCCAGCGAGTCCTTTGCTGAATGTGTACGTGTGCGTGTTTCATTCTTCTCTCGCCCCCCACCCCGATCTCTAGCCATACACACGTATGTTTCTTGTTGTGCTGTAGCTTCTTCTTTGGGCATTGTTTTGTGTCGGCTGTTATTTATTTATGCTCCAGTTTTCAAATGAGTTTAATTCAGCGTAGAAAAAGACATTTTTTTTTCACTTGGCTTTGCTGTGCATCGTTCTGTTGTTGGCTCTGCTCATTTAATGTTTGTTTTATTTGCTCGCTCTGCTTTCAGTTGCCGTTCATAGGTTATTTTTAATTAAATTATACATTTTGTTGTTGTTGTTGCTGTTACTGTTCTTCTTGGATTTTACTTTAGAATTAATAACATTTTTCACATAAATTTTTATGTTTTACTTGTTTGTTTTGCACGGGTTTTCCTTTTCGGCCATGACTGGCATAAAGTCATTTATATTTTTATTGTTTTTTATTATTATTATTATTATTTCTTTTGGCTGTCCTATTCTTAATGATTCTTTTTTTCTCTTTTTTTTTGGTAGAGAATAACACATCTGAGGGGTTGGTTTTCAATGGGTTTAGTGGCTTGAAGGGGGGAAAACCCAAAATTAGAATACTTAAGTTGTCGTATTTTGATTTAAAGGGGGGGTTTAAAGATCTTTTGGCAGGAACTGCCCATTGAATTGTCCAACAGTATGATTCCGTTATCCGGCAATTATATTCATGGCATTTAGTCGCCGACCTAAAAATGCGTCAGACAAGAAGATTTTTCGTGCAAAATCGTTGACCATTTTGAGCTGCTCTACGATGGCAGTACTCCTTCTATTGTCGAGTGCATTGTATAATTTAAACGAATAATGCGAGGTCTTTGTGAAAGATTTGCATTCAGCTGAAATGCTGGAGTCACTCACACTTGACTGCGTCAGCCACCGACTTTTTTTTAGCAAACTTCGGTACAGAAGGCCCGGTAGATGTCTTTTTTCGGCCAAAAGTTCTCTTCGATTTGGGCTACACAGCCTTGACTTTGGAATTGCAGTATCTCCCAATGATGTTCAATCGTAAAGCGATTCATTTCATTCAACACAAGTACGGACTTTCCGTTATGATTTCAAGCGGGAAAGAGTTAATACTCATAATGTCTACCTGCTGATCGTTTCATGGAAAATCATGGATTTATAATTCATTCATAAATGTCACTTGCTTGCAACAATTCGGCAATGAAATCGAAGGATTCTCCAATCCGAAGAAGTTTTTTTTTTTGTACTTTAAACTAGTAAGTTGTAATGCGCCTATCGCGCCCGTTGATATATATGATATATGGAAAAAAAATTTTGTTGAAAAAAAAAACTTTTGTTCAAAACAAAATTATTCTTGAAAAAAAAATTTTTGTTAAAAAAAAAATTTGGAAAAAAAATTTCATTGAAAAAAAAAATTTTGTGGAAAAAAAAAATTTTGTTGAAAAAAAAATTTGGAAAAAAACAAATTTTTGTAAAAAAAAAATTTTTTTTGAAAAAAAATTTTTGTAAAAAAAAAAATTGTAAGAAAAAAATTTTGGAAAAAAAAAATTTAGGTAAAAAAAAAATTTGGGGAAAAAAAAATTGTAGGAAAAAAATTTTGGAAAAAAAAAATTTTGGTAAAAAAAAAATTTGGGGAAATTTCTGTACAACAATTTCTGTACAAAAATTTTTTTTATTTTTTTTATTATTATTATTTATAGAAAATTATAGAATGCCTATTTAAATTCCTACGTACTGCGTGACAGAGTCAGTGAATCAGTGTCGAGGGTAAATATATATTAAGATTTGATAATTGTTGTTCAGAAATGTTCAGATTCCTTAAAATTGTGTTCATGGATTAAAAAAAAACGTATATGTACACGACAACAGACTTGTCTTGGCAGCGGATGGCTTTAGGATGTTGTACTACTTTCGGTTATTAATTTAACTCTCTCAGCTGGCATAAGATCAACAATGAAACCCATAAACACACACACGCACGGACAAAATGACCAATAGGCCAACAGAAAATGCAAAGGGAATAATTAAAACCTATATACATACACACACACACATACGCACATGCAAATAGAAAGACAGACAGACATCTAAATTTTTGGCACACATACGATGCCACAAAACACCGAAATAATCACATCTTTAGGTATAAAATAACCAATAATGTTGGTCACTAAAATATTTATTTATCTCAGCACACAAACATATGAACAGAAACCACACACACACACAAATATATACACATACATATGTATATAAGAATATGTGTAAGTAGACAGCGTCACATGCACACACTCGGGAATATGAACGAGAATTTGGCCAATTTTAAGCCTTATAAATGCGCCAATCTAAGCATCAACTCGCAATGGCAAAGGGAAACAAAAGCTTAAGCTACTAAATAAACAGGGCTAACTAACAAACACAAGGACATACGCGCACACACACACATACAAACATGAACGACAAACAAAGACGATCGGTGGGTCGGATGGAAAGTCTACAAACAAACGTATACATGTGTATTTTCACATGTTTGAACGCGTTGCTTGCTCTTGTGAGTATGGTAAGCGAGCACACGACTTCTCTTATAACAATGTGCGTGTGTGTCTATTGGCCCACATACATACATTTAACTTATAGGTAATACACACATATGCAGAGAATCAGTTAGTGTGTGTGTGTGTGTGAGCGGGCTGATTGCATGTATTTTTAAATAAATATCGCTCTTATATTGAACACGCTTCTACAATCAACAATGTACGTATCGCTATGTAGGCAGTATGCAAATTTGGGAGTATACTAAAAGAAATATCAATCAAGACTTTCGACTTTGGACTATCGACTTTCGACTTGCAACTTTCGAAAGTCGGAAGTCAAAGTCGAAGGTCGACTTCCGAAAGTCAAAGTCTTTCGACTTCCGACTTTGACTTCGAAGTCGAAGTTATCACGAGTTGCCCGAGAAAAGACATATGTGTTTCAATCGAGTGAAATGTTTTATCATTTCCCATTGCCAAATTGGTTTATGGCATCGCGTGTAGTGAGGCACCTACCTGTTGAAACTACAAGTCTTTCATTTGGTAAACAAAAAACAAGCGGCAGCTTGCTCCATTAACAAACATCGTCTTTGACAAAGCTCGGTCCAAAGCTGCAGAAACATCGAATTTTCCAGCTCTTGAGCAACCACCACTTGAGCCACCTTTTGCTTATTGGAGGTGACAAAGTCATTCTATCCACTAGATTGGGGATAATTCAAATAAGACCGTTCGTTGTTGTGGAAACTCATTTTTTGTTTCCGAATAGCAGCAGGTATTATCAGTACTCCTCTAAGTAGGCAACAACAAATTAGATCAAAATATTTATAAATATTTTAAATGAAGAAAATCGTACACTGTTCCGAGAGTACTTTTTCTCTATTTTTGTAAATTTGCTTATTTAAAAAAGAGATACAAAATTGCAATTTTTCTTTGAATTTATCGAAAACCATGAAAACCAATTGAAATAATTGAAAAAATGGCTTAGTTGACAATAAATATTAGTAACGATTGTTCTGGATGTTTTTCCAGCACAAGTGAACAAAATTCTTAATTTGCTTATTTCCTTTTAATTGAATTCGACTGTAATTAACTATTTTATTTGTATATATTGTCGCCAGCGTAAATATGAGTGCTTATGGGAGTGATAGTGGTGTGTGCATCAATTACACAGTAAGTGCAGGTTCGTATTCTGCTAATAAATCGAATATTTTACAGCGGTCGTTACGATTTCCTAAAAAGCCGTTTCCTACCCCGTGCGCGCTAGATCTCGGTTAGTGAATATACAAATTATAAGTTTTTTTTCTTTTTATTTATTATCGATTTTTCTTTCTTTATAAAGTTTTTGCGTCTGTTGTCCGAGTTCGAGATCATTGATTTATTTCTATTTCTTTGCTCAGCTCGCTGATTTGAAAGTCTGTCGCGTTATCGGCTTCGAATGAGTAATACGTAATTCCGTAACATTGGCAAGATCCAATTGATTTCATTCTGGTTTTACATAAACGCCTGCCACCCACCCCTCGCAATTTACCATAACTACAATATGCTGTAAAGGATTTCAAACACATATCCTTATGTCGAATATTTATGGTTGTCCAGTGTGTGTGTGTGTGTATGGGAGGGGTGCCTTAAAATCTTATTGTTATTTTGTAATTTATTTTTGAACATATTGAGTTTATTTTCGTTATTAATGCTTAGCGAACGACCACAATATTTAGGCGTTGTTTTTGTTCGCACTTCAGTCGCCAGCTCTCTGTCCTACAGTAGCGCCCTTCTTTTTTATTGTATATGGTTTGGTAGCGCCATCCACTTATTGTTAAAACATAGACATGGCGTTATATGGCCTAAGCAGTGTCGTTGTGTTGTCTTAAACGGTTTTTATGTGAAGCCTGAGTCCTTTTGTGGTGAATGGAAGCACAAACAGAAGAAATGTTTCAGTTAAACAGACCCCCCCCCCCCCCCCCATATGATGGCGGCGGATACCGACACGCAGATTCCAATTCCCCCCGTTTCCTGGGCGACTTTTGTTGGTGGTCAATGAGTGTGTGCGTGCGTGTGTGTGTGTGTGTGTAAAGGCAAAGAGTTGTCCGTTCTGGACCATTATTCATAAAAGCCTGTTTTTTTACACACCCACATTCACACACAGACAATGTTAACAAGGCTGACAATGGCCCGGGTTAGTAACGAAAAAATTGGGGAAAAAACCAAACAAATAACAACAAAAATTGGGAAAAATTCTTATTTTTAACCATAATGTGATAAACTGATTTTAAGACCCCCCCTTTGCTGGGGTTTTTGTGTGTGTGTTTTTTTTTTTGCGTGCTGCCTTTTTCGTCAGCTGTTGGCTGTTAGTGGGGTGTTTACTCAGTGCTTGCGTCTTGCTGTCTGCCAACAAGGACTAAATTGGCATTTGTGTCTTCGTTACGTTGTACAATACAGTTCGCCAGCCGAAAGGAAACATTTCCTTTTGTAATGTTCTGTTCTGTTGTATTCTTAAGGTTCTCTGATGCTCGACTGCCAAAGAATGGCTGAACGGCGTTCGCTTATTGTTGCTGTCTTTCCGCCTTTCATTCATTTGATAGTCCTTCGACAACCAACCGCCCCTTCCCCCCGATTGTTATAGCCGCCACTGTTTGTTAATGTTTCATCTATCGAGCTGAGTTGGAGTTTTTCGGTTTTCTGCTTCATTTTTTCTTTGCCTCAAACCGCACAGTATTGTTTTCCTTTGACTGAAAACCGTTTACGTGTCTCGATTCTGTTCCTATCAAATTGTAGTAAATTGAGTTGAAACTATAATATATATGTTTGTTACCTTCTTGTGCTTTTTTCCCCCTTCGTTATGTGTGTCGAAATTTAAGATGCTTTTGTGATGTGATTTCGTAGCATTTCATTCGCCCCCTTCTGGATAGTTAACCCTTAACACACATGTTCATAGGCACAACGTTCCGTAAATACTCTAGACCATAACCAACAATTTTAATGCTTTTTAACATGCTCAACACATATTACGGGGACCATTGTGGCCTTTGGTCCTCTTTTGCTTTCTTTCCCCCCAGCTCGGTATTGTTTTCTTTTCTTCTCTTTCGCTGGCCGTTGTTTGCCTTTTTGTTGGTTGTTGGCCAAAGTAGTGTGTATTTTATGTGCTGAAATTTATGGACATCATTAAGATTTTTGATGTGTAAAAGATAAATAGAAAAAGCAAACGGTCGTATCTATTTTTATCCAGACCCGAAAAGTATGCACCAACAACAATCACGTTGTTCACTTTAAGGCACACCCGAAAAGTATGCAGCCTCCGAAAAGGGCATTCCCAACACGGGGTGAAGGAGAATGCAATAAAAACGTTATGATATTCTGACCGAAACCTAAAAGTAGGCAACAACATAAAAAGAGAGACTTAGAAATTAAATGGAACCCAATACTGGCCAATAAAAAAAGGGGAGACGGTGTTTTAAACAGAATCTTAAAGAGAACTACTATGGGAAAAACTAAGGAATGCAAAAGACCACGTAGGAATTAGAGATTCAATAGGAACAGGCGAGCTCTTATAATTAGAGATTCAACAAGAACAGGAGGGCTCATATAGGCCACTATGAAAACCTACATTTAGGCAGCCAAACCACCACAGCCTCAGATTATTACTCGAAGAAGAGAAGAGAAAAAAAAATCACAAAAAAATTATCTTGAAACTTTAGATCAAGGGTGTCAAACTCGCGGCCCGCGGGCCGCATGCGGCCCGCATTGTATGACTTTGCGCCCCACTCGGTATAATAGAACAAAAAATAAACGAAAATTTAAATTTAAAATAAATCTATGTATATATAATTTACAATAAAATTTAAAGTATTTTATTTTTTTGTGGCCCAAATAATATTTTAAATTTTTTTTTTGGCCCTCGTTAGGCTTTGAGTTTGACATACATGCTTTAGATCATAACAAATAAATAAAATTTATATGTTTTGACTATTTTTTTTTTTTTTAATTTAAATGTTTGTTTATGAAAAATGTTTTTCCTTTTTTTTTAAAGACAACATCTTTGTTTTTATTCACTAGAAAATTCAAACGGTCTGACAGAGCCCCTTCTTTTCATATTTACGAGATTCAATCCTGCTTTATAAAAAAAAAAAAATGTTTTTTACTGAGTTTTTATATTAAGACTCTGCTTTAAGTGTGTGTTTTATTATGAAGTCTACAGTTTCTAGTTTAATAAATGTATGTCTATAATATGTGTAGCATACTTCAAGGCATCATATGCAATCAAACCCTTGAGAAAATCACATACGAGTACAAGAAACTATTTTTACTATTTCGTTGTATAAAAGAAATATAAAACTGAATATTTTATAAATAATTGCTTATGCCATAATCCCCATAAATCGTTGCATACTTTTCGGGGCATTGAACTCTACAACAACAACAGCACCTCAAAGGAACTTCTGTTTATACAACTGACAGAAAAAGAATTGGTATGCTTTTTACAAAAAAGCCCCAATTTCAATTAGTTTCATTTCAACCACAAAGACCACAAATCCTAAACAATTATCACGAGTCATACAACAACAAAAAGAAGCTGGAGAAAACTGAAATGTAGAAAAAGAAAAAAAGGAAATAATCCTTAATTGAACACGATAAAATAGGATAGTCGTGCAGAGGGAGTGATTGAGAGAGAGAGAGAGAGAGAGAATAAAAATATCAGAAGCATAAAGTTCATTAGTTCTTAAAAAAACCTATCAAAAAAAAAACCTGAGCTTGTGAGCATGTTGTGTGTGTATGTTGTTAATGAAATCTCCAACAACCACACAGGCAAACGAACAGACAGACAGAGACTTTAGTTCATTTATGCTTTTTGGATGGTTCTAGTTGTTGCAGCTTCTTCATGTTCATATACACAACAGCCAGCTTTGTAGTAAATCCCCAAAAACACAAAAACCGTAAAGGAAACATTTGCCAATTACACTCAAATACAACCAAGCACAAAAAACAAAAAAACCAGAAAAACTTTTAAATGTTGTTCACGATAATTAACATGCACAACTGCAATTATTCCCTTAAATAACATTAGACAACTTCACACACACATAAACGTACAGAAAGAGATACAGCCAGAGAGGGCGAGAGAGTGTTAACTGTTGCAGCTGGCAAATGGGTTCAAATTGAATATTTGCATAAAAAGTTTACAACTTCCGCGCTTCCTCTTCTCTCTCACACCATTCTGCAGGCGGCTCTTCATGGTTGGCGGCATCTGTTGGTCGATGTGTGGAGAAGTCATAGTTGACTAAGTGTTTGGTAGCTCAGGCTTAGGGTTAACATGATTTTACTTTTGGTATTTGGAAATGAAGAGGGATTGAAGAGTTTAAATTTTTGTGTTATTTATTTTAGTTACGATAACTAAAATGTAAATTATTAGTACGAGTTATTAGCTATTTGTAAATACTTACTTACTTTCTTATTTCCCTTAACATTCCATGAAGGAACCGACGGGGAACTTCTCTCGAATCTGTGAGCTGTGTACGATATAATTTGTATACTCACTGAATGGGACCTACTGGCTCCGAACGGCTAATGCTTTTCTAGAGAAGTTTTACATGGCTTAGATTTTTTGTTTGCCAAAAGAAATATCAACGCGTTGTCAAATTGAACACGCACCTAATCAGCTTTCTAAAATATATTTTGAAATTGTGTTTATTTTCTTTACTCTATTTGCCAATTGACCGAGTTCTTGTATCTCTACTAACAAATTGTATTTATTTGTCATTTCAGGTATGTGCAGATTATTATATGCAAGCCCCTCTTATCTCAAGCCAAAGTCATGCGGGAATAGTCCTAAAAGTATGCTTTAAGGTATGTGAAAATCAAGTGTATTAAACCCATAAGGCAAGATTTAAGAATCAACTACAACAGTACACGTAATCGACTCTGTATAGTCTTGGCCCAGAAGTCGATAACGTGTACTGTTGTAGTTAAATCTGAAATCTTGCCTTACAGCAAACTACTCAAGCCTAAGTAATAATGATTTTTTTTTTGTTTGTTAATATTTTCACTTTGCTTTGTACTTATGGCAAATAATTGTCTCGAGATGCTGCTAATTCACTTGGGGAATGCAGTCGCGACGTTTTGTTATCCTCTTCAGAAATAGTGGCAGACAATCATTAATGAATGCCGGCGGCAGTCAACAAAAAAATGCATGTCAAAGAGAGTTAGGCTACGGCTTGTGAAGAGTATTAAGGAATAGAACAGATAAAGATATTTGTTCAGTAAATCCAATAACAATTTAAAATCTACTAACTGAAATAAAGCATACGATGCTGTGTATGACAATGATCCAGCAAAAAGTTAATTTGTTTAGAGGGGAAATATGACAGATGTCCTTGATACGTTGTTAGCTGATCCTGTTAATATTTCATAATACTCCATTTGGTTGCCATGCCCCCTTTAAGTTCCTCCCTATGGAAATTTTTGTGGAATTTCTACTATTTCAGGTGACTAATTTGACATTCTGAAAATGATTTTAGGTGGTTTTTTTGCTCGTACTGTTAGCTTCAATTTAAGGCTCGTATTGGCTTTCATGGACGCCCCAAATTTCTCTCTATTTTAATATGACGAATTTAATATTTCGCAAATTATTTTTGAAAAATATCCTTCTGGCATTTTGAGCTGATAATATTAGCTTCTATTTGAGGCCGATGTGGTGGAAAGTATTTGGACGCCCTTATTTCCTCTGTCGGACAATTTTTGTTTGCATTTTTCCAATTCCTGGCCTTGCACTTGACATTCTGAAGATTATTTTAGACAATTATTCCTGCCGAGTTTTTCGGTGATACGATTTTGATGCCGAGTCATAGCTGCCATTATCCGCGTTTGTATTCTTTAAATACTCTGAGTTCCATTCTAGAGTAAAATTTGGTATTCTGCAAATTATTTTGTAGCTGATATGAGTTGTTTAATTTAAGGCCGTCGTCAGTGGTTTCTATGGACATACAAAGTTCCGCGGCAGAGTCATGGCAAGCTAAGGGAAGATGATCAGTTTTGCATCTGAATCTGGATATTTGTTATCACAAATGTCATATCCAACCTTCTAATCTACCGTGATAAGTGTCACTATAACGCTCAGCGCCTTAAGCTATGCTATATGTTTTTTACACACACATATTTGTTAATTAAATACCAATACACAAACACGCCCAATGACAACACATGCAGAATTTTAATTGTTAAAATTGGCTGAATGCATGTGTGTGCATATTATTTATTAAACATGTGACACAAGTCATTGCATATTTTATGGCGGTTCAGTAATTCTTGGCAATACTACAGCAACCTTCAACCACTTAAACCCAATTGGCATTTTCGATGGCAGTTGTGTTTTTTTTTGTGTGTGTGTGTGTTAATTAATATTTTAATGAGATGTTGTGTGTGTGGGGATTTTCACTTTCCGACCTCCTTCCTTAGCCCTCCTTGTGTTGTGAAAACCAAGCATACTTTTTGGCATTAATAAAATTTTGCAAAATATTGTTTTATATTTGTTTTGCCAACAATTTCACAATTGAATGTTAACATTTAACAGGCCTGCAAGGAAAAATTCCACATGCTCTTAATTTCGAGCACATTTTAAGGCGTTCTGGCGTTGGTAAATGTTTTGTATGTGACAGTGTCAATTTAAATCTTATAAGCTGATAATAAATTCACGCCAACATGTCAATATTATTAACTTAAAAGATTTGCCGAAGACGATAACATATGTTTATTGCCGAAACTGTCAATAATATGTTATCTTAGCAGGCAATAACCTAATCCTGCCCATAAGTATACACATGTTGTGGGCCAAATGATAAGTATGCTTTGAAGTAAGTGCTGTGCCGCACTAAAGGGCGACCCAAAAAAAAAAAAAACAACGACAAGAAGAGAATTAAAAAAAAGCATGAAATTGTTCTCTTTTAAACTGAAAAAAATTTTGGTGGGCTATAATTTATGGTTTAGTAAGGGTAAATTAAATGTATAACTGTTTTCGCAAGATTAAGAGGGCGCTATACAGACTTTTTCTTATTTATATCAGGCCGGTTCCTCAAAAAAAAACACCTAACCGGTGATCCACCTTTCCTCCTCGACATATAAATAGAAAGTCAGTATCAACTCATCGTTAAACAAAATGAAATGCTTATAACTTCGCCCTGAAGTATGCAATGGTTTTCTAAAAAAGAGGTTTATTTAAAGAAATATTGAGGTTAGAGAAAAAAAAAGAGAGAAGCGAACGTAGTGCTGGGTGAGCTTTCTGCATCAATGGCATTGGGGTGTATACATTTTTTGAATTCGTATAGCGATTTTCGAAAATCTTAAAAATTAAAAAGTATTTTTTTTCGCTTATTATAAAAACCACATTAAAATTGTAAAAAATTGTGTTTGTTAGGTTGAGTAAGCCGAATACAGCACAGTTTTCACTTTTGAAAAATTTTGTTTTGTTTTCCATTTCTTTTTTCTTTCGAAAAAAGTATGAAATTGAAATTGACGACACTCTCAGAACTGGCAATTTTCAGATTTTTTTTCCTTAACGGCACAACTATTTGCGACGAATTTTATATTCAACACAAATTTCAGTTTTCGAAAAAAAAAAAGGATGGCTGTTCTGGAAATTTGTCGAAAATGGCGATTTTTTTTTTTTTATAATTTTCATTTTTTTCGTATTTTCAAAATATCTCGGTCAACTTTCGAAATTTCAAAGAACGGGTTTCTGCACAAATCAGTACAACTTTTCCTTTTTCGAAAGTAGCACTGCCATCATTCTCCACATGCCCAATATATTTCTATTCTACCGACTTATTTTATTTGCCTTGACAGCTGTCACAAATTGTGGTCTTCCACACAGTTTTAATGTTGCATACCTTAAGGCTGGGCGTTTTAAAGATTCTACAACATTTTCATTGCATACTTTTTTGGCTTTTCCGGTGCTGGCGTTTTTCAAAAATATAGATTTTTTATTGTTTTTTTTTTTTGAAAAAAAAAATTTTCAGTTTCCGAAAAAAAAATTGGCAATTTTTTCGTTTTTTTTTCTCTTTTTTTTTCAAAAAAATAATGTGGCATTGCTGGTACTTTTTTCGTATATTCAAAATATCTCGGTCAATTTTCGAAATTTCGAAGAACAGGTTCCTTCTACACAAATCAGCACAACTTTTCCTTTTTCGAAAATACCAAATATGCCAAATATGAATCTACTCCCCAGCCTTCTTTCATTTGCCTTAACAGCTGTCAGAAATTATTGTCTTCCACACAGTTTTAATGTGGCATACCTTAAGGCTGGGCTTTTTAAGGACTCTAGAACATTTGCATTGCATACTTTCTTTTTTTTTTTTGGCAGTTTGTCCATGAACATATACACATTTGAAAGTCTACTTGTGTGGAGCCTTCAATTACACTTTTTCAACCCAGCAGTCCGCCCAACAACACACTCACATGTTCACCGCAAAAAACCGTCCTCAGAAATTTCCATAACTAAAATATAAATCATTCGATGTCTTTGTCTACAAATTCATTTGGAGTGCTGCACCGATGTGTGTGTGTGTGTCTGTGTGTCCCATGATGTCACCTGTCACAGATTAGTGTTCTCTGTCATATTACACAAGCCGGCACACAAAGACCACCGACGACTGACAGAGAGAGGCCGGCAACGAGATTCAAATACAAACTGCAATAATTTATAGTTACAGCCTCCCCAAACACCAACATGGAGGAGGGGCTGGGTTACATCGGGAACGGGTACGGGTTCTCGTGTTAGAAAAAAATTGTGCTTTTCTGAGCCAAAAACTACCAAAGCTGAAGTCATTACAATTGCAGTCAACCGTAATGGTACATTTGACATTTATGCATTTTATGATGACACTTGGCTACACAAAAAACAAGAATTCCAAACAACATGCTCTCTGACAGCTGCAACAAAAGCCATGTATCATTCAAATCACATAAAGGTTTTTTGTTGCATGTTGCGTGGGGACTAAAACACTTTGTGGTTTTTACTTTTAGAGGTGGAGAACATATCGCTCATTTACTTGAATAGTGGCATAATTCAAAATTCACTTTATATATTTTTGCTCTTGGAAAAGCTGTAAATCTCTCATTTAAATTGGCTTTTGTTCTACTGAGTATTGTGCATTCATATGACAGGTCTCCATATTATTGAAATAGCCTGCAGTTCTTTTTCTATATTTGGAAAGTACGACGAAATTGACAATTTTAAACGGCTCTCCTGAAAAAATCCTATTTTGAGTTATGCCACTATTCAAGTAAATGAGCGATATGTTAAAGTCAATGTCAGCAATGACAAGAGTTTGGGTAGGTGAAACCAAAACCTCAACCCTCAACCAAAATTCAAAACCCACAACTCTAAAATAAAGTTCAAATTATTTAAGTAATTTTGTCGAAAGTTACCTAAGATGCAATAGTAATTTTTTTTTTTGGTATTTCCAGCTTTATTCCATTCCCCTTTAAGTTTGAAAACACTGTGAGTTTTCCATTTCGAAGCAAAAAATAATTTTAATGCGTTTTTAAAAGTTTTCCATAAGCTGACAGAGCAGCAACAAACACACAAACTCAATTTGCAGCTGTCATATCTCATCGTCATTCCGCCATATTCAACACAAATGACTTTGACGAATTTTTAATTTTCAACATTCTTTGCTTCCGTCCGAAATTAACACTGACGGCAGACTCTGGCATTGCCGTCATCTGGAATTCAGGAAAAACTCCTCTTATGTTATTCCCATTATCGTAGGAAAAAGTGTTAAGTGCATTTGAAAACATATTTAAGCATCAGCTAGCTCTTTCATCCCCTGTCGTACACTTCAGTGCCCCTCCCCACACAGCCATGTGTTCTTAATTTGAAGCGACATTCCTTGATTTTAATGGCACACAAATTATGTTGGTAAAGAACTTGTGAGAAATGCAATCAATATCAAAGTGTTGTAACTTTTAAAAGTTTAACATGTCTTTTCTGGTTGGTATGGGCTCATAAACGAGAGTTAAAGGATGTTTTCATTCTCGAATATGACATCAACGGCCAGGCGCCTTAAAGTATACTTCATTAGTTGAGGATGCCTAAACTCATGCTTTTATTTCAACAACAACAAGAACACACAATTTTGTATTGCCACACATGTCTGTAAGTGTTTAGACATTTTTGATTTGTACAAACAATTTGACAGTTTTGCTCTCTTGCCTCTATCAAAATGACACCATCAAACGGCGCCTTAAAGTATGCATTGGGTTATTGTGGAAATAAATGGAAGGGTTGGAGACTTGTGGCAGAGACAGTTTCAAGGGTGGTCAGGCATATTGATAAACTCCAGAGGACCTAGAAGTAGTCTTCGGTAATGTCATAACTTGTAGTCGGGACGGATCGAGATGTGGAATTAATGACTTTATGGTTTAATTTCTCAAAGGTTGGTCCATCATTGCTGACTGTGCTGATATGGTTTGGGGTAGTACCAATTAGTTACATCTAAGGCGATAGGATCTAAAATTGTGAGGGCCCCATTCAGTCTTTGGCCAATTTTGATTTGACGGTTAATGTTTGATAATAACAAACTATGACAAATGTGATTAAGATCAGATTGTAGGTTAATCTAAGTCTTTTCCTACATGATTTTGCCTTACTCCTAACATTGCCAGTATCTGACTGGGTTTGTTACACATTTGTACTTGCCCATTGTACTTGCTGGCCCCCTTCAATCAACCTCTTCAAAGTCATTTGCCCGAGTGTTCTTAGACTGCAAATTCACGCTGTCTCCCTTTTAGAGTTTTTATTTGGAATCCATGAAGATTATCGAGAAACTCCACTGGATTTTTATCAATTTAATATCCATCACATTGTTTATTGTCCAACATGCCCTCGGGCACAACTCCCTAAGCCCTGTATGATATCGTGTAAATTAATAAACATTTTCAAGAGCACCCCCCATGTCAAGTGAATTTAACATTTTTTTTTTAATAATTTCTTCTCTTTGAAGAAGAGGAAAACGAAAACTGTCAAATTCACCGTAAGCAAATCAAATCAAATTTAAAAAAAAAATCAATATTGACGCCAACACACCGGAAGTGGGGTGGGGTGCCACACAAAAAAAGAAACGAACGAACCCCCAACCAAACAAACAACAAACCCCTAGAAAATCATCATAAGGATTGTTGTTCATATTACCACAATAATATCAATACGATGACGAGATGTGTGTCCCAGCTATAGATTCGATAAACAGAAAAGCAAACATTGAAATATGTGTACGTTGATGTGGATGGTAAACGGAGACGGAGACGGAAACTACACACAGACAGGCTCTCATAACCATGTGGAGATTGGTTATAACAACAAGACATGTGTGTGTGTAACAAACCAACAGCGAGACAATTGAAAACGCTGTCTTTCACACACACGTACATGCTCAGCGTAGCGAGAAGTGCCATAATAGCCTTGTAGCCATGTGTGTGTCATGTCGTCGTTTTCATGTTCATTTGTCTCATCTTTTGTTTGATTACTTTTCGCTTCGATTTTTTTTTTTATTATTATTATTTATTTATTTTTCTCTTTATTATTTGTGTAAAGTGTCGTTGTTGTGTGGCATGACTCTGAGCTGGTGCTGCATGATCATCACCGGCATACACATCGGGAACGTCATCACCATCGTTCTCCGCCCTGGCATGTGCTGATGATTGGATTCTGTTGATTCTCCATGTTACAGGCGGACAGTGGTTTCCGACACTTGTAAAGGCTCCACCATATGTCGAGCGTCCTGTAGTGTGTGGTCTGACTTGCAAAGTGCTTAGTGGAAACTAGAGGTGACTTGCAAAGGAATAAATCGGTCACTAAGCCATGATTTGCTGACTTTGGGCATTGGGTGATTCCCCTTTATCGAGGGATTTTTGTCATAGATTAGGTTCAGCTCGTACAAGTGCCAGTACGAGAACAACTGCCTCTTTTTTCGTTTTCCCCTAAAAGTTGTGATGGCAGACTGAAATTATATTTTAAGGTGCATTTTGAGCCATTAAACTTTAATCCTGTGTGGTTTCGATCATATCTATGTTAAGAGGTAAACTAGCAGTTCGCTGTTGTCCAAATGTTTTTCTAAATAAACAAATATCTCTCCCCATTTGAAAGCTATTGCAGTGATTATGAAGCTAAGGTTAATAAATACCAGTTTATTTCTTTGAATAGGAGGACTTTGAATACTTTCAAAAAAACAGTTTCTTTAGAAAGAGACTCCCTGCTTAGAAATAAAATATGAGGACCATATACTTTTCATAAAATTTTCCATAACCAAATCGGAAAGTGCCTGCCCTCTGTCCTCGATAGCCTCACGAGTTCTATCTTTGAGGTCTTGCATCGATGCTAGGCTATTGGCGTAGACCCCTTATCTTTCACGTGGCCCCAAAGGAAGAATTCGCAAGATTTTAAATCACAAGATTTTAAATCACAAGATCTCGATGGCCAATTGTGGTCACCTTTTCGGCAGATAATACGGTCCGGAAACTTTTTAGTTTTGCAAACGGAGACTGCAAGATTTTCACCATTTTTGTAGTGAATTTTTATAATTTCAGTGCGTTGTTGAAGCCTGTATCGTGCCATTTTTAGTAATGGCATAGTTTCATCTTGTCAAATGTCAAAGAATAAAAGTTTCAAAAGTAACAGCCGCCGAAATACCGGGTGATTCATCCATTTATTCCATTTATCGGTTGGCGAATTTTGAACAAGCATTTCTATTTCCCCTTTTGTAGTTGAAATCCACTGTGGATGTGAAATTTGTAGACGATGTTCGAAACCCTGCCATTGTAAAGAGAACATTCATCCTGATGTCCTTTGAAAATCTCCACGCTCCCCGTTTCAGTGTGTGCGGCAATGTCTGGATGTAGTTTTTATTTTTCAATAAATACGAAAACATGTTTTCCCATAAAACTCTCTCTCTCTCTCTCTCTCTCTGGTATGTGAACATGAATTTAATGAAAATCCATCGACAAAACTCTTACATACATATACGTTTATACCGATGTGGGCATTGTGTCACATGCACACAGACAGCCTTCTTCCGTTTGCCAAGGAAAGCATAGGACCCTCGATTGGTTGACTGGCGTTGCGGGGGTGGGGGGTGTGTGCATTTGTCTGTGAGTGCAGGAAGTACGTATTGCATGTGTATTGGATTGCTTGATTATATTTGCTTAATGGGGGATGTAGTTTTTCCCCCACACACACACACACACAGGCACACACACAATCATGTGAATCCTCCAAAATACGTGCATTCGTATCGGTTTTGTGTTCGGGTGTGTGTGTGTGTGTTAATTTTAAAACATCTCCTGAGGATATTTTGGCAAAGGTACGATAAGTACGTAACGAAATTGTTGTTGTTGTTATTGTGTGTTAATATGTTTGTCTCCGAAAATCAATTTTTCCGTTTATTTAAGTATTGCATTTTTATTGGTAATTTAAGTTTCGGAGTTTTCACAGCAATTACGGGCTATTAAAAATGCAAAAGACTTCTGCTGCACGTCATGCGATTATGTTGCATGCAAGTTGAGGGGCATGTGGCAGAGGATGTGCTGTGTTGTCAAAATACATTCGAAATGTCAGCAAATAGAATGAGACGGCTTTGGGGAATGTCCTCAAAAAAAGGACATGATTTTTGTAAAATTCTAGACTTTCCTCTTTCTCAATAATGTAAAGTGTAAAGTTTAACCCATAACTCAGAAAAAAGAGAAGTTCGTAAAGTTAAAAATATCAAAGAATTCGAATTCAGGACCCTTTTTTTACACAATTTAAGTTTTTTAAAAAATGTCTTGGGTTAATGTGGATTTCTCTAAAGTCTCACTTTATTAAAAACATATTTGTAGCATACACTGAGGCGCTATTACACAATAGCCCAATTGATATCCTTCTGAGCGCTACTCTCTTAATGAAATATCCTTTCAGTTCGCCTTAACTTTTGCGGATGAGAAAAACAAATTGTATTTAGTTTCAAATTCGTTAAGCAAAGTTGTCCGCGGAGTTCATTGCCTTCGCGAAGACTTTGCCTTAACAGGTTATTGTGCGTTTTGTTTTTCTGATTTTTTTTGCAACAACAACAGCAAATCTTCAAGTATACATTTTCTCGAGTTTGCGAGCATTTGCATGTGTGAATACACACCATAAAACTTAATTGATTTTTCACTTTAGTGCGGTTATAATTTAATTTATTCTAGTGAACTGAGAGAGAACAAACAACAACAAAAACCCAAGAAAAAAAATCGTTCAAATAAGCGATAACCATGGAGAGTTCAAGTCATGACGGGCTTAACAAGAACAGAATAACAAAAAAAAAAAAAAAAAACACGAACCTTCACCACTACACTGGCCATGCTTCTTGCAACACTTTGTGCCTTAACAACAGAAAGGAACAGAAAAGGAAGGAACGAACGAACGAGGCAGAGGAAATAGCAACAATTTAATAAATACTGGTATAAGTCAATGGCCAGCGAGTGGAAAGCAATATGAAACTTTTTGGAGAGTACAGGGAAATGTAAGCATAAAAAAAGGCATTCGCACTTACCCGCAAATCGCAGATACACGCTCGTAGCCAGGCACTCGCACACACAGACAGTTTGCATATTAAAAAAAAGGAAAAGAGAAGATGCTAGAACGGTCCTGGGTCGGGAACGTTAACGAAGTTCATTATGTTTTATTTTATTTGTTACACTTGAGATTGCCAGCCAGCCTGCCTGCCTGGCCTGGCATGGCTTTGTTGGCCTGGGCCCTCCTAAAAGTATGCTATACTTTATTTGTTTGATATTAAAACCACGTTTCGCCGCAATGCAGACGCGAATTGTTAGCAATGAATGAATGTATCCATACCCTATTTCACTTAGTCCCAGTTCCTATCCATCTCTCTCTCTCTCTTTTTCTCTGTTTCTGTAGATGTGTGTCGTCTGCATGTGTGTTGGCATTTGTTGTGTGCTCTTCTGTACGTTGCGGCGTACGGAAATTAATTTGTTATCCCAAATACACAACAGCCAACGCCGGTAGCCGGCCACAGTTAGGCTTTGCGAACAGTCCGACCCAACAGTCAGCCGTCCAGCAATCAAGTTTGGCGAGCCCTGTGCCAAGGGCTCAGTACCATTGAAGCGTCACAAGTTCATTGCTTTGCCTGTGTCTTTGGCACGGGGAATACCCATAGGAGATTTTTGATGGGTCCCGGCTATGTGTTGGCCAAGAAAAGAAGCAGCGAGACAACAACAGAGAATAAGTCAAGCCGGCTGTTAAATTGTAACATTAAGGCAAATGATACACAGAATTATGCCATTTGTTTGGCATGGGGGTGGGGGGGTGGTGGGGGAGTGGTTGCCATGGGTTGGGAAATGTTCAAAAATGGTGAACTAAAATATCGTTGATTTGAAAATCTCTTTTTTGATAAACTCTCCACACCTGGGGTAACAAGGGTTCCAAATAAACCCAGTAAAACTGTTGAAGCGGAAAGTCAATTCCATCAGTCACGTGGTGGCCGAATCCTCCCTCTTGTTTAGATATTGAGGTCTACCTAATACCTTTGCTACACTTTTGGACTTAGCACCAGGTTCAGATTGCAACGTCACGCCCAAGTTCTTCAACATGGTTACAAATTAAACTATTCTCCTTGTCATTATCATACCTGCCCTCCTATCATTAGTACTCTATCTCCATCTACGGCCACCCGACCCAATATCCCCAAAGGCAAAATATTTATACAAGTTTTTCCTAAATAAGTTTTCTGTTCATTTCATGCTACCGCTTCTTGTCCCGGTGCCGGTCCCAGTCCCAGTCCCGGTCACCAACGCAAAACGTTTTCTCTCGCATGTTTCGCCGTGTCCAACGAAACAACGCAAACGAAAAGTTTTTCTCGTTCAATTATGTTTATCCTTAAGGAAAAAATGATGTTGTATGAGCCAGTGTTTTGTTGTTGTTGTTGGTGCTTCTTCGTGTCCTCCTCCCAACCACCATCGTTCCGTTTGTTTTTTGTTGTCCGCCACAATGTTTGACAACACACCAAAGAACAAGTAATGCAACAAGAATAACTCAAATTGCTGTTGTTGTTGTTAGTTTAGAACTAACCAAATTACTCAAGACTTTGCTGCGACCAAAGGAAAATCCCAACCAAAACGACAAAATTGCTCCACTGAAGAGCGAAAGACAGAGAGAGAGAGAGAAACAACAGAAAATAAAAATAAAATGCTTGGAAATTGTTGGAGATGAGAATTTTAATAAAAATTGCATGAATTGCCCCAAAATATGTTATAGTTTTGCCGTTTGTTCTTGAGAACTTGTCGTCGACCAATTACCCGGGAAAGATGATCAAAGGAGCAGCGCTGCCTGGAAATGGCCTAAAAGTATGCAAGTTTTTATTTCATTGCTCATAAATGGAATGCAATGTAATTGGCACGAAAGCGTTGCTATTCCGGATGCCAGCAAATGGATGAGGAGAGACTGACAGTATTTGGTTAAACTACACAAGATTCGGGGCTTGTGCGACCCACTGCCTTTGGCATATTCAAGGCTATTAATTAAATCAGAGGGTAACTGCACCAATTTAACATTTAGCCATATTGGGTTAATGGAAATTGTTGTGACATTCAAAGTCATCATTAAAGAGTATTAAAAGTTCATGTTCCGTTCGGAGTGGGAGTCAGTCAGTCAGTGTTCTCATCAAAAAGTTATTTACTAATAATTAAGGATCAATCTGTACTGGATATTCTGAATATTTGGATTGAGCCAACTCCACTCTCATTTGTATGGTGATCTTGTTGTAGGCGAACACATTTATTGTCTGTCGATGTGAAATGCACCTTCATTGGAGGATTTTGCTGACACGTTCCTATCTTGATAAATTTCCACACCGGAGGATGGGACTTGAATGTTGAATGTTGGCTCTTAAGTGCTCAAGAGTTAAAGGTTTATCTGCAGAAACACATTCTTTCGCGTAGCCCCACAAAAAAGTCAGTTGATGTCGCCACGACGAGAAATTATGCGGCCAGGAAATGTCTCTTGTATGCAATGTCTCCATATTCGCTCGAGTTGTGTGGCATGTGGCAGCGTCTTGTTGAAACCACATATTCTCCAAGTCGTATTCTTCAATAGCAGGCAAAAAGAAGTCGGTTATCATACGCTACCATAACGCTCCGAATTGACGGTGACAGTCGTTCCCTCGTCGTTTTCGAAGAAGGTCCAATCACACCTTCGGACCAAAGAGCGCACCAAACAGTGACTTTTTGTGGATGTGGATGGCCTCTCATCAATTACTTGAGGATTCTCAGAACCCCAAATACGACAATTTTGTTTTTTAACATATCCAGCTAGTGAGAAATGTGCTTCATAATCATAAACCATAATCTCCCCTTTAAGCAGGATATGTGGCTGTGTCAGAATCACCATTTTTGTAGTAGGTTTTAATAACTTTTTACGCGTTGTGTGATAGTTAAGCGATCCATTTTCGTCAATGTCCGACTTCGAACTGAAAAGAGAAAAAAATTCGTTTAACAACTTAGTTTGACAGATGTTGAAGTCCAGCCCGATACTTTTGATAACAATTAGTTCCACTTTTCTAAAAAATCGAACAACACAGAGAAATTCTATTATCACTTCCATTTCAAATAAAACAAAAAGCAACCCAGAAGTGTGCTACAGTTGTCTGAAACCCCTCTAACCCTTAACATATGCTCTCCAAAATCTTGCAAATAGTATTTTTCTACCTCCTCCAATCAAGCTGTACTCCCGCTTCCATCTGTTTTCCCCTCACAACAGAAAGAATAAAAAAACACCAACTGAATCTTTTTCCGTGCTTTGAATTAAAAATTATCCTTTTTTTTATTTTCGAAACTTTTTTCATCTTCATTAAAACAGAAATCTTTCGGTTCGTTTTCCTATAATGTTTATAAATAAAAGTAATAACAATTTATTTTTAATTCCTCTGCCAAATTCACCCAAAAACCCCCCCCTCGGTGCTGTCCTTTCTCGTTTCTGCCATTCTGTGTATATGTCTTGATTACTAAACATTGTGTTGTTGTTGGTTTTGTTGTCTCTGGTTAGTTTTTTTGGTGTGTTTGTTCGTTTTGTTTAACCATTCCTTGGAGTCATTTTAGTTATTATCTACAATTGTTTCGCATAAAAATTTACTTTTATTATCAAAAACGATGTTGCCTTTTCGAAACTTAGCACAAAGAAGCAGAGAAATCGGAAAAAAATTAATGAACAACGAAGAATATGCGACAAACAACAATAACAAAAAGAATTTTTATGAGATTACATTCATTATAGGGTATGCTCTTTACCGAATTGGGGGTAGTCCAATAATGGGGGTTCAGTGTGGTCTTGGCATTTTCCTTGGGCGGAACGTTAGAACCCACTTTACTCAAGCCTAACGTCCGTAGTCATACAAATTTAAAACCGGAACATCCTATTCTAAATAGGTGTGCCCTTAGGCTAGTGTGTCCTGTGATGACCCCAACTAGCTTACTCAGTTCATGTTTGTTAAGCCCGAGTATTCTCCTTGTTTTATTGTAATCGAGGTTTCCCCAGTTTTCCTTTGTGGTTCTTCCCACCTGTTCCTCTAGCCACCTTAAGTCATGGGTCGTCTTCATCCATTCCCTCAACTACTTCTTTGTCTCTAGAAAAACTTGAAGCCTTAATTTTGTTATACTTGCATGCAAAGTAGTGCTAGTTTTCCAGTCGAAAAGAAAAAGTGAAGCTTCGGTAAATGGAGTCCTTAGTTTTCCTATAGGAAAAGTGAATCTTCAACTACTTTTCTTGTACGAAATGTGAAGCCTCAGTTCATTTGGTGCCTGAAGCTTAAAGCTTTACTAAATGAAGTCCTTAATTTTCCTATAGGAAAAGTGAGCTTTAGTTTATTGATTCATTCTCGGTACGAAATATGAAGCCACAGTTTATTGCTGCCTCTCTTTTGCCTCTCAGTTTATTGTTGCCTCTCTTATGCCTCAACTTGTATATACAATTGAGTCTCCGTTTACCCAGACCTTAGTTTTGCAGTAGAACAAGTGAAGCTTGAATTATTTTCGCTGTACGAAATGTGAAGCCTCAGTTTCTTGTTAACTCTTTTGAAATACTTGTTTGCAAAGCGGAGTTTGAGTTTATCGAGGCCTTACTTTTCCAGTAGAAAAAGGGAAGCTTCAGTCCTGGAGTCCTTCTTATAGGAAATGTGAAACTGATGAATTATTTTTGTTGTACGAAATGTAAAGCATCTCTCTGTGTCTCTCTTTTGTAATACTTGTATGCAAAGTTGTGTCTTAGTTTAATTTTCCTGTATGAAAAGTAAAGCTTCAACTTATGGAGACCCCAAAATTCTTTAGAAGAAAATTGAAGCCCATGTTTACAGAGGCATATTCTAAAATACATATACAACAAAATTCAGCTTAATTGAGTTAGGGAAACCCTTTCCCCGGAAAATATGACTTGCTAGTTCTGTCCTTCGAGACAACTCCCTCGTTTATTCCATATATACATGCCACTAATGTTTAGTAATTTGTTTTCTTCTTCGGCTGCTTCTATTTCCTCGCTTTGCTATCTTTTAGCGTCAGTATAAAGTTCAATATTGTTATAGCAGCAAGCAATGATGATGCATTTTTAATGAAAACTGCTAGATTAAGGTCATTATGAATATGTGTTTGTATGAGTGTACTCACACACATACAGTGTGTGTGTGTCAGAGTTTAATGTTAGTCTAAGGAGCTTGCGTGTGAGTGAGTGAGTGAATCACTGTGAATGAGGGTTAACGATTACTGCAATAAGGATTCATAACATTCAGTTGTTCCCGTTGGTTTTTTTTTTCTCCGTAGCTTTTCATTTCCATTGTTTTTCATCGGCGTCACTGTAATTTTAATGTGTTTATATGTACAGACACAAGAGATTTCCTTTCTAAGATTGCCAGTGGATTGAAGTGTAAAATGCATGTTAAAGAAAGATTAAATATTAATGTACTAACGCTTCGTCTTAAGCACTCGCTCGCTCTCTCTGACTCTCGCAGTCGTTTTCTTGGCAGTGATGTAGATTTCGTTAAGAATTAACTGGTGTACGTGTTGCAGCCCTAGATTGTTCAATGAAACAAGGTTTCTGAAGTTGTAGAAAACAAAAATCTAAAGAAAAATGAATTATTAAAGCAATGGAATTGGCAAGAAAATGCGAGTGTTTTGAGGACTCTAGCTTTAGGTAAGCCTTTTGAAATATGAAGGGAAATATTGAGGTCTGGACTTTCTAAAAATTAAAGTTTTAAAGTGAAACCAAAAATTCAAAGATTAAAAAGAACAAAAATGGCTGTGAAATCGTTGTTTATCACATTAAACCGATTAATTTTTAAACACTCCGTGAAGGAACAGATTTTCAAAACGTATTAGTTTTAATTTATTTTTAATCTTCTAATTTTTCTTGAATAAAAATGAACGTGGTATTTAAAAAAAAAATTAATGAATTTAATTAATAAAATTACATTTAAAAATGTTCTGGAGTTTTCAGAGCTTAACCCTTCAACCACTAAGACCATCTACAGACGGTGGTTAAAGGGTTAACATAATTCAGTATTGACCATGGGGGCGTATAGACAATATTATTTATATGAAGGCGCTATCTGGAGCGTATGAGAATTATTTAGTTACTAGTAAGTTGTAATGCGCCTATGGCGCCCGTTGAAATATGGAAAAACAATTTTGTTGAAAAAAAAAATTTTGTGGAAAAAAAAAAATTTTGTTAAAAAAAAAATTTTTGTTGAAAAAAAAAATTTTTCTTGAAAAAAAAATTTTTGTCGAAAAAAAAAAAATTGTTGAAAAACAAAATTTTTGTGGAAAAACAAAATTTTAGTGGAAAAAAAAAATTTTGTGGAAAAAAAAAATTTTGTTGAAAAAAAAAATTTGTAAAAAAAAAAATTCTGTAAAAAAAAACTTTTGTTGAAAAAAAAATTTTGTAAAAAAAAAAAAATGTAAAAAAAAAATTTTGGAAAAAAAAATTTGGGGAAAACACAATTTCTGTAAAAAAAAAAATATTATTTTTTTTATTATTATTATTTACTAGTAAGTTGTAATGCGCCTATGGCGCCCGTTGAAATATGGAAAAAAAAATTTGTAGAAAAAAAAAAAATTTTGTGGAAAAAAAAATTTTGTTGAAAAAAAAAAAATTTTGTTGAAAAAAAAAATTTTTCTTAAAAAAAAAATTTTTGTTGAAAAAAAAATTAGTTGAAAAAAAAAATTTTTCTTAAAAAAAAAAATTTTTGTTGAAAAAAAAAATTTTTGTTGAAAAAAAAAATTTTGTTAAAAAAAAAAAATTTCTTGAAAAAAAAAATTTTTGTGGAAAAAAAAAAATTTTGTTGAAAAAAAAATATTGTGGAAAAAAAAAATGTTGAAAAAAAAAAAATTGGAAAAAAAAATTTTGTAAAAAAAAATTTGTAAAAAAAAATTTTTGAAAAAAAAATATTGGTAAAAAAAAATTTGGGGAAAACAGAATTTCTGTACAAAAAAAAAATATTATTTTTTTTATTATTTATTATAGAATTATAGAATGCCTATTTAAATTCCTACGTACTGCGTGACAGAGTCAGTGAATCAGGGAATCAGTGAATCAGGGAATCAGTGAATCAGTGAATCAGTGTCGAGGGTAAATATATATTAAGATTATAGAATGCCTATTTAAATTCCTACGTACTGCGTGACAGAGTCAGTGAATCAGTGTATCAGTGAATCAGTGTCGAGGGTAAATATATATTAAGATACTGAAGACTGACCTCAGTCATTCAAAGCTCCTCTCCTCATAAGTTATGCCAGTTGTTCTTAGGGTTATTGTGGAATTCTCTCAATGTGCTGGTCACTAACAGAGTACCAAGGACTTGTAATTTTGTAGTAAGCAGAGACTTTAGTATTTCGCACATAAAGTGAGAACTCAGGACAGTAACTTTAAACATTTTTTGTTGAAGCCGTTATTGCTCTTTCAGAAAAGAAAAACAACCTTAGCAAACTGTACTTGAGATTCTGTAATTGAAATAGTGACATTTTTGAAACCTCAACTCTACTTCCCCATCAGACTAGACAGTCAGAAAATAGTTGATTCCACCTGCTAGTTCAATTTATTTCTATTCAATATTAACCAAAGAAACTAAACCCCTCCACTCATTTAGGCCACTTGTTAATAAAAGTTAAAAATAGTGCAAAATTTCCCCAACTTTTGAAATTTATTTAAAATTACATTACCGAAATGGAGACATCATCCTTCAACTTTGGCCACTAATTTACTTATTTCCACACAATTCTCGCTGCACTGCAACTTTTCTTATGTAATATTGTTGATTCTCCGAAAGTGTGGCATACTTTCAGGCTGACCTTACATTTACACTTGCTGCCTAGTTTGGGGCCGTACACACTTAATTAAAAGTTTACGATGTTAATGCATTAATATTATAGTACAGGTCCGAAGGCTTACTTCCTACGTTGGCGTTAACCTTGACAGAATCTTCGACGACCACAGGAGCCTCAGGGCAATATCTGCAGCCACACAAAGGGAAAACTTTCAAACGACGACATTTTTAATGTGTGACCTACACTGAAATTATAATAAACCACACCAGAGGACTGTGCAAGTGTGTCCTTTGGCCGTCCATAAAAAGCAATTTCCAACTCTAATATCCTGTGTAGTTCTTTTGAAAACTTAAATATAAATATTATATGAAAGTTGACATTGACAATATTTGTCACTTATTTAAGGGTTTACACTCGCCCACCACCAGCACATGCCTGGCAAATGCCATTAAATTTAATATTTCAATAAGTGGCACTTTTGAGTGCGGTGAAACGATATTTCAAGCCATCCGTGTATGTGCGATTGTCTGCATATTGTGCATCCTAGTGAGGCGTTGCAGCACTGCCTCTCACAAAACTCCTTGAAGTAGGCAAACAAAATTATTTAAAACAAATTTTCCACCAGAGATATTTAAGCCATCACAAAATGTTTATATGTTAATAAGGTTAGGCGATAGCTTCTGGGGCGTGGGGATGTCAGAAGAAGGCATAGCTGGAACAGATAAAACTATTAAGCAGTTGAAGGTTATCGGAGCGCGATGTTGAGTACAACAAATGTTACGGGGATGGAAATGGTAATTTTTAAGAGTCTGTAAGTGGGGGTCTGTGTGTGTGTGGGAAAGCTGATGCTTCATTGCAAATGCTTAGCAGAAGATTTTAAGGGGAAACAAGTAATCCTTTCAGGTGAACGTTGATTAGCAGAGAACATAATTCGCAAAAATCTAATAAATATTATACAAAAATTATTGTTATTCCTCTTTTGTGCTTACACAAGTGTTCTACAATTTAATTCCATTCCGAAAAATGATTCCGTTTCTATTGCTCACTCATTCCTAAATGTCTGCCATAAAATATGCATTACGGCAACACCTTAAAAGTATGCAATAATTTCTCTTGCTTTCAAATTAAACAATTTCCTTGCAACATGCCACCGCACAAAGCGAAAGCAAACGAAGAAATATCTCGTTTATCTTGCCTTCATTCAGCTCCTTGCCGCCCTTTTGCGCTTTGTGCAAAAGACATCATCATGTTTCCTTTGCGCCGTTAAGCTCACTTTACCGCCAGCCAAACAATTGCCATAAAATTAACTGCATTTGTTGTTATGCCTCGACGCCCGGTCGGGACTTTTGCCCGGGTGTGTGCCATGTTGCACATAGGAGGATATATGATTGGCAGTTGGCCAAAAAAAAAAAAAGCGAAAGAAAATGTATATCTGCACCACAGAACTGCACTCAAGCATAGCGCCAACTACACTGTACAATTGTTTGTGGCATAAAAGCGTTAAAGCAGCAGACATTAACAATTGTTCACTTTTTCTCGTGTTTGCCCTTCTGACTGCTGCAGCTGCTGCTGCTGTTGAAGCCGGCTGCAATCAACACAGGACTCAACGTTTTGTTTGGCTGTCCAAAAAGGTGCAAAATGTTTAAGGCAGCAGCAACAACCGGCATCATTATTTAACACCGACGACGCCACCACCTACTGCAGCAATATCGGCACAAGCAATTGCTGTTGCTGCAGCATCAACAACATGATGTTGTATCTGTCTGGGTGTGTGTGTGTGTTTGTTTGTTTGTTTGTGGCAAAAGATGTTGACCGTAATGTTAACATTTCCGGTTCCTCTTCCACGGGGATTTTCTTTTTCTTGTTGAATGGCGACAGTTAAAATCACTTATCAAGATGTCATAAAGAAATTATTTACAACACGGGCAAAGGACGAAAGTGCAAGCGGCAATAACAATTACTTTCAAACACTTAAATGTATCAATAGGGATTGCAAAGGCCGGAGGGGGCAATATGGAGAACTGTCGAACGAGCAAGTAAAGACAGTTAACATATGTTGTTTCTGTTGGCGAGTCAAAGCTCAATTTACTGAGGCTCACCGTGGCGGGAAAAAGTCAAGCTTAAGATTTCTGAGGCTCGACATTTTCCATGGAGTGCCAGCATCGAGTGGAGTATATTTGAATGTAGTGAAGTGGAAATAAGAAAAACAGACTTTTGTTTCTTTAAACAAGAGAATTTCAACATTATTAGCATTATAAATTATATAAGAATTGAATAATTGAGAATTGATATGAAGTGAGAATATTGGAGAAACGTTGAACTTAATTGAGAATAATGTCGAATGATTGGAAATAAGTGAGAATAATAGAGGTTAATAGAGAATAATTGACGACAATTGAGAGTAATAGAGAATAACTAAGAATAACTGGAAATCATTGAGAATAATAGAGAATGTTCACGAAGATCTGAGAATAATTAAGTATATTTGAGATTAATTGAAAATAATTAGGAATAATTGAGAATAATTTTGAATTATTTAGAATTATTGAGAGTTACTGAGAACAATAAAGAATAATGGAAAAGAATTAAGAAAAATTGAGAATATTTGAGAACAACAATGAATAAATGAAAATAATTCCGAATAATTGAGAAGATTTGAGAATAAGTGCCAATAATTGGGGATAATTGAGAATATTTTTAGAATAACTGAGAACAATTGGTAATAATTGAGTACACTTAAGAATAATTGTTAATAATTGTGAATAGTTTAGAAAATTTTAGAATAATTGAGAGTTATTGAGAACAATAAAGAATAAATGAGAAACCTTTAGAATAATTGAGAATATTTGAGAACAATACAGAATAATTGAGAATAATTGAAAATAATTCAGATTAACTATGAATATTTAGAATTGACAAATAGTGAGGATAATTGAGAATATTTTGTGAATAACCGAGAACAATTGGAAATAATTGAGTATGATTGTGAATAATTGCCAAAAAGCTGAAAATAATTCAGAATAAATGAGAAAAACTGAGAAGAATTTAGAATAATTCAGAGTTATTAACAACAACACTGAATAAATCAGAATAATTGAAAATAATTCAGATTGACAGATAATAATTGACATTAAGTGGGGATAATTGCATTATTTTTTTAGAACAATCGATAACATTTGGGATTAAGTGAGTACACTTATGAATATTTGATAAAAATTGCAAAAAAAAAAAGTAAAACATAGAATAATTAAGAGAAATTGAGAATAATTGGGAGTAATTGAGATTAAAGGGGAGTAATACAGAATAAATGAGAACAACTGAGAATATTTGAGAACAATTTTAAACTATGGAGTGTAATTAAGAATAATAGAAAATAATTTAAAAAAAAATGGAGTGTAATTAAGAATAATTGCGAGTAATAACAGCGAATATTTGCCAAAGCATAAAGAATAACTGATCTAATCTTGGTTCGAGTCTGAGTTTAAAGAATATCTTATTAATTGTTCTTTGGTTTGTTGAGATGTAACACCAGAATTTCTTTTCCATACTTTACAAATAACACATTTGGAAATAAGTTTTCAATATTTTCGATTATGAGTCTATCGTATGTGGACGGCCGTGGTGTGCGACTATCACACAGAAGAGCCCGAATTCGAAACCGGACAAGGCCATCAAACATTTTTCAGCGGCTGTTTCCACTTCGTAAATGTTGGCGACTTTACGAGTAAGCGAGCAATCTCTAAACCATGTAAAACTTCTCTAGATAAGCACTAGCCTTTCGGAGTAGGTCTGTGAGTATACAAATTATATCGTACACAGCTCACTGATTCGAGAGAAGTTTTCCGTCTGTTCCTTCAGTGGAATGTTAAGGGAAATAAGTAAGTAAGTCTATCGTGTGTACATTTCCAAAATACTTTCAACTATTTCAATGCTGAAAAAATCAGTTAATGCCAAACAAATTAATAATCTATCACAAAATCCCTTAGACGGTCCCATTTGTCTTGAGCTGGTTGTTGCCAAAGTTGTTGAACTTCTCCATTGTTAAATCGTACCACTTCTAATCTACACGAACATTAAACATCCTTAAGTCAAATCACTATCGTATATCAAAACTATTAATCTGTTCATTAAAACAAGTCATCATCATCATGCAAACAATGGACGGTGAATTCACACCGAAAATATGCAGACATCATGCGTAGGGACGTAATATAAACCCCCTCAACGCCACCACCACCACCATTACATCTCTCCATACATTCATCCATCATATGTATTTCTCCCCCCCGACCCTTTCACATATGGCGTGAGGTGAGGGGTGATGCGGTTGAGGAAAAAAAAAGCATATGCAAAATTAAATTTTTGCTGACATTCAGATAGAATATGATTTATCATTCTGAATATACCGACAGTCATGGCTGTGGCGGTGGAATAGAAGTCTGAACGTGAGGGAGAACTGGCAGGAAATTTACGAAGAAGAAGAAGAAGGAAGGAACACATAAAAAACGTAAAGTTAACCGAGAATATTATGTAAACACACACACAGACACACAGCCCGATATGTATTTGCATATGTGTGTGTACACATATGCGTATATCGAAAGAAGGATAACGTTCGACAACTTGTTTGCTTTGGTGTGTGTGTGTGTGTGTGTATGTATGGACCCAACCACGCAAACATATACTCTTAGTATCCTCCTCCTTAACATCCGCAAGAATCCTCATATGAATTTGTGGATTTGTGTGGGTAAATATTGAGTCTTTCTACGGATATTGCAATATCTACATGCAAAACCAACAAACAGTGGGCGATTGTGTACAAAAAAAAAAAAGAAACAGCCAGAGATAAATTTTGCAGTTACAAGCACATTCGAGAGTTATGGGAAAAAGGACATTGACATTGTGTATTCGTTTATCACTATCCTTTCAGGCCACCTTTTGTGGTATCTTCACAAATAGATCAATACTAAGTAATACATAGAGAAAATGTCGAGAGTTGTGGCCTGGTCGAGTGGAATGGGGTAAAAATCTATTTTTCTGGAAATCTTGAAACATTTTTTTACTTTCTTTCTACAGGTGGTGGATAGAACAAATTGTATACCATATCTAAAATGAAATTCTTATTTGTAGTCTGGAAATCTTAGATTCCATTGAAAACACAGATCTCCACATTTTCGTATGTGTGCCTTAGATCACTTGAAAGTGCGCTCTCAAGATCTGGTAAATATCAAAACTAATATTTGGACCTCTAGTTTTTTTTTTTTTTGGTTCATGTTAGCCAGAGGAAATAAGGTTGTTGGAGGCAGGAAAAAGGGTGTAGTGTTGGTTGAAGTTGGTCTTGAATTTGAATATGTCTGACACAAATATTTCTGGAATATTATTCCACATAAATACAGGGTTCTCCAATACGAGGTGTTATTTTGGTATTCAAAGAAAAATAACATTTTTTGAGATAAATGATCGGATGTTTATTTCATAATAACATCAGTCAAATGGCCACCACGGCCACGCTTACAGGACCATATCCTATTCATGAAATTTTTCATAACCAAATCGCAAAGTGGCTGCCCTATGACCTCGATAGCCTCACGAAGTGCTGAAAACCCGTACAGGTCCATTGATGTTATTTACAGTGAGTTCTGCCAGAACTCTTCTAACTCCACGTATTCGGAAAAACATCTAAGACAAATAGAAATACCTCTCCCACAATATAACTGTCAGTGAGATGCAGATTTCCTGAGTCGAGATTTCTTTTTAATCCAAGTCGAAAACACCTCGTGATTGGGTTCCTCTGTAGTTGCCAAATATTTTCTAAAATCTCACACTGTGTTCATCGGATACGGATAAATACATGTATGTGGTGGTAATTCTTTACATGTGTGAGCGAATATATATGTTCTTAAGTGTGTATTTGTCTGCGGCTCGTTCATGATTATTAAATACACATAATGATTTATCATGTCGTGGTGTAAAATTGCATATGTACAAGTGGATATTCAACAACAAATACACACACACACACATACACATACAATCATTTCAAACCACCCTCGCACACCCATACATTCAGTGTCTGCCTGTTTTCCTCTTCGTGCTGTGTGTGTGTGTTACCATGCCCCGGATAAATAATCACATTGCCAAGTTCTTGTTGCCGTTGAGCACTCGTGCTATGCGTTCTGATGCCTACACGTACCACGATAACGCTATCGTTGTATTTGCAGCCGGAAATAATAAATTATCATCGTGCAGTTGTTGTTGCCACAACATTTTCGGTTAGTTTTTGGTATGATATCCTGCATAATACATGAAAAGGTGTGAACAATTTTAAAATTGAACTTCTGCAAAAAATTACGCCCGCAATGCAGAGGGTGGCAACACAAATTCGAAAATCCCTCCTAATGTACGAGTGCGAGGCAATGAAATGTTTCTGTGGACGTTTGTATGTCTGTCTGCGTAAAGTGCGTGCATAGCCCGCAGATTGCTGACAATGCAATAGAGAAGCTTTGCGAGTTCGTGTTGCCACAATTTGAACATGCGAATATTTACTCTGCTGATTGTAGAAAAAAAGAGGAAAAAAAAATTAAATTTCTGTGGCATAGTTTTTGGCGCCTGATGCATTGCAAAGTTGTATAACATAATTGTTGGCTATTACTCTGACCGAGGTTAGTGGCGAAAAGACTGATTAGGCCATACATCGAATCTTGCCCTGAAATATTTTAGGCAAAGAAAATATATTTTACTAAAAAAAAAAATATTTTTACTGCCTACTTTTAGGCAATTAGGTGGAACAATTTTAAGGTAAACCTTGAAAAAAAAATGCATTTTTAGCATTATCTTCTGACCGATGTTAATGGAATATTTTGGACAAAAAGAAATCGAATTCCGCTCTGAAATATTTTAGAAGAAATACAATTATTTTGTAATAATTGCCTAAAAGTAGGCAATTAGGTGGAACAATTTTAAGGTAAACCTTGAAATAAATGCATTTTTAGCATTATCTTCTGACCGATGTTAGTGGAATATTTTGGACAAAAAGAAATCGAATTCTGCTCTGAAATATTTTAGAAAAAAAGTTATAATAATAATTATATATAATATAATAATTATAATAATTTCCTAGGCAATTAGGTGAAACAAATGAATTATTTAACATATTCTTCCGACCGATGTTAGTGGCAGAAAACCTGGTCAAATTTTGACCTGAAATATTTTAGAAGAAAAAAAATCATTTTATAATAATTGCCTAAAAGTAGGCAATTAGGTGCAATAATTTAAGGTAAACCTTTAACACTCTCTTCTGACCGATGTTGGTGGCGGAAAACCTGATTAGGCCATAAATCGAATTTTCCTCTGAAACCTTTTTGAAAAAATTAAATTGTTTTATAAAAATTTACTAAAAGTAGGCAATTAGGTGAAATAAATAAATTATTTAACATACTGTTAGGCTTTTTATCCTCATTTTTTTGAATTATTTCAACCGCCAGCGAACACCGTTCGAACTGCATCATCATTAGATCAACAGGCCCATTCATATCGCCTTTATTTATGATTTTTCAACTAAGCACGTTGATTCACCTCAGTTTTCCTTAAGCTCTGTTAATATTTCCTAGGGGACTGCTTCATTAGTTTCCCTTAAGGGGCTATTAGTACTTTGAACTCGTCTGGATTAGGGGATGGACATTTAGCCGATTCTCTTTTCTTTATTTTTCTATCTTGATCAGTACAGGTCATTCCTAAAAATATGCCCAGATATACTTGATTAACAAACTCTACAGCATACTTTCAGGATTTCAAATATAGCCACACACTCTCAACTCTCATAGCATAGATATTTTTCATCATTAATCTATCAAAAATCTTATAACATGTGTCTTTTCTATTTCTATTTGCAGTTATCTTCATATATAAAAAAAAATTGATATCACAGTATACGTCACTGCCATAAACATAAGAGACAACAAAAACAAAACCAAGTGTAAAAAACATGGAAAACGAGCGACAAATTCATTCATTCCGCAGAAACCGAAAAAACATATAGGACATAAGCTTAAAGTTTAAGGCAACCAAAAACAAACCGAATAAGAAAACCAAATACCAGCAGCATTTACCACAACAACACCTGGCAACACCTTCAGAAAATAATAATAAGAAGAAGAACAACAACAACAAACAGCAGCACCTTTTAACAAAAAGAAAAAAGACGAGAAAATAGAAATTAGCTAAGAAATTCACACGAACAAATTAAAAAAAAAGCTCTTTGGGTTGTTAAAGAACTGATAATAATACAAACAAAACAAACTTACAAAGCACATTTTGTGGAAGAAACAACTACAACAATAAAACCGATACTCGCCATATTAACAAAACAAAACAGAAACCAGCAACAAACCGCAGAGGCAAACATTTTGTTCAAAACAAACGAAAATAAAACTGAATACATAAATTTGAATAAAATGTGATGACGATTTTCTAAGAAAATTGTTTTAGGAAAAACAAAAACCACAGCATTTCGGCTCCCATAAAGCTTTAAAAGCTCTAAAGCTTTTCTTTACACACGTATAATAGCATTACATCACACTGCTTACATTTCAAGAAAAGCTTCATGTTTTGGTAATTAATGGACCGTCTCTGATAAAGCTCTGCTCAACGCTAACAACAACAACAACAAAACCACCTATAATAACATGCGGCTACACAACGAAGACGACGATTTCATAAACAAAAAGCTTTACATAAATCACAAGACCCGGCGAAAACCCGGCTACAGCTTGAGAGCTTCAACGGGCGCCCCAACCAGCATACGGAGTAAACTCAACTTTCCTATACTGAAACAGAAGCTTCGTTTGGATTTCTCGGAGAGAAGTCGTCGAAGTGATCTCAGAAGCGTAAGGCTTTTTCGTTACGACATTCTAAGCAATACGGCAAGCGCTCAGCAAAAGCTTCAACACGACCATCAACCGCAGAAACCACACGATGAACGAAGGTTGTCTTTACGAAATTATGAGACTTTATACAACAGCAACTTAATTGCTAACACTTTCACAAATAGCCGCACCAGCAACAGCAGCATCAGCCCAAGTTGCAGTAGCAACGAGAACAGCCTCAACAACACTGAAAGCTTTCACAATATTCATAAGGCGGCACAAGCAACAGCAACATCCGCAAATGACTTAAAACAAAGACTGGCTTTACGCAAACGCTACTTAAGACGCAAACGAAAAAGAAAATTCCATCTGCAGCACACGCACACGCAACCGCAACAACCACACAAATGTCACCAACATCCGAGACAACAACAGTCCGTGTTACGACAACAAACACAGCAGAAAATATCATTAGATCCTAACAAATCATGTGTCGATTTTACAGCAGCAACAGCAGCAGAGACCACGGCACCGACAACAACCAATCACATGCATCACTGCAGTCGCCATCAAGCGTGTCATCATGAAAATTATCACAATCATCATGAGTATCAACAGAGTCTTAACGTGAAAACAAATTTCTCGTATCTACCACAAAGACTTAGTCACATTAGCAGCAGCAGCAACAGCAACAACAACAATATCAGCTACAGTATTACTATCATGTTGAAAATTCTCATTTTATCTTTAGTACGTTTAAGTTTAACCACAATTGCAACGCTGTATGCCAATGCAGCAACCACATTGTCACAAGCCGCACAGCACATTGTGAGTGCTGTTATTGCTGCCACAACACTGCCAATTATACAAAGAATACAAAAGCAACAACAGCAACATAAACCGTATCTACAGCAACACTATCAGCAGCACGAACAACAGCAACAACCGCTTCAAAGCGCCCATCAAGAGGAACGTCGGCAACAACCATTGCCGTCGCCGTCGCCGTCGCTGTCTCCATCACCACCACCACAGTCACAGGTAGAGACACAAACAGAGACAGAGTCGCAGTCACAGTCACAACAACAGCAACTGCAACATCACCATGAACAACACCCACAACAGCATCAGCATGTCTGCAGCAAGCGAACGTTGTTTCAACGTTGTCATCGTCGAGAACTACCATTGACAACAAAAGGACTTAATAAATACTCATGGATATTTTTATTAATATATTTGAATTTATCTGCTAAAGGTAAGTCCACAAATCGATTACAAACAACAAATTTAACAGATTGCCTAGCACTTGAGACCGAAGACATGAGATGACAGACAGAAAGCACGAAGATGGACTCGTGGAAATTAACTGAATTGAATGGGACTAGATTGGCAGAGTGACTTGATAAGTAGATACTGAGCAACTAAGCAATTTAAAGAGTTAGCAAATAGATTAAGCAGGGCTTTTTAGGAATAGAATTGATCCAGTGGATAGAATTTAAGTTATATTTTGGATTTTATACTAGAACTTAATACCGAACATATCGTTAAACTTCTAACCCGCGAGAGTGTCTCAAGGCACTCCTTGAGAAGCACATCTTCTTAATATATATTTACCCTCGACACTGATTCACTGATACACTGATACACTGATTCCCTGATTCACTGACTCTGTCACGCAGTACGTAGGAATTTAAATAGGCATTCTATAATAATTCTATAAATAATAATAATAAAAAAAATAATATTTTTTTTTTGTACAGAAATTGTGTTTTCCCCAAATTTTTTTTTTACAATTTTTTTTTGCCAAAATTTTTTTTTTACAATTTTTTTTTTTTACAAAATTTTTTTTTCCACAAAATTTTTTTTTTCCACAAACATTTTTTTTTCAAAAAAATTTTTTTTTTCAACAAAAATTTTTTTTTTCAGCAAACATTTTTTTTTTCCAATTTTATTTTTTTCCGAAATTTTTTTTTACAAAATAGTTTTCTCAAAATATTTTTTACAAAATTTTTAAAATTAAGTAACAAATACTTTCTCAAGCTAATTAACGGGCGCCATAGGCGCATTACAACTTACTAGTTCTTATATAGATTTTAAAGAATTGGGATTTTGGGGATTAGTACCATTGTCCCCTCCCAGCATCGAATCTATCCTTATCAAACAAAACAATGGGCTTGTCTGTTGAGACACCCAAGTCATACAACCTTTGGCTTTAATTTGTACACCCAAAAAAAGTCACATGGACCTTAAAGTAAAAAAATGAAGTTTTTACAAAATAAACTGATCTTTCTCGGATCTTTAAAAAATAGCTGGGTTGTTCCTTGTTAGGCCGGGTACTTTGAGGCGTTCATTACGCAGCATTGCCCACACACTTGAATGTGTGAAAGGCAGACGCATACTTCATAGACGAAGCAAACTTCTGGGTGTCCATATTATGTCGGTATTAATATATGAAATTTTAATGAGCACCTCATAACATATCATATCACACACATCATGAATTTATGCGCAAATGAACTTTCTGGCAATATGAAAAAAAAGCACACACACTCATAATTCCCGGCTCAAAAGAAGAAGAGCACACAAAACTTCAGTTTCTGTGTTTTTTTTTTGTATTTTGTATATAAAGACACTGGCTGTCATTATATTTTCATTTCCTCATTTTATGGGATATAAATTATTATACGCATATATTTCTTCAGAGTTACCGCCACCTTTGCCACGCTGGCACTTGAAATGAATTTCATATTAAGCGTCGTTTCCTAAGATCTTTCGGCCGGTTGCTTCTTCAACAGCAGTCGCTCGTTCGCTAGCTCGCTCACTCATACATTCCCGTCCTTCACATATTTTATGATTCGGGTGTTCTTCTTGTGCTGTTCTTTTTGGTTGGCAAAGTTATACAATTTTATCTGTGAAATACGGTTGTGATATGTATTTCAGTATCTTGTTGTTTTTTGTTATATCCAGCGCAACTGTGCCGTGTTTCGTGAATAGTTCAATTTCGCAATGTGGGCTGTGCTTGTCCCCGTCAACACCGTCTGTGAGTCTGGCGTTGCCTGGTTGCTTGTGCCGTGTAAATACACAATTTATTGCAATTCTGCACACTGTGAAATCATAGTTTATATTCTGCACTCCCCTACACTCGTTGGCTAAATGTATGAATGGACGGAGGGGGTAAACATGCGCCAGGATAAGTGAACAGCTACAGATGCACTCATTCACAGATACATACACTCGCCAACAATCGTTGATAACTTAGTTAAGTGTACACATTTGTCAGTTCGCTTCATTTAACCGAGAAATGCAATGAAAAGTGTACGATATTTGCCATCTACCAGTGTACGTACATCAGCCAACAGAATAGAACACAGCCGAACCGAACCGAACTGAACTGAAAAGAACAGATACGTATTATAGTGAAATGAAATAAAGCAAACACGAATTGCACTCATTTTGTTTCCTCTTCATCTTTTGTGTGGATGATGGAGCCAAGGAAAACTCACCAAAAACAACGGCAAAATTATACACACACAAAAAAAACCAGAGATAAGTCGTAGTGCGGAAGCGGATACGATTTGTGATATGCAGACAAGGGACAAGGATAATCTAAAAAAAAAAAAAATGGTCAGTAATGATGACATCAATTTAAAGTTGAATTTATTAAAGCAAATCATCATTGGTTAGTGCATTATGTTCTTAGTTTATATCTCAGGGGATAATATTCGGTCTTAATACATTTTGGAGACGGAAATACTGAATTATGGCTCTACTTAAAACGAATCTTTAAATTTGGGTATGGGGTAACTAAAAGAACTCAAAAAGGCTCAAAACAGGGCGCTGAAGATTGGTAAAAAAAAACACTTTGCTAAGTGTAAGCAAGCCCCACAAAAAAAAAATGGCAATGGCAAAATAACCCAGAAATCATGAAAATCGATATGTGGAGAAATGCTCCGAGGGCAGCTGGTGAACCCCTTAAAATGGTCCAGAGACAAAAAAAATGCAAGTGGGTACTGAAACTTCACGAAATCGCACGAGGATGAACATAATAAATTGTGGGCGTGGCCATAGGTGGCCCTAGGCCTCTCCTTAAATTATATCCGCCGCACATTATATATGCAAGTCATAAAAATGCAGAAGGACGAACAAAAAGACAAATTGTATTGCAATTAAAAAAATAATTACTTTTTAAAAAAAATATTTTCTTTTTTAATGAATACTTTTTAAAAAAATATTTTTTTTTAATGAATACTTTTTTAAAAAATATTTTTTTTTATGTAAATATTTAAAAATAAAACTGACTAAGGTACCCATAACATGGTCTTAAGACCAAAAAAAATTAAGTGGGTACTCAAGCTTCAGGATGAAAAAAATAAATTGTGGGTGTGGCCATAGATGGCCTTAGGATTCTCCTTAAATTGTATCCGCCACCCATTATATATGCAATTCATAAAATTGCATAAGGACGAACAAAAAGACAAATTGTATTGCAATCAAAAAAATAATTACTTTTTAAAAAAAAATATTTTCGTTTTTAAAAAAAATAATTAATTATTTTTTAAAAAACAATTTTTTTAAGAAAATATTTTTTCAATTTTCTTAAAAAAAAAAAAAAAAATCGTCCTAATACCTAAAAAAAATCAAGTGGGTACTTAAACTACAGGATGAAAAAAATAAATCGTGGACACAAAAAAAAATTTTTTTTTAAGTAAATATTTTTTTTAAAAAAAAAATTTTAAAATATTTTTTATTTCATAAAATTACATAAGGACGAATAAAAGGACCAATTGTATTGCCATTAAAAATATAATTACTTTATTAAAAAAAAAATATTTTTAAGTAAAATTTTCTTTTTTAAAAAAAAATTTTTTTAAGTAAAATTTTCCTTTTTAAAAAAAATTTTTTTTTTTATTTTAAAAAAAAAAAAATTTAAGTAATTATTTTTTTAAAAAAAAATTTTTTAAGTAAATTTTTCTTCAATTTTTTTAAAAAAAAAATTCGTCCTAAGACCTAAAAAAAATCAAGTGGGTACTTAAACTTCAGGATGAAAAAAATAAATGGTGGGCGAGGACACCAAAAAAAATTTTTTTTAAGTAAATATTTTTTTTAAAAATAATTTTTTTAAGTAAATATTTTTTTTTATTTTTGAAAAAAAAAAATTTTTAAGTTCAATTTTATTTAAAAAAAAAAAAAAAAAATTTAAGTAAATATTTTTAAAAAAAAAAAAATTAAATTCGTCCTATGACCTAAAAAAAATCAAGTGGGTACTTAAACTTCAGGATGAAAAAAATAAATGGTGGGCGAGGACACAAAAAAATTTTTTTTTAAGTAAATATTTTTTTTAAAAAAAAAAAGTTTTTTTAAGTAAATATTTAATTTTCTTTTTTTAAAAAAAATTTTTTTTTAATTTTTTGAAAAAAAAATATTTTTAAGTAATTATTTTTAAAAAAAAAATTTGTTAAGTAAATATTTTTTTTTTTAAAAAAAAAATTTAAATATTTTTTTTAAAAAAAAATAAAACATTTTATTAAAAAAAAAAAATTTTAAATAATTTTTTTTAAAAAAAAATATTTTTTTTATATAAATTTTATTTTTTAAACAAAAAAATATTTTTTTTAAAAAAAAATAAAACATTTTATTAAAAAAAAAAAATTTTAAATAATTTTTTTTAAAAAAAAATATTTTTTTTATATAAATTTTATTTTTTAAACAAAAAAATATTTTTCTTTAAAACAAAATTTTTTAAAAAAAAAATGGTTAAGTCAACCCCCTGAAAATCACAATGACCCATAAAATGGTCATAAGTCCGAAAAAAAATAAATGGGTTCTCAAACTTCATAAAACTGCATAGGAAGAATAAAATGCAAATTGAATTGCATTTACAAAAAAATAATTCGAAAAAAAAAACATTTTTTTAAAAAAAAAATTAAATTGGGGACATTTGTTACTAGCGACTATTCCATCGGTCTTTTACTTTTTTGCATTTGTCAATCCCCACCAGAGTCTCATCATTGTTTTAAAACTCTAGTTGCATACTTTTTGCTCCAAGTGTATATATATAAGACACACACACACACACACCAGCAATAACAATTCAATTTGTTGTTTGCATATCTATTTTTTTCCAATTGACTCCTTTGTATCGAAAGTATTCGTATTTCAATACAGGAAAAACGTAAAAAGCAAAACAGCAACAATTCGTTCGAAGCAGCTGCTGTAAAGTGTTTACCGAACTTGTGTTACAATTTTTCTACTCTGACAGCCCAAGAAAACAACACAACAATTTCTGTGTGGAACATCGTGTAGAACGACGAAGTTCTCGGTTGGTCTTTTTGTTTGCTTCCACAAGAAAACAAAATAAATGACAAACAACAGAGCAAAAAAACATAAGCAGGCAACATGTCCTTAACAAGGCACTCGCCCGCTCGCTCGCTTTATGTGTGAAGACATGCACTGAAAGTTTTCAATTTTTCGAAGGATGTCTTCGAAAAGAAAAAAAATACTTACACACAGATGCGCATAGATATACAACAGTGGCAGACATAAATATACGTATGTATAAATATACTAGTACATATGTATGTGTGTATGTACCTACATATACTCATATGTAATGTAAGACTTAAACAATCTTTGTATAAAGTTTTCAATATGTTTTAACAATTTTTTTTTTAAAGTCACTATACACGAAAAGTCATTGTATTGTGCTAAGGGGTGTGTGTGTGTGTGTGTTGTTGTTGAGGTCCTTGTTCACTCCAACCCATACAGCCAGCCGCACATACCGTGTGTGGCTGTGTATGTAAGTGAATGCGTGTGAGCACAATTGCATGTCATTTTCCAACTTGACTTGCTACCATCTGTTACACGTTTTTGTGTGCCACGACTCTGTCACAGAGTTGTTGTTGGCGTTGCAACATATTGCTGCTAATGTTGTTGTGGCTGTTGCATGGTAATACTCTTATTGTGCAACAAACAGAGTGCACTCACAGCACTAATCAAGTTTAAACTTTACTCATGTCATTCATTCACTGTCACGCCACAAAGCGCTGCAGTTGCTGCTGTGCCACTGAAGTTGAATATTTCGCCATAGAATAATTGTGAATTTCTGAAGGGTTCATGACAACGACTGACATGACGGACAAAGTCCTTGTGGCATAAAACTCATGATGGTTTCGATTCCAAGCAATTTGGTGGATCTGCAGATTATTTGGGGTTTTATGGGACGTAGTTACTGTTTGCCAGATTCTAGGAAAAGTAAATTTTTCGTACCGTGAATTTTAACCTGAAACGGAATTTAAATGAACAAATCCAAGTCGATTTGGATTTGGTAATACGAATCTGATTAATAACAAAAATCAATATTGTTAAAATGATCCCAATGCCCACTAAAGCACGCATGAATATTCCAAAAATTCCGTAATTCTTTAGAATAAACATTTGAATTTAGTCATTACATGAAAATGTGGAATCCGATTACTCGCACATAAAATAAGTTCCTTCTTGTGTTACTGTTTTTTGGGGGCGCATTTTAGTGTGATGTTGGAAGAAAAAACTATCCTTTACCAACCACCCTCCTTCTCCATTGCCAGGCTTCCCAGAGCACCTGCTTTGAAAGTAACCAAACCTAATCTGGTCCCAGTTGAACCTAATCTGGTCTAAGTTGACAAATTTATATTTAAATTTGCCGGCTACCTTTAGATTCTTGATTAGTCTGTCCCATCATAAAATTTTAAAAACATAATATTAACATTGGACCGAATAAATTGTAGATTTAACTCCAAGTTGTTACTTTAACTCATTGCATGCTACACTTTGTCTGTGACTTCAAAAACAGCTTAAATTCCTCTGATGGTCTGATGGTCTTTTTTTATAATTTGTTTCATCGTTCATTCTGATATTTGAACTACACATTCTAGTGTTTTTTTTTCTTTTCTTTTTTTTTGGTTGTCAATCAGGCATGAAAAAGAAATAAATGCAACATTTGCAACACATCCAATGGCAATTTTTCATCTCACATTTTCCATTAAAATGTAGATGGGTGGAAATAAAAACCAGAACTCACATGTGCAAGAAATAAAACGAAAAGCAAAACCTCTCCATTCAATGGCAACGGCATGTTTAACCACAGAACCGCAGAAAAATGTAACAGCTGACACTTCCATCACCGTCAGAGACCAAATTTAACCAATGGTTAGAATACTGGCTACAATGTGGTTAACGGAGCAATCAAATCGAGATGTGTTTTTAAATAAAACCAAAAAAAACACACACACACACCGATTTTTCGTTTTTAGAAAAATTGCGACAGAATTGTGTATGTTGTGGGTGGCGAATAGGAAAAAGAAAGAAGATTGACAAGGTATTTATTGGGTGATGAAAGAAAATAGTTGGGGAAAATGTCTTCAATTGGAGTGTGTGACGGCTGAGGTATAATTTAAAATCTTCTATCTATGGGGACAAACGGCCCACTAAACTACTCTCAGATCGGTGTTTGTAATTTGACAATTTGGATTTAGCTGGGGAAATTATGCAATAGCTTGTAAATTGGGTTTCTGTTTGGAACAAAGTCCTTGCTCAACAGCGAAGAGAATATCTCAAGCCCCTAAAAGTAGGCAATAACAATAGGCAAAGGGAGAGAAATGTTAACCGTAGATGTCTTAGAAAATGCGATACGTTTAGTGATATCTCTCCATCTCTCTCAAATATCTCTTAAACTGTTTCCACAAGTTCTCATGTTGTAAACAGTAGATGTCTTAGAAAATTCAATACGTTTAGCAATCTCTCTCTCTCTCTCTCTCTGTCTCTTTAGTATATCTTTAACTGTGACCACAAGTTCTCATGTTGCTGAAACTTTTTTCAGCCGTCTTTCTTTTTTTTCCATCCAATTTCCATGCACTGTTAATTATGACACTTTCACATGGACCATGAAAAGCAATTATAGCATTTTATTTACAAACGCCATTGGACATTATGATTTTAATGAACCCCTAAAACTATTCTTCATTTTTCTTTGCATTGAGTCAATGAACTTATCTTGTGTTTTCCATAGCTGCTATAAACTAAAAGCGCCGAGAATAATGGATGAAAACAAATTAAAAACATTAAATATGTAAACATCATTAAACAATTAAGTTAATTTAAATAGTATGCAGATAACAATGGTCAGTAGTTGGATGCATGGGTCTAGAAAATAAAAAAAAAAATGTAAAAAAATGAAAGAAAGAACAAAATATGTAAAAACGGAATGTGATGAATAAGTGGCTGCACAGTGACTGGAAAAAGGAAACATAATTGTGAATTTGTCTTGAAAATTTATATAAAATAAAGGGTCCGCCATTTAACGTTGTTTTTTCAACTAGTGCTTATTTCGTTTTCGTTATTTTCGCTAACGGGCCAAGTTGAACGAATTTTTGTTTACAAAAATTGAAGAACATTTTTCTTCATTTTAACAACATTTTTCGGCGGCTGTTTCCACCTCGTATATGTTGGCGACTTTACGATTAGGAGAGAAATCTCTAAGCCATGTAAAACTTCTCTAGAAAAGCATTAGCCCTTCGGAGCCGGCTTTAAACAGTAGGTCCCCGTTCAGTGAGTATACAAATTATATCGTACACAGCTCACTGACTCAAGAGAAGTTCCCCGTCTGTTCCTTCATGGAATGTTAAGGGAAATAAGTAATGAAGATCGCCTCACGAAGGTCCTACCAGTTAGAGGGTTAACAACATAAATGGAATATAATTCATTTCTGCATCTATTTCATATTTATAATTCTCCATTTTCGATAATACCTAATTAAAATCAAATACTTTCATCTCAATACAATGTGCGACATCCCCGAAAGAAAAAACCATACAGCACTTGACAAATTAAAAAAAAACCACACACATACAGAGAGAGAGAGAGAGCTCTCTCGCAGCATCGAACGGAAAACAGTGAAAAATACTTAAGGGAATTTGCATTTTTAATATTTACAGCTCTCTCTCTCTCTCTTTTTGCATGCTGTCCATTATTCAAATGATTTCCGTTTCAGCAACGGAAAAAAATCTAGGCTTGAATGAAAAAAAAAAAACGAAAAAAAACTGAAATACAAAAATTTTAATGCAATTATAATAGTTTTTGTACATGCTGATGCTGCTGATGTTTCAGTGGCTATGGATGGTTGGCTGCAGCAACTGTTTGCTGTCACTCTTTTGGCCAAACCCCTCTCCTTCTGCTGGCTGCCGCCTCCGTAGAGAACACTGTCCGTGTTGTGTTGTTGCTGCATCCTGTCATGCCTACAATGGCAAATCTGATGGTGGTTATAATTCTCTGGAGTTTAGTTTCAAATCGTCCGTCCGTAAATACTACAGCAGCATAACAATAACATGAAACAACAGCCCGTAAAATGTTTAAGTACATTTTTATTGTATTGTGTTTACTTTGTTTTGTTCTTCTTCGTTTCGTTTCAGTTTAAATAAACTACTATGGCCACTGTTCATTTGCTAAGGATCCGAAACAGCAAAATCTGATATAGATCCCTTAAAGTTATGTTAGTGGCAAACAATGAATGGTGTTCCGAAACAAATTCACAGCTCCGCAAAAAAGAGTGTCAACAAGTTTGTGCTCTCATGCAATACCCGGCAGATGAGCCAAATGAATTTGTACATGTTTGAACAAATGATGAAATACAATCAACTCCTAAATGTAGGCTCCACGGAATTAAGGCTTACGAAAGCATCAACTGTTTGTTTACTTTAAAGAGCTGAGTGTTGTTTAATTTTCACATAACAATGGAAGGGTAGCATGAATGGTATGGTAAAGAAGTCTCAAGAAACTGCTCACAAGATTTGAAAGACAATCTGTGAGGTCTCACATATTTCCTAACTAATTCGTTAATCGATATTAATGTAATTTTAAGCTTCTTGGATCAAAAAATATCCACTGCATATTGGTCGAATCATCTGTCCTTTCATAGATGACAAAGGAAACATTGATATGTTATACATGGCATGGGATAATCCTGTTGAAAGTAGGTGGTCAACTGTCTAATATACGATTGTATGTTTAGAAAATGACAGCCTTCATAGTACAAATGCTTAAGCTTACAATTCGGTCCTTCATTTCTAGAGAATAAGCCGAAGTTGACGTCTACTGTCACCTTTTGATGCCGGCAAACCTTAAAGCTGATGTTCACCGTCACTGTGGCTTGCTGTCGGTGAGGTCGTGTACAAAGCCTCTACTGAAAGTCATTTTCGTAAGACAACCGACCAAAAGGTTGGCCGACATGACTGGAGTGCCAGTTCAAGTGGCGTTTCGCTTGGAGTTTCGATCGAACAGAACCAAAGGAAATAGCCAGCACTCATCCTATTTCAGATTGAATTGTAAATGATTGTTCAGTGAGAAATGTTCCCCTTTCAGAATGTTAGGGGAAATACGCATGGACCTACGTTATAAATTCTTCTACATAAAGAGGAATAACCCGGGACTACTGATTGAATTACTTAGCTCTTCATGCCGCACCCTCAACAGTACCCGCACTATCTTATGTAGCATTTGTTTTAATTATCTCTGCAAGAATTCAAATCCAAACGAATTTACTGTTTCTCGTTTTTGTTTTTTTTTTGTTCTGCAACATCTTCGCAAAGGCTCTAAAAATCCTGACATACTTTAAGGATTATAAAAATAGTTTCAGATTTGTTTCACTTTACGTTTTCCCTTAGTTTCCCATGGCATGCAGAGACGGGCGGCGATGACAGTCTATTGTGTAAATTCATTTGTAGTTTTCGCTTTTCTCTTAAATTGCTTACACATTTATGTTCTTCTTATTTCGCTTTTAAATTGAAAAAGCACGAGCTGGCTAGGCCAGTTGCTCTTGTAGCCAGAGAGGGAGAGGGGGTGAGAGTGTGTAAAGCAGACACTCCAAGTGTCAATGTTTTGCCCTCGAGCTAAAGCATACTTTTAGGCGTTCTATAGACTTCTTGTATGCCTACCCATGCGGTGATTAACATACTGCAGGAGGATGAAACAGCAGCAAGCAAATGGGGAGCCCACTATAATTGCTGGCACACTCGCAACTGCAGAAGAAAAGAAAGAAAAAAAACAAAGAATTTGCATTTGTTAAGAAGTGCAGAAGAGAAAGGAGAAACTTGCAAAAACTTAAGGCTAAAAAGTTTTTTTTTTACAAGATTTTAATTTGTCGTCTTGAGAGCACAAGGAGGACACCCACATCTGTACAAATACAATCAAGCAAACTATTTTGTACAGCATACGTTTAGGCGCATATTGTGCTTGGTCGACAAAGTCACCTTTCTCTTCCTGTCTCAGTCTGCACTGCTGCACGCTAAAGATTACTTTAAACCTCCTTGGAAATCCGCCCTTGTTAATGTTTCACTTTTCGTTGTTGTTGGCGACGCCGCTCTGCTCATCTTTTGTTTTCTCTTGCCCGGCTGCTGTAGTATTATTAATTTCTTTGACTTAACACTAAGGGCACGTGATTCGTTTCGTTTCCTTTCATTTAATTTATCTTCCAGATTTTCACTTTCGTGTCCCTTTTGTCTGCCGCTTTTAACAACCGTTGTGTGTATACATAGATTCGTGCGGAAAGGAAGGGGAGTTTGTTTCCATTTTCGGGGGTGGATGCGGGGATGCATTGTTACTTAGCTGTTTGTGCTTAATGATCTGTAATTAAGTGAGAGAGTATATACAGAAAGAAACAGCGTCGACTCGTGGTATTTGGTTGGGTTCGGGATATTGGCAAGTTGGGAAACATTTGCTTGAGCCGTAAATAACGATGTTTGTGAATTTTGGCTTAAATGCGCCTGAAAGAATGCCAACATTTGTGTGTATTTATTGAAAAGCGCCCCCTAGATAGGCTAAGAAATAGCTAGAAGTTGTTTTAAATAAGCAAAACGTGAGAATGTCGTTGTACTTCGCATGTAACAATTGGTTGCCGATTTGGACAAGAAGAATGAAATAGATTGCAATTTAGTCGAAAGGTAAACTGTATGTTCGAGAAATGAAAAACTGGCGAAGTACAGTTCAGTGGAAACATTGAGCTTAAAGTGTAAATGCAAAAAACAAAATAAGACAAAGTCTAAGGTAATGAGCCCCTAATAATAGAATTTCAATTAAAAATGTGGTCCACAAATTTAATTATTATTAATACTGAGTTCTCCAATGTGAGAGATCCTTTTTTGGTATACAAAGAAAAAATGCCATTATCTGAGATTAATGATCAGAGGTTTATTTCATAACACCGTGTTACAAAAAATAGATTTTTTTCTGTCCTATGAACCAAATGCACATATTCAGAAAGAAGGGAAAAAATAAAAATACACGTCTGTCGGCGATTTTCATGTGCACGTCAGATTTTTTTTTTTTAAGTTGGAAGTATAAAGCTCGTAGTGTGCTGTGTGAAAGCCTTTCGACCGATTTTTAACCCTTTTTCAGTGATCCAATCGAGCTGATTTTTGGCAGGCAGACTCGTGGAAATGTCTGTATCACGTCAAATTTTTAAAAAAAATTGATTTTTATCAATTCTCAGATTTTCCCCAATTTTTATTATTTTTGAAAAAAAAAAATATTTTTTTTCACTTTTCTTAGCATAACTTGAAGAGACTGCAAATTTGTAAACTACTTAAGCGTTACGAAAAAAAAATGTTTTTTGAACTGAAACCTTAAAAAAAAACGATAACCATTTAAAAAAAAATTAAAGAAAATCTTTTCGGTGGCAAACGATGGCATCATCAAATAAATAAAGCAATGTCGAGCTGTGAGCAGCGATTTTACGGGACCATATTTTTTTTAATGAAATTTTCCATAACCAAATTGCAAAGTGGCTGACCTATGTCCTCGATAGCCTCACGAATTCTATCTTTGAGGTCATGAATTGACGCTGGGCTGTTGGCGTATCTTTCACGAGGTCGCCAAAGGAAGAAGTCGCAAGGAGTCGGTGGCCAATTGTGATCACCTCTTCGATAGATAACACGGCCCCGAAACTTTTCAGTTTTGCGAACTGTGACGGCAAGATTTTCACCACTTTTGTAGCGAATTTTAATAATTTCAATGCGTTGTTGAATCGTGTATCGTTCCATTTTTACCGGCTGTATCAAAATAACACCTCTTGTTGGAGAAGCATCTTAATATATATTTACCCTCGACACTGATTCACTGACTCTGTCACGCAGTACGTAGGAATTTAAATAGGCATTCTATAATTTTCTATAAATAACTAGCTGACCCGGCAAACGTTGTATTGCCGAAAAATTTTGATTGAAAAATTTGTTTACTGAATTTTATTTTATTTTATGAACAAATATCAGTAAATGTAGTTTTTCGTAAATATCTCGACTCCACCGCCACTTACCAAATTTTATCAGCAGTCTTATATTTTTTTAAGAAATGTATTTTGCGAATTTGAGCCAAAACTTTCCACAAATACGAAAAATTTAAATATCGCGACTTATGCGCCACCCATCGGGACAATACTGAAGAGAAACCTTCCCGCGGACTAAACAAACATATTGTCCAAGTTTGGTATCAATCGGTCCAGCGGTTCTTGAGTTTTAGGCGCTCTTACCCGGAACGAACGTTTTTATATTTTTTACCAAATTTTTATTTTTCAACAAAATTTTTTTTTTTCCACAAAATTTTTTTTTTCAACAAAATTTTTTTTATTCCACAAAATTTTTTTTTTTTCAACAAAATTTTTTTTTTTTCAACAAATTTTTTTTTTCCACAATTTTTTTTTTTTTCAACAGAATTTGTTTTCCATATTTCAACGGGCGCCATAGGCGCATTACAACTTACTAGTGTAGAATAATTCTGGAATGTCTTCTTACTATAAAGCGTTGCACATTTTCCTTTAAAGAGAACACACACATATTTACCGCCACCAACTTGAATTTAACTCCTTATTAAACAAATGTTATTCTTATGAAAATATGTATGCCTTAACGCCAAGCACTGGGCAAATAATAATATTATGGAAATCAACTAACCCTTCACCCTCAAAAGTGATGCTCCAAGGATTGCAATTAACATTTGCCAACGCCGCCGCCGCCATCCCCCCCCCCCCAGATGTATGCTTTAATTTCATAAACTCAAGTTCTTCCTATTCAGGCAGTGCTTCCTCAATTCATAACAACTCCTCCTGCCGACAAGGGTACTTAACCCATTGCTGGGCGCCAGCAATTCATCTTCTTAAGTTGTTAACTTGTGCGGTGCTGTTCTGTTTCGTTTTGTTTTCGTTCCTATCTTCGCACAAAATACCACAACAATAGAAACATTTATATACTCCAGTTGCAACTGCAACACCACACTAACATGTATTTCCATACACACGATGCACATGTGTGTAGGTGCAGGAGATAAAAACGCTTAAACCACTTATTGTCATTTTACCACCAACACACACACACTCACTCACCGTCACATATACTCAATTTCTGTCTATTGTTATTGTTATCGCAAGGGTTGCGGTGTCGTGATGCAGAGGCAACTGTGTGCCAGTGCGACATCAGTGGATGCCAGCCACTGTGTGTGTGTGTGTGTGTAACTACTACAGCTAAAGACTGCAGAGATAAAAACGTACAAGACCCACAGCCAAAACTAAATTATAACTTTGCACATCTAGTCATACACACACACATAAACATATCTTTGTGGATAGACTACACATTGACAACGGCAAGATCTACACAGTGATTAAAAACGAAAAATTAGTTAAACCCCACAGCGATAGTTTGAGTTGGGCCAAACCTTTTTTTTATTGTTTACAACAGGCGTCGAGGCCATTAAAAATTCTCAGTCAGCTCCTTCTAAATTTCTGCTGCGACAGACCAAAGCCTCTGTTGGGAATCGAACGCACAACACCCACGCTCTACCAACTCGTCCACCGGGCGGCTTTTTTTCCTCCACATCGATCGAAGAAATCGTTACAGGAGAGGGATTTGTGTGTGGTCAAGCATAACGGCGTGTGGTGCTTCCGATACAATTAAATTTACTATATCTTTGTAAATATAAATTTTTAATATTTTGGTTAAGAGCGCTGGACAATTTTCCATTGAATTTCATACAAAAGCGAGTTTCGAAAAAAATCGCGCTTACGTCTTTTTCGAGTTAAGGGGGCGATATGACGTCGAGCCAAACAAAAACCCATAAAAATGTGGATATAAAGTGTACTCTCTCCCTGTGGACACCTCTCATAAACGGACACTTTTTCACGGACACCAATCCGCTTCAGTCTTCATTTCTATTTCTCTCATTAGGTGTCCACCTTTCGTAAGCGTAAAAAATTCTCAGTTCCTTAGGTGTCCGCTTATGAGAGAGTAGACTGTAGTAATCTGGTGGAAGACCGTGGTGTGGTGTGGTAGGGAACCGGCTAAGACTATCCAACATTATTCAGTGGCTGCTGGCGACTTTACGAGTAAGAGAGCAATCTCTAAGCCATGTAAAACTTCTCTCGAAAAGCATTAGCCGTTCGGAGCTGGCTTTGAACAGTATGTCCCAGTCTGTGTGTATGGAATGTTAGGGGAAATGAGTAGAAGTTATTTTCGCAAAATCGTCAAATTAATAAATTGCATTTATATTGTAAAAATCACATTTATTGGCTTTAGTAGTTTTAACTTATAAAAAGATGTGTGTTTTCGATTTTTCAAAAGTGGGATTTAGAATTTTGTCAGCTAAAAGTCACTGCTGTGGGCTGGAAAGTACAACGTAGTCCTGCCCTGTAGCCCTTAGTATTCTTGCTGTGTTTTTTTTATGCAGCAACCACTGTGCGTTTTAGCAGAGATTTAAGAAAAATCCCAAGTATAGACATTGCACTAAAGCGTTGCAACATATTGTCACTTTGACACATTCAAACGCACACACACAAACACTTGCGCTGTGTAAACATATTCCCACCCAAATGCCTGGTGCTGATTTGAAATACTGTCACCAACACCAACACACATAAACGAACACATTTATATAGTAAAACTACTTCATTCTAAACAAAAGTGACATTCACGACAGCACTTCAGTTTGTGGGCAACACCACGATAGCAACTACAATACCAACACCCTCATCCGACAACTCTCGACGAATAAAGATGAGAGAGCCTCAAAGCACACACACATACACACACAAACACTCATATCAACAAAAAAACACCAAACAAGAAACAACAACCACGTGTCGTGCATACTTGAAACTGTCTAAGGTTGTTAGGCGTTTTTGGTATAAAGGATTTCTCTTCGTCTTCTTCTGCTTCGTTCATACCTCAACGGTGTGTGGCTGTTTACTTTTCTTGCTACCTCTACCTCCAATGGCGGGGACATTCCTCTCGTTGCATAGTTTTCGGATGAGAGTTGACGCAAAGTGTGTGGGATTATTTAAAAAGTAAATATGTTCAAGTTTTGTCTATTGTCAGAGCACAAATTTGCATATTATTAGGCAGTGACAGACAGGCGTTGGATAGCCAGAAAACAGAGTCATAAAAATATCCGTTGCCTACTTTAAGGGGTACTTAGGGTAGTGTCTGCAGTATTACAATGTAAATAAATAACAGGATACCGAAACAGAGAAAAAAAATATATAGAGTATAGGCAAAGATATTTGTTTTTAAATTATGTTGCCTACTTTTGGGTGTTCAGGAGACAAATTATCTCAATGGACAAGAAAATTGGCCAAGGATATGTACGAATCGGAAAAGAGAAATAGTCTGCTGATTTCACAAAAAGCCCTCCTATCTAAACAAAAATCGGCGGCATACTTTTGGGGGGCTGTATGCTGTACAAATTGAAACCGAATGTTCTGCTGCTTTCCTTTTCCGGTAATTTTCTAAACCAAATTTCCTTAATTTTTCTAAAGCCATAAATCTTTAATTTTCTGCCTGCTGTCGTTCTACATTTTCTTTCAATAATTTTCCTATCCAAGATGAAAATAAAGCCACAACGGAAAATCTGTGTGTGTGTGTGTATGAAATGAAAACTTTTGCCAAGGGGAAGGATACTCCTTCCGCTGCCACCGACCTCCGGGCCAGAAAGGAAAACAAAAAAAAAACAAAAGTTTTATTGTCTAACAAAGCGTAACACATAAAGTTTGCACAATAAAGTCGTACGTATACGAAGAACAACAAGAAAAATATAATTATCAAAAAACATTAAAATACAGAGGGAAAAAAAACCAGAATAAAACTTCCCAAAAATGGCAATAAAACATGGAAATGCGAACAAAAAACAAACCGAAGAAAACTTCCCGGCAATCGTCGTAACCGAACAAAGTACAACACACTCAGCCAACAATAAAAGGAAGCTAATTTGTTATAATTAAATGAAGCTAGAAGAAAAGTTGTTAACTTTAAAAATATTCGTGTGTGTGTGGCCGACTGTGGATTGGGAAATTATTTATAAATAAATACATATCAGCCTCATGAATACATTTATTTGTGTGCAATTAAATTTATCAATCCTTTCGGTGAAATGGAAATAAAATTGTTTGCGCAAATATCCGGTTGGCACGCTACGCTCCAAAATTTGTGATATTTTAAATATTGAATTATTGATTGTAATTTATTGTGGCATGTTGTCCGTACAACATGCACCAACACAAATACAATATTCATAAATTTGCTTTGCTTGTGCATTCGTCGCAATGTGAATTGTGCGAGGGTGACGTTGTTGGAATGACGAATTTATGATGTTCACAAGAAAATGTATGTTTTTCGGTGGCAAACGATGGCATCATCAAATAAATAAAGCGATTTTACAGGACCATATTGTTTTTTATGAAATTTTCCATAACCCAACCGCAAAGTGGCTGACCTATGTCCTCGATAGCCTCATGAATTCTATCTTTGATGTCGTGAATCGACGCTGGGCGGCCCCAAAGGATGAAGTCGCCAGGTGTTAAAACACAAGATTGTGATCACCGCTTCGAGAGAATACACGGTCCGGTAAGGTTTCCCGTAAAAGAGCAATGGTATCGTTGCTTGTGTGGCACGTAGCGCCGTCTTGTTGAAAGTAAACGTTGTCCACATCAATATCATCCAACTCCGACCATAAAAAATCATTAATCATCTCTCGATAGGGCAATCTATTCACCTTAACTGTTGATCCAACCTCATTTTCGAAATAGTAAAGTCGAATGACCCCGCTGGACCATGAACCGCACCAAACAGTCACACGTTGAGGATGGAGAGGCTTCTCAACAATAACTCTTGGATTTTCCGAGCCCCAGATGCCAGAAATTTGCTTGTTGACGTAGCCACCGAGGTGGAAATGGACCTGATCGGTCAAGAGGATTTTCCAATGGAATTCCGGATAATTTGTATGCATTTCAAGGACCCAATCAGCAAAGACCTGACGTAGTTGATGATCGGCCGTCTTGAGTTATTGTGTTAACTGAACTTTATAAGCCCTAAGACCCAAGTGTTCGAAGTAATGACCTTTGTGGAAAAAAAATATTTGTAGAAATTACAAAAATATAAACAAAGCGATGTTAAGATATGAGCTGTATTATTTCTTTCCAAGTTTACATTTTGTACAAAACGCTCCCTTGCAACGGCTCTCTTCTTTGCTTTGCTTCCAAAGCTCTCTTTTCGACTGTGGCATATTGAGGAGAGCATCGAAATGAATGCTTTCCATTTCGTATTTGTCTAGGCGGTTCTTCTCGGTGATTAATTTCTGACATCTACTTTTTGTGAAACATTTAGGCACTCCATTGAGAATACACCCTTTGCTTGTGTGGCTGTTGCATTGTGTGTATTTGCATACACAAACATATGTTGCACTTATGTGCAGTTTACACATTTAATATTTATTGTTAAACATTATCTCTGCCCAATACGATATTGTCGCAATTATGGATACGTACGGGTGTGTGAGTGAGTGAGTGTGTGTGTGTGCGGGACAGTGTGCATGTGGTTCTATGTGGGTATAGATTTCGGTCTGTTGTGAATCGTGAGCACACATGCACAGCTATCGTGAATATGCATCTGTGTATGGGTGTGTGTGTGTGTGTATGCTTGCGTGGACATGCATGTATGTTGAATACAAATGCATTATTTGCTGTAAATTGTTTATTAAATTATATTGATTTAACATTTACGAACAGCAAATGTCAGTCCTTTCATGTAACTGCGTGTGTGTGTGAGTGTGTGCGCATGCATGCTTTACCCACACTGGCAGCAATAAGCATTTATAGCAACGACAACAATGAAATAATAAAACTGAAATTATGCTGGTAATGCAAATATGAAAATACAATCGGTAATCATTTCGTCAAATTATTAATTTATTAAACAGCCGAAAGGGCACAACGGCAACGGCAACGACAACAGCAACTACAAAAAAAAATGCAAAAAAGGACAACATTGCAAATGGATTGTGTTGTGTTGTTTTTGTGTCTTTGCTGGAATATTTAAAATATTGTTGTATTACTGGTAAGCTCAAAATTCAATGTAATTCAATTTTATTTTTTTGCGAATATTCGTATGCATAATAAGTCCTCATTAAATCGCAATTATAATCAGCATGTAATGGGGTGTAATGATCATTATCTGCATTTAATCAGCAGTTGTTCTAGTCGACAGATTAATGGATGTTACTTTTGATATTATTAACATTATTTTTGCCGGGAACATTATCTATTGCAGTGTTGGGAAGACAGTGTAAATGCTGACAACTTTACGAGTAAGAGATTTATCTCTAAGCCATGTACAACTTTTCAAGAAAAGCATTAGCCCATCGGAGACGGCTGTAAACAGTAGGCGACGGTCAGTGGGAATACAAATTTCCAATACTTCGGGAAAAGTTCCCCGCCTGTTCCTTCATGGAATATGCAGTAAGTAACTAAGTTAGTTCAACATCGTTAAATATGTCAAAGAGTGGGCCTTAAAATACAATTTCCGCACCAAAAGGTTGAGCTTATGGAAAATCACCAAATCATCCTATGAGAAATTTTGACATTCTCCTTAGAGTTCCCACATTATAATATTACTAGTAAGTTGTAATGCGCCTATGGCGCCCGTTGAAATATGGAAAAAAAAATTTTTTGAAAAAAAAAAAATTTTGTGGAAAAAAAAAATTTGGTGAAAAAAAAAATTTTTGTTGAAAAAAAATGTTTGTCTTGGAAAAAAAAATTTTGTTGAAAAAAAAAATTTTGCTGAAAAAAAAAATTTTTGTTGAAAAATTTTGTAAAAAAAAAAAATTGTAAAAAAAAATTTGGAAAAAAAAAAAAATTTGGTAAAAAAAAATTTGGGGAAACTCAATTTCTGTACAAAAAAAAAATATTATTTTTTTATTATTATTATTTATAGAAAATTATAGAATGCCTATTTAAATTCCTACGTACTGCGTGACAGAGTCAGTGAATCAGTGTCGAGGGTAAATATATATTAAGATCCTACAGGTCGAGTTTTCTCATACTATTTTTCGATCAAAACGATGTAGGCCGTGCGAAAATTTGACTATTGACTGCCACATGTCATATTATTATAAAAAAAAAATGAAGACAATTTTCTAATGACTGCAAAAATTGTCTTCCGTTCTGTGTGCGTTGTATGTGATGTCGGTCTTAGACATTATTTTTATTATACGATGATATTCAAATTTTGTGAAGAGTAATTTCCATCTGGCTTTCGCATTATTTATTGGTCGTTATCAACATTAGCGCCATTTGTAGGTTAATTCGCTGGCTACTGATTGATGAGTTGTATGGCCGGTGTTTTCACTTCAAACTCCTTAACTAATTTTTTGAAATTTTCATGGCTAGTTAGAAACATGCCGACAATACTTTTTTTTTGATTTATTTTAATTAGTTTAGCACTAGGCTATTTTTAGTATAATTTGTGTCCTCCTAAGAAATATTTAATTCCATTGGGTAATGTTTTTTTTTATTTAATAAAGAACAGCAAAACTTTGTGAATTATTACATTATTGACCGATTTGATACGTTACATAGCAAAATGTAGTGCAGCGCCATCTATATGTGAGTTATTACATTATTGTCCCATTTATATGTTATATGTTGTATGGCAACATTTAGTATTCCCAACAAATATTCAATTTTGTATGGAAAAAAAAATTGATTACACTTTTCCCAACAAATATTGAATTTGGTTTGAAAAAAAAAAGTGATCACAGGATTTTGCCCTTTTCGCTCTAGGACGCTTAGTTTAGGAGATATTTGCAATTTTACTTTTCCCAACAAATAAAGAATTTTGTATGGGAAAAAAGTGATCCCAGGATTTTGCCCTTTCAATATTTGTGAATTATTACATTATTGGCCGATTTGATGCTGGTTATTGATTGACCTGTTGTATGACAACATTTAGAGCAGCGCCCTCTGTATGTGAGTTATTACATTATTAGTTTATGACCAAATAATGTTTTATGAAAAGCGATAAGAAACGGCTGGTCGTTTGTCTTCAAATGCTGGGCCTATTTAAAATCGGAAATTATACATAATACAAACTCCCTAAGACAGCCTTAAAGTATGCTAGCAGTGTGTATTTTCTAAAATCCTAAATGTATGCAGTATTTTTAATTCAATAAGCAAAAGACAATCAAACAAAGACAATTTGAAATTCATACCTTTACTCAATTGCGAATAAAAGCGAAACGCGTGCATCGATTTTCATGATCTTTGTCTCATTTTGCTCATAGGTTATGTGACTTTACGTAAAAGTAATAAGATTTTACATTTTTTTCCATTTTGGATTTTTTATGGATTTTTTAAAAAAAAAAATTTAAATCTTTAGGCAAAAAATTTGTTTTTTCCTTTATATATTCATTTTTAACTTGGAAACTGTTGCTTGTATAGGAAAACAATATATGAACAGATTAAGGGAATTGTAATTTTAAATTTTTTAAAATTTAATTCAATTAAATCGGGCTAGTGGTTCCCGAGTTATGCCGGACGAAACAAATTAACCAAAAAATTTTTTTAAAATTTAAAAAAAAAAAAAGTAAAAAAAAAACCAGACGAAAAAAAAATTTTTTATTGCGTTTTTCGAGCTCATGTCAAGGTTATCTACACAGAAAAAATTATCGCATCCCGAGTACATTTTGACTGTTGACTAGTGTAATTTATCTCAAAAAAATTTCATTTTTCTTTGAATACCAAAATAACACCTCATGTTGGAAAACCGTGTAGATTGCAGCAATGGAATTTTAATGACATCAGGAGTTTGCAGCCGAACTAATGAGTTCTTAAACGCACTTATTTCGCTGGCAATTAGTTTCCATCACATAAATATTTTTAATATAATTTTCCCTTATGATTTTGTTGGATTTGGATTATTCTCAATCGACTCCAGAGATTAAAAAGGGCAATTGTCAACGAGAAACGTTAATTTGTATCAAAGTGACCTGAACACAAACTGTCACTTTGATTATTTGCAACAGTAAGGGAAACCCACATTTGGCTCTTCGAAGATATGAATGAAATACACGGCAAACTTTATGACAGAGGAAGGAAAACTTTAAATCGATTGTCCCCCTTGTTGTGTGATTCTGCAGACAACAACTCCATTGCTCAACCCAATCGAAGCGTCAGTGTTTGTTCCAATTTCATGCCATCGTTGAAAATTGAATTGACATCTGATCTCATATGTTGTCCAACCCGTATAATAGTGTCACAGTCCAATTCTCATCTCCAATAAATATATTTTTTTGTTAGATATTGTTTAAACAACAACAACAATAACAATAATAAAAAAAAGAGACCCAGGACATGCATGAAATGCAGGTGTTCTCTAACAAAATTGATAATAAAAGAAGAAGAAAAAAACGAATGGCTCAGAAAGAAAAATCCATTTTATCAGGGACAGTTGCTGACAGACAGAACAGAAATTGAGGTTGGCCAGGAGGCGCTGACATCACGCATTTGAATGAACTACTTTTGAACTTATTTGTAATACTTTCTGTTTTGTTTTTCTTTGTTCTCTTTGCAGTTTGCTTAGCGGGTTACAATGAAAAGAGACTGTTACATGATCTATTAGATACATACAATACACTAGAGCGACCGGTTTTAAATGAATCGGATCCATTACAATTAAGTTTTGGTTTAACTTTAATGCAAATAATTGATGTGGTAAGTACCGTTACAAACAAAATATCCCTTATTCCATCTGCCTTATCTGTAAATGTACGATAAACATCACCATAAACATGATAATCGTACTATTTGAGCTATGAAAATCCTTTAACACCTTCACACATGGCAGGCAGACAGATGTGTTGCGCCAAATGCGAATTGCCACAAATTAAATATGATTGTGCAACAACGCCATAAATACCGATGCCAGAGAACGAGATAATCCCTTATAAATATGTGTGCATGGGTGTGTGCAGATATGCACAGAAAACGGGGCGAATTGCGCGAAAAATTGACGTACACATCTCATGAAGTATGAAGTTGCAACAGCAACAGAATGGCAAAAAAAAAATACTTGCAGCTTTTACAAAAACAAAAAAATGTTATGCGAAAAAAAGAAACCCAACACAAAGCGAACAGCTCAAAAGTATGCAATGGGAATTTCAGCCTCTGATGTTTGATAATATGTCAGTTGAGGCAGCAGTGCGCCTCAAAGTATGCCAAGTAAACAGAGCTTTCCATGCAATGTGCGAGGATGAACGACAAAAACTCACAAAAATTACTTATACCCATATAATGGCAATACTCGGCAGCGAATGATGAAGTTTTTAAAAATTGCCGTTGCCTTTGACGCGTGCAGTGGAACGAATAGTTTAACGAGGGAAAATCGAACAACTTTAATGTTTTGGACGATGTTTTTTTTATTTAAAAGTTGTCGAATTGTATACATTCCACCGTATTCGATAACATTGTATGTTAATGTTGTTCGATTCTGCTAGAAATATGTAGGTCTATCAATCGCCTTGGACCAGCCTCTTCCGCCTACGGTTAAAAAATCAAATATGATATGATGAAGGCGTGTTTGCGTAACAAACAAAACAGACCGATATTTTTTTTGTCCACAACAGGACTCGATATTCAACCGAAAGGGCATTTACTCCTACTTGTTTATGTTATTTTTTAAAATGATTACAGTGTACTCTCTTCTGACGGACACCGCTCGTAATGCAGAATCCTGAAGACTGAGGCGGAAACCGGCTTTCAAATGTCTTCACTAAATAAAGGGGAATTATAACAAACAATGAATTTCAATTCATGAGATTCGAGGCAAGCAATAAAGCGGTCACATAAAACATCGAACGCATTTGCTTATTGTCGTTGGTTTAATTCCTGAAAGTCAGCACTGCGCTTGGCTTCAGTCTTGGGAGCTTTCCATTTTGCCATGGCTCTACTAGGCCTAGTATTTCACACCTTTATGTCTCTTCCCTGAATACATCATATTTCGAAAACTATCTCAATAGTAAGCTAACTGTGCTCACTTCTAACGGTCCAAACATACTTCAGCCAAAACTTGGCCTTTTTTCCTTCACAACGTACGTTTCCATAATAAAACATTTCGCATTTCAACTGTATTCAGTCTACTGGCTATTTGGGACATGTTCCTTGCAAGACTTCATCTCCAAACACTTCCGGCTTAAAAACGAAAGTGAAGGAGTTCATTTACTGCTGGAGGTGAAATAAGGAGACACATTTGAATTGCAAATTGCAGCAGCAACACATTTGCTTTTTTTTTTACTTTCACTTTCCCATCAACTTCAAATTAAAAATTCTAGAAAAAGAAACACAAACAACTGGCAACTGGCAAACACAGCTTAACATAAACCTTCTGCATATCCCTTGCCCGAGTTGAAATGCAGGACATTACCTGCAGCAAGAGATGTGCGGATGTTGTAGCAGCGAAGGACCAGCATCACCATTTTAGTGTCAACATGTTCCCTTTGCATACAGATGCGTGCAGTAAGAGGCAAGGCATGCATGAATGCCTGAATGACACAAAGCCAGAAAGAAACGTGTTAACATCCTCCAAGTCCTGTTCCCAAGATGTCCTGCGTCTTCCTCTTCCCCTTGTTTTTGTTGTTGTTTTGTTGCTGTCACCCACCGACATCGTCAAGCCAAAGACCAAGATGGGGAAATGATACTCCTGGTTGGTTTATTTGTTCAGACAGGGGGGTGTGGGGGGTTCAGGATAGCAGGCGGCAAGAGAGGGAAGACTCATGTAATTCCTAACAACCTCAATTCATAATAAATTACATAACCTAAAAAAACACACTCATACATATGGACGAAGTAAAAAAAAAAAAAAAGAAGAATATTATTTCTCATCGCACACAGGTTTGTAAAGCAGAGAAGAGCACAAAAAGAAATGAAACGAAAATTGTATTCCCATTTTGTTGTTGTTGCTGCCAGGTTCTTTTCTTGCTTGGCCAGGATATAAAGTATATTTTCCTTATTTCCTATATTTCATGCTCTTTCACACACAGACACCCACACACACCTCACCTCATTGTGGGGGATCTGTGTCCCCGAATGAGTGCTGGTATGTTTGTATATGTGACCGTTCTTAAGGTTCCTATATAGGTTAAATCAACAAACAATTCTATGGATGCAATAAATGTTTAAATTACAAATATGTCCCCACTCTCGATCTCTCTCTCTCTCTCTCTCTCTCTGTCTATCTTTAATTCTCCACACTTAGTAGTTGGTGTAAATCTGTGTGTGTGGGGTTATGTTCGTTGAATGTGTGTCTTGTGGCTGTTGAATTGCATAAATACACATACACAGGCACTTCCATGTGAAAACAAACATATTCCAGTCCTCTCACATACGCTGGTCTGCGTGGGTGGCCTAATGGTGTTTGTGCTGAAAGCCTAAAAGTATGCTGTGTGTTTTATTTCGTTGTTGTTGATTTTTTTTTTCGTATTTCATTCATTTTCACTCGTTTATTCGAACAACAAAAGCAACAGCAATAATGACAACAATGAAAGGAACACCAACACCAACCGAACCCCATATACAGGCAGGCAGTGAAAGCAACAAGAACAACAACAACAACATCAGTGAGACAACGACCAAGTTAAGCTTAATGAAGAAAAATGTAACATGGTTAAATGTAAATTTTATATGGCTTTAAATTGGAACACACACCGAAAACAAATGTAATGACGAGAAAAACTGTGCAGGATCTGACCGGATTTGGGTTATATGTGCACAACATATATACATTAGGGTGGAGTGAAAACATGTTTTTTTTTTAATTTGAAAAAGTTAACCTCGGAAAGAGATGTAGTCTGGGGTCCTAATGAGGGGAAAAATAAAGAAAAAAATTTTAAAAAATTTTTAGGGGTCGCGCCACTCCCTCGAAATTTGGAAATTATCGCTATTTTGGCGTTGATTTTAGAAAAATCCTAAAAATTAACGACTTAACTTATTCGAAATTTAAAAGTTTGAGCTTGTTCGGTGCCCAAACAAAAGTATTTGAGGCAAATATGAGGATAATCGACTAATATTTGTAGCTTTGGTGGCGATTTCATTGATCAGTCAATTTTCTGAAGAAGGGACGATTTGACTTATTTTATTTTTGAAATTTTTGAACAATGAGAAAATTTTTTTTAAAATTTTTCATGCCCTTATTTCATTGTTTACGCTATTGCAAACATTTATTGACATAAAACTTTTTAGGATTTGTCTAAAATCAACGCCAAAATAGCGATAATTTTCAAATTTCGAGAGAGTGGCGCGACCCCTAAAATTTTTTTACAATTTTTTTCTTTATTTTTCCCCTCATTAGGACCCCAGACTACATCTCTTTCCGAGGTTAACTTTTTTTTTTTGAATTTCACTCCACCCTAATATACATACATGTATATATTTGTATTAATGTGCAAAGTGGGATGACAGCAAAACGGATTCAATATTTTACTTCAAGTTGTTAATTTAATTTAAAGTAAAAGCGGCCATACGTTTCATCAGACTGAAACAGGATACTTCCGGCATAGTAAAGTCGATGGCAGTTATTCAGTTACAGTTACATAAGAAAGAAGACGTCTGTTTTTGTTTTACTTGCAGTACAAAGGCCAGAGGATCATGGTTTGCTAGTATAATTTTTGGTTCATAGTGCTATTTTTCTTAACGGCTAAATTTTGAATATTTAGAATATTTTGTTTTAAACTCAATAAATAGAGCTGAATTTTGTTAATTTTAATCTATTACAACCTATGTACGTATATGTGTGTTAAAAGTTCAATTTGGTAAGTATATAATAGGGTGGAGTGAAAACATGCTTTTTTTTAATTTGAAAAAGTTAATGAGGGGAAAAATAAAGAAAAAAAATTTAAAAAATTTTTAGGGTTCGCGCCACTCCCTCGAAATTTGGAAATTATCGCTATTTTGGCGTTGATTTTAGAAAAATCCTAAAAATTAACGACTTAACTTATTCGAAATTTAAAAGTTTGAGTTTGTTCAGTGCCCAAACAAAAGTATTTGAGGCAAATATGAGGATAATCGACTAATATTTGTAGCTTTGGTGGCGATTTCATTGTTCAGTCAATTTTCTGAAGAAGGGACGATTTGACTTATTTTACTTTTTGAAATTTTTGAACAATGAGACAATTTTTTTTAAATTTTTTCATGCCCTTATTTCATTGTTTACGCTATTGCAAACATTTATTGACATACAACTTTTTAGGATTTTTCTAAAATCAACGCCAAAATTGCGATAATTTCCAAATTTCGAGGGAGTGGCGCGACCCCTAAACATTTTTTAAAATTTGTTTCTTTATTTTTCCCATCATTAGGACCCCAGACTACATCTCTTTCCGAGGTTAACTTTTTTTTTTGAATTTCACTCCACCCTAGTATATAACTCAGGAAGGGCCACAGGAACTATTGTGCTATTTTTCTTCCCGCATCTGTATGTCCGACAATCGCCCAACAAACCTACTTTCATCTCCTGTTATCAACATCAACCATATTTAAGCGGCCTTGTAAATTCCGGCGACTTTGCAAGTGAGATAGAGAGGAAAATCTTTAATACATGTAAACCCTCTCTTGGAAAATTGTTAGCCGTTCGAAGTCGGCTTTAAACAGTAGGTCCCGGGCCATGAGGATACATATTTTCTCGTGCTCAGATCACTGACGTGAGAAAGCTTCCCCATACGTTCCCTCATGGTACCGTGGTGGGCCATGGTATGCTGTAAGGTGTGTGCTACTTTCACACAATAAAGCCAGGTTCATTAATGGCAATTTGCAACATGAATGATTAGTTTAAAACCAGCTATTATTTCTTTCAGAAGTTATTTCATATTTTCTTCAGAAGTTGAAGTTTGTCGAGTCTTCTTTTTTATAATACTAATAATAAACTCCTATAATTTCACTTTGGTATTGCCTACTTTTAGGAGTATGTGTCATTCCTATAGTTCTATCAAACGAAAAATTATATTAACCCTTTAACCACTAAGACCGTCCACAGACGGGCATCGCTAACAGCCATTTCTTATTGTTAATGGGTTTGATTTCAGCGGTTAAGGGGTTAAGCTCCTTTGTGACTAGAGCCCTAATTTTTTTTCAACGCATTAATGGGAGGGATGAAGCAAATATTAGATTTTGAAATTACTCATGCTATTTCATTAATGGAGCAGTGTTTTAGACTGCGTTTGTTTCCAACAGTTGGACTGTGTTTCAATATTTTCTGATGGGTCAAAGCAAAGGCAATTTCCGCTTCATCCGATGTCGCCAGTAGCCATGATTCAGCAGCGTACAGTGGATTTAAATCGATTGCCATCAGCCTGACTTCAATAACAATTGTCAGCAAGGACCGAGTGATTGGAGGATCATTTAATTAATAATCTGAAAAAAACAACTGCAAATAATTATAAAAGTGGTTTTCTTTGGAAACTGAAAATAAAATACTCACTATTTTGAGTACTCACAATAATGTTGCGCTTCATACCTACAATGGACATTTTCCAGAAATTTTGACTGATCCAAAGTGTATGAATGTTGGCAGACTACGGGCTTTTCTAAAAGAGACAAAGAGAGATTGGTGAATAGTTGCATCCCCTTTAGAAATCTAAGGAAATGGCATCCAAAAAAGTTTATAGTTTTACAGACCATTCTTATAAAACGTTGTCGACGAAAACAAATTGCGTTTTTGTAACTCACAATATAAAAATATACATTACACAGTTATTGTTATTGTTGCGGTTGCAAAAATGAATAGAAAGGCTTCAAGCATTACACATATAATTTAATTTATATGTTGACACCGACTTTTACATCCCAGTGGACAAAACTGAATTATCGTTCGTTGTTTGAACGAAACGAATGACCCATTCGTGTTAGAAAAACATATAGATTTAATGCAGGGACGAAGTTACCACAAATTTAACTAGCGATTTTCTGTACTCAATACCCTCCTCCCTCGCTATCCTTTCTAAAAGTTTTCACACAACAAAAAAACTTTACACTAAAGTTTATTAAATTACATTCCTAAAAAAAATCCTGCATACTTTTAGGGTTTACAAAATCATTTTTCAAAACATACTTTCAGGCCGTAATCGCTTTAAAATCCATTATTTCACAAGTGTTTTTTTGTTGTTGTTGTTGTGCCCTTATTTTTATTGCACCATTTCTCCATTTATATTCATTTGGTCCACAACAAATTCATTATTTAACCATCGTAACACATTTACAGTTTATTGTCAGCTACGACAACGACAGTCGCAATTCTCTTCAACTTTGCCATTATCGTTGTCATTATGCCATCCTTTAGTCTCACATTTCGCCACACCCAGCTACACATCATCATGCTGGACCAAACAGCAGCTAACATTCCACCAGCCAATCACAGAGTGGAGGGGGATAATGTAACGACATCTAAAACTTAAACTTCTTATCGTGACTGCCGTTCTGTCCGTCCGTCCGTCCGTACGCTCGTATATGTATGTGCGTCTTCGTGACTGCCTGCCCGGATCGTCTCTGTGTGTATGTCTGTACATCCAGGCGCTCCAGCCGTATGATGTCATCTTTGGTTTGATCCCCACGTCGCAAAATGGCTTAAATGTATATTAAGGAAGTGTCATTCAAGTCAATTAATTTCAATTTTACATTTTGATGTTAACTTTAATCAATGATGTGTAAAAATGGCGAGACACACTCTCACTATTCGACATAAACTTGACTCCTCATACTCATATCTATATCTATTGAACGATAAATACAACAATGACTTCGCATAGAAAACTCCAACAACGAGCACATCATAAAGGATTTTTAGCAGAACAACATGGAAGGGGTGTATGTGTGTGTGTGAAAGAGATTTTCGTTGGTTGGGGGATTCCTTTTCACTGAAGTTCATCTTCGTCGTTTTTGGGTTTGAGCGAAAGAAAGTTTCCTCAAAACGTTTAGTGTACAGTTAAATTGAAAAATCGAAGCGACCACAGACAAAAAAGAAAAAGAAAAGGAAAATGATTTGCTGGAAAGTTTGAAATAAATTGTGTTAGCTGTCAGGAGATCATTTAGTTGGTGGCCATAGAGGAATGTGTTGATCAACATAGACAGTCGTTGAAATACTTCTATGTCTCGATTTTGGTGGGATTTAAAAAAAGTGTAAAATAAATATGCAAATATGACGATTTATGCATTTTAGACCATTACTCTGTAATGGGTAAAGTTATATAAACTACATGTGGTTATAAGTACATCATTTCGAAGGCAGAATACATGCAAGAGAAAAAGATTTGGAAATTCGCAAAAAAATATTATGGCCAAAAAAAAGGAAAGGGGTTAACCCATCCAAATTTTGGATTTTTTTGAAAAAATAGATTTCTATGAAATCTTGCTCATTCATAGCGGACCTTAATCTGAATAGGACGCTGTTCTCGTTTTTTAGATGGAACAATTAGTTTTGGAGAAATTTGCTTGAGAAAATTTAGTTTTCTTAAAATTAGAGATTCGAAGGTCCTTCAAACTATTTGTTGACTTTTTCAGCAATCGACTAAGGTATCTCCACAAGAGTAGTATCAAATTAAAGCTAGGCTACGATTAGCCCACAGAGAGTTGTGTGATACGATCACTTTCATAGGATTTATTGTGAATCCACTGGGACACTCTCAAAATGTATTTTTTGCCCATTAATCTGTAATGGCTAATGTTATATAAACTATATGTGGTTATAATTACATTATTTCGAAGGCAGAACACATGCAAGAGCAAAACATTTGGAAATTCGAAAAAAAATATTTTGGCCAAAGAAAAAGGAAAGGGGTTAACCCATCCAAATTTCGGATTTTTTTGAAAAAATATATTTCCATGAAATTTTGCTCATGCATAGCGGATCTCAATCTGAATAAAAATCTGTTTTCATTTTTTTGATGGAACAAATAGTTTTGGAGAAATTCGCTTGAGAAAAAGGAGTTTTCTCAAAATTAGATATTGGAAGGTCCTTGAAACTAGTTGTTGAATTTTTCAGCAACCGACTAAGGTATCTGCACAAGAGTAGTATCAAATTAATGCTAGTCTTTAAGGCTATTATTAGCCCTCAGAGAGTTGTGTGATACGATAATTTTCATAGGATTCATTGTGTATCCACTGGAGCACTCTTATAATGAATTTTTTGACTATTACTCTGTAATGGCTTATGTTATATAAACTATATGTGGTTATAATTACACCATTTCAAAGGCAGAATACGTTCAAGAGCAAAAGATTTGGAAATTCGCAAAAAAATATTTTGGCCAAAAAAAAAGGAAAGGGGTTAACCCATCCAAATTTTGGATTTTTTTGAAAAAATAGATTTCTATGAAATTTTGCTCATGCATAGCGGATCTCAATCTGAATAAAAATCTGTTCTCAATTTTTAGATTGAACAAATAGTTTTGGAGAAATTCGGTTCAGAAAATGCAGTTTTCCCGAAATTAAAGATTCGAAGGTCCTTGAAATATTTTGTCAAATTTGTCAGCAACGGAATAAGGTATCTCCACAAAAGTGGTGCTAAATTAAAGCCAGAATTTAGGACTAGAATAAAATCACTGAGAGTTAGGTCTATTATTAACCCACACGGAGTTGATCATTTTTACAGGATTTATCTAAATGTTTGTGAACTATAGTTTAAAACCATACCAAACAATATTTCTAGGTGGTCCAACAAAGTTGTTTGTGCAATCAAATGTTTGCGTAAACCAAATGTTTGTGCTACTAAATATTTGCACAACCAAATGTTTACACAATCAAATGTTTGTCCAATGAAATGTTTGCGCAGTTGTAGTTTCAAACTTTCTAGGTGTTTCAACCAACGATAATTTTCAGAGTATTTAATACTAATAATAATAATACCAATACCAATACTAATACTAATACTAATACCAATACTAATACAAATCTAATACTAAAACTAATACAAATACAAATCTGATACTAATACAAATCTAATAATAATACCAATACTAATACTAACACTAATACTAATACATATATTAATACTAATACTAATACCAATACCAATACCAATACCAATACCAATACCAATACCAATACCAATACCAATACCAATACCAATACCAATACCAATACCAATACCAATACCAATACCAATACCAATACCAATACCAATACCAATACCAATACTAATATTAATACTAATACTAATACTAATACTAATACTAATACTAATACTAATACTAATACTAATACTAATACTAATACTAATACTAATACTAATACAAATCTAATACTAAAACTAATACAAATACAAATCTGATACTAATACAAATCTAATAATAATACCAATACTAATACTAACACTAATACTAATACATATATTAATACTAATACTAATACCAATACCAATACCAATACCAATACCAATACCAATACCAATACCAATACCAATACCAATACCAATACCAATACCAATACCAATACCAATACCAATACCAATACCAATACCAATACTAATATTAATACTAATACTAATACTAATACTAATACTAATACTAATACTAATACTAATACTAATACTAATACTAATACTAATACTAATACTAATACTAATACTAATACTAATACTAATACTAATACTAATACTAATAATAATACTAATACTAATACTAATACTAATACTAATACTAATACTAATACTAATACTAATACTAATACTAATACTAATACTAATACTAATACTAATACTTATACTAATACTAATACTAATACTAATACTAATACTAATACTAATACTAATACTAATACTAATACTAATACTAATACTAATACTTACACTAATACTAATACTAATACTAATACTAATACTAATACTAATACTAATACTAATACTAATACTAATACTAATACTAATACTAATACTAATACTAATACTAATACTAATACTAATACTAATACTAATACTAATACTAATACTAATACTAATACTAATACTAATACTAATACTAATACTAATACTAATACTAATACTAATACTAATACTAATACTAATACTAATACTAATACTAATACTAATACTAATACTAATACTAATACTAATACTAATACTAATACTAATACTAATACTAATACTAATACTAATACTAATACTAATACTAATACTAATACTAATACTAATACTAATACTAATACTAATACTAATACTAATACTAATACTAATACTAATACTTATACTAATACTAATACTAATACTAATACTAATACTAATACTAATACTAATACTAATACTAATACTAATACTAATACTAATACTTATACTAATACTAATACTAATACTAATACTAATACTAATACTAATACTAATACTAATACTAATACTAATACTAATACTAATACTAATACTAATACTAATACTAATACTAATACTAATACTAATACTAATACTAATACTAATACTAATACTAATACTAATACTAATACTAATACTAATACTAATACTAATACTAATACTAATACTAATACTAATACTAATACTAATACTTATACTAATACTAATAATAATACTAATACTAATACTAATAATAATACTAATACTAATACTAATACTAATACTAATACTAATACTAATACTAATACTAATACTAATACTAATACTAATACTAATACTAATACTAATACTAATACTAATACTAATACTAATACTAATACTAATACTAATACTAATGCTAATACTAATACAAATCGAATACTAATTACCCCCTGAGAGTTAGATTGAACAAAAGGTTTTGGAGAAATTCGGTTCAGAAAATGCAGTTTTCAAAATTAGAGATTCGAAGGTCCTTGAAATAGTTTGTCCAATTTTTCAGCAACGGAATAAGGCATCTTCACAAAGGTAGTACCAAATTAAAGCTAGACTTAAGGGTTCTTATTAGCCCACTGAGAGTTGTATGATAGGATAAATTTCAAAGGATTTATTGTGAATCCACTGGGACACTCTCAAAATGTATTTTTTTGCATATTAATCTGTAATGGCTAATGTTATATAAACTATATGTGGTTACAATTACATCATTTTAAAGGCTATTGCTCATGCATAGCGGACCTTAAACTGAACCAGACGGTGTTTTCATTTTTTAGATTGAACAATTATTTTGGGAGAAATTGGGTTCAGAAAATTGAAGATCTCAAAATTCCAATGTTATTTTTTACTATTTGGCCCATTTTTTTGGTATCGGAATGAGGTATCGCCACAAGAGGAGTATCAAATACAATTTATACTTTAGGACTATTATTAACGCACTGGGAGTTTAATGATACGATAATTTTTATGGATTTTATTGGGTATCCAAATGTTTGTACAATTATAGTTTTAAACTAAACCAAACAATACTTCTTGATGTTCCAACTAAATATTTGCGATTATTGTGCAACCGAACGTTTGTGCAACAATGTTTAATAGAGTTATACTTAATGCATTGGAAAATGCACAGCATATCCTAAGGCGCCTGCATTTGCAGTATTTTTGAAAGATATTCTGCCTGCCCACAAGTATTTGGGAGTTTCAGACTTCACGGTTTCTGTTTTTCTATTCGCAAAACTTTAACAGAAACTTCAACAGCATACATGTGATATCGAAGTCCAAATGTATTGCTTGTCATAAGAAGAGTAACATTTTTTTTTATTTGTATAAGTTTTTTTCATTGTTATCTCAAGCAAAATGCAAAAAGTTAAGAAACACGCAAACAATAAGAAGAACACGCTATTGTCACAAACATATTCGCGAACATATAACATGAACTTTGTACTTGTCACTGCAACAACGATAGAAACAATAACAGCGCCGAAACCAATAGCAAAACCATTTTCCAACACCATCATGAATAGTTATTCTCAGCGCCAGCGGCAAACGCAAACAGACAATAAATACAAAAGAAGGAGCCAACAATGGAACACAATGAAACGAAGCCTGCCGAAGTGCAAAAATAATACTTTAACAATTGTCAATATTTGACTTATGCCGTTTTTACAATCCCACAGCCATTAATGCAATGTTTATTTGCCAGGAAAATAATCTCATTGCAGCGCCTTACAGTATGCAACATTTTACAATATATGTTTCTATTCTGCAGATTTACTTTCGCATAAAACTCCCACAGAGATTGTCGCACATTCAGGCTGCCTCAATATTCACCACAAATTAAATTTCACAAAGTCCACACAATTGAACATTTGAAACTTTCTATTTTTTTTTGCAAATTGTTTTGAATTAATTTAAAAAACAACAACAAAAATACGTTATCTCCATCTCTAGAGTTTTTTTCATTTAAATAAATTCATTTAGATTGTTCGTAACGAAATTCTCCTTCCATCAAATGCTTTTAATTACGTTTGCCTGGCCGAAATGGCAAAAAGAGTATTCATTGCATGCCGATAGAATTTTATTAGAGAGTTGTTACAGCAAAAAGTTAATGGCATTTAAACAGTCCATGTGGAAAGGGGCCCCGGTTCTTTTTTCAGTTTCAATTTTGGATTTGGTTTAGTTTAGTTTTCTTTGTTCTTGTTGCCGATGGTGGCAAACACAATTGTTCGAAACTAATTGCATTCTTTTCGTGCGCAATGTGGTTTGGGAATTTTTTTTTTTGTGTTCCAATCTGATGTGAATGAAAATAGAAATGGGCTTAAGTTTAGATAAACAACGCTGGAAATTCATGGAAAAAGTAGAGCATATTTTATGGCCTTATAAGATTAACGCAATTTAGAGTATACTTTGGGGATTACGAGGCGCCTTTTTAGGTAGTTGTCTGGTTGTTGTGTATCTAAAGTTTTGTTTTACTAGTTGTCTGACTGCCTTGGAAAGCCAATAACCTCGTAAATTTCGATGAACGGTGGAAAATTGAATTTTGTATACTCATCGGAGCATTATGTCTTGCGTTGAATGAATCGTTAATCTAAATGGCAAAAGTGTGGGTTTACTGAATTCACGGTGATCTGAAAGCAAAATTTTATATTTATTAGTATTCACAGACCGGCTAATGCTTTTCTAGAGAAGTTTGACATGTCTTAGAGGTGGAAACCAGTCTCTGATAAATGATTGATGGTATCAGCAGGTTTCGAACCTGGGCACTGCTGTGTGCTAGTTGCACACACTACCTACCCCAACACGGCCGTCCTGATCTATGCCTACAGTTCAATGCTGCCTCATAATGGCAATGGAGTTGAATATAGAGTTGGTTTAATATCCTTGTTCCTTGAATCCCTGTTCCCTTTGAACCCACAGCCGACCACCTCGATAATTTCATGCTACACCTCACTTATGTAGGAAACCATTTACAATGTTACTCATTAAATTATCCAACTACCCTTTAATGTCATTATTTTATCCATGTGCGTGTTTTTAAACGTCTTCTTTTTTTATAATCCCCATTTCTTTGTGTGTATACTCTGTCCATCGGTCATAACTTATCATTTCGGATATTTAACATATATTTTTTTTCTCATGTGTCACTAAATCCAAACCGTGAACATAAACCATGTGTTAGACTTTGTTTTGAAAGCTCCCTATCAACAGGCAATGCCAAAAAACACATATATTATTTTTTGTTGTTGTTGGAAAGCTGCGGGCCTCATAGTTTTTTTGTGTATGTCCGAAACCAACTGTACTTGCTAGACTATCGCTATTAAACTATACATAGTTCGGTGGCCCGAAATGCACTTTGGTTCGTTGATATTTTCTATGGCGCTGATTTTGTCATAAAATATTTTCTGTTTTTTTTTCTTTTTTTGTTTTTGCTCGTCTGCAAAACCATAAAATTTGTAAAAATATTAAGCTAAAAAAAATATGTACACGCAACATAATTTTAGGCGAACCAACACAGGCGACAGGACAACGACACTCTTCGACGCTGGCCATTAGCACAAACTAAACACACTCTCACACACACAAACAACAGTCATAGCCGGCATGAAGGATATGCGCTTGACTGTCCACCGAAACGGTGTGTAAAAAGAGTGCAGCAGTGTGTGGTTAACACGATACATTGTGCCAATACATATATGTGTGTGTGTGTGTGTGTGTAGGGAAAATTGCATATGTATATGAGTGTGTGTGTGTGTGAGTGTGAGAGGACATGAGTTTGAGTTGTTTTAGCCTCAATAATAATAAAAGGTTGTTGTATTTACCACCTCTATGTGACGTTTCAGATTTTAATCTTTCTGTGTACACACACGAACACACACAAGAACACATTCTGTTATTCACACACCGACACAGACGACGGCTTCTGTGTGTTTTATATGTGGCCGACTGGTTTGCGACAGCGACAAAATTAGAATAGAAAAAAACCCCCCAACACTATTCACAACAGCAAATACTCTAATAGCACGGACAATTTATGTTTACGGAAATTTTAACTTTGGCCGTACACAGGTCTATAACGGGTGTCTGTATACAATGAAGGTGTGTGTGTGCACATTAGAATGGGTGATGGTCGGCTATTCTACGAACATTCACAAAATATGTTGGTCCTATCGAAAATTTATAAAAACAAACAACTACACTTTAGACATAACAATTCGGTACCTTGAAGGATCGGATGGGTAACTGCGCTCCAATTAGTAAGCACGATATACAGGCAAACTTCCATAACTCGAACCACCATTATCCCGTAGCAAAGTTCGACTGACGAAGACTTGAAGTTATGGAATTATAAAATTGTTTAAGGGAATTTGTCTCCTTAACTGCTACTAGAAGTGCTTCGACTGAAAGGAAATTAAAGTTCGAGATAAATTAAAGTTTGAGTTACGGAAGTTCCACTGTAATTTGTCGACTCACTGACCTGTACCTACCGGCTCCGAGCGGCTAATGCTTTTCCAGGCAAGTTTTACATGTCTCAGAGATTAATATTCTACTCGTACAGTCGCCAGCATTTACGAGGTGGAAAGCAGCCGCTAATAAATGTTTGATAGTTTTACCAGATTTCGAACCTGAGTTCTGCTGGGTGGTAGTCGCACACTCTAACTTCCACACCACGGCCGTCCAAGCTTAGATAGCTCTCAATGTGAGTGAGTAAATGCTGAAAACAATATCAATTAAGTTTAAGTTTGCTGACCGACCCTGTCTTATGTACATGCATACGTGTCGGTTTATTTGCATGTACGAGTATAGAAATGACACTCGGGCAAAGTAAAACACAGCCAGTTCGCACTTGCACTACCAGCAAAGATCACAATGTCGACGAGAGAAGTTCAGCAAGGGCGGTTAATTAAACAGTGGCATTTTTTCCAACTTTTGAATGTTTTCTTGTTTTGAGTAATATGTTGTTGTTTTTTGATTTTAATGTCAAGGCAAAATTTGTAGATCTAATTAAGAGCTAAAAATTTGCCGAAGAGGGATAAGCAATATTTCGAATAGTTCACGAGATATAGACAAGTTTTTTTTCTCGGAATTTTACTAAAATCCTCTCCCCAATTGAAAACAATCAAAAATGAATTAATATAAAAACCTTAGCTAATAATTCAAAACCCAGCTATTGTTTTCTTCTATCATAATCTTTCAGATTTTGGGGTTCACAATTGTTTGAAGATTTTAGTGTTATTGGTTATTATTAAACTGTTTAGCAGTTGGTGCCCCTTGTCCCCGACAAGGGACAATCTTAGAGAGCTCGCTTTTTAATGAAATTTGATAGAAAATTGTAGGCTGATAGCTTTAGTTTAGGAAGCGTTATTAAGAAGTTTATTATAATTTTGTATTGTAATAAATAAATGATTAGAAAATTGTTCAGCGCTCTTAATCCCAAAATCATAAATCCCCCGAATACATAAAGAATTTTTGAAAAACCTTTGTTAAGAAAAATTTGTGAAAATTGTTCTAGTATTTTGATAAATTTATATTTACAATGATATGGCAAATTCAATTCAGCACCGCACTTCGTTATGCTTGGCCAAACAACAAAAAACCATCTACTGTAGAATTTTCTGTTTCGATACTTCTATTCGTTAATACCGAATAGGCTGTGGAGTTCTGCGACTGCTCTGGGTGGCGTATGATTGATATCAATTCCTTTATACGTATAATTAACACAAGTCGGCGTATGATGAATTTTAATTTTTCACACTCACATAGAATTCTTAAAAAGTATGCGAAGACGAATATGAAAACAACAGTAAGGACTGAAATGTGAAATTTTAATTATTTCTACTTATGACAATTTGGACCATTTCTATTCTGTATCCACTTTCGACTTGACTTCCATAGTCATCCTCGCTGGCAGGCCTTTATTAACCACGAACATCATGACCGACACCACACCCATTCCTTTCATCATCAACAACATCATCGTGGTCGCGCTGGTTGCCCTGGTCAGCAGGTCGGTCGGTGCATTACTTTGCAGGCAACAATGGTCAACAATAAACCAACGAAAGAACGAACGAACCAACGAACAGAAGGTAAACAGGAAATGTTGCAACTGTTACTCAAATGCAAAATAATAATTTATTGCCGTGGCATGCATGAATTAATTACGCTTCGTTGTTGGTTTTTGGGTTTTTTGAACTCAAAAGAGAAATCCAAATTTAAAAAAGAAAAAAGCCTGGCGTTTTTTCTGGTCTTTCTGCCAACAAAATATACTAAGGGGCACAAGGAAAAGCCATCCATAAACATTTATTAAATGGTCATTAATTTTTATGGCACACAAATTTCCTATAAATATTTTAAAACCACACACATTTTTTTCTATTTGCAGTTCGCCTCATTCTCCTCCCCTTAAAGCGTTTTTATTATTAATTCCATTTTCACGCTCATTTTCACGTTGGCAAATATTTACTGTTCGTTTTGTGAAGTCATTTCTTTGTATTGCGCTGTAATGCAAAGAAAGGAAATGAAGAAAATCAATTGCATTGGTTTTTTTTGTTGTTGTTGTTGTTGATCTCCCATTGCCAGGTCTTTATTAATTTTCTTATTATTACTTGGGTTTCTTGGGGTTTTTCTTGTTATAGTTTTATATGAGCGACGTCATTGCTTAAGCAGCAATAATTGGCAATTAAAATTGCCAGTATTGAGGAGTGGCTAAAGTGGGTGTGGTAATGGTTGGCTGGACGAAGAACGGAAATTGGTTGAATGCCTTACTGAAAGTATTTATTGAAGAAGATGGATAAGATAGATGAGACCACTAGGAAGCGAAGTAATCAATCTGGAGGGGCAATTAACGTTTTTTTTTTGTTTTTTCAATGAGCCGAATGAAGGCGACTAGAAGAGGTTGCAAAATTAGTGGAGGAGGTCTGCGAATAAAACTTAAAGTCGGCGACATTTGAGGCAGTCTTTAATTAGTAAAATAACGTGCAAGAAGCATCCCGAAAATTGTTCTAGTGGAGGTCACAATCTTAGTTTGAAAGTCATCAATTTTGTAAATACTTCAAACAATGGCTATAAAAAAGATTTATTAAAAATTCATTCAGAATTTTTTTCTACAAAGAAATCATTCAGAACAATTTTTAAAAAATATTCATTCACAACAACATATACAGCCCCATTAGGGAAATTCCAGAGTGATAATTCCCGGGCGTTTTTTAAAAAAATCATTCAGAAAAATTTTTGTAAACAAATTCATTCACAACAACATATACAGCCCGATTAGGATTAAATTCCAGAGTGATAATTCCCGGCCGTTTTTTAAAAAATTCATTCAGAACAATTTTTGTTAAAAAAATTTATTCACAACAACATATACAGCCCGATTAGGGAAATTCCAGAGCGTCAAACCAAAAAATCTGACTCCGTATAATCGAAAATGTATGTCCGCAATGTTTTCCCCGATCAGTAGAGAAAAGGAGGATATTATGCTCGAAAAAAAAAATCCCCTAGAATTATCTCCCTGGGAGTTTTCATAATCGAGCTGACATAAAAAAAAAACTATGATGACAAAGAACGGGAATGTAGATCCATAAGAAAATGTACAAGGCAAACGTAGGAGCGTCCGGCTAGGAACAATAGCTTAGGAGAGTCAACGTAGGAGAATCCATGTTGGAGCTTCATGGTATGAGTGTCCGCTCGATTCTCAGCAAAGGAGCGTAATCGTAGGAGTGTCGGTATAGAAGTGTATGCGTACGAGTATTAGCGACAGAGAAGTAGCGTCAGCTTCAAAGGAGAAACGTCTGGTTCGGAGTAGGACAGTCTGCATGAAGGCGTCAGCATTCTATTTTATCATTTATTTGCACAGATTTTGTAATTTAAAGCCTCACGGCCAATTATAATAAATTACAATAAAAACTACTCCAAGAATTCAAAAAACTATTTAAGGTATAATAATTTACATTAAAAATAATATAAAAAATAATATGAAATAAATAAATATAATATGAAAAATTGGAAATTATGTGCTACTCCGATGTGAACAAAATCGAAAACTGCAACATCGAATCAAGTCGATGCATAAGTATTAAATTAATCAAGTACTTGTATTAAAAACAAGGATAAGATATAGAAAATGAAACAATCAAATTTTATAGTTCCCAATAATAAAAAAAATATCAATAAAACTAAAATAAAATTCTATTCCAATAATGAATACGTGACAGACCCACAAAAAAAATTTTAAAAAAACTTTTGGAATCTTTTTGGATATACAGATAATACAGGAAGAAATTATACACAGATTACATGGAAACTTTGAACATTGTTTTAGTTTATAGTTCTTCTAAGAACGAATTTTATTTAATTTTAGACTGTGGGTCGATGTTGTTGCTAAAAACAATTGTAATTGCAGAATTGAGATTTTGGGGTCATTACTTATTAAGTGACCATTTGTTTTCTCCAAATAATCAGATTACAAAGACCGCGGTCCCTCCAAAATCTATACAGATAGATTCAGAACCATTTCGAACCATTTCACTATTGACATATAAACTGTTTGAAGTTCAAATTAAATGCTTGTTGCTGCTGAAACTATCGACAATATTTGCCAAAGCGAATACAAAAAAAAATCGCTCATCCGCCACCAACAGCCTTGACACATGACACTAATTCGGGCATAATGTTGTTTGCGATGGTGGAATATTTTTTTGTCCGCCACAAAAAGAATTCTTTCTTTAAAAGGTTTTAACTTTGCCCCCTAAAAGTATGCCCCATTCAATAATTTTCAATGAACACCTATCAAACTATGCTATAATTCCTTTGACTATGTGTGTTTGTCCATGTGTACGGAGAAAATTTAAATAGCACAACAATTTCAAGCACACATTACTACGTCAAAGCAAAGGCACACGTGTTTGGCGCTGCTGCTGTTACTGCCAGTAGGGACTAAAGGACGTGCTCTGTAGTTTAACTGGAGCCGGATGACGATGAGGACGACGACGACGACAACAGCGACAATTCAACGTTGCATATAAATCGTTCATATAATCTTTATGCTCATCATAAATACCTTTAACGATTTGCATAGTCAATTCTCGCCAAGGAATCTGTTCGAAGGGGGTTATGCCGACGATGGAGACAGAGACAGAGAGAGAGAGAGAGAGAGACGGGAAGGCGACGATACCGATGACGAGAAAGAAGCATGGCTTCCACTTAAAACTAAACACTTGTATGGCATATGCAAATACTATCACTGGCAGTGACAGTAACAGTGGTTGCTGGCTTGTGATATAAAGTTATGTGCTCCGTTAAACATTGACTTCTGTTAAATAACGCTTGGAGATATGTATATATATATGTATGCAATATCTATCTGTGTGTTATCTTTATGGAGAATAAACTATATATAGTATATGTTTTTGCAGCTGCATGTGCATTAAAGTAATGCAAATGATTTGCATATGAATTTCATAAATATTTCAATTGATATGCAAATTTTATCATTCAGTGCGACTGCACTGCAATCGCTGCAAATGGGGAAATCGCATGATATCAGCTTGTGAAACGTGATGGCAGCGGGGTACGTTGGCTTGGCAACACAGCCACCGCGTCATCCTAGAATTATGAAATAATATTAAACACTTACTTAGTGAGACAGCTGTTTATACAAGTGTAATTGCAGAGTTTCGAGTGCATAGTTTTAGGCGTTCGTTAGTTAAACATTTAAAGTGGCTATAAGGGGTTGGGTGGTAAGGATTTAAATGCGTACAATCGTACAAATAAATAAGAAGGTCTGTGGAGGTTGGGACTACCGAACTAAGACAGTATTGTACACTGGTAAATAATTTGTGAAAAAAGTCAGTTTTACTCTTCTTCACATATGGCAACTTCAGGAGTAAGAAAGTTAGCTAGCTAGCAAATTTTGACGTATACTAACACCGTGTTACATACATTCTGTCTTATGAACCAAATTTACTTTTTCGGAAAGGGGATAAAAAATAAAAATACACGTGTATCGGCGATTTTCATGTACACGTCAGAATTTTTTTTTTTTAAGTTTGAAGTATGAAGCTCGTAGTGGCCGGTGTGAAAGCCTTTGGACCGATTTTTAACCCTTTTTCAGTGATCCAATCAAGCTGATTTTTGGCAGGCAGACTCGTGGAAATGTCTGTATCACGTCAAATTTTTTAAAAAATAGATTTTTATCAATTCTCAGATTTTCCTAAATTTTTTCAGTTCAAAAAACATTTTTTTTTTTCGTAACGCTTAAGTAGTTTAAAAATTTGGAGTCTCTTCAAGTTATGCTAAGAAAAGTGAAAAAAAATAAAAAATGGTGAAACGCTGAGAATTGATAAAAATTGTTTTTAACAAATTTGAAGTGATACAGACATTTCCACGAGTCTGCCTGCCAAAAATCAGCTCGATTGGATCACTGAAAAAGGGTTAAAAATGGGTCCAAAGGCTTTCACACAGGCCACTACGAGCTTTATACTTCAAAATTAAAAAAATTCTGACGTGTACATGAAAATCGCCGATACACGTGTATTTTTATTTTTTCCCCTCTTTCCGAATATGTGCATTTGGTTCATAGGACAGAAAAAAATCTATTTTTTGTAACACGGTGTAGATCATAACTAATCTGAAAGACCACTATACACGGGTAATGACAGCTGATCGAAATAAAAACTACGTTTTATTAAATTAAACACCGATAGCCACTTCATCCCATATATTTTATCCAAAGTTGTGCATAATTGCAGTTTCATTTTATTTATAGTTTGAGCGATCGAAATAAATAATGAACATTAACCGCTCCAACTGAAACTTTCCTCGAAACGGAGAAAGTTTTCATATTTTTTTTTTTTTTGTTCCACAACTTCTTACTAATTTATCTCCAACAGTCAAGTTTCTTCAAATGTGTACTACAACAACAGAAGTATCTTTTCCGCCAGTAGAGAAAAAATCCCAAAGTTTTAGTTTTCAAACAACCTCCGCAATAAAAGTGTCATTTCGAATGTTTGGTCCTGACATTTGTATTTCAATGTTACAGCCGTAGATTTACCTTCACATTACTTTTGGCAAAAAAAACGAAGAAGAAACAAAACTCAAATAAACACACACACACTCACACAGAAGAAGAAAAAAACAACACGAGAAATAAAAAAAAACTTTTGCATAAAACCACTTTTCAAAAACACTCATTGCTAACCTCCACTTTCCCCCGCCGACATCCTGCCGGCCGTATTGTTGTACAATAACAGCAAACGGGGGGACCGCAACAGCAACATGACGAATAAAAGCACAAAAGAAAAACAATCATATTTTGCGGTTTTATTTATATACAACGGAAATCACTTATTTTTATTCCTTCCTCTTCATGCTGTCGTACTTTGGGTAGTTTTCCACTTGTCTTTAGACCCTTCAATGGATTTTTCCCACAGCACAGGAAAAACACTCTCTTTCACACACACACACACACACAGCAACATATTAAAAAATTGCATTATTTCCGTCATTGTACACACAAATTGCTTTCAGGCTTTCAGTCTTTCTTTCCCCCGATTTTCCTTTCATCACTCTGTGTGTCCCCTTTTCTTGTGCGGCAACTTCGAAGCTTGTCACAGTAGCATAGTTTTGCGGGTAAACACCGAAGCAAACTTTTGGCCGCAGGAAGGTAAAAGAGAGACTAAGAGAGAGTGAGATTTCCCTATGAAACCGCAAATAAAGCATACTTTTGGGGAGCATTCGGATATCGAAGGACGGGTCGATGGATCGGCCATGTACACGGTACAGCACATGGAGCTGTGTTGTGTAGCAATAAAATAACATATTATTGCTACAATTTCAGGTAATGTAGTAGCCGATGTAGTCTGCGATACACAACAGGAAGATGTAAGTGAACAACAGCTATAACAATAGGAAAATGGGAAATTGTGCATTAACCGAAACACACACAGAGAGAGAGAGAGAGAGAGAGAGAGAGAGAGAGAGAGAGAGAGAGAGAGAGAGAGAGAGCGAGAGCGAGGGCAAACAAACAAAAAAAAAAGAATGTGAAACAAGAAACCCGCAGCAATACTTATTGTATTATTGATGTTGCAATCAACGTTAAACAGGATATGGTTTTAAAACAATTTACAGACAGATGAACCTGCACAAAAACAACCGGAAAACAGGGCAAACAACATCAAATGGGTTGCAACCGAACTAAAAACAACAACACCAACACACACACACACTCTGATTCTCGGATACGGATAACGAAATTTACATACGACATTATGGGTTGCATATGTTGGCATTGATATCGGTGTGCATGGTAGCATTCAATTATTTACCAAGTAATTTGAGCCAAATGAGTGTTGTTACAAATACAGGAGAACTGTGAAAAAAAAGAATCGTCGAACTCTGTTCAAGATGATTAAGCAATTGGTGTGAATTTATAAACAATTATGAAATGTCGGAGAAGTGCTAATTGAAAACACTTTAATTGCAGACATTGCCATAAATATTTTTAAAAAAAAGCTGTCAATTTCTAAGCAAACAACTGGGTTTGGTTAATAAAAAGAGTTTTTCTAAAGATCAGTAAGGAAGCTACGGGAGCTATGGGACCTATTCGCCACGAATGATGCCAGTTTGTCTGAATTTGAAGACCTGCAAACGACTCTCAGCAAATGTTTAGCATTGCTCATTTTCTGATTGATAATACCACATACTACTACACATATATCTTCTATGTATGAAATGAAAAAACTCAAGAAATTGTTTGTCACTAATGCGGGATTTTCACGTTTCGGATTATTGAATGTTCTTTCATTGAAACGAACTGAGTATATACTTTGGACATTGTTCTATGAAACGAAGACAGAAACTTGTGACACAACTATTTGCAAGTCAAATTTAAATTCAATATTAATGAGCTTTGATGAAAGTAGTCAGTTGTTTTCATTTGGTTGAGTTGTTTTAAATTTTCTGAGATCATTTGTCCCACTTCGGCAAAATTCGGTGAATATGAGTTGGTTTTTTTTTTAAATAAAATAAAACTGCACAGAAATCTGTGTTTCTTGACAAACATTCCCTGTATTCTCCTATTCCCACGAGCGGCCAAAACCTATGCGAATAATTGTTGTTGAGACTCATGGGAAGAATACAAATCCAGAACATCTTATGCCCAACATATGCCATTCATACGATTGAGTTTGACAGCACTTCTAATTTCAATGGAATGACTTCTGCTCTGGGGAATAATAATGATTTCATAAGGATCCTGGCTGATGTTTGCTATACATACAAGCCAGCCCAAGGACCAGACTTTAAACATGTTCGCATTTTCTCTCCCTGTCAATGATAAATTTGAGCTTTCTCCAAAATTATCTGGAAATCTTTTGGTTTTCTGTAACAACATGTTTCATGTCAACCCTAAAGGAATGCGACTGGCAATGCCTTTTCAGTAATGTTCGGTTTTTGTTTGCACCCGCAAGAGGATGCTGTGAAATATTAATAATTCCATGAAGTTTTCAGGTAACAGACAGGCAGATATATGCATGCCATAGGACCATAGACGAACAAAGATTTACCATCGACGGGGCACATTAGGAAATTTCACCCATATTTGCACATTTGTTGTTTGGCCTTTTTCTGGTCTGTCTGTCCGCCAGTCTTTATATTGTGATTGTGATAAATGTCGGGTACTTAGGTGTACAACACAAGCATGAGGAGGCATAGGATGTTTACACGGATAAGGCCTGCATGTAAGTGTGTGTGTGTGTGGGGAGGGGGGGGGTTATGTCAAAGTACAAAAACGTATATGTGGTTGAGTTGGTTTTTTTTGTTACACACCCACACAGATAATGTACCACATTAAGTACAGCCTGCAGATTTTTAATATATGAGCATTAGGGTGGAGTGAAAACATGCTTTTTTTTTAATTTGAAAAAGTTAACCTCGGAAAGAGATGTAGTCTGGGGTCCTAATGAGGGGAAAAATAAAGAAAAAAATTTTAAAAAAATTTTAGGAATTTGGAAATTATCGCTATTTTGGCGTTGATTTTAGAAAAATCCTAAAAATTAACGACTTAACTTATTCGAAATTTAAAAGTTTGAGCTTGTTCAGTGCCCAAACAAAAGTATTTGAGGCAAATATGAGGATAATCGACTAATACTTGTAGCTTTGGTGGCGATTTCATTGTTCAGTCAATTTTCTGAAGAAGGGACGATTTGACTTATTTTACTTTTTGAAATTTTTGAACAATGAGAAATTTTTTTTTAATTTTTTTCATGCCCTTATTTCATTGTTTACGCTATTGCAAACATTTATTGACATAAAACTTTTTAGGATTTTTCTAAAATCAACGCCAAAATAGCGATAATTTCCAAATTTCGAGGGAGTGGCGCGACCCCTAAAAATTTTTTAAAATTGTTTTCTTTATTTTTCCCCTCATTAGGACCCCAGACTACATCTCTTTCCGAGGTTAACTTTTTTTTTTGAATTTCACTCCACCCTAATGAGCATGTATATGGTACACACACTAGCCCACTCATGCCTACTGTGTGAGGTATGTGCATATTTAGTGACACAGCCAGACACACACACACACTCAAACAAACAAACATATGTACATAGACGAGTACATGGGTGTACTGAAAAGAACACCTGTTTTGAAAAGTAAAGTTATTTATCTAATATCCATAGTATTTACATAAATGGACATATGCAAACTTTACATACACCTCAACACACACAGACACACACACACACCTCTGTACCGGTTATAACAGACCAGCACATATACCAGCTCAAGGTAGGTGTATACACACACACGTGTGTATGCATCAATGGGATTACTCTATATATAGCAACTTTAAAAAATACCCCCCCTCTCTCTCTCTCGGTGACTGTTTATGGACACGTTGGCATGTGTGTGTGTGTGTGTTCCAACTTAACAACAAACAAGGAAACGGAAATTAGGTCAAACAAGTCCATGCAAGCAAAGCCAGTCAATGTATGTTAGATAAGGCTAAAGAAGTTTTTGCCCATGTGTTCCCTAAAAATTTAAATGTACGAGTTATACAGACTTAACATACCAACACCATCACAATCGCATATTATGATAATAACTGCATGTGTGTGTCTGTGTGTGTGGGATAATATTAAATTTCTAAGCTTTATTTATTTGCATTATCACCGGTCGTTTAATGAGTTTATGATGTTCTTCCTCTCATTTCAGGATGAAAAGAATCAATTGCTGGTCACAAATGTCTGGTTGAAATTGGTAAGTAGTTCTGTGAACTGTTTATTATTTAACTAATTGTCCCAATCAGGTCGGTGACTAAATTCCAAAAAGGATTTATTTAATTATGATTTGATTGACTTCTCGGAAACTGTAGGACGAGTATCAAATGACATAAATTGCTTGCAATGGCTCAAATAGACAAAAAGGCAACGTACATTTAGAGATGAATTTGGAAATGTGTTCTCGAAAGACGAAGCTTGCTCGAGGAGTCAGTGACTAATTAAGTATTCGGAAATATAACTCCTCAAAAAAAAGGCCCCTCAATAAAGTCATTAATTTTTTTTTATAGGAATTCAATTTTTTATTTAAAAAAAAAAAAAATTCTCAAAAAATGTGTTTTCATCAATAACAAATGCGAATGAAGTTGAGTTGAAATGAAAGTAATTTTGATTTTCATCCAACCAACGACTAACCCACGACCAACTATCCCATACACGGTGCAACTGCTGCTACAACTTTTTCAAATTGTACAACCAGTTGTAACGAGTGAGGTCACATAACTTCTTCAATCCTTCACCACATTCAAATTCCATTGAAATTCGCAATATTTCAGCTTTCAATAAAAAACTTTGCAGAAAAGAATCTTCCGGTTAAATATTTAATAAAAAAAAACAAAAGAAACACATCCTTTGAACAGGAAACACTATATCGGCGTTGTTGTTGTCGTGGCCGTACATGGCGAAAACTCTCATACATTTTATGATACTTTTAATGAAGCAATAAATTATTTTGCGATCGGAGTAGTAAAGAAACAGAATTAAGTAACCCCCCGCCACTGGCACAGCAAAATCACAACTACTCGTTGCTGGTGCACCTGCAAATTATGACTGTGACTTTCATCATAACAACCAGGAGCAGGCAGCTGTTGTTCGGTTTTGGTCTGGCCTGGCCTGGATTGGCGGTTGATATTGAACTGAGTTGAGTACGGCAACAGATACGAATGTGAAATATGCGCTTGTAACTTTTACAGCTTCAAGTAGTCCCCACATATGAGTGTGTGTGTGTGGATGTGTACATACATTTCCCCACTCACTACTCACTATGTGTACTCCGTGTGTCTGTGTGTGTGTGTTATCATTTGTAAGTTATGACTCTATAGCCATTATCACATTCATTCACAATTCACATAAATTCGAAGGAGAAGATGGAGAAGCATAAAATGCAAACACCAGATAAGTTATAATGCATTACACACAGCTCCATATCGAAATGGTGTACAGCCATCCGTACGAATGGATGAGTGGAGAACACGGAACGCATATAAATGGATTTCACTTGATGTGATATTCGTCGTTTCCACCCTTGCCCCCTCCATCGCAAGAGAGTTCAAAGTATCGCTGGATATTTGCATGTTTCATACAAATTACCACAAAGTGAAAGAAAACAAACAGCAACAGGAAGTATTTCACTATGCGATATTTCGCGCGAATCATCTCCACCCAAACCCGCCTCCTCCACGGACAAAAAAATATTCGCTGAAGTTCAGTAGTCATGGTAATGATATTTGATCGATATTTTTATGACAGGCAAGTGAAATTTAAATATGCGTATACACACGCCGCCAAGAGGCAGGAAAACATAAATAATTTTAAAGACAAAAGGATAATTTAAGTTATGGGAGCTTCGGTGGTCTCCGTGGAGGGCAAAAACGAGGCGGTGAAAAAATTTAGTCGACTAAGAAACCTCCTTGCATTGAGATGAGGTAATACCAAAATAGAACCTGGATTATTATCCAACATCCTTCGATTCTGTAATATTTATAATTCCATCAGCCATTTCAAATTGTTGGATAAGCAAATCATGATTACCAGGTGATCCCCAAAACGGCCAACTCGTTTCTAACATGTGGACCATCCAGTGATTTCTCTTTGGATCATTTGTTATTTTCACAAAGACAACACTTTCCCCCTCGAAATCTTGACAAGAAGTCAAATTCCGCGAGTAACGAAATGATTGAACAAGTTTGACAAATAATGCTAAACATTACGGTCGAAATGAGGCGATAACTGAGTCCGCCGTACTTTTTGCAGAAACAAAAAGTTCCTTGGACTGATATTCTACAGGACAACACACACGGTCTACGTCGTCGTAGTTCGGTGCGCTTTGTCGAAAATGGGTCTCAGTCCTCGACCTTTGACTTGACATTTCACGCACAAGAACCTGCCATTATTCGCTTACAAGGTCAACAAGTGAATCAGCAATTGAAGACACACGAACATCCGCCTCATTATGGCTTCTCAGCGACAAGCAAAACTGCCGCCTCTGGAGATCGGAAGACCCGCAGGTGATCGTCAAGAAGCCAGTGCATTCTCAGAGAGTGACAGTTTGTCGCATCATTGGCGAGTTTTTCTTTGAAAATTTCATTTTATTTTACGGCGATCGCCACTTAGGCATGAAAAAGGATTTTTTGTGGGCACACATTGAAGGCAAGACCTTGGACGATCTATTACGTCAGCCCACAACAAAATCAATCTTTTGGATAAGAAATTCGGTAATCGTGTTATCAGTCGACTCGACTATTTCTTGTGGAGAACCGATGTTATGCGCCCAATCAAGAAAAGTTTCCCGCCATTAAGGTGAATGTCGAGGCAACCATTCGTGGGAGAGCCAGAAAAGCCATCACCACGATATTGAAGACTGGACACGCCATTGCTAAAAAATAAATCAAAAAGCCAGTTTTAGTTAATTTTAAAAAAAAAAAAAAAAAAAAAAAAAAAAAAGCCTTTACAACCTAAAAAATTAAAGCAGCCCTTCTGATAGACCCACTAAGAGACCAGCAAGAGCGATGTGCCAAAAGGACTTTAGAAAAAGAAACAAATCAGTTTTAATAATTTTGTTTGCCGGTTTTTGTTAATTTTATGGAATTATTAAAACATGTTTTTAAGGCAGCCTTATCCAGCTAATAAAGCAGCCCTCCTGATAGAAATACTAAGAGGCCTGGAAGAGTAAACGTTCACAAGGAGTTTAAAAAAAAAAACAAATGCGAATTATATGCTCAGTTTTGTTAATTTTTTTAATTCGAATTATATCCTCAATTTTAATAACTTTGTTTGCCAGTTTTTGTTAATTTTTTTTTAATTCCTAAAAAAACGTCTTTAAAGCAGCCCTCCTGATCGGCCTGCAAGAGTACTATTTCAGAAGGACTTTAGAAAGAAAAAAACAAGTGCGAAGTAGTATGTGCTCAATTTTAATTTTCATAATTTTGTAATCCAGACTGTTGTTCTGTCTTCTGTCATTTGGGCCCTTTTTCTGGACCTACTGAAGCGGTCGGAATGGATTTCGAAAAAATATGTAGAAATATATTCATAATTTTTAAAATAACTTCACTACAATTTGTTATACAACAGAAAATGAAATGAATAATACTATTAAAAATATAAAGATAATTCAGTCTGAAGCCAATTGAATTGATGGCATTCAAAAATACTTCCCCTTACAATTCATGCTCTCCTATCTGCAAATACATTTAACTATACTCTTTGTAATACACTTTTTGTTGTTGTTATCTTCTCCTTTTTCCTTTTAATTAATTTACTTCGGTATTCGTGTGCATTGAGCTAACCATTTTCCAACATGTTTCTTTTGACAGGAATGGAACGATATGAATTTACGTTGGAACACTTCAGATTATGGCGGCATCAAAGATTTACGTATACCGCCGCATCGGATATGGAAACCGGATGTGCTGATGTACAACAGCGCTGACGAAGGTTTCGATGGGACATATCAAACGAATGTGGTGGTGCGCAATAACGGCTCGTGTCTGTATGTCCCGCCGGGCATATTTAAGTCGACATGCAAAATCGACATAACATGGTTTCCGTTCGATGATCAGCGTTGCGAAATGAAATTCGGCAGTTGGACATATGATGGATTTCAGGTTTGACAAACAAAACAAAAAAAACATTCCAAGTAAAAGAACAAAAACAAAAAAAAGAAAAGATAAGAAAAGAAAAACAAATAACACAAAAAAAAAACTGGGAAATGAGGCACAAGGGAGTACAGTAGTTTCTGTTAACAGATGCTTAAGTTGATTTTCAGTTTCAGTTTTATGCCACCTTTACCATATCTTCCTCTTTTTGTTTGTTTGTTAAACATTCCGAAAAAAGAAAAAAACATGAAAAAGAAGATGATGATGACGAAGAAGAAGTGCAAACGAAAAGAAATTTTAAAGTTTTTCCATTTTTTTGTTTATTTTTTTTATTAAAACCTGCTTTTTTTTACAAACTCATCTCAACTGTGTCTGTTTCGACAGCTGGATTTACAATTACAAGATGAAACTGGCGGTGATATCAGCAGTTACGTGCTCAACGGCGAGTGGGAACTACTGGGTGAGTAGGTTATCTTTGTTTGGAATGCTGTGAGCGCGGTGCGCTGTGTTGCGGTGCAGTGTCGTTCGCAGCATTCGCAGCAAAATGCGAAATGACTCCCTTTTTGCAAATCAAATGAATCATGGCCACCACCACTACTACTACTACTACTACTACCACTACTACCATACATACATATATAGATATACATATCGTTACATATACACGCATATGTACGTACGTACGTCGTGTACGTGTATTGTACTTATCCACAGCGGAGACATGGAGTTTTTGTGTTTCCGTTTCCCATTTGAAATGTATGATCCCTTGAAAACTGAAAACCCGAAACCAAAACCGAAAAACAGAACAGAACAGAACCAAACCAAACAAACCCGAAACCAATACAACACGCATACACATACATTGTGTCCATAGTCCTCCATCCTCTATGTAGTCCATGTTGTCCATGGAAAATGTACTCGTATCTAGAAACAAACAACCGACGGTCAAATTCCGTAGTAGTATCTCTCTCTGCCTCTCTCCCTCTATATATCTCTCTATCTCTCTCGGTGTCTGTCTGTATCTGTGTATATCAGTACCATCACTCGGTGAAACTGTGTGAGTGTGTCTGTTTAGGTATTTTTTGTGTCTTTGAGAGAATATGTGTGTGTGTGTGTGTGAATAATTGTAAAACATAAATGTTTGTAATGGTTGTTATTATTGTTGTTGCTGTTGTTATTGTAAATGTTGATGTGTTACTGCTGTTATTAATGTTGATGTTGCTTTTAATATTAATGTCCTCGTCGTCGTCTGTACGAACGATAACGATAGAGAAACCCAAAAGAAAAACGCACACTGAGAAAAAACAAAACAAAACAAAACCCAAAAGTTATGTGGATCAAAAAGTAACACACAGAAAAACTCTTTCCATGTAATGCAAACAACAACAGAACAAAAACTAAATTTCCGAAAAAAAAAAATGAAGAAAAAGTTGAATACTAACATGAACGAGGGTATTATGATAAGTGTGGTAGATCATCTCTATCTACAGATACTCTTGAACCTTATGCGTTCAGCCTACACTACAACTTCTTACACTTTCGATGTTTCACTTCAAGGCACACAAGGCTTAATAATTTGTCCACGTTGTTGTCCACCAAGCATTGCTCGTATCCTTAGCCAATCTATGGCCATGCTGGCCAGTCTGTTTCTCCATGTGAATTTGAAGTAGTTTTAAAATGTTAGTACCCCCTTCTGAAAAATTGTTACCCTTTTTTTAGAAAATAGTCCCCCTTTTAGAAATAGCTTCCCATATTTCTCTCCAATCAGTCCCATGATAAACAACGTTTATAAAACGTTCCCTCAGATATTTCCACACCAGATTTTTCTCACTCGGTTTTGACTAAATTAATATGATCAAGGGATCGTTGAATTACTATGCTAGCGAGGACCTTGAAGCCCTCGTAGCGTTAATTCAAGTCTCACAATATATTTCAGAATCTTCTGAAAACTGTGTTTGTCGTTCATCGTTCTATAGAATGCCTTTGGTAACCTGGATCACTGTATTATATAAAAAGTGCATGGTTATGGTCTTACGAAAACTTCTCCAAATATTTCACAAGAAACTCTTCAACAAATTCCAAAAATAAGTCCTTATTAAAAGATATGGTTATGATCTTACGGAAACTGTTACAAACAAGATTTTCGAGCTTCGCGATTAAGCATTTCTTCAGTTTTCCTCTAAATAAAGCACTTTGCTTTTGTTCTAGAAACTATTCTTCGAGGGCACGAACGACTTTCCCCTCTTAGCATTTATTTCACAAAACATTAAATATTCGTTGTAATGGATCGGCAGGATTTAATATTTCAAAAACCGTCTGGTACATCTAAAAAAAAAGTCTGGTACTGAAGGGAAAGACCAACGATATCAGTGGAAGAACTCAAAATAACCAAGACAAAAAGAATCTGAATGGCTTCAAACGGACTATAGGCAATTTATTAGAATGTGGTTGGCCGTGATTTGATCGGAAGTGTGTACAACCTTTTTCAAAAAGGCCATTTGTGACCACATAAATGTGAGAGATTTTACGATTAAGAGAGTAATCTCTAAGCCATGTAAAACTTCTCTAGAAGTTGTCTGTATTCCCAGCAATGTACATGTACGGTTGTAGTTCTCTGACCAATGTTTGTGTGTTATCTTAAAAACCCTAAGAGTAGCCCCTAATCTTGATTAATTTTAACTAAATCCTACCTTATGGCTCATACTAGAACTTCACAGCTCTGAAAGATTTGCGTTGGTGGCCTTAGTATTTCTTTGCAACAGAAACTAAAAACTATTGTTTTAATGAAATCATTGCAAAATTACTAAATATATGCTTTAGAATATTTAAAATTGCAATATCCTGATACCTTTTTGATAGACTAACGATTTGGGGTTGTGGAGCTCAAAAAAATCCCTTTAGATTGCAGAACATTTCAATAATGTATATCGTCTTAAATAACATGTGTTCTTAAGATAGATTTATATGGACGCCCTTCTAAGACATCGTCTTAAAACTCCTCAGTATCAGCTGATAACTGAACAACAAATTCGTACAAATCCCAATGAAGCTGCTGGATATTTATAAATGTTTAGCCCATTACAATGTCTCCGATTTACCTCGTTCCAAGTCTTAAATATTCTTAATAATTAAAATGTCTGCACTTTTGGAAAAGCTCTTGATCCTACTCCCAATACTTGTTTGCCAGGAGATTTTACAAATTTTGTTTCTGACCTGAGTCACGTTTAGTTCTTCACTCTAACACTCCATCAACTTGCTCACTAAAAAAGGTCAAACAAATGGTGGTTAGTTGGCATAGTATTCATTGAAATATATTATAAAAACAGACTGTTGTATTTATTTTAAAAATCTCTCGAGCATAGGTAGGAGTTTTTCTTCTGTGGTTCATAATTTGAAATTGTTCATCGTATTCCTAGTCCTTATTAAAATGCTCTTAAAGTTCGCACCAGAAGGTATTCTCTGTATTTGTTCAAGGTTTTCAATAAAATTATTTAGAACGAATTTGATCAATTCGAGTGGTTTTTAATGGACCCCGAATTACAGTGGTTTTCAATGCTACGTCTTGTAAATATCATAAAGTATCTCAAAACTGCTGTAGAAAATCAAATGCATATGAATGAATTAAGTAGTTGTAGATCTAATTAAAACAAGTCCTTATGCTGACTCACCCGAGGTGAGCTAAAGTAGTTTTGAAATGTTAGTACCCCCTTCTGTCATTCTAAAAAATTATTCCCCCTTTTTTAGAAAATAGCCCCCCTTTCACAAATAGCTTTGCATATTTCTCTCCAATCAGTCCCATGACAAACAACGTTTATAAAATGTTAGCTCAGGACTTTTCCAGCCAGTGAAAAGTTTGAAAGCCCATTGACGAAAGGAGTTTTATTTGCCGTTGCGGACTCCTAATATCATCACCACAAAGAAACGACAAGCCAAAGTCGTCGCCTATAAATACGAATCGTAATTATGTATCATTACAACACATCTCACAAAACATCTCTTTTGTACTTATGTTCCACCCTCACTTATCATACAACCTTCGTTTATCACGTGCCACATATCAAGAAGCACTCACTGTTCACTCATGAAAACCAATTTAAACTTATGTTAACAGACAACAGAAACAGAAAAAAAAACTGAAACGAAGCAAAGCAAATGAAAGATATGAACGAACGAACGAACGCAAGAAAGAAGAAAACAACACACTTATTTATTCACAACAATAACACTAACAAGCACAAAATTCTGAAATATGTTACATGTCCTGTTTTGGGCCATGAAAGCCCAAAAAAAGCAAACAACACCAAAACGAAATTGAGCCAAACTCATAAAAATTACCTTTAAAATGAAAAACCAAAAAAAAAAAATCTAAACAAATTTCAACGCCTACAAAACAAACCAAAAAAAAAATAACACGAATACAACTCAGAAAAACATCACATGGTAATAGAAACGGAAACGGATGTTCAGATGCCATTATCCCTTACGTCCTTCACGTTTTAGCTCAGGTATGTTTTATACTTTCGTTCGTTGTAGTTTAGCCAGTTGTGTGGAAATTTTCAAATCTATATTCATGACTTTACTACTCAAAAATTACTTTACAACGTGTGTTACGATATGAATGTGAATCTTCAAATGCCAGCAATCGGAAGGGAAGCAATGATCCAAGTGTGTCGGCAGAGGGAAGTGGAATAGGGGTTTAATGGCCACTGACTATTACATGCAATTGAGGTGTGCTGGGAGGTAGGGGATTTTAGAGCATTTACAGGACAAAATGGAAATTGCAACTAGTTGAGGAATACGTACTTCTCAACTGAGCCTTGAAAAAGTATATCATGCCAGTAAACATTTTTCAGACGAGGTCATTGTCATTTATGAGGGCTTGAATTCCTCAATACATTGTGGGCCTATTAAAATAAAAAAATAGTAGTTATTTTAGAAAAGTGGACATTTAGAGGTTTAACTGAAAACTTTACTGCTCTTGACTTCACTCATTTACAATTCTAAGGCATGAGACATGAGTCTAGCGATCATTTTGTGTTAATCTACTGAAAATGGAGACTAACGGACTGACAGTGTTCAGATATCCACAATAGAGCAATATTTTGGTGTACTGACAATTTTAACGTACAGAAAAAGTTGACCACTAACGGGCGGACCGATGCACAGAACGGTGAGGGTATGACTAAATAATTTAAAGTATTTTTGGAATATCAATCAGTGAAATGAAATAATATTTGTCAATGCAATTCAATTTAATGTTTTCATAGCTTTTTAAGGTTTGTTTATAATTTCTATATATACATTATTCTTTTTCTGCTTAACTATAAAAACAGGTATTTTAAAATAATTATTTTTAATTAAAATGAAGGTGAAAATTTAAAAAAAAAAAACGTTTGTGAATTTATGATTTATAGATAAAAACTTATAACCTACTTAAAACTATTTAAAAATGTATTTTCTGAGCCCCAGATGCGAGAATTTTGCTTGTTGACGTAGCCACCGATGTGGAAATGGGCCTCATCGGTCAAGATGATTTTTAGATTCGAATTCCGGATCATTTTCATGCATTTCAAGGGCCCAATCAGCAAAGTCACGACATTGTTGATGATCGGCCGTCTTGAGTTCTTGTGTTAACTGAACTTTATAAGCCCTAAGACCCAAGTCTTTCGATTTTTTTTGTAATGGCTTAGTGTCTACTTGTCATATGGCAAAGAATAAAATCTTCAAAATTGATAGTTAACCTCTTGTTGGAGAACCCTGTACATGTGGACCCTTATAGTTTATCTCTGCTTAGACACACCGGATCCATCTTCCAGACTTAAGATCGAACTCACTTCAGCTAGATCTGTATGAAATTTCAATCAAATCGGACCAGCAATTTGCAAATCGCTGAGTTACATCCAAAAAAAACCGTCGAATTCCCCACTGCGGTGAGCTTGACATACAGACAACAATTAAAACAGCGAATATGTTAAGTCTCTGTATCTCTGCCACTGTTCTAAAAGAACCCGGTGCCACAAGCGTATGACTAATATAATTTTAATAAACTTCAGATCTTTCATTAAATCCGATTTATATAGACTTCATTTATCTATTATCCTAAATTTCGATACAAAAATAAAACAAATTAAATGTGTAAACATTTTAAAATAATTTGCTACGCTAAATCTATTCTTAACTAGAGTTTACAAAGATGTTTCTCTTCAGGGATAACTTTGTTGGCAAATATTATTGGAAAATTAAAATCAAAAAAAAAAAAATCCTCAACTGCCAACACTCACACACATATCCCATGTATATTTACATGCCACAAAGTGACTATCTCTTAAAATAACTTTCCAGCTGTATTGGAAAAGATGAAAACTTAAACACACAAAAGTTAAATGGCATTTGTAGCAGAACAACAACATCTAATTTCTCTAATAACACTTTGTTCACACATGACTTGAACGAAAGGGCCATTTTACCAAAAAAAAGAGAAAACTAACAAAGGTCTCGCAATAGATTCTGTAAGTAAAAATAACCTGGACAAGACTATCAAAGATGTCAGTTGGTAATTTACGTGTAGGACACGCTTAGTTTGGGGTAGTCTCCATTCTGATAGCATAAATTGCAAAGATTCAAATATTTATCTTTAATTTATTTCAAAGCCAAAAGACGACAGACAAACTACTAACTAACTTTTGTGGGACTGTATGCTCGTCCCCTCTTACCAGAGTGTAGTTAACGTTGTAGTAGCTGACACTTTTTTTACATATATACATATGCTTTCCTCAGAATATATATATTCCCCACTCATAATGTATTCCCTTTTATTTACTCTTGCATAGTGTAGAGAGAAAGTAGAGAAGTAGAAGGAAAAAAGAAACTTTTAGCCACGTTTATCTGTGAACTTTGTGAGTCTATACCTGAAGAATATTTAACACTTTATTATTGGTATCTTGGTGCGAACGAGTGTGTTTTATTTCAGTTTAAGGATCTATGTCTGTTTTATTTTAGCAACAGCGGGGGGTATGGGGGTTTTTGTGGCAGCGTGGGTGTGAGAATTACGAATTCAGGTTTCAGTTTGCTGCTGGTATTATAACCGCTCTTTGAATGAGAGCATTTAACTGAAGTGTTTGTGCTGGTCTCTTTTTTTTTTGGTTAAGTGTGGGGGGAGTCGCGGTTTAGCACCATGATTTATGGTTACCAATATTCAATTGAGTTTCGTTTTAGTGTTTTTCTTCGTGACTTGGCAAAAAAAAAAAAAAGACATAACTAAAGTTGTTACAAATTTAAATCTTTTATTAAAGAGAATGTTTCTCTTCAGGGATAATTTTTAACATTTAGAAATCCGTTTACGTTTCCATTACCAATATAACCAGAAATGTTATTATTATTAAATTAATTTAACACATTTACAGCGAAACTAAACATCATTCAATCTGTATATAAATCTAATAGTAATCATGGATTTTTTTCTCTCTCTCTCTGAATTATTTTCCACCCCTATGCATGAGCGATGTGTAATTAAAAATTGCACCGCAGAGCGTATACTTAATATCGAAGTCATTGCCTTTAATATTATGTATACGCAATGGCTGATCTTGTTGAAAAGTTGTAAGAAGTTCGCACCAATTCTGCCAATATTGTGGTGTGTGACAAAATGTAAAAAAGGTATACAGGAATAACTCGCATAGTACGGCAAGAGAACGGTTTTAAACATGTTCCAAAAAAAAAATTTATTAGAAAAAAAATTTAAAAAAAAAATTGCTGCAAAAAAATTTATTTATTTATATAATATAAAAATATAAAAAAAAAAAGAATTTTTAAAAAAAAAAAAATAATGGGAAAAAATTGTAAAAAAAAAAATTTTGGAAAAAAAATTTATTGCAAAAAAATTTATTGGAAAAAAAATTAATTGGAAACAAATTTTAAAAAAAAAAATTTATTAGAAAAAAATTTTAAAAAAAAATTTATTGGAAAAAAATTAAAAAGAAAATTTATTGGAAAAAAATTAAAAAGAAAATAACGAAAATTTTACGTTTTCATTACAAAGGGAACATTTCAAAATTTTTATTTTTTAAAAAAAGAAATTATTTTGAAAAGTAAATTTTATTAATATTTTTTTAAAAAAAAATTTTATTGGAACATTTTTTTTTTAAAAAATATTAATAATATTAAATTTTCAAAATAATTGCCTTTTTTTAAAAAAATAAAAATTTTGAAATTTTCCCTTTGTAATGAAAACGAAAAATTTTCGTTATTTTTTTTTTAATTTTTTTCCAATAAATTTTTTTTTAAAATTTTTTTCTAATAAATTTTTTGCTAATAATTTTTTTTTAAATTTTTTTCCAATTAATTTTTTTTCCAATAAATTTTTTTTCAAATTTTTTTCCAATAAAATTTTTGGAATATTCCCTTTGTAATGAAAACGTTAAACTTTCGGTATTTTTCCTTTATTATAAAAATATACGGCACGCCGTGATGCAGTTTCGTCCCTCTTTCCGTACTTGCTTTCATACATCATTATTTCCGTCTGTCGTTCGGTGCATCTTTTTATTCACCCTTCTGTGGTCATGCAATCCGTCCCTGTCTGTCACCATCCTTCCTAATTCGATGGTTCCTCAACATCTCATACGGAAGCCAACAACTATTTCTCTGTAATGGAATTTCTACCATCACCAGTCGGGATTTTTAATTTTAAGCCGTCTCAAATCTATCGCTCAAAAGGACTATTAGTCACTTTTAATATCAATACTTTCCAACTACCACTAATAATCTGACATCTGCTTTCCGATTCGAACTCCAATTGCATAAACTCGTAACTCATAATTGTTAATAAATCTTTGAATGACTGTTATTGCCAAATAATTGCTAACATCAATCTTTCGCAACACTTTCCGGCAATCAGTGCGCTCTACTTACAACACCACTCATATTCGAAGACTGCAACTTGCTGCCCAACTGCAGCTGCCATTATTTTTACACATTTGCTGTTCATAACTTTCAACTCTTGTCTACTTTCACATCAAGTATTTTTTTTCCCTCCCAAAACAATCGGGAAACAAACACACACACAACAAAATAATCTATTGTAAATTGTTACCCCCACTCATGTATACATACTTCCGGCTGCGTTGGCCTCTTTCGTCATAATCAAAATCGTTGGAAAAGAAACAAATGAAGCCAACTTAAATATCATAAAACTGCACTCATACTTTCAACTACTTGCCACTACTTTACTTTATGGTTCCATGCATTCACATCACAACAAACAAGCAACATTCATTGCTCGACCTCCCAAACTGAACATATCAAAATTATTTTTGAAATCAAACAAAATCCCCCCCCCCTGCCAACAACAAAAACACAATGTTGTTGCAACGAAAGGAAAACTATTTTTTTTTTTTTTGTTGTTCACTCTCCATCGGCGTGTACTTAACAACAACAAAGTTGAGACATCCGACACTTCACTTTCGCTTATCCAGTGTTCTCACCCTCCCACACCATGTTTGGTTTAAGAAAAGAAAAAAAAAACAAACAAAGAATTCAACACCACAACAATAAATATTGTAATAGTTAAGGAATTTTTTTGTTAACACAAAAAAAATTTCACTGCATACAATTGGGCGCTTTAACTTTACAAGACCGAAATAGCCGCCTTAAATGTTTCACTATGTAAGAGAAAACGCAAAAGAACACAACAAACCAAACGCAATCTATGTAAAATACCACCACCTTTACATACTAAGGCGAAATTATATTTTTCTGTCTACCACGACCAACGGTAAAACAAAAATATGATTTCTACTTAAAAAGAATACAAATTGTGTCTAACTAACGCCAGGGTATACAAAAAAGGTAAGATTGTATGTATATAGTCTAGATTTGCAGAACGTACGACAAAAATGCGAAGAGGGATCTTGCTTCAAATTGGGAGATATTTTCAAAATTCCATTAATCAGCATCACATATTGATCATGAGTAGTCTGCATGTTGTACAGGTTTGAAGAAATATCCATCCCCAAAAGCATGCAATCCTTTTTCTAGAATAAAATAAACATAAACAGCTGACTGCCGTCACATATGACATTATAACTGAATAAAATATTGTAACCCGAGTTTAAAATTAAGTTAATACTTTTTTAAATATAAATATATGCAATTTTTAATTGAATATCAAATTTCCACAAAGTTTTCTATCGACCAACTTCCGAATGTGCACGATATTTTTTTTTCTCTAAAAGGTCAAAATTCCTATAGAAGTAAATTGAAATCGACGAATCTTTTACACATACACATTTTTAAGACATTTTCTTCAACTAGACAAAAAAAAGTTTGATTGAAAGTTGTCAAATATTAAATATGCAGAATGAAATTGTATCTAATACAGGGTTGAATAAGTCTACTCAAGTCCATGAGATAACAATGTCCAATTTAAGCAGGTTTACATAGTGACAAGACGGTACACATTTTAATTTTGTGACGACATTTTCTACTACCATAGAATTTCGACGACATTTTCTACTAATGTAGAATAACGACTAAATTCAATTCATGTGATTGAATAACTGTAGAATTTCGACGATGTTTTGGAAACCAACAATTCGACGACATCTAACAAGTCCAATTTTTGTATTTGATTTAAACATTCTACTACGATTTAGTCTCGACAACATTTTCTACTGACGTAGATTTTCGACGTAGACGATATTTTATAAAGATGTGGAATTTGGGCTAAATTTTCTACAAATATAGAATATCGACATTTTTTACTATCGTCGAGTTTCGACATGTTCTATAAAATTAGAATGTCGACGAGAATTTCCAACAAAAGTACACACATTTCTACATTATCTACAAAAATAAAATGTAGACGACATTTTCTTCTATCCTAGAATTGGGTCAAAATTTTTGCTTAAGTAAATTATCGACGACATTTTCTTTTAATGTCGAATTTAGATGCATTTTTTGACAAAAGTTAAATGTGGACGATGTTTTCTAATGACTTTGAATTTCGTGTCCATTTTTTACGGACGGAAAATTTTGACGACAAATGCTGTTTTTATAGATTTCGACCAAGTCTTGTTTACAATTGAATATTCCTTCAATTCCTGAGTTTAAATTAAAGAAGCTTTTGATTTCATATCTGTACCCCTAAAGGTATGCAAATGTTCTCGTATTGTCCACGTTTTTTCGCTTGCCTTAGCATGTCCTGTTCCGTTTCCATTTTTCTTATTCTTATTCTTATTCTTTTGAATTTCAATTTGTTCTTTGTAGTCGCCTAAGCCATTCGCTTTTGCCTGAAATTAACTTTTTTTTTTTGTTGTATTTGTATAAACTTCATTAATTCAAAAGAAATAACTTGTGTTTAGTGCAAATTGTGTGAATAATGCGGTTTGCCTAAAAGGGAAATTCGCCAGAAAGGCAACTTCTGTAATGTTGGGAAAACTAGAACTCTCTCTCTCTCGCTCTGTTGGAGCTGTATGAATGTGTGTTTGTGTTTTTGTTGTTGTTGTATTTATATCATGAAAATTGCATATTTGTGCAATTTGCTAAAATGAGAACTATCATTAACAGAAAGTATTTAAAAAAAAAAAACTGTGCTAGCTCAAAGGAACTCGATGAAGGAGACCGGTGGTAGCGATATACCGGTAAGATGAGGGACATTTTAAATACACAAGTCTAGAGAAAACAATTCCTTTACGTTTTATACTCAATTAACAAAATTGAAAACACAAATACTTTTGTTCAAAACAGAAAGGAATACAAACGTAAAGGAAAAATATACACTAAAGATACCGAGAAAACAGAAAGCCAACCCATGCACGTAAGGTGGGGGGGCACTTCATAATGAACTGAAATTCGTTGGGTACCCTTAAAGCATACTCCACATTTTGTTGAGTGTATGTGTGTGTGTGTGTGTGGACTGCTTAGCAGACTGTTTTTGGCACCGAAAAAAAGTAAGCACTGCCCTTACGCCTCTTTATTAGCAAAACAAATGTAAATAGAAACGGGAAGAAGCAGAAACAGAAACAGAAAACAACAGCATTGGCTAACAACCAAACCTATGGAAAACTTGTAAACTGAAAAATGTTTATTTTGAAATTCAGTGTGGTCTGTTTTCAGGGGTCCATACTCTTTGCCGAATCCACTTTAAAGGTAATACTCCAAACAAAAGAAATGGTGTAGAGCAGAGAACTGCAAAAAACGAAAGGATTATTATGTAAATTTTGTACTACAACCTAGGGCAGGAGTTGAATTTTTCATTCACCAAATTTAAATTGTATTCTCTGGTTTTAGTGTTTTTTTTTTTTGCAATTCGCGTCTGTTGGATTTCCGTTTCGCCTGGTTTACAATTAATTCTAAATGCAATTGATTTGTAGTTTTCTGTGTAGACCAGCCAGTCCTCTGGTGCAATTGAATGTTCCCCAATTGGCAACTTGCAAATTGTTTGAATGTTAAAATATGCACAAGACTGTTTCTTTTTTTCTTTGTTGTCTGTCTGCAATGACATGGCGCGAAAGCCAATCGCTGTCATCCAATCAATTGTGCATTTCCGCTTTTCACCACATAAATGACCAACCAATTGCCACAGCAAAAACTGTCTAAAGTGTTGGGTTGGGGTGTTGCTGTGATAAAACCCCTATTCGATGAATACGGAACGTAATTAACAATGCACAACTCTGGAAAAATGACCACTGGCATTTCTTTGAATTTGTTTCGTTCGTTGGGAACATTTGATAGCGGAACATAAATTGGATCCCTTGTGGTGTCCGGTCAAGATCAAGAAACAGATAAAAAAAAAAAAAAAAGTAGAAATATCAGCTCTAAAAATGTTCAGAGTAAACAATTTAAATGTGGTAGGTAGTGTGTGTGCGACTATCACACAGAAGAACCCGATTTCGAAACCGGGTAAGACCATCAAACATTTTTTCAGCGGCTGTTTCCACCTTGTAAATGTTGGCGACTTTACGAGTAAGAGAGCAATCTCTAAGTCATGTAAAACTTCTCTAGAAAAGCATTAGCCATTCGGAGCCGGCTTTAAACAGTAGGTCCCGGTCAGTGAGTATACAAATTATATCGTACTCAGCTCACTGATTCGAGAGCAGTTCCCCGTCTGGTTCCTTCATGGAATGTTAAGGGAAATAAGTAAGTAAACACTTAAAATAAGTACTTAGGAGTCCTTTGAGTCCATCGAAAGGCTCAGAGTGTCAATAGACCTTTAGGACGGCTGAAGAACATTTACAACGAACGGAGTCTGTGGAAAGCCGCGTATTCCGGCAACATGTTCTAACATCAGGGACAAAACGAAGGAAATCTGAGGAGCAGATACCGTCAAATTTAACACAAAACTGCTTTGTATATTCTAATTAAATTTGTCTCCGATGTAATTAACAGATTTGTTTTTGTAAAGCCCTCAACAGCCATTTTCTCAAAAATGAAATTTTGGCATAGATCGTTTTTGCACCAGGTCTCAGATAGTGCCAGTAGATGCGAAACACTGGGACTCCAGTTCTCAACCATGTTTGAAAAACGCTTATCCCAGAATAGAGCAGCTTCTTGTGTGTCCTAATCCGTTTCGATTTTTTTTTTTGGAATTTATTTCCCCATAACTTTAAAAAAGCGGCAACTATTTTTGTAAAATTCATGTTTTTTGATATTTTTAAGAGACACATTTTTTTGTCATATTTTTGCGACTATTCATTTCAGGTCAACCAATTAACCTTGCAGATATACAATTGTAAATTCTTTGCGTACATGCAGCTTAATATGTTTTGCCGAATTTCAACTATATGTATTTGTATAATTAAATGTATACTGTTATATTCAATGTTATTGCTTAAATCGAATTATTGAACAATTTCCAATATCCTCTGTCTGTAAACAAACATTAATACATTTTTATTACCAGTCCCCCGCGCCCGCCCCCACCATCTTTTAATAGCATGTCATATCCTTTCATTTACGATTTTCTCTCTACATTTCATACATGTACATACATATCTATATACAAATATATATCCATATATAACATTACAATATATTTACCCCAACATCCACCATTCATTTCAATTTCACTGCGGAGACAAACAAAAGAAAAAAAACGTCTAAATTTAAATATATTGAACGTTTAATGTCCTTCCCCAATCAGTAATTGTTATTAATTTTCTCACGATTTCCGTTTTCTTCCCATTTTGTTTGTGTGTGCGTGTGTCGTGCGCTCTGCCGTTTAGGTGTTCCTGGTAAACGTAATGAAATCTATTACAATTGCTGTCCGGAACCGTATATCGATATAACATTTGCCATCATAATACGACGACGAACATTGTATTATTTTTTTAATTTAATTATACCGTGTGTACTGATAGCATCGATGGCTTTATTAGGTTTTACACTGCCACCGGATTCGGGTGAAAAATTATCGCTGGGTAAGTACGAACGAAACATTAACAAAAAAAAATCTAAACTATTTTTCAAATATTTATCAAGTGTTCGGAATGGAAATATGTGTGTTTGGGGACCGTGGGGGGAAATAAAGAAGTAGATTGTTTGAAAACTAAAAGGATATAGTTTTTAACCTGATATTCTTTATTCAAAAATAATTCTTTATTCAACAAGATTTCGTAGTGTGGTAGGTAGTGTGTGTAGTGCGACTATCACACAGAAGAACTCGAGTTCAAAACCGTCAAACATTTTTCAGCGGCTGTTTACCACCTCGTAACTGCTGGCGACTTTACGAGTAAGAGAGCAATCTCTAAGCCATGTAAAACTTCTCTAGAAAAGCACTAGCCTTTCGGAGTAGGTCTCTTTAACAGTAGGTCTCGGTCAGTGAGTATACAAATCATATCGCACACAACTCACTAATTCAAGACAAGTTCGCCGTCTGTTCCTTAGTTAAAATGGTTTCCCTAAAGAGAATGTATTCAATAAATAAAATCTAAGAATTAGAGAACCGAAACATTTTTGGCGTTTTTTATATTTAAATGGTTTCCCTAAAGAAAATGTATTCAATAAATAAAATCTAAAAATTAGAGAACCGAAATATTTTTGGCCTTTTTTATATTCATCCCACAAAATCCCTTAGTCCACAGAGTTTCCATCAACCTTCTCTGACATATCTTCAGCTTAAAGTAGGGCCAATAATCACTTTGTTTTTTTTTCCTCCCAAAATATGTAAAACATACAAAACTCCACAAATCCATCCATCTACTCTTAATGGCATATTAAAATGCATTCCGCAGCAAATTTTAACATAAAACCTTTTTTGCCGTTTTTTTTGTGTGCGGGTGTTTTCGTATTTCTGTTTGTTTTGATGCAGCATGCCCTGCGTGCCTGCCTGCCTGCCTGTCAGCCGAGCGTAAAATGCATTTTCTAATCCGGCATACTTTGACTGTGCACCGCATTCACAAACACAAACTAAGAGAAACATTAATTTAAATACTCTCAAAACTCGCAGCAAATACACTCCAATTCCCCATCCGCCGCTAGCCCACACATTCTCCACTGTCATACCACGTACTAGTTAAAGCTTTCCGTGATGGGGGGAGGGGGGAAGGTGGCTTAGAAAACATCACACAGATGATCCACTTGACACTCGGGGCACCAGTTGTTTTAAGTGTGCTTGACTTGGGGGGTGGAGGAAGGAAGGCCTGCGAACGATTATATGGGAGTGATGATGGTTGTATGTGGGATGTGGCATTGAGGTGGCAGGTTTTTCTTCTTCCCCAATCAGTTTGTAGGAATGTCTTTAGACTTTTTCTGTTAAGTTTCTCTTTTCCTTTTTTTTTTTTTCGTTGAGAAAACAAACATTTTTGACTTAGAACGAGGCACTTACAGGATGACAAGTGTTTCTTTGGGGGATGGGGAATGTTGAATTTGAATAATCTCAAGGAGCCTCTTGACGTGTGAAGTTTTCTTTAAGGTTTTAAGCTGTTGGCTAGGAAACTAAAAAGATTTGATGGCATTAGTTTCTCCCAGTAAAATTTGCTATTGATTTAATAATAATGTCAGATGACATGAAGTTTTCAATTTTCAATTTCAAATGTAAAGTTTTACATACAAAAAAAGTTTTTTAATACAAAAACAATTTTCACACATTTTTCCTAACAAAGGTTTTTTTAAATGTTTATGAATACAGCGGTTAATGAATACATTTTCATAATAACAATGTAAAATGTTAATGAATACGGTCAAAACAGATGGTAATGAGTTTTATTATGCAAATAAATCCTCACAACAGTGTTTTTGATCGAAAAATTGTCTTCATAAATGAGCAGGGCTGTGGATTCGATCCTAAATTGCTCGTCTTCGACTCCAGCATTTTTATATAGATCGACTCCAACTCCAGATCGCCTAGGTCCCTAAAGTTGCAACAAACCAGTGATGAAGGTGTTTTATGGACTCCACCTGCAACTACTCATGCCCACAGCTTCTGCAGTGGTCAATAGTCGCCTACTTTAGTATCATGACAATGCCTCCTAATTCAACAGTATCCCGGCATGACATGTCCCCAAACCATAAGCCATCGGATCTCAGCAATGTGTGCGAGATTTTCAAATGTACTTTGTTACGCCCCACAACAACTTGGCCTACTACATTTTGTTGCAAATGGCATATCAATCCAAATAATATTATACATTCTCTTACACTAGAAATGACATTTGCATTTTCAATTCACAGAATTAACCCGCAAATCAATTACGATTCCAACTATCTCTCAGACAACACCGACCCGGTTAACAACCACATACATGTAAATCTGTGAAAATCCCCCGCATATTTGACTTGGACTTAGACCAGAGCCCCCCTTTGATTTAGCATTCTGACAACATGCGTGCATGTGTGTGTGCATGTTCGATGTTAATAACAATGTAAATGTAGAAATTCGGAGAAATTAACCACCAGACCGAATAGTTAAGCGTGTTTGAGAGCAGCAGAGCACCCCGCCAGCCGAACAATTGAAATGAACAAGTATACGATTTGTAAAATGACCACAACTAAGACTAAATTATCAGCAACTAAAGCAATATTGAATTTCAATGCGATTCGTGTTTAATTAGGGGCTTTGCCATGGCAATTGATGGTGGTGGCACACAAGCTTTGCATTTTGTTGCATATTTATAGGGGCAGGCCAATTTATCTGTGGCAGAGGGAGGGCAAACAAATAAGTTCCTGGCATTAAGGACAATGCTTAAATAATTTCTGTGACATTTCGCTCTTCCGCTCGTTTCCCTTTGCGAATTTATTGGCAAACAAAAAAAGTGTATCCTCTAAGACAAAAAAAAATAGTTTTGGTTTGGTTTCTTTTTCGTTTTCCCCCTTTTAAGACTATTTGCTTAGAGCGTCTTTGGGTTGTAAGTGTTTCACAACGTCTTTCTCTTCTTTGGCCACTGCGAATGCAAATTGTATGCAGGTCATTTTCAAGGAGTATTTACATTGTAAGTATCCACATTTTGTCCACTTCTTCAGCTTGCGGCTCAGTTTGTGAGATGCAGGTAGGTAGGTTTGAAGGTTTTATTTCACATCAAATATTTACCGGCGTTAAGTTAATTTAGCAAAGGCCATAAAGACGACGCAGCAGAAAGCAAAACAATGAGGGCTCATACTGGCAATTGGCAAAAGTGGATAAACGGACCTTGACACAAATCCGTCAAAGAAACCACACAAAGATGCCGTCGTTTCGTTCTTTGGGGGAGAAAGTAAAGATTAAATTCAAACTAAACCATCAAATTGAGGACATTTCAAATGTTTAGTTGTTAACGCAGGGAAATGGTTGAAAATCCCATAAAGAAATGCATTGCATACTTTTGAATACATATTAAGAGGCTTATGCTGCCAGACAATTGACCACAATTTAGGAAACTTACAGTTGACCAGCTCGTTAAACTGAAAGAAAAAAACGCAAATTTAGAAATAGTATAAAGGAATTCTGATGCTGCTGCTATAGACTTCTAATGTATAAGAAGGTTCTAAAGCTCAATTATGGGGTTAACTAGAGTTTTTTCCTTTGATACGCTCCCCTCATTTGGTTAATTTCTAGGTTACGCATCATGTGTATAACACAGAACGTTCTTCTGGATCAACTTTTCTAATAAAACAAAAACAAAAATATATAAAAATTAATGTACTTTGAATTTAGGAAATTTTTTGTTTGTTTAATATTGAGTGCATACTTTTAGGCATTAACAAATAAGTTCCGGAAGATTCTAAAATTATAAGTTTAATTAACAGCAGAAAAATAGAAAACTTTCTGCAACGTGAGTGACAAAGACTACAGGACGGATTTAGTCCAAATAGAACCAACAGCGAATGAAAGTCTCTTTGGAAAACTTTGATTAAACCAAAATACGTGAATTATATATGGAGAGAAATATACTCAGAGGAAGGCGAAACCAAATGTTGTGCTCATCTCGTGATAAATTGTTTGGCCTCATTCGCATAAGATTAGCATAAAACTGACAATGTTTAAAACAAACAGGTGGAGCATTAATCAGTGCTAGGATTGAAAAGAGATAGCGACAGACGTTTTGGACAAACATTTCCCTCTACTGTGGGAAAATGGAGAACTTATCACAAAGCAATCAATTAATGTTATTATTGATATACTCACTTGTCGGGACCTACATGTTAAAGACGATGCCAAACTTGGGTTTGAATCTTAATCCCATTCACTCCACAGCCTACCATTATTTGGATCAGTTAGTTATGAACAATGAAAAAGAGCAATCGAAGGGAAGATCACATCAACAGATGGGCGACTAAAAAGTCCAGTGATCAGCATGTACAGAATCAGAGTTTTACCTGGAGGACTGTTAGTGGGGTAAATAGACATACATAGACCATATCTTCTTGTTTATGATGCTTGCATGGGAAATTTGCAATTTGACACGAGACCAATTTATTCCATAGAGGTTTCCTTTTCTTGACAAAGACACATTTTCCCAGGTAGCGGATGAATCTGTGAAAATGTGACAAGACCAATATTCTGTGCGTTTACTTTCAGATTGTCTTCCTGTTTATAATAAATTCTTGCCAATCATTTCAAGATGACTTTCCTGCTCCTCTTCGGTCTATTACTAATATCATCTGTTGATTTTTATTTGCCAGGCGTCACTATTCTACTCTCTCTCACCGTTTTTCTCAATATGGTCGCCGAAACAATGCCGGCCACTTCCGATGCCGTTCCCCTATTAGGTAAGTCCAAATTGGTCTCCAAACTAAATGTTCTTCCACAAAGAAAACTACGGCTGTAAATGTAATATTTTCGGTTTTATTTAATTTCGTTGTGTAACATAGAGTATTTACTATTTGTGTGTGCGTGTGTGTGTGTGTTTTAAGTTAAAATAAATGTTGGTTTTCAATCATTTTTCCATTTTGTTCACTTTGTTCTTTTTTATAATTTTCAAATGTATTTAACCAAAAACGAAGAAAAAAAAGAAACCAACCATTCCCCTCTAAAAGAAAATCGTAGTGTTAACAATTAAAACCATCTAAATAAAAATCATCCAGAATTGTTGAAAAACTAACAAACATCATCACTAATAACTTGTTCATTAAATCAATTCAGAAAATTAAAAACAAAAATCCTCCCTCCACCCCAAAATCATATTTCATTAAAAAGAAAATTACTCAAACTAAACTAACAAAACTAAAAAAAAAAAAGATATGTGAATAATTAAAAAAGACAAGCTAAAAACAAAACTGCATTTCACTTTTTTTTAGAAAAAGAAAACTAAAAAAAATTCTAAACACACCAGAAACAAAAAAAAACCCCAAATAAAAAAGTTGATGATTTTATGATATTAAAACTTTGACACTCAATAAAATGAAATGAATTAAACCGAACGAATCGATCAGTTATGAACGGCGAAAAAGTGACAAAGAAATGCAAATTTGTGTTCGCCCGAACTTGAATAAATTCTCTTTGGCTTTGCCCGTCAAACAAGCGAAGCCGGGAATTTATTGGAGACTTTTTTAAGCCCGATAACTGACCACCAAATCAAAGAAACCCCATTAAAAGTAGTAGTCATAGTCCGAAAGCCTCTAATCCAATTAGCTGCCTAATGACCAGCAAATTATGTAAAGACAATTTGGAACTAAATATTCACCCCCAGCCTATTGTCCAGACCAATTTTAGCCAATAAAAAAGTTATCCCAACACCACACCCCCCCCCCCCCCCCCTTGTCATTTGTAATAAGCACCATTTAATATTGTTTCCCCCCGAATGAATATTTGCATACGAATTTAAGAATTTGCGAATTTGCTTCATTTCCTTCTCAATCACAATTGTTTGTTTCGTTTCCTCTCCCCCCTCAAAAAAAAAAACAAAATGTGTCCTTTGATTTATTAATTTCACCGTGAAAGTAAAGAAAAAGACACACAATCGTTACGTTCATTTAAAATTCCTTTACACCTAATTAGGTTTTACTCGTTTTCGTTGTTGTTCTTGTTTTTTTTTTCCGTTGTTAGTATCAGTGAATTTTTCTTCTTGTATTTTGAAAACAAACAAAAAAAAAACAAGTTAATAATAAAAACAGTACAGTCGGTTTTTTGCACCAAGTCCCCTCGTCACGAATAAATTGTGTTGTTCCTTTCCGTTTCCGGTAGACTCTCGTAAATGCACCATTTGTTTTATGGTTTTTCGTATACGTATTCCTTTTTTTCTCTTGCTCTCTTTTACTGTATCTCTATCTACCACTCTCTCTCTATCTCTCTCAGTATTCATAATCTTTTTTTGTTTATCCTGTTTATCCACACAACTTTTTGCACGCTTCTTTTTCACAAATGAGTCTCTATTGTTTTTGTGTTGCCAGGATATGGCAAACAAACAGTAAAATTGATTCATTTAAATATTTATACATTTTTAAATATTATACAAATAAAATAACATAAATAAGTATGTCATAAATAATGTAAATTCTTAAGAAAAAGGCAAAACAAAAAAAAAAATGAAATTTTATACAAAAACTGGTTGAAGGGGAATGTTCGAGGGTTTGCTGTCAGCTATCGTCCAGGATTGGCAGAGTGTAAAACAACTTAAAAGAGAAATTAGTTCAGTTCTGCTGAAATAAAGACCACAGTGTCAGAGAAAAAAAAATATTGTTGCTTATGTTGCTGATATGCACGACACAGACACAGGAGGCTAACTAGCTCACAATAAACTCGATAGCCATGACTTCGCTCTTGACACGAATTCGACATAACTCTTGCGATTACGGTTTAAACTACGATACAGTCTGAAGAGTCGCGGAGTGTGAAAGAAACCAAAATATCAGGGGTGTCACACAATATAACACACATACGGATGAGCTTTTTTTTACCTACCACTCATGGAAAAGCCATGTCATTAACGTCAGTCAGCTACGATACATTCCTATGGGAAACAGTCCAATGGATATCGGTACCACAGTCCCACCACAAATACTCATTAATCTTGTTGAGCCTTTAAAAAGACTCACAAGTACGGCAGCACTCGTCCATAATAGAATCTTTGGAAGTCCCTCAGGTGATCTAATGCTAGCGAACAACTAAAGAATGATGAAGAGATGTCATAAGAGAGGTCGGCTTCTGCGGTGACAGTAATACCAAAATTCGGAATGAAGTCTGTGGTAATGTGGATAAATTCTGACATAGTAAACGGTCCATCTGCCTTTCATTTTGTACTCATGTAAACTTGTAAAATAATTAAGACGCCATGTGAGCTGTCTGGAAGGTCTGGAAGAATACAAATTAGGGTAATACGCCTTGGACACTTTTGGACATGTGTACCGACAATATTTTGTGGGAGACTCAGTTGGACTACTGTGCCCATATTCCTCTTAATTGCCCTGATATAATTTCCTACTCAATCAGTTTTTGTCTCATCACAAAATGAAAATAATTGGAATTTGCCTACTAAATAAAATAGAAATAAATTTTTATTAAACAAAGTTTCATATATTTTCCATATACACCAAAACTTTAACGTAATCGAGTAATTAATGTTATATTTATGTTGTTGTTGAATAAAGCAAACTATTGTATTCATACTCTTTAGTTTATATTTGATAAGCAACGACAAATGATGAAATTACATTCACCAAGTGAATTCTTGACATATTTACAGAAAGAAACTCGTTGTTGTTTTTATTGTGTGAAAACAACAAAACAATTGTATATATATTTGTATATCCCGATTTTATAATTCAATTATTTGTTTTCCTTTTTTTCTTCTTTTTACTCTATTTTCTAACTATCTTTCTACGAAATGACACCCAATCATAAAAAAAAACCAATACAACCAAACTGCCAATCACATCACTTGAATCACTTGTTTTGATAAAAATCCAAAAATAATTACCACAAATTATATTTTCCAAATACAATTTTCGCAATCTTCCGCCACTTTTGCCACGTTTTTTTTTGTTGTTACGTCAAACTAAACAAAATTCAAACCTTACATCCCCCCAACCCCAATCACTTTCACTCTCTCTCTCTGTCTGTCTGTCTGTCTTTGAAAATTTGTAATCAAAACTGATTTTTTTTAATTGCTCTAATTTGAAATTTGTAATTGTAATTGTAATTTGATTTCGATTTCAATTTCTTTATGTAACTTCATTCACTATATATTGCAATATAAAAAAAAAAAAAACCAACCAAAATTTTCCAAAATTTTTATAAAAATTTTCCAAATTTTTTAAAAATTTTGAAAAAAAAACCAAAAATCTATCAATACCAACCAACCAACCATACAAAAAAAAAATCTGATCGTATACAAATTATTATGACACGCCCAACCAACCAACAGGTACATATTTCAATTGCATAATGTTTATGGTAGCTTCATCCGTTGTGTCAACGATTTTAATATTAAATTATCATCATCGAAATGCTGATACACACGAAATGTCCGAATGGGTAAGTTTGTGTTTTTGTTTTTTTTTTCTTCTACTACTACTTCAACTACTTCAAAAATCGCCACTCCACTCCACACCACACACCACCACCACTCGCCACAATTCACTCAATCTCAAACTTCAAAAATAAAACACCTTCTCATACGTCCATACCTCAGTCAGTCAATCATCCATTACCAAACAAACTGAAAAATCAAATCACATCAAGCGACAAAATCAAAAAAAAAACATCAAAGAATTTCGAGCCTTAAACTCTCACCGGAAAAACTAGAACCATTCATACCACCCACCCACACACACACACATACTCAAGCGCGAACGCAACAAGTTCATGGGAATCCCACTCACTCTAACTAACAAAAAAAAACCAGTGAGAAACTAACACCAATTTGAAAGAAATTTCTGTGTGTGTGTGTGTGTGAGTTTTTAAATTCATACCCAAAAACCAAAAAAAAAAACGAATAGTCCTTTCTAACTACCACAAAAAAAAATCAATGTTGTCTCTTTAGTTGTATGTTTGTTGTTATCCACACTGAAACGAAGCAAAATATTTAAAAAAAAACACAAACTGTTGATCTAAAAATCAATGAAAACGATGTTTAGTTTGTTTTATGTTTCCCCCCCCTGTGTTGTGTTGTGTTATGTTTGTTTGTATCTCTTTTCAGTTGTAGTGTGAATTAGTGTCTTTAAATGTCCTTCGCTATTTCCATCGCTAGGAAGTGTCATGGAATTCCATTTCCACAAACATTACTTCATTTTCTCATACATTTCACGAGTTTAGACGAATATGTTTAAGCTATAGCAAACTTTTAGGCGCTAGAACCCAAAAAGTTCAGGCGAAGGCTGGCTTCTGGGAGCTTTCAGCTAGAGAATGATTTAATCGTTTGCATCCTACATGTGCCGTGTCATCGTTAGTAGAATTATGTTTTTCGTTGTGGTTATTGTTTATTTTTTGTTTAATAATTTTCTGGTGCCACAGGGATAACCTTTTCTAGGGTATAAAGCGTTCTTGATTTTTCTTATTTTTTTTTTTTATTACTAAAAATAATTTCTTGCCATATCATTTGAAGCCATTCTTGTTTATCCGATCACATTGTAGTATTTATTTTTATTAGAAAACTATCACCTATTTTTAGGCCTTTTGGAAATAATGGGCAGTGCATACTTTTTGGGTTACAGTTAAAAAACTATTGTAACATTTCGTGAGAAAGAAACTAGGAACCACTCTCAAATCAGTGAGCTACCAGTGGCTAATGCTTATTGTAATTTTAAAAAATTTTATTTAACCCCGAACAGCTTTATAAATGTAATGTAATAAAAAGAATTTTTCGTAAAACCTTCAATTTAAATTTTCTCAAATGAGAATGTTTCGACATTCTCCCTTTTAGCAACAAGAGAAATCTGAGAATTTGGTCACAGTATTAACAAATACTGACAAGGAGCACATGAAGTTAGAAATCTCCGAAAATCATTCAAGGTTTTCCCGTTTTTTCTACCGAACTCGGTAATGCATACACAAAAAATATTTATTATCCTTTTTTAAATGGAATACAATTAATAGTTCAATACTGGTGTAACCTTTATTAAAATTATTTTAATAAAATATATGTACTGTACTGAAGGCTTTCTTATGAAATGACAAACTTATCCATTGAAATTTGTGATTTTCAATATTTGATAAATAATCGCCAAACCTTTTGGTTTTATGCCACCGGTATCGAACTCACGATACCAAAGATTTCCAAACCTTCCTCCATTGGGATTTATTCTTCTATACCACTTCAAGTTAAAATAGCAGTTTGTAGACAAAAAGACAAAGCGTTTTTATAGAAATACAAATGATTTTTAAAAGTTTTAGAAACAGTATCATAGTTTCATATTAGCTATCACAATTTGATCCTTGAATTGATTAGGATTCACAGAGGAAATAAATGTCAAAGGCATTCATTTTTTAATTGATAGTACATTATTTGATATACGTATAATGTATTCAAATAATTTTTTTTTTGTATTTCATTCGATTTTTTTTCATTTCTCATTAAGTAAAAGTAGTCTTAGCCTATTACCCTTGTATTCGTAAAAACTAATAACTGCTTTATGAACAGTTGATAAGAAAAATATATGAAAATATAAAAACAATTTTCACTCATTTATCTTAGCGATGGTTGATAAAGCTGTTATAATTTTTTTTTATAAACACAGGGGTTAGTGTTTTATTTATTATATTTATTTATATAAAATTTCGAATATTTTAAATGTTATATAACGTAGAGAAAATATTTTAAACAACGCAACTAGTTCATCCGTATTGGCCCAAAGTTCGACAAATACTAAACGGCAATGGGCTGAGCTTTAATCGGTTATACAGTTAGTTGTAGCATATCTTTAGGTGGTTGTTTTATGAGCTCCCAAGAACTCACTTCAAAAAATTTAATTTTACAGTCAGCCTTAAATGTTTTTCTTGCAAGTTGTGGCATACTTTTAGGCATTTCTTTACGAGGCCAAGGGAATTCCCTTTCAAAAATATACATTTTTTATATTCCAAAATTGAATAATTTCCAGTGAATATTTTTAATCCTGTTTGTCCTTAGATTTGACATATTTTTTTGTCAAAAATTAAATAATTCCCAGTAAATACTTTTAGTCACTGAAGACGCCGCAAATTGCTCATAAATAATTCTGAAATGGTAACACATCACACCCCTTTTTTACTTTGGTCGAGTGTACTCTGGCCAAAAGACTTTCAAATTTAAACAAAATTATATTCTTTTGAGTAAATATCTTGCCTCCGTATACAGAAAAATTTTAAAAATCTTTGTTAAGAAAAAAAAATTTTACACAAATGACTTGACAAAGTATCGTTAAACATTTAAAAAATCTTTGTTAAGAACAATTTATGAAAATACAAAAACAATTTTAACACATTGTCTTAACAATGAATTTTTAAATTTTTATGAATTCGCGGCTGGGTGTTTTAAAATTAGTCAAAAAAAAATTAAAATCTCTGCCGACGATAAAACAAGATTTGTTCTTGTATTCTATAGATATGAAATCCCAGCCCTCTAGGTAGTTAGGTAGTTAGATAACCATAGAATATACCAATCCTTTGGTAAGCTCCATTGATAATCTAATGGTGAGCCTCAGCGTTTAGTATGATATTTAATTGTCTTAGCAAAAACTATAAATTCCTTGTATCAATGTTAGAAACTCTTTTTATATTTCTTTTTCCTATTTACCCATGTACACAACTACATTCGGATATATAGTGTTCATTTATCTTTCTTTGTTTCTTAGTCTTCTTTTGTTTATAAGTATTTTAAAACAGTTAATTTTTTTCATTACTAAAGCATAGGATATTGTTTTACCCCTAATAGTCTTACATATTTCTCTTAAGCTCCTGTGTCAAACATTTAGTTTTAGTTTTATCTGAAAACGAAGAACATATTCTGACTCATACTTTCACTCATGACTTTCTCAATTTCATACTTCCGTTTCATTCGCTTCATCGTCGTGTGGAAAGCCTAATCAAACGGGCCGATCACCGATAACGATAGCAGACTTTTAGGCTTTTGAGCACACAGCAAAACACCTGAGTCTTGTGCATCTGACGTTATTTGAATTTCAGTTTAAAATTTCAAACAATTTTTACGTTTTACTTTGGATTTTTCGTTTTTTTTTTTTTTGAAATTTTTAAGTTCAATGGATTTAATTGTTCAGTGTTGTCAACGTCTACCATTTAAAATATGTAATGAAAAATATCGTAATGTTGATGTTGGGCCATAACGTACCATGTGTGTGTTCGTCTAGTGTTATAACGTTGGAGGAAACGTTATAAATAAAAGAATTCTGCCTAACAAAAAAAAAACACAAACAAAGCGGAATTATGGTCAAATATACTCTTGTGTTCTTATGCGAATATGTATGTGTGTGTGCTTTATTGTTCGCCAAAAAAAAAAAAAAAAGTATATGCCAAAGTTATCGTAATAAAATTATATAAATTACTTTTTGTTTTTAATTGCTGCTTTTCAATATGTATTTATAACCAAAAAAAAAAAAGTAAAACTAATATAACCAAATACATACATTTATTTTGGATGCCGAGTGCAAAAGGCGTTTGGATTTTTTACAGCAAATTAAACAATGAAAATATTGAATTTACTATTTCTGTTGGGAGAATTTCCCATACTTTAACTTCCGTATACATAAAAATGTAAAACCCCTTTGTTAAGAAAAACGTATGAAAATACAAAAAGAATTTTCAAACATTTTTCTTAACAAAAGATTTTTAAATTTTAAATCTCCAAAATTATATAAATAACCGAAGCGGAATTGACTCTAAAACAAAATATTTCATAAATATGCTATTAATTTAAATTATTTTTTTTAGGCCATTTCATGCTGACTCCTGGTGTTTGAAAATTAAAAACAACACATACTTCGAATTTTAAGTATTTGCTTGTAATATAGACTGATTGTTTCATTATTCTAGCAAACTGGAATTCTTCTTGGATTAAAATATGTTTTTTTTAGGAATTTCGAAAACAATTATTTGCCATTTTGTCGGTAATACCTCGAAATAGTTCAATATGAAGCTTTCTACAATTGAATATTTTTGCAGATCGATTGAACGTGAATTTTGGACAGACAGTCAAAGATAAATGTGTCGTTTTCCAATACAGGTTACCAATGAACTTAGTTTCTAAATAAGATATAGTGTATTGACTTTAAAATGAAAAGATGTCAGCAAGAATTCCACAGCGGATGTTATTTATCACTTATTTATCACAGAAACAAATTGGCTGTATTATCCTATTTTCAACTAGGCGGAATACGATCTAGGATAACCAAGCTTATATGTCTATAGTTAATATAATAGAAGTTACGAAACTTGGAGTTTAAGAAAACCTAAATAAATAAATTTAATTTAACCGTGGACTTAGTCGAACAAAGCTGCAATTTACCTCAAATCAGAGTTAGCAAAATATACTCAACCAAATTGTATTGTGCGGTCTTCTCACTGAAAAGACCGAAAAAAATTAAACAGAATCGCTCAGAGCCTAAACAGCACGCCTTTCCCCATTTCCCACATGAGCCGAGCAAGCGATCAAAAACGGTCGTCGGTTGAGCGAAGAGCAAGCCAAAGAAGAACGAAGTTTGGAGGTTCTTCAAGACAATTTCGCATCGTGTCCGTGGACGAGTGGTATTTGGCCAAATGTTGAGAGCTCTTCTTAAAATAAATGTTTTATAAATCATCGCGCAGTTGTGATTGATTAGCTAAACTTTAAACTACGGAAGGGCTGAATAAAGTCCCACTGACAACTTAATACTTATTTCTGATATTTACTATCAACATGCCTTATAAACGGAGTACAAGAGAGTGCTTGGTAAAATTAGTTGCACCACAACGAAATAAAATTAAATTTAATTAAATTCGAGCGAATTAAAATAGGCAAATGTTAAGAATAGAACTGACCGGAAAAGTACTGTTAAACGATAAAAGAAAATAATTCACAATTTCTTAAAGCTGTGTTTTATATATTTACTGCAAATTTGAGAGTCACTTATTTGCCCTGACATTCCATGAAGGAACAGACAGGGAACTGTGTGTAAAAAAAAGCAACCGCCATTACCATCATCCCACGAACTGACAAAGCCTAATTGAATTGTGTCATCAATTGTATAACGGAAATATTAGAATGTAGTGCGAATTAGAAAGAAACTCAAGTTTCAAGATGACTGTCAACATCTCCATTACGGTGACATCTCTACATTACTTTAAATATCTCCATTACTGCATTCACTTCAGCTGCTTAAGCTGATCCGGTTAACGGGAAATTTCCCGCCAACACCACACATTGAAGTTGCTGAGAAAAACTCTTGCACCATCACTTCAACAATCACCGAAACTTTTTGCTGACCGCACAAGACAAATCCTAAGTTGTGATAAGTCTTATATTGACATATGATTTGGTTTTTCTTACACCCCCCACTTCTTTACTTTTCAAACTGACCCAAAATGGAACTATTTTATGGACAATTTAATATCTGTTTACTTTTTGCTTCGCTTGGCCAAATACAAGCGATGAACAAATTGTAAACTTCTTTGCGATACCAAAAAGACTAAGAAAAGAAGACGAGCACAAAAAAATATACCAGAAAGCGTTGACTAGTTTTGTGATTTCATACGATGAGTAAGAATGCCGATGACTGCTGCTGTATCACGTTCATTCCTCATCCTTGCTTGCGACCCCGAAAATGTCGGGGAATAATGTTGCAAACATTGAGATGTTAAATCCTTTTTAAATAAGATTAAATAATAACAAGTACACACAATGGTGGATGTGCTGTTGCAGCAATAGCCCTGGTTGCTCTTTGCCAATTCATCTAGTGCAGCTTCTTCCCCTGGCCCGGTCTCTAATTTCGTAGAGCTCTTGCCCCCGGTTGGCTTGTTTTACCGAGAATCCCACAGTTTGTTTTTTGTTCGTCGTTGATGATGATAGTCTCAACTACACAATTCTAATTAAAAAGAATTATAGCAACAAGACTGGCAAAAACAAAGGGGACTGTGTACGTGTACGATTTTCGTAACGAAAAACTAATATAAACATTGCGAAATTCGCTCGATGAAAGAGAGGGAGTGATAGACAGAGATACTGCCATAGAAAGGGGAAATAAACGGCAAGCACCGGAAGGAAACCGGAAACATACAGCGTACATAATTAATGTTATGAAATATTTAACAAAATATAAAATAGTACATGAAAATCAGATTTAATTATTGGTAAATCTCTACTTTCATGTCGAGCTGCCTTACAATGTGGAATGATTATGAAAAGTGTGGATTAAATTAAGAAATTTTAAGAAATTTAATTTGTAGTGAGACGAGTCCACCATCCTCAAGGTTGATGATGGTCATGTTATAAGATCAGAGATCTTCTACTCCTCTGCCAAGACTATCGATACAGGAAACACCTAAAATACTCAAACAACTTTAATTATGTCTAATATTGTTTAAGTTATTTTATGACGATATTCCCTCAGGATAGATCGTCTGACGATCCACAATGGCCTAACTTGAACAAGGATGAGTTGTAAGTACCACCGGGTTTAGGGTGCCCATAAAAACCACTCCCTTTAGGAATACAATAAAAATAATACATTTTCTAGGAATCTGTAAAAAAAGTTAAAACAGAAAAATCAACTCCTTTGCCAGACTACCAAATTGTTTTTCAAAACTTTGTCTAGCTATAGCTTTACTAACTTCAGAATTTGGGAAAGATCGCGTTGATAATATTGATAATAATACACGGTTTAAAGGTGGCGGTATGGTACATTTGTATGGGAGGTACCAGAAGGGGAGTAGCCAGACTACCAAGTTTTTGTCCAAAACTTTGTCTGTCTATATCTTTACTAAATACAGAATTTGAGCAATATCGCGTTGGTCATATTGATAATATCACACGATATCTGAGGTAGGCGGGATGGTACATTTGTATGGGAGGTATCAGAAGGGGAGTTGGCAGACTACCAACTTTTCTCGGTATGACTTATGACCACAATATGCAATGTAGGCCGAGCTCGCAATTAGTCGCTCTCGTGGTGGTTGTCAGAAAATTCCAATGAAACGATGCGAAACGGGTCGCAAAGAAACCCTCAAACTTCGTTCTTCTTTGGCTCAATCTTCGTTCAACTGATGATCGTTTTTGATCGCTTGCTCGGCTCAGGTGTTCACTTGAGACACTAGACTTGGAAAAAAAAATTGGCAAACGCTCTTCTGATAATATGCGCATACAAATGAGTGTCCAATCCTCTTCTCCACTTTAATGCTTAGCCTGTGAAGAAATATCTAAGGCAAAAACCAAAAAAAAAAAAACCTTTTTGCGGACTACTTGCTTGCTTTGATCACTTACTGACCCTTAGTAGCTGAGCGACGAACGGTTCTGTTCGTATCCAGCGGTCAGTAATAGACTGATTCGTGGGTTGTGGTCAATCCGCAACCGGAGACCGAGAACACAAACGAAAAATAACGTTGCTATTCAAACACTGAGCGATTTCCTTTCCTTTTTTTTTTGTTTATTAAGTGAGGAGATTTGGTTGAGCATAATTTGCGAACTCTGGATGTCGGATTTGATGGTTATCCAATTATGTATTTTCTATGAAGCTGAGACCAAAATCATAGGCCTTTTAGATTATTGGCGACCTGCATTAAATCTTATAATATGAATTTTCATTTTTTTTTTTTTTAATTGCAATTTTAGGCCAGACATCACTTGAGCGAATCATGTGTCGACCATATCCCGCCACCAAAGGGGCCATTAAAAAATTGAGCAACATCTTCGCTGGCAATCATATGAAAAGTTTTACTCCGCAATTTTCCACTTTGTAATCTTTCAAAAACTTATTTTACTACTTAAGCTTAGCGTTAAATGCCGTCTGCATCTTTGGCAGCAAAGTGCGAGTAAAGTTTTCTTTTTTTTTTTAGCATTTGCCTGACGTGGCATGCATGAAATAACATGCATAAGCATCTGTAGGGAAGTACGAGTATATAAAAGCCAACATTCCCACTTTAGCAGCTTAGACTTATCTTATCATTAAAAGCCATAAAGTCATAATGATAACATAACTATTTTCTAAAAGAAATGAAGAGAGGAGAAGAAAAGAAAAAAAACAGAAACGACAGAATACAAGAAGTAACGACGACATGGAATTGTAGATTATCTGGCAAATGAAACTCAACTTTAGTTTTTAAAATCGAGGTCCTTTCAAGAGGCAATCCGTACATGAATATGCAAATGTATTCCTTTCAACGACGTTCGGCAGAAAGAACGTGTTTCTGCTTCTTAGTTCGGGGGGGGGTTTGTTAAAAAGATTTATTACTAATAAGATTTCATACTCGTTTTTCTTCGTTTCTCTTTTTGCATTTCTTGCAGCAGAGCTTTTGCATTCTGTTAACGGTTCACATAAAATGTGCACATGAAGTTCATAGAAGAAGAAACAAAGTTATTCTTTCATTTGCAGAATAAAAAGTGGGGGGAAGAAAAATAAACCAAGAAAAACACTTTGTGAAAATAGTACATGAAATCTTCACAATTGCCCGGGCTACAATGGAATGTTATTGTGCGAGTATTCCCTCGGAATACAATCAGATGTTAGTATAACCAAATCAACAATTGCACCACAGACTATGTCTGTTAGTGGGAGAGGGAGAGCGAGAGAGAGATAAATATTGCCCACATACACATGTTATGCCCTGATGAATGCATTGGCAAAAACTTTTTGTTATGCATGTGTGCGTTAGCATCGATGGCATAACAGGTGCCTCCTCCTCCTCCTAAGCTATCGATGGCAAACTAGTTTCCTTTGAATATTGCTCAAAGAAAGATCCGGGTAATTTATAGATTTATCTGGGATGCCGGTTTGAATACAGCTGGATATTATTAGAACAGGGAAAAGTTTTATTTAACATTTGAAAAGCAGAAAACAAACAGCTTTAAGAATGGAAAAAAAATGTAATCAGAGGGCAGGTTGAAAGTTATGTACGTATTTCCACCATTGAATTTACAAGCTAAGCGCTCTCTACACATTGCTGTAGATAGTAGACGAGAAAATCTAAAGTGGGAGAGTTATACAGGTACAAGTACTTGTATGTTATTGGAATTTTTCAACAAACCATTGATATATGGCTCATGGTTCATTTTTAATGTTCACGGCAATTGTATTAACAACCGACAACACGACCAGATAACATATCCCTTCAGTCTCTGAAAGAAAGCGTTTGAGTTTCTTAAAGAAAGCGTTTGAGTTTCTGAATGAAAAGCGTTCAGTTTCTCAAAGAAAACATGTTCCCATTTAAACAATTTTGAATTTCCGCGTTAAACTGTGTAATCTTAAATATTTAAAAAGATTAATTGTGTTGCAACATTTAGACCACAGAGCCGGAGTAACCGAAATTATTGCCTAAGGTCCACAATTTACAAAATGTTGAGATTAAAACTCTTTATCAAAACTATGAGCACACACTGATCGCTTACACAGGGTGTCCTGAATGCCGAATTTATAATGATCAAACATCCGATAATCATAATAAAGATGAAGTTAGGCCGTTAATAATGAAAAACAACATCAGCCAAATCTCCACCAAGACGCTTACAGGACCATGTCCCTTTCATGAAATTTACCATAACCAAATCGCTAAGGGGCTGCCCTATGTCCTCGATAGCTTCACGAATTCTATCTTTGAGGTCTTGAATCGACGCATGGTAGTTGGCGTAGACCTTATCGTTCATGGAAGAAGTCGCAAGTTGTTAAATCACAAGATCTCGGTGGCCAATTGTGATCACCTCTTTGAGAGATAACAAGGTCCAAAACTTTTTATTTTTGCGAACTGTGACTGCAAGATTTTCACCATTTTTGTAGTGAATTTTAATAATTTCAGTGCGTTGCTGAAGCGTGTATCGTTCCATTTTTAGTAATGGCGTAGTTTCTACTTGTCAAATGCCAAAGAATAGCGGCTAAAATTTTTTACTAATCAAAAATTTACAAAATTTTCGCCGACATAATTGTATTCTGGACCACAGTGCACCGCCGAATTCACAAGCATTGATCTTCGTCAATGCTTTTCCTCAGATCAGCGATATTTTCAGTTGAACTGGGTTTTCTGTATGTCCTGCTCCGGAGACAGTTAAGTCAGGTTTTCGATTCGATTAACATTCTTATTCAAGGCTCTGTTGGAGGATTACAACGACCAAAAAAAATCCACAATGTGGTTTCCTGGTAGATTTTAAGTATTTCTACACGATACTCGAGTGAAATTCATCACATTTTAATAACTTGTAGACTTTCATCTTGGCACCTGGGAAAGGAACATAGAATATGAATAATAAAAAGAAAATCTATCGAATGAACTGACAAAGAAATTCCAACTTGACTGGTCGTGCGCATCGGAAAGTCCAATAAAATCTATCCTGATTTTATATGGTGACCTGACACAAACATCCACTGAAGGACTTTTTCGATTCCTTTCTCCGAAACATTGCAACACAATATTCATCCTCATTCTCTATTGCTCTTATAGCAAACTACGATTATCGTTGTCATTTCACTCGATACTGCTGCCAAATGAATAATGCTTAACAACCTTATGGTTTATTTCTTGTGGATTAAATACAGATTGCACTGGTCGGACCATGTAGTGGTTTTACAACAACAACAAAAACACTTGCATAAATATATCAATTTGGCGTTTAATTAAAAAACCAACCACCGACAAACAACAGGAATAAGTTGCCCACAACAATTCTGCGCCATAAATTCACTTACTCGTTATATGAGTTGGTCGTCTCATTACGATAAATTATGGGGCAGAAAATTATGGCGAAAGCGAAACGCCAGACCAAGGCAAATAAATGAAAACCCATAAAAAAAATGGAAAAACAAAGAAGGACTCTACATAAAGACTGCGAGAAAAGTAAACCCACTAAATTAAAGATTAAACGACGGAGGATGAGCTGCTTTGGACGGTTATAAGCTGCAACAAGTCAGGTATATGGGTCTAGCGAACGCTATTTACAATCTAAACAAAGGAGGAAATTTATTTCTCCTAACTTAGACAAGACAAATGTATAACGAATACAATTATTTATTTCGTATAAGTTTCTGGCAAATACTTGAGAAATGTGTGCAATGCAGCTCTACGGAACCCAAAATGGATCAATAAAATACATTCGAGTCCGGTTATAACGTACACTTTCTTCTATAACGAAGACTTTTTTAAGTCCCAAGAGGTTTGCTTCTACCCTATTTCAACCTGGATATAACGAACTTCGCTTAGAATGAACCAATTTGTCGAGTCCCTAGGAGTTCGTACTAGAAAAATAAGGGTATCCAAATAACCGAATATGTCCTTATGAATCCCTAAGAATATCCATTTTCTCAAACCAGAGTATGAGATTCTTCTAGATTCTCACTCACTGTAATATGAAAAACAAACTATATTGTATGGCAAATGGTCTCGCTCTTTTGGACCACCTCATCCAAACTATCATGACAATAACATGCTCGGTCGGTCTGGTGGTATTGAGTAATGACTCTAGCAATTAAGCATTGCACGCTCCCTTATCGGAAAACCACCGGCTATTCGCACATACTTATGACTGAGTCAACCACATACCGAGATTTATGGCATCAACAACTCCAGGGCATTCGTGGGAGTACGATGAACGATCATCGGTCTTATGTGTGAGTGTGCATTGTAAATTTCCAGATGAAGAGGCTTCTGTTTATGTAAAAACAAACAACAACAGAAAACCGTATATAAAACCATTAATTAAATCCAAATTGAAAATGAAATAATAATAATTATTATTATTATTGTTATGACAATAAGACGATGCGAGCGAATGACAAACCAGTTGTCCTCAATAAATTATGTAAGAACACCGCAGTCCACTGCAAGTGGAAAATACCAAATGAAATCCTTCCGTTTGTCCCTTTAACCGGTTTCCGGCAGAGAGGCAGAGAGGAACTGTAATGCAGTTTGCTGATACTGTGTGTCAACCATCCAGTCAGTCAGTCAGTCAGTCAGCCCGTCCGGCAGGCAGTCAAACACACACGTATCCTAATTGATGTGTCAACGGCATTTAACAAATTGCAACAGCCAGCGAAAAGGATAGAGAAAAATTAAAGCATACATCTAGGAATAAGAGTCCGACAGCAGGTCCTGTGTATCCCTTGTATCCATGTGTGTCCGCTGGTGTTCGTAAATGAGAAATTGCAGTGTTTTACTGTTCGAAATTTTTAATTTCATGAGGTCATACATTATGGAAGGACTCCGGACATGTACATACATACATACATATGTATGTGTATGTCGACATACACATGTCCATAAATAATTTGTGTGTAGTATTTATATAACCTCATAAATACTCAGTAATCACATTGTGTTGTATTGTCCTTTATTTTCGTGTTTTTTTTTTTATTTGTTCTCTGTTTTGCTTTTTTTTTTTGGAGTACAGGACTTTTAGAGTATTTTCAGTGTTTATCATTACATGCGGTTGGCATATATTTGTCAAATTGTTTGCAGTGGTTCGTTTAATTAAAACAAATATATTTGCAATTATGAGGGACGGACGATAAGTTTGTTGATTTTAATGACAAACTTATGAACCCATTTAAGGTTAGATTGTAATGACAAACTTTATAAGAATACTCACTTAGACTCTGTAATTCATTCGAATACCATGCAAAATTATCAATAACGCATGCCTAGAACCAACCGTGCACCAAGCCTTTTTCGAAAGTTCCATGTATCACGTTATGAAAAAAGATCCGCCATGCGAAATGTGGATATTAAATCCATTAATTTATACGATTTTCGAAAACATATGAGCATCGGTGCACAAACACTGCGAATGACTTTTTTTCCGAAAGTTTTGTGTAACAATTTCACAGCCGAACTAGATCGGCAAAGTCGACCCAGCAATCTTGGAGACACCGACATGTGATCACCACCAAACCCCTTTCGTTGGATGGCGAAAAACATTTCACCGGTTTTCAATGTTTTTTTTTTTTTTATTTGCCGGGACCACTTTAAGAATACGAATTTTTCGTTTTAATAACTTATAACATAAATAAAATTAACAATCAAATCCAAACGCCTTAGTTCGATTAACTGTATGTACTTTAATAAGCAACGCCAAATTTTAATTTTCTCTGTGTGCGTGTGTGTGTGTTTTATTTTATGCATGCCTTACCCACAATTTACTAATCAAAGTAACAAAATAAAACCAACCACTTTACCCACCAAAAAATAACCGAAAAACTAAAAAGACCACAACCAGAAAGATACCCACCCACAAACTCAGAAATTAAAATTGCCTCAAACTCAATCAAACTTTTCATCCGTTTTCTGGCGCCAACACGTCAGAAGAAGGCCCTTCGAAAACAAAACTTCACCCGCAATTGCTCATTTTTATCCACCATCTCTCAAAATCTTTGATGCTTCATAAACCAAACAAAAAAATAAATAAATAAATAGATCAAAATCATGCTAAAATTTTTGTTAATGCTTCTCTTGAAAGAACTGATGTTTACTAATGATGTTTCTTTACAAATTAAAACAAACTTATAACGATAAATGCCCCCCTCGACCAACTGTAAAAACTTGCCCTCCCCTCTGACTATGAAACTCTGCCAAATGCCCCCCTCAAAACCAACGGGAAAACATAGATACGTGTGGTATTTCTATGTTGGTTACCATGGATATTACGCATGCACCGACCAGGTAGACCGATCATAATGGATTTCACATCAACGCCGTGTTCGGATACATCCTCGGAGAGGAAGCATCAGATCTTATCCGATGTGGAATTAAAAGAGCGGTAGGAAAAAATCATCTTTTATTTTAAAAACTTGTAATAAATTAATAATTACTAATTTAAACATTTTCAAAAAAAAAAAAAAACAATTGTAAATATTAAAAAAAAAAATAGTAGATAAATTTGTTTCAATCATTTACTAATCTTGAGTTTGTGTATTCCCCCGCCGACGTTTAGATCTTCAAAGTCTTTATTGGCTAACGTTTTGGACATAGATGACGATTTCCGCAATGTACGACCCATGACTCCGGGCGGCACTTTGCCCCATAACCCCGCCTTCTATCGTACAGTTTATGGGTATTTAGAGAATTTGTAATAATGCGTCCCCCTGTCTCCTATTTATGGAATAATTATTTCAATTTTGCGATATTTCAGGCAAGGCGACGATGGCAGCATAGGACCCATCGGCAGCACCCGTATGCCGGATGCGGTAACGCATCATACGTGTATTAAAACTCAAACGGAATATGAATTAAGTTTAATATTAAAGGAAATACGTTTCATCACTGATCAGGTAAGTCACACACAGATATTTTTATGCAACAGGTGCGTGAGGCTCGCACAAAAGTTCAAAAGGATTGTACGAATGTACAGGGTGGGTCAAAAGTCACTAACATTTAATAACTTTAGTTAAATCTGAAAAAACTACAAATGAGAAAATTTATGAAAATAAAAAAAGTCACCCTATGGTGCAGCATGCAAGGTGTGCCATATTCCTTGGTTCGTATTTAAATCTGCAGACTGTGTTTCACTTAAAGTTCTGTTATGGGTGTTCGAGAAGTTCTGAACTTGAATATGTCAGATTTTCATAAACATAATTCAAGTCTCTGTTCGATAAGAGTCCATTTGCAGACATTGAATTCGAATCTCTTTTCCATATGAGTCAATATTCAGATACGGAATTCAAGTCTCATTTCAATATCAGTTACATTTCATTGTTCATCAAAGCTCAGTCAATTCAAAGACGATGGCTGCACTCTACTCAGGTGGTATGGAAATTTTTCACAAAATCTCTAGAAACACCGAAATTTCTCCATGAGCTTTGACAGTGTGTTTTTTGATTTGAGCAACGATTTCAAGAAGATTTTGAGAATCCTCAAGTGTAACAATTCTCAAATTAACAACAAAATCTCCTCAAATAAAATGAATAACCGATCAGAGCCTAAAATCAGAACTGAAGTTGTGATTTGGTGCTTCGGTTTTTCCTCGATTGGCCAACACCCAAATTCATCACAAGGTTTTGGGATCCTAAAGGGTTTTCTCATCCAATGGAGGTATGTTGACATCACTAGTACCTCAAGATTCGGTTATTTTCATTGACGATCTGTTGGGTCGGACTCTGAACGTAATTAACTCTTTTGCAGATGACAGAAACCTCTGTCAGTCAAACTCATTTGAACATCGTCACATATTTAATGCACGACTAAGAAATGTACACTCCGCCCACTCTATGACGAAGGCTAGAACAATTGTCTGTTTAAATATCTATGTCCAGTTTCAGCGGACATGCTGTATATTTTGTTTAGTTTATTGGGGACAGAGGGCATCCTAACCAGACCAACTGACAACGGACCTTCGGGGAGATTCGCGGTATGGATTTAATCGCAGAGAAAATTCAGCTCGGCGATCTCAATCGGGTGCTACGACTCAAAGAGTAGCAGAGGCCTTAACCGATGATTCGAAATATTTGTATTATTGGAAATGTATATCCTCTCGAACTTTAATAAGCGACCTCCCTCGCACCTTTTGTTATATATAGAGAACAATATTTATTAAACTGCAACAAATTCTTTACATTTCTGTTTGTTTTAATTAATATATAATTTTTAAAAAATATTATTCCCAATATCTCCTAAATTCTAACAAATATTACAATTATTTACGCTTTTGATTTTTGATTTTTTTTTGTTTTCTTATGACAATGACTGACCCAAACACACCCAACACACATACAGCTTCGCAAAGAAGATGAGGAAAATGATATAGCCAATGATTGGAAATTTGCCGCTATGGTCGTTGACAGACTGTGCCTTATCATATTCACAATGTTCACAATATTAGCTACAATAGCTGTACTACTATCGGCACCACATATTATTGTCTCGTAGCTATATGAGAGAGGTGGTTATTGTTATTGGTTTTATCATAAAATCAATTTGTTAATTATTAAATTAATAACGAAAATTTTTAAATAAACAAAACAAAACAAAACAGACAACAACACGCAACAAAAGAATGACACACACATAAAGAAGACAAACTAAAAAAAAAAAAATCTCTAAAAAAAATCTCAAAAAAATCTATAAAAAAAACATCTTCAAAAAAAAATCCATAAAAAAATCAACACACGCTTAAAAAACAATAAAAAAAAAAACAAAACTGAAACACAAAAAAATTGCAAAACTCTACCAAAACCACAAAAAAAACATAAAAACAAGAAACTTAAAAAAATAGTAAAACTCCGTTTAAACAAGAACAAAGCAAAAAAACTCCATAAAAAGGAACAATAAACAAGAATTTTTCTTCCTAAACATAAAACCTAAAAATCATTTAAATAAAATAACAACTAATTTTTCATTTAAATAAAACGCATTTAAATAAAAGTCTAAAAATAAATCATTTAAAGAAACAAAAAAACTAAAAAACTAAACTAAACTAAATCTAAACTATAACATTCCCCAAACATCAATCACCCTCACACTATTCCCCCCGCCACCCAAAAAAATAGCCATCACAATTATCCGCCGTCCCGCAACAGTTCCTCCTCCCCCAAAACACAGTTCAAGTTCAAGCCCCCCCTCAACGAAAATCACATTCTTCCATTTGTTTTAAATTAAAATGGCACCTTTAGATAAATCATGAATGAGAAATATGAAGACGTAGTAGTAACGAATCATTTGAAATTCTGTAAATATTAGGAAAATTAATAAATTCTGTCATCAAAAAGAACTAAAAGAAATTGGAAATATTTGTTTCCCCCCCCCTCTTTCAGTTGTAAATATAATTTAGAATCAAACAAAAGGAAGCATTTGCATTTAAAATTTTGTGACTAAACAGAAATTGTCTTCGATTAATATTTTCCAAAAAAAAAAAACAATTTTCTAAACAAAATCATTCAAGCAGTAATGGAAAAAACTAAAGCCCAGTGCAAGAGGAACGTTTCTTAAAATATAATTGAGAAAATTGGAAAAATTGTAATCTGATACCGCGTGTAGTCGGAAATCCCTAGGATTTTTGTCAAACCCTGACCAACCGGGAACGGGCCTTCGGGGAGTTGAGTTGAGCACCTAAATCGCAGGGAGAGTTCGGCTCAACCGGGTGCTATAACTCAAAGAGTAGCAAAGGTTTTAGGCCTCAACCTCTAACCAAGAGTTAGACGTTCAGACGTACCGGTTTTAAGGTTTACAAAAAATTACTAAAGAAATAAATTTCCAAATTGGCAATGTGGTACCCCCTACGATAATATTGATAATATTACCCATACGACCCTCTGATTATAATAAAACATTTGGAATTCCACAATTGGTAATAAAATTCGAAACCAGATAATTGTCAACAGCTTGATTTCAATATTGAATTCTGTGTCTAAGGCCGAATTTTTAGCATTTGATACTAATTTTGTTTACACATAACATTATATTACTGTTACTATCGATCAGATTTGGATGTTCCAAATCCATTTTCTTATAGATCTACCCGATATTCTTTTGTATGCCAAATTAGTTTGGACTCTTCCCTTATAAGTTTGAGAAAATCTATTCCAAATAATCTCAATTATTTCACATAATTTCGAATATTTCCTTAATACTTCTGAGAAAATTCCATAAATTCCCTTTTGTTTTTTTTAAGAACGAAAAAGAAAACACAATATCTCCTTATAACGTTTTGTCATCCATCCACTTACCAAATACGGTTTCCCACATACACAGTTGTAGAGATATGAAATTAATAAAACACACACACACGCATAAACACAAAAAGGTGAATAAACTAAAAAAAAAAACTAAACAAAACTGCCATAAAATATCAATAAATATTTAGTAATTAAAACAAATAAAAGAAAATGATAGAAATAAATACATAAGAAATGAAACACATTCAAAACATTCCCTCTCCCCCAAAACTACAATAACCAATCGATCATAGAAATCCCATTAAACAATTAAAAAAAACCATACAAATTCCAAAACTTATCTCGTAATCATTTCACAAATCAAAATGATCATAGAAATTTACCACAAATCATTCAAATCCTTGAAATGACTTAACGTTTATGATAAAAGTTAAAACATTGTCAATGACCCCACAGTCAGTTCCCGAGAATATTTCTAATCCCTTAAATGAATGTTGAGTAAGACTAAAGTAAAGAAATTGACAATGTTTCCCACAAATTCCCATATTTTTTTTGTTATAAATTCAATAAAATGATGTATTTGCATTGTCGTCTGATTTGGCAGACCAGTTGAGAAGCATCACTTTCCACAAGAAATATATCCAAAGCATTACAAAACCACATTTATAAAGAATTAGAAAAGAAAATCTTCAATGCCACAATCTTTTTTAAAAAAAAGTACAGCCGTTTCACGCTTCTGTTTTATAGAAAAAAAATCGTGTCGTGACGGTGATAAGCGAAGTTCGTTATATCCATGGTAAAATAAGGTAGAAGCAAAACTCTTGGGACTTAAAAAAGTGTTCGTTATAGACGAAAGTTTGTTATAACCGGTGTACGTTATAACCGAACTCGCTCTGTACTACGTAGAGCGAAAGCCAATATTCCGAAAACCATCCTACGTATTCGAGAACATTCACAGAACTTTCATTGTCTTGTTTAAATTTAAATAAAAACATCCCGAGTTTCCAAACCGGAAACGGAGTGAATGATTTCAAAGACAAACCGCATTGTTATTTGAATACAATTTGAAATGAGAAATTCAATGACATTGCTAATATATTTGAAAAAAAAAATTACAAATAATTTTATTTTATGGTATTCACAGAAATGTTTTTTCCCCAATTTAAATAAAAAAAATCGAGAGTTCCTGGAATCATAGACATTTGGAAAGAACTTTTTTTTTAAACTAAATCTTCCAGGATTTTTATTATTTTAGGAAATTGGCCATTTTCAAGAAGAATATTTTCCTGTCATCCCAGAACGAAAAACGACAAAATATCCATTAAAAAAATATTTATAATAATCCACCCAAATATAAAACCACAATCTGGCTGATAAATCAAATTAACCCCCATATTCATCGGAATTTAAAACAGCTTAACAAACCGTTGTTAAGGAAAATGTGTAAAAATTGTTTCTGCATTTTTATACATTTTACTTAACAAAGGTTTGTAAAGCAGTTTTAAATGTTTATGTATACAGGGGATAGTCTTATTTATCGGAGAGTTTGTGGTGTTATATTTTGGTGGATTTTTATAAATTTGTCTGTGAATATTTAAAAAATTTTCTGTGGATTTTAATAAATTTTATTTCTTGTCAAATCCTCTAACTATTCAGACGCATAATTAAAGCATCCGGATTTTTATACATTTTTCTGTGGATATTTAGAAATTTGTCTGTGGATTTGTATACAATTTTATTGAATTTTAATGAAATATTTCTTGTCGAATCCTCTAACTCTTCAGACGCATAATTAAAGCATCCGAAAATTCATCTAATTCACTTTTAGTGAATTTGTATAAATTTAAAATCCACTTAATTTAAAATTTCTTCCACTTTTGGTGGATTTTCATATATTGTTTTGGTTTTTTCTGTGAATGTTTAGACATTTTTGTGTAGATTTTTAAAACTTTTATTGAATTTTTATGAAATACTTCTTGTTGAACAATCTAACAACTCATACGCATTTTAAAGCGAAATTCGGAAATTCATCTAATTCACTTTTGGTGGATTTTCATAAATTCCAGTGCATTTCTATAAATTTTTAAAAATCCACTTCATTTTAAACTTTCTTGCCAAATCCTCCAACATTTCATATGCATTTAAAGAACACCCCATATTCCTCCCCCAAGCCCTTAACACACAATTTAAAGACAAAAGTCACAAAAGTGTCCTCAAAACATTTTAAAATAAAAATCAATAATTTCATTAAAATAAACTTAATCCAACAATGAACGCTCAAGGTAAAGTTCCCTAAATTTCCCAAAAATCTTCCTGAAACTTGTCACCACAAACCAATTCAATCTAAACTGATCTCAATTCCTTTATAAACCCACTATTACCACAAAATATTCCAACTAAAGCTAAAAAAAAAACCAACCCCCTTAAACGATCAACTAAATAAACGATTTCTTAAAGCGCAACCAACAAAACCAATAGAATAACCCGAGAAATATTGAAAAAAAAAGGCTGCCATTGACCAGCCTTCGATGTAACAAAAACAAAATGTAACGTAAATTGGCAAAAGAAAAATCGAAAAAGAAAACCCACAATAATTCAATGCAATACCAATCATCACATAAACCAAAAGCACACCTCAAGCTCATGCCGCAAAACAATTATAAACAAATTCCAAACGGAATGGAAAATAAATGAAATCTCTCTAACAATTTCATTTGCTTTTTATATGAAAGTGTTTATAAAATGTTTTGTAACGAAGAAAAAAAGAAAAACCTCATTGAAACAACACATCAGCAATCCAGACACGGCAACATCAAAATTGTATGTTTGAAAAACAAACGTCATCCAATTCGAAATGAAACGGTAAATGAAGGTTCTAAGCGATAGATTTTTTTGAATCGCAAATTAAACGAAATGGCTGCGAGCAATAATATCTGCGTGTTGATGAAATGCAAGAAAGATTTTCACCCCCCAGATAATCGAACAATCTATTGTTAAGTATCACTCAAACGAGCAGTTGACAAGAGATTCGTCTTTCGATTAGGGGACAGTTCAGAATTTAGTTAAGCCCCAACACAAATCCGAAAGCACTTCGCAAACACCGAGCATAAGAAACGACAAAACAAAACAAAACAATGTGACAAAACAACGCTTATATTTTTTAGAACAGACCAATAACTGAACGTACGAACGTACTGCAAACACCACCATGTCAAAAATTCACTTTAAAATTTAAAATTTATTTCACATTTTTTTCCAACACTGAAGAAAATTAAATGAGAAAATACACCGCCACATACAAAAGAAAAAGCGAAGAATTTCCCCATATATAAATATATACAGATAAATTTTAATTTTAAAGTTACAGTTATTCAGCTTTTCATTGTAAATAATGTGTAATATATCGAAGTTATAAAAAATAATCAGAATTTTTTCCGCCCACCCCTACAAAATTCCTAATTTCACTCAATCTATTCACCCAAACCCCCCACCCATTCCCCCCACACAAATTCACAGCTCTACCATTCCATAACCAGAACTCAAATTTTTTAAAACTTGTATAGCAAAGTCTGAACAGCAACCAGGCACAGAACAGAATGTTAAATAATTAATTGTAATATGTGAGACAGACAAACTTACAAAAAAAAAAAAAAAACCAACAACAACAATAGAATTTACGGGAAAAATATTTGCAACAACTACACAGAGATTGTCATGTCATGAAAATAGTCAAAGAACAAAAAAACAAAAAAAAGAGAAAATATTTCAAATTAAAATATATCAAGGCACTTAGGTTGTTATATATAAAAAAAAATAATAATAACAAAATAAATATATATATAAATATATATATATATGAAACCGTGTAAAACAGAATAATTAATTACACTTACAATGTATATAAAATATATTAAATATTTATAAATATTATTAATAAATTAGGTCATATTAGTTTTAAATTAAACCAAACAAAAACAACCGAATATAAGTTTGAAACAGTGGAGGAAATTTGAATGTGATCGGTAAAACGATCACAACAGGCTGATGGTACTCTAATTGAATGGGAACAGACAGATTTGCCTTGTTTTTGTGACCCAAAAATACCTTGTAGGGGCGAATCACAATATACAGAGCAGACGTCCAAAGATCCAAGGACACATTACTAATAAATACCTGCGAAGGTAGCTCTAAGTTTATATAAAATAATTTGTGGCATTTGGAGTTTGCAGCGGAACTAACAAGTCTAGAAACAAATGTAGGCCCAGCTATCAACCCAATCTTGAGGGCAGACGACCTAAGTGTAGTTGCAGAAGTTGTAGCAGTACGTCTTCAAACTGCTGATATGAGAAACAAATGTAGGCCCAGCTATCAACCCAATCTTGAGGGCAGACGACCTAAGTGTAGTTGCAGAAAGACGTACTACTGTCTTCAAGTCCTGAGACCCTCGTAACAAATGTAGGGCAGATACAATTAAATTCAGCACTGGAATTTTAATATGTGGGTTAAGCAAATAAAATCACTATTTAGAGGCTTGTATTTAATGTCCACCTATCACATATCTGGCAATTGTTCACAATTGTTGGGATAGAAGAAGAAGAATTATCCCTTTTCACCAATAACCACAAGCTCTTAATTCCCCTGGGAGAAGAACAATGTTGTAGCAGGAAAACATTTTTGCGTCCAAATGCTCTAGCACACATTGATCGCCCAAATTACCTTAACAAATTAATGAAGTAACTCTCCAAATTCAATCGAATTCCCCGAAAGTTCAATAATGAAATATTAGACTTTCCAGTCAAACACATTGAAATGTTCAAAATTCCACAAAAAGTGCTACCATTTTGATGGATTATTCTGCAAGGTTTAGCTCAGTCTGTATATCGTTCCAGATACTTGGTTGTTTCTCGATTTTTATTTCTCTGGAAATGATCATCGAAACGACCTTAGATTCCAAATATATTTAAAACATTTTTCGATATGTATTCTTACAAAATCTGTTCACGTGTGTAATCCAGAGTTATATTTAAATTTCCCCCACTGTGTGTGTAGGTATTTTTTGTTCTTCTATTTAATGCCTAATTTTTGTAGATAATGTGGATTTTTGTTAATTAATTTATATGTAAGTGTAAAATATAGAGTATTCAATTAAGCAATAAGGTTTTATAAATTTGCAAAAGGTTAACGAGTTTAAAAATGGAAATACAAAATAAATAGATTTCATGTTGTTTTCTCTCATTTTAACAATTTCCTTTTGACAAATAAACACAAGCTTTGGATGATAATTTATTGGCAAACGTTGATTAGCAGTACAATAAACATTCAATCTTAGTCTAAACAATACGAAAAAGCAATAGCATTTCAAATATTCCCGAACACAGCAAATGTTGAGGAAATCCACTTGTTAATTTTCGTTACACAACAAATTTGGTGTATCATTCATTTCAGAATTATTCAGAAGTGTGGGATAAACTAAACTTAGGTTTACATATGAGTTTATATTTAAAAGAAAACTACTTGAACATTAAGCCATATTTCACTGGCATGAGTATTTGGGCCACCTTAACAAGTTTGATTGATTTTATTATCAAAACTCTTTGGAAACGTTTAAAAGATATTAAGGATTTATTTACAAACAAATTATATTTTAACAAAAAAAAAAGCATTTGACTTTTATGAGAACACCATTTTTGTGGTCAAGATTTTCCCACACTTGTGAATTTCCTTAGTAAATATTTTCTATTAAATTGGAAAACCATTGAGGTTTTTGAAAAGCCTGCCATATGATATGATATTGCCTGTGACATGTTCCAAGGATGAATAGAAATGCCACGTAATGTATTTCCCTTATAATTTTTGAAATGTGATTTTTGAAAGTTTGAGATATCATAATAAGCTTCCTTTAAATTATTCAAATAAAGTTTACATAAATGATCCAGAAAAATAAATAACAAAAAAAACGTGCTACATTGTCAGACCATCGCCGCCTTTCTTCAGATCGTATTAAGACTTCTCAGCTAAAAAAGGAAATAGGATTTTGAAAGGAGATTTAAAAAAATATTGGTGATAAATCGAGCTCCAGGTATTTTTTTTTAAAAAAATATTTTTATAGTTTTTAGAATAATTGTCATCAGCCAGCAAAATTATATGTCTACTCAGATGTCTTTAGAGGCGAAAATAAATAAAGAAAACTGCCAACATTGTACAATTCTGTTCCAGATGCTGATTTAACAATTCTTGTAAACCGTTTGCAAATTTATAAAACATAAAATAAACTTTAAGTTGTGTTTTTTAATCATCGTCATCACAAAAACAATCACTCATTTGTATATACAAGAAAAAAAACGGAAAACAAGAAACCAAAACAAAACAAAAATCATCATCAAAATTCATCTCGAAAAATATATAAAGAAATTTTTTTGTTTGGCATTTTCGAAAAGCAATTGTTTTCTGAATTCATATTTAACCAAACGCAATGAAGGGCGGGCGAATATGAATTTGAAAACAACCAAATATTGCTTAAAAACGTAAATAATATTCTAAATTATAAAATAAGTGACCAAAGATGAAAATGGATTTAAATACATTAACACAAACCAAAAACAAAAACTAAATGCATGAAAAAAAAAACAAAAAAGCAAGACCAACAAAAAAAAAACAAAACAGATAATTTCTCCCCATCCCTTGAAAAGCAAAGGCATGATGAAGATTTCACAGAATTTTTTAGGACTAGGAGAGCGCATAATGGCAGATTTAATTCTAGAGATAGACAAGTGTACATAGAGAAATTTTTGAAACTCAAAAATTAAATTAAAGCTGCCCTAGACAAGTTTAGAATTATTAAGTAAACCAAAAATAATTAGATTTATTTAGTTAAAAAGACAACAAAGAAAAAATAAATCGATTAAAAGCAATTTTAATTGTAAATTAATGGAAGAATTGAAAACGATAGAATAGAACAGCATAAAATACTAAACTAGAGAAACAGCCACAGAGACCGAAACAAAAACCGAAAAGCCCAACCTAAGGGAAAATGAGTTCAAGGAAACACCAACACACTCGCAAAGCAATAAGATTCGATTGATTCGTCTCATATATGACTCTTCCAGTTGAGCTTTGTTTTCCCTTTGGCTTAAGTGAACATAAAATAATTAACAAAAAAAAAAAAAACAACTGATTCCCCAAATGTAGCAGTGTTCATGTGAAATATTTATAGGAAAAGCCCCGAATGACAGTCATACCACACAACACAAAAATAGTTACAACACCCACACACATTACACAATTTTTAATAATAAAAAAAAAAAACAAAATAAAAAACCCTAAAAATTTCTATTTATAAATTTAACAGTCAAAAAAAAAATCAACTTTTTTCTCCATATTTAAAATAAAATAAAAAAACAAAAGAACAAATCATTGCAAAAGAAAACCTAGATGCATTTAAAATGAATTTTTAAAAGTACATAAACACTTTATGAAATAAATTCGAATGAAAGAAAAACGGAAACATGTTTAAGGGTATGGAAATTGTTAATAGAAAATTTAGGGTGTTGCGTTTTTTTTTCTTCCTTCAAACTTTAGCTCAATAAACTAAGTTTAATTTTAATATTGTATAGAGATTGTTAAAAAAAATGCATTTTGATTTAAATATAAATTTTATTTAATTCAAAGAATTAGTTGGCGCCGAGGTCGGGCGAAGTAATTTCCCTTTCTGGGATGGGTTCAACATCGACTACATTGTATTAAGATATTCTGAATGATACAGGTAAAGATATTACAGCTCTGTTCTCATCGGAAACATGACCAAGGAGTTGCCAACAAATTGTCTTTGTACTAAAGTCTACATTTTTCATATCTTGGAATTTCTGAAGTGCAACTGGCGCCCAACATGAATTTTTTTTGTTTGAATGCCAACACTCAGGGGATGCCCCCTATAAATGCAATGCATTGTGTTAGCGAAAGGAAATTAGGGTATCGGAAGGAGGAAAGAGGGAGTAGTGTTTGTTTTGAATTTCTGAATGTCACAACTGGCAGGAAACACACATGCTGGAAGAGTATTCCACATACGAACGGTTCTTTTTATATCTGAAATTAAATGAATCTCCTAATATGCAAGCATAACCTAATGTCAAACTGAGTTCAACTTTTTTTAATTAATATTCTTAACGCCAAAGTCCTTATCTTAAATTGTTTCTCATGGTTATTAACATTTTAATGGGAGTAACATTTGAAAATCATTTTTTTTCATATACAAAATTTCAATTCGCAAACGTCCAGCCCAAACAGCCACACCCACCTGTTGACACCCAACGCTGCTAATTTTTTTGTTATATAATATTTCTCAATGTTTTTTATTGAGCTTTTTACATAATATTTAGTTTTAGTTCAGCCCAGAGTTCATCTATTAACAAATTCTCCTTTAAACTGTAAAATCAACTAACTTTAAACATCACTTCTTTAGCTCTTAAATAAATATTTACTAAAACCATGAATAGGAAAAGAAATTATTTCGAAAACTAAAACTAAAACAAACCAAAAGCAGATTTTAAATATTTAAAATTTAAACTTTTAATTTTAAGTAATAAAATTAAAATAAAAAATAATACAATTACAGCAAACTGGAAAACAAAAACTAATATTAGCATTACCAATAAAAAAAAGAAGAAGAAACCCAAAAATGAAAATATTGAAAAAATGCTGATTTTTTTAATGTCGTTATAGTATTAAATTTAACTATTAAAAACAAATCATATAGGAAGTAAATTAACACACAAAACCCCGAAATGAAATGAAATTATGAGTCATTTTGACAAATGTTAGCGAAGGAGACCAGACACGGAAAACTACAAAATATTTGAAATGACAAAAAACAATTGAAGAAACCCAAACTGAATTTGAATTTTTTTATTTTGGTTTATAAATATATTATTTTCAAAACGAAACTTGTAATAAAATATAATAATAATGAGAAGAAAAAAACACAATTTCTAAAAAGCTTTTTTTTTTTAAAAAAAAAATTCTTTCAAATCAACTCCAAATTAACTTCTTAACAAAATATGAAAATAAAAGAAAAAAACTAAAATTTAACTACTACATCTACAAACAAAAGAAAAAGAGAGAGGAGAAAACAGAAAAGCATAAAAGAAAGACTTCAAAGTATTTAAATAAAGATGAAACCAAAGTCTTTCAACCGATCTTTCAAAAAAGAAATACAAATATAGAACAAAAGGCAAAATAGATAAACATACATATATCAACAGCAACAACAACACACAACTTTTAAAAATCATAGAGCAAAACAAAAGGAAAAATAAAACAAAAACGAGCAAAAACCACATAAAACGTAATAATCATTATTCAAACTTTAAACATTCAAATCAACCAACAACCGTACATTAAATTTGCAATAACACAAATTTTCGAAATATTTTTAACAACAAGCAAAACCAAAAACAAAACAAGTAATGGTATGATAATGAAGAGAAAACAAAAATCCTAAGGTGTTTTACTGTAGTTTAATATTTAAAAAAAAACATAAAACTAAGCAAAAAGAAATGAACAAATTTTTGTTAAAATCAATTTTTTTATATATTTATGTTTATATTTATTAGTTTTAAAAATAATGAAATAATAAATGAATGAATGAAAATAAATTGAAAACAATTAAACTGAAAAGATTCCAATGAAAGTCACAAAAATAAAGAAAACCAAAAAAATAATTACCAAAAAAAAAAATAAAAAAAAAAAACAACAATTCGAAATTATCCAAACAGATAAAGAGGTTGGAAACTATGTCTGTCTCTCAGGGGGAAAAACATAAAGTGAGGGTACAATTGATAATTCTAAACTGATAACAAACAGAGAATGAACGAAATTATCCAAACAGATAAGGAGGTTTGAAGATACGTCTCTCAGGGGGAAAGCATAAAGTGATAACAAACAGGGTTTCACCACAAAAGTATTAATTGGTCAGTTCGTAGTCTTAAAAAAAAAACCAAAGCTTTCCAATAAAAAGTTCGTCACTCATATACATGTTCTAAACCGAGAAATTCAAAGCCTTATTTAAAGGAAATATTCTCGAGTTTACATTTTGTATTATGGTTTTTCATTATAAAGTCTCTAGAATTTTAACGAACTAAACTTTCCAACAAAGCCATTTAGAGATGAAATGCTTTAGCGACCAGCTATAGAAGAGTCCAGCATAGCCACGTTTCTCAGCTTAATTTAAATCAAATTTGTAAAAAATATTTAAGGATTTCGAGTTAAGTTGTCAATGCGTATGGAAATGTCTCCTAAATGTTTTAAAAATAATTCTCTTCGACTAATATTTTCAATTAGGATATATTTATATATTTGCTGCTGAATTTATTAAAAATAAATCTCTTCGACTAACAAATTCATTGGAAATATTACTAATCCGAACATTCACTACTCGAAAGCCGTAGGCATCCTGGTGTTTAGTCTTTCAAAACGGCGTAAATTGTCTACTAAACTTATTTTCAATAATTCTCTTTGACAAATATTTTCAATTAGAATGTGATTTTATTCCACAAAATATGGATTTTTGGCGCCCAACGTAATCCACACATTCACCAGGTTAAGTAATAAAACATGAAAAAGCAATAACCCAATCTAGACTTTAAAACTAAGAATACATGAAAATACCAATTCTATTTTATTAAGATCCCAGCGACCTGGCCTTTATGGGTCCAATGCGAAGAGTCAAATGATAGTTGGCGCCCAACCTGTGCACTTCAGACAAATAGTTTGTTAATGTGTGTGACACGGAGAAACATCATAAATTCAGATACACTTGTGTTACTCAATTAATTTTGAATCCTTGGTTTTTTTCCGAAAATCTTTTAATTTATTTCCAACATAAAGCAAAAGATTACGATTTCAATCAATTTTCAATTTGTTGATAAAAAAAAAACAAGGTGATCTTTTCCCAGGCTCTCTCTGCGAAAAGACAACGTTGTGGTATGTTGCCCGGCTTTAGATCCGGTAACAGCTGCATTTTATATGACTTTAGACGAGGTCCTTACGAAAAACACTTCCAGATACTGATGGACCAAACGCAATCTTCATTAACACTGGCGGATGCAGCAGCAAAATTTACCTCGCTACGCACTTTTCGGTTACGGGTTGGTGGATTGATGTCACCTGGTCAGGATGGCTTGCTGTGAGAGTCGCTTACGAGAACCACAAAATGTTTATTTTAAATTTGAAAATGTAGTTTAATATTTGTTCTGCATATACCTATTACATTTACTAATAGACTTTTTATATATCCTAATAAACTTAATTTACCATTTCCTCCCGCACACCATTTTACCTTTTATACTTTTTGAAACCATTTCCCTTGTTTATGCCCCAAACCTTAAAAGAACACAACATAGAAATCTCTGTAAGAGATTTTGAAAAATTCTGGTTACGTAATTACATACGCACGGTTTTGTCAACTTCCTATTATCCAACTGATACTCAAAAAAAAAAAAGAACAAGCCTCAAAGGACGATAGAAACGGATTTTGTTTTATTTTTGAAATTATCATTTAATTGTTTTTCTTTTCAAAACCTTTTAGTTGTTGCTTTATTTAGTAACTCCACAGATGTTAACTGAGAGAGAGAGGCGACGACCACAATTCAGGCAATTAAGGTAAACACGGCCCATCTGGGCAAATCTTTCTATACAACTCTGTACACATTTTCTATCGCAATTGTAACAGAGCATAAAGGAAAATAAGTATTGTAAAATAATGTCAATTGGATTGCTAAATTATTCCTATTTTTTAATTGCATTTCCTGAGATGCCGTCTAAAGCATATCCTTTCCTAGCGAATGTCTTTTCCCAACGAGGTTTGCCGTCAACTTTGTTTTCTGGAAAAACCACGATGTCTCCGGATGTAGACTGAACAGATAATGCAGATAAGGGGATACAGAGTACAATGTCTAAAAGTGAGTATAAGAAAATATTTTAAATATGTCCGAAATACTTTTCGGCTTCCAACTTTGCATAAACAAATGTCTTTGAACCCAAAAATAGCCTCGCCCCTTTTTAGAAAAGGGTTTAAAACATGCATAACGACCACAGACTTCTTTACTTATGCAGTATTCACTAAATTTAATCAAAATCGCTATAATTTCAAACTAAACTAATTATTTTCCATTCCCCATTTAACAGGACGACGATAGACCAACAAATACTCTAAATGCAAACTCAATTGTAAGTGCAACACAATTGAAAAGTCAACCAATTAGAGACGTGTCTAACAACCGACAACGGCAAGGCCAATACAAATCATGGTTCTCTAAAGACCCAAAGCAGTTATTTTTAGATGCCACAGCCATATTTACCGATAATCAGCAACAAAGTAAAGGATACAACAGCGAACCCACCATTGTAACAAATGAAAATTACACAAAATCAGTGTAAATCAAAGAGAGGAGACGGCTGTACAACATAAACCTTTTTGTAGTCAAGCGATTATACACAACAACAAGAATCAAATTCAAGAAACAGCAACAAAAGGTAAATCAGCTGCTGTCACGCTTACTAGTTCCACTATCGAAAGCCATACAAATGCTATAAACTATAACCCAGAGTCTGATATACGAGAGCCGCCACCACCACCCTACCCAGCCACACAAAAAAAGGCCAAGAGAGGACGACATTGAAATGTTGCATGCAGACAAAACTATTTCTAATTTAAGGGTCATTAAATGCGGAACATCGAACCGAATAAACGCGCCGCACAACGTTAGCGAAAAAAACACTCCATGCTGACCCTACCACCGCCCAAAGAATGCTGAAAAATCGGTGGTGCAAACACTAACACTGTGGATTACATGGGTCATGATGCAATTCCGGGCAATAACGATGACAAAAACTTCCACTGCCATGGACTAAGGAATTTGCTGAATTTACATAATTAAAATGGTGTAACGTTTAATTTGCATTTTACAACCGTTTTTATAATTGACAAATAAATATTTAAGCATTTAATATTAATCATACCACCCGTGGTACGCTTTGTTCCCCCACCCACCCCCAGAAACAAACACACAAATATCACTCATACGATAGACAAGAAATTAAACATCATGTGCACCACCCACTGACTAACCAGAAATTCTAAATTTAGCTAATATTTAAGTTTTTTTTTTTGTAAATAATTTAAAACAGGCGTGGTGGTGCACCTAAAGATTAACGATTGTAAATTTTAAATTAGATTGCAGCGAATTTAAATAATTAGGATAAGGCCATGGGTCCCCATAAATTTTGAAAAAAATATGTATGAGTCATACGAAAAATATTCCAGTTCACCTTTGCGATTAAAAAGGCTTGCAACAATCCCAATTCCCAACAAATAGTTCACAGTTCCAAATAAACTGTCAATACAAAAACAATTAAAACGGATTTTATAGATTTTTACAACTATATTTCTGTAATTGTTTTAATCTTACGAAACTATTTCCAAACTATATTTATTAATGGAATAATGGGGACAAAATGTATGTGTATTGGTCTAAACAAAGTTCACTGCTATTTGCGGTTTCAGAGGCAATGACAGAAAACGATGTACGTTCGTATTCTCCACTAATGAATCGACTTCACTGTGACAGAGATACAAGATTGGAATGAAATGTAAATAGTTAAAATGTGGAAACTGAGCCGAATTTATTTATTCCTCTAAAGAGTAATTTTGTAGTCTGTGAGACATTATTCTTCGGGTAAGGATTTCAGACTTAAGTTGCCTCTACAATCCGAGAACATAGGTTTTGTGAGTGCGTATCCTTTTACCGGAGACTTGGTAAATGTTTCTCATCGAGCCGGCGACTTTACTAGTAAGACACACACCTGTTCAGAACCGGCTTTTAATGGTTGATCAACGTCGTGTACTGCTCACTGATTTGGCAGTAGTTCCCCTTCTAATCCATTTAATAATCAAATCAATTTAAACTCTCCTCTATCTATACATTCACCAGTCTTGCAATCGTGTCTGAGCATCTTTCATGGATCCCAGGGTTTTAAGAACGTAACATTCCGAAAGTGTCCCTTTAATTGAACCGCCTCTGTTGATGAGTAGCCCAACATTCCTCAACGCTCGCCCAAAACTCACGTGTTTTTCTTACAACTGTTTTGCAGCAAAAACATAAAACGGAAGTGTCAGGCTAGAGGACACGACAAGAAGGGCGTACAATCAACAAGGGGCCACACAAAACAATAGCACAATTATTTTGCTGTTATACAAAAGTAGTAACAATGGAAAGTAACTCTTAACTAGACAAAATTGAAAAATATATTTTTTATAATTCATTTATTTATTTCCTTTTTTTGAGTCCGCCTCTGGTAGAGTCCAATAATGCCTTGCATGTGTATTTACTTTTTTTCTTCTTCAATGACAATGAAATGATTGGAAAAACAATGAAAACCCCACCGACACACACGCACGAACCAAGTGGAAAATCCACTACAGAGAATAAATAAACAATACGCTGGCAAAACATTACTAGCCTATTTTCCGCCTATCGACCAGAGAAAGCCAAAACACACACCGAAAAGAACAACAAAACGAACTTACGTTTGTTTTTTCCATCAGACATTTCCTACATATTTCGTAGTCCAATGAAAGAGAAAGAGGACGAACACGAATAATACAGAAATTCATTCACAAATAACGAAAAAAGTGGGAAAAACAATTCGAAGAGACTTTGCAATTGGACACGGACACGGACACTGTGCTAAGGCAGCAAATAGGCACAATACTTTAGTATACAATTAGGCGCAGATATTTCAAGTACGAACAATTGAATACCAAACGGAGTGAACAATGATTTTGTAAGTCATTTAAATAGTGTAATACAGTAAAGAAGAAAAACCAATGTACAATTTATGCTAAAATTAAAAAAAAAAAAATTTATATAAAAAAAATCAATAATTTTTGGAACAACAAATGATGTGTTTCTGTTGTGGATATTAAAACTCATGGGCATCAGAAGGTAAGTGTAGTTTAAACTTTACTTACTTCATATAGATTTTATAATCGACTTGTCGTTCGATTGCGGCATTGGAAATATATACTTAGCATGGGCGTACCAATAACATAAAAGTTATCATCAATTGCTGGAGTTTCTACAAAAATTAAGTGAAAAAAATATTGTCTAGGTTTGTTGAGGCTTAACGCACCCGAGGGATTCAGGAAAATTCAACTAATACAATTCAATTTCACAGCTACATACACAATACTAACTTCACTTAGACACTTGTGCCTATGATTCATGGGAAATTTATCATAAATTCAAAGAAAAACTCGAATGTTGCGGAAGTGTCTGACAAAAGCGTGTGGTTTTTCATATACCAATAAAGTAAACTTTGCATGCACCTCTGAGTTAGCAGTTTCTGATGAAGGTTACACTTCCAGGAAAGTACCACCAAACTAAAGCGTTTAACATTTAAAAAGTGTTTTGTATAGACTGAATTGTTCTCTAAGGAAAATATCAGCAAGTTGGCCTACCACTACCACTTTATTGCGAATAAGTAATAACAAATCATACTCGTATTACACCGTGGAGTTTGTCAGCAATTCTAAATATTCATCATTTTATTCATTTAGTTCTTGTTTTCCATTCAAATATATCCCAATGTTCCGCCTACATTTTTGTTGTTAGGTAAGAACATCCTCTACGTTTGCGGTTTGAGAGAGCCGCCAATGGAAGGTTGTACAGTAGCTCGTCCCTGCGATCAGCCTTTCATATCTAACTGCTATCTGATTTCTCGAGAAATTCTCGAATACGAAACTCCAACGTATCATAGAAATTGGATTACTTGGCGGTAGTTGATCTGTTCGAGACTTCAGTATATTATTGGAAGTCAGGGTATTGCCGATGAGTTTATAGATCGGCGAGTATTGTCAAGTCTTTTGGCGATATTTCAGTCGATCTCTGGACTTTAAATATTTTTCGTCAGCAATTTCCGAGAATTCCACCTTGCCCAAATTTCCGTCCGTCCGAGAGGTTTATAATCATAGATTAGAAATACGATGACGAATATCTTCTACTTATACTATGGCTGATTGTTTTACATTGACAGCAGCGTTTTTCTTACTTTCATTCACATGATATGAATCAAAATTCATTGGAGAATGGTGGTGTTTTTTATTTTCAGTCTACAATATTTTCGTATTCAGGGCCACAAATAAACTTTTATTTTTAAAAATCCCCGTGCTATAGTGTTTTTTTACATATACAGCGAAACTGCGATAACTCGAACTTCCATAAATCAAATATCAACAAAAATTAATGACGTTCGTTTCAATAATAAATATGACCGGAGTAACCAAAGACGCCTCATTTCCAGTGACCTCTATCAAATATTCATAAAACCACAAGTATGATTGGCCTTCTGAGAAACAGTTCAAACAATCACTATCCATGAACTTTAACCGAAACATTAGGATTGTCTGTCGTCAATCTAATCATTCCAACCGTCACTACGTCAATGACGTACAAATGACCCAATTTAATTCTTATATTCGTATCATTATATTCAATTGTCATACGAATTGATAAGAAAGGCCAAAAAAACAATGTTAGTTGATTTAATGTAATATAAACTGGCCAAGGTAGGGAGAATATAATATTGTGTGAGACCTGCAACTGTCAATGAGTTAAGGATGATGGTGATTGACAATTTCCTTGGGATGCACCAATCAATTGAAAATGTTCTTGCCGTCATCGACATGAACGTTTTTAAACAAATAATAAGAATGACTGAGGGATGAGGTTTGCAAATTCTAATCAAGAATATTCACAGGCAGAGTTTTTAACTAAAGCCATATTTATAGTCTATTTCAATAACTTGAAATTCTGTGTGAGATCAGTTTATGGGCTTTGGCAAAAAAAAAAATTCCATTTACTGAGACTATTTTCCTACAGAAAAAGTCTAAATTCCGAGGACTCTTTCTCTTTAGAAAATCTCAGTTACTGAAACTCTTTTCCCATACGAAAACTCTGAATAACTGGTTGTTGTTGATGTAACAGTTCTGCTGCTGTTGCCGAAAGTTCTTGCCTGTGGAATAAAAAATACTGAATTAATTCGTGTCAATTGGAAGCTGTAATGTTGGGAGGTGAATCTGTTGGATAACTGGTTGTCATTTACTGTGGCCACTAAGGTAAATGCAGTCAAGCTAATCAGACGTTTGTCTCATGCCGAATTAAAATCATCATTTCACATCGTTCAGGTTTTCCGGCCTTCCAATGTCTAATCATGAATAGAAAAAGAGTTAGTATAAGTGACGAATAATTTAGTTGGTATAATTCATTGCCTGAGTGATATTAAATTACATGCCATTTATGTAATTAATATGAAATTCTGGAAAACCCGGGATAAGTGTTACTAAAAGCCCACCATTAATTAAGCATAAAGTCATTGCAATGGGTTGTTGGGAAAAGACCAACTACTAAATGAACGACCGTGAACTTCAGCGTTTACATTTGGGTTATCTGACCAACGCTATCGATTTCGTCATAGTTTCAATGACACGCAATTGAATGAATTTCACCAAAATGTACAACGCACACGGCAGTTTCGGTCACACTTCGCCATGTAAATATTTTTGGAGAATATTGATAATCATAAACGAATGTCAAACGATTTAGATAATATTAATTAAATCTGGCATTGGCTAAGGCGTTCTTAAGGATTCATTAAGTTATGGAATTTAATGAAATTTGTTCGTTGTACATCAGGAGAATTACAAAGTGTTTTAACACTTTTAAGCCTAAGTTTTTTATTTAAAAAAAAATCTTTTAGGTTTATTTAAATGTTGACGGCAAATATAGTTATACTAGTAAGTTGTAATGCGCCTATGGCGCCCGTTGAAATATGGAAAAAAAATTTTGTGGAAAAAAAAAATTTTTGTTGAAAAAAAAAAAAATTTTGTTGAAAAAAAAAATTTTTCTTGAAAAAAAAAATTTTTTTCTTGAAAAAAAAAAATTTTTGTGGAAAAAAAAAGTTTGTTTAAAAAAAAAATGGAAAAAAAAAATTTTGTAAAAAAAAAATTTTGTTGAAAAAAAAATTGGGGAAAACACAATTTCTGTAAAAAAAAAAAAATATTATTTATTATAGAATTATAGAATGCCTATTTAAATTCCTACGTACTGCGTGACAGAGTCAGTGAATCAGTGAATCAGTGTCGAGGGTAAATATATATTAAGATGGATAATATCTAAGATGTTGGGGACATATGATCCCAGGTGGGGGCGAATGGGTTAAGTAACCTGGGCGTATGATAAATGTGGAATCAAATGGTGTAAATGGTATACGGCCATTGTTGGTTGTTCCCTTCGCAAAGTATACGTTGTTTTATTTTTATTAAGTTAAAATCCAAAGTAAACTATAATTGCCAGCGATCACATACCAAGGGTATCAATTGAATATTCCACAGACTATATAAATAGCCTGGCCATTGTATAATTAATCGATGTTTCCCCACTAATACGAAAAGCTCAGCATTTAACACGTCCAGGCCACAACATCTGAAAGTGGCCCACCAAACGAAAGGGTGTCTTATGAAGACTTTCTTTAACAAACAAATGGTCTATTTCACTCTAACGGCAACGGATTTGTTAAGAGATCTCCAACAGACATTGTTGCCCCCCCTTTTTTGTAACCCACCAGCACTGTAAGCTGTTTCTGCTCTCTGCCCCACGCCGTGCAATGTCTGAGTGAGTGAGACTATTTTTAACTGACCTTTAACAACTTCAACGTTCAATAAACTTTCATTTTGCCTTCATATGCCGTTATTTTTTGGTGAAAATTACCATAATTGTCCATGGAAGTTTCTTGGGCTGGTGGCGGTGTTAGAGTACACACGACGGCCTTTTTGCCTTAGCCATAATTTGTAATTAAATAGCCAACAACAACAAACAAATGCTCCAAAGTCTATCGTTTTAAATACACTCAGACAAGGCCTCGCAAGACATCAAGGATTTTCTATACGGTTTTGTTTTTGGTGATTTGGTATAGGTCAGATATGACCGACCATGTGGTACCGAAGACATTTTGTCATGTTACTGACACACAGACGTAGGGGCAAGCGCTGAATTGCCTACGTTGTGACTGGTCATTTTCCCCCAAAGGTGTATTGCCATTACTTTTATGGCTTTAACATTGAAAACACTAAAATATCTGTTGCCACAGCCATGGATGGTAGTTCAAGGTTCTCGTAGGTTTGAAAACAATAGAGTAGTAAATAGTTTTAATGAAAAGTAAAACAAATAACCAGAAATATCTTACAACATTATATTGAGAATTTTTAAAAATCAAATCTAAATTGTTATTCCTACTTGTGGAATACCAGCACTTAATTTCTTAAGTGACCGACCTTCACACTCCTAAGACGAAATGGAGCATCTCTGGAACTAACAAAAGAAGCAAAATACCTCAGCATTATTGTAGAATCATTTATCCGCGAAACGGAATAATGAAGAAAGCTTTCGGAAGAAAATGGAGCCTGCCACCTGAAAATGGTATATTGGATGTAAATGGCAATCGTTAGACCCATACTCACATATAGTTGAGTGCACATCTCACCAATCTAACCAAACCTCCTCAGTCTACTGGAAATCAGCTTGCCAAGCATGTCTGAAAACAATATACGCTATCCCGCCCATAGGTGCCCCTGTCAGGAATTGGGCAGCCAAAGTTTTTCTCGGTCTAAAAGAGACAGCATGATTAAACAAAAGTTCTGTAAAGATAGCTTTATTCTTCTAAAAAAGAAGAATTAAGAAATGGGCCTCTTATTTATTTCTCAATTGTCTTTTTCTTTTGTTATTGGCAATTGATTTGAAATGAGGATCTGATAGATTCAGCATTTTCGAAGTATAAATTTAATTTTTTGTATACGGGTCTCATTGTGAAATGGAACTCATTTTAGTAAATTGTAAACTTTCCCATCGAATAAAAAATATAATAAAAAATCTGAAAAGAGAAATAAATCTGCTAGTGAAGGAGAAACTCAAACTGGAAAGAGAGAAACGTTAAAGATCTTAAAAAAATGACTATTTATGTCAGCCAACCTTTCTCTATAGGGACAACATGCCACGGCATGTCAGGCGGATTATTTCATTTAAGGGAGATTTAGTACAAAAAGCTTTTTATTTAAATAACACTGCAATATTTGTGTTAGTCACAAGTTTGTGTCTCACTATACCAACCGCTAACATTTCGATTATTGCTAAAGCTTTGAAATATCCGTTTTACAATAGCAAAGCTCTCCTCCATCAAGAGTCATGTTAAACATTCAGTTCATCTAGAGCTTAACATTCAGTTAACACTCGCACTGTTAAAAGTATCTACAGCATAAGAGCTTTAGCGTATTCTATTCCCGGCTGCATGTGTTACACCTGTTAGCATTCAGTGCGCGCAGTGTTGCTGTCACCGGCCAGATAAATGTCAACGAAAATCAGTTGTTGGCCACTCGTTACGGTGTTCAGATGGAAGCGTAAAATCTAAACGGATTATTTGCATGCGCAATTTTCATTGTCGTTTCTTTTTGGCATGAAATTAAAGTGGAAACATTTGAACGAAGAAAAACACAACCGGAGTGGCAAAACACCGACAGTGAAGTGATTGAAGTAGACAAAAAAAAAATAGAATAGAAATTATGGCAATGCCGCCGCCAACACCACCATTAAAAATGTGGACAGCGGAAATTAAAGCAATTTGAATTTTGTAACCGTTAAAACGACGAAGACGAAGAAGCGGTGAACCACCAAGTTGTACGTATCCCCACACACACACCCATACACATTTGAGGTGTTGTTAGGCCAATAGGAAACGATGACTTCAAGGATAATTTCCTTTCCATGTGTATGTGGAACGTATTTTCCAATGTATGTGTATGAAATAAAGAGATTTATGGTGGTATTTAGCAAATGAGGTTCTCCTTTTTCTACTCCTTTCTATAACAAGGCTGTGTATTCTTCGTGCATATGGTTGATTTCCTTTGCGAATGCAATGCGAGTTAAATATCTGTGAGTTTCTGCGAATGGAATTAGTTCTTAATGAACAGTGAAAAGTGCAAGATTAAAAAAAAATAACCAAAAGAAAATATTGAAAACGACAAGAAGAAGAAAAAGTTATTCAAATAAAACGGCTAAAGAAATAGATAAAGTCTTGAAATCAATCACACAAAGAAGAGGGGAAAATTGTGAAAAAAAAAATAAATAAATCACATTAAGGAAACAAATCTGGAAATCAATGTGTCTAATAAGAACCAAAACGAAAAAAAACTAAATCACAGTAAGGAAACAACAAGAAAATATAAATAAAATCTCAAAATCCGTCAAACAAAACAGAAGAAAACAGAATTTACGAAATCACAGCATTGAAACAAAAAAAAGTGTTCTGAATATTTTTAAAACCAAAATCGTTAAAATATGTAACACCAAGTAAAAGGTGTTAATTTACAAAAACCAAAAAAAAAACTGTTCGTTAGAATAAATTAATAAATTCAAGTTTGATGAGCGAAAACACAGAATCCTAACATTGATTATCTTACGCAAACTTTTGACTGTAAACAAAACAAGTTATAAATAAAACCAGTTAACCAAATTAAATACTTGTATGGCCGCCCTCTATTGTAGTGCAAATATACGGATCGTCATTAAAATCAGTTCGGCAAAAACATCAATTGAAGCCTTTAGATTTCATTTTGTCCCACTAGAACTCAAATCAAAGTTTGAGGATATGTCTATTTAAATTGTTGATGGCGAATTGATATAAAAAAACCACAAAGTTCATACAGTTTTTTTTATAGACATTTGATATCTTTGAGTTATTCCAAAAAATTACAAAATACATTTGTGGAAACTGTAGGCTCAATTTGGAAAGTAGAATTTACAATCGCTGGCTCCATTGTAAAAAGCCCTGACAATTATATCCCCAAAAAAAAATATATATGTATTTTATTTCATGTTTCGTTTTGTTTTATCGATCTTTTCTTAAGTCGATTTTGGTTTCTTTTAGTCGTGTGTTTTTGTTTTCCAATAATGATTCTAGTTCGGCCAGAATTACAGAATAGATTTTTAGACAGCCAAGCCTTCAACATAAAATACTACAATGGTTTAGTTCAGCCATTTTACTCAAAATCGATCATCCGTTTCACTCAAAGTTGTTCAATCGTTTCACTTAAAATATTTCATTTGTTGCACTCAAAATCGTTCAACCGTTTCACCGAAAACGTTCAGCCGTTTTATCCAAAACCATATTTTTTTAAATTACATAGACAAAATTTTAGATTGATTAATATATTTTTTTTTTTGAAAAATGTTTTTTTTTTCTTATTTTAAAAAAAAATTATCAAAACTATGGTCCCAATTTTTGGTCCCAATTCACACTTTATAAATTACATAGACACATCTATTTTTTTATTTAAAAAAAAAAATCAAAACTGTAGAAGAATAGGAAATGTTTTTTTTTTTTGGATATAAGACCAAATTCACACTAGGCAATTTTAATTGCCGCAATTCTCAGTTTGTAGGAAAGAGAGGTAAGGGGAATGGAAATGGAAAAAAATTGCTCGTACTGGCAATTTCTATTTGGTATTTCGCATTTTTATATTTTGAAATGGGCAATAATGAAAACAAAAATGTGTGAACACAAGAGGCAGGTTCAAAAGGGAATCATAAAAATTGTCGCAAGTAAAATTGGTACATTTTAATTAATTTTATAAATAATGCGCTTAAAACTGAAGTACTATCGTAGGTCTGTAAGATCACACCAACAGCGGCACAGCTCAAATTGTGAGAAATTGTGTAGCAACCACCGAATGGTTTGCCATTGGAAAAAGACAACATTGCGCTTATTGTCCTAAATAATCAATTTAATATCATATCTATTTAATGATAAGAGATAAGCCTACTATGTCATCTGGTTGGGCTTATCGTATATTTTCTTTTGAACTTGGTCAAGTTCATGTCTACTATGTGTAGACGTTTAAATCGGAACAGATATCTGTTACTTATTCAGAATTGATTATTGTTCTATTCCAATTCATTACTTCCGTTGCGATGTAACAAACGTCAGCACTTACTATAAATGCCCGGTAACACTACAGACTGTGAATATGTTGCCAATCATTATATTCCCTGCATAGGACAGCCGACCCAGGTATACAAATGATTGTATGGAATTTTGTGAACATAACATAACGTAATGCAAATAGTAATAATAGTTAGAATCATAATGTGTAAGACTCCATATTCTGCTATCTTTATTGCCACGTCCAATCATTGCCGGCCAAATATGGAGTAGTAATTGTTTTTTTACAAACAGTAAGGAATACAACGTAAAATTGGATTCCTCACTCGGTACTTATTTCCCTTAACATTCAATGAACTACTGTCGACTCAGTGTACCCACTGACTGGGACATGTGTTTAGAGATTACTCTCTTAATTGTAAGGTCGCCATATTTTTCCAGGTGGAAACAACCGCTGAACATTCTCCCTTTAAGATCCCAAAAGATTCTCATTTTTGAAGTTTGTTTAGAATAGGGAAAGAGGTAAAAGGGAAAAAATCCCGGGAGAATGTTGTTTGGTTTTGTTGTCCAATTCTGAAAAAAAAAACATATGGATAAGTCTATGCAACAAAAACAAATTGTTAATGCCCTCAATTTTATTTTCTACGATTAGAGATTTTTTAATAAATTGTTAAGTACATTTTTAGAGACTTTCTCATAATTCTAGAAACGAATTTTGGGTTTTCGGTGGTTAAAAAAAACCCTTGTACAACTCCTTGACCCACTGATCAATCACAGGGATCGATCACGATGTCAGTACTACATCATATAATACCGCATGACCACATACTCCTATAAGAAGACATGAATATTGGGAATTAGTTTATCGGGTCTTTGTAGTTAAAAAGTCCTATCACCCAAGGCACTTAAGATATGACTTCGTGATTTATAAATCTTAAGTACAGGCATTCTTCGCGACATGAGCGCCTCATTTGATTGAAAACAGGGTTTCTGGAATGTCTACTTTTAGAATCCCTTAAGGAATATATTTTGTATCCAAAAAGATGATCTATGAGAATTCCTCGCAACCCCAAACGACTAAATGTTTCTCTGGAGAAGCTTTCAATGGCTTTGTCGAAAATTAGCAGGCTTTTACAAGGTGCTTGAGTTTCTTTTTTAAGAAATAACATTTCATTTCTATTAACGTCTTAATTGCCAACTTCGAATTCTACATTGAGAACAGAAACTACTTCACGATCTCGCTGAAAGCCTAATATTTAGATGATCTATCAGTGATTAAATTGATAGAGTGATAAAATCCATAAAGACTGAATAAAACAAGTTTTTAATAAAATTTAAATCCTCACAATACAATCACAAATTCTTGATTTGAACACAATTTGGTTTGTCGGTACGATGCTACAAAGGTCGGTGTGTGGGTGCATGTGTGTGAGCCTAAACATCGCACAAAAGACACGTGTTGTTCAAAACAGTATACGAATCATTTGTTTACAACAATATTCGTTCAATTCCCATGAATTTCGTCTGAGATCAAAAACATACTAATTTCAAAATATCTATATAGATCTATAGAGAATATGAACAAACAAGAAATTCCTTTTAACATATTTGGCTACATTAAAGAAAATTAATAAAGAAATATTTTTTTTTTTTGTGCAAATTCCACCAGAGTTGCAAATGTATTTTGAATAGCAACAAAAAATGACTCTGTCCCATATTTGTGTAGAACACAGGTGAACAATTAGCTAATGATAAATCGTACGTGTTGGTCATTTATTTTATTACAACGATGTGGAATAATTACGACAACTATGAATGGGACAAAGCACAGTGAAGGGAAATGTACAATTTTTGAATTATTCTGCACAATTATTTCCGATTTATTGCGAAAATGGCAAGAAATCGACTCAATCTGTTCCACATTAGAATGATAAACGTGTAAGCGAATTAAAAAAAAAAAAAAAAAGAGAACTCCCCCCATAAAATGCTCAAATAAAAATAATAACAATTAAAAAAAAAAAAAATCCTTATTCCGGACACTGTGCGCTAACGAAAAACTGTTACCGGAACATTGACCGTAAAAAGCTTAACCAGCAAATTCTTTTTACAATCATTAACAAATGAATACATTTTGTAAAATACAAAAACAAAATGTTGGAACGAAAACAAACATTTCTGTTGGTTTTTTTTGTCGGTCTGTAAGACGAACTGGCGCGGTTTTGTTTTCCGTTGCGACAGTGATTAGTTTTAATTCAATTAAAATAATTTGTTGAGATGATGTTAATATACGTAGTTGTTGTTGTTGTTGTTGCTATTATTAATATTTGTTAAGAATGCTGCTACAACAACGACATCAATTTGTGTTGATATTGTTGTTGCTTAGCATGATTTAATTAACTTTAAAGATAGTTAATCATTGTGTTGATTTTTTTGCTTTAGTCGTCTCTTAAAATAGTTTTTGTCAGTTTTCTGTTGTTGTTGTTTGTAGCTTAACTATAAATTGATAAATAGTTTGAGTGGGTGACAAGATTTGTAACAGCTTGTAATATTGTATGGATATAGTCAATATAGTCTAAATATAAGTCTAGTGAGTGGATCCTCATGAAATTCTCAGGTGGCCAGGTCATGTCCGACTGGTCAATGCCAAGTTGACAAATGTACACACTTGTAATAATCGCACGTATGACTGATTGATTATTTCGAAAAAAACTATTCTACAAAATTTCCAAATATGCGAAAATAACATTTTATGGGTGACTAAAATTTCAGTGCGATAGCCCTAAGAAAAAAGTGATAACATTATGTATACATTTCTTTAAAAATACCATTAGACGTTCCGCCTTTAAAAAGTGAGTCTCTCCCAACCAGACTCAACAACGTCTTGTTGGTCTCGGTCTGCCTACGAAGTGATTTCCAAGTACTTTGGTCCTCTGTGTGCATCATGTCGTCTCCCAATTGCTCATTACACCGAAGTCTTTGTTTTCCGTGGTCGTTGCCTGGATGGGACGTTAGGCCTAGGACCTAGCCAGCGCAATCGTTGTTTGCACGACACCTCCTTTTTATTTAATGATGATCTCATTATTTCTATTGATGGCGGAACCGATATCGACAAATTCTTATTCTACAGTTCGCTACAGTTTTTTTTTTACATCTTTTCCCTATTTAATCCTTATTGTATTAAAATGGAAAGCCGATTGCCTTAGTTTACAGTGCTTATAATTTTAATTGTAATGGATATAAATAAATAAATATTAAAATGGATATCTGAAATTCGACCATACCCATAGTTTTTGATATTATAAGCTTTTGTATATATTGCAATCTATTTGCACTCTGAATTGTTCGCTTGTCGTTAGCATTTGCATTAACTTGAACTTATTTACAGTAAGAAGACGAGAGAGAGAGATAGAGGAATTCTGTTAATATGACAAATTGCAGGTAGTTGGCAATTATCACCAGCTATTTGTGATTATGGTTAATTTCGAATTAATAATGCTATAAATTATCGCCGGCATGGTCGGAGTATTTATTTTTTCCATTGACTGGCGGTAAAATTCCACGAAATATTGGGGGCAAGAAGTCAGAGGAAATCGTCCTACTTAATTCATTGTCGATGCATGCGATTTGCAAATTTCTGAATGAGAACAGGCACAGCAAAAGTTTCTAGTGTGGGAAAAATGTTTCCGCAAAACCTCTGACAAGAGTTTCTCCCCCGCCACAAAGTGAACTGTGAACTGAAAAGGGGATTTCATTTCATTTATTAACTTTCATTACAATAACCCAGCCTTTTGGTCTTATATGGTTACAAGTTTCCTTTGACCTAAAAAAAGATTTTTTTCTAACAAAATACTCTGATCTTCAAAAACCGTTCATAAAGGCTGAACTGTTCTAAACCTATGGTCATCCCTCATAGGTTTAGCAATTGCAGGACGAAGATTATGGGTTTTTTTGGGGGGTTTCTTAAGTACATTGTCATGATACGAAGCCAATTAGAAAAATCTCGACATAGATGTACTTGTAAACGATTGATCAGAGTATACGATCCCTCAATATAATAATAGTGTATAATACACTATACAGCTACAGTGTACACTATTGTACACTGTAGGACAACAAAAGTCATACGGCATCAGAATCTATGCTCATCTTTTGATTAATTAAAAAAGTTTGTGGTCTGTAAGAAGCCTGTTTGTAGCCTACAGTGACCCTCTTGGGGGTAAAATGGAATCTTCTAGAAACACCCTGATGGCATCGAACTGCAAGTAGTTATGATACGCGATCTCAACTGAGTCTGTAATCTCTAAATGCGCGAGGTCAGAAGTTTACCGCACAGTGGTTTACCATCGGTACAAACTAAGGGCAACTGAAATTAAGCGACGTGCTGCTTAAACTAGTAAATGACTTCTCCATGTCTCCTGCCACTTTATTTAACTAGTCTCGTCATATCTTTCCGTTCCTTCGTTAATTCGCGTTTCTCTTTTCGAATTTTCTGTCTCTTTGTCTCATCGTTCTTTCCTTTCCTTCGTTAATTCGCGTTTCGAATTGCTTCTTTTTGATTTGTCATACTTTTATTGGACTTCGTATTCATAACGAACCGGCTATGTCGTTTGCTACATCCTCGGATAATGTTCGGTGGGCGCTGCCGAGTCTCGTAGACCTCCGTCTTTACACCGATGCCTATTGGGGGCCATGCTGGTAGATGTTACAACCCTTTAAATCGCACTGTCATGTTAACGTCAGAAGACTGTGAAAAGATCAAAATTTGAAAACTTTTTTTTAATAAATAGCATTTTTTCAAACTAAACGGTAAAATGTGTCCCCATCGTAACATTGACTTTCGAATAATATGAATTTAATTGAAAGAAAAGATATTCAAGCAATCAGATTATCCGAGGTAGTAACAGGTGAAACGCACTGAATATCTCACCATTTGTGGTTAACCAAAAAAGTTAAAGCGATCCAATTGTTATTTATGTACAAAAGTTAGATTGTAGAGAATTGTGTGTGGTGAATATTGGCATACGTTTATTGTACATAATTTTACGATATGACAGATAAACACGTGCGACTTTGGCCACTTTTCATACACACAGATAACATATGACGAAATAACTTCTCTTTTTTGCCTCACCTAGTAGCTGCGCTTATGTAAATCACCAATTAGACAAAATTATATTCATATTTAAAGGAAAAATGGCGCTAAATGTCACACCTCCTCCAAACGACATATGTCACAACATTATTAGCCAAATCGGCCAATGTAGGATAGACCGACCATGTAGTAACTGATCTGACTCTGGCATTTCCAATAATAATTTGTCATAATTCTTATTTTAGCCCTCCGCCAATGATGATGATGAGGGGTTACCACCGACATCCCCTACCCTACCTAAGGAGGGGGTTTTCTTTGTTTTCGTCCAGTTTAACCCCATTTTTGTGTTATCTCAACTGAAGTTAATATCAGTACCACACTACCCTCTGAATAATTACAATCAATATTTCAATATGGTTGGCATTTTATGAATTTTATTTATTGTTATTTTTATTGGTTTTTTGTTGTTGTTGTTTTTTATATATTAACCACCGCACGACAATATTTGTTGTTTTGTTTGTTCTATTGGCATTTATCTAGAAAATATAGAGCAGATCATATTTCATAAATATTATCACGTGCATGGCTTATTATTATTTGGATATAGCAACCGGCCGCACAGCGATATGGTTGTAAAGTCCCATAATGCATACAACGAGAAATGGGTGATTTAAATATCAAACGTGTCAACCGGTGGATTGAGGGTGGAAAGTTTTGCCGCAAATAATTTGAATATAAATTTGTTGTAAAGTGAAATGAATCAAAACAGGAAACCACAGCAGCAACTAAAAAATAAACTGTGAACCTTTTCTTTATTTTTCATTAATTGCATCTCCAATTTTCTATCAATTCTTTAGAAATTAGTAATCGACTTAGAGATTATCTTTGAGCTTTGACCTTAGTTTTCTCCAAATGTTTGCCCTTACATTCTCATATGAAAACCTCACTCTGTAGAAGTTATTTTATGTGGAATTTTAATTTCCTTTGATTTGTTGTTCAACTATAAATTGAGTCCCCTTCACGTTATTTAAGTTGGTTCACTGGTTTTCACATAAACTCAAATTGAGTCAGATTCATTTGAAGTGATCTTGAGATTCACTCGTTTACTCACAAATAATTTATATTTTTCCAGTCTTTTATTAGTTAACAGTTAACGTTGATATACTAAACACGTACAAAATGTTAACAAGCAATGCCCAATGTTAACCTTAATTGTTAGCCCGAACAAAAAACAACCTAATACTACTTAAAGTTACTTAAAGAAAAAGATGAATATTTAATAAACTTCAAGTTACCCACAAAATGAATGATTAATAAACAATAAAAACAACGACAGTACACCAAACAACAACGTAGAAAGAAATTTTTGCAAAATTCCAATAATCATCAAAAACAAAACCACAAAAAAAAACGTGATACGAATTGCAAATAAATCAAAAACCAAAGTCAACCAAAAAATTAATGAAATCTGATTGCAGTCGATATCACACAACGAAACTAATCAAAACAACAATAACTTCACCGTGGTCATGCGTGATTTGAGTATAACCATTGTTGAGGAGCATACGAAACGTTTAAGTCGCAATTTGGCTTTGACTCAGACACGCCGACGCACCATAACCTTTGAAAATCCACCCGCTGACGAAGTTGTCGAAATCAGCAAACCCAACTCCAAAACGACCATTATAAGAAATCCCAAACAGAAATCGATCTGTTCGACAACCACGACCACGGAGCGATCGCTGAAGCCGGCCAAGAATCCCGTTACATCTACGGTGACCACGACCACAGTGGCTGTGCCGTATAAAAATTTCAAAATTTGGACGGATTATGATCAAGAGGAAAATCTACAGCTGCACATAAAAGAACAAAAGGACGCTAAAATAGACGGTGTCAGTCGAACGGGCAGGGAAATGAGAACCATATGATATTGGGATGAAAAGGAACCGCGCAAGGATAAAGGTTCAACGTTAATCATCGATTTAAATTGAAATCCCCCGAATAAATTCTTTGGAATTCCAAAAAAAAAAAACTAAACATCACCAGCTGCTTCTTTTCCTTAATCTTTTGTTTCTGTAAGTATTTAAATAATTAAAAACTATTTTTATCTACAAAACCTTTACTTAGAAGACCTTAAGAAATCTTTTGTTTTTTCTTAAAGGTCAAAACATATCCTCCATTTAAACATTTTTATTTGTGGCTTTCAATATATCACCACTTTTCTCTAGTGCACATGTTCTATTTTTATTAAAAAAAAAAAAACCAGTTGACAAAAAATCAAGTGCCCCCATTTTGTTGGCTTGTAAATACGTACAAGTGACCCGCTTTCCTTTAGCCCAAGGGGAGTGGTGAGATGTGAGGAGTGCGACAAAATGCGAATTAAAACAAATGGAGAAAAAGCGTCTAATGTCGTTCCTACACAGTCAGACATTATGCAAATGTGGCCATAATGGCAATTGTACGAAATGACCACGTTAGACCATAAATTATGGCCGCCAGGAGGGGTGACATTAAAGTCTCCTAACAAATGGGGACAAAAGAAGGTCAAGAAAATAATTCAATTTGATGTGGCCAAACAAAGGGCACAAAAATCAAAGCAAATGCCAAAGAATGTGAGATGTTTCAGGCAAAAAGAAAAAAAAACATTCGAAACATAAACAAAATCCAGGAATTTAACCTAATACAGAATAAATTGAAACAATTGAATGAATTTGGCATGAATTGAAATGAATGGGAACAAATTGGAAAGAATTGCAATGAAATGGAATGAATTACAATGAACTAAACGAATGAAATATAATGAATTGGAATAATTGAAAATAAAATGCAATTAATTGAATAATTCAATAATTGGGTCACTGCATAAACGAATGACCGACTGTAGCAGTAATTTAAGATAACCACTTCTCGACCGAGAGAGTGTATGATTATCGTTGTCAGCTCTTAACAATAGGCCCAGACGGGCGTCTGTTAAATTAAGCATATTTAAGATGCCACTGACTACAATTGCCTTAAATTGTATTGACTGTTGTAATTATGAAATGTGTGCGAATTCAATTTGTACAGATTATTTATTTTATATTTTCGCCACAAGTCTCGGTAGTTTTTTATTTTTAATTTAAAATCGACCTAATGGGCAAACATATTGGTAACAGTAAAATTCGTAAAGTGGTTTTTGGGATAAGTGTTAAATATGTCAATTTATGAAAAGCAACATGTGGTCTATGATTTTTTTAGTCATTCATTGTTGCAAAAAATCTCGGCGCCTTAGAGATTAGCTCAGCTTTGAGGTTTTGTGTCAATCATCAAGTAACATTTAACAAAAATGAATTGAGGTATTTATTGTTTATTGTTAAACATTTCCGCTTTCACTAGAATCTACTTTCAAGGTGCTACGAGTTTGTAGTGCAGTTTTCTCCAAACTTGTTTATTCTGTATGCAGCATTCATCGATAACGTCAAACAAAGAGCTCGAACATGCATTTAATCATCATGGAGTCTATATAGACGACGCGTTCCCTGTTTCTGGAGATTTTAAGAAATGTAGTTTTTTCTTTTTTTTTTTTTAAATATTTATTTATTCTGTTAACCGTGGTTGCCTTAATTGCCTATGTGGACGTCATTGCGAGTGATAAAAATAGCACAATCTTTAAATAACAATATTTACTTGGAAAATAAGCAAATTTAAATTCAACCATTTGAGATCACTTTTTAATTTACTTTGTGAAAATGAGAAGAAGAGAGAAATGTTACAAAAATAGTTTTCATTTCAATGACTGCGGTTAAATTCTTTAACATTCATCTATGAACCCTTCGATATCAAAGATCTAATTGACACCACAAGGTCTTTAATTATTTGTTCCACTCCGTCCTCACCAAAAAGTTTTTTTCTCCACAAGAAATTTTCTTTAATTTATTTCGACATTTGATTTCCTTACATTTCACGCCTTTTTCCATGTCTTCCAACTAGTTCAGTGTTTAAGGTCAAAGTTGAACATTTTCGTTTGCCACTTTTCGGGAAGTTGTTTGACAGTAGACATTGCTTTGCTAACTATTCGATTTTGTTTTATTTCACGTTTTGTTAACAATTCAGAGTGTTTCCCATTGTATTTGATTTTGTGTGTGAGTGAGTGTTTTTTTTTTCTTGACAACTATAAAATTTTCATTTATTTACTGTTTGATGTATTGGTTACCTTCAACTTAGGCATACAATTTGCTGTTTGATGTTTTTGCACTTAATTGCTAATTTATTGCACAAAATATACAATAACTAGTGAACAAAGCAAAAGTACAAAACCGAGAGATTTTTGTGTTAAATATGGAAATGGGGAATATACGAGGGTTATTAATGGAGTTATTAGGCTGTTATGAATATCGACTAAAAAACTTCAAATACATAGAATGTTAGACCATATTAAACAGCGACGATATAGAGCATCTGATGACATCTAGGTTCATTCTGAATTAAAAGTCCTCGCAAAAATAGATTTCTTTAAAATCTATTCAGATTGCTATATGATTATCACCGTTGAGGCATGAATCATGGTAAGCTACGATGCGGCTACCATCTCCCCCAAGCATACCCACATAACCCATCACGCTCAATTAGGGGTTGATGCCTATCTAACATCTCTGCTGCTCTTTGACTCGTAGCTCCCGGTTGATATTACAAATTTTCATTTCTGACAACAACAATGCTCTTAACTATCTCAAATCGTTTTATTTTAGCACTCGAGTTATCTAGGCCAGCGTAGACATCACTGGTACTTTATGTTTATTATCCTATAACTAACACATGGTGCCCTGCACACTTTTTTTTCTTCAGCCAGAAATAAATATTTTCGTTCCCTTTTGCAGTCTATTGCTAAAAGTACTACAGCTAAATATTTATTTATTCAACTGTATTTGTTTTAATAATAGTTGAATTTTTCTAAAGCATTTTCGCAAGTCATTACAAGTACAACAATACAAGTTTACATAAGGATTTAAAGTGTGCTGGTACACGTTCAATATATTAATTGTTTTTTTTATATTTCGCTCTACTTTATGACTTTTTTAATATTATTTTCCCGAAGTCTTCGCTGGATATTAGAAAATGTTTGAGTTTATTTGTTTGTAAATAAGAAATGTAAGAAAACGTTTTAAAAATCCAATAAGACAGGGTCGTACTTGTTCCGATTTCAAAAGTTATTAAAACCCCCACGGAAAAAGTAATGAGCCCAAAATTTGCATTTTCTATTTGGAATACCAATGACATTCCGTATAAACAGTTTATTTTGAGAAGTCTCCGTGGACTGTAGTGCGATTATTATGGGTCAGTGTGCTCAATACCCACGCCCATTGGTGATGCCTTATATGGTTGTGTTACCACAAAGACAGTCGTTCGATCCCCCACACAATTGTAGGCTACAAATAACGGCGACCCCCAAAAACAAAAAATTGTCAATGGTGAACAAAATTTGGGATCAATATCCAGAGCTAGTGCAAGTATACGTTTGGTATGGCAATTGGATGATTCATTTGAAGTTGTAAACGCTGAGAATATTCACCATGACCATCGAAATGGAATTACAACAAATCTGTCTGTATTCTTTTCTTGCAAATTCGTTGATGTGTTAAAATTCCAACTGGATTCCAACTTTGTCATTTTTGTTGATCGTTGGATTTTTACATGATTAGCAAACATTGATAATATTCATCGTGACCATCGAAATGGAATTTTAACAAACAATTCAGTTTGTCTTGTTTTCTTGCAATTTCGTTGATGTGTCAAAATTCCAATTGGATTCCACCTTCGGCACTTTTGTTGATCGTTGGATTTTTACACGATTGTCCGATCGGATTTGTAGACACTCGTTCATTAATACCAATAACTACAATACCAAACCCAAAAAATTAAAGAGAAAATTAGTCCTACCTTGCATTTTTTTTCTGGATCATGCTCCTCCGACTCCTTCAAGTGTACAATTATTCCTTGGATTTATTACTAGACCATGCAGTAATATTCCATTCCATTCATTAGCACACGGTTTCTTTTCCATCTCTCTCGCATCATGTGTGTACATCGAATTTTGAATAACTGTAAACTGGAAAAAGAAGGAACTCCGCCGGCCGGCATCCATTCCTCGCAGTCTTTTCAATGATTTCATAGATGATTTGTTACAGTTTCCACTGATTAACTAATGCTTTGTATATTTGCCGACGTTTAATAATTTATTAATTAATGGATTAATGGTTTCAAATGAAATTTTGATATAATTTTATTTCACAACGACACAGCGCGAACGATTGAAAATTAAAGTAATGAAGAAATGTCAGCCATTGTTAGTGTTGTCAACATACTTGGCGTCAGTTCGATATTGACGATTAAAGCTTATGCGGCCATCTCACGCAGCGTTGCCACTGTAAAAAAAATTTTCCTACCAAAAATGTTCAAAAACGTTACCAAAACCACTGTAGCTGACCAAAATTTTAAAATAAATGAAAACGCACTTTAATGTTCTTGTAACATTAATTGTATTGAATAAACCCTTTTTTAGGACAAAACAACAAATAAATTCAGAATTCAGTCTTTTCCATTACTAAGATTTGTACTATTTAATAACAACTGTTTTTCTATTAATAACAATATATATAGTTTAATTCAGTGTTATGTTTGGAGAGCATTGGGATTAGAAAAATATATAACAACAATTAGATTGTATAGCAATGTAACACTAATTCTTCATGTCCCTTTTTGCTGAACGTACGTAGTAGGGTATGTACAAGCTCCTTGCATATTGATATTATTGAGTTGAGTGTGTTGCTAAGCTTAGTTTTTATCAAAAAAAAACTTACGTTCTGCAACTGCAGAACTGATTGGAGGCGAAATCAAGTAAAAAATGAAATTGGAAAGTTCCACGAAACAGGTTTTATTTAGACTATTTTTAATTGAAGCAATTGTATTCATAAAAGAATTAATATTAAAATCCCATCACAACTTCGTTTCATGTTCAATTCGAATACAAGTACTTGAACGTGGACTTTCAGTCTGGAACAATATGTTGAACTCAGTGGTTTAACCAGTTGTATCGTGTGAAGGAGGCATTAGAACAGGGATCACCGATAACATATGTTTTATTATCGTACTTTTTCTTAACTCCACCTCTCACCTGCATACATAGTCGAATAAATAAAAATAAATTGTAGCAAATGTTGCAAATCTAGTTGCCGCAGTTGCAATGAGGTGTTTTTTAAGATAGTTTGATAGTGTAAGGCGGAAAACTGATCTGAAAAATACCAATAATCAAAATATAAGTTATCGGTGATCCCTGTTCTAAGCTTTAATCGTCAATATCGAACTGACGCCAAGTATGTTGACAACACTAACAATGGCTGACATTTCTTCATTACTTTCATTTTAAATCGTTCGCGCTGAGTCGTTGTGAAATAAAATTATATCAAAATTTCATTTGAAACCATTAATCCATTAATTAATAAATTATTAAACGTCGGCAAATATTCAAAGCAGCAGTAAATCATTTTAATCTCCCACAAATCATCTATGAAATCATTGAAAAGACTGCGAGGAATGGATGCCGGGCGGCGGAGTTCCTTCTTTTTGCAGTTTACAGCTATTCAAAATTCCATGTACACACATGATGCGAGAGAGATGGAAAAGAAACCGTGTGCTAATGAATGGAATGGAATATTACTGCATGGTCTAGTAAATCCAAGCAATAATTGTACCCTTGAAGGAGTCGGAGGAGCATGATCCAGAAAAAATGCAAGGTAGGACTAATTTTCTCTTTAATTTTTTGGGTTTGGTATTGTAGTAATTGGTATTAACAATAGTGTAAAAAATCCAGCGACCAACAAAAGTGCCGAAGTTGGAATCCAATTGGAATTTTAACTCGTCAACGAACTTGCAAAAAAAAAGACAGACAGATTTGTTGTAATTCCATTTCGATGGTCATGGTGAATATTCTCCGCGTTTGCCGCTTTAAATGAATCATCCAATTGCCATACCAAACGTTTATTTAGTACAAGCTCTGGATAATAATCCCAAATTTTCACGTGATCATAATTCGAATCATCCAATTGCAAATTACCAAATTTTCACCATTAACAAGTCGAAATTGTCTACTTTCCCTGATCAAAATTCGACTTTATTTTTCACAATTATTTTTTTGTTTTCGCAAAATGTTGATTAATTGGCTTTTCCTGAGTCGACTTAGACAACCCGACATGTGCATAATATTGGGCCTTGACTTGATTACCAGAAAATTTGATAATTGTAAATATGTACAGACAAATGAACGACAATTTCTTTACGATTTGCTCATTTCTTTTTCTTTAATTTCTGTGTAGAAATTTCTTTCCACAAACCTAATTAACATTGGTGCTATCTTTTGCAATAACATCAAATCAATAATAATTATCATTAAAGTTCAATTTCAAATTTGCTTGCATCCTCGTTATGCAGTTTGTTTGGTAGTCGTTGAAAAAAAAACTCGTGGTATTTGAAAAAAGTGGACACAAATACGATCACGAGACCATTTTTAAAATTGTAAAGCCGTCTGTGCCATTTAATTAGCTTTCCACAGACTTGGCCAATTATTTATAATATTTTCATATCACTAGGCTATTTATTGTCATTCGAAGATAAGGGTATATGTTTAAAGGTATTTAAAAAAATAGCCAATTTCACCTTGCTTGAAATAAAGGTTTTTTTTAAAAAAAAAATATCCAATTTCACCTTGCTTGGAGAGCTAACAGAAGCTCTCGTAGATCAGTCATCAAATTGTTTAGAAATTGGTATAACTATCGGTCTTCTTTTGGGATACCATCCAATAATGCTGGTATATTTGCCGATCTTGTTCATTTTGAATATTGAAATGAAATTTGCCAAATTTGGACAAAATCAAATAATAATTGCGGCCCGTACTACAGAACTTTTATACGTACATAAATCGAGTCTGCCAAAGACTCCGAGTCGCTTGCTACTATAAGAAGTTGGATAGAATAACCATGAGCCGTCCATTACACTGTAACATACTGTCACACAGAATGATGTAAGGTCATTTGTCTCTATTGTCTTCTGAAGCTTAACAAAGGACACTCCTATTTTATCCATCGAACAAATCATTATAAATCAATGCTGATATTGTCCATATACCCGTACATACACATTATAAATCAATGCTGATATTGTCCATACACAAAACAGTTTTGCAATTCTATCCAGAAATGTTTGCTGGTCTTCCTTTAACGATTGCCAGTATGTATATGACCAGTTCTAAATAATTGTAGCTACCTCTGAATTTTATTCTTTTTTTCTTTATCTTTTCAATTTCACTATCTTAATTTTGTCTTCTTTTAATATTCATGTTTGATAAAATATTACATATCTTTGTTTTTTTTTTTCTTTCGCTATATGCACATTGCCCCTCCTACCGCTCACCGTGTCTTGGCAAATGATAAGGAACTTTTATTGTCACTGTTAATTTTTTTATTTATTAAACGTTTTATTTGTTAAATGTTTTACTTATATTTGCTCTGAGTTTCTGTAAAGAATAACAACCACAACAACAATAAAAGCAGGGTCAGTGTTAAGGTTGAGTTGAGAATCATCTGATGTCGTTGAGAAAAATTAAAATGGACGAGGCAAATACAAAATTGTGAAAATGTCGTCTCATACCAAATATTTTTCCATTGTGGAAAATTTTCTTAACTAAATCCTTAAGTGGATACGATTGAAGAATCTTTGAGTAATATCTGTAGTTACCGATAGTGTACTAGGTGGAGTGTAATATTTTCATACCGCTTCCTTCTGACCTAAATATTTTTCAACTGAATGTGTGATGTTTTGCCCTACACCACACTAAAGTGTTATGGCTTTGTGTATATGTTTGTATGTGAGAATTTGTAGCGACCAGCTCAGAACAACTTACTGAATCGATTTATTTGTAGATTTGGTCGCAATTTTTTTCTCGTCATCTTTCGTCCATCGGTTACTATGAAGACTGACGTATAGTTTAAGCCAACAAATGGGTCGATTGTGAATTTCGAGGCTCCGGTCCACCGTCCGTTCCATGGCTTTCATGGTATCGCAATAAAATTAGGTTTGTGGAGTTTTTCACATTCTACGAACCTCGTTCGAAGTGGTCTATTTTTATCAGGCAAATTGCTCGATCGTTAACATGATATCTTCGATCGATTGCTTATTAATCTGACAACTTCGGTCCATAGGCGATTGTTTGTTCCGACGACTTTGGTCGTTCCACGGCTGCAATTTATTTAACTCCCAATTTGTTTATTCCATTTCATTAAAAATAGGTTTATGTGAATTTCCCACATTGGACGAATCTACTATCAATTTTCTGCTATAGTCGCCCTACGAAAAAACTATCCGATTTGGGTCCAAATCAACCCTCAAGCCTCATTTTTACACAAATTCGATTTACTAAAGCACTCAATCGTTGAATACACAATAAATCTGTTGTGTTGTGTAGGTTATAATATAGTCCTACCTGCCTGTTTTTGACTTTTTCGTACTGGTTATTATTCGCCTTTGTGTTGTGTTCTTCTTTATTGTTCTCGGAGTTTAACGTTTGTTTACCTTTGAAAATCGCTTTTTACCTTTATCAAGGGAATGTTGGATTAATTTTCCCGGTTTTTTCCAACAAGTTGTGATTTTTTGGTTTGTATGCCATGACCAATTAATTGTTGTCATTAATTAATAATAACAAACAGAAAGCGCAATAAAATGAAAACTTACGCTTTGGCAAATAAAGTGTTATCGAACGTATCGCTACGATTTTTTTAAGACAGTTTAATCTTTTTATTGTTCGCCGGTAGTAAAGAACGTAGTGATTTTTAAGATTTTAAGTGAATGAAATATGATGACATGGAGTATATTTTAATCAGGGTTTTTTTTTAAATTGTGTAAATTAATATGAATTCGTTTATAGAAAATTTAAAATCAATTTCATATCATTTGCAGAAATGGGACAGAAAAAGGACAAAAGAGAAAATAATAAAACTTAGTGTAATATGACAAGTTGGCAACTTGTTTTTTATGAGAATAAAACAAGAAATGTTTCTCAAATTTTCTTTAAATTTTAAAGGATTCATTTTAAAACTGAAATTGTAGTCATTGTCGGATCTTCGTTAAGTTTTTTAAAGGATTCATTTTAAAACTATAATTGTCATTGCTTTTTAACATCGCTATTCTGACTGAAATTAGTGCCATCCAAAATAAACGTCTACCGCATTATCTACAAATCCATCTTTTCGCCGTTTATCATCCCAATTACCGAGAACCTTGGGAATGTCATCATGCCTCCGGCTAGTTACCAGATAAAGTCATTAATGGTTAATGAAATGACTAAGCCTTTGTTAAATAATCAGTAACTTCTTTTATCAAAATCACAGACAACAACAAAAACTAGCTGCAGACTTAGTAACTAGAGCTACCTTCACAGACAAAGAGAATAATGCCAACACCACTGGTGCCATACATTTCTCCACACAATAAAACTGACAAATATGATTTTTTTTTCTACTGCCGTAAATTACCACGAATTTAGCACGGATTTGCCAAAAAAAAAAATAAACCCACACAAACGCTCCAAATAAAATAACGAACGGCGAAACAAAATTCTAGTACCGACTAAATAAACGTTTTGTTATCTTTACCAAATTAGAAAACGAAATATTTTAAATAAAAATAACACAGTTCCGAAACGAGAAAATAGCAACGATGATAAAAGACAGACACAAATGAAATCATACGAAAACATTTATTTCGATAAATTGTATTTTTATTACAATATAAATATTTCTGGTTAACAATAAAACATTTTTGTGGCTGATATCTGAAATCTCTTCCTAAATGTTTGCTCTTTCATATAGAAACCGAAAAGAAACCGCTTCTTGTTTTCCGTACGTTTTCCTACTTTATTTCGTTCAACAAAAGGGAATACAAGCGATATATTTGCTAAGACATTAGATAACGCAGAATTTAATTGCATTTCATTTAAAAATAAACCCACACAAATACTCACACAACTCCGCCGGTCACAGTGTGGGTACAATTTGTTTATGGAAGAAAATAATAAAAAAAAATATTCAAAACAGAAGTGAGAAAAGTTAAAAAAAATGTTTAACAACTAATGAAGATGTAGTCGGAAAGTTACTACTAATATCTGTGATAATATATTAAAACAGCTAAATTTATTATAACACATTGAAAGCTCACATTAAATTAATAATATTAAAGTTCTTCTCTTGTTTGTCGTCTACTTTTCTCACACATATGAGCTACTTTGGTGTAAATGCTTTCCTTCCTATACCAAACATACCGATAAATATGGAAGCCATCTTGCTGGGCTTTGGACGACCACTTACATAGAAACGCTTGGACATGTGAGGATTTCGTTCGCCTGATTTTCTCATTCGTTTAAGATATATCTGAACGATCAATTTCCAGTTCAAAAGATTCCTTCGTCTTTCATAAAACTTGAACATGATCGAAGTTTCCATCTGTATCAACATGCGTTTAAGAACTTCGAGACTCATTCGATCGATCAATTTCTTTAAGGCATTACAATGACGCAATGATCTTAATCTTATTGATTTCACATGTATAAAATCTACTTTTTTGAAAAAAAAAACATCATAAAAATGTTCCAAAAATACATTTTTGATATACAATAAATTAATTGCCACATTTTGTTTCGGGGGGGAAATTTTCTACGCAACATTACTTAGACGTTAACAATTGTACCTTTGGTTGCAGCCTCAGCAAATGACAGAAATATTTATTTGTGCTATCATTTCTGTTTTGTTTCTCCTTCTAGTTCTATTTTTTTTTGCTTATACAAGTTCGTTTAAATCATCATTCGTTATGAACAGCTTTTTTTGCGCCTTCCGACGATTGAATTGAATGACAAATTAGTATTAATTATATTTTGTTTCTTTTTTTGTCTTACTGTTTTCTTTTTTACGGAATCTGTACTGATTTGTTATAAGTTTTATTGTTGTTGTTCTCGTCTGGCATTAAATCGTTCAAAGGTGTATCATTTCACAGATGTTATGCCCGCGCCAACGTTGCTGTCAATTGGTTTCAATTTATAATTGACTTTGTACGACTGAATTGTATTCGTGTATTTGCTAGTTTAATTATATTGTATTTTATCCAATGTTCGCCCATAATCATAAATCATTAGTAATCAAATTAATCATGACACATGTGGTATATTAATTTGAATTAAATGCGTCTAAACCGGCGGATGACAGCTCCAGTGAAAGGTTCAACAACCAACTGAATGTGTGGCGTAAACACATGTCGTCACTGGAAATGTAATGTACATAATTTGTAATACGCGCTCATAGAGACTTAACTGTACAGCATCTACGGACAATATGCAACATCATATTTCACATGATCATATTATTTGTAGTCTCAAGAAAATATTTAATTCAATTTACTTATGCAACCAAAGACTACATCATTATGTTCTATGATGAAGAGAAAGAACACTTTAAATCAATTACACTATTTGAAATTGGGGTTTGTTGTCTTCCGAAAACAAATGTCATTTTGCGAGACTCAAGTTAATGTTAATGTGCCTTAAGTGTTTGATGGGGTGGAGAGGGGTACTTCAAATTAAATGAATACACATTTGAATCATTGTCAATGTGCTTACTTTTGAACAAAAGAGACAAAACCGGCATCATCCGAATTGTAAACAAAAACAAAAGAAAAAGTTAAATAATTTCGTTTGCTTGCAAATAAGTCAGCTGTCGACAAAAAAAAAACGCAAACATTGATAGACTCAATTCATGTGATGCTTGAGGGATGAGCGCCTGAAGAGATTAAGGAACAGTGGGCAAGAAGGGGTAATCAATAGATTGAAGTTCTAGTTAATCAATATAATAATTTGCCATTGGAAAACTACTTAGGTTTTAGATTTTACAATTATTCAAACTTGTACAGGGTTTCTCCAACAAGAGTTGTTATTTTGGTATTCATAGAAAAATGGAATTTTTTGAGATAAAAGATTGGATGTTTTTTTCATAATAATATGCCGTTAATAATGAGAAACAACATCAGCCAAATGGCCACCACGAGCACGCCTACAGGACCATATTCTTTTTTATGAAATTTTCGATAACCAAATCGCAAAAGTGGCTGCCCCATGTCCTCGATAGCCTCACGAATTCTCTCTTTGAGGTCTTGCATTGACGCTGGGCTGTTGGCGTAGACCTTATCTTTCACATGGCCCCAAAGGAAGAAGTCGCAAGGTGTTAAATCACAAGATGTAGGTGGCCAATTGTGATCACCTCTTCGAGAGATAACACGGTCCGGAAACTTTTTAGTTTTGCGAACTGTGACTGCAAGATTTTCACCATTTTTATAGTGAATTTTAATAATTGCAGTGCATTGTTGTCGTTCCATTTTTAGTAATGTCAAATATCAAAGAACAAAAGTGACAGCTACCGAAATACCGGGTGATTCAAAATAACACCTCTTGTTGGAGAACCCTGTACTTCAATATAATTTTTCGATTATTTTGAAAATTATTGAATTAATATGACGCGTTTTTTGTTTTTGGTACGTTGCAGCTTTGCAGTTCTCGTATAGTTTTGTGGATTTCCCCCAGATTTATGAAATTCGGAATTCCTTTAACACAATTATAATTGATAAAAGTGTCGAATTTTGGCTATTTTCCCCACTGTGCGCTCATGCCTAAGGCCGATGATACTTGGGAACACACTCCATGATGGAAAGTTTTCGCCGGCGTTTTAACCACCTGCTTCATTTTTAACACACACTGAAAGATCGTCTTATTTGAAAAGTCATCCCACCACTGTATCTCACTTTAGCGCCAAACAATTGACGTCTATTCGACACTGAAAAAGACAACAAACATTGGGTGATTGTGTGTGTGTGCGTTTTGTTTTTTTTTAGTGTCTTTATAAAACTGTTTAAATAGATCATACTAACAGAAAACAAATCGTACTAGATGCTAAATAATTTGACAATAACTACAGCGACAACAGGGCAAGATTATTTTGGGACAACGAGAAGATAAATACGATGACGTTATTGTCACAGTTAACTAGACAGACTAAAAGATCCCAATGAGCCGAGCGAAAAGTAGAACTAATTATTTGACAGAATTAAATCACACACAAGAAATGGGAGAAACTAAAAGTGTTCAGCTGGATGGGCAACATGAACGACCACGGCACACTACTCAATGGATGCTGACTATGAAACTTAAGTAACATTAATCGAAAATACAAATAAACGTTAATTGAACAATAATGTTAGCTTCAATGATCAAACAGGAGGCAGACATTCGTTGTCCTTTGCAAAAGCAAAGCGTCCAAAAACGAAATGGAACATATGCCCTCGGTATGGCCTTTGGCAACAGCTACTTAAACATTAATTATAATTTAACAGTGCCGTAAAGATAACACAATGATAAGTTTACATAAAACCTTCAATCAACATAAGCACAAACCTTACTGTTAACCTTAACCTCTCGGTCCATTTGCTTTTCACTAAGCCCACTCCTTTACAGTATCTACTGTAGGGTACATGTACATTGTAAATATACATACATATATATCGCATAACAAATCTTTACAACATCAACAAATAATAATGCCAAACGAAACGATACGACAACCGACACACTCTAGCAACACGCTAGCTATCTTAATCGAAATCTAAATTGTTGTGGTGTCATTTGTAATGAATTTCCTTACAAATAAATCACGCAACTACTTGCGACTTCGCTATAGTGTAGCTCCAAGTAGTATAATACCCTATTTACTCAGATATCATCACGACGTTCCCCCCGCTTCGTTCAGGTTTTCTTTTCTAAATATGGAACACCGAACCGAGAGAGATACACACATGCACACGTGCATATAACAAAGGCCGCAACTGGTGAAAAGATTATGTGGAATAAATGTCATGGCAAAAGAGAAAGAATAACACACTCACATACAATGAAAAACAAAATTCATTATTAGAAATTAAATCGAATAAAGCGAAATTTAGCCAGAGAGATACATATGTACATACGTCTGTAAGTACGTAAATGCTTGTCGGGGGACATTCATCCAAAATGTCTCAAATGGCATACACACATAATGAATGGGCTGTTTACTGTCAGTTCGAACGTTTGTGGGTGAGAGGTACGCAGACGTGTTGGCGAATGCGGTCTTATCTCAGCGCCAGCGCTTCAGCTGTCATTTCGCATTGACGCTTCAAGTGAAGGAAGTGGTCTGATAATATTAGATGATGGCATTCAATGCGCCAATTTATGTCTAGTTATGGATAATGGATTTGAATGGAGGTGAATTCATTGGTGTTGGACTGATTTAATTTGAGTTAATTAAAATTGTATAAAAATAATTTTCAATACTTCCAGTTGTTGGTAGCTGATATGTATTCTGTGTTCTCACTTTGCTGAACGACTTTTGGGACAACGGCATTAACTGATATCTCACGGTACATCACACATCACGTTTCATTTTTTTATACACTGTATTTAAGACCTTAATTAAGGTCGACAGGACTTTTTGGCTGTACTCATGTTTATTATTCAAATTACATAAAGTAAGCGTAATGAATCAGCACAACATAATTGTATCCACTCGATTTGGAAAATAAACCCTTCAACTACAAGCCTTGTCTATTAACTAACGTCTCTTAAACGAAATTGGCAAAGAGCTAACAAAAGTAGAAACGGAAGATGACCATTAGGAACACGTGTATTAGGAAATAAATAACATTCACAAATTTTGTTTGTTTCAAGTCATGCAATATTTTTGTATTCATTTCGAAAATAAATAACAAATACACTCGACCTTGAATTAAATGCAAACAAATGCTATTTTTTTTATCACTTTTCAAAGAGGAAAGAAAGTAAAAGTGACAACAAATAATGAAATTCAAATTTAACCACAAAATAATTTGAAGAACAAGACTGAACGAGGGACAGAACTGAAAGTGTTTGGAGACAACTTGAAAAAACCGAATTCTTTTCCGCTTAAGTGGAAATTTAACAAATCAAACAGTTTTCTTTTTAGAATAATTGAGTGTATATCTTTGTATTCGACCTTTTTAATGAATATGAACTAATATTTTATTTATTTTAAGCTCGAGGTCTTGAGCTTCAATCAACCTCGAGCTTAAACAAATATAATATTAGTTCATATCTTTTTAAAAAATGGTTTTTTTAGTTGAGAGATTATTTCTGTCTGTGATAAAAATAAGAGGAAGATGACACAACGTCTATGATTGTTCAGCAGATTAGAAATGATTGCTTTGAGACCACTGTGCTACATTTGTAACACCATGGAGCGAACCAGAAAATGCCTTAAGTGCCTTTATCAACAAATACTCATAGTTGCCCCAAATAATAAAATGGTGCATTATATGAAAAAAACACAATCTTGTCGGGATCTTCGGGATTACTCTTTAAATTTCTCTAACCCTCGTATATTTACTTTTCGAAATATCGTCTCAGCATGAATTTTTGCACTTAAAATTAGCGCACATTCCGAGATTGACATTTAGACAAGGCAATCATAAATTAAGATCATCAGATTTCTATGAAACCATAAGACATGTTGACACCCAGATAATACAAATCTCCTCGAGTGCTCTAAAGCAAATGTGTCTCATTTCATTTCGCACTGTCCACAAACGACCTCTACTGCATGTCCAAAAGTTCTATTTCACTTTTAAAAAATTCTAACAAAATGAGGTTAAACCTACAGCAGAAGAAAGCAAGGAAAGTACACGTCAGCATGTGTGTTACTCGGTCTATAGACAAATGCCGCAGAGCAACGTTACGACATCGTAAAACATCTGTCATACTTTGACATGCCCAAGAGTCGCTGTCGACATCATGTTACCCTTCCAAACGTCGAGTGTTAAATAAATATTAGCAATTAACTTTCTATTGTTTGATTAGCAACATTTGGCACAATATTCTTCATCCTTAAAAGTAGTTCTACCTCCTTCATTTGTTGTCTTTTCTTTGTAGCAAATGTTTCCTATAAAATAAACATCGCGTGTTCATTGCGTTCAAAAATATATAAAACATTTATCAAATGATTAGTTCCTTCGGTCGTTAATTTTTTTTTTAAATACCATGGTGTCGATTTTATTACACAATTCCGCAAGGCTTCTGACGTTGGGCTAGGCAGACAAAATAAAGCCATTAATTTGCACTTAAGTTAACAAATTTGAAATGTTAATTGCAGTGAACGAATGACACACTTAACAGTAAACAAGCAAGTTAACAGGGGAAATGTTAGACGAAAAGCATTAAATTCAAAGTATACTTTAGGGGTTGAATGGTAAACCATGCCGGACAGTAGGAGGAAATTCATAAATTGATAATGCATTTTCTAGAGAATGTTTCTGTTTTTCTTAAGAAAAATTTTCAATAAAAAATTTCCTAAAGTCAAATTCTCAAGAAAATTAGAAAATTTTCTAAAAAAAAAAATTTTTTCGATAGAAAAATTTTAAATAGAAAATTTCCTAAAGAAAAAATTTCAGTAAAAAAATTGCTAATGAAAAAACATTCGATAGAAAATTTCCTAAAGTCAAATTTTCAATAGAAAATTTAGTAAAAAAAAATTTGGATAGAAAATTAGCTAGAAAAAATTTCAATAGAAAATATCCTGGCAAAAAAAATTTCAATAAAAAATTTCAATGGAAAATTTAGTAATAAAAAAATTTCAATAGAAAAGAAAAATTTTATATAGAAAATTTCCTAAACAAAAAATTTTCAATACAAAATTTCCTAAAAAAAATTTTTCAATAGAAAATTTCCTAACAAAAAAAAAAAATTTCAATAGAAAATTTCCTAACAAAATAATATTTAATAGCACATTTTCTTACAAAAAAATTTTTAATAGAAAATTTCGTAACAACAAATTGTCAATTGTCCTAAAAAAAAATTTCCGTAGAAAATTTCCCAAAAAAAATGTCAAGGAAAATTTTTTAAAAAAAAAATTTCCCAAAGAAAAATTTCCAGTAGAAAAGTTCCTAAAAAAAAATTTTCCGTAGAAAATATCTTAAAAAAAATTCAATACAAAATTTCATACCAAAAAAATTTTCTATAGAGAATTTCCTAACAAAAAAATTTTCAATAGAAAATTTCCTAACAAAATGATTTTCAATAGCAAATTTTCTTACAAAAAAATTTTTAATAGAAAATTTCGTAACAACAAAATGTCAATTGTCCTAAAAAAAAAATTTCCGTAGAAAATTTCCTAAAAAAAAATGTCAAGGAAAATTTTGTAAAAAAAAAAATTTCAATAGAAAATTTCCTAAAGAAAAATTTCCAGTAGAAAAGTTCCTAAAAAAAATGTTCATAGAAAATTTCATAAAAAAAAAATTTTTATAGAAAATTTCATAAAAAAAAAGTTTCATAGAAAATTTCATAAAAAAAAAAAATTTCATAGAAAATTTCATAAAAAAAAATGTTCATAGAAAATTTCCTAGCAAAAAAACGTTCAGTAGAAAATTTCCTAAAAAAAAATATTCAATAGAAAATTTCCTAACAAAAACTTTTTCAATAGAAAATTTCCTAACAAAAAAATTTTCAATAGACATTTTCCTAAAGAAAAAATAGAACCTGATCATATTTTTGTTGTTTTCAAATTCTCTTTTTTAGGGCATTTCTGGTGTCACACACTTCTCTCCGACACTTCGTTGTCTGATGTATTCCCATAAATCTTAATTCGTACGTACACACTTAAATATACAAGAACCCCGTTCAACGGGGTCCCCGCTCTATTCATTGTGTCGCCGTTCCAAAAATAGAATCTGTCCAAAATTCGTACATGAAACTTAAATCGACCCGAAAAAAGCAAAACTTTTCAAATTCGCATTTAAGACGAGTTGAATAATTTGTCTGTTGTTCGTCTTCTCGTCGATTGCCAGCGGGATATCAGCTGTTGTTGTTCAAAATAATATTTGATTTAATTAACATACTGGTGTTATATATGCGAAATTTTCGCAGCTATTTGTTGCTATTGTCATTTGTTTATAGTTGAGAAAGATTCATGTGGATCGAAAAATGTTAAAATGTGGTTTGAATTAAATAAATTTGAATATAAAGAATTTTTATGAACCAGACGAAAGGGAAAATTGATAGGTTATTTGCAGCTGGTTCATTGCAGCTAATCAAGGCCCATAAATCTATTAGAAATATGATTTCTTCCGATTAAAAATAGAATTTCAGATTTTGGCCAACTTGATGGATTCGATGAGACACCTAATATGTCAGCTAGTTTTTCAACTAAATAGAGTTAGGTCAGTATATAACACACCCACTTCCTCGATAGATACGAAAAACATGAGAGATTATTCAGGTGCGCAATGTGACATATGCAAAGCCCAAATGGTGTTTAAGATAATGTGCGCATACCTTAAGATAGTGTGTTTTACAAGAGTCTTCCCCCTACTTCACAAAATGTTACGCATCTTCGCTTAAAGCGTCACCTCCGTCATGTTTTAAAATTCAAACTGTATTCTCAAATTTGTATGAAATATATTTCACCAATTCATTTCCATTTCAGATGCTGCCATAAGCTTGTTAGCCTTCTAATCTCATTCAAATGGCGGCTATGAAATCTGTTAGTCCCACTGAAACCATCATCGCTACTGTCTCCGATTTAATGGAAGAATCTCGTAAATTCAAGGAAAACATCGAAATACAAAAACATGCTAAAGAATATGCCGCAGAAGACACCAAACAGAGCCCTTTGCCCCTATCGGTCAACACGCTGCAAGTACCGAAAATTATGAAAATGTCCACTGCTGAGCCCGCCAGGGATGCCGAGCTGTTGCTGGGGGCATCACAGTGCAATCCCAAATTGAGCATTTCGCGCTCTCAAGATGATGAACGCCAGAACGAAGCGGAAGAGGAAACATTTGGAAGAGTAACACCAATATATTCGTCTGCCAATACAGGGGCCAGTGCACGCGTTGCCATTAGCTCGGTGGGTGCTTCGAGGGCATCGAATTTTCGCATGAAGTTCCGCAAGAGTCACACGTGTGGAAGTCTGTTTGCCAAGTGTAATTGTGCCGAGGTGACGCAAGAGTCGAGTGCCACCGGTGTAATGACAAGCCACGTATCGAACTCACGTGCCACTTCAATTGATAACAATATGAATATAGCCACCAGCACAACAACAGCAACCATACATAATTACAATATACCCCAACAGAGGCAGCAACAACACTACTATCAACAACAACAAAGTATGCATCTTTCCATATCACCCTCTTCCAACACCGAATCATCGTTGGCCTCCTCCATGTCAGATACCGGCACCAAATTAACCAGCTCGGGTATCTATTCACTCTCCACGCAAACCTCATCGGCCACATCGGCTTATCTATCGCGCGAAGAGAGTCTTACGACCAGCTTTGATACTCAGTTGCTCTCACCCTCCAGCGATGTGCCCGGCGAATCTACAAAAAGCTCAGCACTGACGGCGACAGCGTATGCAAACGCAACTACGGCTAATTCATCGCCCCTAACTAAACAGTCCGTTAGTCAAGAAACGGAACTCGCGCCGTTAGCACGTTCTAAAGTCCAGCAGAAACCGCGAATCTCTTCACCGCCCGACTTGGAAGCCACCTCACCGACCGGCAAATCATTGGCGAGATCTTCTCCCCTACCCACTGTGCGCAGATCGGAGACCATACAGAAATCCAAAAAACTATTTCAATCATATTCTCATCCCGATACGGACTTTATATTTACCGATGAAAATAAACATCCCTCCAGGGAGTCACTACAACATTTGCTCAGTCCGTTGCAGCAATCGCAAGATACTGTGGTCACCTCGCGCGGTGGACGAGTCGAAATTAAACAACCAAAAAGATCCTCTTCACCCAACATTGGGCAATATCATATATTGGATGTAGCCGTACACCCGGATATACTGGTGAAAATCTCCCCTAAACACTCGCCCTTGTGTGAGGCACGTCGTCTACATGAATCGCCCTTAGCCTCAAGATCCACGCAACAGCGTCGACGCTTATTGCAACGATCTCATGAAATTGATTCCGGCGGCTCTACCTCCGAATCAGAGAAATCTATAGACGTTAGATCACCCACTGATCTTAAGTCGCCTGAAAGTAGTGGTGCTGCAAATTTGCCCGCAAGTCCACAGCTGCCCTCCAAACGTTTACCGGTTCAAGGTTCCCATTCCAGTGCATCGGATGAATCAAATTTCAATGCGGCACAGAAATATTTCGCTGAAAGTGGTATTTTAGGACCTCTGCCAAATACAGCGAGTAATTTGATAAGAAAGACATCGAAAATACTGCAGGATACAAATGTTATAGATCAGGTGAGTGCACATTTATCAGTTCTTGAGTAGATTCATTACCTATTTCATTGCGTGGATATCAAATGTATAGAACCTTTTCCAAAGGATGGGCAAAAGCCGAGCTTAAGTGTATTCTTAAAAGATTTTCTTTTATAGTTTTTTTTTGTTCGAAAAAATATAAATATTTAAAAAAGGCTTCATTAGTTACCTAACATTGAAACGTAAGGGGTTTTCAGTGGCGCAGTATCCTGTTCAAAAACTTCCAAAGGACAGAAGATGTCTCAAGCAAAGTCTTTGTCGATTTCGAGCTGCGCTCTAGAGTCGAAAGTGATATGTGATAACGAAACGAATGGTCGTGTGCCTTCAATTGCTGCGTCAATTTGACCTTGTACATGAATAACGCCAGGTCTCGCTGGCTCTATTTGAGCTCATTCACTAACTAAGCTGAAGTCTGATTTGTTTTCGATTTATGTTTTGAAGAGAAAATGTATTTATTTTTAAAACAAATTAAGAAAACCACACATACAACTCTTAAGATGCAAGAAACTATTTTTTAAAGTACAATTTGTTTTCCTATTATCGAACGCTGTTTTAAAATAGATCGAAACCCATTTTGTCTACATCGAAATTTAGCTTCCGAATAACACTGAAAATTACACAAAATTCAGATTTTTAATTTATTTATTGTATGTTTAAAACCCGTAGTGATATCCCAAGCACACATTTGCTGTCACCCAATAGAATCGCCTTGACTGTATAACATAACTTTAAATATTTCCCCTCTTATAATTTAATATTTTGTTTTACAGAACTTTTTAATTTTATACTTTTCTCCTTATTCCTCCATACCCCGTTCTCCCTCATTTTTAGATACGTAAAACCTCTATGATTTTACGTTCCAACCCCATTAGCAATAGTGGCATTATCAATAGTCAATTTTCCAATGCAAGTGTTATGCCAAAGACAACCACCAACAACAATAACGGATCACAGCCATCCACCAGCAGCAACAGCAGCAGTAGCAGCGTTCCACCACCCACAAGTTCTTTAACATTAAAACTGCAAAGCAATGTCAGCGGTATGACAAGCAGCAGCTCTCCGACAACATCGCAACAACAACCGGCACTTATCTATTCACCACCCTCACCGCAATCCCCTCACACGATGGCCACCAAGTGTGGTTTCAGTCCCAATGTCACTACACAAAGTTGCATTGTCATCGATGACAAGGATGCACAAATCAAAAGTTTACAAGGAGAAATTGTCTCACTCAAGGATGTGATAAAATCAAGAGATGCAGAGATAAATAAATTGAGAAGAGAAATACACAAGTTGAAGGTAAGTCTGAACCGAATAGAAGGCACATGTGATACCCTACACCTTTTTTGTTAGACAGACTACACAAAAACTGTGTTTTATGAATTTATATGCATTAAAAAAAAATCCTAAATTTGATTTAAAAAAAATTATCCATTCAATTAAAATGTAAATTAAAAATGGACAATATTTTTGTGATCTGCTAAGTGATTTGAATTCACACAGTCCGATTAACTTGTTGAAACAATTAAGTTGTTCATAAGCCAAGTGAATAGATTTATGATATGCTAAACAATTGTTGCGACAAGTAATGCATTTTGTGGTTAAGCACTTTTATTCACCCAAACACTTTTCTGTAGCAATTAATTTTTTCATAATGCCAATTACTTTTTTTGTGATATACTAAACAATTGTTGACTACTTTTAGGTACCACAATTAAAATTTTAATTTATAGAATATTTTTTTTTTATTTTTTTTATCATACATTTTTAAACATACATTTGTCAGACAAACTTTTTGTATTAACTTTGTTTTTTCGTCGCATGATAGGTGAAAGAATAAATTTGCCTGTGGCAAGAGTGGCAAGACAGTGGTTCATGTCATTAAGATTAGGCCAACCAAAGGACAGGTCGCCACAAAAGATCACATGTCTGTCATACGACAGTTGACCGTAGTGGAAAGAACACTTTTTATTCCTCCCATAATGACAGTTAAAACCTTTGGCTTTAATTGAGAGTTCTATACGTAAATTGGTTCCTTTTAATGAATGCTCAATATTTCTCTCAAGATAATCGTAAAATTTCCTTAGATTCTTATGAAGCTTAGGGCCATAACCGCAGAGTTGGCATGATTATTTTTGCTGCTCTTTCATGTTTATTAATTATCCTAATATGATTGGCGAATACTAATTTTTCTCCATTAACAATGTGCATATATCGTTTAACAGGCGGAGGTATATGAAATTTATATTACGATTACCCCGAAAGGCTAATCTGCTGTCAAGCATCATGCAGGCTATCACAAAACACAAACAGAAAAAATGATGATATCTTCAATTATTCATACAATATATTTTTAAGTATTTTTGTTGTTGAGGTGTCGTTATATACACATACTATTTATTTTTGTTAGAAATTTCACGTTATATTTCTTAAATGTTCAAATATTGAATTAATCATTTAGCACATTTTGTCACAAATCTTTTGTTGGCTGAGGTTCGCTCAAGTCGATGTTTATTTGTATACTCCACACCTGCCCCCACACTCGATCCCCTCAAGCACCCCTTCACCAGGAGAGTGCCACGAATTTGTTGTTTGATAACACAATGCAGGCCCAGCCATTTTTATATTAACAACATCTTGTTGTTTATCAGATGTTATAAAAGATACTTTTTTTTTTTTTGGTTACTTAGTTTATAATCGTATTTAAATAAATAATAGGATCTTCCAGAGGTTGTCTGATAATCGCTCTCATCAAAAGTGTATGTGTTATTTTTGGAGCGTTTTAAAAATTTCAACTTTGCTAAGTAAATATGGATACAGAATTATTCATAACTTTTTGGGGGTCAAACATGGCGGTGGCGACGGCGGCATCTGAGTTATTGTGTACAGACACTCCCCAATAGCAAATTGGACTTGTTAAGGTTATCCGCTATCCGCCCCAGAAACATTTCTATAGAATGCAAACAAATTGTTTAACAATAAAGACTTATATCGTGGCAATTAACCTATTTTAAATTTGCTGTTTATTTTCGAGGAGTCATTTTGTTGGACAAACAAAACTGCTAGCCTATGAGTAACAATATATGTACCATCAGAGTTTGTCATGTCATTGTCCTATTCCATGGAATTGCAATTTCAGACTTTATAACAAAAACAGTTTGTGAATAAAAATATATTAAGTTTAAAAAAAACGATTTTTAAATGTATGTTTTTTGTGTGTAAATTATAGAAATAAATTCGGGTGAACTAACGAGTTCATCGACAATTGAATAGAGATCGAAATTTGTGGACAATAGATTGGTATTTATTCCGAACATCTGAATATGATAAACCTATTAACTTTTTATATTCTGTACTTCGATCAGATGTTTGAAAATTCACCGAGTATTTCCAAAATGCTGATAAAAACTAATCCCTTAGTTTCGAGATTGTGCAGTTAAGTTTTTATAGGGATCAGGCATTATTTCTGGAATTCATATTTGTGACAAAATCAATATGGCAGCGTCTACTCCACAAAACTTTAAATTTCCAATCGATACTATTTCAAAATCTAACTGTATTAGAAACTGTGGGTCATTTTGTTCTTGCTGATCACGAATCTGCAATTAAAAATTGGATTTTCAAAAATCCAGTTGAGAATTGAATCCCCCTGAAGTCTCACTAACAGACGCCTTACATTTTTAAGAGATATGCTTTCAAAGTTTGACGAATTTTGTGCATAAATCTGCAATCAGATGTTAACAATTCAAAATGGTGATCTCTTAAAGGCGAGAGTTCTGTTTCATATGACGCAAATTCCATATTTTCCTTTATTGACCATCAGGCTTTAAATTGCAATATAAAAATGCAATTCAATGTCGCAAAATTGGCACATGAAAGGGAGGAACGAAGTAATCAGTAAATTGTACACTTTCTATTTGACGAGAAAAATAAGAAAAATCAAAAAAAAAAACAAAAACAATCGATCAACAGATATAAAAATACACTGATCCTGTATAAAAAGCGATTTGCTGCATATATTTTTTTTTTTGTTACAGAACAATTTGAAATAACCAAATATTATTGTAAACCTGTCCTAATTGTGGAATAGAATTAAATATTTCCAAAGTGAATTCGTATTTCAAAATATCCGGAAATACTTATATTATATTATACACATTTTCACGAAAAATTGGATATTAAAAGATCTGACATCTATTGCTGATTTCGTGCACACTCGACATTGTTATCAACCGCAATGTACGCGTATTATTTACTATGAGCAGGTCAAAATCCTCAATTATTTATGCACAACAAAAATCTCAAAAAATATGACAACAAACGGAGAGGCGCAAAACCAAAACAATGCGAATACAGCGCCGAGACAATGTCGTGGAAATTATTGAATACTTTGAAAAAGAAAAAAAAAAAGTCACAAACAAAAACAAAACTCTGTCGAGTATTTATAGTTGGTTGTTGTTATTCTCCATGACATTTGTTGACATTTGGTGGCAATCGCCATTGAATACATCGCCACACATTTGTTTGTATTCCATTTTGCACATCGGAGATACTGATACAAAAAGATACAGAGATACCGCCAACGGCACAGATACTCGTATCTACCGCCTCACAAAAAAAAAAATAGAAAAAAGATAAAACAAAATTATTGTTTTGAGTTTGTATGACAAGCACTACAACTAACAGCGGAAAAAAAGAAGAATGAAATTCAGACAATTACTTAATTTGCATTTGCAAAGAAATTTATTATTACTGTTTTTTATTGTCTTAAGTTCATTTTTCAAAAATTCGTCAAAACATTCTTTCAAATTCAAAACATTATTTCTGTTTTCCCCACGTACAATTACAAAACAAACGTACTCGTATTTTACTTGTGTAAGCTGCTCGCTAATGCACGTGAGTGAGCTTCGGTTTAAATAGATTTGTTTTTGTTATGTTTTCTTTTTTTTTTCTTTCGTTTCTCCATAATTTTACTAATAGTACGCTAATAAATTGTTTATACATACTACTTATTTCTAGATGATCTTTGAAATTGGTTTAATTTGTATTGTCTCTGTATGTCTTCTTTTTTTCTATCTCTTTCTTGACAATTTCCATTTATTTTTGTGTATTTTCTTCTTTTAAATTTTGTACGATCTACAGGAACAAATAGATTTTAAACAATTTAGTGGAGAACTTGAGGTAAAATATAATAGAATCAATATTCAATATAAATTGAAAGTTATGATCAAATCTGTTATGGTTTTCTTTTAGATAAAGACAATAGATTTCATATATCGAACTTAAGGAAGGCCGAATAGTCGCTGATATCTATAAGTTGTCCGTTGGTTTAATTCGGATATATAAACACATTATCCGATATGAGATAATTGTTGATACTGAATATCAAACCAGTCATTGTGTCCATAACTATTCTGTGTGTTAGCGCCAACGACACTTCCAAGTAAAAACCGACGGTCCCTTTCTTTTTCTAGTTTCAAACAATGAAATAGAAATTCACAGCTCATTCAGTTGTTGTAGAATCTCGACTTTCTTTACGGTTAGAATGTGGCAAATTGAAGAAAAAGATTGCAATATTTATTTGATGCGATAAATCAAAGGCTGCCATTTACTTTTTAAAGATTATGTCATGCAAATGTTGCCCACGGATACGCTTCTGAAAGTCCATTAATGACATTAGTAATTTTGCCTTCCAATCGGGATTGGCGTCTCTCATCTGGTTCATGATATCCCGTGCGGTGTGGCATGTGGAACCTTCCCACTGAAACCGTACGTCAACCAAGTTCAATTCTTCTATTTTGGGCATCCGACCATACCGTGAATTGTTCATGCTCTGGCTGCTCTTCGTCTAAAATTCGGCATTCTGTTGATTGAGCCTCATCGCTGAGAAACCTTTTTGGCTGAAAAGAACTTATTAGGGTGCCGGTTCAAAAATTGTTTACATTTTTTATTTATACCTTGTAGTTTGATAAGATGTTAAATAACCAATTCATATCCCTTCTCTATTTCCTCTACTTTTCAACAGAGTGTCCTCCAGCAAACTACCAACCTCATACCACTGGCACATGATGAATTGCTGCAGCCACCCTCGCCCACAATACACACCGCCGTCAATCGTCCCTTCGGGCCGCTGCAGTGTAGCGATATTACCAGCTCCCACGATAGATTGTGTGAGAAATGCAAGAAAGTTCTGGATCTGCATCGTATCTCCTCCATACCAGAACAAGGACCTGCAGTGGCCACAGATACGAAAATCACACCCAGCGACAGCAATGGCAGTTCCATAGATTCGACCATATCGGAGCAGTATCAATCGTGTAACTCCAGATCGGCTTCCACTGGTACGACCTCTGAAACCTGGGCACCGGCTGAACGTACCGCTGAGGAGGTAAAAGAAACCGCAAGGTCCGATAACTCAGATGGCAATGGTTCGGTGAAGCCGAAAATAATAACCAACAATGCCCAACCGGTGCTCAAGAAACAGGGTGTATCCGGTGAAAGTTGTGAGAACTCCATGCATCAGTCCATCAATATACCCATACCCAAGTATGAGAAGGATTTCACCAGCAAACAACTGATCAAAGATGCCATTATGGACAATGATTTCCTCAAGAATATTGATGCTTCTCAGGTGCGGGAATTGGTAGAGTCCATGTATTCCGTGGTCATACAGAAGGGCAAGTTTGTGATACGCGAAGGAGAGGTGGGCGCCCATTTGTATGTATCTGCCGAGGGAGAATTTGAGGTGGAGAAGAACGGCAAGATCTTGGGTATTATGGGACCCGGCAAGGCCTTTGGAGAATTGGCCATACTGTATAATTGCACCAGAACGGCCTCGATACGGGTGCTATCAGATGCCAGGGTGTGGGTATTGGACCGTCGCATCTTCCAACAGATCATGATGCGAACGGGTATGCAGCGTATAGAGAACAGCGTCAACTTCTTGAAGTCAGTCCCACTTTTGAAGAATCTAAGTGAGGAAATTTTAGCCAAAATTGCTGATGTCTTGGAGGTGGTAAGTTCAATGACTGAAATTTCCAACTTGAAATTCGATTTAATTAATGGTTTTCATTTACTTTAGGAATTTTACCCAGCAGGCACCTATATCATACGTCAGGGTGCCAGTGGCGATACATTCTTTTTAATATCACAAGGCTCGGTACAGGTGACCCAGAAATTGGCTCCCTCTACGGAGGAAAAGGAAATACGTACTTTGGAGCGCGGCGACTATTTCGGAGAGCAGGCATTGATCAATGAGGATAAACGTACAGCCAATATAATAGCCATGGCTCCGGGTGTGGAATGTCTGACACTGGACCGTGATTCATTTACTCATTTGATTGGTGATCTTTGTGAGCTAAAGGAGAAAACGTATGGTGATGAAAATCGGGTGCTGGCCATGAAGTGCGGCGAGAAGGCGAAGGAGATATTTGGAGCAAATGCCAAGCAGGGTAAGTGAAACGGAAGAGGTGAGCTGTATCTTGCGGATTCTTAATTAGAAAGCAATCTTGAGAAACAAGAATTGTCTTATTTCATCTCAATCTCCAACTCAATGAAAAGTTTCAGCCAACGAGAATTTCTTTCCAAACGAGTAACAATAGCGACATTTTTCTCAGTGAAAGCTAAAGACAACTTTACTGATATAAATGCTTACAATTTATTGTTGATCTCACCACAAAATTAAGACAGTGTCCTCGTCGACATTCCGAATAGATTGTGAAGAATTTTCCTCCTGATGATGTGTTTCCCAAGATTAAAAGGCTCTCCGATGGTTTTGGGGACTACAAACTACTTTGAATGCAATGTCAAAATAGAAACTTGTCTTTTTTTTTATTTTTCACAGAATTTCCCGATTTAAAACTTACCGATATGGAGGTCATTTCGACCTTGGGTATTGGCGGCTTTGGACGCGTCGAACTGGTCAAGGCCTATCAAAAGAACAGTGTCGATATTTTCGCTCTGAAATGTCTCAAGAAGCGACACATCGTGGATACCAAACAGGAAGAGCATGTCTTCTCCGAGAGAACTATCATGCTGACCTGCAATTCCCCCTTCATATGTCGACTCTATCGAACATTCCGGGATGAAAAGTATGTCTATATGTTGTTGGAGGCCTGTATGGGCGGTGAGATCTGGACAATGTTGAGAGATCGTGGATGCTTTGACGATAATGCGGCACAATTCATTATCGGATGTGTGCTGCAAGCTTTTGAATATCTACATTCGCAAGGCATTATCTATAGAGATTTAAAACCGGAGAATCTAATGCTGGATGAGAGGGGTTATGTGAAATTGGTAAGACACAACCAATAGGACAATAAAAGTCTGAGTTTCTTATGCTTTGTTCTCTTATAGGTTGATTTTGGTTTTGCCAAGCACATTGGCAATAGTTGCAAGACCTGGACTTTCTGTGGGACTCCTGAATATGTGGCACCAGAGATCATTTTGAATAAGGGACATGATCGTGCTGTAGACTATTGGGCTTTGGGTATTTTAATCCACGAGTTGCTGAATGGAACGTAAGTCCTAAACTTTGAATTAACTAGTTGTTGTGTACTTAAGTATTTGTCTTTTGGCAGGCCACCCTTTGCTGCTAATGATCCCATGAAGACATACAATATTATTCTTAAAGGTATCGACATGATCGATTTCCCCAAACGCATGTCCCGCTCAGCGGTACAATTGATAAAGAAGCTATGCCGCGATGTACCAGCCGAAAGACTGGGCTATCAAAAGGGTGGCATACAAGATATCAAGAAGCATAAGTAAGTATCGAAAGGAATCCGTTCTACTCCGAATGTCTCTAAAAAATGCCGTCTTATGTTTCAGATGGTTCCTGGGCTTCGATTGGGACGGCTTGCAAAGTCAACTGTTGATACCGCCCTTTGTGCGCCCCATTGCCCATCCCACAGATACTTGTTATTTCGATAAATTCCCCTGTGATCCCAATGAACCGCCAGATGAACTCTCCGGTTGGGATGCCGACTTTTAGATTTCCTCCAGAACTACTGGGCGTCTACAGCGGTCTCAAGTGCCTTCGCTGAAATTGACGGGAATCAAATCTTGTTAACTCTTTATATAGATCTAAGGCTCGTTTTCATCTTACTCGCTTTAGGTGTTACTTTTAAGATTTCCATGGATCAACACGTTTAGCTAAACGTTAAATCATTTGCTCATTGTATTCGATTAAAGTGCCTTTGGTCAAAATGTTGCTCAAATTATTTTTTTTATATAATCCAAATATGTATTAGAATTGTAGAATGTTGATTTTTTTTTTCTTTTACTAAAAAACCGTGGATCAAATTATTTTCTATACAATTTGTGAAAAGATAAATAGTTAGTAATAGTCAAAGATTTGTAGTTATCTTTCATATTTATCATAATCTTATTATGCAGTTGTTAGAGCTTACTTTGTACAATTAATCTACTTTTTGTAAGGGAAAACTTGTTAGGCGATATCATAAATCTTGTCTTTTGTGAAATTGTTGTTATAAATTTTTTTTAGCTAATAATAATAAAAAAAAATTGTTTTATTTGTCTTTGAGTATACAAAGCCTTCACAATAAAAGTGTATTTCTTAGTTGGTATTCGCTGGGAAATAGGTTTCAAAAAGAGAGTATAAAAAATCACAAAATGGACAGCATCTGGGGCCATCACTATAAAGAAATAGTAACCGCTGATCTTGAGGTCTTAAAACTCCCCAAAACATGGGGTATTTTACTGGATACTCTGAAATTATGATATGGTAAATGTATATTAATTACAAATTGGGTAATTGTGTTTATTAAAATATCAGTTCTGCATATTTCAGATATTTCACATTTCCTAAGTCCACCACTCAAAAATGTAACGCTCTTGAGATATTTTCTGTTTCCGTTCGTGAACGAGCGTATTGAATCCGCTTTAGATGAAAAGATGGTGGGACAAGGATGGATAGACAGGCAGAAATGTTGAAAATGTAACACATGAAATCCAACTGGATATTCTGAGATTAGGGCCCAGGATAAAACAAAAACAACCAAATAAGAAGATCGCATGTGAAATGTTTGTCGAAACAACGATCTGGAATGTTAAGATAAAAACTACAAATTGTCATAAAACATTGAAAGATCGAAGGAAAGAACGAAGAACAGACTGAAAGCCTGTCCGCAGGTAAGTCCGAAGAAAAAAACGATGGTCAGATCGAAGTGACGACTGAAGGGAAACCCAACAAATTCACCGGACGATAAAAAGGGAGGATCCACTGCATAATTGATAGTATTAATTGACTTTTATTAGAAAGCTTCTGGTATATGATGTGATTAATTTCAATGTGGGCTAAGAAGAATTAGTAGAACATTTGTTTTTGAAAATTCAGTGAAAACATGGTTGAGTTCTTCCGGGCCAAATCATGGGACTATGTAAACCAACCACCCAGAAAGCCGTATGCATTGACGGCAGCTATGGTTTGTCTACGCACTTCTTAAGAAGATTAATGACACCTGACTAATACGTTTGCCAACCGACTTAGACGGCCCGCCCTTTACATAGCCTGTCCCCCCCCAACTGCGAGTAACATAAATTCATCCATAATTACATTATTTTACTTTATTCTTTCTATAAACACAAATTTACAAACACTAGATTCTCTCGAACACTCTATTTCCACTTGAGAATAAAAGTCCTAATTTGCATGGGATCCATTGTTATTTGGAACTTGGATGCAGCATCCTTCTGGACCGCTGCCAGTGGCGTATGTTTCGATGTATAGTATTCGACCTTCTTGGGCACGGTACCATCCGGTTGGAATTTAAAACGACTCATGCTGCTCAATGCCATGTTGCCGTCCAAGGTCGTCTCACGGATTTCCGTGCCACCCAAAGCATCGAAAACAGCGCGCAGATTAAAGCTGATGGTGGTGGCTTCACTCTTGTCCAAATAATATTCCAAACGCAGGAGACGTTCATTGGTGGAATACGGCTCCAAGGTGAGAACTTGTATGTTGTCGGGCAGCGATGCAAATGAAGGTAGGCGCGGAACAACCTTGTTGGTAGCCTTGCTGGAGTTACTAAAGAATTTCCAGAAAGGTAAGTGCAATTCCTGTTGCTCAAAACGTTCAATGGGAGTGGTGTAATAGGCATTGGGCGCTAGGATAAGGTAGACTTTGCCACGAGCTACAAGACCCTTGCCGTTGACTGTTTCATTTAGAGCTTCTCCCACGCCGAAGGCATCGTCACGCAACAGACGGCGGTGCAACATTAGTTCCAATGCACCATCCTTGAGACTGGAACCGCCCTGAGCCCGATCGTTCAACAGAACCATACGCGTCTGGGCTGACTGCAAAGCAATACGCGAGGTGATGGGATAGTAATTACCCGACACGCTTTCGGTTAAATTGGGCTTGAAATACTCTCGGCCATTGCGCACGCGTTTCAGCATTTCACGACCATTCGAATCCGTATAGAACACACCGGCATTCTTCAATTTCGACGTGAAGCGGGTAATGACTTCTTTGCCAATATTATCTTGGATGGGTATGGGTCCCACCAGCCACTCGAATTCCACACGATTATGACCATCGTAGAGACGGATCACCTGAGACACCCAATCGTTGAAACGTTGATGGACTTCCTTGACGCTCTCGCCATTGTAGATGGTCAGTGTAGCTTTGGGACTGACCAAGACCTCGGTGCCATTCGGACGGAAGATGTAGGCTCCGGAAGATCGGTTCTTAAACTCGCCATTGTTGCCGTAGGCACCCTTATAATAGTAGAACTCCTGGGTTATATCCTCGCTGGAGCCGCTCATTTGGACATTGTACAAAATGCCATTGCTATTGAAGGTCAATTTGATTCTCTGCAATGCGAGCGAGGGATAGAGAGAGAGAGAGAGTTGTTAATAAAGGTAAAACTTTGAATCCACATTTCTTACCGAATTTTGTACCACCGTATCGCCAACAGCTTTGGATTCAACCTTTGTTACCTCCGGAACGGCCTTGGCGTCCTGTTGCCTTAGGAAACGTCTGGGCACACGCACATTATTCGTTTCCAGCTCATAGTCATAGGATCTAGGCTGCTGCACCATTTTCACATAATAGTTGGACAATTTGTCGACGTAGGCCCGGAATACTAACTCGTGCTGAGTTAAATTGGGTCGCAAGTGGCTCAAGGCCAAGACCTCTTTAGCCACCGGTATCAATTCGGATGGTATTTTTTCACCTCGGGCATCGGTGACAGCATAGGTACCGTTCATTACCGGTATTCTAACATATTGCACCGACTCATGAGCCCCCGGGTTAAATAGAGTCACCACCAAATTATTAGCACTGTATTGAGTAAATTCACAAATACTCAAATTCAATTGCAGACAGCTGGCAAATTCGCCACTTGTCAGATTGGTGAGTTTTCTCAGAGCATCTCTGGTATTTTCATGAGCCGCCATGATGGCATCGGTAAGCATGCGATCATAGTCCTGGGCCACATGTTGCTTTTCGGTGCCGGTAACGGCATCGTGATGTTGCATTATTCCCATGGCATGACGTAGTCTATCGAGATTTTGTGTGGCAGCCGCTGTGGTGATGTTGGAGAATGTTGTCAGCTGTTTGGCCACCTGCAAGAAATGATTGCCATCACGTTCGAAACGCTTCTGGGTGGGACGTGATGTGTAATAACCGGTCCAATAGGTATGCCAATCGGTCGAATAGGGGAAGAAATCTTGAGTTTTTGTGGGCCATGTCATAACAACGTTATGTATGGAGTTCAAATAGCAGGCGGGTGTCGAATAGAAGACATTGATTTTGGAACCCAGGAGTTGGCGTTCGTTGACGTATCTAAAATGAAGAGAAAACGTCAATATTACAACAGGGTCCACAGGAATTTTAATTATTAAACTTAATCAGTTAATAACTGAAAATTGTAATAACTGCAAAATTAAATTCTTAAAAAAAGCCAATGAGCTGTAGGTTCTAAAAACTGTCCTCACAATATAGTTTTTATGTGAATTTCGAGGTAAAAACCCATAACATTTCATACATTTGAAGAACCAGAGATAATTGTCATTATCTCCACTTACTTGATCAATTTATCCATATTTTTAAAATTGATCGCAGCATTTTCATAATTGAAATCATCTCCCATGGGCACCAGCAAGTGGGAGGCCCGATAGTATGTCGCCATTTTGTTGATGTACGTAATGAAAGCGTCCACCTATGTTAAAAAAACACACAACTTGTTAGTCTTGTTATTTTGGGGAGTGCCATCAGTCCTTACCTTAGTCTTAACATTATTATCGTAGCTGTTGCCATCAATAATCGGATCATCCGAGCACAAATTATCAAAGCAAAAACCAGGTGGTGCCGAATAGTGATTATACAAAACACCCGTGAATATTTCGGATCTTTGATCTAAACTTTCCGAGGCATGCCAAATCATTTCACCGGTCATATTATCGAGACGTGTATTTTTCTCAGCATAGTCCATGCGTGCAAAGAATTCGCCATCGAAACCCATTTGAGCGAACAGTGAAGCCATTTCGCGTGAATGACCGAATGGATCAATTTGCCAACCGATGCGGGGACGGGCACACGAGCCGAAAGTATCCGAGAGGGCTCTGCAGAAAAGCGAAATGAGTTTACACTAATCGATCTTAGACATTTTCAGGTCAAACTTACTTCAGACCAACAGTGAACTGATCAATTACACTTTGATAATGTACGGCGGCCTCGTCATTCATACTCCAGGCACCGCCGGTAAATTCCAAGCGACCCTCGTCCACCAATGTCTTGACATTCTTTTGCACAGCGGCCGTTTGTTCCTTGTACCATTTGAAAAAGAATGCCGACTCAACTTGAATGAAGCTGTAGAGAATTGGTATGTTCGGTTAGACTGATTAATCAGTAATCATGTGGTCCTTCGACATGATTCTCTTACCGTCTGGTCTTGTCCTTTAACAATTCGGCCACCACACTGTCCAGTATATATTGAACTCCGGCATGTTGTATGCCATTGCGACTGCCATAGTAATACTGATCCATAGTCTTGAGCCAGCCGGTATCATCGTGGGAATGGGGCACCAGATGAATGTTTATCATGTTGGCCTTGGTGGCAGGACAAGCCTGAAAATGATATCAATGAAAATTTGATTGTTATCTATTGTTATGATTGTCATTCTAATGAATAACTGATGTCTACAATTATCGGCCGTTCAATACAAATTAATATTGATAAAAGAAATGTATGATAAGACATGAACATGAAATGCAAGTTGTTCTACAATCAATTTTGGCCGAATTACTTTAGTTCTGAGAAAGCAGGGCGGCCAAAAACAAACAAGACTAGGACACCAGTTAGATCTCAACTTTCACATAAGCCTTGAGGGCTTTGGAAAAATTTGGAATGTATGCACCGTAGTAATCGATATTTTCTTTTACCCCAATGTTAATATTATTTTAGAATTTTATTTTATGATTTATTTCATATCAGCCCTCATAAATTGTCGACTTTACTTTGATTTCGTCAGTAAACAATGTCGTAAATTTGAATGTCCCATAATAAATTAATAAAAATATCTTTTGAGATATTTCCAAGAAATGTATTGACTTCCAACTAATCAAAATTTAAATGCATTTCACAATGTTTATGGAGTCGCTGCTACCGTTCCAATTCGGCAAATCATGTCGGATCATTTGAAAAGAGTGACCAAATCTAATCGAATATGTTAACTTCAAGTGTAGAATGTCCAGATAGCTAGAAATCTAATCATTATATGAATTTTAAATTAATGGTTGAAAATACACAAGGACTGGAAATGCTGGAAATCCTAAATTGACGAATATCACGACTGTTTTCTCAATATAAGTATGAGTCTTCTTTTCGGCTGAACTGTTAAATCCGATCTGAATTCACATTGTGGTTTTGGTCTGAATTGGTGATAACTTGAAAGGACGAAATCGTTTATGTTATAAAGAAACACATACAATTCATTTGTATTTGTCGTGAGGACTCTTTGTAAACACTTAACTGCTGCTGAATTAAATGAATATGATTTTTCTCTCTGTTTTCCCAATTGTAATATACAAATTTCTTAATTGAATTAGAAATAACTCAGTTGAATATACTTAATTAGGCTTTTAAATCATTTTAGAAAATATCTTATTTTAATAGAAACATTATCCGAACATGATTTCTAGCTGAATTAGAAATAGCTCAGCTGAATATTCGAATTTTGACTTTTAAATCATTTTGGAAAACATTTTCTTTTAATATAAACATTATCCGAACATGATTTCCAGCTGAATTAGAAATAACTCAGCTGAATATTCGAATTTTGACTTCAAAATCATTTTAGAAAATCTCTTCTTTTAATTGAAACATTATCCGAACATGATTTCCAGCTGAATTAGAAATAACTCAGCTGCATATTAGAATATTGACTTTAAAATCATTTTAGAAAATCTCTTCTTTTAATGAAAACATATAATCATTATCCGAACATGTTTTCTAAGAACGAACCTAGAAGTTGAATTTATCACACAAAGGAAATATACCGAAGACCGCACTACCGTTGACACCATTTGGAATAACTTGAAACTGTTAAGATTTAAAATAGTAATTTTGAAAGGACCTTACAAATTATTATATTTTATTGTTATAATTTCTGTCCTGTCCCATTTTTTTATTAGGAAATATTTTATGGAAAACAAAATAACCTTTTTTTAATCCACTTTCTAATCATACCTTATAACCACAGGCGGCTTCCGAATGCCCGCTCCATGTCAGCACCAGCAGTGCTGATAGCACCAGCAAACATTTCATTTTATTTTCACTTCCAATTGGCCTCAGCCAATTCTCTTTTCCAAACACTTAACTTTTCCCAAAAAAAAAAGAAAAAACAATTTGTTGCAATTTTCGTATACCGTCTTAAAAAAATGTTCGTTTCGTACTTCGATCGTTTCAAAATTCTACTGAGGTTAGTGGGAATAATTGTTGTTTATTTTATATAAATTTTTTTTTGTGTACTTCTACAACAACATATTGACAGTTTCTGAACCGAAATACAACGAATACACTCTGTGGACAATGATAAGAATCCAAGTGAGTGAAACTCAGAGGGTTTGAGTAATTTGGGATTTTCATTTTCGTTTGATAACCGTGTGAAAATGAACGCTCAGCTCCGCTTGTTCCATTAAACATCATCATAGCAAATGAATCGTTGTTCTTTGAGAAATAATCTGAAGGGAATATTTATGATCGTTTGCCGTTGACGTAAACTAATCATAGGAACTTTTTGGGATCGAGCACTTTTTCAATTGTTTTTTTCTTCTTCTGTGAAACATATCAGCGCTCTGGTTGATAATAAAATGTAGACATTTTGGCAATACGACTCTCACAGTCATTCAATGGTATGTTGAAGCAATCCATGTGAAATAGAAAAAAAAAATTACATTTGTTGAGGAGAATCCACATTTTTTGTTGTTGTTTTAGATCACCCTAATAATATAAAAGTCTTTATCAGAAGCCGTTAGCAATTTGTCACAATAAATCGAAATTGATTAGCTTTATTTCATTTTGAAACTACAAAATGATTGCAAACTGAAGCCGGCAAAAGTAATGACGATTAGAGGGGGGGAACCACATACGAATAGTGATTAATTGAACTGGAATTCTTGGAAACAATTGATATTGCAGAAACTTAACTCGGTGTCTAACGGTCCAAAACGTGCTACACATATTTTGTTGACAGTCAACCTGGCATTAAATCTATGAATTCTGTATTTCTCAACTTAATAGCATCCCTTGACAGCCGTAGATCTCTCAACAAGATGGCTGAGCAGTTCGGCAGCCAACTTATCAGGGTGCCGGAAGACGGAGCTGACGATCTGGCTGGGCTGAAATCTATAAGAGTGCCTCTAGCCACTTGCAAGCTCAGTGTACCGAAAATAAATTCTCAGAGATTCTTTTGCTTTAATTTTTCGAAAATATTCGGTGGGTAGTGCTTATACAAATTATATACAGAACGATTATGAAAACTCACTGGGAAATAATATGATTTATTTAATTATTTATTCATTCAGTAATACAAAAGCCCTCAGGGCCAATAAACGTATTACACAGTTTTAAAATCCCAAATAGAACATAAAATTAACACAATGAAATGTATACTAATGCAAAAAAAAATTTAAATACACGCGATTGGCTCCCGCGATAATAAAAAATTAGTAGTCCCAGAGTTTTTTTTTTTTTTTTGAGAAAAACATCCTCTTTTTCTAAACAGTTTGGGAGAATAATGATCTTTTCGATTATTCGGAGTCAGCTTTTCTGTTTGTAGAAGGATTTTTTTGTCTAAAAGAAGTAGAAAAGTTTCCATAATCGGGCTGATATTACACAACTCAACGATTTGAGAAAACTTCTCCGTCGGATCCCTATTTGATCATGGTCTACGGAAGATAGTCTTCAGCCACATTCAACGTCACTTGTATTTAAAATTTTTACCAACAGACATATTACGCATTTATTCATATCAACATGATGGCCTATCACCCAACGGCCTATACTCCATTCAAACATATCTGACAATCGGTATTCCACCTAATGGCATCGTCGATAACATTTATCAACATTTACTGAACAAGTGGAAATGTCGTTATCACTTTACAAAACAGTAGTTGCTTTCATTTCCAATTAAGTAAATAGTTAAATGATAAGCACTTTAAACTAATTAACAATATATGGAACTTACGGACTTTAGCCAGGTGTTGGTAGTTGTAAAGAAAATAAATTAGGAAGTACTTGTGCGCCAATTCGTTAAATTTCATCGGGATTTCTTATAATTTCATTTCCGTATTCATAACGTCCACCAGTTTATCTTTAAATACTTCAAATGTTATTACATTCATTTACTTAGCTTCTCTTTGAAATTATAAGAGGAATCATTTTGTTATTGTGACCAATAAAATTAATGAAAATACGTTTTTCGGAAAAATGTCAAGCTAGAATCCGATTGTTGTCGGAATAGGAATTGAAACCGACAAATCATTAACTTTGGTGTCGCAGAAACCGATTATATCGTTTGTAGGCAGTCATGTTGATATGAATAAATGCATAATATGTCTGTTGGTAAAAATTTTGAATATTAGTAACGTTGAATGTGACTAAAGACTATCTTCCCTAGACCAAGATCAAACACGAATGAACCTTTCATTTGTTTTGCTCTCAAAATTATGAAAAAATTCCCCAATTTTTGTTTTTTGGGAAATTCTTTATTTTTTTTAGGGGCATTTGTCATAGAGCCTATGCTTGCGCCGTATCTGGGAGATCCAAGGAATTTCCTCTGATCCCTCATTTTTTTCGTGATCCCTCATTACCTTTTCACAACTTTCGGTTTGCATCAATAAAAACGTTACTACAGCTTCAAACATTTTTTCAAACTACTGTATTGCAGAATTTGTAATGTGACAAAAGGAACTGAAATAAGGTAAACAAAACAAAACAGCTGATTCCAACATCGGTTTTGAACAAGGCAAATTCAAATCGGAAATGGTTTTCAATTGCAATAAATGAGCCTGATTAATTCAGCTAGGATAATATTCACATTCACTTTGAAACAGATGTAATTGAGACCCCACCTGTCTGCAAGACAGAATCCTTATTCAGGTGTTTGACTCCAAAAAGGAGCAGGAAACATATGGCAAAGTGTTATTCGTATCACGAGCACCAAGGTCAAATTGTGTAACTGCAAGAGGGTACATTTTGGGCGTGACACATCTTTAAACTCAAGGAAATAGTTGCGAACATTTTTCAACTACCTAACAAAACTACAAAATAGGTTGTTTAAACTAAAACTACATTAAATTACATCCATATTTCACAACTCTCTCAAGAACTCGGTCATTCCAAAAACAATGTTTATTTACCACTCTATTATAATACCGGTTTTCTTTGGCTTCTTTTATTAAGACAGTGCATCCCTTGTCCTCTTCATTGTGTTCCTGGCGGGTCTCATTGCCCATTCACAGCCGGTTTTCTTTGTCCATTTTATTCTATTCAAAAAAAGTAAGTCTATAACTGAAAACTATTCCAGCCTTTTGCTTATTTTTTTTTGGTAGAGTTTCCCCCCCTCTCAAGCCGGCAGCCGATGACAATAAATGCATTAAGTAATCACTGAAGATGCAGAACGAACACGGCGACATACAGCCAGAGAGCACTTAAAACACACGCATACACACAGAGTCGCATTGCGAGTACATCAATATTTGTAGAACTGAGTATATTTATGGTAGTGGCTAAAATTATAGCACAGTTGTTCGAGTTTTAGATGTATTTAATGTTCAATACTTTGTATCAACATTGAATTTAGAATGAGAGTAATGAGTTCAGGCTCGAGGTGAGGAAATATTAATAAAACATTAATTTTTTAGACGAATATTACAAAACTAGTAAGTTGTAATGCGCCTATGGCGCCCGTTGAAATATGGGAAAAAATTTTGTTGAAAAAAAAAATTTTTTGTGGAAAAAAAATTGTTTGATTAAAAAAAAAAATATTGTGGAAAAAAAAAATTTTTGATTAAAAAAAAAATTTTTTGTTGAAAAAAAAATTTTTTGTGGAAAAAAAAAAAATTTTGTTGAAAAAAAAAATATTGTGGAAAAAAAAAATTTGTTGGAAAAAAAAAATTTTTGTTGAAAAAAAAAAAATTTGGAAAAAAAATTTTGTAAAAAAAAATAATTTTTGTAAAAAAAAAAAATTTTTGTACAAAAAAAATTTTTGTCAAAAAAAATTTTTGGTAAAATAAAAATTTGGGGAAAACACAATTTCTGTACAAAAAAAAAATATTATTTTTTTTATTATTATTATTTATAGAAAATTATAGAATGCCTATTTAAATTCCTACGTACTGCGTGACAGAGTCAGTGAATCAGTGAATCAGTGTCGAGGGTAAATATATATTAAGATATTCGAGTGTGACGACAGCTGCAATTTGAGGGATACTTTAAAAAATTAATGCAGCGTTCCTCTGAGTCGATGTTTGTAATGCCGTCTTGTTATGGCGTCTGTCTCTCTCAGGTAGATCTTCTAGTTGACCTGGCATAAAGGCAACCTGATGCGAGACAATGACAATGTCATGGAGAAAATACAAGTTTTTTTCGGCGATTAAGAAATTAATCTCTAAGTCAGTAGGTCCCGGTCCAAATTTCTACGCATGTAGGGCACTTTCAAGTGTGCTACATTATTGACCGACATTGTACGGAGTCCTATTCGTACGAGTATTTCATTGTTTGCCTCTTATCGTTGAGTGACGGTGCCTGGTGCGTGCTATGCTTACACTTGCCTGCCTTTACAAGTTTATGTAGGCTCAAATATCTTCACAATTCCCCAACTGCTGGTGTATGCACAAAAACAACAAACAAATCCCGGATTACCTCACGTGGCGCTAATCGGCTCTACACTCAACTCACAATCGCAAAAGATCCACTCGCGTTCAATACGGAACAGCCAGACTTGTAGTAATGTGAGTTTTAATAAATATCAATTAAATTTCCCCAGTCCGCTCAGTTGAGTCGGCTACGTTCTAGAGCAAAGTCGTCGGTCTGGTGGTTTACAAACTAAAACGAAAAGTGGAAAATTGTGTGTCAGCAAAATACAAAAAAACCAACAAAAAAAACACGAGTTTACGCTAATTGAATTTCCTGGCCATCATCATGTTAACCGGCTTTTCGGCCAAGTTAATTGCATGGCTATGCATAGTGTTGACACTTCTGCAGATTGCTGAATTGCGTCCCCAAACGAAATCAGTGCCGAATGTGGGGGAAAAATGTGGTTATGCGGTAGGTCAACTCATGTTATCGCCCATCATGTAAAAAAAAGAACAAATCTGGGGCATCAACAACATCACAAACGATTTGGAAAAAAATACAATTATTTTGCATATATTTTTTTTCAGAGTTGCCCGAAAATTCAACCGCATATGCTTAACGTTCACTTGGTGCCTCATACACACGATGATGTGGGCTGGCTTAAGACTGTGGATCAATACTACTATGGCAGCCAGACTTTGATACAAAAAGCCGGAGTCCAATATATTCTCGACTCGGTGGTGCAGGAGTTGTTGAAGGACCCCAAGAAACGTTTTATTTACGTGGAATCGGCTTTCTTTTTCAAATGGTGGTCGGAACAAACACCCGAATTGCAGGAACAGGTTAAAATGTTGGTCAACGAAGGGCGCTTGGAGTTCATTGGCGGCGCTTGGAGCATGAATGATGAGGCGACGACGCATTATCAAAGTATTATTGATCAGTTTGCCTGGGGTCTAAGGTGAGTTTAATAAAGAACCCCAAATAAATAACAACAATCACATATAAAATAAACACAGAGATAGTGAGAGAGAGAGAGGAAGAAATATTATATTATAGCTAGTGATAAATATTTGTTTTTTTTTTTGGGCAAATATGAGAATTAAAAACCACTCACTTTCTGAGAGGTTCCCCAAAGAGAGAAAGATGTCATATAGAACTTAAAGGAATACTAGAGAGTAATGGAAGAAGAAATGTCTTCTGGTAAACCAGAGGGAAGTACTTACCGCATTACCAGTAGTTTAGGAAGAACGGGTTTGCAATTAAATGCTTTGTCTGCTGGGAGGGCAAAAGGCCGTGTTACTTGACCCCGGCTACATGAAGTACCATAAGTTGCATGTAAAAAACATAATACAAATTTTGTGAAGAGACAATTGGTAAGCTGAATGTACAATCAAATATATTTTCTGTTTTGGTTTTTATCTTGAATAAAATCATATTTTTGTTAAACGCCGCTTGCCGGGTACAAAAATCTATATTATACAAGTTTATCCGTTTCGTTACGTTGCGACTGCGTTCAAGTAACCATTTTTATTTTAATGATTACACTCACCATATAATTCTCATTTAGTTGAAATTAAATTTAGCAGTAGTAGTAGTAGTAATCTTTATTAACAATTAATTCATCAGTCTCATATAAAAAAGAATTTTTAGAGATTTGGATTTTACATTAAAACATTTACATTTGACATTTAAAAAAAAATATATAAAAAAACATAATAAAGTGGGGAGCAGGCAAAAAACGATTATAAAAATCTTCATTTAAGATGGGGAAATTAAATTTATAAAACATGCGAGAAGTTCTCATGAAAACCTCCCATAATTGTTAAAATTTAACAAATCCTTAATATGTGGGTTACAACAATTAACTTAATTAAATACAAAACCAATCATGTACACGAAATCCATAGTCTATAAACGTAATCGACATTCCCATACCCGATAAGAGAACATCTATAAAAGCCATCAATGGTATAAGTTGAAATTTATTTAAAAAATCCCCTTTAATAATGTCAATGATTGATGGCTGGTGATCTTTTCAGATTCATTTTTTTTCTACAATTAATATTAAAATAAAATAAACACCGAGCGGGCGATTATTTTTATCATCAAAAGTCAAATGTCAACGATTGTAAGAAATATTCAAGATATCCCAGATGCTGTTGGTTTTCCCAAATGAATGAGGTACTCTGTAATTAGTTGCAGGAGGATTTACTTGTTGATAATGTCCATAGCTTTCTATTCCCAAGATGGATCCACATTAAAGTACGGGTAGCAGATGCTCACACCATTAAGTCTTGACAAATATCATGGACCACATTGGCAGCAGTTTTATTCTCAGATCCGCATTACTTCTTACTGAATGTTGTTATACTTTTTGAATTACAGTCGACTAAATCTACATACATTTTAATATTTAAATTTTTTTTTTTTTTTACTTAAAATTTATTTTCTCAATTAGTTTACCCTATTTTTGTTTAAAATTTTTGAAAATCTGTAAATGCTTTTTGCATCTTGTTTCCCTATTAAAGCGTATTTTCCTAATTTGTTGTTTGTACCTCCAGACGCCTCAATGACACTTTCGGAGAATGCGGCCGACCACGCATCGGTTGGCAAATAGATCCATTTGGCCATTCACGTGAAATGGCTTCGCTGTTTGCCCAGATGGGCTTCGATGGTCTCTTCTTTGGACGTTTGGACTATCAGGACAAGGATGAACGGCTGATGACCAAAAAAGCCGAAATGATATGGAGGGCCTCGGCAAATTTAGATGAGGCCGCTCACCTCTTCACCGGCGCTTTATACAATCAATATCAACCGCCACCTGGTTTCTGTTTCGATATTCTGTGTGCCGATGAACCCATAATCGATGGTAGACATAGTCCCGATAACAATGTAAAGAGGCGGGTATGTACACACATATATAAGGTAGTACACAATAATGATTCGTTAATAAACATTCCAATCACTGACCACATGTACAGGTTGAAGAGTTCTTTGACTTTGTTAAAAAGCAATCGAAATATTATCGCACTAACAATATTATCGTCACCATGGGCGGTGATTTCACCTATCAGGATGCTAACGTTTATTATAAAAATTTGGATAAACTAATACGGTAAAAAATTGTCTGACTTTGTTTTCGAATTGAACAAAGTCGATGCTGTTAAGAAAATTTTGGTTAATACAAGCTAGGCGGTAAAATCATAAGTGTGGGGGGGGAAGCTCCAAAAACTCCTGTCTTTAAAGTACGTATTTCTATTCAAACCTTTTAGGTTGATGAATTCTTTGCCATAGCCCGTAGTATGTCTAAAGGCTATCGTTCGAATCATATCCTAGTGACTATGGGTGAGGATTTTCACTATCAAAATGCCAATGTGTGGTATAAGAATTTGGATAAGCTTATAAAGTGAGTATTGTCCTGCAGCGTCCATGTCTTGATTTACCAAAATTTTCTTAACAATCAATCTGTACTGCTCACCACATATGAATTTGTTCATTACAATTTTCAAACCATCACCAGATATGCCAATGCCCGCCAAGCCAATGGATCGGACATCAATCTGTTGTATTCCACACCCTCGTGCTACCTGAAGGCCCTGCACGATGCCGGCATGACTTGGCCCACCAAGGACGATGATTTCTTCCCCTATGCCTCGGATCCACATGCCTATTGGACCGGTTATTTCAGCTCCCGCCCCACCCTCAAACGTTATGAACGTGTGGGAAACCATTTCCTGCAGGTGTGCAAACAATTGACCACTCTCTCGCCCAGCCGTTATCCGGAGCTACTGCCGCATCTGGGTTTCATGCGTGAGACCATGGGTGTCATGCAACATCACGATGCTGTCACCGGTACGGAGAAACAAAAGGTTGCTAACGACTATGCCCGCCATTTGAGTGTGGGCATGCGTACATGTGGGGCAAATGCTCGTTCCGTTTTGAATATTTTAACTCAGGGCGAATCACCGCGACCGAAGCGTTACGGCAAACCCAGACCGTTTAAATTTGAATTCAAAACTTGTTCACTGTTGAATATTTCGTCGTGTGATGTTTCGGAGAGAAGTGATCAATTCGTCTTGACTTTATATAATCCTTTGGGTCGTACTACAGATGATTATGTGAGAATACCGGTAGTCGATGTCAACTATGTGGTGACAGATTATAAAGGTGAGTTAAGAGAACAAGTCAAATATAATTATTATCGAGATCTCGGAATATGGTATCTGTCTAAGTATTAGTGTTAGTATTAGTATTAGTATTAGTATTAGTATTAGCATTAGTATTAGTATTAGTATTAGTATTAGTATTAGTATGAAGATACACAATAAATCCTATGAATCTGATCGTATCAGACAACTATCAGTGGGTAAATAGGAGCCCTTAAGTCTAGCTTTAACTTGATACTACCCTTATGGAGATACCTTAGTTGGTTGCTGAAAAATTCAACAAATAGTTTCAAGGACCTTCCAATCTCTAATTTTGAGAAAACTCCATTTTCTCAAGCGAATTTCTCCAAAACTATTTGTTCCATCAAAAAAAAAAATGAACAAAATTTCATGGAAATCTATTTTTTCAAAAAAATCGAAAATTTTGATGGGTTAACCCCTTTCCTTTTTTTTTGGTCAAAATATTTTTTTGCGAATTTCCAAATCTTTTGCTCTTACATGTATTCTGCCTTTGAAATGGTGTAATTATAACCACATATAGTTTATATAACATTAGCAATTACAGATTAATAGTCAAAAATACATTTTTAGAGTGTTCCAGTGGATACACAATAAATCCTATGAAAGTGTTCGTATCACACAACTCTCAGTGGGTTAAAAATAGTCATAAAGCCCAGCTTTAATTTGGTACCACTCTTGTGGCAATACGTTATTCCTCTGCTGAAAAAAAATATCCAAACAGTTTGAAGGGACTTTCGATTCTCTAATTTTCAGAAAAGTCAAACAGTCGGCTTCTGACTCGAGGTTATAAAGTTTAAATTGCACATACAGTTTGAATAGCTTTAACATTAGAATAACCATCAACATGTCTAGGAACTCTAAACAAATTGTAAATAATGTATTGCCTTCCCTCAGATACCGTTTTGGATATACAATACGTTCCTGTTGCCGAGTCCGTCCAAAAGCTGACTTTCCGAGATTCGCAGGCCCAATATGAATTGATCTTCTTGGCCACAGACTTGCCAGCCTTCGGTTATAAATCCTATTATATCAAGAAGAGTGATGGCCATCACATGAAACCCATACCCGATCCCGATAATATATCCAGTTTGGTGGATATTGGAAATCAGGTAACATAAGCCAATGCAAAACGCGTACCACGTATCCAAGTTTCACCAAACTCTTTGTTCTTTTCCATTTTCTTCGTGCAGCACATTCGCTTGACCTTCGACACCAATGGATTTTTGTCGGCTGTTACCGCTGACGGTATGAATCGCATTATAAATCAGGAATTTGTTTACTATGAGGCTGCCATCGGAAATAATCGTGAATTCCGCAATAGATCATCTGGGGCGTATATATTCAGACCGAAAACCGATGCAGTCCGCACTGTGGCTGTAGCACCACAAATCACCGTCTATCGTGGCGATTTGGTGGAGGAGGTCCATCAGAAATTCAACGATTATATTAGTCAGGTGGTGAGGGTGTATAAGGACAAACGTTATGCCGAATTTGAGTGGATGGTGGGTCCCATACCCATTGAGGACAAAATGGGAAAAGAAATCGTCACCCGTTTCAATTCCGATATCCGATCGGAGGGTATTTTCTACACCGATTCCAATGGCCGTGAAATGATCAAACGTCTGAAGGATCATCGTGATAGCTGGCGGGTGAAATTATTGGAACATACCGCGGGTAATTATTATCCGGTCACGACTAAAATCGCCCTGGAAGATGAACATGCTCGTATGGCCATATTGACCGATCGCGCCCAGGGTGGTGCATCTCTGGGTGATGGCTCCTTGGAGTTGATGATCCACAGGCGTCTTTTGCATGATGATGCATTCGGTGTGGATGAGTCACTAAATGAGACAGCCTATGGCCAGGGTCTGGTAGCAAGGGGAGTTCATTACTTGATTGTGGGCTCGTCGCAGCTGGACCAAAGTCCAACCGTACAGTCTCTGGAACGTTTTACGCAATTGGAAAAGACTCTGCCGCCCTGGAAATTCTTTAGCACAACAAATTACTCGTACACTGAGTGGCGTCAACAATTTACCAATATCGTAAGTAACGAGGGACGTAGGACATTGTTTATATTTCATTCTCTTCTCTCTCTCGCAGTTTTCCGGGATGTCTGTTAATCTGCCCAAAAACATTCATTTGCTAACCTTTGAACCCTGGCATGATACGGAAATCCTCGTGAGATTCGAACACATACTGGAAAAAGACGAAGATCCCCAATACTCCAAATTTGTTCAGTTCAATGTTCGAGATGTCTTGCAAGGTTTCAAAATCAGCGATTTGCGTGAGACCACACTGGATGGCAATGCCTGGTTGGATGAAAATCGTCGCATGGAATTTGTTCCCGATCCCGAAGACGATATCGATGAAAGCTACGGCATATTTGCCAAATCGGCCAATTACGTTCAATTGCAAAAGGCATCAAAGCCTATGCATTCCACTCAATACCACGATGAGCTCTTGCCCGCTGGCGGTTTAGGAGCGGAGAGCAATCGCTTGAGGCGATCTGTGAGCCGGCAACACCAGGAGTTGAATCGTTTGCGCAGCGAACAGTTGAGGAGAATGAAATTGTCAGTGGCCGAGCTGCCATTGCAAAATAATGATGATCGTAAATTCATAATTGAATTGAGTGCAATGCAAATTAGAACGTTTGTTTTGTATTTGGGATGAAAATGAAATTTTTAGAATTTCCAAAAAAAAAAAAAATGTTTAAAATACACTTTTCATAAAAAAGTAATCGTCATTCAATAAAAAAGTAAATAAACGGCAAACAAAGAATAATTTTTAATATAAGACCAGCGGTTACTGACAAGTCATAGTTTTTTTTTTAATGAAGCTGAACAAAGATCACTTTACCGAACAGTTGCCACCAAATAAATCCGTGAAATAATATTGAGAAAATATTGTAATTGAAATATTGAAAAAATATTTTATTCTTCACCAGAATTCAATTCCTCAACAGCTTTCACACAAAGTTTAAAGGAATGCAACAAATTGTTACTGAAAGTCTAATCCGAACTATTTGCCATCAAATTGTTTAATGTTTTTGTAACTGATGTGACCGAATGACCTATCCTAATCTCCTGTAACAAGGCATTGTTGGTTTACTGACCCTATGCTGTTATCCCTGACCTTCGCCGGTAAGAAAATTGTCTAAAGGTGAGTGTTTTCGAAAAAAAAAACCAAAATTAAACACTGGAGGACACAATCCTTTACGTATTGACTCAATGTCGATGGCCCAACGAAGTCCATTAATGCATATTAAATATTACTCCAGACTATGGGGAACAACCTCCTGGGAAAACCCCAACACATCATTTAAGGCTGAGTCGGATACATAGAAATAACTTGTTGACCGAAAATGACGATGTCCATACCACTGAGACCTGGAATCGCTTGACAAGTATGAATATAAAACTGTTTAGAACTTCTCAACAGTACAAGGAATGAAAACAATTTCAAAATACAAAACACAACAGTTCTCACACCAACAGTCATTTGGACCTAAAACAAAATCCTTTTCCGAAAATATGGGGGAGGGCTTCGATGACATTGTATTTACTTTAACGATTAAATAGACCTCGGTGAATAACCACACATAACCTTGCGTGGCAAAGAAGAAACACACCTTGACCTTCGTCGTTCGTTCACTTTGTTAAGGGAAAACATCTTCCCAAAAAGAAAAAACAGAATGAATCAAAAATTCCTCCCATTTCCAACAAACAATCCTGCAGTTATTGACTCAACTCTCCACCGCTGCCACAAAAGTCATTTAAGCATTTTAAATGTTTCACCAAATTACTTATAAAAGCAACTGCTGTGGCAAACTCCATCAGTTCGCTTAACACCTTTGCCACGTGGATTACAACTTTCTGGGCATTTCTTTCTCCTGACAACAATGGCCTTTTGGGCAACAGTAGCCAGTAAAACACCAGCATCGCCCAAGGTGATGCCGGTCTTGAATCCAAATCAACAGCAATTTCTACATGACGAACTTGCCTTTCGTAATAAAATTAACTTTTTGGCCGAAAACGCTGGTGCCAGTCTCTCCGACTATTATGTGCGCAAAGAGGAGACCATCGATGATCCCGAGTTGCTGGACAAGTATGACTCCTTCTATCAGAACACCAAAAGTTTGCTGGTTTTATTTCAAATAATGGGTATCATGCCAATACATCGCAATCCCCCTAAGCCCGGCTTGCCAAGGACTGGCTATTCATGGACGTCCAAACAAGTGCTATGGGCTGTCATTATTTACTCCATACAGACCACAGTGGTCGTCATGGTCTTAAAGGAGCGCGTTAATAACTTTGTGACCAACTCGGACAAACGTTTCGATGAGGCCATTTACAATGTCATCTTTATTAGTTTGTTGTTTACCAACTTTTTGTTGCCGGTGGCCAGCTGGAGGCATGGTCAACAGGTGGCCATTTTCAAAAATATGTGGACCAATTATCAACTGAAGTTTCTGAAAGTCACCGGGAAACCCATTGTTTTTCCCAACTTATATCCGGTGACTTGGGGGCTGTGTATTTTCTCTTGGGTCTTGAGTATTTTCATCAATTTATCGCAGTACTTTTTGCAACCGGATTTTAAGTTTTGGTATACCTTTGCCTATTACCCAGTAATAGCCATGCTGAATTGTTTTTGTAGTTTGTGGTAAGTTGGCGGCGGTGGGGGGAAACACAAGTTTTGACAGGGATTTCATAAAATTGGCCATATTTCAGGTACATTAATTGCACAGCCTTCGGCATTGCCAGTACAACTATGGCGGAATGTTTGCGCCAGACACTGACCACAGAAAAGCCAGCCCAGAAGTTGACCGAGTATCGTTATCTGTGGGTGGACTTAAGTCACATGATGCAGCAGTTGGGTAAGTTATAACGAATTTGCTTGGCAATCGTGGAACTAATTTTTGATTCTACGCCTTTCAGGAACCGCCTACTCGAATATGTATGGCATGTATTGTCTGGTGGTCTTCTTCACCACCATCATAGCCACCTACGGCTCGTTTAGTGAAATTCTCGACCATGGCGCCACCTACAAAGAGGTGGGCCTCTTCGTTATCGTCTTCTACTGTATGAGTCTGCTGTACATCATTTGCAATGAGGCACACTACGCCTCGCAGAAGGTCGGCTTGGATTTTCAAACTCAACTGTTGAATGTTAATTTAACCGCTGTGGACACGGCCACACAGAAGGAAGTGGAAATGTTTTTGGTGGCCATTGCCAAGAATCCGCCCACCATGAACTTGGATGGTTATGCGAACATCAATCGGGAGTTGATAACATCGGTGAGTAGATGGCACTGGGAATTTTCTTTTGTGAATATCAAGTTTTTTTTTGCTATAGAATGTCTCCTTTATGGCCACATATTTAGTGGTGTTGCTGCAATTTAAAATCACGGAACAGAGGGGTATACGTTCCCAGCAGGCAGCGATGACCTGAAGAGCAGCAGAGTTGAGAAAAAGAAAGGGCTTGTTTTTTCGGTATGTTTTTATCCATACACAATGCAGAGGACAGGCGACCAAAGCCACTTGCAGACTTTTCCTACAGACGGCAGACATAGCTTTTTCTCAGACACCAGCAATGATTCTTTATGAAAACATTAGTGGCATCTAGAGATTGCAGCCGTAAAGATACTTCGCCGGTTGTCTTGTATCAACGATTATGAAGTTTGCATTCGGCATCCAACTCCAGCTGACATTAATTCTTTTATAGACATTCAATGGTAAGTTCGTAGAACAACAATAGCTGTCATTTAAACGAAAAGTTCGGAGTCTGCCCATCTGATATTGCCTCAGCCTTCTGTATTGTCTATATTGGAAATCTCGGCGGATCAGAAAACACAATTTTTTACATAATTTTGAATTAGTTTAAGAAATGTTATTCTTAAGATTTTATATTACGTATGAGGTTTTTAAATAAAATATTAGCAAATAACAAAATTAAAATATGGACTAATATCTATATTTATAAATGTTTTTTGTATTTATATTCGAGCAACATATCTCTTATTCGAGCAGTAGTATTCAACATGTAGTAGTTGTATTGTAATTTGGTTATAATTGGCCGAAAGGCTTTAAATTGCAAAATCTGTGCAACTAAATGAAATGACAAATTATTCTTTATTATTGTGTTTGCTACGACTTGAATTGCTGTTTTACGTTTTATATGAATGGCATCTGCGTGCGAATATGTGATGCAAAGAGAATATATTCTATTTGATATACTCTTTGTTTGCTCTTTGATGTGGTGCTTGTAGTGGCTAGAGCTTTGAATGTTGTAAAAAACTAAAGACAGCAACCGTTAGTGTACTGTATCAAATATAATTATTTGAGTGCATAAAATTTTTTCATTTTTTTTAAAATAAATTGTTCGTTAAGGAAGTTTAATTTAAATTGCAAATTAAATTATTCCCCAAAAAGAAACATTATGAGTTGTAACCATTACACCGCAGCCGCCTGCTGGGACCGTATACCCCTCTGTTCGGTGATTTTAAATTGCAGCAACACCACCAAATATGTGGCCATAAATGAGACATTCTAAACAAGAAAAATTACAAATTGATGACTTTGACATTTAACAATTCCAACTTACCGATGTTATCAGCTCTCGATTGATATTCGCATAACCATCCAAATTCATTATGGGCGGATTTTTGGCAATGGCCACCAAAAACATTTCCACTTCTTTCTGTGTGGCCGTGTCCACAGCGGTCAAATTCACATTTAACAGTTGAGTCTGAAAATCCAAGCCGACCTTCTGCGAGGCGTAGTGTGCCTCATTGCAAATGATGTACAACAGACTCATACAGTAGAAGACGATAACGAAGAGGCCCACCTCTTTGTAGGTGGCGCCATGGTCGAGAATTTCACTAAACGAGCCGTAGGTGGCTATGATGGTGGTGAAGAAGACCACCAGACAATACATGCCATACATATTCGAGTAGGCGGTTCCTGAAAGGCGTAGAATCAAAAATTAGTTCCACGATTGCCAAGCAAATTCGTTATAACTTACCCAACTGCTGCATCATGTGACTTAAGTCCACCCACAGATAACGATACTCGGTCAACTTCTGGGCTGGCTTTTCTGTGGTCAGTGTCTGGCGCAAACATTCCGCCATAGTTGTACTGGCAATGCCGAAGGCTGTGCAATTAATGTACCTGAAATATGGCCAATTTTATGAAATCCCTGTCAAAACTTGTGTTTCCCCCCACCGCCGCCAACTTACCACAAACTACAAAAACAATTCAGCATGGCTATTACTGGGTAATAGGCAAAGGTATACCAAAACTTAAAATCCGGTTGCAAAAAGTACTGCGATAAATTGATGAAAATACTCAAGACCCAAGAGAAAATACACAGCCCCCAAGTCACCGGATATAAGTTGGGAAAAACAATGGGTTTCCCGGTGACTTTCAGAAACTTCAGTTGATAATTGGTCCACATATTTTTGAAAATGGCCACCTGTTGACCATGCCTCCAGCTGGCCACCGGCAACAAAAAGTTGGTAAACAACAAACTAATAAAGATGACATTGTAAATGGCCTCATCGAAACGTTTGTCCGAGTTGGTCACAAAGTTATTAACGCGCTCCTTTAAGACCATGACGACCACTGTGGTCTGTATGGAGTAAATAATGACAGCCCATAGCACTTGTTTGGACGTCCATGAATAGCCAGTCCTTGGCAAGCCGGGCTTAGGGGGATTGCGATGTATTGGCATGATACCCATTATTTGAAACAACACCAACAAGCTCTTTGTCGTGTGATAGAAAGAATCATGCTTGTCCAGTAATTCGGGATCATCGACCGTCTCCTCTTTGCGCACATAATAATCGGAAAGATTGGCCTCATCATTGTCGGCCAAAAAATTCAACTTGTCACGGTATCTCAGCTCATCGTGTAGAAATAGCTTCTGATTTGGATTCAAAACTGGCATCACCTTGGGCGATGATGGCGTCTTACTGGCCACGGTTGCCCAAAACGCCATACTGTTGATGGTCTTTTGAATACGCTTCCAATAAGTTGCTTAGCCAATTGGCGTTGTTGAATGTACTGTTGGCATTTTTGTGGCAAGAGTCCTTTTAAATAGTGAAACATTTAAAATTCTTTCCCAAGTTTTGTGTTGACTTTTTTAGTTGAGTCAATAAAGCCAGGAAAACAGGGCAGGCATTTTTGATTTGTTTTGACTTGAAAGTTTGTCGACATCATTTATTGGCAATGCACGAAGGTCGAGGATATGGTGTCGGTGTTGGCGACACCTTGACATAATATTTGAATAATTAAAAAACACTAAACATAAAAGTCTGGCTAGTTCATGCATTTTGAGTGATTTGTGGTGTGTAGAACATATGAGACATTTATCGTAGGTTATCGTACCTAACCCACATCATTTCAGTAACTTTGTAATTGTTTTACTGTACGGCAGATGAAACCTTCTGACTTCTTTCAACAAACGTACACAATGTTTAATCCAGATCGGCCGATTGTTCTATAGTACATAAGTCAACATATATTTTTTCATATTATAAAACTCTTTAATCCTCAGTGATGCAGCTTTAGGAATGATTGTTTTGAAATGGATATGATCCCTTCAATGAATCCAATGTTTGTTTTTAGTTTTAGTTCCGAAAGTAGTTTTCTCTTTATTAGTAGTGCCTCTGTTATCTTCTTTAAAATGTCTAAGTTTATTTTATAGAATACAAAATAAATCTTCTCATTCTTTTTTGCTTTTTCTTTGTATAAAAAAGTACATTTCAACTATTCGATTGATCGCATTAAATTAATAAAAAAAAACGTCATAAAATTAAACTTATATTAAAATTATTAAATTACACAATTTTACTCTCTCACTTATGCAACGCTTTCTTGTGAACTCTCGTGCGTGTCATCTCTCTGTTGTTTCTCTGGCTGGCAGCTATTGCTCTAGCTTGATTCATTCGCTACCACCACATGAGTAACAGCATTTTTGTTTATAATACTCATAACTGCAAAGTTTCGCCTTAACGGCCCACGCACAATTGGTAAAAGCATCGGTACATGGCATAATAATAGCATCGTCATTCTGAATATGATCATAGCGTAGATCTACAAGACAGGGAAAAGAGAAATTTTATAATATATTTCCGATCAGATGTCTCGAATAACGCACAAGGCATTGATCTTTGTCAACAAAAAATGATCATCTAGAATTTATGTCATAATTGTTGTTAATCCTACCACTATTTAACTGTTTTTACCCTCTAGTACCCAAGGCTGCCTGTAACAAATTATGTATCGGTGTCGGCTGATAATTTACCTTCAATTGCTGATTCAATTGGACCTTGACCATGTAATCGAATAATACAAGGTCTTTGTAGAAAGTTCAGATTAAGCTCATGCATGAAAGGGTTGATTGTTGAGACGCAATCAATCAATGTCCTAGGACTGAGTCCCAAACACTCGGTTGCGGCAGCCACATTTCGGCCAAAGTGAATCTGGCTTTCGGTTAAGCTTTCGATCGGGAAAGACTTGACACTTTCAAAGTCGCATATGGTTCAAAAAAATCCACTTGATGGTCCTCCCGGTATGCAATTTCCCTCAGTAAAGAGTTCTAAACCCAGCCTGCAAGTTTCTTTTTTGGTTTTCATTTCTCACTTACAATTTCTCAGTACATACGAGGAAGCCTCGTTAAATGTAATCATTTCGGTATTTATTGTTCTTTCCGTCTCATACGACAAATTCTTTGTACAACATATTTTTTGTAAAAAAACTACGTAAAAAGCTCGTGTTGAATTAACTGATGTTGTTCTTGAAAAAAAAAACAATAATTGTGAAAAACTATGCCTTGCGCTTTACAGAATATGATGTTAATCTGAATCAATCACTCTCATAGCATTAAAAAAAGATTCTGTGATTGCCATTCCCCCCTTTCATTCACTCTCTAATATATTAACCTTTTCCGGGGCAAATACATTTTTATGACGACCAAAAAATCATATGAATTGTCAAATATATTTCATAAATCCATGGAAAGGGTTTATGTTCCTTAACATACCATCACATTTATGAGTATTGCAGCTGCGGTATATGGGTTCTCTAATAGAGTAACGACATTTATTTGTATCCTTGAGAGTGTTCTCCTGTTCATTGTATTCCAAGCACTTGACCGAACGCCTTTGGGTACCACCATCACAAGTTTTTGTACACTGAAATGGAAAAAATGAGTAAATCCCAGAAAACTTTTTTTTATAAAATAAACGTTTCCGTTTTTCGTCTACCTCGGACCATTCCGAATAATGCCATCTGGGTCCACAATATTCCACCTCTTCGTGAGAGCATTTCTCCTCCGTTGCTGGCTTCAATTCGGTTTTACAATCTTCCTCTTCCAAAATCAACTGATTTTCAATGCATAAAACCGGACGCGTTCGAGTCAAATTGAAGCAGTTTCCATTACATGGTGACCAGGGACCGGCAAACCATTCTCCTGCCTCACATGACTGTTCGCGCTCGCAGATTCTCGTCGTATCGGGGGTATTACGGAAATCACATCTATCCGGATTGGATTTGGTGCGATCACAGTAAATCGTTCGGTATTCAACGCCGGGACCACAATCCGATGAACAGTATTGATTCCAATCGGACATTACCCAAACGCCGGCTTTATCGCGATTCGGTTTTGCATTGCTATGAGAAGCATTGGGGCTAATGCCATGCATGCGATAACGGGAATTTGAACGACGTCTGTTTTTGGGACAGTCACAGATCTTCTTGGCCACCGGTTTCTCTTCCATACAAGCGCCGGCATCCACATGCACCACAATGCCCGAGGCTAATTCTTGCACACAATTGATTTCACGTTCCTTGGTGCCCTCGCCCTGATGACAACGACATTCACCCCAATCTTCCATGCGCCAGAAAGCCGGACAAGGTTGGGTATTACATCTCAGGAGATTTTCATTTATTACCGGTTTTTCCGAGTGGACACAGCGGCGTTGAGAATAATAGCGCAAGGGATTTTCGCGAACGCATTTAATAACTGGCGATTGAATGCCACCACCGCATGACTTGGAGCAGGTGCTAAAACCGACCACCTTCCAATTGTAACGACGTCTACGTGCCGGACGACTGCCACTAATGACAGCCTCATCGTTAGCCGACTTCAGGAAACCATCTGTCTCCACTGACACCTCATTCTCTTCGGAATCAGAAGTGATGGGTAAAAGATATTCGTATTTAATGCCCGGATTAATGGTTTTACTGTAAATCTGTAAAGGAATAGCATTATGTTAGTTGCGGGTTTTTACTCTGTCTCAAGTCTTACCATCAGTTCCAAACTCTCTCTTATCGGTCCAGTGCAAGTGACCCATTCGGTGACACCCTCACTTTGCTGTTGCAAACTATCCAAACGATGATAGTCGAATATGGCTCCAGCCGCTTCATAGGCCCCACTGTCCGACATGGCATTGTCGCCATTGAAAACATATTTCTGATCCTCGGTACGTAGCACTGCGAGTGTACAGGGGGATTTACAAATTCAAGTGTTGAATATTATTTGTGTATGAAGAGAAAACTTACCCAACAAATTCATGCTATTTTTCAATTCGGTTATAGAAATATTCGATGCTCCAGCTGGTATCATGGCCACATGGATATAGGCATCTTCAGGCAATGGATCCCGGGTATAGAGTCCCGTTAGGGGACGGCACAACAGACCACCACAAGCCACCGCTCCGCTGTTGGCGGACAGACCGCTTATAAGGCCACCGGCATGGACAGCCTTAAATGAAATACAAAAAGTGGAAAGATTTAAAAAAAAAACTTGGTTGGGAAATTTGACAGAAATGACTAGACAAACAAAATATATTTCCATTGATTGAACTATGGAATATAACTTACCAGTACAAGTAGTAGTAAGTTATTTAACATTTTTATCAATATGTTGTATATGAAGAAATGTATATTCGCAAGTCGTTTAATTGTTCATTAAGTTTCAAATTTGTTGTGTGTGTTCACTTTCTAACCTTCCATTTGTTTGTGTTTTTGTCAGTCTACCACCCTCTGATTGTTGCAACATAAAAAATTAATAACTCTGTGTAAACATTGGTAATTTATGACGATTTAAATCAATTTATGTCGTTAAACATTATCTCCATCCCAAAACAAATGCTTGTCGTTACGCATTCATTTAAAGATTATCACCCTGTGACCGCAAACTGTTGTGGGCTGCTTATTAAAATTCATCTAATCTAGATCTCTACTCAAATCTAATTAATCGATTATCGGTTTAACTTTTAAGATCTTTATGAGATCTATGAATATTTTAGTTGGTTAATTAAATTTTGTAGTTGGTACAGAAGATGGACATTATGAATATTTTCTGTTGGACCCCCCACCAGATGATTAACTATTAAATGTGTTAAAAAATATTTCAAGATAATTTCAGTTCTCTTGGCATAATTAAGCAATTAATTATGAATGTCGCTGAAGCCGACCGGCCATGTCCGTCTGTCTGCGCGTTTCGTTTTTACTGAATAAATTGTTAAACATTTGTTTGGGAAGGGTTTAGTCTTTTGTTAATTTGGCATTAGGCTCTTCACATTGTCGCAGCGTGGGTGTCTTAAAAAAGAGTTTAGCATAATACTGATTTATGGGCTTTTAAAGAGTTGAAGCTGTTTCTCTGCCTTTGTCTAATTTAACGAGGTATTAACCACGAACTGGACAAAGCGGGCAAAAAGAGTCTTTGAAAACAGTCACAGCGGATTTATCAATAAAGTCTATTGTGCTCATTGTAACAATATTCGAAGTATTTGAATATTTTTGATTGAAATTGATATTGTTAGTTTATTAGGATATTCTTTAATACGGTTACGAGGTTTTGCTATTTATACGGCGCGGCCTGGCAACAATAGTGTTGCCATTGGAAAGTTTGTAAATATCATCTCGGTCAAAAATGGAACAAATTTCGTGCAATGAGTTTTGGGTTAAAACCCATGTTTTGTAGGCGTTTCAATTAGAGTGGAAAAAGTCCTTCAAAAATTGGTTTCAGTTCATGCAGAGACCTTCAAGGAGAATATTTTTAAAAACAATAAACCCATTTTCACTGATAAATGATGGTTTGGTTTTTATTGCTGGACCTAGTATTGGCTTGGAAATCAATAGCAATCCTAGCCAACTAAAAGAAAAAACAATACTAATTGAAAAATTATCCAAAATTGAAAGCTACTTGAGACAGTCTTGACAAAATGAGTCATATTTTTTATTTTTATTTTTTTGTAGAGAAAGGTGGACATTTTTTTAATCTGTAAATTGTTCTTATTAGTTTGCCTATCATAAGTTTTGTGAGTATTTGACTGTACATTTCTTTACCCGTCCATTGCAGTTCTTATGTGATTTAACTTAATTTGAAGTTTCTCCAATTCCTAAACACATCCCGCAAATCTTTCCACTTGACCTTTATTGTCTTCCCATTGTTTGCACCTCAACATCCATCCATTCACATTTCCACTGTCATGTTTGGCTCACATTCATTAAACAATTCCTTGGAAAATTGACATCATCATTACAGCAAATAGAAATGTTGAAAGAGATAACTCATTGGAAAAATCATAGGCAAATATTTACGCAAATTTATCGGATACATGCGAAAAAGAAACTGTTAAACCTAACAACAACTTAAACAATTGCAAAATAAAAAAAAAACAGCAACCAACTATGAACATGAGCTTTAACTCAACTCATTTCCATGGAGAACCCAATAACCAACCTGACCGATCGACCTTTCATAAGACACATACGACCGACCGTCCGACCGTCTGCCATAGTATAAATTTTCCAAATAAAAATAAACAAAAAAGGAAAGTAACATTTGGCTAACAATTGTCTGGTGTTGGCTGGGCTATCATGGTGAGTTTATCTTTTAGAATAATAAAATGCTTTTAAGATAAGAAATTGCTACAGTACAAGTTAGAAAGAAAAAAACATGAACTTATGTCTGTTTGTCTGGGAGTTTAGAATTGGCCGAACGTAGAGCGATCATATCTGAAAATAAAAATAGTTGGGTTGGTATGTTAAGTTGGTCTCAGTAACAAGTACACCCCCGAAAGGTAACATCTGCGGATTTGCTTAAAAGTAATAATGTTAACTACAGGGAAGACAACTCAGCCTATGAAATGACCTACCAATCATTTACACAACTACCCCGGGACTAATTTTGGACTCATGGGACTATGGTTGATATCTCAATATTCGGGGAGTGTTTCGGCTCCATGTAGAGTAGCATCGCAATGCAGTGGCCAGTACACCAGCAGAGATATTAGATAGACCTTGATTCTGATCAAGATGGGCGATATCCTGTTATGAATATCCAAGCTTTTGCCGTGACCTTTTCCACCGTGTAAATGCCTTAACTTAACAATTAGAAAGGTAGTCTGTAAGCGTTTGCAAATTCATTATTTTTTGTCTCGGTTTTTACAGATCACTAAGGAAGTTCAGGCGATAGCTGCAAATTCTTAACACTCGGCATAATCTGAAGAAGAAACTATGGAAACGAAATGTCGGATGACAAAGGCATCCTAAGAGGAGGTACGAAATATTTCCCCAGGACATCCGTCATAATAGTTGACGCACAGAATACTTTGGATGTGGTCCAATTTCGACACAACGATATCAAAATTAAATGGGGTTTGTAAAAACGTAGTCCGATCGAATTCAAATTCAAACTGGAGCGACAGTTTGGTGCATTTTTGGCACATTTTTCTTAGAGAATGCTGCTGGAAATGCCACTTTGGTTTAAGGTGAGCACTTCAGGCATAATAAAGTGTTTTTGTCGCCGGAGATAGAAGACATGGACTTGAACCATCATGGTTTTAAGCAGTGTGGCGGCAGTCCACACTCGAATATATATTTTATGCACGATGTTCGGTAATCGTTCTATCAGCGATGTGAATTGGCCAACACGGATCAGAGATACCCTGAAGAATTTATCCATTCAGTCATTATTAGATCGCCTCTAAAAGCATTTCCAAAAAATGTGGCAGCGTGGGTTTGTAGGGTATACAAAATGTCACGCTGAAAATGTGAATATAATTTAATGAAATAGGAATTTTAGAAATTCCCTAGCATCCGCAATTGTCTTGACAAACGCTAACATAAACATGAGATTTAAATATTACTTCTCATGTGATCTTCGGATATGACTAAGAAAGATTTCACCTGAATACTTTTCTCTAGGAATGTTTCTCTCTTAGTGGATAAGTCAAAAGACAACACACACTCAACATATTTGCCAAAACACTTGGAATTAAGTTGGCCACTTTTTTCCTCCCCATTCATTTCAAAAACACAATTTATGTTGGCCCGCTTTGCAATTATCTTATCTTGCGCTTTGATAATTTTCCTTTGACATACAACAAACGGTTTCGTTTCACTTTGCTTTGCTTTGTTTTTCTCTTCTATGATAAGATGACAGTTAACAAACAGATCAATGAAAATACGATATAATCTCCAACGTTCAGCTCCAAAAAAGAAAAACATAAGATCTTTAGATAAACGTGGCTAAAACAAACAACAGCGCCGAGAACGACATCATCATCAGTAACGACAACAGCAAAACGGCCAAAATCACCGAAATAAACACAAGTGATAATAGTCGACAATTTAGTTGGTCCCGGGGCAAAGTGTCTGCGACTATAAAGACATAAATTATCACATTGTAGATTAAACAAACACTTTGTGCAGCCAGCCCCATACTCCGCCAAAACCGCCCCATTCTTCCCAAACACCGTGTATGCGTTCTTAATGTTTGCAAAAAAAAGGGGGGAACTACTATGGGGCCACAACTGGCACTGGCACTGGCGCATGCAAGTGCAACACAGCAGCTCCATAAACATCACACTCAACATAATTTCCATATGCATTTTATGGCTTTTTATTGCCTCATATACAATTTGTTGCTGCCATTCGATTGTTGTCGTTGTATGTATGTATGTTGTTCGGGCTTAAGTGCCCCCATGTAGCAGCAACAGCCGGAGGAGCCAAAGAGGCACAGAGAAAACCGTCAAAGTAATTTGATCAAAAGTATGTGTTGTTTGTTGTTAAAAGCCTCGATGAGTGAACAAATGAAGCATATTTCGTTTAGACTCAGAGAAGGACGGACAATTTGGTATATGTTCCACACTCTTGCCGCCCCATTGATATACATTTTTTCATACAAGACAGTGTCTATGTGCCAGCCAAGTGTTTTTTTTTTTATTCCCCAGGAAACTCGTGTTGGGAGGGAGGCGTTATATCGGGGCGGAATGAGTTAATTTCATTTATGAACAGGTTCTCATTTGTTTTTCATTTGGTATTCCGACAATAAACCAACTATCGCTGAAACCGATATTTGCACTATGGTGGCAAGCAATTAGTTCCATCATCAATAACATCCAGAATGATGATGATGACGTCTAATTGTGGCAAGTTTAGCTGGAGGAGTGACGCCAAACGACATGAGTGTATAAAAGAAGCGGAAAAACATATTTTTACTGTGATTTCAAATATCATTGCAAGAAAAAAGCAGACCGTATGTTTTTCTTTCGATTAAAATATGTGTCAATTTTTCTAAAGGGAAATCTCTACATTTTTTTCTTCCATTTGAATGTTTGTGATTGCCCATTTTCCAGATGATATTGTTTTAAAACTTTTAAAGAATATTTACCATAATTTAATTTACGGTGACAACAAAAAATTAAGAGATTGTTCTTATTTTCAAGACAAACAAATTGTTTTGTAAGAAATAGGAAACATTTCCTTAGAAACATGAAATATTTCGTCAAAAAATATGAAACATTTCAATAAAAAAAAACAACACAATGAAAGTATGAAATATTTCATATTTTTTTAAATATTTCATATTTTTTTTTTTTGAAATATTACATATGTTTTATAAAAAAATATGAAATATTTCAAAAAATATGAAATATTTTAAAAAAAGTATGAAATATTTTAAAAAAAAAATGAAATATTTCATTGTGTTGTTTTTTTATTGAAATGTTTCATATTTTTTGACGAAATATTTCATGTTTCTAAGGAAATGTTTCCTATTTCTTACAAAACAATTTGTTTGTTTTGAAAATAAGAACAATCTCGTAATTTTTTTTTCATTAAAAAACAACGCATTGAAAGTATGAAATATTCCATTTTTTTTTTCGAAACATTTCATATTTTTTGACGAAATATTACATATCTTTTATAAAAAAAAATATGAAATTTTTTTTTTTTTGATTATTATAAATCTTTTATGAAAAAAATATGAAATATTTAAAATTTTGTTTTTAAATATTTAATATTTTTTTTTATTTCGTCAAAAAATATGAAACATTTCATTAAAAAACAACCCAATGAAAGTATCAAATATTTCATATTTTTTTAAATATTTCATATTTCTTTTGAAATATTTCATATTTCTCTTGAAATATTTCATATTTCTTTTTAAATATTTCATATTTTTTGTTAAAATATATTTTTTTTTGAAATATTTAATTTTTTTTTTTTTTAAATGTTACATATCTTTTTTAAAAAGATATGAAATATTTTATTTCTTTTTGGAATATTACACATCATTTATGAAAAAAAGATATAAAATATGTCAAATTTCGTTTTAAAATATTTATTTTTTTTTGAAATATTTAATATTCTTTTTTAAAATATTTAATATTTTTTTTTAAAATATTTAATAATTTTTTTTTTGAAATATTTCATATATTTTTTTAATCATTCATATTTTTTTGAAATATTTTATATTCAGAAACCCATAAAAATATAAATTTACCAATGTATTTGCCAGGTTTTAATTTCGGTAGGATTTGTTTCTATTTGCTTTTGATTTTCTGTATCTTTGTATGAAATTTGCGATGTCATTCATTCTCCAAACACCCCACTACAATTTGCAAAACAATTTGAAGCAACTATTTCTCTTAAAAATGTCTAACACTTAATCGAATTTTAAGAATTCGAATTTTTGGTGTTAATTGACTCCATGTTTTGAATACCAAATTTTAAATAATCAAGCACAGTGTCTGCTGGTAAAAACACCACTACTGGCTCGTGAAATATTTGCTGTACATGGTTTTTCAACGTTGCCTTTTTCGGTAAGTATGTATGTAATTACATTGCCCTACCATAAGTTTGTATTATTTACAACTTAATTACGTGTTAATTTGAGCATAAATATTCGACAAGCGAATGAAAACCTGTACATGGATCAACAAATGAAATCAAGGCGGGCAGAATGATTAGTTATTATTATTCCTCGGATTGGAACTGTTAATAATGTAACAATTTCTGAAGTTTTTTTTTTTGTTTTGTTTTTTGGGGTGTGTATAAATTATTTAAATTAATTTTGGCCTTTTGGCATAAACATCTTATTGACTTTGAATAAACATAAAAGTGATAATTTGTGAAGATATCTCTCGATCGAATCGAACGATTAATAATAAATAAACCCAATATTTTATGTATGAGCAGTAAAATTTCGCCTCGACGAAAACATGAAAAACTGTAGCGGCCATAAATTGTTATTTAAATTATATTAAAAGTATTATTTACAAGCATCCCAGAGAATATGCCAATAAGATATCATAATTTATTAATTGACCATTGAATATTAAAAGAATTGTTAATGTGGTGTGGAAACACGAACCAGATACAAACAATGTTTTCATTCCGTAGAGCCATAAAAAGATGATGCGATTCAATTCATTGGAATTGTTGTTAATGCATTTGAATCATGGAAAACATGACATTTATGCTAAAATATGCAGTCGAAAAACAGGAAAATTGAGTGTATTCTTTCTCTTTAGACATTCAAAAAAAAAAAGAGTAGTCTTTAGATACTAGATAAAATATTAATAATAATGGAATAATTCTGGTCAAGAGAAACATAAACTCAAATTAGAACTGAACCTTTTTTTTTTTTTTTGAGGATTACAAATTCGGCAACGAATCAAAAACTTGTCAAGAATTTATTCAACCCATAAAAATCACATATAAGTATAAAAATTTGTTTGTGAGTTATGACGAAAATGAATACATTGTGATATTTGTAGAATAATTAAGGAATTAAATTGTGTTGGTAGCGAAAGGAACAATTTTTTTTTCCATGATAACCAAGTGCCAACCCTGCAATCTTGTCTATAGAATGTGCGATAATGTTTTTGAATCAGTTCCCCGATGGAAAAAGTCAGCCTTAACATTGTCAGTGTGACACACACAAAAAAAAAGTACATTTGCATAACAAAAACAGTGGCATAAATGAATTTCGCATTATCTACGGGTGTTCAGCATAAACATAAACAGAAAAATTCCCCAACAAAGACCTGATAGGAAATGTTAATAGTTCGCAAAGTCGTAGGATGTGATTTGCATTAAGTCATCAATTAGAGAACAAGAAACAAACGTCAATAGACTTTTTTTTTTGATTATAAAATAGATAATGAAATCCCGAACCAATTGATTTTCATTCATATCATATTTATACAAGTGAAATGTACGACTAAACTCAATGTTCATTGAATGTTCATAATTAATAAAAATATTTATTTATTTATTTAAAAAAAAAACACACACAGAGCCAACAATCATTGTTTATATTTTTATAGTTCTAGTTTTAATTTCGAATTTGGTTAGTACTTTTGTCACTTGATTCCGCGCTTGATAATTGCTGACAGATCGAGTTTTCGTCTATCGATTGGCCATAAATTAATTATCGTTTTATGTTTGTTTTGGTTTGATTTCGATTTTTATGACTTTCGATCGATATCAGTGCGATGCACACAAGAGAACTAAACGTAATGGTTTTGATTTTCAATCGGTTACAATAACATTGATATTTGATCAGTGGGTAATAAATTCTTAAGTAGGAAAAAAAACGAAATAAAAAATCACATAACAATTACAATAAAAGATATTGGTAGCATTTTTGCTTTTGATATCAGATATTCTGTGGAAACTCCGACGGAAGCTATTCGTAATGGCGGAAAATGAAAAAAAGTCAGAGAATGATTTATAAAAAAAAAACTACAGGAGAAGGTAAAAACTTTATAACATTTGAAAAACTTCAGACATAAAAAAATGTTAAAGGCAATTTTGAATAAAAATGCGCAACAAATTTAATTCTGAAACTATTGTTTTTTTTCGGATTTTGCAAAAGAGCAATAAATCCGGTATTTTTGATCACAAAGCCCTGGAATGTGTATTTGACAATGGTCTACCAAAATATGTAAAAAAAGCGATTTTGAAAAAAATCGAGTTACGCCCTTTCTAAATATAAAAATACTCTAACTCTTAATACTCTAACTCATAATACCCTAACTCTTAATACTCTAACTCTTAATACTCTAACTCATAATACTCTAACTCTTAATACTCTAACTCTTAATACTTTAAATCTTAATACTCTAACTTGTAATACTCTAACACTCTAATAAATAACAACATTATCCCTCCAGCCGACCAAACAGAAATACTGGAAAATCCTTGCCACCTGTTTTCGTTGACCAAGTGCACAAACAAATGTGTTTGTAAGAAGTCAAACACAACTAATGAAGACATCCTCAGAGTGGTATTGCCGGTTAGAGGGTTAAAAAAAAACCACCAACTGTTTGGATATTTTGGACATTCGAAGTTCATTCATTCATATTCCATCACTTAGACACAAAGTATATCGCCGTAACTCCATTATTTATGAGCAGTTAATAGATCTGGTTACGTGTGTTTGTTTGTTTTTTCTCTCAATGACATTTTAAAATCACCTCTTTGACATATTTTTCTTTTCGTCATCTTTATCTCGATTTTGTCTTCCATTTCGCGCTCACTTTAGACGAATTTTTATGATCTTTTACGAAATACATTAATCGAAAACAAAAAGGGTTTTAGGCGCCCCATTAATTCCCAGTCTTTACCACAAACATTCATTGAGTCGATTGATTTTATTAGCGTTTCCATTAAAGCCTTTGCTTGTTTCTGTGTGGTTCGTCGGCTAAAAGGAAAATATTACAAATTTATTATAATTTATGTGTCGCGGCAACACAGAATTAATTTCTTATGATTTCTAATGGATTTTGCGGTTTTCTGTCTCCACATTATCACCGATTGCACGAAAAACTAATAAAAATTTTAATAAATCGATATGATTTCTTAATTAAAAACAAACTATTATTAAATATTGAAAACGAATGAGAAGAAAAGAAATAGAAATCCCCAAGAAAAAGAGAAATCATACAAATAAAAAGTGAAGTAAAGAGGTGAACCCAAAGAAAAACGTGAGGAACATTTTATGACCTCAAGTCATAGTCTATGAACTAATAATGTTTAAATTGTCTGAGAGTCTAGTGTTAAATTCTATTAAAATTTAGTTAATTATCACGATTATCCCAATTGCAAATATTATTTTATAATTTCATTATACACCAGCGAATGCTGAGTGTTATTGAACTTGTATGAAGTTAAAAATATCGTAATAAGAAGTTCACCTGTCGAAATTGTATATTATCATTGAATCAATTACCCACAACCCATAATGGCTTCAATCTGGTTTTTATTAACTGTCATCAAACCGTATAATTAGGTAATCAAAAGCCATAACAACATGCGTTCATCATATGGCGCTGTCTTTTCAACACTTGGTGTTGTTTTTTTTTTCCTACTCAGTTTTAATATTTCCAATTATGCCTTATTTTCTTCATTCTACCCAATGGTGGATACATTTGAATATTTTCGTACATAAATTCGGTTTTCGTGTTACCATTTTTAGAGTTGGCCAACCAAACACATTTTTCGAGCTTGTAAAGCAAAAGTGTGAACTTCGTTTATAGCCTATAATTATGGCGTACGTATACGTGTTATGTACGCCTGTATGTAGCGGCTTAGTAGAAGAAAAAATAAAATCATAAATTTTTATAACAATTAGAAATAGATTTTGCCTGAAAATGGCTATTGATGAAATATATTGCAAATTATAGCACAACACTATTATGATTAATCGATTTTGTGAGAATTGAGTGATGCAAAGTTTCCATAAAAAGGCAAGACTGAAGGTAAAACATTGTAATTGTTTCTACAGCTATTCCAATTCTAATTCTAGAATATTGCGAGAGTCGTCATTTGATACGTTAGCGATGATAGGAAATTCATAGGCTTCAAACCACAAAATGAGCTGTATGAATGATATGTGTCACAACAAATACATACATATATGAAAGTTTTAAAACAATTGAATCACTTGTAGAAATGTCAACCGAATTCATAACTTATACATAGGTGCTCAATATAAACTGATTGGGGAATTTAAATTTGGGAGTAACCTGAGACGGGAAAACACACATCTCACCTACCTGAAAACGGTTAGGACTATGAACATTCAGGCATTCTTCTGACTGAAAGTATAGGGTTATCCATTTCATGGTTTCAAAAGTATAGGGCTGGAATTCGCCATCTGTCAAACTAAGTTGTTAAACGAATTTTTGTTCTTTTTAGTTGGAAGTCTGACATTGACGAAAATTAATCGTGTAAAAATTATTCAAACCTACTACAAAAATGGTGATTCTGGCACAGCCACATACGTGCTTTAAGAGGAGATTATGGTTTAGGGTTATGAAGCACATTTCTCACTCGGTGGGTATGTTAATAAACAAAATTGTCGTATTTGGGGTTCTGAGAATCCTCAAGTAATTGAAGAGAGGCCATTAAATTAACAAAAAGTCACTGTTTGGTGCGCTCTTTGGTCCGAAGGTGTGATTGGACCTTACCTCTTCGAACGAAAACGCTAGACTACTGTCACCATCAATTCGGAACGTTATGGTCTTATGATAGCCGACTTTTTTTTGCCTTCAATTGCTGAATACGACTTGGAGAATATGTAGTTTCAACACTACAACAATGGTGAACATTTTTCATTCGTAGTTCGCCAAAATTAAAAAGTTTCCGTAAATACAATGTCATAATCATATCAAACCCAAGAGGCCCTGCAAGGTTTTACTTGGCGTGTGGTGCTTGACAAACAGTAGGGAAAATCCCGAGCTACCTACGAAAATGTTCAACAAAGTGTTTCTGTGGTTTATGAATCTAAATGTAATAACTAAAAATAATAATTTATTCCGGAAAACAAAGCCGTACCTGTATTCAATTAATAGGAAACCCTAACGAAGGACTGAATTAGTTGCGTTACCACAAGTAAAAAATAGATAACATGGTGGCCAATACTTCTTGGTACAATGAAACTATTTTCAGTGTATATCATTCAATTAGTATTTTTTTTTTGTTTGTTATCCATCTGAGTCAGCCTAAATTAGAAAATTTGTCTCAATAATTAATAAAGTTGTAAGCATTAGATTGAACATAGTGACATTATTAGATTGCATGATATTTATGAAGGATTAAAAAGCTGAAGTTCGGCAAAGTTCAATTCCTGACCACTGACCAATTTCATATTATTCACCTTTTAAAGTTAATCACATTTTGTATTGTTAACAATTACTTATTAAATGTTAATCTTATATGCAAATTTCTCAAGCATTGTGATTTTCTAGGAAAAAAAATACGTGACCATTTATTGCGCTATCCGTACAGTCATTTTCTTGCTCTGAAAACATAAGATGTTCCTTTAATGGCTAATTACGACTTTTTCTCAATTATCTTTAATGTCAAGCAACTGTGTGACACCATTCGCTCCCCAATGGCATTAAGGTCAATTGGGTTGTGTTGTGTCTGATGTAATGTAATTTGTCATTATGTTGTCACAGCAAACAAAGATATCAAAGGAATTCCATTAAGATGTCGCGAGACACACGAGACAGCGCTAGAAAAACTCAAATTAGCACAAATCGAACATAAATAAACAACAACTCAATAACAATTACAGCACTAACTGCACCGACTAGCTAACTGCTATTGACAGTCGGTCAGTCAAGCTGGTCGGTGGAAATATGATCGACGACATAAATCAATTTAAATAAATTTAAATAAAATTAGGCCCCTTTAACTGGTGGCTAGGAGGCCAGTAGACCGAACATAAACTGAAATCAATCGGTCTATGGGCACAAAACTGGCGCACGGGTATTTAAGCGGTAAAACGCACTTTCAATAAAAATTACAATAAATTTTCAAATCAAATTAAAAAAAAAAAACTGACACACACTGTGGGACCACTGAGACACCAAGTGGTCAGTTTGGAATTGCAAGCGAACCGATTACTTTTTTTTTTTCGTTGGCAGACACTTAACACCAGTTGCTGGTGTGGTTATTTTTCGTTTCTTTTACTCTGTTGGTGAGTGTAAAGTTTTTTTTTTTTGGTTTTTTCGTGTGATTGCTATTATTATTATTTTTTTGAAAGATCTACCGAAAACCGCAACACGTCTTGTGGCTGACAACTTTCGAACAATATTGATTTTTGAAAATTTAGAATATTTCGCTTAAACTTCGCTGCTGGCAAAACCTCAGAAACTATTTGGCGCTGCCTCGGCCAACATATGCGCCAGTACTTGTAATTTCTGTGTATGTGTGTGTGTGTTTGCGTGTTGAGGTAAAGAAGTGCGGTGCGGCTCGTCGTATTCTGATAATACGAGCGTCCATAGCGCTGCGGCGGCGTCACACAGATACTCTCATAGGCCAGCTCAGTGTGCACAGATACGCCGATGAAATATAAGCAAGTCAGGGCATGGAATGACGGAATGTTTGACACACTGACGGACGGTCTGATAACTTGATGACAACGTTGTTGTTTTTTTCTTTCTCAGAGATTCCGTAAGGCAACATTTCGCTGTGCACCTTAAGATACTACGGCCACCACCGCGGTCCGTCCGTCCTTTCTCCACCACAGCGATGCGTAAATTAGCTTACAAAAAACAACAAAAAAAAAAGACAGCAACAAGCTGAAATATTTACTCGTCGTCCAAGCGTTGCATAGTTTAATTTTTTACTGATTGTTTGTCGATTATTTGACGTAAGTCGAGCAAGTTGATCGTTGATTTGTTGTTAACATTACGCGCCCGATCATTGGAGAAAGACTGGCACTGTGGCGTTGACTCACTTGCCCGATTTATACACTTTGGCCCCGCTATGAAGGCGCTGCTGTTTACGCATTTGTTTACTACAACAAATAAAAATGTTTTCTTCTTTTTGTTGTTGTCGTAATTCGGTATTGAATTGATATTCATTCATAAGAACGGTGGAGACGCATACAGCGCAGTCGGCTGTTGTTCTCTTAAATGTTTGCAGATGTTTTGAATTGAATGTGAATTTGTTTGATTGTTATAGGGTATGGACAATTGAGAGATCATTTAGTAAATCTTGCATAGAACAGAAAAAAAGTTGAATAAAATTATTCGAATAATTGAAGCAAATTATGCGACAAATCAAAGAAATTTGTGCGATAAAATAAAATTATTCGAGTAACCGTATAAAAGTATCCAAATAGTAATTGTGGAAGAATAAAACTACTTAAATAATAAACAAGATTTTGTAGCGAATAAAACTACTTAAGTAATAAACAACATTTTGTAGTGAATAATCACTATACAATTCTGATCATCTGTGATCCCCTAAGTATCTGTCAAAATTTTTTTTCTTCCGATAGGTTTTATTTTTAACTAAATTCTCATAACGCGAAAGCGACTTTTTCGATTTGCTTGAAATAAATTTGATTTAATTTAATCTTCTTCATTTGTGCCATTAAATCTGAACGACAGTTTCCGAGTTTTTCGTTAAAAGAATTTTTTTTATAGAAGTTTATTATAAAGTCACATGTCTAACAATTCAAATGAGGTAAAGGTCATTCAAATTGATGGAGGATTCCACCAGCTTGCTGGTGACAGCGGAAAACAATCCTCATTTAGTTGAATAAATGTTTTCCCGGTACATAAAGGGTTTTCCACCAAAGATGTTATTTTGAATCATCATTTATCTCAAAAAATTCAATTTTTCTTTGAATACCAAAATAACACCCCATTTAACAAGTCCCATTTAACAAGTCACCAAAAAGGATCCCAAGAAGGTCGCTAAACTTCGATGGAAATCAAATAAACATTGTAAGTGACGTGAATTATCTGGGTGTAAATCTTGACAATAAACTCACTTTTAAAAAACACATAGCCACTTCCTGTCAAAAGGCGTTAAATGCATTTAGAGCTTTATGGCCATTTCTAAACAGGCGTTCAACTCTTAACTTGAGAAATAAAAATCTTATCTTCAAATGTGTAATAAGACCAATATTATCGTATGCATCACCGATTTGGTATCGCGCTGCTAAAACTCACCTAAAAAAGTATCAAGTGATACAAAACAAATGTCTCAAAATGATACATAACAAACACTGGCGCTTCCCTACATTGATGCTGCACGATGAAACCGGATATGAGTTATTTTTAGACTTTATTAAGAGAATTAATGAAAATTTTTTTCAAAAAACTTCAGTCTCTTGCTATTGTAAAATACGCGAAAGCATAGAATTACTATAAATTAATTTTATAATTATTAAATCATTCAACAAGAAAATATTGTATTATAACTTGATTATTCCAGAATAATCATTTTATAAGCAATATTTTTCGCCATATGTTTGTACTATTTTTGTAATTAATCACATATAGGTTTTGCTATCCTTTTTCCTATAACTATATTAAAATGATATTAATCTTATTTATTTACCTTTACTGAGGACTTATATGTTAAAATATCTCTAAGATAAAACACATTATTGTAATTAATTGTCATGTCTATAAGACAACATATTTATAATGGATAAATAAAATTGAATTGAATTGAATTGAAACCTCTTGTTGGAGAACCCTGTACCCTAATACAGTGTGTTCACGTCTGATTATTTAAATATCATTCAAACGACTACACATTATTCAATCGGTTACCCGGTTTAATGTTTAATCTTGTTATAAAAACAAACAAAAAATTTTGCATTCAAAATAGTGTACGCATTGTTTGCATAAACATGAAAAGCTCAAAAAACCCCGACAGACAGACCGGTTGGTCCTGCATCCCAGCCACACATGAGGCATCCATCAATAAATACAAACAAATGTGTGCGACAAATAAACAAAGTCAACACCGATTAATACCAATCCATTATGCGACAAACAACACCCTCACCTCGCAGAGGGAAGACAGAAGAGACGATCGAGAGAAAGGGAAGACAAAAGTGAAGATAGACAGTTGTAATAAAGACATACAACAGACATGCGGTTGATAAATTTTTGAAGGTATCGCATGGCGACAAATGACGCGGTGGTGGAGTACTAAACCAAAAAAAATCAATTTCGCAGATGTCGTCGGCGGTGATGTCAGAAAAACAAGGGCTTACTTTACACTGCAGACTGACGTCTCGGTGGCTGGCTGGTTGGTTGGTTGGTTAATAAAGTTATCAATGTCAAGGAAGTCGATAAAAAAAATAAGACATATTTTAAACATGGACACATCCAGCGTCTGCAGAAGACGACGCAGTGAAGCGAAGTGAAGTGGCATGAAATGCAAACTCACTTTTCGCCAGACTGGCGGGTGGGTTACAGTGGTGTTTTTTTTTTTATTTTATTTTACATAGGCGGTATGTTGTCTCCTCCGTCAATCTTTTTGTTGATTTTATTTTATTTTGTAGTTGTTGTTTTTTTTGGCTTTTGATTTTTGTTAAGTAAGTAGTAAATAAATGCTTAAAACCACATTAAAACATCCAATTCTCCAATGTAATGCATGGGTTGGAAAATAAACCTCAATGTTTTCAAAAGTTGTGTTACTGAGATCTTATACAAAAATACCGATTTTCACCGATTGATTGTTGCCTTTGAGGTTTGCATAAAAACGTAACAGCCGTCCGTCTGTCCGTTCATCAGCCATTTCAGGTGAGCGGGCAAGTGAGCGGGCTTGAATGTATGTCTCCTCTTATGGGTCTATGCGGTGCGGTGCGATCGATAAATGAAGGTGTTGATGCAACTATATTTGTGGTTATTCACTGAACATTCGATATGCATTCGCCCAGAAATATAAATATGGGCCACTAAATCAAACAATAAAGACGACGGCGACGATGACGACAACGGCAACAACTGTGACAAAGGTGATGTTGGCGGCTTGGCTGGAATGGCCACATGTGTTCAGCCTCTAGAAGACTCTACGGCTGCTTTGAGCAAAACTCTTCCTGTTCACCGACACCGTCGCCATCGCCACCACCATCACCATCAGTCAGTTTCAAATCAATTCAATTGGCCTTACGATATACGGCAAATAAATACTTTCATTTCAAGAATTCTACATTTCTGTTTGCAATTAGTTACTCATAAAAAACAGATGCTTTCCGCTGAAAGAAACTAAGTCATTAAGTCATTTCATCATCAGGCTTCTTAACGCCAGACGCCAGCAGCAGATATCCAACCAACAACCATCATCCACGGAGCAACTTCACTTTAACTTCATATTCACATTCACATTTATCGTAACATTTCTATTAGTCCATAAATAACAAACATAGAAAAAAAATGTTTATTCTCACTTCAGCCCAGTGAAGATCAAAGTAGAAAAATTACATTTTAATAAGAATGCTTTTTCCATAATTTTCTTTTCTCTTCGTTTGTTGGTAGGAAATATTTTTATTGTCTAAAATTTCCGGTTTTTATTTGTTAGCCAAGTCAAAATCATAAATACCATTAATGTTATTAACATTTGGACTAATAACAGTGTTAAGTGAATCACATTGATATTTAACAGCCGAAGATCACTGCTGGATGAAACTTAAAATCTACTCTTCTGTTGTACTATGTGGCAACAAAGATTAATGATCAACGCCTAAATGTATGCAATAGTTTTTAAATGTTGTAAAATCAAATTTAAAGAGTTAAGTACACTGTTGTAGATATTAACATAGATCTGCTATGGTACCGACCGACAATGACTTTTTGAAGCACAAACCATCATGGTTTGAATTACTTTTCATCCTGTGAAAATTCACTTTACTCTTATCCTCTGTGAGTGACGAAGTTCTGCTTTAGTACCGAACGAATGTGACATTTTGAAGCAGAAACTATAGTCTGAGTTACTTTTTTTCTGTGGAAATTCAATTTTTCTCTCACCCTCCGTAACTGACGAAGTTCACATGCTTCAGATACTCACAATATGCAAATGAATTATTTACCACCATTCCGATAAAATACTGAATAAGACCTAATGTTGAAATATGTTTATAGAACAAACAGTAAATATCATTCAAATCTGTGAACTTTGTCTAAATCTATACTGACTGACCTACAGTTAGGATTGGTCTATATTTTGTTCACGGAATCGTAGGATCTTGGAAACCGACAACAAAAACATTTGATTTACACATATTATTTTTTTTACACAATTATTATTTGGAATCTCTTTGCCTGTAATAATCAGGAGGCACACTTTGATGGAAATATCGACTTCACAATCTCCAAATACATAAAATGTTTGACGGTTTGACTTACCTTACATATACCCTCAATACACATGGAACGTCCTCTGTAATTGGATCTGTAATATTCAGCAGGTCTCTCACAAGGGGTACCATCAATTACCGAAGCATTTAGAGTAGCAAAATATTTCATACCGATGGGTTTGCAATTCAATTCACATTCAGCATCGTCTGGAAAATGCAATTAAAAATGAAAACTCTGGTACTATCTCGATTGCAAAATTGGAAACCCTATTGAAATGCCATTGTTTTGAAATGGAACATCTTTACATACCTTTGATATACGGTTCCCACATATATTGCTGACCCTGAAAATCAACCTCATCATATGCCGAACATTGTTCAGCTCTAAATTCGTTGACGGAGGATGGACAAGGCTGTTGGGAAAGGGAGAAAAAGAATGTAATGTGAATACATGGAATTAATAATTCAATATTATATTGACACATACCTTTTCGTTACACAATTGATAACGTTTATAAACACCAATACAATTTTTGCTTAGATAAAGTTTTCCGGTTCCCGAGTTTCTATAAGAAAAAGAAAAGGATGGGATATTTATGAGTATTGGATATTTATGAACTATTTAGGCAACTGGCTGAAGCATTGACAACAACCAATAATCAGATTTAAGTCCTACATATTTTGGGAATTTACGTTCGCCAACCAGTTCCTCAACTGCGATGAAGGCCTGCAATACGAAAAGTGTCAAACTCTTTGGAGGAATATAATTTTTAGAGACCATGTCTATTTTTCTGGCTCTATCTTACGAAGGGCTTGCTTGATATTCGATTTTGGGGCCTGAATCGTCAATAGATGATGTGCATAACATCGGTACTTAAAGACAAAAAAACGCGCCTAATCACAGTTCCGAAGTGGACAATTGACATCGCCATTTCCACAAACTGGGCGGCGATAACGAAGCATATTGGACCATGTAAGCCAATAATGTGAGATCTTTATTCAGAATTTGCATAAGGCTGGTTCGTGAAATGTTCAGTTGCTGAGATCGATATCGAGTCGATGTTCCAGGACAAAGTCGCACACTCTCGACTACGGCAGCGACATTCTGGTCAGAATCATTTAACTTTGTTTCCCAGCGTTATTCAAGCGATTCATTTCGTTTCATGGAGATATGACACCGACTTTCAGTCAAGATTTCAATCTGTTAAAATTACAGATGATTCAAGAAGAAACCACTTCAACTTTTACACAGAGAGGAAATGACTGGATCGCCTTACGATTTATGGTGAAGGCTACAATACAAATTTATTTCATTAGGCAATAATATCAAAAATCCATTTAAATATGTCTTACACAACTACTGGACGGTATAGGAAATACAAAATTGCGTACATTTTCTATTTTTAACCCTGAGGGATTATGACAATATATTTTGGTTCGTATTTACAACAAAACATTTATCTCCTTCCTTATTCTAAACAATCGGCAAAACCTTGAGCGCCTGAACGTAACATCCATTGTTTCTGATTGATATTTCAGAGCTTCCCGGTCTGGCCGGTTGTAGACACCTTTAAAATGCCACTGACTTGTCCGTTGATCTCTCCAGTTGTAAACAAGATTAAAGCTCATTTCCCATGAACGTGAGTATGAATAATAAAAGTGTCATTAAAGTAAAACAACAACAAAAATACACAAATATAGATGGATTAACGGAGGAAAATAGCGAAATCGGGTAGGGGAATTCAGCTTTCCAGAGAAGTGAGACAATAAATTCTTTGAGAGACACTTGTAAAAAAGAATTCTATGAATTCGCAATTAAGTACCAAAAAACAGATGTCTCTTGAACACAAATGCGTAGCAACAGAACAAGCCCCCTCATGGACCCTTGAGTGTTGCTGGTGGTGACATGGACACACAACTTGCGTACACTTGACATTCGGAAGAATTTCAAATTAAAGCATTAATCAAAACAACAAAAAACCACTAATAATTTTTGCAAATTCATACTTATTCAAAAAAAAAACAACAGTAGATAAAATAGAATTGGAAAAATGGCACAGCACAGCTACTGTTTGGAATAGCACTGCCCCACTACTTATTTATCCAGACAATGGTTGGTTTGAATGATTCTGGTTTTAATGATCGCCAACATCACCAAAGCCTACGCTGCCGTTGATGGTCATGGAAATGATGATGACTCCATCATGCGTCAGATATGTCGGGCGCCAAAAATAGACAACAACTATTTGCAAATATTACGCTTCGTCGGGGGGTTTCATGATCTTTTTTTGTTTTGCTTTGTCTCTAAAATTTCGCAAATGTCATTGACTTTAATAATTAATTAATGTTTTAATAAATTTTATGAGAAATTTCATTAAAATTACTAAAGCACACATACGATCATACTTGGTAGACGTATATGATTTATCTGACACAGATTCGGTTCAAACTTCAAAATATTTGAAATTTCTTTGAGAGAAAATGTTTAATTAAAATATTACGAAAAGTAATTGGTTTCGACTCTTTGTAGAAAATCGTATTAAGCTCAATGTAATCCACGGCAGACATTGATAAACTCAATGAGAACCAGGTAACCCTAAAGGCAGAAAGAAATTTAAAAAAAAAAAACTCCATAGAAAAAAATTCGGCCATCACACGTCAAAATTCCAATCACACAGAATATTTAACAAAGGTAATTTTTTTTTTTTTTTGTGTTATACATTTTATTGTTAAAGTAGATTTTCTCGTTTTAACAGATCCTTTGTCGTGACTCCTGAAAAGAACAAAAGAATTCACGTAAAAAATATACGCGCCAAAAATGAAAAAACCATGGATTTTTGTTAATTTTCTGGAATTTTTTGAAAGAAACTTGTATAAAAAATAAAAATATTTGTTGGCCGGCACCATTCTAGTGCAATTTTCTATGGTTTCCAATGAGTTTTACGGATATTAATCTGCTTTCTGGTGACCATGACTTATATACGATGCCTATTTTGCCAACACCCCCTTTTGCTTGTTGATTACAACAACGACGATTCGCTACAGAAGTCGTCCAGACTATCGACGTTATTTTTTCTCGTCTTCTTCTTTTTTTTTTTTTTTTTGCATATCATCTTGTTGTATTTTTTCTGCGTTTCATTATTGTTTTCCCCATTTCCATAGAAAAAAAACGGAATAAAATATCGATGATTTCATCGAAGGGGAATACAACAAATAAAAACATATAGTATTATTTCAATATTTCGTATATATTTATATGCGACTGTCGATGTTCGCTACTGTATATGTTTTTTGTATTTTTTTTTGTTTCAATTATTGTATATAGAGTCATTTTCCAAGCTGATAAGAAGTTTCCAAGCAGATCATCATAATCATTTGAAGTCTGAATCGATTTTGAAAAGGCGTAAAACAGTTTTAAATTAATTGTTTACGCGAGCACATCATCATAAATCTTTATTTCTTAACAGTGAACCAAAAAAAAAAAAACAAAAAGGAAAACGAATACGATTTCAAAAATCACCATCGACGGAAATTTTTTTACCAAAATCTTAAGAGTATTATTTATTTACTGTTTTGTTTTGATTTTCATAAAAGTGATATAAACCAATTCGCAAACGTATTTTTTGCTGTACGACATACAATGACCTCAAAATGGGAATTATGTGTTTTAATGGCGTTATTTACGTGTCAAGTGAGTTTTGCAATCTGGAATTACAAAATAATTAGAAATAACGGCTACGGTTGTTCAATCCCAACAGTACTTTCAATACACTTGTTCTATGTAACTAAGACTTGAAGTAGTCGTAAGCGTTTTTTTTTCTTGAGTGCTTAAGGATGACTGCATTTTTGAAATTGAAAATTTATCCTAAGACTCAAGTTAGCAAGTCTGCGTTTAGGGCGGCCAAAGTTCATGGCTCGTTTAATATCCTATTTGCTCTCAAAAAATGGTTTCATTGAGTTTGCAACACATGCTGATGCAAGCCATCCGGTTTCACAGCCCTTTGGAGTTGGAAAATTGTGAAATACGGAGGATACAATTATTTGCAACTAAAGGATTACGACTCAATAACAACTTGATGAAGTTCTATTGAACAACGAGGACATTGTTCCAAGACATCCACTTTATTCTTTGGATGTGTTTTCTTACCAACCTCCAGGGAACAAATATTTCAGAAATCTCCGTCACACTACAGTCATTTTGTCCAAGGGAGGTTTATAATATTCTCTGGTGTAATTTGAATTCCTTTATTTTTAAAAAATGTTTCTTTAAAATTTAAAAATGTTTGCTTATCTTCTTCATTTGACAAAAAAACGAAAAGATATGACTTCAAAAAGTATTCGCTTTTGACTCAGTGTTCTGTAATGAATTGCCTCTTTTGCTGGTATCTCAAAAAGACAATTGTCTAAGTGCTGAATTAGTGCCGCTAAGACTATAGTGTAATCCAAATTGTACCATTATATTCATAACATAACCCCAGCAATTATCGCCAATGCGACGATAACTATTTATACAAAATCTATTAATGATCGCGACATTATCAGTAATTGCTATTTAAAGACATCCTATCAATGTTTTCTACAGAAACTCTTTTTCCACAAAGACATGACAACAAATGACAAATTGTCTTCATATGAAAAATGCAAATGGGAGGAAAATGACACAACGTATCGTCGGGGGGAAACAATGAAAGAAAAAGAAGAAGAATACGTCGAATCTTATACATACAGAATGGACAGAAATCTATAGCTTTATGTTGAGATGCCAGAAGATTTGCATGTGGCGGAAACTGTCAGTTTTTGTATTGTAATTCGTGAAGTAAACAGATTTCGTATACGGACCAATTCCTCCACTGTATGTGACGATTAGTGTAGCTGTTAGGCTAAACAGAAAGAAACAAATTTTAATGAATAACCACTAGGGGTCATAATATTTAATACGTATCTAAAAAATTGTTTTTTTTATTCCAAAAAAAAAAAAATCATTGTTTATCTTTGTCTAAAATCTAGCTGTTCTGGAACGAATAGGCCGATTTGTACGAACTTTGGGTGTGCTACGGTCTCCAGTATTAATTTACAAAAATTGTTTTCTGAAATTTATAATTTTTTGTATTTTTTTAAGAAATTTTTGTATTTATTCAAGATCTTTTTTGTTAGAATTTTTTTTTTTATACAAAAATATTTTAATGAATTTTTTGTATTTTTTTTTTAAATTTTTGTATTTTTTTTTGTATACAAAAATATTTTTTTAAGATTTTTTTTTTTTTAAATTTTATATTTTTTTTTTGTAAAAAGTTGTATTTTTTAAGTTTTTTGTAAAAAAAAATCCTTTTTAAGCTTATTTTTGTTAGAATTTTTTTTTTTAAAGTTTTTAGTAAAAAGATATTTTTTTTTTGTTTTTTTAAAAATTTTCAAAAAAAAATTAAATTTCAAAAAATTTCATTTTTTTTTTACATTTTCTTTGTTGTTGTTTTTTTTTTGTAGAAAAAAAATTCAATTTTTTTTTAAAAAAAATCATTTTTTTTTTTCGAAAAAAATTTAAATTTTTTTTAAAAAAATTTCATTTTTTTAACGTTTTATTTTTTTTTTAAATTTCATTATTGTTTTTTTTTGTAGAAAAACTTTATTAAATATTCTGTGTGATGGCCGAATTTTTTTTTGTATGGGATAGGTTTTTTTATATATCTTTTTTAAATTTTTTCTAAATGTAATTTTTGAGAAATATGTTGTTCAAACGTACTAGGCCGTCGGCTCTGTAGCAAAGACAATGCAGAGGACAAACAACCTTAGCAAGTGTTTAGACGTCTTATTCTGCAAACGACTGCAAACTCTAGATATCACTAATACTTTATTAGAAATTCAGCTCGGTTGAAAATGTTCGCATTCAACTTAGGACACTTTGTCCATTAGATTTTCTTTGCACTCTAGCATTTCCCCGTGGCCTTATGTCTCGTTTTGGCGTGTTGCAATGGCAGGATCGCCAGACCCATTCAGAAATGAAAACCGAATCGAACAAACGGCAAGAGTGCGAAAACTTTTCGGGATTCTGGGTCAATTTATTATCGTTTAAAGTATGGAGACACAATTCGATAAAAGTTCCAAGTAACCATTTAACCAAAAAAAAAAGTCTCATCTTCACAGTTACTGCAAAGCTACAATTTACATAGATTACACATTTTTGGGTCACCCAGTACAAAGTGACAATCCCACGTTCAAGGACCACGAGTATGTCATGGGGTGTAGAATAAATCAGGTTCGAGACCACAGCAGACTCGATTAATAATCTTTATTTAAAAATACAAAACAAATATATTTAAATATTTTATTAATTTTCATCGTTCCCTTACTCTCTGTCTTTTCTCTCTCCGGCCCACTAGATAACGCACTCCTTTGTTATACCCCACAGCACTACCGATTGTTTTGATTACATCGACAACGATCCATTGCTTACACCAACGGAAAAATGTTCATGGCTATTGAAGGCTAAGCGGGATCTGGGAAAATATCGAAATTTTTTCGCTGATCTGCTGCAGGGAGAAAACAAGGATTTTGCCCTGGAATTGCAGGAAATCTTCAATATACTCTCGGAGGCCAAAGATGAAAGCGATGAACGTAACAAGGAACATTTACTAAAATATGCCAAATGGTTGATGGAATCAACAAAGAAACTGAACGGATTTCTATTGAAAAAGGGCATATGGAGAATTTGAGGGGCTCAGCCGGCGCTGGAGCAGAATTGTACTTTTAAGTTGTACACGTAGTTTAGTTTTCATGTGTTTTTTTTTATTCCAATTTTGTTTTTTGACAATTTTATTTAACATGTATACTAAATTTTAAGATGGATGTATATGTACTAGTATTAAAACGAAAGGAAAATATTCAGAGTTCATGATACTCGGATTTGGTTTTAAGTAGTTAAGAACTAAAAAAGAAAAGAATGTAAACAAGTTGCCTTTTATTCCTTGGTTAATTAGAGTAAGTAAAAATCTAAATTTGTTTGCAATGTAATTCTAAGAAAAAATTCTGCGAATTCTTAGTCACGAAAATAATCAACGTCCCGGTTATTATCGAAGTCTTGTCTTAAAGCAATGGCTAGTTCTCGCAGGATATCGGAATCAACCCAGGTTCTCTGACGGTTGCCATCATCACGACTAATAAGCGGCACACGTTGCAGATAATGCTGCCTGGGTCCATTCCATAATTCTGCCGAACCATTCTCGTCTTCGTCTTCGTTCTCGCTGTGCTGTTGGTTTTCATATTCATTTGCATGTTCGCTGTAATCGTCTTCCCCAGACTCTTCCGAACTCTCCTCTTCGCTTTTCTCTCGTTGTTCTTCCTCCAGCTCCTCGCCGTACACTTCATGGATCTTATACGTCTTGTACGCCCTTAGGGCCCGTAAGATGTCTTCAGTCGACCCCTCCTCATTACTTGTCCTCAGCATATGAAGAACTTGTAGGGCATCCTTGGCTTGATGATCATTCAAGTGCGACTGTTTCATCAGCGAAATTAATTCACCTTCAGCTTCGACAGCCAGAAATTGTAGTTTTTCGAAATTTCTCAGAAAAACGTGAAAGTGTAAAATGGCACTTAGGGCGATATCTTCATCAACATCGGTGTCACCGGTCTCAAGTTTAGTCTCATGCAACTCTTTCAACTTGTAGTGCAGCTGGGCATCTCGTCTGCTCTTAATCGGATAGGCTGCGTCATGGTGTCTTATAATGCGATCTATTCTCCGATTGATATTACTGATGACAGCTGGATGCAGTACTTCATCGTCCTGCTCGTTGCCATGGACTTGAAGGAGGGCACAAAACGTTAATAATACTAAAACTAGAATTTTCATTGTATGATCGTGTTACTTTTGACCTTTAGACACTGATGACACTTAACTTCCAGACGTCTATTTATACGATGCAGTTGGGAATTATTCAAAGGTGGAACACAAACAGTTATTGCGCATAAATTAGTTCTTAATTTGACAAAGATTTATGCATGGGATGAACTTTTCACTCAATATTAGTTCCAGTTCATGTACGTGTTTACGCACATCAGCCAATACAATATTTTGCCATTGAATCATTTCCGAAATCTATAAGAAGTGTTTGTCAAGGGCAAGTATTGTATTAACGAGTGAAATATAAATATATATGTGACAGCTTCAAGTGGAAAACATTTAGAAGTTTACATAAATTCAGACGAACGAGGTACGACGATGTTTGTCGGTTACATTGGGTCTTCTCAACCGTATGCGCACAAAGGCTCAATCGGAGCATAGAACAATTCTAATACTGATAACTGAGTTTTTGAGTTATGGAACTATGAGATAGATCAGTCATGAATTTATTGGCTTACATTCGATTGAAGTTTAATAAGGAATTGTCAGCAATTGGAAAATTAGGTAGATACCACCCGGTTCTAGTCTGGAAAAAAAGAGAGATAGATTGATCCGAAGGCCAGAGCAAGGGTTCAAAGAAGTAAATCCCCCTGACAAGAACATAAGCCCATGATATTTCGTGTGTGCGACGAGAGAAAATTCATTCTTAGGACGAACTGTTAGAATGTTGAAAAAACGCTACCAAATTCAAGACCAACATCAACAAACACCACTCCGCAAAAGCGTTAGCCGAATAACAGAAAAATGACAGTCGCAAAAAAAAATTTCGTAAATGACAAATACATTTATCGTTAAACAATTTGTCTAGAAATATAAATGTAATAGCCAATAGTAAAACCAAAACAATTATGTCTGGCGACATAATATAGAATGATCGTAACTCACAAATTATCTCAAACTGTTTGTTAAAGTAGTAACATTTTCCAATTCCAGTTCGGTTATCACTTAACCTTGTGTGAGAACACACAGTTTGTTAGAGAACTTTGCTAGAAATTTGCATATAAATACAACAACAGTTTGAACGATTCTCAACAATATTTGCTCAGAGCTGAAGTTGTTAAGTAAAAAAAGATCAGTGAGAGCGAACGATTACCATGAAAATCGCACTAGTTTTTGTGATGACATTATGTGCCGCTATGGCGGCGCCACAGGACAATGGCAGTGCTGCCACACCGATGGAGCCGGAAGAAACACCTCAGTTGGGGGGACCACCCGATATTGATCCCGATCCACAAGCATCATCGATAGATGGCGGTGTTGGTGGAACGCCGACATTACCAGCTGCACCGGGCGGCGATAGGGATGCTCAAGGGGTGCCACCAGCCCAGCCGTCATCTGAGCCAGTTCCAGTACCACCACCATCAGGTTCAGTGCCATCAGCTCCAGTACCATCACCATCAGGCCCAGTGGCATCAGCTCCAGTGCCATCAGCTCCAGTACCATCACCATCAGGTCCAGTGCCATCAGCTCCAGTACCACCACCAGCAGCTCCAGTACCATCACCATCAGCACCAGTACCATCAGCTCCAGTGCCATCGCCACCAGTTCCACCACCATCAGCTCCAGTACCATCGCCACTTGTTCCACCACCATCAGCTCCAGTACCACCACCACCATCCGATTCCACATCGAATGACGACCTAAAAAATACTCTAGATGAAATTCTTAACCTTCTGAAGGAGCATGTGACGCAAGGCATGGACGCGAATGATGAAGAACTTAAGGATATCCTTGCAAAGTTAATGAAAAATCCCAAATTGATGAAGCAATTGGCGGATGCTTTGCTCGACATGGGCGACGAAGATTCAGATGAAGATATTTTCAGTTTTATTTTCGATTATTTTTTTGATTTTCGTAAAAAGTAACAAAAGACTAACCGCATAATGAATTACAGAGAGCGAGATGAAGATGGCATCACATTAGAATAAGTAAAAGAGTATTTGTGATGTAAACAAATAACGAAAATAAAAATATCCACAGTAAGACTTTAAAAGTTTTCTAAAAAAAAAACTTTTGACTTGTGACTTTCCGCAATAGTTTTAAAAAAAACCACAATAACCCCCGTATTCATAAAAAGTTATGACAGCTTTATTAAGAAAAATGTGTGAACATTGTTTTTGTATTTTCAAATACTTTTTCTTAACAAAGCTGTTTTAAATATTTTTGAAAACTGGCGTAAGACTTTAAAAGTTTTCTAAAAAAAAAATTAATGTTTTGTTAAGAAATTATTATTTTTAAAAATATGTAGTTGACTTGTTTTAAAATATTCCTAATATCCTAAGAAAACTATATTTGTTTTGAAACACGCCTAAGGGGGACTTCACAAGAAATAAGGAATCGAAAAAATTCCTGTTCTTTTGATCCACATCGAAAAAACATAGCACCAGGGAAACCACTTCCAAACAATCGTAGTCTACCGTTTTCGTTTTGTCACTTAGCATTGCTGCTTTTTTTTTTATTCACTCTCCAAATTTAAAAATTTCAAATCCAATCACTTTTTCATTTATAAACTTGCCGAATTTCGTTGACATATCATCGAATATATCCAAAACTCGCAGTTTATCCTGATCGTCTTGCCCCTTTAGCGTCATCTCCACCTCTTTCAAGAGGGAACGCAATGTCGTTTCGAACTCATCGGACACCCGCTCCTGCAGCAAATACGATATGTATTCTTGGAAAAACTTCAAATGAGCATTTAACACCGGACGAGGTTCTGGATCACCATTCAAATAATCCCACAAATCATCGGATATAGTGTCGGCGGCACTGGTGAACCAATCAAATTTCTCATCCAGGTCCTGCAGCTTGTGTGCCTCCTTAATTTTATCCAGAAACTTGATAGCCTCTGCCGCGAGATGATCATTCAAATCGGGCAACAGTTCCTGGATATACCAACGATGTATGAGCATATCCTCGTTGATGTACTGTTTATCCAATTCCATTTGCAGATAATCTGCAAAATCCACATTTAGTTTATCGCTGTAGCTTTCGAGGAGCAACAGTTTATCTCTCAAAGGGTCTTTCGCCAAGGAGGTCTCAAAGGTAGCCTTCAGCGCCTGTAGGTCGGGTAAATAATTCGCTTTGAAACTTTTCGCTATTATATCGAAACGTTTTATATAGTGATTCAAACGATTATCGATGTGCTCCTCATCTTCAATGCGTGGCGTAGATTTTGCTGAGGTTAACTGCAGTTGATGCGGGTGAGAGACTAGGTTAAGCACATTCCGAGGATTTGATTTAGGATTTTAACTTTACCTTGTGTAGCAGTGATATTATCACAATGATGACGAATATAAGTATTTTCATTTCCACGAAACGATGTAAACTATTCCAGATATGTTATGATTGTGCGTGTCGCTAAACATCAATGTGCCTTTTTTATATTGCCAGCAAACATTGTGGGGAAAATTACATGGCAACAGTTATGGGAAACTGCGTTACCCCATGAAGTCTATGCCATTGGAGTGATGGAGAATAAAATGGGATGACATTCACTACAAGAAATGCCAGTACTGTACAAATCCCCGAGCGTCACACCGTTGTGTGACTTAGAAATAATGACCACACTGTTGTGTCAAAATATTTTCTTAAAAAAAAAATAAATTAATGAAATTTACACAACATTGAAATTCTGTCATGCCCCACTGTGAGACAAAGGTTTTAATTACAGGCGCAATTTAGAAAAATAGTTACAATTTTGGGTTGGACTCATTTAGGCCATAATTATCATTTTCCATTATTACATAGCAATGCCCAAAGTTAATCGAAATATGTTATCCGCAATTGTGATGTTCTAATGCACCCAACATTGGTCTGTTATATAATTGGATCATATGAAGGATAGTATAGTGTGCAGGTAATATGCAATGAGAGTAGACACCTAGACGCTATACATTATGATCGGCCCAGCAGGGCATTACCAGCACTATAATTAGGTAATACCTTGTCGTTGACCTCAGCATGAATTCGAAGGCATAAATAATGACTTGCTAAAAAGTTATTGTGATTTGGCGATAATTTTTTAAATATCCTGTAAATTATTGTTTCTCCTTAAACTATATACCACCCATCTTTCGCGCCGACATCCTACTTACATCCAACGAATTACGCTTGACATTATTTGGAAATTAAAACATTTGCTATATATATTTAAACAGATAATTCAATAACTTATTATTCAGTAATTTATCGAAAGCCTAAATGACTATAAAAGCAAACATGCCAATTGTCAATATGCCTTCATTAGATAAACAAAAATGTAGAACTCAATGAACCAGCCTCTTACATTTCATGCATTACACTGATAGAGATGAAATTAGATTATAAAACTTACAATTACTGGATCTATCATGTCTAAAAATTTCTTCCTGTGTACCGGAATCTTGTGAATTTTTTTTTTCACCAGTTAAGCATGAAGTTGTCAATTTAAAATTGTAACTTTGAATTCGATCACGTCATTAGAGAAATGACACGCAATATATTATTTTTTCTTGTTGAGAAGTCATCAATAAAGTGTAGTAGAATTGTCTGAGATATTCAACATTTTGATTTCATCATATACAAAAGAGAATTCCCTGATTTTCAGACAATGAAGGACTCTATGTTGCCACTGAAAATTATTTAAGCATGTAACGCAAGCAGACGGAATATTTGCCAACATCAGACTGTATAAATTATTCCATCGCATACTTTCGGTTCAGGTCAAAAATAAATATCTCTAATATATTTTCTCCAATCATTCGTTTTGTAAGTGTTTTTCCAAAAAATATCGTAGTTTTCTTTCTAATCATTTTTGCGATCTATATGACGGTGTTACTTTTCAGACTCATCACTGTCTGTCTACTTAAAACTTGAATCATCCCTGCCCGCTTCAGCAGTTTCATTTTGAAACGCTTCAGTGCTCAAAATGTTGAAAGTAATTCTACTACTAAACAGTATTTTTTAAATAAAAAAAAACATCACCGTAAATACATATGACTCAAACACAAATGACGTTTTCAAAATACAGTAGAGGCTCGTAAAAGTTACGACGAGTATATAGACAAGTTAAGCAGCTTTCGGTCACCACTTAACTTTGTAGTCATTTTTGTTTTTATTTTATTTTTCTATTTCGAAAAAGTTAAGCACTCCCCCAAACCAAACTATTTAACTTTTTCGAGCCTCTACTGTGATTCGACACTTTTGCTGATGCTGTTCTGAACCTGACAACAATAAAACATTGTTGTTTATAGTATTTTCTAAAACTGAACGATAATTAGTGAATATGTATTTGTTTTTTTTTTGTTTCTATGGAATTGTCTGGAATTGTGGCGGGCATTATATCAAGTGATTAAAAACGTGATCAGATTGCAAAGCACTGCAAAGAGTACATGTTGCGGAAACTAATGAACCGGTGAGCCGGTCTTTGGTCTGGCCGAAAAATCTGACGTTAACGGGTAAAAAAAGTAATATACGACATGAGAATGACTTCAAATTCTCTGGTAGTCGATCGCAGTAAATTGTAAAGTGAATAAGTGATGCCAATTTTATGTCGCCGAATTGTTCCCTTAACCCTTTCGTTACGAATGGTATACATATGTACCACGAAATACATATGTAAGAAAGAATATATTTTTATTAAAGTAGTCTCACAGCCCTTTAATTTAAAAAGGTCCATTAAAAAATTGTTTATCTCCATTATCTCCCTTATTGAGCCGTAGCAGCAATCTGCTCATAATTGATGATAATTCTGGCCAAACTAATCGATGACAATGTTTGAGGAAACTAGACTGCATAGTTCCTTGTATATCCTTCGAATTCTGACTAAACCACCTAATTTAACTACACTTGGGAGGGTCGTGCTAACAAAATCTTTAAATGACCGATCAGGTCTAAATTAAACTACAAAAATTGTTAAAACATTTTCTTTATTCCCTTAATGAAATTTGAGAAAAAAAAAATTCAAATAAATTAAAATCGATCAGATTCACTCTCCGACATGCACCTTATGAATATTCAATGTTCTTCTTTTGCAAATAAGCATTCAATTCCTGGTTGGGTGTCTCGGAGACCTCAATCAATACCTTATTCTTCTCATCAATTGATACATCAGCGCCCAAAGCGGCTTCAGTCTTAACCTTCAAACCTTCGATTTCTTTGGCAAATTTCACATCTTTGTCGTGCAACAGATTTTCGAAAAATTCAGCGGTCTTTTGCAGGGTCTTGTTGACGGCGGGCAAAGAGCTCTCCTTCAGGTATTTCTCGAATTCGGGAGAGAAAGTTTTGGTCAAGCCCAAGAATTCGTCTTCTTTTTGTTTCAAATCGGCAACCTTCAAGATGTTGTCCAAAGTGCTAAGGGTCTTCTTGATTTCATCTTCATGGGGTGCATGTTCGGTCAACAGAGAATTGTAGAACTCCATGGCATCATGGATGTCATCGTCAACTTGGGCATGTTCCAGTTTAGCGCCAATCCATGTATTGAAATCTTCGGAGAACTGCAAGTGGACAGTGTTGATGGTGTTTTCCTTAACTTCGACGGAATCCGATTTCAAGGCACCTTCGGTGATTTCAACCAACTTCTTCAAATCATCAGCATACTTGGCACTGGCAGGATCTTTTTGGAAGTTGCCGTACAGTTTCAACTGTTCACGGATGTTGACATTCAAGGCCTCGGCCAAATCACGGGCCACAGCAACCTATTGCAACAAAACAAAAGTCGTTCATGTCAATCAATTGCATCTATTGTGGACATTTTCCAAAACTTACCTGTACAAGGGCAGCTACAGCAAATACGGTTAAAATCCACAATTTGGCCATTTTTTTCTGTCGAGTGTCTACTGAGCTGTGAGTGAGTTTATAGACTAATGAATACCGGCTTTTTGATAGGGCTTTATATACTTGGCTCTTTACGCGCTACTGACCCGGGTTGTTTTGATTTCACAGAGAAAACAAACAGTCAAGATCTTTGTTTGTGCGTTTTGGCCAGTTGTTTGCTCGTATCTCTTCTCTGCTTTACTTTTTGTTTTGGTTGGAGTGTACGTATTTCTGCGTTTTCGGACAAATCACACATACACTACACAAAAAAAAATCCCCAAAACTTTTAATTTATTTGCTTAATGTACACGGTGAAAATTTCAAAACATTAAGGCAGATAAAATGGACACTTTTACAATAAAACGATGACTGAATTCGTTTACTATTCAGTTATTCACTTAATAAATTAGTCAATAATTATTCAAATATATGTTGTTGTTGACTGGTTCAATGCATTGGGTATCCCCTTTTAGCAGTAGTCGAACAAAACACGGGACTTGTGAAACTCCTTAGCAATACGAATTTAATTTGAATTGGCAAGTACACAGAAAAAAAAATGGAAAAACATTCTTTAAATGTTATCTCTAAATTAAAATAATGTCCTATTAGTTAAAGAAATAAACTCAAAATGTAATACGATTTTTGAAAGAAATGTATTTACATTAAAAAATCACAGGAGATCCGAATACAACATGATGTCGTAGTTGCCAATCTTATGGTCACATAACACTGGAAGGACAAATTAAGATAATCGTCATTTTCTGGACCCAAGAGTATAGTCCCTAAAATGTTTCAGATATTTGAACATCACAGAAAAAACCGAAACCGAGGTTCAATTAAAACATTAGTTAACACATTAAGTAATCAATAATTCACCAGCATGCTCAATCAACATATTAATTTATTTAATTATTTCTAAATTGAATTAAACAAAATGAAAACGTTTTTTCAGTTTAATCTTATTTTATTTTGCAGAGTTAAGACAATTTCATTTGCAAGGTCTGCGGTTAAGCAACCAATTTCTCCAGGTGTAAACGTTAAAAGGCTTAGTAAAAAATAAACCGATCGAAAGCGTATTGAAATAATTAACACATAATTCTGACTAAACATCTGTCTACTAATGGCTGCGGTGGCAAAAACACCACACAACACACCCAATTGTCATTTATAATTAGCATTTTAAATTTTTCTCAAAAATTTTATAGCAGCGGAAAAAAAACAGCTCCAACCACCATTAAATGGCAGAAATCTTCTCCGAAAACAAGTTCATACACTTTCGGCAACAAGAAGTTGAGAAAGGAACAAATAGAAGCTTATCGACTTCTAACCACATCAACTTGACTAGAATCAGAAGAGCAACGTTATTGAAATGAAACCCAACCGGCCCACATTCATATCGTCACAAAATGGGAGGGGGGGGTCAAAGGGATTTCGAAATGATGTGGCCCAAATAACATAAAGAAAAAATACTAAACTGGTCGGTGATCCATACGTGAGGGTGTCACCAGAATATGTTAGATCTCGAACTCATCTGTATTCTGGAAATCATCATGACGTTCATGTGGTTATTTGTTTTGCTGTTGATTTGTTTGGCTATAAATTAAAATAAGCATTCATCTAAAGCAAATAAACGAAAAATACAATTTTATATTCATACTCGTCGTTCTCGTACGTAGGTCATCTATAATGTAGTGACGGCAGTGGCGTTAAGGTTTCCCCGAATTTCGGTTTGCATCTTCGTCAAATTGAATATTATTTACATAACAATAAATACGTTATGCAAATGTTTAACAGTGGATTTCTTTTGTGGGCCCATCGAGATGAAACGGGTTTTTTGTTATAGTTTTTTTTCATCTTTCATTGTTATTTTCGAGATATGATAATAATTATCATAAATACAAAATATGGGTTAACAAATGGAAATGTATAAAAACATTTTGTTGATTAAATGGAGAAATTATAACAGATTAATGATTTAGTCTATATGGATTATTAATATCCATAAGCTTCCTAAGATTAACGAGAATTTTGGCATTTGGGTTGAAGCTCAAAGAGACTTTTATGTTGATTATATCAAAAAATATGTCATAGTGTTTGAAAATTTCCCTCAACAAAAGGACAGCGATATCTTTCTCCGAAGACAATCTAGTGGCCAGTAGTATTAATTCAAATGAGAACTTTACCTATAGATGACAAATATGTTTCTTTTTCTATAAATGTACCACTGAATTTCTATAAAATAATTAGAGACATTTGGAGTTTGCAGCAGAACTAATGTGTCTTAGGTCGTCTGGCCGTCGACGGGTCTCAGCTGTTCAAAATTCAAATGAACGGACGGTAAAATCAAAAAAAAAAAAAAAAAGATGGCCCATTTCATTTTAATACGATTCTTAAGAAGGGATTCCTCTTCTTGTTTCCTTTACAATTTTCCAATAAATTAACAAAAAAAAAACATTTACAAACTCACCGGTTTATACATTTCCTCTGTTGATACCTTACACCGTCCCCACAACTTCGGGAACATTCACTCCATTCGCTCCAATCATTCCAGCGAGGATAAGGACGTGTCCTAGGCTTACGCGTTGTGGTTGACGTGGTCGTTGTGGGTAGTGTGGTTGCTGCTTTGGTAGTGGTGGTTGTGAAAGGTGTTGTAGTTTCTAAAATATCATTACTAAACCATTCCGTTGCCAGCGCCCCCTGAGTGAGGGGCAAGGAATATCTGATCGACTGGGTGATAGTAGTTGGACGGTGAGTTGTGGTGGTAGTAGTAGGTCTACGTGTGGTTGTCGTGGGCCTGAGTGTTGTGGTAGTGGTAGTCTTCGGAGTTGTGGTCGTGGTAGTTGTGGTGGTGGTTGTTGTGGGTGTTGTTATAAATTCCGGGTTCAAAATACCATCATTTTCCGGATATACATCATTAATACTGGGATCATTTTTCAAAGCCGGCGATTGTTTCTTGTCAAATCGCCATAAATTTAATAGTTCCACCGATTTCTTATCGGAGGTAAACAAATTATTGTTGTTGCGGTTATTGCGATTACGTTGTTTAAGCCATTCTTGATGTTTCTGAAAAAGCAGAGAGAAGGGGGAAAATATTATTGAAAAGAAAACTTTCTTCTGAAATCACCAGAGCTATCTTTTGGTTTATGGGAAATCAACTTGGAATTTATGTGTCCGACTACCAAGCTGATGTTATTCTTAAATTCCGAAAGTTTCCCGAGGCGCCCTATCGTAAAATCCCCTTTTGTAATATTGAACGAACATTTGTTTATTGCTCTTTTTTCACTTTGAAATTGTGGGTGGAATCGCTTTATTATCACTTCCATAAAACACTTTGAACTTTTGGTTGAAGTGCGTTGGACAATGTTACAGACAGACCGTAAATTGGGTTAAATTTAATCATATTTTCCATGCCATACCATGCACTCACTCTCACTGCATTACAGCCGCCACTAGCCACTCTGTTGATGGTGGTGGCGGTGTCCAACATTTTTTTTTGGTGGCGTTGTTTTTTAAGGAAAGAGATTGAAATATTGAAGTGTTCACTTCTCTTTCTTTATTAAGTGCCAAAATATCCAACACATAAATTGTGTTGAAAACTTTAAAAGAAGGGAAACGAACACGTTATAGAGATTTCATTTTCAATTCAATTATCGTGTGGACAAATGTAAATTTAGACGAGTTGAGTTTTCCGTTTCAATATGATATCTTAAGTATAGTTACTGAAAGATACTTCACCAGAAAAGCAAATGTTTTGATTTTACTCCTCAAATATGGATATTTGGGTTGCTACTCCGTGGTTGACATGTATTTCATTCTCGAGTTATTCTGAGAAGACGTTAGTTGGGAGAAATATTCCATCTATACTACTTTCAATAGGTTTGGAAGTGCAGAACATTTTCATTTCATTTTCTTGTGAACTGCGAACAGCAAAAACACAATTGAGGTATTATTCTGCATACACTTCCGTCGACCTTCGTGTAGTGGTTTCATCTAACATTGGACGGGCAAATGAAAAGTACAGATAAGTTACATTTATTTACACATTATGTATGAATATAGTCCAGTATCTGAGGTGGAAATTGAAATCACAACATCCGAGATCAGATTCATATAAATATTTTGATAGGTTAGATTTAAATGTAGCTGTCTACAAGTGTCCGTGAAATTGAATGGCTTATCTTTTACATGGGCATATCCGATTAAATGTTCCCCAAGTAACTTCCACCACATGAGTGAATACTAAGTTGGCCAATATTGAATATTTTGAGCGAGTATAGTCAAAAATGATGTTCGATTTCCAAAACAAAACAAAAATGTGACTATTGAAAAAATATCAATATTAAACCCAATCAAATGACTTCAACTTTAAAATTGGTGTTGGACCAATTGAACCCTTTCAACAATGGCCATTTGACCACTTAAATAACAGAATATTTCCACTAGAATCCATACTCAGATATGCTTACAATGAGAACCAGAGTTCGAATAATAATGGTCATCACAAACAGGAAGTAAAAGAAAATTTGCGAACCTAAATATCTATGAATTTCTTTAAAAATTCACTCGTCATATATCTGAACACATGTATTGGCACCGTAATAAAATGAATGAAATTAAATTTGTGTTCGGGCTGAAGAAATACCGTTGTGACAAAGTACCCAAAATCATAAGCGTAGACTTATGTTCTAATAAAATAAAAGTTCCTAACGAATCAAGTAAGCGGTTATTTCTGGTAGTCAGAAAACGGACCTACAAAGTTACGTAGATGTCTGGCTAATCGAGTAGGCCGGCGTCGTGTGAAAGATAACGTATACCAAATAAATGACATCGAAGTTACGAGTAAGAGCAATATAGAACTTCTCTATGCATTAGCTTTTCGGAGCTGATGTTAAAACAGTAAGTCTCGTTCAGAAATATAAAAATGTTATTGTGGTCAGCTCAACGATTTGAGAGCAATTCCTCGTCTGTTTTTTTAGGGAATGTTAACAGAAATACCTATATATGACTATGATTGATTTCTGACCCAGATTTTAAACACAAAAATAGGATCAGTTCTCAATTTGCTTCTAACCTGTAACAAACGAGGGGGGCCAAACGACAATTTAGAAATATTTTTCAACTGTAGTAATAAATAATTTTGTACTTTAACAAAGATTCTAATTTCTAATACCCTTATCTAAATCCACAAATACTGAAGATAATAAACACTATAGAGAAGTGTTTGAAAACAAAAACTATAACCCCACATTCGGGATGTCGGTGTCGCATCTCGGCGAAAGAAATTCTTTACCCACCTTTTGTGACGACAGATGTCTCCTTACAACTCATCGATAACCTTCACCTATTTAGTTAATGATCACTCCCCTCTTGTACTAAATATCACCCAAAACAAAAACAAACACAATGCTAGACAGTCGTACGGGCAGACAACTGGAAACCATATAAACAAGGAAGTTACTCCATTTAGCATTACGTCTCTTTTTCATTGTTGTACACATTGAACATTGTTTGGAAATCTCATCGCATGGATCATTAATTGTCCCCTCCCAGTGTACGTGCAGCAGAATGCTCTTGTTACACTCAATGGATGGATGGATGACAAGTTGTTAACCAATGTTTTAGTTTGTAGTTTTCCACACACTGAGACGGACGGACAGACAGTAAACATGAATTTTGACCTTGATACACTGTGTTAACGCTCAATAGATTTTGTTGTCATTTAAAAAGTGAACAAAATGAAATGCTACAAATCAACAGAATATCATCAAATCAGAGGCCTATTGAATACTACCACCACCACAATCGATGATGATACTCAATGATCCATAAAATAAAAATTTAAACTAAATTTGGAAGAAGAAACAAATAGAGGAACAACAAAAAGTTCGAAATGTTCACATAGGAACACACCCTGCTAACGAAATGACAATGACTTCAAATGATGGTGAACAATAAAAAAAATCTGGCAAAAAATTAAACGACAAATGATGAAATTCTCCGCTTGTGAGTCACGGTGGGTGATGGAAATGTTTTTGCTACTGCAGAACAAAAATTCAATGCAATGGAGGTACGACAAGGTCCCAAAGACAAAGAATCTTCGCCAGATGTCACGCTAGCTACATGGGATGTCCTACACTTGTCCGAAGTCTAAAACTAGCTTCCTTCTTCAGATGTTACACAAGCTAAATGGTATGTTCGGCATACTCTGAATTGAATAGGTACGTGCCGTCCTGAACCACATTATAGGCCAAATGGCACTGTTGAATCCAAAACGGTAGTCTAGTATTTCCGGAAATTATACTAATGGGAATTTGAAGATAAACGCTTTCTCCAACCGTGTTTCATCAACGTATGATTGGAATATGAACTATGTAAAACTGCCAAAACTTACTCTGATTTTTTCCACGGTTGCTTTGTCCGCCCCCGTCAGACCAGTCAGGGCAATTATGAACAGTACACTGAAAATAGAAAGATAAAGAAATAATTAGCAAATATTACAACAACAAAAATTACTAGAACTCCAACAGATGTGTGTGTGTGTACGTTGAACTATTCATTTCTTATTTCTCATCCTCATCCGCCAAAGAAAGAAGCCTCTTGTTTCAACTCTGATCTGATGTTTATGGTGACTTTCCATCCCGATACTTTTGGGAAATTTCCTCAAATATTTAGAAGCTTTTTTTGCCAATTTAATTGTTAAAACTTTAAAAAAATGTTGCACACCAAATGCCTGGCGTGCAGAAAAGTCCCGTTACAAACATAACACGTCTGACAACCCTGATACAGAGTTGATTAAATTGGTACTTTTGTACATTTTGATCCTTGGTTGCCCTCAATTGTACTTTGACACTAAATCCACTTATTTGGTACCAAATGAAAACAATTTTCAGAAATTAAGGCAAACAAGCGAGAAATAAAATTTAGCAATTATGCTGGATATTAGTTTTATTACAACTTCTTTGAGGGACACCTCAGAAAAAATGGATGCCGTTTAATATGGCCCAATTGGTACTCAAATTAAAGAAAATGTCCTCACCTGTTGAACTATGAAATATTTTTTGGACCGAAGTAGATTGAGAACTGACAAATTGGTTTTAAAGTAATGGACCAACATATTAAAAACATTTAGAATGTGATGACAGAAGCAGTAAAAACGGAAAAAATCTAATTAATTGCCAACAGAAAGTTTTAACCTCTGTTCACATTTAGAACGGCCCTTACTACAAGAAAAATCCATTCAAAAATATTTGTCATTATGACGAGAATTGTAGACGTCCCAAGTTGTTTTCTGATTCATTAGTTCGGAAGCACACTGCAGATGTCACTAATTGGCACGACTATATTTGAAAGGTTTTCAAAGCATAAAATGTTTTATTTTAAAAACAAATACCTACTTTTTTAAAACAAATACTGTTTAAATACCCTCTTGGAAATGTTCAGAAAATGTCTTGCGATGTCTGCCCTCTGTATGGTCTTTGCCTGCGACACTTTTTGTTACAATTAATTTAAACTAACCCCCCACTACATAGTCTATATTTATGGGTCAGCCGATGGTCAGGACGCCAAGACACCCCAATTTTCAGTTTATTTCTGCCCAAATTACAAAATTAGATCAATTAGATCAATTAATTTGATCGCAAAAAATATAACATATTTCTACTCGTGATAACATATAATATTGTCTTCATATAGTAGGTCGTTTTTGGCATGCTACACCCCCTAGGAATCTGACCCAACTTTAACGTTCTCCATTTTTCCCCAGAAACACAAGTTTTGTACCTTTTTTCAATATCCCGGCGTTGAGTGCACATTTGCCATTTTGAGTACCTTTTCGATCGCAAAAGTACTTTCCTGGATAATTGTTTGCACAATTTCGTCAGATCATCACTGCTGTCATTTAATGTTCAAATCATAACGGGAAAATATAGAGAAAATGCTGACATATCGACACAAGCCAGAAAAAAATGGAATATATCAGCATTTGGAAGAAAATTAGCATTTCGTGCAATCTTTTAATTTGCAGAAATGCAATCTGTACTTTTATTTAAAATCACACAACCTGTGAAAATGTCGACAATGGATTTTGGAAACTGTATGTTGGGGAAAAGGCTCAAGCTGCTTTAAACCTAAAAATCAAAAAAAAATTGTGTTTGCAAGAAACCATTAATTAATTACTTCATAATAAATATTCGAGAGATGCGTGAATCGAGTTTTCTGGAATAACACTGGTTTGTAGCCTGAAGATCATCGGTGCATGTTGAGGTGAGTTCCAAGCAGCTGTGGATCAGTTCCCCAACAAAGATCCATCTCGAAATGTCCCTCCTTTTTTCCATTTGTGAAATAACCACAAACAAAAGCCATGGAATGCTACACTGAGCAAAAGCGGAGAATACTCGTGATTACTGTTCCAGACTTCATTAGTTTGGCTAAGGAAAATACGCTAAGAAGAGCCTAAATGGTAACTAATAATGGCAGCGTCTCTAGGACCGATATCATCTTCCAAGGGTAGGGAAAAACTTAACTTTTTGTTTGTTTTACAAAATTTAAATGCTGCCAGACTTTTTTCTGTAGGGCGTCGTAAAGTCATGGAATTCTACGCTACTCAAGAATGTATAGTACTCGTGAGCCTAAATGGCAGCTTCTCCAGAACCAATATCATCTTATATCAAAGGTAAGAAAAATAATCTTAATTGATGATAAAAAATATTTGAAAAAATTATTTGAAACATTAGCTATGTTTTAAGGCCACCCTCCCATCATTTATCATATGTAAATATATTTTTTCTAAATCAAAATCTCTCAATTACGTGTAAGCAACGTCGCCGCTTACATTCCTCATTACACATTTTACAACGAGTAACAAATATTATTTATGCCTTGTTTTTTCCCCTGCTGGCACAACGAGAACAGATATCTTTCTTTCAGCCTCGTTGTTGCGTAAATTAACCCTGTAATAATCTCCAATACTTCATGGCAGAGCAGGAATAGAAACGCAAGCAATATTCTCGTATTTCATCACTAACCGACGACAAGTAAACTTTGTTGCGGCACGCATCAGTGGCGCATCAGTTCAATAAGGCATGAAAATCTGTGTGTAGAAATGACGCACTCCAAGTAGAAACACCCCATCCCAAACACATGCCAGATGATCATCACTTAACATCACATATGGATGGATCGATGTTTTGTATGAAGAGTCTCATTATCATGGCGATGATGAGATGTCGTCTCATCATCGAATTCAATTTACACAAACTGTTGAAATAAGAACTTTGTTTTGAATTCACTGATCTCAAATGTAATGATGTGTAACGCAAAAAGCACATTCATTCCATTTAGGCTTGAAAACAAGATGAGATCTTTTGAATTGGGCTAATGACGACAGCCAAGCATTATGGCCATAAAGAGAAACGGATATTGGAAAAGAAATTCCCGAGATAGAACCAGAGTATTATGAAATGATGTAACAAGCATAGCAAGACAAATCCATGCAAATGTTGTTTTAGTGTAGGTGTGACCATTGAATAGGGTGCAGATCCGGTGTATACTAAATTGGTCCATAGGGAAAAGATAAATTTGTGTTGCTGACGTCAATAAGCCATGGCTTCGACGGAAATCAAGTACATAGAAAAAATTATTCCCAAAAAATTTTCAATTAAACATTGTTTTGCTAATTATTGCAATGGTTAATTTTTATGTACTGGAGGATAGAACTATATTTGATAGAATACATTATTTTACAGAGCCCAAAATAACACATGCATCACATCATTAGCTCAGATGTTGTGATACCAAAGTTATGGCCACCATTTATAAATATAATCAGAGTTGAATCATCAATTACTGGTAAATATTTGATATTCACTACCTAACAATTACGATCAAAAGATATCATTCGTTTACACAGTATCAATGATGTCGTTATGAACTAAATACTTCTACTGCTATTCGTAGTCTACATTAACGTTCTGATGTTATTGTGTTCACATTCCTAATTGGACAATTCTGTTCGACGTGTTTTGAATATATTTTTTTAAGATTCTTCGTGGTTTTAACGTACGTTTCTTTCAGTTGCCCTATTATAAGAACAAAACTGTGAAAACAACTTTTTGTTTAAATTTAGGAAAAAGATAAATTAAAAATGTTGTTGATTTGTGTAAACTTGTTTCAAAGAGAAACTTTGTTTACTAGATCTGGATTTGTAATTACACTACTAGCATGTTTTGAATGTTTCAAACGCTGGGTATATTGGGATCGAAATTTTCCATTAACTGAGTTTAAGAGAAGTTATGAGTTTCCCTGTTAATGGGTATTCAAAAACAATTCAAATAACCATTTTTTTGATTTGCAACACAGAGAGGTCATAATAACGCCGGCTCTTAACATTGTCATTCCATAAATGTTCTTAAATATGAGTTTGAACTTTGTCATCACCCTGAACTTTGCAGCACGTGTTCTGTTCTCAAAGAAGAAGAAAAAACAAAACAGAGATTTCATCAGAAATTCCTTTTCAAATCTATTTTTACTGCCAGTAATCTTCTGGGAACCAAACATGCCAATACAAATCCTCTTGAAGTCTTCATTAACATTTACATTTTAACACACAAAAGTCAAGTTCACATTTGACTGGATACGATTGAAATCAATTAAAAATCATTGGTATTTTGTTTTACCCTTCATGACATTTATTGTCAATTCATAAAATCACCAACGTCGTCCAAACCCAAACAAACGTTTTTATTTTCATTTTATATTTACACGACCGTTTAAACACGCAATTTTTTGTTGAAGTTGCTTCTCATACACTCCGCTCCGCCTCAATCGCAATCCCATCATTTGTGTTTTGTTGGTTTTTCTCGAGAAAATTAAAACACACACACATACACCTACGTCTATTGTATATGAACAATTTTAAACATTTTAAATAATATTTTGCCTAAAAACATGCCAAGCACTTTAAAATTGTTGTTCAATATCGCTGTTTGACTGACCAGCACAGGTGGCAACACTTATGCGATTTTTGTTTATTACTTTTGTTTATGTTTTACTACCACATGTATTGTTGTTGTTGGCTGTTAACCGCGTTGATAACAGAATGTGCTTGACCTTTTTTTGCTTTCGTATATTTTGTGGGTGTATTTCTTTGCTCTGTTATCGATAACAATTAATTTGAAATCTTCCATATGAGTACGGATGCATGAATGAATGCATGGTCGTGGACATGGACGTGTACGTATCAATCAATGATTGCTGGTTTTCATTTTTGGCTAACTATTTTGGGGGTACGGCCAGAGGTTTGCGTGTTTAGATTTGAAGTTTTTGTTGAAAGAATTCAATTTTATTGTTAAACGATTGGCTTGCCGTTTCACTAGGTTTTGAAATCAGTGGAGTGTTGAGCCAACGTTTTGTATGAACCACGGGCAATTACAGACCAAAGTATATAAAGATAGACCAGTGATCGACTTCGAATAAACAAATTGGCCCGATTATAGTGTTGCGGCGGCAGTGGTGGTGTGTGCGACTACTTCAAAACAAATCTAGGATCGTATACCGGAAAGACTATCAAATTTTCAAAAAAAGTTTTTTTTTTTGTTTTCAAATTAAATATTTGTGGACTTTAACAATAACTGAAGCGACTTTCACTTTTAAAAATTTTTTTTTTTTTGCCATAAAAAATCTTTTGTGTAAATTTTTCAACATAAATATTTATATTGAAAATAGACTTAAGTCTTTCAGTGAAAAACATTTTAATGAAATACTTTTATTCGTCTAACCCCTAAAAATATTATATGTAGAAACATCCTCAAATCGAAAGAATGCATTAAAAACACCTGTTTCTGACCTGTCTCAAATGTCCCAAAACTACAAATATCAACGTAAAGTCAAGTAAATTGGCTGAATGATGTAGAATTTGGTTGTCTATCGAACTGCGTACTTAGTTCCTAGTATTTATTTAAATTATGTTTGCCTTTTGGGTCAATACCCCTTCTGTTCATCGTAACTGTCCTATCGTGCTCAGATTTTGTTTTGTTTACATTCGGCTGACATTAATTATACATTTTCCGATTGTTTTTTTTTCATGTATTACATGAAAACTTCTCCGAATTGGCCGCTTACTGAATTCCCTGTCTTCATTTCGTATTGCTATTGACTTTGCAAAAATGTCTCGTGTAAACCACAAGTAAGCCATTCGGAGCCAAATTTTGCACTGTACTCTTCCTGTTTCCAGAAATTACATAGAACTTACTAAGGCAAAAAGTAGAAAAAAAACTTCACATGCATCTTAGTACAAATGTCATTTAATTTTCAAATTTACAAAATTTTCTTATGGCTAGTCTACTTAGCTTAGGTTGGCTCGTTGCCTGCTAATAGTTACGTATGTATATGACTATCCTAAAGAAACTACATTCGCTCGTAACAATCCTCATAAACTTGATCAACATATGAATAATCTGTAGTATATTCTATGAATGTTAGAACAGCATTTGTCTGAACTAATTGTCGGAATATCAAATTCATCGAACGAACAATCAATATTACGGTATGAACTGGAATGAAATATGTTTATTCGTATGTCTACTATACAATTCTGATGTTCTATGGAAATGAAAAATGTATTGTATTTGTTTATAACTCTAAGACTTTCATTCAGATGAAGATGCCTACCTATAGCAAAAACTACAATAAAAATTGAAAAATAAAGTATAATTCGGCCATTTTTGTACTCAGGACACCATAGTGAATTCTGAATTCTATAGTAACTAGTCATTAGAAAAGAATTTTTTTTGTTAAATAGTGTTATTTAAATGTTTTAAATTAAATACTTTAATGATTTATTGCATTATAATTTGTTTTCATTTGTGTCCAATTGTCGCCCTCTGCCTCCGACACTCAATGTTCAATTTTATAAATACCTATTGAAATTGTCAATAAGAAGCATTTGTTTTTTGTTTTAATTTGTCCTCAAAGTGACAACTCCACCCCCTTTAAAAACACCCATACGAAAAAACTCGTTTTTTCTGAAGAGAGGACCATAAATTATAATCTTGTATTATCAGCAGAAGAAATGCCCCTTTGCCTTTATTAAAGGCAATTGTTTGAATCATTTTTGTAATACAACTTGTTTTCTTAATACATTTTTATGGATTTTTAAAGATATTGCGTTGGGTTGTGTAATTGAAAAAGAGACGTAGACAAAGAAATGGTAAATCTTCTTCTGGAACATAAACCATTTACACAAGTTTGTTTTGATGCCGTTCAACGTGTGTGGTATGGTGGCGGTGGCAGTGGTGACGACGTCCACGACGAAGATGAGATGTTGTTGATGATGGCGGTGGTGTGAGGAGTTTCCCAAGAGGAAATTCGATCCACCCCATGACTTCATACGCAACAATAACAACAGGCAGACACTCTTAACCAGCCCAGCCACCACTCGCATCAATATTTTGTTGCTCTTGTAATTTATCAATTAACGCAACAACAACAAAATGCCACCGAAAAAATACCAAAAATACTCAATAAAAAAAAAACATTCCCGCTTTTAGTTACGATCATAAAATTTGACTAAATATTATTTTTAATTAGAATATTTTGGGCATACAAAAGTTTTTTTTTATTAGTTGGGAAAAGCAGCAGCAGAAAGCCTCCTCCTCCCCACTCGACACAAGTTATGTGTCAACTTTCTGCTGACCGGCCGGCCATGAATCATTTGATAACTCTGGTTCGTTTCATTTTCTATGATCCAAGTTGGAGGAAGGAGGCGGAGAAGAAGAGCCGCCGTTAGTGGGTGTCTCTTCACATTATTTACTATGTGTGCTTTTGGGTTTAGGGGAAGACGACGGGTCCCTCTACGATTTCATAATTAAAATCAATCTATGTTTTTTAATGGTTTATTATGGGTAATAAAACCACATAATGACAGTTGGTAACGAAATTTGTACTTTATATGCGTAAATAGGGCAAAATATTTGATTAGACCTTATGGAAGCGGTTATGAAGTGTGAGGGTATGGCCTATGGAATGGGATGGGCATCTAAGTAAGTAATAACCTAAGAAGAAGTGTGCTTCCAATTGTAGCAATTACAAAATTCCACACAGCAACAAAATGCCAAAAGTTTTCTCATATTGCTTAAATTCTTGAAATGACGTGTTGTCTTGAGTTTTATTTTCAAATGTGTGCCTTGCTTTTAACTCGGTAAACAAATCGGCAATGTTTACTGGCTAAACATTGTAGCAGTTGTGCCCATCGAAAAAGATAACTCAGAAATCTGTCCAATTTTTTATTGAAAACATTGTTAAAGGAGAGACGTACATTTTAATTATCACCAAATTTGTGTTAATTTTGACATGGTCAGGGACTAACATTCAGGAATGGTCAGTAGCTTCGTGGTCTATCTAGTGCAGTTTTTTTCCGATCGAAATTTGGTCATACATCCATGGAAAATAAAGGACATTTTTAATGAATTCGTCCATTTTTAATAATATTTAATAATTCTAGCATTAAATCAAATACAATTGGCTCAAGATTGTGTCCTTCGAATTTTTTTTTATCTAAAATCAGAATCGTACTTGAATATTTATTTATTTATTAAACTCATACTTTATAATTTATAAAATACAATGCCACATAAATATATGAATATATGTCCTCTTTAGTATCCCAATTTTTTTATATGTTTTAAATATAATTCAGATAACAAGTTTTCTTTTCTATAATTAAATATACTTACCATAAAATTTTCCTCATATTCACCATTTTCAAATGCATTGTGTTTTTTTTTCGTCTTTTACTAAAGCTTAAAATATGTTCCTAGCATTTAATGACTTTTGGAACTATATGGTTGTTGTTTTTTTATTTGTTTCCGGTTTTATTGCACTTTTTCTTCAATTGTTGATAACACACCATGCAAAACACGGATCAGAATCTGTAAATGAAATGAAAAAAAAACCGTAATTAGTTCAATTTTTATTTTTTTCGTTTCTCAAAATGAACATTAAACGATGGTTGTAAATAAATATCATCTAAAAAGAAGTTTATACTTTTATTATTACTCAAATAAATATGAATGAATTTGAAATAGTCGATGTCGCATTATCACTTCATCTATCGTACGTGTTAGTAACAAGTTATTATTATTATTAGTAGTTTCATCATAAATAAAATGAAATAAAAATCAGTCGTAAAAGTCATATTTTAAATTGAATCCAATTTATTATTTTCTTGAGTCATAAAAGAACAGCAAAGTTCCCAAATCAAAATGCTCTTAAATAAATTGGGTGTTTGATAACAATTCTTGATTTTAGAATTAGCTTCATACATATGTAGGCTTTACAGCCTGTCGTTGGCCTGCCTACTAAATGACAGCGCAGAACTTTGGGAATGGAAGTCCTTAACTGTCTGTGCCTTCCATGGTGGTTGTCCTCTAAGACCTTTCTGGCTAGAGCGTTTTGATTAATAAGCTTTATTTATTTAAAGATTAAATATTTTTTCACAGTCTTTTTTTTTTTAGTCAGGTTAGAGAGAATAAACTATTATTAATTTTTTTCTTTTGGGATAACCTTCACATCTCTGGATAAGAACCAAACCATAAGTTTTTTGTAATGAATAAGGGAGAGTTGAGGAATCTTTTCACAATATATCCATTTGCTGAATAAACTATTTATGAGAAAGTAGTGAAAACATCACTTGCAGTTCCAACAAATGTAGAAGGCCCTTCCGCCAAATATGACCTCTTGCATTTTTGACCTAATTTGCACAACGCTTAAAATGTAAATAGCTTCTACTTACTCGTACACTATCGACAGCGCTATCTCTTTCAGCAATCTCTAATGCTCAAGCCAATACTGTGAATTCAAATGCCCAATAGCATTCGGTTATTTGGCTTTAGATTTAATTAAATGACATGTAATCTCTGGCGAAGATCATTAGGCGGACTGTGAATTTAATGAAGCTTCTTCCAATTTATGTAAACTTTTGTTACACAAAATCAAACTGAAAACTAAAATTGTTGCACAGACCTTTTTCATTTCTCAATACAATAAATAATATTTATTGGTTATTAATTTAGAGAGCAGCCAAGCGACCGTCGTAAAGGGTCAGGTTCAACGAATCCGTTTAACTCCGTACATTTTTCCAACAAAACGAAGACAATCTAAAAAAGAAAACGGAAACCGTTTCCATAAGTAGACTTTTGTGCAACAGCTGATCTTTGTTTATTTTTTTGATTTTATTTTTGTTCCATATCACCAATCAAGCGTACATTTTAGCACCCATTTTTGTTTTGATTGTTTGTATTTGTTGGTTTATGTACTAACACACTCGACTAAAAATAAATACAATGAATTGGAAAATAAAAATAAACAAATGATGACATTCCCACGATCGTAGTTTGATGATTATGTCTATGTAAAGTTTTGAACACAAAAAATTCAGACAACAAAATGGTGGGATTACAAAATAGGGCGGCTGCAAAAAGAGTTCCATTTATTTGAAAAGAATAATTATAAGAATAATGTTAATTTCTTGACATTTAAAACCAACTGTTATTTAATTTTGACTTTATAAATTTTGTTTACTTATATCTATTCTCGTGTTATCATATATGTTTGTCTCGTTTGAAAATTAAATGCTGGCCAAAAAAAATGATAAAATCGCAGCAGCGATAAACTGACAAATATTCTAAGGAAACTCAGTTACTGTGGCTTTTTATATCGAAAAAGTCTTAGTTACAGTGTAGAAAAAGTCTCAGTTACTGTGATTTTTTATACAGAAAAGTTAAAGTTACTGTGACTTTTATATAGAAAAAAAATCCCAGTTACTGTGACTTTTTTTATATACAAAAAGTCCCAGTTACTGTGAACTGACCCACATTTTTTAATGAATAACCGCTGATGTTGTCTTGGCTTTTTTTATATACAAAAAGTCCCAGTTACTGTGAACTGACCCACATATTTTAATGAATAACCGCTGATGTTGACTTGGCCACTGAGAATTTTTTTCAACAAGAAAACGGCGTCCGATTTTGTTGAAATAAAAAATTTAGATATAGATTATCTGATTGACATTTTCGGATTTATAAATAAATTAAACCAAAAAAAAGCAAATGTTTTTGTTAAATTATCTTTTTTTTAATTCTGTTCATTCCTTATCATGAAGACAACTAGTATTCAATGAAATGAGACAGGAAGATCTATGGAGGGTTTATGCTTTAATTAACAATTTAGCGAATTGATATATTTATTATTATATATTTCTTTGTGCTGTCTAAATTATGGTTTTCATCTTTCACTTATAAGCTGCTCATCCTCTCTGTTATTCTCCACATTTGCATTTCACTTGTAATCAATGATTGTTGTTTTTTTTTTAATGATAACCTGGCCAATCACCATTGTGGCATATTTTCCGTACAACAAACATTCCCAATGAAATCTGTTACCATGGGAAAACCTTAAATTTCTTGTGACCTTAAGTAACCTCCTATTCGGTGGGTTAGAGGATCATTTTGGTAATCGAAAGGCTTACATATTTCTTCTAGTTCAGTTTCATTTCAATTTCTGTTTCTGTATTGACTGCATGATTTATGTCTGAGGTTCAATAAAAGTCAACAATTATTGAACTATTATCATTACTATGATAGCCTTTTTATTTCATAGCCAACAAACTATTATGGCCCATACATAGGAAAGATATTTTACCCCCCAAAAAAAGGGGGGAATGAAGGAACAAATCTGAAAGAAATATGAAACAATTGCACAATGAATGTCTGAGGGAAAAAGCCAGACGATAATGAGCTCTAATGTTGCAGTTTCAATTTTTTTTTTCTGAAATCTGGTTAAACCGTTTGCTTTTCCTGGCTGCTTTACCAACTACAACAGGAGAGCTGTTGTCTCTAGAGGGGAGTAAGAAGGAACGTAGTTCAATGATTTGCTTGGGCAGAGTGTTTATAAACAGATAGTTTTTTTTTTGCTTTTGTTTCCATTTCTATTGACTGCTTTGCTGTTGTTAGAAACACAAAACAAAAGAAATGGAAAACATAAAACTGAAGGGGTACAAAACAAAAGACAAACAATTGATAGATGCACTCAATAATAATGAATGATAGAAAACAAACAATATGCCGATGCACTCCTCATATGAACCACCAAACAGCAACAAAACGAAGAAGAAAAGAATTAACAACTCGTGTTGTTGTTGAGAAGGGGTGGGGAGGGGGGAAAAAGAAAACCAACGTGCATTATCGTTTGTTTTTGGCCCTATTGTCTGTGTGTGCCGGTGCCCGTTTCGCTGTGGCTTTAACGCGGAATGATTTATGAAATTGGAGTAACATTTTTGAAATTCATGAGATTTTTTTTTTTTTTTTTGGAAAATATTTTCTGGCCATTAAAAGCAGTAGCTGAGTTTTAACGAGTCTTTGAACAGCTCTTTAAGATCACACCATTTCCAACATGGCATTCATTGATCCACTTGATCCACAAAGAAATACGTCCGTCCGCCTGCCAGTCTTTCATTTCATGTCAATCTGGCACTGCGACATAAAAACCGAAAGTTATTAACAAAATACAAATAATGTTTGAATGTAAATTTGGTTCCAGTATCTTTGGCAATTCCCATGTACATGATTTTGTTAAGTATGGTGTCAACAAGTTTGCCGTACATCAAACCCCTCTGGCAAGGGGGACAAAACTTAAAGAAAACACTTCAGTTCACCGCCACTTAAGTGTCAAAGACAGTCAGCCAGCCAGCCCGCGTCAGCTGGCCATTCAGACAACACACAAAACACTGTGGCTTAGATCTTGTGTGGTTTTTATTTTTATCGTGTATCTTGGAGATACATAAACCAACACACACAAAAATGGAGTGTTGTGATTTTGTTCTATGGAAGCCTATAAAAACACCATTGACATTTGACAATTATTCGGGATTTTGAATTGTTTTCTTGTTATATTCTACTTGATATTGCAATCAAATGGAAATTTCATTACAGAATAATCCCGACAAAATTCAAAAACTCTATTTTCTTTATTTAATATCGTCATATCCAGACATTTGACCCATATTCTATTTTCTTTGTTTTACTTTATTTTTTTTTCTCAAATTCGATTCTTTTCATATTCAATTTATTTTTTTCTTCTTTGTTTATCTTTACAATTCTTCTCTTTGTTGTTGTGGTGGTGGTAACAAAGTGATCATCACCACCATGTCTTTCATTTAATTGTGCAGATCTGCCGTGGTCGACGTTTTTAATGTTTTCACATGTTTTACAACATCGGGGAAATAGAAACCAGCAAATCAGTGGCTTTTTTTGTTCGATGGGGTCCACAATGATTTGTTACTAATTTATTGTGAACTGAAAAGGAAATCGGGTATTTTGGGAATTAGAAATATTCCACAGAATCTTTCTTAAAAAAAACCATGGAAATCTATTTGAACACATGATGTATATTCCAGATATATATAGGGCTATATACATAGTCCCCATGTCTGCATTTTCTGTGCTGTTTTTTCGAAAATAATTTTTAAAAAAATATTAATAAATGGAAACACATTATGTTGTGGTTTTATTTCACTCGGAATTGAATCAGCAATAAATAATAATAATTTAAATTTATTTTAAAATTATTAGGGCTTTGGGGGTGTGCTAAACGGAAATCCAAAATGACTTAACAACAAAAACAAGTTCCTGGGGCTTCGGTTGGACTACCTTTGGTACAATGTTGAGTCAAAGCCCAAAGTGGTGAAGTATTTCAAAATTTTATAAGACCCTTGTAATTCTTATTTAGGGCCAAATGTTTATTATTCGTCATCGTAGTTATTAAATTTAATCTTTCTAATGTTTACAATTTTTTTATTTCGATTTTTCCTCATTGTACTAAAGTTGCCAGGGGAGCAATGATATAATGTTGGGAGGGGTGGGGGGGGGGGGGGAAGAGGGCTGGTCTTAATAATGTTCTGGGGTCTTATAGCCTATCCTCTATTACGTTTTTCTCACAATCCACTGGCCCACCGTGCCACATGGCTCGCTACATCCAAAGACAAGTGCCAGTATTTTTTTTTTTTATTCCGATCTGTTAGAGATTTTTGTAACGGATGCTGTTGCTCATGTCGCACTCGTATCTTGATGATTATGGTATGCAATCAAGATACTGGGTATCGCTGATTGTTGTTGTGGTTGTGTGTTCCATACAAATTTGTTAACAATTTCGAATGAATGAATTTTGAAATACATCGGCAAACAAATGAAGTTGTTGCGGCTTACACGTACAACAAACAAAGCCGAAATGTCGGTGGGGCGTAAAACTGGGGGGCGTTCTGGGAGACAACAAAAAAAGGAAGTCTAATCAAAAACAAAAACAAATATTTCATAGAACTTTAACATTTGTCATCGGGTGCCTGCGTTGTGCTGGGTTGAAGGTCAATACCATTTAAACGTGAAGAATCGATTTATTTCTACAAAAAAAATCGTATGGGGAATTAAAAAAAAATACAACAGAGCTCATTTTAAAAATTAAAGCCCTTCCCTGATAAATAGGCGATATGTAATGACCCTCCCCACAAATTGACAATGCGAAATTCATCATCACCAGCCACCAACAACGCGAGTTCTTGGATGTTGTCGTCATCATCAACATCATCATCGTTGTGAGTATCGAAAACGAAACTGTAATTGAAACCCAAAACCCAACGCATATGATTTCAAAGTCTGAAACTCTCTAATGGCAAAACAACAGTACTATCAAACGGCGCTGTCGCGATAAAACGCCGTTGTCGTTGTCGACGACTACATTGTTACGCATGATTTAACTTTAAATACTCCACACATCCAACAAAGCTCTTCTCCTCATCGTACACAGACATTTATAATCGAAATTTTTGTATATAAAAAAAAACAATTTTGTTTTTTTGTACTTTTCATGTAACCAAATATTGACACAGTTTGTTTCAGAACTAAACCAAAAGCACACACACATGTATTCCAGTGAGAACAAAAAAAAATACATTAAACCATTCTAAACAATTTCCGACTTAGCGATAAGATTTATTGCAAACTGTGTTTGGTGGGGAAAAAATGTCAAAAAAAAAAAATTAAAACAAAAAAAAAATAGAAAATGAGCGTTTGCTATTCTTGATGCTTAAATTCCAACAAAATCACTGGAAGAACTGAATTTATTTTTAATGTTTTGCTACAATTTACATAAAAGGGCGTAAAAAATAATATCAACCGCCGCCGCCATACGTTGTCGCACTTTTCGATTTTTGGATTTGAGGGACGCACAATAACGGCTCGTCTGTCGTTTGAACTTTGTGGCGTGTGCGTACAAAACGTGATTGGCAAATGTAATGTTCTACTCGATCACATAACAAATGGCCGGGTTTTCAATGTTAGATATGGATTTTGATTAATTCTCACTTTGATTTGATCGTTAAAGATCTTAAATCTGCGACCAAATTATATCCTTAAGAGAAAATGAGCAAGGGACAGAGGAAAATCGTTTCTGATCGTTTAGTCGGTCCTTGGAATACCTCAAAAATCATTAAGGTTTTGGAAATTGTTTAATTTACAATGATGTCATAGCTTCGAATTGAAATTTAAGGATGGGCGGCAATGTTGGCAAATAAATCCCTTCCAGCATTTTACCTTACAAATGATATTTCGCGCACATCTAGAGTAGCGTATCAAATTCAGACACACACACAAAAATCTTGTTACAAACTAAAATATTTCAAATAATTTGTTGTAATAAAATGTTTAACGATTCTTTAAACTTGCCGCCAACATAATAATAACAATAATAATAGCAAAAGATTTCATTAATATTGTTTAACAACATCTAATCTCTTTTAAATAATAAAACATTAATCTTTTTTCGAAAAACCATAAACGGTTGTTTTTCTTCACATCTCATGCGAGAGTGTGGTCTAAAGTAAAACAGTATAACCGTCTGAATGTCAACCAATGCATCGTATGAGAAGACGGCGTTAAGCATCTGAAAGATACAAAACATTGTCTAAACAGCGTTGGTCTTTGTTTTTTTTTTGTGGCTTTCAAAGAATTCACAGCGGAAAATTAAACAAGACCAAGAAATGAAATGAACATTTATCATTATAACAATAACAGAGATAAATTAAAAACAAAAACAAAAAACGATAATAAATTAAATGAGGCGCTAAATAGAAGGGGCGACCAAAAAGTGTTTTATTACACCGCGCAGACTGTATGCCTTGGCAAAAGGGGGGGGACTCGTACTCGCAAGTACCATTAACCATCATTAATTAACGAAGAAATCCTATCGGTTAAGACAGTCTGTAATTGGTCTCAAATTAAGTAATTTACATGTGTTTCCTCCACAAATTTCCACATGTACATGTGTACGTGTGAAAAAAGCTTACATTTTGGTTATGTCAAATACAATTGTTTAATAGAAGTTAACATTTGTCATCTGTTAAATGATCAAAAAATGTGCACAATTTGATCGTTTTGCAACATTTTTGCGGTTTTTCACGCGTTTGTGACCACTGCTACCGCATTTACGCTCGCTCTCTCGGCGAGGTGATTGAAGCTCATGTTAAAGTCAGTGGAATTCTTGAAATATTTTTGTATAAAAAACCAATCATGTGGTGGTTGGACAATAATAAATTCCGGAAATAATTGTGTTAAATTACACGTGAGTTATAATTAACTCTCGGACTATAGCTAGACGTCTGTGTAGAATGGACAGTATAGAAGAGACAACGATCAGTGATCGTCTCCTCAGTATTGATGAGACAACGATCAGTGATCGTCTCCTCAGTATTGATGAGACAACGATCAGTGATCGTCTCCTCAGTATTGATGAGACAACGATCTGTGATCGTCTCCTCAGTATTGATGAGACAACGATGAAGAGATGACGATTATGTGCATTCGAATAAAAATATTAATATTTCTCATTCTAGATTTTGGTAATAGTAAGAGAGAGAGAGAGAGAAAGAGACATATCTTCTGTCAGTGTCCTTGAGACGACATCATTGATTGCCTCTTCGAATAAATAATAGAACGATCACAATGATCGTTTTCCACACCGAACTTCTCAGCAACTCAGCATTTTACAAACCACAAAGTCCACGCCACAATGGATCCTTTGCGCACCATGTTCGGTAATCGTGTTATCAGACGTCTTGACGAAGTCAGTTGAACATCTTCACCCAAGCACCGTTAGACTTTTTTTTGATGTACCGTGAAGGACCGAAGAATCCAATAACGATTCAGTCCTTCAATACCAATATCGAGCTAGTCAAGTGATAGAGAGTCTCCAAGGTCTTGGAAAATTTGGTTGACAGGATGCACTGCTGCGAAGACTGGCAAAACAGCCTGTGAATGAAATCGTGTTCCATTAATAAATGGCATGCTTGGTCTTTCGAATAAATAATATGCCGAAAAAATCGAATAATCTTGAATTTGGATCACCATTTATGAATTACAAGAGATGAATACTTTTGCGATATCTTCAAAACTAAGTGCCCAATAATATTTTGAAAATCTATAGATCCTATTAACCTCAGACTAAAATGTCGTGGCCCATCAAAATTTTGTAATTTTCAATTTTTAATCGGGAATATCTCAAAGATGTTAAGCGAACAGAAAACTAATTGATGGTCCATTAATCTCAACAGCATTGAATATACATATACATGTTGTTGATCTGTGTCATCAGTTGTACACATTCTGGGAAGAATTTTATTATTATTTCCTCTAATTCTATTCTAATAATGTCATTCTGCCTCTAATAACATTATATCGATGATAGATATATCCACATATTTTAAATTCCAATGCGGATTATACGATAATAAATTGCACATGGAGAATTTTTCCCAAGAAATACGAAAACTACAGAAACACACCCGAATGTTGCAATCTACAGCCATCTCACAACACACAAAGTATGATGACCTTGATAGTATTTCTTTCTTTACGCTACTCCTATCAAAATTAAATACTGATTGTATCCCCATGCCGAAATGATTCATAGCCACGAATGATATGATTCATTCATGAATTATGACCGAACACAATAATGAAGAAAACTATGAATGAATTTCGTAGTAATGAGAGTCGGCCCAAAAGGAAACAAATGTTTTCAATATAAACAAACAATATTTTCAAAAGTTTTGAAACTTCTTGGCTGCGATATGACCTTGACTTCTACGCTTCTACTATATCGCACTAAACAAAATAATAATTAAATGAAACTAAAACCCAAATATACAAATAAAACGGCACGGAATACAAATCCCACAAATCCTTCTATTGGCAGAAGAACGGCAACAAATGTCTCAAATGTTTTGCTGAAACCGAGGAAGGCACAATGTAAGCAAACAAAAGGCAACCATGAATGAACTTCAAAGCGTTACAGGCTGGCACTCGATACGAATTTGGAGAAAAAAATTATGAAAAATTTACATATTTCTGATATCAATCAGTGAGTGTCATTAAATCAAAAATATTTTGATTTATTTGTGTGAATTAAATGGAATTGAAATTTTGTTTTTGACTGGCTTCGGCTTTGTCCAGACATGTAAGGGTGTGCCTATACGGAAGCGTAGCATAAAAATCAACAGCTGTCTCTTTCGGCTACTTCACAAATGTTACGTCATTAAGTGAAATAGAAGATGAGCCAGTAATGAAGAGATCAGACATGGTTGTCGTGACTTCAGATGAGTCCTATGACATGATGTTAAGAGGCTTCAGTACAATTTCACATTTTGTACTTCTTGATGAGATGCAATTAACTGACACATGGGCGAGGTGTGCGAAACATTTTGGATTTCAAAGGTATTTTTTAGCAAACATTATTCCATACAATTTATATTGGCACCTAATTGGCCATTAAAAATACTCTGGAATTGATTGGTAGTTCCTAAACGGTTTTACCGCTCCATGGTTGCTTCCGTACTTCGTATCTATTAGACTGGGTTTTTCCTTATTCGGGATGGAAATTAGTGGCACATGGGTGAGGTATCCTAAAAAGTTCCTTTCGCAACATTTCTTCATCGAAATCGTTGTCTCTCTCATGTTATTGTCATCGATCCAAGGGGATCCACACTTTTAGACATTGCTTGGTGGCCGACCCCAAATCTTCGGTTGTAGTCATACGAGTCTTCAAGAGATATGTGTTTAGTTTGATTTGTAAAATTTACCACTGCTGCCTATAGGCAACATCCTGTAACTGGCGGTCTAGGATGGCAAGGACTCTGAATTGTTTGCAAGTTTATATTTATATTAGACAAATATTTAGACCCGGCCATTGTAATTCGGGCATGAAAGGGTTAATTAATTCCACGAGTACATTTAAATGAAATAATCAATACACCTTTATCTTCTATACATCTAACATAGGCATTTTCTCGTTTTCGTTCAAAGCCAAGACTACAAAATCAAATGACAACAACAAGAAATGATATGCATTTGTTTCCATTGTTTATAATTAATTGTCACTATTTTTGTCTAATTCCAATGTTGTGGTGTCCATTTATGGATTGAATGCTATCAAAACAATAACAATAACACCATTTAGTTGGTTATTTAACAATGCGTACAATTAAATAATTAATTGAAAATTTAAAACAAATCACAGTCGCTTTCGCATTCATACCTACAGTAACCAAATGATTTGTTAAAAGCGGAGCATCGCCAAATAGAGGAAGTGGAAATTTGCAACAATCTGTTGGGGGTGATGGTGTGTAGCGACGCAAACTGTGCTGGGAGCGTTCCATTCAGAAAAGGTGCGTAAATTCGATTTTTGCCGTAAATTTTGGTAACAAGAATTCATTATTTTTAATTCATATGATGGGAAAATTTGTCATTTACTCCATAAATAGCCGTGTAACGCATGAATGCCATTTCAATTGTCATTGTTATGTGGACAAATTGCGAGATATATTTTTTTTTATATTAATTTATGTGAAAGACGTCAAATATTTTGTGTTCCACATTTGATTTGATTGATTGGAAGAGAAAACTGACATGAGCGACCTGATGGAGCCACTTCAAAATGATGTCTGAGTTATTCATGACAGTGAGGTTCACAGTTCAACCAAAATGTTAGCCTCATCGGCAGTTCCACAGTATATCTAGCTAAACAGAAGGAAGAAAATGATTATTATTCACTCTTGTTATGGAAGACCACTTTATCCTTTTCTTCTCTTCTAAAAAAATAATTCAAGTACGAACAATTTGCAAGCCTGCCGTGATAGCTCACCTTTAATCAGCCTGTTTGGCATTAGCTTTACATTTTACTTCCTATTTTAGCTTTAGCTTTATCGGGAGCCTGGGAACCAGCCTTTACTAGAGGATTTATTCCAGTTAATTTTAGAAAATCTATTCTTCTGTCATTGGCCTAGAATAAAAATTATATTTCTAAACCATTTCGCCCCTACTGGGATCAAATGTCACAGTGAAGGAGCTGATATCATGTATCCCTAACATCTTATTTATTATCCTTATAACAATATTTGCCGTCAAAATTTAAAGAAACCTAAATGATTTAAAAAAAACTCAGTCATGAAAGGGTTAAATCATAAATAAAATAAAAATAAATAAATTTCTTGTTTGTAGTCTCGCAAGAAGAACTCTCCTTTGAAGAAAAATCCTTAATGGTAAAAAAAAACTACAAAATGTCCTTTACATTTGAATGCAATTGAATCCCTATATTTCAGTTCGCTTAAATGCAATTCCTTTGCACTTACCCGAATTGGGTTTTATTGAAAACCTCGAATAATCGTAAAAGGAATGTTATGTTTTTTTGTTTTCCTCCGCTCGATATTTTATGAATCTGTTTCGGGTTAAATAATTCAGAATAGTAAGAATAAAGAGCAGAATAAGGAAGTTCTCATTTTTGCGAATCAATTTTGGGAACACTTTTCGTTCTACATACTGAAATTTTCAAAGACTCTCTCTTCGTTATAGACTTTGGCCTATATTGATATACATTGCATAATCTATTTTTCTATTGCCTTAGGCTTTGTATACAAATTGGAGCATGAAAATTAAAAGGACAATTTCCAGTGTGCCGTAACCAAATGGTCCTTTGATATTTGACTATTTTTTAGTATTTTTTAGCATACTTAAAATAACAAAAGGGAAAGATTTTAGTAAATGTTTACTCAGGTTACAACTGAATCAAAACGAAAGAAAATTTTTTTTTAGAAACCGAATTCTTTTTTCTTTCATCAAAAAAAAAAATTGAACACAAATTGATAAAATAAATAAAAACTGTAAATATTAAACCTTGGAATACAATTTTCCAGTTTAAAAGGCCAGTTTACAAAAAAAAAAACAATTACAAAATTGTTTGCTGTCATATATTTTTTTATTTTTACAAAGAACATGCGTTTTAAATTTTTTTTATTGCAACAAGGATCTGACCTAAAAACACTCCCACCACAAAACACAATCTGTCTGTCTTTAATACAAATTTAATCGACTTCATTCGACAAACAAAAGTATTTCTGGGGGTTAAATATAAAATAGAGATTTTCACTTACAATTTAAATCGGTATATTTTAAATATTTTTCTAAATTAGTTTATCCGTTTATTATGTCCTTAATAAAAATGAAATCGATTCGTTCGACAAACAAAGTATTTCTGGGGGTTAAATATAAAAGAGCGATTATCACTTACAATTTAGATCCGTAGATTTCACTTGCTTACGAAATAGATCAACAAATTAACTATTAATGTATAATTAAGGCCAACAAATTATCGCTTGTTCTTTTCAAGTATTTCTTTCTATAATTTTCTATTTTTTTTATTTTTAAAATATTTTTCTAAATTAGTGTATCCTTTTAATTATTTTTGTTTTTTTTTTTTTAAATTATGTTTATTTTTCGTTAAACACCACTCGTCACTTTCATTATTCGTTTTTTTCAATTCTTTCTCTTAGTTTTCGTTTTTTAGAATCTCTTCGAAGTATAATTCACGAACGCTTGTTCTCACGCACTCCGTCGTACATGTAACTTCGTTAAAAACCGAAAACAATGAGTTTTCCCGAAAATTCCTTTATCCTCCCACAAAAAACAAAAGAAAGAAATCGATCGCTGTTTTCAGCCACTTTCCGTTTTTTCTTTAATTTTTTGGGGGTTTTCGCTAAGCAAAGCTCGTCTTGACGTTATCGTGCGCAAATCCGAACTGAAATTGCGGGAAAACAAAATTAAAAACTTGGGCGCAAAACAGACACGGATACAGCGGCAGCAGACATAGCCGAAACACACACACACGCAGCAGCATAAACAAAACAGCACCCGTTACACACACTCACGAGAGATAGGAGTGATGACGGAAGCGTCAACGTTCACATCGACGTCCGCCTCAACATTTGCGAATGCTACAACAACAGAGAGGCGGTGGCGGCAGCAGCAGCATTATTAACCACATTAGCATCATCCAACTGTTGCACTAACATTAAACATAAAATACGAGCAACATATTATGGTTACAAACAAGCAATAAGCCGAACACTCCACTCCACTTCAACGAAACAAAAACGAAGCATTCTTCACTTAAAAAATCGGGCATGAACATATGTTTGCGGGGAGACAGATAAACACACATACAACCCAAAGGCAGACAAGACCCACAACAGCAGGCAAATGTTGGGGAAAAATTAACACCATTGTTCATGCCTCTTATCTAACAGAGCTGCCTGATGTTAAACTAATTGAACTCAACAGTAAGAATGTTGGGAAATTGGTATATACATATGTGTTAACCCAATATGCTGGCAGAGGAAGAACTCTTTTGTGGAATTAACGGACAATGTAAGACCATATCTCATGTTAAATTATCTATTGTGCAGTTAAATACACTCATATATAACATAGCTACATACATAGCTGTTGTATTAAGTGGACTTTAACATAAAAAGCTATTGATTTATTTTTACAAAAACAATAATAATTTTTCTGAAGAATTAAAAACTGTTGAAAGGCAATTGTATTGAAGTACATATGTGGGAAATGTTTTTTTTTTTCACACTGCCGTCTCCCTTATTGAAAGGTTTTTCTTTCAATTTGTTCAATGCCTTAAAAATCATTGTTTCGGAATATATCATAGGACTTTGCGCTATTTAATAAGGTTAGTTACATTGAATACAATTACTTTATGGTAAGATGAATAATTTAATATTTGTCACTTCTCTCCACCCTCTAATCTTTCTTAGAATATTCATCGTACTTGGCGTTACAATTACTGCATGAGACTCACACTCTTCATTTCAACTGTATACACATCAATCGGAAAGCCTTCACATAAAAAGATGTCTGAATTTCCTTTCTACTATTTGCATCTGTCGTAGATGCTACTGTCACATCGTGAGAACTAAAGTCAGAGTACCCAGCGGTATCGAAAACATATATGGAGGTCTAAAGCATAAATTGACAGATTGAAATCCCATGCTTCAGAAACGGTCCGAACGCAGAAGCTATTTTCGGCGGTAAGTATAATTCTCAAGTATTAAACGCATATTTTGGCGAAATATTTTGGCAATATTCATACAAGACAACAAGGTTTAATATTTAATTTACTTTAATTCAAATTATTCCATGTACAGTGTACTCTCTCATAAGCGGACACCTAAGGGACTGAGAAATTTGTACGCTTAGGAGAGGTGTCCGCTTACGAGAGGTGTCCGCAAGGAGAGAGCACACTGTATGTACATACATACAACGTGACACCAAAGTAATGTCATCATGTGAATTGCCTACCGTTTTGTTAGAATTTAAAAAAATATGAATTCTGTTTGATGTAAAATTATTACATTAAGTTGGAAAAAGTCTATTGGTTAAGTGATCACTTCCGAGTTAATGCACTTTGTTGCGGCCACACCAAACAGTCACTTTGAGGGAATACAATGGATCTTGTTGCATTTTATGTGGGTTCTCTTTTCCCTTGTTAACATAATCATTATGATTGACATTAAATGTCATTTGCAAAAATTAAAGCACATTCATATTATTGCATTACTTTTGGACCACCTTGTACAAATTTGTATATAATTCAAAAACATTCCAATTTAACATCAACCTTGCTGTGCTCGCTAACATTGTTATATGATGTTAATAGGACAGTGAGAGATAACAGTCTCTTAAGTTTCTGGTGGAAATGTTAGAAAGTATAAATCAATGTACACTTATGGCAGTGCTGTTCATTTCATTGAACAATTGTTGTCGCTCAATTCACATGTATTCTTACGCTCTTGCTTCAGTCAGGTCACACTCAAAAAAATTTAGTTATATGAATACATATAATTATTGTTTTTCAACCTCCCCAACATACCAAATATGAATAAAATCTCAATACAACTTGAGAACAATATTATAATAATAGTAAATCCACAATAGTTTCTCAAGTTCGCGCACAAAAATTGAGAAGAATATTATAAAAATTGTAAATTCACAATAGTTTTTCAAGTTCGCGCACAAAACTTGAGAACAATATTATAAAAATAGTAAATCCAAGCCTTTTACAATAAATTCTCAACTCTTTTTTAAGCTTGAGGCTTGAGATGGTAAGCTTATTATAATATTATTCTCAAGTCATTTGGTATGTTGGGTCTTACTGACATTATGATTTGGCTGTAAAGTTGGCAGTTTCATCTCTTCACTAAACAACTACATTTTTCCATTTGCACAGCACTGACTTATGGCTCCCCAACATTACCATAACTTAACATTAATATAGCTGTTAACATGTACGCTTTACAGTTCTGCAGTACTAGCCTCAGAACAGCATAACATTGCACGAATATCTCTCATATGTACATATGTATGTATTATGCTTTGCGGATGTTACTTTTACTTAAAATGAGTTTGTTGTTTGTATTTACATACATTCTTTCATGTGATTCATCCCATTGGCTGGCTGGTTTGTCTTCTGGCTATTGTGAACATTGTAACATCACAATTACCTACAGTCCGATGATGTTATCTCCCCCACCATCATCTCTCTTGTCCACTCCCATTCATACTTGTGTGGTTATGCATTGGTGGGGATGCTCGAAGTAGTACTCTTTATGTTATTTGATTTTATTTACTGACTGTTGACATGATGATGTAAATATTGCATACATTAAGATTCCTTTCATTTCTTTGATACCAAGAAGAAAAGGGGGGATATGTTTACACATTTTTTTGTTTTTGTTTGGTAACGAGTTTAAAAGCGAGTATGTATGAGGAGTTGGAGAAAAAATAACATTGAAGGTTGAGACTGCGATAAGAATTTTTCTAACAAAAATGTTTGAGAAGAATCTACACAAGGTCTGAGATTTTGTGACTCACATAGTATTTTTTTTTTGGAGATAACAGGATTCAGACCTCTACGAATAGCCATAATCAGCGTTAAGGTACCCCGGCAACATTGAGCACAGTGAATGTTGCCATACCAACTGAAACGTGGTAAAGAATTATCCAAAACCAAGTTTCGTACGAAAAAAATTATGTATTTTTCATTAAAAACAAATGTAGACACAAATTAAATGGTACCTTTTCTGTTGCGACCCAACTGAAGTATGGTTTTGCTACATTTTTGTAGGAACGGGGTGTGTCATGTAATGCTGTTTTTGAAAATCGACTGTAAGCAACTCGATTGCTAAGCACCTGACTTTAGTCAGGCAAACCGCCATAAGGCGATCTTCAATAATTGTGTTTAATTTCATAAAAATATTTCATACAAAATATTATCCCTTTAAAACGGCAAAACAGAAATACTTTTATTACCAGTTATGCACAAACAAATCTTTTTTACGAAATTAAACATAATTAGTGAAGACACCCTCAGAGTGGTATTGCCATTTAGAGAGTTCATAATAAGGGTTAATATAGGTAATATAGGTACACAAACATTGTTACTGATCTTTTATGAATTCCTCCTTTATTTTGGATAAATAAAAAACTTCATTGAAAATTTTTGTGTACCTAAATATATTATTTACAATGATATTAGTTTTTTCCATCTCCTGTTAAGTGTTTTTCATAAGATAAATATTGAGGAACTGATTATTGGATAAACGACATTTTCTCTCCGTTTCAGCAGATTATTAGTTTATGAAGTCCTACAAAAATATTGTAGATCATAATTAGGGAAATTTCAAAGTCTTATGTTAATTCACTTCATTTTCACAGCCATCATGTATCAGTTATCCAGAGCATCGTATCTCCCCAGCCTTCGCCAGCAACCTTACCCACGATCGCTTTACACTGTCTTCTTCTATGAGTACTATCTCTTTGCTTAACAACCAAGAGTGTCTGACATAAAAATGTCATTAATTTTGTGTATTGTTTAGGAACGCTTCCATTGTTTTTCGAGCGAACAGATAGGACAAGTATTTGCTGAAATTCACACTTAAAACGCTGTTAAGAAAAGCAAACTTATGCTGGAGATCCAAGAAGAAATGGTGAATTTCATTTTGCAGCAGCAGCAGCTGTTTTCCTATCGGTTTATATGCGTAAATATTTGAAAATAAATATTGAAATTATTCTCAGCTGTATTTCAGTGACGACAACAGTAAGAATGACAATGATAAAATATCTTTCTTTTTTTTTGGAATGCTTTTGTTCAAATATAGGCCCAGCAGAACAATTACGCGCTCGAAACTAAAAGATAAAATAATAATTGTGCAAATAAATGTATAAGCAAATAATGGAAGACACTGAGAGGAAGAGATAGAGAGATTGTTGGTGGACAACTCTTGCAATTTTTTAACATTCAAAATATTTGAAAGAATTAAATAATTGTTTAGTTTAAAATAGAGTAGTGGATAATTTAAAAAAACAGGGGGTTTTTCAATATTGAAAGATGGGAATATTTGACGCATGGTGCGGTATTGTTATTGACGATTAATAATGTTCCAAAATTAGTTAGGCGGGATTAAAGTGCACAGTGTAGACTTTATTAATCCTGTATCTACAGTCGAAAAGTGTGAAAATACCCTACTTCATATTGGGTATTCCCCAGCTAACAGTTTTTGAAACCATAATGACTTTCATATCTCCGCAAGAGACTAGTCCGTCTTTGCACAACATCTTCAGTTTACATTGAATCCAACAACAGACATATTATACGAACGTAGATATTATACGAACAATAGATGCTCGTTCTATTGGCCCGAATCTGACATAAAAGTTTCCCAAGCGTTTTCCATACCATTATCCCATCGCAAGTCAACTGATGGGGTCAAACGCATAAAACGATTAACTACTTAAATTGTTTGTTGGAAGCCATCATCAAAGCTTATCAATTCATATCGTCATCCATCGATCGATCGATATCTAGCCAAACGATATCGCCACGATAAACTAACACACAAAGTGGCAAAACATTCAATGAACACTAAAAACAATTAACACGCATTAGCAATTATTGAAAATCAACTTTAAAACGAGGCAACAACAGTTTCGTATGCGCCACTTTGTAACTTGAGGCAGCAAACCAAACCAAAGAATGTCTGAATGACGGAATGAAAGTGCAATTGTTTGCTTGTTTGAAATGAAATGAAAAGTAATTTTTACTGAACGCCATCTAACACCAATTGCCGTCGCCGCCACCAGTGAACACCAAATGTAGGTTAAGCCCGACCACCCAAATGGCAATACATAAAAAAATAATAATAATAAAAAAAAACACAAACGCTTTAATTTCAATGTTCAACAAAGTTTTTTTTTTATTATTCTTTATTACAAAAATGATTGTATTTTTCTTTTCTTGGGGTTCAATTGTTTTGGCAAAACTTTAAATGGCCGCTGACGAGCAGACAGACAGAAAGATTTATAAATATGTTATGAGTCATTATAAATTAATGAAGTTATATATAATTTAAACATGTTCCAGTAGACGACTATGCCGTTAACATAATTCCAACCACTGATGTGAATATTGATTTTCAAAATTTTACAAACGTTATCGTTTGAATTGAATATCTCAAGTACAAGAATATGACGATAGCTATGTATGTATTTAAAACTACTACACTTGTAATACAAAAAAAAAAATAATAACTTATACAAAAATATTAATCATAATATATAATAATAATAATAATAATAATGAAAACCAGTGTCTAATGAAAATTGTATTCGTCTACAAAATAGTGAATGAAATTTTGATTGTTCTGTTTTAATTCGAATAATAATAATAATGTTTTGTAAAATACTAACGCTATGATAGGGGAGAGCTGTAAAGGGGGCCATAGAAACATTCTGTTGAAGAAAAAACGGCAACAAGTTTCAGCCTTCGAACTTGCTGATAAATACACTCACCCGGGTGAATTATAAAGCGTGCCCGCGTCTTATGTCTAGCTAGAATGTGAATATAAAACTAATACCTTGTACTAAATTTCAATAAGCTGGCTGAAGCAATTTAAAAAAAACGTATTTGATAACTGAACTGTTTCTATTTTCACAATCATAAATTACATGTGATAAATATCATCAAAATAAAGAACATTATGATGGAAACAATAAAATCGTACATCAGTTCAATGAAGAACAATTGATGAAACTTTTTACATAGATTTGATGTAACGTTTTTCTTTCTCTTGTTTGTCATAAAGTAAACTATTGAATTATTCACTTTTTGTTTCGAAAGAGTTTCCTCAAACTTTCTCCCCCTTTCTTTGTCAATTCCTTACCGCCCCCTTTCCACATACCCGCTATCATTTCATTCTTCTCATTCACGTCGTCCTACACTTCTACAACTTAATTATAACCATGGCACGTTAAACAACAATACGTCTTATAATAATCCAATTTACACAAACGTTCACGATTGATACGTTTACAATTATTTAATTCTTCACGACAATTGTGCAATACTTGTGGCGCCGAAGCTATCACTAATTTCTCATTGCCACCTGACATATCGTGAAAACTGTCGTCGCCTTCTCCATCATCGCCGTCAGCATCGTATTCGTATTGATCGGTTGCTCCTTCTCCTGCTCTTCCATATGCTGAGACGGCATTTGCGGCATTGGCGGCCGCATTATGCACTCTCAGCTCTGTAAAAGTTTCGAAAACCATGAACAAATGAAGAAGAAAATCATAAGCATTATTAGGCACTTCCATAAATGGCTGATGTTAATGGATGGCATTTGTTTACCTTCGCAATGGGAAACGGTGCAGGCACCATAAACGGGTTCTCTTTCCAGATATTTACATTTGTTCGATTCAGTCATTTCTTTCAGTTTCCAGTCGTATTCGAGGCACTTGGCGTAGCGTCGCTGAACGCCTTCGCCGCAAGAACGGGAACACTGGAAAGATGTAAAACACAAACAGTAGAATAAGAGAATATAAGGAATAATGAAATAACACGTTGGGATAACTGTGGGTAAGCTGTGGAAAACCTCAATTTAGGGCAGTTCTTTTATATGAATATTTAAGCTGTAGTTAGCTATGTCCCAAATGTTTCATTAGGATGTATCAGCCTCCGTGAACTGAAATAATTTCCCACTTTAAGTAACTCAGTTACCTGGGTCACATAGAATGTCTGATTTAAACGTTTCCTGTGGAATAGCTAAACCTTAGTTACGGTGGTGCTTTTTGAAAATAGAATTTAAGCATCTGCTAAATGAGGACGAACTTCTCTTATAGCGTAGTCTCGGTGAACTTAGGCAATGAACTGAGAATGAAGCTTTTCTATACGAAAAGCTTAATGAATGAATGTCACAAGGAACTGTGGCATACGTTTCTGTAAATTAGGCAGATACGTTTACTAAACAACTCCCATAAACGCACTCTTTTTTTGACTCCTCCGCTTAAAATCTAGTTGTTGTATACTTCTATACGAACAACTTTGCGGCAGTGAAGTTGTTCTAGGCTTTGGCTATAACAATGTTACTGCCTCAGTAGTAAATTGAATACTAGCGTTTGTATATCCAAAGCTTATCTCCTGGATAAAACCACTTCGCGCAGTTATCTCTTATGTAAAACGGTTAGCAATCTGTCAAATTTACCTCCGACCATTCCGAATAATGCCACTTAGGTCCACAGAATGTCACATCCTTTACCGCACAATTGGCAATCTCAATGGGCTTCTGTTTTATATCGCACTGCTTACTGTCCACCACAAAACCGTCCATGACACACAAAACCATGCGGGTACGGCGACGGTTGGAACAATCTCCCGAACATTTACTCCAATCCGAAGCGAACCACATGCCGCGACGACACGACTGCGAACGATTTGTACAGGTGCGTTTGTCTTCGGGTACGGCCAAAGGATCACAGGGATCGATATAGGGAGCGGTGCGATCACAAAATATCGTGCGATGTTCATAGTTATAGGCACAATCCTTAGAGCATTGCTGATTCCAGTCGGACATTACCCAAACGCCAGTCTTGTCATCGCGATAATGACGTTTCAGGGATGTGGAAACGGAAGTATTTTCAGAATGTCGTTTAGCTGTTGTGGCCAAAAGAGATAGGTAGATAAAAATATGATTTTTCTTTGTTTTTCCATCTCTCAGGAATACTTACTCATTAAGTTCTTAATGGTCGTGGGTGAACCTATCAGACGAGCATACATTTGACTAGACTTTTCCGCATTCCGGGCATACAGTTTGACCTTTTTGCAATTGCAGCGTTCCTTAAGAGTCGGCTTGGCCTCACGACATAAAGTCTCATTTACCGCGGCATGGGTGCCATTTATGTCTTCTTGGAAACAGTAAACTTCGCGCCACTTCACACCATCCACAGCACCCAACGGGCACTGACATTCTCCATAGTCCGCAGTTTTCCAATAGCCTGGACACAGACCATGACTGCAGGTGTAAATTGGGTCTAAGAACGTGGGCTTCTCAATGTTGGCACATCGTTTGGGAGAGTAGTAACGTTTAAAAGATTCCTTGCCGTCCGTTTCGCGAATGCACCTGAAGATGGGTGATTGTTTGCCGAGGCCACAGCTACGGCTACATGGACCGAAGCCCAAGAGTTCCCAGGCATACCTACGCTTCTTCTTCTCTTTGGTTCGGGAAACTTGAGAGCCCCTGATATAATTGTCGTCGATTTCATCCAAAGGTTGTCCCAACTCATTCCATTGACTCTGCAGCTCTTCCGGTTCCGTTATGGAAGCCGAAGGTATGGGCAACGAGTAAGAGTAGATGACGCCTGGATTTAAACCATGAACCAAAAGCTAAAAAAATAAAATAAAAATGTCTTTCAGGTTTTACATTTGAAAAAGTGTGGGAATTTAAACCCACCATCAACACCACCGGATTGTTGAGGGGCCCCTTAGCCTTCACCATACTGGCCTCCTTATTGTAATCGAAGGTGTCATCGTTGTACTCATACAGGCCGCCTTCGGAGGGACGATTGAAACCATTCACAATGTACTGGTCATCTTTGGTTTTTATAGCTTTGCAGGGAAACATCAATTTGTTTAAATAGCTGAGCCATCTAGGATTTATCGCACTCTCTTACCTATTAGGTTGTCACTTTTACCCATTTCATGTATGGTCAGATTCATTGCCCCCATCGGTATGGTGGTTATAAAATTGTAGCCAGCATTGAGTTTGGTTTGCGTGAAAATCTCATGGACCTTTTGGCACAACACGGAACCGCAACGTTCATGACTATCCTTGGTGGTGGCCGGACGGATGGCACCACTACTGTGCACCGCCTGAAATGACATAAAATGAAACAAGGATTACAATGGAAAGGCTACCAGCGAGATTAGAAGATTGGGTGAAGGGCAGCTATTAGGAAATTTATCGTAGCCCTACTTACCACCATTACAATGAAAATCCAAAATTTCCACATTTTCCACCGACCCGATTGAGTAATGTTTTTTTAATTTTCTATTCAAGTTTCTTTACTGGCTTAAAGCATCATTTCCTTTTCGAGCAACAAACGATCTTAAGTCTTATAAGAAAAAATTCCAACTATAATTCAGATCTCAATTTCAATTAAATCTAAGAAAAGGTCTGAGGTTTCAAAATTTCCTATACATACTGAAACTTTTCCTCATACATACTCATAGGATAGATTTTCTAAAAAAAAAAGCGTAGAAGGCAATCAATGTGTTTTCTATGCAACAGGGATTGACCTACATTGATCGTCTACCAAAATATATACGACGATATGCTTTTGCGTCATTCCCAAGTTAGTTTACCATAGCATAGACGTTAAATATGGGATGCGAATGCTGGTCCATTGTGCTAGAGAGTGTGACCTCCTTTTAGTACAGAATGTTCGTCTCTAGTCCATCTGAATGTGACCTCTTTTGGTATATAATTGTCGTCTTCTGTCCTTGGTATTCTCCTATTAATAATATAATGTGATTTATTTTAAGCGTCATCTCTTAAAATATAGACAGGAACTTTCCGTCATCTCATACAAAATAGGAGGCGAATCCTGTTGGTCGTTTCATGTACTATAGTAGGTGACATCCGTTAGTCGTTTCCTGTACTATAGTAGCTGAATTCCGTTGTTGGTCGTCTCATAAAATATAGAAGATTTTCTGCGTTGGTTGTCTCATAAAATATAGAAGATTTTCTACGTTGGTCGTCTCATAAAATATAGAAGATTTTCTGCGCTGGTCGTCTCGTAAAATATAGTAGGTGACCTCCGATTGTAGTTTTCTAGTATGACCATTATGCTATTTTTGTTGACTCATTAAGTACAGAATTCCGCCATCAGCGGTCATTTCCTGCATACTATAGTAGGTGAACTCTTTCAGTCGCCTCGTTTATACACTCTGTGGCCTCGATTGGTCGTCTCGATCATACTGGAGAAGGTGACAAATAGGAGGCTATCCCTGTCGACCGTTTCATTTACTACACACAGGGATCTACTTTGACCTTATCATATTCTTCGAAGGATAACCACTGTTGGTCATCTATATAGACTTCAAAATCATTAGTTTTTTGTCGTTCATTCTATAGATTTAGACCTCCAGGGCGAACTACTTTGTTCAGTTCAACTATAAGGCCACACATTCACCTGAGGCCATTTATCTTCCCATAAGTCAATGATTAACTGAGGCCACTAATTTTCCGCCAAGGAAAATGTAAGTCAATTGCTTACATTTAATGAAAAGATATCAAATTCTAACGAGACGTTTCCCATGAAAAGTTTCAGGTTTCATACATGTCACACATTTCTTTCAACATTTCCCCCTTTCGGCTTGTCTGCTGTCAACATTTACAACTTGTATTGTTTTGTTGTATCGGTCTTTCTTTACATGCGTTATTGTCCCCCGCGCTCCGCTCACTAACCATTTGTTTCTGTCTTTTTGTTTAAATTGTGACATTTTGTAATTGCCGATGACATGTAACAATGAAATTTTGATTTAATTTGGTGTTGTTGTTGTTGCGGTCACTTGTGATTCCATTGTCAATTTGACAGTTATTAAATGTCAAATTAAATAATTTTCTTTTAAGCGATTTTGATTAATTTGGTTGTAAACTTTGTGTTGGCAATTTGTGTGAATTATTACATGAATAACAACAGCAACACGTGTGATGGTGAATTGCGAAATATTTGAATATTAATCGATATTTCAATATTTAATTATGTAAATTACCCGAAAACTTAATAATTAATATTTTAAGCATAGGAGGTGTCTGTGAGTATATTTTTGTTATGGCTGACAATTTGATAATAGGAGTTTGCGAAAAAAAAAAACGATACTAATTGTATTGTAAACTGTATTGTAAACTTTAGTGGTCGTCTTCTAATATTTGTTATATGTATGTCCAAGTAGGGAGGTGGGTCATGCTCCGAAAGGAGGTCACCGTATGCAGGCTGCGATCATTAATTTTATGAATCGCAAATCCGACGGGAAAAGTCAATTTAAAAAACGTCCCCAAACGTTTTTTAAATATTTAAATACAATGGTGTATCCATACATTTTATTGTAAACGATTTTTACGAGTTTAGGACTTCAGAAAATATTATAAACATCCCTTGGAGGCAATTGTTGTTGCAATTGAGCATTGTGTTAGTAGAGGACGTTTATGTGAACGCCCTCATTCATCCTACAACTAACCTTATTTGCGGTATTTAAATGCATGTTTGTGGCCACCACCTGAATGTTAGCCAGTTCCAACATACATTTTTATTTCCCTGTATTCGACATTACCTTATCAGTCTTAATTACGATCATATGTTTTGTCTATGGCTAATGGACAAAATGAAATTGTTACGATACAAACGAAATTGGGTGAATGATCAAAACAAATTTAGTTTTTGGGCCAACTTTAAAGAGGCCATTAGACCACACACACATGTGTGGCCGATATTTGCAATGTCACAACCGCCCAATCGCAGACGAGGTGCTGAACTCGCCACAATATGTTGCCAGGCAGTGCTAAATTGTCCATCAGTTATCAATTATTGTTATGGACATTGGCCAGTGCACACGATGACAGGCCGGCCGTATCGTATGTCTTGCTAGGTTTCCTCCGCTGCTGCTTTCCAGTGCTTACTTAGACCGAGTTGCCTTCAAGCGTTTTCCGCCATAAATTTTCATTAATCTATTCTGTCGCGTCCAGTGAGCAGTGCATTACATCCCATGAAAATTCACTGATCATTCGGTTTTATTTATCTTTCTTTCCTTTTCGGTTTGAGTTTTAACGATGATTTTTATGTTTAATTTTTAATTATTCTATTCAATCAAGAGATAAAAATGGCAGAATTGCATCTTCTAAAGAAAAGATAACATTCAATGCTCGCATTTATGTCTTATTCGGCATTCCCTCAATTTCGTTTGTAGGTCAGTGAGTTGTTGCAATAATTTCGGTAGTTGCGGCTTTCGTAAGACTATTTCATTTTCTTTCATCTTTCGTGGATTATTCATTGTTAGAGATGTCATTATCATGACCCAATAACATTCGATAATTGGTCCAATAAGTAAGTAATTGAAAGAGAGGGAGAGAGAGAGATACAGTAGACAGTAAACTGCGCGCCGTATAAGTGGATTATGAATGGGGTATGGGGTACATCATTAGCGTCGTCATCATCGACAGAGATGCGACATCATCAGTTTCACATTGGGGTGGGTTAGGATGACGATGATGATGATGATGTTGCAACTTGCTGTTGCTACTATTGTGTGTGTGTGGTTCATTTTGTGCGAAAGAATACAGCATACCATCATAGATGGTTGCACTTGACTTCAAGCAAACATTTACGTAATGTTCGGATTACTCGGAAGAAATGTTATGTTGCACATAAAAAAAAAAAACAAATTATGTAAAAATGGAAAACGTAGAAAATGCAAAATAAATATTGAACATAACAGAAAACTCTGTCCCAGAACTGAAAGTTTAAACGTTTGACAGCAAAGACTGTGACCAAATTCAGAAGAAACTATTGCAGTAGAAAATACTCAAGTCTTTGAGCTAAAAATGTTTAATAAAAATAATAATTTTTTTAAAAATTTTCAGAAGTCACATTCTATCCCTGTGTAAGTCACAACGTACATAAGAACGCATTGTTTCGGTGGACTGTAAAGGCAAAACAGGAGCATCTGTATTTCAGTCATAACCGGAATTCCCCTTAATTTAAATCGCAGCCGAATTTATATTGGTACGTGCTCTAAATGTCTCTCTCTTAAATTTGTAATTTCTTTTTCTCTCTCATATACTACCTAGCTTCTATGACATATTAAAAATTAAATCAAACGATTGCCAAAATGTAAGTGAAGAAGACTTCGGAGTTTCACTTTGGGACAATAATATAATTTGGTCTTCAGTAAGAAATAGCTGCATAAGTAATTTTGGTATGTACTCTAATCGGAATATCCTGAAATCTCTGCAAATGTTATTTTGGTATGTGCTCTATAATTTATATTTCTGTCATAAATTTCTAATTCCTATGTCTCTTTCTCACACAGCGTCAATGACATGTCGCACACGACTTTGCTTGAATGACATCGCTCTGCAACATTAATTCATGTAAGTGACAAATATTTCTCAATTAGTTTCACCCCAATACTATTATTATTTAATGGGATTTTATGTTGGTTTGTTTTAAAAGTTTAAGGTCCAATTAATGGAAATGCAGTCAAACCAAAGATTTGCTAAATTCAGTTTTAAATTAAAAGGAGTTTAGGCAAAAGGAGTTTAGGTTAAAAATTAAAAAGTCGGATAAATGTGTAAAAAATTAAAATATTTTTTCAAGTCTGGTACACAAATAACACATTTTAAAACTATGCACTCTTAAGGCTCAAACTTTAACTCAGTACTTAAATTCTAAATTTAACTTCACGTTAACGACAAAAACAAATATAGTCATTTATTTGGCCCAAGTTGAATAAGTTGTTTCATATCTTAAATGGCAATATAATCCGTGCCCCACATATGCCCCCACTGCTTTGTGCACTTATTATGGAAAGGTCATAAAAATCCGCACCCTATACAATCTACTATTTTATTCAAATTGTTTCCCTAACAATTTATTGCCAGTAGTTAGTAACGTCTAGGCCAATTATGTACGTTGCCTTTTATATTTCAATCAAAAACCAAAAAACAGCGTATTCACAAACATTTCAAATAAGTTAATAAATTTATTACAATTTTTCACCAGCAAGTGAATGGTTTTGGATTATAACCCAAGGCGACTTGGGAAATTATGCATATTTTCATATGCAGGAAAATATTAAAAGTGAAATGAGAAAAAAAAGACGGTGGCGGGTTTCTGGGGAAAAATAAATAAATGAAAATTTAGAGCAGGGCACAAACGAGGAGGAATTATAAGAAAAGCAAAATAACTAAAACCTTTGCATGATTTTTAAACGATGTAAACACAAAAAATCTAGTGGAAAATGTAGTTCAATTTATTCTCTTAATACTGGCAATGAAAAAACAACGAAATAAATTTAATTAAAAAAATTCCCCCAGAGTTTATTGGCGCCTCCCACGTCATTGAAATATTTTCAAATGCTCCTCCACGTTTCCGCCAATCTTGATATATTAAATATGAATCCATTAAATACACTTAACTTTCTAATTCCTATTAATTTGCTACACAGTTGAATGCTCCTCGTGTGACCCTTGTGACGTTTAAGAAAATCTCTAAATCACTTGTGTGTTTTTGTTGTTGTAGCTTTTCTCCCACAATAACCGCACATTCCACGGCTAAATTTAAATTTTTATTGATTTATATGGCATTTGTGCATATTGATGGATTGGTCATATTTGAACGAAGCACTGAAACACTAAGACTATTAAGGCCTGGCGTCTGGTCTATGCATGCGGTCATAAGTATCAAAGACAATTTGGCCTATAGCCAATTTTTTGCCTACTTATCAAATAAAAACCAAAAAAACAAGGTGTTCTGGCAAAAATTTGCAAACACAGCCATAAAATGACAAGAGAAAAACTTCAGCAATATCTTTAATTGACCACGTTGCATCTGTTGTTATTCCAAGGAAAGTTTTTTAAACTAATGTGTGTCTGTTTTAATACATTTCTAGAGAAGATATCATAATACTTCTAATATTATACATAAAATGACATGGGCGGCCAATTCAATTTGTCAAATTCCAATAAATGTTGCAAATTTTCTTCGTATCGTGGCAAAACATTACCCCCCGTTTTCATAAAGATGTAAAACAGCCTTATAAACCATTTATTCATTCGAACATATATTCACAACGACCTTTCCCACGCATTATTTGTAAATATTGTTCAACATGCTGGTGTCGTTGGTATATGCTTGAGCATAATAGCACAATCACATGATTGCTCCAGTTTGCTGGTATCGTGTGTTGGCCTTCTTAGGAATATTTTAAACAATAATTTCATATCGATTACAATTTATTTTCAAATCAAATTCAAATCGTATTTAAGTCTTAAAGTTTAAAAATTCCTAAAGCAACTGTTGACCTTAAACGCCCTCTGTAGGGTATTGACGTTTACTTTTGCCAATCTGACAACAATGACGAACCGACATGAAGATGACAGCATCCGACATCAAAGAGAAAGACATTTTGTAATTAACTTTTAGCAAAATTTACAAAAACAAACTATTTTTTTATTATTAGCTTTTTTGTCTGATTGTGTTTGTCATTTTATTGTCATTTCAATTCTAAACAAAAAATTTAAATGAAAATGTCGCCGTCTAATCTCTATTTCTAATATGAAATGTTGCTTGAGTTACTTTCAAATGACGCGTTCAGTTTTCATTTCGTGTTGACAGTTTGAATGAAATGAAAATGTGGGTATTTATTTTTCTTACTTGTTCTGTTTTTTTTTTTTTAAACTAAATCTTTTTTAAAATATCGTATTATAAGTATCTATTTGGATATGCGTGTGTTCTTGTTTCGGAAATGATGTATAACTATGCCTCGAACAAACTCAACCTCCGCCACCCCCCATATGTCTGTGCTTGTCCATTCACATTTACTGTGGTCCGGTTTCTTTTTCCGAAATGATAGATGATGCCATTTAACAATGACGTGAGGAGGCAGAATATTTTGCTTTGGAATTCTGTTTACCAATTTGAAGGAAGACGACAGCGTCGTTGTCGTCAGTCATTGACACTACACGATTTTCTTGAAGAAAATCTTCCGTCCCATGTCAGTCGTAGTATTTATGATGTTTATTTTCTTCTCGCGCCAAATGTTAATCTTTTGAAAATTTATGATAATTTGAAGAACTTTATGACAGTCGAAATTATTTCTGATTATTTATAACTTTTGTCATTGTTACAATGTCCAAAATATGATGACCAAAGAACTGATTTTGATAGAGGAATGATTATTGCTGGTATTTATAAATTCGTTAAAGGCAAAAAATCTTCAAAGGCTACCGAAATAATATTTACGATATTGATATTAAATATCAAAGGAAATCATTGCGAAATGATGCCGAGAATTTGTCTCATGCCTCTGGAAGCTATTGATGATATACGATCTATTAGTTTTCAAGGCTGGAAAATGAAACGACATGTGTCAATGTCAAAAATGTTTGCCTGAGTTTTATTATTAAAATTCGTAAAGCCCCTCGCATAAAGCCTCCCGCGATTGCTTCCTTCCAAAAGTGTCTATTGATTTTACCCCGATATTTTAACTGTGAGACATTTAACTTATCCGAATTACGATTTAGAGACAATCACAACAAGGCTCCAATTTCCCATTTTCAATTACCCGGAGCCGTCGACTGCTCGAAAATATGTTTGTTGTTTTAAAAGCTAACGGGAGAATTGAGCTGTGCACCTGGCCAAACTGGGCATGATGTTCGAAAGGTCACAGCAGTTGCAACACGTAAATTAAAATACAACAACAATAATCGATAAACTCAGTGGGGAGTTTGTAATCTGAAATACCCAAAAAAAAAAAAAAAAAAAAAAAAAAAAAACACATTTCAAAATATCAATTAAATACTGCTAAATTGTCAGCTACGTCCACTGTGATACGTGACCCTGTGGCGGGCCTTTTTTAGACAAGGGTCATGGGCAATGATGGCTTTCTGTACTATCGGTTGTTATTTTAGTCTTTCTAAAATATAATTGAATATAATGTCCCACACATTTTCAAAGTGAGTAACAATATTTGGTACTCACTTCTGGAAAAACTATGTGGAAATCATATTTGTCCCCCTCTCCTCTTCATCTATACATCTTCCTCCTAATACTACGCCACTGCCAATCTGTGTGTTTGTGGCTTACATATAATTGTTCCCTATATATGGACGTGTTTTTTCCTCCTATAACGCACTGATTAATTTATCACACCATCATCAATTATAAGCAATTATTACGTGAACTTAATCGATATTAACACAAATATTATGATTTTCTACAACAACAACTACAAGCGAGTATTGCAACAACAACAAGAGGTTATCAATGAATTTTGAAATGAACAACAAAACATTGATCGAAACCGTTAAAAAAATAAAGTTTGAATGAAATGATGTAGGGACAGACAGACAAGAGAGAGAGACGAACCACAGCCACCTGAGATGAGTAAGAAAAAAAGGCGGCCAAAATCTCAAATCTCACAGCAGCGTTTTAATGATTTTTTTTCTACAATACAACGTAACACAACATTTCAGTTTTCATTTTGTTCAATTAAAGATGACAAAACATAAATTTTTTGTCCAAAAAAAAAAAACAATATCAAAGAAGATCCCACCAAAAAGGAAGCCGATAAACCGGCAGACGATGGAAATTGGTTGTCTGCCCCAAAGGCCTGTTTAGATGTTAAGATTTATTTAGTCATATTTGCCATGGAAAATTATCGCCACCTTTAAAACTGTTTATGAACAGTTGTCATACGAATATTAATCCAATCGGGAATTGTCCCACTAATCGTTGCCACATAAATCCTATCGTCTGAACACGCCTTAAGTAGTTAAAGGCCTATTAATATTGTGATCTGTCTGTCTACCAGATTGCCTGCCTGTGACTTCAAGAATAATTGCCCGTCAACGTTAAATGGCCATTTAAATGTTGGCATATTAGCCATGGCTACAATGGCAAACAGGTAGTTTGCCACATGCTACCGGAAAATATCTTTGGCATGTTTTCGTTGCTATTGTAAATGCCACGTCCGAGTATTATTAATTTGCCTTCATTAGAAAGTGTATTTTTAACACTTTCCTTATGAGGTTTAAGTTGAGTCGACGTCAAATATGTGCCAACAATGTAGTATTGTTACTCACGAGTACGAACGTCCCGTTGGGGATCATCTATTCGATGACAATTTGAAGATTGAAGGAAGGTTTCTAGTGAGGGTCGTGTCTGGAGGCGGGGAAAATTGCAAGACCAACTAAGTGGCGAGTACACAAAGTGGTGTTATTACGAAGGTATTGGACATATGAATGAAAAAAAAACCTAAGAATGGTCGAGGGTCGCCAGCACGAATTGTAGACAAAAATTATATTACCGAAACATTGGAAACATTGCGCAAATATTTAAAGAAATTATATCTAATATGCACAGAAATTTGTCAAATAACACAGGGCTGATATTTGCCCGTTTTTTGTTTCTTAGCCCTCAAAGCAAATACAAACAATCGCAATGCCGACGAATTAACAAATGATACCCTCTTTAGTACATTCTCTGTCCCAGGCAAAATAGCCGTCAATTGATATCCTCCATCTGTCTGACAAATATCATTTAAGATATATATATTTTGATATCGTAAATTAGCGTCTAATCCCTGTCTGTGTTGAAAGTCACAACAAATTACACAATAAAGGCGTCAGGAGTGAAGCGAGTGTTTTGAGTCTCTTCCAATGCAAGGTTTAAGCCAAGACTCGGTTACAGTCGGCCAGACAACCAACTAGCCAACCACTGACTTAATGATGGTAATTACTAAAGACACGCACAAGCTAAGACAGCCAGCAAAATCAAGCCAAGAATGTTTGTTTTTCATTGCACGATGAGTTTGAAGCAAATAACAGGAAAATAACATTATTTAGAGGACAGCAGAGAAGGAATTGTTTGTTACAAATAATACTTCCTGGTGACACTTGCACTCGTCTGTAAACTGCTTGGAGTCAATTAATTGTTCACCAAAATTTTAATATAAATAAAAAGGACTTTATACTCAGAACATTTTGGAATGTTTTGCATATTTTAAATCAGTCAATCTCTAGCATAATCATTATTTATCAAGTCGTGTTTTCGAGGATAACTAAAAATGTTGCCAACATTGAGTTTTTAAAAAATGTGTACTGTCAAACTTCCATAACTCGAACCACCACTATCCGGTAGAAAAGTGCGACTTACGGGGACTTTATGTTATGGAATAATTATTTATAAAACTATTTAAGGGAATTTGACTCCTCAACTGCCACTGCTTAAGAAAATTCGACTTATATTAAATTTCAGTTAGTATAGAAATTATATCGCCTCCATGTCACTGATATCAGTGACGTTCTACATGTTTCCCTTAATGGAACGCAAGTTTGAGGTGAAAACCTTATGTTTGTTTAACTGTATTTTTCTAAACTTTTTACAATATAAGAAATACCAATTTAAAATTAATAATTTGTTTCAATATTTGAACTTTACAATTTTTGTTTGTTTTCTTTCACTTGTGAGTTTATTGTTTTTATACAAACAACTCTCGTATTATTAGCTTTCTTTAAACACTCTCACTGGCGAAAAACAGAATACAAAAATTGTTTGAAAAATTTTGTAGTTTGAACGTTTCTTTATTATTTTTTTTTTTTTTTTGTTTTTTAATATTTTTTAAATTTTTTCAAATTCGTTTCGGTTGTCGAGAAAGCGCGCCACACCACACACAACACCGTGTTGTTCAAACGTTGACAAATCGCGCACGAATGAGTGGCTAACAAATTATAACACAAAAATTTATGATTACTACTACCAAAGACCTATCCATCTATCCATCCCATCGACAACACCACACTACACCACCCAGAGGCAGCATCGACGGCGAGACAAACAAATCGGACTGCTCGACATGATGCCCCTCTTCTGGCCAAAATACGCGTACGCATACCACAATATTATTATTTTTTTTTTTTTAGTTTTAAATCTCTTCGCCCTGTCCGTCCGCCCATCCGTCCGTGTGCCTGCTGTCTTCTTCAACATGTTTTCTTTGCGGGCCGTCGTTGATATCTCTGTCGTTGTGACCGTTTCGATGATAATAAAGCCAATATAAGAGCGGCCTTTGACGAAATTGAAAAACAAACAAGAGCCACAAAAGAGAACAGCCAGTCTCCGAGCAGATAAATGGCCTTTTTGTCGAATAGCAATCGATCCATTTGAGTCCATTCACATCCAACTTTTTTTTTGCATTCTTTTGTATTGAAATAAAAGAAAAACATTCCAGCCTCAACAAACACCAGATGCCCTCAGATCAAATCAAATCAAGCGTTTGTTTTCGTTATTTCAACAAAACAAACCTCAACAACATCAAAAATTACAAAAAAAAATTGTTACAATTACGATATTAAAAAGGCAGACATTCTCAACAATCACATGACAATGCACGATTTAAAGCATTAAACTCTCAACATGTCCCTCGATGCTGCACCAAATTCACAGCCCATCCCGAGCGTTTATGCCACCCTCTTCAACCCACAGACGAATATGAGACATCTTCGTTGGCGTTTGTGTCTCCGGCTGGACTTATTGAAAATCAATCGAAACAAAACTCTTTGGCAGATAAATCCAACCGATATCGTTTTAATTGCCCCATTATATGCATTAATGTGTTGTCTTTATGGCCAATGCAAACAAATACTTTTTGCTCTCATATTTTCATAAGGCTTTTCAAAATATTTTTCTTTTGCCACCATCAAACGAACACTTTGACATTGACATTAACAGGGCAATTGAAGTGTTTTGCCCTCGCAGTCAATACTCCTACAGAGTGCAAGTAAGTGCCATGGAAGTTGTTAGTCGGCACTTAAATTGGACACTTACGATTTGTCCTCCATCTACGGATAATAACGTAAATCAAGATTTTACTAATAAAATACTTAGAAAGTACTTTTCCAAACCAGGCTTCTTCATAATCTCATACAAATTCCGGCAGCATATCAAATAATTCTTGTAATATTGAAAACAAACAAATGGAAAATGTCAAGTTATTTAAACTGTTCTATACTCGGTGAGACTTTCTGATGAGATACTGAAGATTTTGATAAAACGTATTCCCATGTTTCACTCAAAGACATAATGTCCATGGACATTGGAAATTCTTAGGACCGAGTCTGTAGGTCGATACTGCAACAGCACGAATGTATTGCTAAGTCGCCTAACCAACGACGAATCGGGTCTAACTCTGGTTTAGCATAGTGTATCTTCGTTGACCTACACAATTTCCCTTCATTTAACAATTAAAAAAATCCTGATTATATTAGCTTGCATTCGAGTACCAACATACCCATTAAATACAATGAAATTTGAGATATTTTTCCACACTTAATTGTACTATTAATCAGTTGACAATTGATATTTATATGGAATAATAGCTTTTTAACAATAATTCAAAAAAAAATGTTCATTTGCCCCTTTTAAAGCCACAGCAATTGGTCAATTTATAAGTGAACGATTCTTTAACCATCATCTCATCTCTTGTTTCTATCCGTTTCCATATTTTCCACCAACAAAAAAAACCTAATTCTTGGACGCCTCTCCACTCATGGAGAACTCCAGCAGTTTACAAAAAAAAAAAAAAAACAAGAACAACTTGTGCAAAAGTTCAAAGTTTAACATTGATTTAATTTTGTAAAATATAACATGATTTGAGAGAAAGATCCTCAGATCCACAGACCTTCATCAGATCGTGATCATCGTCATTTACCAACAATTGCCACCTTGCGTGCGGTTCATTAAAGCAAAATGAGATGCCATAATTCTGGACACTTTAACTAAATGATGGGCCATGATTACGTTTACCGTGATGATGACGATTGCAGTTCAAAGCAGAACGTGTTGAAAACTTTAAAAGGAATAATCGCCAAAATAAAGCCGACTTAAATACGGATGATTAACTTTAACAAGATTCACAACCAACCACACACCGACAATGGTGACTGATGTAAAAGTCAATCAATATTAAGCAAGAAAAAAAAAACAACACACACACACAGCCCGCCAGCCAAACACTTGTTCACACAAAACATCCACATTGCCACGATCGCCATAACGAAGATAGTGATGATGTTGATCATCATCACCATCATCGTGGTCCTCCATGCCACATAATCATCATTCAATGTGACTTGAACATCATCAATTTTGTGCGATAGCCTCGCTAAAGGATCGATTTTGTTTTTGTTGTCTTTTTGTTAGTTTTTGTTTAGTTTTAAGACCTACCCTACATATGCCCTCCACACAGACCGCCTTGCGTCGATAATAGTGGGTATAATAGATGGATGGTTTCTGACATGGTGTACCATCGGTCACCGATTTATTCATGCCCATCACCATGTCAGAGTCTTTGGCTCTGCAGTGCAATTCACATTCGTTATGTTCCTTTTCATAGCCCTGCCATTGATAGAAACGTCCTCGGAAAATGATGCGATTGAAGGGGGCACATTGTTCGTTGCGCATTTGACGATTATTGGGTTTGGTGCATTTTTCATCTTTGCACAGGCGAAACTTTTTCATGAAGCCCACACATCCGATGGTCTCTGTCTCGGGATGGAATGAGGTTTCTTCCGGTTCAGAGTTGGTGGAATTTTGAATTCTGAAAAAAGAACACACACCGAATTAATAAAAAAAACAAATGACGTGACATGTGTTGTCCTCACCTTTTTATGCAGAATCTTCGCCGTATTTGTACACATGTATTGGTGCAACGACTCCATTTCTCCCATCGCCCCCAGTAATAGGTTATGCCTACACGTTTTGGGATTTTTTTGTTACGATGGCTGCCGCTGCTCTTTTTCGGAACTTCTTCATTATCGACCTCTGTGTCTCCCCCCTCCTCATCCTCGTCGTCATCACTGTTATCATAATCTCCATCCTCGTAGTCAGCAGATCCCTTTGCCGCCAGTTCGCCATTAGCATCTGCGGTATAAAGCTTTAGATTTCGACCAGCTATGGTATGTGGCGTGGTTGATAGCTCCAAGTTTTCTCTGGCTTTTACTGATCTGGCTGTAGTACTAAAGTTGAGAGAACAAGTGATTCTTATGAAGACGGCAAAAAAGCAGAGACTAGAAAAATGAATAGAACAAACAAAAGTGATAATTCGTCAGTTAGAAAGCGTGTTTAATTTCGGCCCAAACATATCTAATAAATATGCAGATTTTCTCTAGTCGTTTGTTTCAGTTTAATGCCGACAATGTTTCGAATTGCAAAAGGATATTCTTTCCTCCCAACCATCGAGGCAACTTCAATTTATTTCAACAATAGGAAAAGCATTTAATTTGCAATTATTCACTGGTATTCTATTCTAATTTATAGTGTCAAACCTCATTCCCACCCAAAATATTTTCCACAATGGTCACAACACTTAGCCTAATTAGAAAATGACCTAAACACCGGCGCCTGGTTTTTGGAACTGTTAAAATTACCCATAATTGGTCATTGATTTCGGACATAATCGTAGTTTTGCCTAACACTTTAGTCACTTAAGTAACTACACTCGTTTTGATCTAATTTCATTTGTTTGCAAATAAATAATGCTTGAAATCGACGAATTCAAAAGCCGCATTGAAATGCAGTGAAGCTTAGCGCTGATGTTCGGAAAATGATGTCTGGCTGCCGTTGTTGATTGCTGGTGAAATGATGTCAGAGGAAACTTAATAAATTTCTTTTGTCTTTCTAACTTTTTTTCGCTGAAATTTCAATCTGCGATAGAAAGTGAGGAAATTGTGGTCTATATACAAAATACATTTGCATGCCATCTATCGGTAGATAAAGTTTAATGCTTTTTGTTACATTACTCTGCTTAATTAAACATAATGTAAATTCTTATCATTGATTTTTTTTTTTGCTTCTTGGGCCAAAAATTTATTTGAATAGAAATTAGTTTATTTTACTTACTTACTTACGTTGGCTCTACAACCTGTTGTTGGTCTTGGCTTGTTTAATAAATGATTTCCAAGCATTTTTCCTTATTTTAGTTTTCTTTTTTTTGTAGTTATCCCACCAATTTTGACAACATATGCTATATCCTGAGTAGGGAACAATCTGGCCACAAATTGATTTATCAATTTTTCGCTATAGAGAACTTTTTCACATAACTTTTTTTTCTTTGTCATTCAGATATACCCAAAGTATGCTGATTGGCCATATTTCCATAATAAAAATGGAATGTAGAAACCACTTCAAGAATTTCTCTAGAATACCGGGTGTCTCGGGAAGAGATATCGAGACATTCGATTGGCCCTGACTGGCCAATGTCGTTTGAATGAACACAGACTCTCCAGAAGACGTTGGACGACAAAAAGCCCAAAGTGCTCCGACAAGGAAGACCGAGTCCTAATTCTATAAACGACCATTGTAACTTTATCGTACATTTTTACCGAAGGCTCCGAGTTTTTAGTTAAATGTATTCTTTTGATTCCTGATTATAGAGCTACAAATCGTGACTGCTAATGTATATAAATTTATTTAAATTTAGTATTTAAACTGTTGCATATTGTAATTTTCTCAAATTCAAATGTTTACATGGGAAAATTTGGTTCTTTTATTATTTTGTTTGTAATTAGTTTGGTTTTTTTTGGGCAAATAACGTCCTCGCATAAATTCATTAAATCCCGAATTCCATAAGTCACAATTATGCACAAACCTGATAAACGTTGAATGCATTTTTTCGTATACTGGGGTGTAGTTCTCATTCAAAAACAATTCAATTCAGATCTTATCAAGCAAACCGCACTAACACACTTTTAACGATTTTAACCCTTTAGAAATCCAATCGCAACTGATTTCCGATCTCTTCAAGCATCCCGCACTAGCACTATTTTAACGATTTAACCCTTTAGAAAATTCAATCGCAACTGAATTTAAAATGTCTTTCAATGTTTTTGGAAAAATTTAAAGGAATCAAAAGAACGAGAAAAACATTTACTAAAAGCTGCTGTTGATTGCATGAAAAATGTTTAACAATTTGTTGGTGTGTTAACAACAAAAATTTAAAAGCATTTTAAATGAATTTAACGAAATTTATCTTATTTTGTTTTTGGGATGGGGATATGTCGGAATGGAAAAACAAAAAAACATAATCGCAGCCGACAACTGTGTATATTTTTGGTTTTGTTGTAAACAAATTGTTGTAAAATTTAATATTTGCCACACTTAGATAAGATAAGAAATTATTTGTGTTTTTCCGAATTTAAAATGCCCAAAAAGCTGAGCATATTTTTTTTGACGAATTATTGTAAATGTGTCTCACAGCATATTGTGGCGCAAAAGCTATTGAAAACGACAAAAAAAACTATGCCGAATGTAGAACTAATACGTAGTTGATGAATTAGTTGCCGATTACTATGTCTCTAATAAATCTAATCGGCATAAATATATCGTACATTAAATCGTCGCCTCAATAAAACAATAGTGTATATATACACTATTCTTTCATTGAGAGGACTTAAATGTCATTTGGATTAAATTGATTGACATTGTTGATGAAAATTAATTTAATTTTATTTTTTTTCTTATTCTTCTGATATTCTGAACTGAATTCGAACCTAGTTGAATGTATTAGTTGCTAATAACTATGTTTCTAATAAATCAAATCGACATAAGTATATCGTACATTAAATCGTCGCCTCAATAAAACAATAGTGTATATATACACTATTATCTCATTGAGAGGACTTAAATGTCATTTGGATTAAATTGATGGACATTGTTGATGAAAATTAATTTAATTTTATTTTTTTACATTTTTTTTCTTATTCTTCTGATATTCTGAACTGAATTCGAACCTAGTTGAATGTATTAGTTGCTAATAACTATGTTTCTAATAAATCTAATCGGCATAAATATATCGTACATTAAATCGTCGCCTCAATAAAACAATAGTGTATATATACACTATTATCTCATTGAGAGGACTTAAATGTCATTTGGATTAAATTGATGGGCATTGTTGATGAAAATTAATTTAATTTTATTTTTTTACATTTTTTTTCTTATTCTTCTGATATTCTGAACTGAATTCGAACCTAGTTGAATGTATTAGTTGCTAATAACTATGTTTCTAATAAATCTAATCGGCATAAATATATCGTACATTAAATCGTCGCCTCAATAAAACAATAGTTCATTGAGAGGACTTAAATGTCATTTGGATTTAATTGAGGGACATTGTTGATGAAAATGTCGCTTAATTTTACATTTTTTTTTTCTTATTATTCTGATATTCTGAACTGAATTCGGACCTAGTTGAATGTATTAGTTGCTAATAACTATGTTTCTAATAAATCAAATCGTCGCCTTAATAAAACAAGTGTTTTATACACTATTATTTCATTGAGGGAACTTAATTGCCATTTGGATTTAATTGAGGGAAATTTTTGATGAAAATCTATCTGAATTTATATTTTTTTCTTCTTATATTCTGAACTGAATTCGATCTTCTTCTCTTATGTCGGTGATAGTCGATAGCCATAGTCTCTGTAATCATTGCTTTGCCTATCAATTCTGTTGCTACCACCTTTAAATTTCACAGTTATTATTCTCAATGACTATGGCTTTTGACAGCAGTCAACAGTAGTGAAGGAATGCATTCTGAATTTATTTCAGAATTCAGAAACGAGAACAATTTATTAATTTCAAACACTGAGTTTTTACTCTATTAGATCTTTGGCCATCTATATGTCAGTTTTTCGCACAATGCGCATGTCTATGCCAGAGCCACCTACAGAATTTCCCTCTTACTAAACATTTCTTTTTGAGAGAGGTTTGTGTACTGTCGTTTTTAATCCATAAATTATTTCACAACGAAAGTTGGTGTATTGTTTCACGTATTGTATTCTCTCATTTTCAAAACAAATCATCATTTAATTTGAAAAAAGTAGTTGAGTGAGTCGCAAGTGATTTGCAAAAATTGGAGGAATAATCCAGAATAGACAAGAACTAAGAGAACACTAAAGTTAATTTCAAGAGAATTTGTGAAATAGTATCAGTTGCAAAACATAATTGCGTCGTCTTTTAGTGCATCAAGTTTCATATAAAAAGCTCTATTCAATGGCAATGGAAATTCAGTACGAACAAATCTAGAGCGAAGACAAGTCAAAGAACGTGAACAACCCGGAGTTTGTAACAAAGAAGAACCATACAGAGAAAATATATACTATATTTACTTGGACGATAATTGTACATTTTTTTTTATTAAAAACCTTAACGATCGACGTTTTTATTTGCGGAGAAAAATCCACACCAGTTGAAACGAAAAAGAAAATCGACACCATGGCCTTGCTGAAATTCACCTATAAAGATGGTGGAGCCAAGAAACTCAATGGCTATCTAAAGAACGAATCGATTAGCTTTCAAGAGGTAAAGGAGAAAATCATGGCTAGCCTCTTCCAGCAAGACATGAGTGGAAACGTTCGCTTTTATTGGATTGGTAAGTGAAATAAATTAAAATGTCGCCATCTGCATTCCGTAATCGACCAAAAAAAATGCATTTTGTTTATTTGTGTGAGAGTATTGAGATGCAATGGTAGTGTGTCGAATGTTCTCTTTGAAATGATGTACTTTTAGAGTTGTCGGGTTTTGTCATTGAGTATTCGGTTGTAAATGCGATTATAAAATCATATTTTTAATGAATAATTTGATAGTTTTCTTTGTACAGGGTTCTCCAACAAGAGGTGTTATTTTGAATCACCCGGTATTTCGGTAGCTGTCACTTTTGAAGCTAGTTATTCTTTGATGCAAAATGCAACGAGATTAAACAAAACCAGGGTCGAGAGGCTCGGCGACTCAAAGGAGTTGGTAGCGAGAAGAAAGAGCGACGTTTTTCATAATTTCAAATGTTGATGAATGAGTTTTCCCAATGAATCTATTGGTAGCATATGGCATATTTAAGCCGCCGACAATGGCTCAATCGCCGAAAGAAGTCTACATACCTATAATGTGGGACCAAAACAAATGCCGGTCACTGCCATCAAACCACATGAAAGTGGAAGAGTTTCTTTTAAATGATTTCGTATACGAGTTTTGGAACAACTTGTCCACTAAAAAACGAAATGGACAACATTTGTAGGAACCAGAAATATTTGGGGTGGACCCAACGATCGTTACAGAATAACCAGATGAAACCGTTTAATGAAGTCCGCCTTCCCCTTCTGTATACATGCTGTCCATCTAAGACTTGTATTCAAACTACAAGTTGTAATTGTTGTCTAAACTCAGTGAAATTTGTCAGAATTCATTTTGTTGTTGCCCATATTTCTGACTATAATAGACAACCGTTTGTGGCGAAATTTTAATATACGGCCCTGTACTGTCATAAACGTTTGAACCATTTAGGAACCCGCATTGTAGTTAGTTTTAAGCAATATTAAGGTTTAGTCAGTTTTTTTAATTAAAGACACAGATTTCGATCTTACCTTTGTTAAGAAAAATGCATGAAAATACAAAAACTATTTTCTTAACAGAGGTTTTTTAAATTCATATGAATATCCTAATAAGTATTTAAAATGAAATAATAATATGGGCAAAATATTCAGGTTTTTCTAATCAGTGCATAAACAATCAAAATTTATTAAACATTGTTGAAAGGGAATTGAGCAGTTATTTTCATTTGTTTAGTTTAGGATATATTCTCATTAATTTTTATAAATATGTATTTGAAAAATATCGATGAAATAATTTGATATTTGGACTAAATATAATCTTGAATTAGTCACACAGCAATGTCGTCCCCCATCACAACTTGATAAGGAAACAATAACAAACTAAAAATTGAAATTGAGTAAGACGAATTTAATAAAATATCAAACAATAAAAAGTGCATATAGTAGTAACGATTAGGAAAACGGTAGAAAAACAACTAATTTTGGGATTGTGACTTTGGTTAATTATCGATTTCATCATTCTGAATTCGAATTAATATGACATTGTTATTGTATTTTGTAGCAAACTTTCCGTAGCATAATGTTAGAACATAGAAGTAACAGGTTTTTGCTTGAATATCATGAATTGATAGTACAGGTTTCATTTCACACAACTTGTTCACCCTAATTTTCAACTAAAAAAAAGACAAACAAAATTACTATTTTTGTAATCATCTCAAAAGTCTAAACACACACTTTTTTGACATATGAGAAATGCAGAACCTGAGTGTGGAATTTATATCATCTGTGAGTCACATCACACCGCCGCAAACTCCAGTATCTATCAATTTGGGTGCGCTTGTGAACAAAAGTACTACATGTATTCGTCGTCAAAATGCATTAACTAAATTGAAAAAATGTGTTGGAAAAGTTCCTATGGTTTATGTTAACCACCACCAACACGTCTGCTCACATATGGCCTGCTAGTTTATTTTTCTATATTGTTGTTATTTTTTTTCTTATCAATTCTATATCAATGTTTTTATTTATATCAACAAATCGAAAGTTCAAAACGCTGTTGTTTGAGTCATCCTAAATGATAATTGTTTTTGTAAACATTCTGCTCAGTGTGTGTGCTCTCGCAATCAAATGACATATGTGACATTTGAATTTGTATACACTCAAATGCTCTCCCTAATCAATATTTGTCGATTCATCATTGAATACGAAACACGATAGTTAGTAAAATGAAAAAAGAACCGGTAAACAGAAATGAAGACACGAAACAGCAGCAGAATCAGAATGGAGAACAATGGGAATGAATATATGAATCAGGGGTGGGTATTAACTGATAGACTACTCGGATTCCCTACACTAAGCGTATTGTAACTAATTCACATAGAATACATTTTTGTTGTTCTTTATATTTAATGTGAGCCATTGATAAAATACTATGCACAAGGTTCCACGTATCCTGACGTAGTTAGGATAACCACAGGAGTTTATTTTCCAATTCCTGGACGACTATACAACAATTTTAATAACATAATATATACATATATATTAATAATATCTCCTCTCTCTCTGTTTAGACGCCGATGGGGATGACATCGACATTGTCACTCAAAGCGATTATAACATCTTCATGGAAGCCAGTCAACGCTTGCATTTGCTGGTGGCACCCAAAAATACGGAAGAGGTGGAGAAGCCTGTCGAATCTAAAGCGAATGAGTCCTCCACTGCAACTCCGCTAGAAGTACCACCTAACGTAGCTCCAACCAGCATCCATTACAGAATAGAATGCGATTCATGTCTAATGGCACCGATTGTTGGTTTCCGTTACAAGTGCATTCAGTGCCCCAACTATGATTTGTGCCAAAATTGTGAAGGCAAACATGTTCATGGTGACCATATGATGGTACGTATGCCCAACAGTAGTTGCCCCTATGTGACTGATGCTTGGATAAGTAATGGAGGATGTGGTCGCAAGTTGGGCCGTAAACATGAAAAACGTTGCAAGAGTGGAGACGCAGCTGGTCGTCCATTGTACGCTTTTAATATTGCTCCTGTTTCTGCTGGAGTTGGTGATGCCGAAAAGCCTAATGATGGGGAACAGCCCGATCGCCATCATGGCCGTAAGCATGCTCGTCGCCATGCTCGTAATACTTTCTTTTCACATTTCTACAACATGATGCATGATTTGGCCGAAGGTGGGGGAGCTGCTGCTGCCGCAGCTGAGGCTTCGACTACTGCTTCTGCTTCTACCAGCGGTGAGGCTGGCAATACTACCACTAATACCACTTCAACTACTACCACTACATCTTCGGGCGATAATATTGATGTTGATGCTGCAGCAAAGTCTGCAACCGCTGCTGCACTTGCTGCCGCCCAGAATGCCCATGAAGCTGCAGTAAAATCGGCGGAGATTGCAGCTAAAGTTGCCCATCAAACTGCACTATCAGCTGCTGCCACCACATCAGCCGCTGCTGGGGAAGCTATCAAAGGGACATCTAACGAAAAGGTATGCATGACAATACATTTCCATGAATCGTAGACATTTGTATTGGCTATCGGTGAGAGCCTGAGTCGCTTAAACTGACTTCATATTTTCTACCATAGATCACGTTTTCTCTATTGATTTGATGATTACATTGTTTATCATTGTAGGTTGAAGTTTCTACTACATCTTCCGATGCTTCCCGGTCATCAGTCCCACCCACACCGTCATTGCAGGATTTCGTTCAATTATTGGATCCAAAGTTATTGCGAAGCGGAATGGACATTCTGAACAATTTTAATGATATGTTCGCCAAAATGTTAGATCCCATGGATGGAGCAGAGGGTGGTGATTCTGTACCCATGCCTTGCCCGTTTGCTGCTAATCTACGTAAAAGTTCGACTGTATCGTCTCAGTCAGCCAGCTCAAAGAAATCTAATGATTCAATCCAATCGAATCATTCCGAAACATCAAACAATTCATTGTCAAAGGAAAAAACCGAAGTCAATGGAACGGAGGAAAAAGTACAAAGTGTGATGAATACTTTGTTCCACATTAGCGATGTGGGAAGTGACAGTGAAAGCGACAGTATCTCTGAGTCATTTATTAAATTGAATGCTCCTATCAAGGAAGCAGATAATCCTGGCGTTTCAACACCAGCTCTTTCTCAGTCATCTACACCACCACAGTCATTGAATAAGTCGAATGTTATGGACTTTGCTCAGTTAAGCGCCGATTTGAAGGCTCACATTGCTCAAGAGGATAACCAAAATCAAAAAACTCCGACTGCAACTGTACCCGAGATTGCAGATGTTGAAATGCGCGCTGTTCCTGTTTTCAAAACTCCTACAGCCCCGGAGTCATCAACAGTCGTACCTAAAAATCCGGAAGCTAAGAGAGCTGTGCCTGTTTATCATGCTGGTATGTACTAATTTATTTGCCTATTGACACCAAATGATAACAATTGCATCGTCAACTTCTTTAGATCAACGCATCAATAATTCGGTTCATGCTATGATGTCCATGGGCTTTAGCAATGATGGCGCCTGGCTGACACAACTGTTGGAGAGTGTAAATGGCAATATACCCGAAGCTCTGGATCTTATCTCGGCCACCCAGAATAGTACTCGTTAATTTATTGCAGTCACTCCTGATATTCTGTTTCCTATATATATTTGATTAGCCGTACTGGAATGGATTTTATTTACTAGATATTTTGTCATATATTCAATTTCTGTTTAGTTGATAGCAGCGGAGTTATATCCTGCACCCACACAATCGTATAATTTTCAATATATGTGTATTTAGATAGTAGTCACACAATCGTATATAACCTTAAAAGAACTACCCGTATGTAATAATTTGCTCTGGGTGAATATATATATATATCATGCATGCAATGCAATTTTATTAATATATATTAAAAAATCGTGTAAATCAATCAGAAGGGGGCGAAAGTGCTGTGGAATTTATAGTTCCAGTGAGGTGTCAATTGTATTGGCATCAAAAATTAAACGAAGCTAGATTGAAATGGGATATTTGGTAAATATGTATACATATTTTTGTATTTTATAGATAATTTTGTTGGTCTAATTACTGTAGTTCTTTATAATTGACCCCGCAGAGGCTATACAAATGTTATTCCTCCTAATGCTGAGAGGATGAAAGTTGTAATGTGAATTGTTATTGCCTCTTTTGATTTCAAACTAACAATAATGTGAATTGCGTTGATGATTAGTGTTTAAAGGTGCATCGAGAATACTGAATGACGGAGTTCAAGCCGAACATCCAGTGTAAGTATAAAATGCTCACACTACTCTCAGTGGGTTAAAAATAGTCCTAAAGTCCAGCTTTCATTTGGTACCAATCTTATTCCTCTGCTGAAAAAATGTCCAAACAGTTTCAAGGGACTTTCGAATCTCTAATTTTGAGAAACCTTATTTTCTGAACCCAATTTCTCCCAAACTATTTGTTTAATGTAAAAAATGAAAACACAGTCTGGTTTAGATTAAGGTCCACTATGCATGAGCAAAATTTCATCGAAATCTATTTTTTTCCAAAAAATCGAAAATTTTGATGGGTTAACCCCTTTGTGGATCCACAATAAATCCTATGAAATTGATTGTATCATACAACTTTCAGTGGGTTAAAAATAGCCCTAAAGTCCAGCTTTAATTTGGTACTAATCTTGTGGCGATACCTTATTCCTCTGGTAAAAAAATGTCCAAACAGTTTCAAGGGACTTTCGAATCTCTAACTTTGAGAAACCTTATTTTCTGAACCCAATTTCTCCCAAACTATTTGTTTAATATAAAAAATGAAAACACAGTCTGGTTTAGATTAAGGTCCACTATGCATGAGCAAAATTTCATCGAAATCTATTTTTTCAAAAAAATCGAAAATTTCGATGGGTTAACCCCTTTGCTAATTTTTTGGTCAAAATATTTTTTTTCGAATTTCCAAATCTTTTGTTCTTGGATGTATTCTGCCTTCAAAATTATGTAATTATAATCACATACAGTTTCTATAACATTATCTATTACAGATTAATAGTCAAAAAATATATTTTGAGAGTGCTCCAGTGGATCCACAATAAATCCTATGAAATTGATTGTATCATACAACTCTCAGTGGGTTAAAAATAGCCCTAAAGTCCAGCTTTAATTTGGTACTAATCTTGTGGCGATACCTTATTCCTCTGGTAAAAAAATGTACAAACAGTTTCAAGGGACTTTCGAATCTCTAATTTTGAGAAACCTTATTTTCTGAACCCAATTTCTCCCAAACTATTTGTTCAATGTAAAAAAATTAAAACACCATCTTGTTCAGATTAAGGTCCGCTATGCATGAGCAAAATTTCATCGAAATCTATTTTTTCAAAAAAATCGAAAATTTCGATGGGTTAACCCCTTTGCTAATTTTTTGGTCAAAATATTTTTTTTCGAATTTCCAAATCTTTTGTTCTTGGATGTATTCTGCCTTCAAAATTATGTAATTATAATCCCATACAGTTTCTATAACATTATCTATTACAGATTAATAGTTGATTAGCGCGTATCCTTGCAGGAAGGATGGCTAATAATATAAGATTAAATAAGAAAAACAGGTTTTCTAATTTCAAGGTTGGTCGCGGTTGGACCGTCTTTAATGGAAGTTAATGAAGTACTTAAAAACTAATATGACAAGTGAAGCCTTGTTTAGGCGGTAAATATCAAAAATTCAATTTCTTAAGGATAGAAAAGGACAAATATATATTCATAATTAATATTTAGTAAACATAGAATATGAAGATAATGAAAAGAAATGTCAAAAATATAGATGGATTGATAGCTCTTAACCCTTGTTGGACGGTGCGTTCAACAATAGTCAAAAAATATATTTTGAGAGTGCTCCAGTGGATCCACAATAAATCCTATGAAATTGATTGTATCATACAACTCTCAGTGGGTTAAAAATAGCCCTAAAGTCCAGCTTTAATTTGGTACTAATCTTGTGGCGATACCTTATTCCTCTGGTAAAAAAATGTCCAAACAGTTTCAAGGGACTTTCGAATCTCTAATTTTGAGAAACCTTATTTTCTGAACCCAATTTCTCCCAAACTATTTGTTTAATATAAAAAATGAAAACACAGTCTGGTTTAGATTAAGGTCCACTATGCATGAGCAAAATTTCATCGAAATCTATTTTTTCAAAAAAATCGAAAATTTCGATGGGTTAACCCCTTTCCTTTTTTTTTGGCCAAAATATTTTTTTTCGAATTTCCAAATCTTTTGTTCTTGGATGTATTCTGCCTTCAAAATTATGTAATTATAATCCCATACAGTTTCTATAACATTATCTATTACAGATTAATAGTCAAAAAATATATTTTGAGAGTGCTCCAGTGGATACACAATAAATCCTATGAAAGTGTTCGTATCACACAACTCTCAGTAGGTTAATAAGAGCCCTTAAGTCTAGCTTTAATTTGGTACTACTCTTGTGGCGATACGTTATTCCTCTGCTGAAAAAATGTCCAAACTGTTTCAAGGGACTTTCGAATCTCTAATTTTGAGAAACCGTATTTTCTGAACCCAATTTCTCCCAAACTATTTGTTCAATGTAAAAAAATTAAAACACCATCTTGTTCAGATTAAGGTCCGCTATGCATGAGCAAAATTTCATCGAAATCTATTTTTTCAAAAAAATCGAAAATTTCGATGGGTTAACCCCTTTGCTAATTTTTTGGTCAAAATATTTTTTTTCGAATTTCCAAATCTTTTGTTCTTGGATGTATTCTGCCTTCAAAATTATGTAATTATAATCCCATACAGTTTCTATAACATTATCTATTACAGATTAATAGTTGATTAGCGCGTATCCTTGCAGGAAGGATGGCTAATAATATAAGATTAAATAAGAAAAACAGGTTTTCTAATTTCAAGGTTGGTCGCGGTTGGACCGTCTTTAATGGAAGTTAATGAAGTACTTAAAAACTAATATGACAAGTGAAGCCTTGTTTAGGCGGTAAATATCAAAAATTCAATTTCTTAAGGATAGAAAAGGACAAATATATATTCATAATTAATATTTAGTAAACATAGAATATGAAGATAATGAAAAGAAATGTCAAAAATATAGATGGATTGATAGCTCTTAACCCTTGTTGGACGGTGCGTTCAACAATAGTCAAAAAATATATTTTGAGAGTGCTCCAGTGGATCCACAATAAATCCTATGAAATTGATTGTATCATACAACTCTCAGTGGGTTAAAAATAGCCCTAAAGTCCAGCTTTAATTTGGTACTAATCTTGTGGCGATACCTTATTCCTCTGGTAAAAAAATGTCCAAACAGTTTCAAGGGACTTTCGAATCTCTAATTTTGAGAAACCTTATTTTCTGAACCCAATTTCTCCCAAACTATTTGTTTAATATAAAAAATGAAAACACAGTCTGGTTTAGATTAAGGTCCACTATGCATGAGCAAAATTTCATCGAAATCTATTTTTTCAAAAAAATCGAAAATTTCGATGGGTTAACCCCTTTCCTTTTTTTTTGGCCAAAATATTTTTTTTCGAATTTCCAAATCTTTTGTTCTTGGATGTATTCTGCCTTCAAAATTATGTAATTATAATCCCATACAGTTTCTATAACATTATCTATTACAGATTAATAGTCAAAAAATATATTTTGAGAGTGCTCCAGTGGATACACAATAAATCCTATGAAAGTGTTCGTATCACACAACTCTCAGTAGGTTAATAAGAGCCCTTAAGTCTAGCTTTAATTTGGTACTACTCTTGTGGCGATACGTTATTCCTCTGCTGAAAAAATGTCCAAACTGTTTCAAGGGACTTTCGAATCTCTAATTTTGAGAAACCGTATTTTCTGAACCCAATTTCTCCCAAACTATTTGTTCAATGTAAAAAAATTAAAACACCATCTTGTTCAGATTAAGGTCCGCTATGCATGAGCAAAATTTCATCGAAATCTATTTTTTCAAAAAAATCGAAAATTTCGATGGGTTAACCCCTTTGCTAATTTTTTGGTCAAAATATTTTTTTTCGAATTTCCAAATCTTTTGTTCTTGGATGTATTCTGCCTTCAAAATTATGTAATTATAATCCCATACAGTTTCTATAACATTATCTATTACAGATTAATAGTTGATTAGCGCGTATCCTTGCAGGAAGGATGGCTAATAATATAAGATTAAATAAGAAAAACAGGTTTTCTAATTTCAAGGTTGGTCGCGGTTGGACCGTCTTTAATGGAAGTTAATGAAGTACTTAAAAACTAATATGACAAGTGAAGCCTTGTTTAGGCGGTAAATATCAAAAATTCAATTTCTTAAGGATAGAAAAGGACAAATATATATTCATAATTAATATTTAGTAAACATAGAATATGAAGATAATGAAAAGAAATGTCAAAAATATAGATGGATTGATAGCTCTTAACCCTTGTTGGACGGTGCGTTCAACAATAGTCAAAAAATATATTTTGAGAGTGCTCCAGTGGATCCACAATAAATCCTATGAAATTGATTGTATCATACAACTCTCAGTGGGTTAAAAATAGCCCTAAAGTCCAGCTTTAATTTGGTACTAATCTTGTGGCGATACCTTATTCCTCTGGTAAAAAAATGTCCAAACAGTTTCAAGGGACTTTCGAATCTCTAATTTTGAGAAACCTTATTTTCTGAACCCAATTTCTCCCAAACTATTTGTTTAATATAAAAAAATTAAAACACCATCTTGTTCAGATTAAGATCCGCCATGCATGACCAAACACTGAGAAGCGAAAGACTGAACATTCATTTGTATTGACAACTTTTTTGGTATGTATCTCATTCTATTTCCTCTTCCACTATACTTAATTTTATAATAAATTATTTTTTTTAGTTTAAAAACTATCATACAGAAAACAATATACATTCAATGAAGAATAACAATCTTAAAAAGAAAACATCATCATAATTATTTAGACAGTCGGACGTGGAATGTTACCGATAAAGGCGACATGAATCTTATAGGTCATTGCTTTGAATGGACCGATTACAGTTAAAGCTAAAATCACAATTGTCACAAACTTATACAGACGTTTGTTTGTAAAGTTTCGACTGAAGAATCCGGTGTCATAGCCAAATACCTGCGCCAGCATGCCGGTAACAAATGTCAGCAAACCCAAGGAGCTGTGAATGAGTTGCATATTTGCACGGGTTGAGGGCAATATCAGCACGCAAAAGCCGGCCACAAAGTTGATAAAGCAGAAGCAGCATGCCGCCAGTCCTACAGATCAAAAGGAATATTGCGTTTAAAATTTCAATTTGAATATACAAAATATAAATGGCCTCTTACCAAATTTCGCATGGCGTGATTTGAAATGTGTCTCTTTGCCCCAGTACTTCTGTAGCGTACCCACAATACCGAGAAAACCACCAACAAACTGTAGCAAAGCATGCATCAACGTTTTCGTCTCCGGCAAAAAGTCAGCAAAAAATATATTCGCCCGATAACGTACCATAAGACCTTCTGCCATTAGCAAAACAAACTGCAAAGACACGAAAGACAAATTGATGCATTTTGAAAATAAACATACTCCGAAACAAGAAACATACGCCGATTGTGCAAAGATGTGCATGCAGGGCCGTCTTCTGGAATTCCAATAGCCAACATTTGTAGACCATGGCCGATGTGAGTATAACAATTAAAATATGATTGAACAAATTCATGCCGACAGCCACGAACGACTGAAAACTGTGCATGTGAAGGGGCGCCAATACGTGCTCATCGGTGATATTGTGACGACTTTCAATGAAGGGGGGTTGTACCATAGCGTTGAAATTAAATACTGAAATTATACGAATTATTTAAACATAATTAGAAAACATTTTAAAAAAGATTAGTAGGCAACATAACGGTATCCGTAGAGTTCCGTTGCCAACCTGTTGCGAACCTGTAAGGTGGTACGCTCTAGTGGACATTTCGTATCCTTGGCTGATTAATTTGCCAAACTTCAATTTGTTTCAGGCCATTTGTATACAAAAAAGTGAGCATATTCATGAATTCCCATATTCCTGCATGCTTTTCACTCAGTACGATTTTCTCTCAAAAAATTTCATACTTATGTTTCAACAAACCGTTTAGATAAGTTTTTTACTGGCTTACCTTCATAATTATTGCACGACATTTTGTAATTATTTGTTAGATTACAAAACACTTCACCAAACAGAACCTAATTAAATTGTTATGAACTAAAAAAATAGTATATTACGAACGTTGTTTTTTTATCACAGCTTCTTTAAAGGAAAAAATCACAATATTATTGTTCCGATTAACCGAACCGCACGCGTATGTAATCGCTTTGAGAATGATTTGCCACTTTTGTTGAAACCTCTCAGAACACACTCGTTACCCGCGATCACTCACTACTCACTTAGCAATTCCTTTCAAATCTTGGAACGCAAACAACAAAACGCCAAAGCCTTTTATTTGGACTTTTTTTTGTTTTGTTTAACCTTAAACTAGAATCATATTAAGCAGAAAAATGGCCATAGCATACGTACTCAATGTTTCAGTTGTTATTTTTATACAACTGAACAATTTTCCAACGAGTGTAAATCACAGAACTAAGAAACGTAGTTGTGTCGTCATGACCGTTTGTTTTATTGACTGCACAGTGGTCGAGTTACAACCAAAGAAAAAAAAACAAAATTGTTTCTATCGAACTCTATTAACAATTAGAGCATTTTAACAATTTGTGCCTACAAATTCTGCTCGATACCAAATATCACGCCGATTTTTCCAAAGGTTTGTTGGAATCGTAAAGCTTTACTTGTCCAGCAACACAATTAGGCTCAAGACTTTAAAATAGGCTAAATATATTGAGCACTGACAAATAGTACACAATTATCAAAAATTGTATGTAGTACAGAAATCTAATGAAATTCGAAAAGAAATTACACAGAAATTCGTTGTCGATCTACAAAAAAGCAAATAAACAAATATTATTATTAGAATACTATTGGTTTCCTTCGTTATGGACTCTTATTTTAGACGAATAGCGCCATTTATAAATGGTTGGTTGGAAGAGACAATATTCTAAATTTCTAATATTTTGTTTGCTGGTATTAGATTTAGTGATGAGTAGAACGACAGATAAATCTGCCGTTGTAATAGATTTTTTGATTGTAGAATTTTTACCTTTTTTTACGAGACACCTTTCTTCTATGATAGCTTTTACGCGGGACTATGATTACCAGCCATAGCCTATTAGAAACCACAATAAATAGTAGTAGTTAATACATACATTACATGTATCACAAAGTCAAGTGGCAAAAACCAGCCTATTGTAAAATGTATTTTTTTTTGTTTGATTTACCACTGTGCATTGTCGGTAAAATCCCCTTCGTTGTTGTCAGATTGTACTGTTGGTAGGATTTAAAGATTTTTTTTAATGAGTCATGATCACGTTTCTTTTGCACAGAGATTGAGTTCGCCTGAGAGAGTAACAAATGTAAAAGAGTGAGATGCAAAATAAAAATGAGTAGTCAAAAATGAGATAACATCAAACCAGGTAGCAGTGATGGAAAACGTGACACTATTGTACCACTTTATATGCTACAGAATATTTGTTCGTACGCTACTCAATTCGTATTTGTTACATTGAACATACGGTCCTGTTAGTACAAATGTTGTTATTTAATATGATATAAACATATAAACCATTAATAGCAGAGGTGATTTAGTTACTTTTTGTAAAAAACGAAGTTAAAGAAGTGAAATGTTCTGATTTTGGTACACCAATTGCAACACTTTTTCTATTTGTCTCATATTTAATTTATTTCTGTTTGAACAAATGGTCATATTAGTGCCAAATGATGCGTTTTGCAATGTTTAATTGTTGCGTAAGGCACACTAACATTCCACGATGGAACAAAACGAACCGACTCCCAACGTCTAGTGTTTTTCCTAGACACGTTTTTATACGGGTCTTACGCGTAAAGTGGTGTAATCAGCCGCAGGAAAATTCTTGATGGTCTTACCAGTTTTCGAATACTATCACACCACGACCGTCCAGAATTGTATTCTTGCCATAAATTTGGGCTCTTTTTTGTCAAGTTTATCCCATGACTGCAACGCAGTCTAGCTAAAAAGGCTTATCCATATATTTAATATCGACGGCTTGTTGAAAAGCGAAACTGTCGCATTTGAGGATCAGAAAATCAGCACGTGATCATCGAGAAAGTAAATTTTTAGCCGCTGGGGAACTTGTGCACAGTACCCTGTCAAAATAAAATATTTAAAATGTTAGTTTTCTTTGTTTTACATTTACTGCATATTTGAAATAATAAACGTTACCATATCTATTACACCTTAGAGTATTATAATGGAAAATATATTCAACGAGACGTGACCAGAAATATTTCTATAGACGGTTAAACATTGGATTTTGGCTGCTACATTTAATTTGTTCCAAACTACATAAGTGCAACAAACCGCAGACTATTAAATTATTTGTTCTGTAATAGAATGTTTAATTTTCATTATTAATATAGAAATACAATTAATGATTTTCATTTATTTCATTTATGCCAATCAATGCAGCCAATAACAGTTCCATAAACGAGTTCATTCAACTGTTAAAAAGTTTGTGTCAAGAAACAAATTCGATACAACTTTGTTATAAGCTTTTTTTGCTTTGCTAACAAACGCAATGATTTATTAACAATATAAGTCATTTACCCACAACAAGAAACGCAAAAACTCGCATAATACAATATAATTGAATGCCAAATAAAACAAAAAGTAAAAGTACATTAGCGATCATTGCCAAACTATGTTCATGTATGTATTCATTTGAAGAACCTTCTGGTAACCGAAAAACACCTGAAATATTGTAATTAAATAATTATAATTATAACACAAGGAATGGAGAGAAGTTATAAATAATACTATAAATTCCGAAAGCTAAATATTTTGATCTGAATTACACATTTTCATTATCAGAAATGTGTTCAGATCTAAGAAGAATTCTTGTTGAAAAAGAGAGATATAATTATCGAAAAAAGTCACATCTTGTATAGGATCACTTCGCTTCAGAAAAGTTGGAGTCTCTTAACAAATAAATTTTAGGAAAATGTGTTTATACGCGATTCTATATAGTTTTTTACCTTTAAATCTAGTTTACCTTTAAATCTAGCGGATATTGACTAAACGTCGGCCACAATGTAATACAAAAAGATTGTTTTTATTTGTAATATAATGATCTTACGGAATACTGTAGAACATTGCAATTCAACACAACTATTTTACCAAGCAATTTGCGGAAATTGCAATTGATACTGTTGTTCTTTAAGTTATGGTGAAACTGACCAACCCATGAGACCAATTGTGCAGCAGTCTCATCCCCTAATTTTTGAATATTTGAAATACACACATTTTTTCTCTAATTGGATGTAGTAGTTATTAATGCAAGACTTTCTGATTGATTGAACTCCTGTTGCATAAGTATTTATGTTTTTGGTTTCATTCGGCGAAAGTACTGTAAAAACCCAAACACTTCGATTTTTATAGCCATTGTTCGATCCCATTGAATCCATTTTGCCCCCATTATCCGTGGTAAAATTAATTTTACTTTTCCAAGTACCGACTTTCAAGAACTTTCACAGACACTAAATAATAAGTAAGTCAATTCATTATAGTTGAACGGAAGAAACAATACGTATAACTCTTATCTTCTACGTGAGTTCATTGAAATATGCCATAAAACGATCGATAAACGGAATCAATGAATGTTTCAGTAGCCAACCACTCAAATGGATTTATTTAGATGTCAATTACTGGTTACGTGTTTGAAATTCAATGAATTCCATTCAGACAGTCTTTTATGCTGGCATGAATGAAACATTAGGTGTATATGACTAAAAACCAAAAGGTTTTTTTACATTTCATGAAATTGATTTCAATTGACTATATCTTTTCAAACCGCGAAATATTATTGATCGGCAAAATGAAACTGATGATCCCATAATTGTGATGTATGCGAGTTATAGCCAAGTTATAATATGTGGAAACTTAAAGGGTACGTGGAAACTTAAAGTATTAAGCTTAACCGGATTTCACCCTGAGAGAAAAATACTAAGGGGAAATAGACTAAAGAAAAATATACATTTTCTTTAGAAAGGAATAGCTGTTTGGACTTACAATAAACAGTGAGCGCCTCTATATAATTTAAAATCAATACATGAGTTAATAGTTAGTATGGGAAGTTAGTGTGCCTTAATAGTCTGTGGAGGAGCTCTACAAAGTCGGAAAAATTGTGGGTCGCTGTGGATGGTTCAACCAGGGGACTTCAGAAATGTTTGTTGTTATTCTCTCTAAGTAGATCTGCTTATAAAGACTCGAACCTAACCAAACCCGTTCAAACAAACCGGTTCCTAATCCCTAATTTGAGTCCATAGTGTGAACCGAACGAGAGCATTTTGAATACTTTATCCAAAATAAGTATTCAGATAAAACAGACACACCCAATAGTTTGCGTTAAAACAGTCGTAATTCATTATGATCGAAATATCGTCAATGCTTTACACAGAATTTGGTTTCCATATGTCGTTTTGTAATGTAACTATAAAAACCATAAATGAATGAGTTTTCAAAACCACTTTATTATGTTCACAATTTTGACGATTTGTAACGAATTTGCTTTATGAACAATATGATTATCAGTATTTGAATTGAGACAAGGCTAGTTTTAAATATAATTGACTTCTTTAATTGTATCTCAGCAGATAATAAAAGCCTATAAAACATTTTAACTTCGACTCTATTAATGTAGCCTTTTTTGAAACACCAACCCAAGATCCTAGTTCTCAGAATTAATTTTCTTTTTTATCTTCGAATCTTCATAATTTCTACGCCACTTGAACAAAATGTTGTTTCTCCATCGTATGTATTTATTTATGCACATTTATTTATGTATGAACATTTAAATGTTTTTTTTTTTGTTTTCAGTTTTACTTTCTGTAGATCTGAGATTGTTTTTTAAGGTCACTCTCTGTAATTGTATACGTTTTTGGCTTACCACAATTTACGACATTGTTTGTCTAGATGATTTGAGTTTCCAAAAATCTTGTGGTTTTAGAAAAAAAATATGGTTTTGCCTATGAACGACTTAGATCTTCTCGGCAATACAAGTGTTTACCCTACAATCAATAATGGGATTTTTTTGAAATATCAACAGATACGACTATGTAAAATATAGGTGGCACACACGACTATCACACAGCAAACACAGGTCGTATCCTGGGTAATACTCCGGTGAAGAGGGAATGCTACAGACTGGCAGTACTACGTTAACTATACGACAGAAAATGTAATAACCATTTTTGCTCTTTAACCAGCCAATAAATTAACTGTGGATAAGTAGGACATTTATATACATCAAATTGTATAAGGCTGGCAGACGAACGGTCACCACATTTCTAGTTTTCGAGAAACTATATTCAAATCAACTATATATTTAAAAACCTATGACATCACAGAGAAATGTCGAGAATAATTGCATCTAGTATAGGTGGCAATGCAACTAGAATATATTTATTTATGAAAGCCACTTAACCAGCTGTGGTATCTTAAATTTTTCTGTTGGTATCTTAAATAATCGACTGGAAATTAGAATCTTAGAAACCTAAAATAAAACCCGTAAAATATCTTCCCTAAACAAAAAAAATTCTTTTGCGAAGAATTATCACATACATAATTTATACACCGCATTTGAGACTGTTATACACCACAATGCTGTTATACTTATAGATTAACTGGAATTCTTAGCCTTTGTTTCAGTTTAGCTCACGTGTTTGGTTTGATTCAACCAGAGCTTTGCAAAATATATTTTTTTTATAACAGATGCTCTGTCCGCTCGTCATTATTATAGTTTTGTTGAACTTCCCTTGTTCTCAGAACATGGCAAAATATATGATACGCATGCATGCATGCAATAAAGCACACAAAGAAGGCGTGTAAAGGGGGTTTTCCAATATTTTTGCTGTAGTTTTCAATCCAAAAAAAAAAAAAAACAACCGCATCTGTCTGTTGTTTGTAGATCAAGTGTGTACAGTTTTGTTACGGATTTGTGAATTAATGGGTGTATTTTTTCAGTGCTACTAAAAAGAGATAATTACTTGGAAATCAAATGACAAAGAATTTTGTGTAAAATCTTTTTAAAATAAGTGTCTGATCAGCAAAAATAAAAAGTGGAAAACCCCCGATTCTTCGTTGAAGTGTGTGTTGCGTGCGTATCGGCAGTGTCTCAATTAATGTAAAAATATTCAGAAATTTCTTAGAAAACTCCTCGTTGTCGTTTGTTTTTAAAATGAAATCATTTAATGTTTATTCTCTCTTTGTGCATTGGATTTCGTGAATAAAAACTGGTTTCAAATCGGATTCCGGTGTTTGTTTGTTTCAATTAAAACCTTTGCATTTATGCATACATCTGGTGGATGCTTTGTTATAATGCATGCATCTAATGTAAACTTTAAATTTGTACAACACATTTAAAATTGTCTACATAAACAGAAAAAAAAACATCAGATGCAGCCATAACTCGGTTTACTGAATGTTATGAAGTTTTGTAATTTCCAGCCATAACTCGGTTTACTGAATGTAATGAAAACATTTTGTACTTTCCAGCCATAACTCGGTTTACTGAATGTTATGAAAACAGTTTTGTAATTTCCTTAACTATATCTACGCTGTTTTAGTTGAAAACTGGTTGCGTTATTTTTTAACACAATGTTCTATAAAATACTAAAATGTCACATTAAATAATGGGTGTGTTTGATCGCGGAATAATAATTAAATAATTTATTTATGACCAATAAATATAAATCGTAATCAGAAAAAAAAAAGATTTCTCTTTACAAGAACCTATTAATGACATTGATCAACACACAATCTAATTCTTCCTTTTAAAATATACACAGACTGACAAATATTTCATGATACCTAGCAGACTAAATTTTAATGTACAACTTATTTTGTATCAAAAATTGACTGGGGCATTTCAATTGCAAATTACGTAAAGCACTGGAAACATTTTGAGAATATTCAGGACTTCATATGGTTTGGTTAGACTCCATATGGTTTGACGCCGAAAGTAGGTCCATTTTTTCTCAGTTTTTTGCCCAGTGTTATTAACGTCACAAACGAAGGCATTGGAAATTTTACTTTTTTAAATTAAAGATATCAATGCCACGTAGTATCGCCTTACTTAACGAGCTACAAACCAAAAATGCATTTTAAAATATCTACCGAGTTCATCATACGATAATTTTTCAGCAGACGTTTCTATCAGAAGGTGTCACTGCTAAATAAATATGTATAAACAAAACATTGCGAAGATATACTTGTGTCAATATGGATAAAAATGACAGCAGTATTTTTCATAAATAATTCGGATATAAACAGAGACAAGAGATTCGATCATATTTCAAAGTTGCAATCAACCGTACTCTCTCTTATAATAATCCATTCCACGCTACCGTAATTTCAATATTAATTGGTATATTCAATTGAAGCCAAGTTTAATTCCGAAATACATATTTGGTTCTATAAAAGAAAATGTTTCAGTTAATCAATTATTTCGGTACCGGAATCTCCAACTAATTTGATTTATTTAACAGATGGTACGACTATTAGTTGTAGCAAGCTCTTTCTATTAAATAAAATATAAACTTATGTTTTGTCAGAGGACCAAACATTTTAAAATTGAAACTGATTGGTATATGGACTGATGTAGCTTAGATTCAACATTCGTGAAAGTTTCATACAAAACATATGATAACCAACTCTAGTGAAATTGAACCATAGCGATCCAATAAACAATCGTGTTCATGACATACCACCCATAGCCGCATGTTAAATCAGCTTAAAACCAAATTTGGGATGATCACAATCAAATATATACAGGTGTCCCGACCATTGCGACTACACACCTACGAATGTCCAGGTGACGCTGTCATGGTGAAAGAGCACACTTTTCTTGACCAAAGTCAAAAAATATCATACACAAAACTACATTCCAATATAATTTGACATGAAAATGCATCCATAATGAAATAGATTTTAAAAGCATTCAATTGTGGGTTTTATGTATACATACTTTAGAGAATGCATTTGGAAGCTACCAACTTTGACAATTCGGGACGAACGAATTCGTTTTCTTTTAGAAATCGATATTTGAATGGGCAATTAAGGACAATTAAAGTACGCATTTATCAAACATAACTACAAACATTTTTAGAAGAAATTCAATTAATTGATAGAATTGTATTCATACTTTGAATTCATTTTAGTAGAAAAACCTACTCGTATTTCCAGAAAACATGTATAGAAATATTTATTCAGTGAAGTGTATCGAAATGCTGACACTTACTACTTAGGTTTTCCAGAAACTATTTGGTTTTCCATTAGTATCTTGTTTCCAGTACTGCAATCTTACTGATGCATTAAAATGTCTATGGGAAATTATTGGTGCATTAAGTTATCTGAACTGAACTAAAAATAGTAACAGCTTATTCGTTGTGTGCAAATAGAACGTTAGCAGATTACGTTTATAACATTTTTAGTAAAGTACATGGTCAGAAGTATATATTTATGATATTGTGAGTCACTTTTATCATTTGGTTTTCTTGGGGTAGGTGACTATAACATCTTCCTTAAGACAAGTTAAGAATAGATCTTAACTTGTCGTCGAATGTCGACGATATTGAAAGCGATTCATTGCGCAGACATTTGTTTTGGGTCAAGCACACCGTTGACATACAGTGAGATAAAGTTGAGTTTGGAAACAGATTGTAATTAATTAGCTTCTGAAATTATTTTCGTTAAACAAATGTCGCTCTAAAACAAATATTGAGTTTACTTCTTCAACTATATACACACATTTGCCTAAATATAAACTATTGAAATAAACAATGTATACTAAGAAAAAATACACATGTCTACACGTTTGTCGTTATCAATTTTATGTGTTTTTTTAAATATAAAATTTTCATCCTCAGCTTTTGAAACAACAGCAGGGTTTACGAAACTTTCAAACGAAAAATAAAGAGACAACTTGCGAGATAAGAGAGTGTTCTGTTCGTACAAATACTTTTTACAACAATAACAACAACAACAGAGAACGTTAAACACATTTAAACAATTAAAAACAACAAACAAATTATAAATATTAAAAAAAATACAACAACAACCGCCTTTGCTCCGACTTCAGCATGGAGTCTCGCAATACCACAACGTCGTGCAGTACCATACGAACCGATTACGGAAGCACAACGTTGAAAATTTCAATCGACGACTCGCTGGACATTGAGGATACAAGCTCCAGCAGCCAGAGTTCCGCAACCGCCGTTGGTTATCAAAGCCTTCCGTTTACGTCAACAACAAATTTATATGCTAAATCATCATTAAAATCGAGATTTAACAAAATGTCCGTGGACACTATGCCTAACAGTGAAACGCGACAAATTGCCCAGCGCATTGAATACTTTCTAAACGTTTTAAATCAAATATGCATCGGATTCGTGACCATCTACATGAGTTGGATGTGCTTGAGGACGGGTTTATCTGGAACCGGCCTGCATGCATGGCTCGTGACCATAGGGGTAAGTGTGTGCATGAGCACAGAAATGGCATAAACAAGCAAAAACAAGAGGCGTGTTGGCCTACTCGTAATAGGTGGCTCACTAACTAAATGATAAGGTGGTCGATAAACCAAGATTATTCCGGCGTGCACGTTTTTTTGGAATATGTATTTTGTTTTAAATGTGAATTTGTTACACATCTGCCTCGGTATGGTGAACCTTTTGTGTACTTGCGAAATTGACGTTATGATCATAATTAATTCTATCTAGTTCTAAATAATTATCTCTAGTTTATCGTGCAGAAGCAACGCAATTCACATAAAAATAGACATAACTGTATTTTTCCATTTTAAGAAGATAGTGATGTGAAAGAAATTTTTGCAGTAAATAAAGATGTGTACTCTGAATTAATTTATGAAAAAAAAACTGTATTGGAGAATTTTGAGTTGTCAACCTTGTATATTTGGGGGGCGATATTATCATTTTGTTGTGAACTGTTAGGAGCGATGGAGCATACAGAAATCAACGAATGTCAAATCAAGAGTGACAGGGCTTAATATATCGTAAAAAACATATCACAAACAAGTGACAAGCTAGTGAAACAAAAACAACAAATAATCAACAATACGAAAGCCAAATCGCACCGCACATGTTAGATCTATAAATCAAGCGAAGTGACAGAGGTTTGGGATTACAACAAATAATAGGTCGAATATGAATCCTCTTTAAATGCAATATTTATCAGGGTACAAAAAAAAATGGTTTACAAATTATTTCACGTTTTCAGTGATGTTACGATATTTATATTAATCGAAATTCAATGAAGTTAATGTAGAAATACATTCTGATGTGCAATTCTTGATTATATATGAAGTCAATTATCAAATCTCCAAACAAACTAATTGCAAAAATGCACATTTTCCATACTGTATCGTAATGGTTTATTCAGTAAAATGTAATTTACTGTCTGGAAAAGATTGTGGAATTTTCTGAAGCCAATTCGACTTTTAATCCGACAATTTAGTTACATTTTAGTATTGGGTCTAGGTGGCGTAATATTTTACTTAACAGAATAATTAAGATATTCCAGTTGTTCGTACGTATTTTCCCCATCTTTTCATAAAGGAACAGAAGTAGAACTTCTCTCAAAATCAATTTTCATATGAAATTTAAGTAAAGAATTTGATTTCGTTCTTACCTTATTATGCAGCCAACTGTCCACCAATCTCGTAAAACTGCGGAAAATTTAATGAGTAATTATAAAATTATACGATTAAAGAACTTACTGTTTAATACATATACCAATCGTTTGTCTAACTATGTTGTATGTGGCAGCATCTGGTGTATTACAGAATCAAACAATAATTTATAAACCATAGCAACTTAGCGAATATCAATGACAGTAACATGTCGCTTATTTTTATCGAAGATAGATACGGTCTATCTATTTCAGTAGATGAAAGGAGTCGTCTCTTGTGCACATTTCGAATTGTATCTTCCATTTATTGGACAGATCAAACAGTGACATTATTTATGGAACACTATTTCATTTATGCTGCTGTTTCGGCTTTCTTCACCGTAGAGCATGTGTGTTGTTGGGCTCAATGTTCCATAATTGAGTCTCCTTAACTTAGCGACACGATGTCTCACGCATACAAGACCGAATAATATTGATTAAAACGGTAAAATTCGACTAACAGTCTTGAAATTAATTTGCAAACGTTAATAGGTCGTCATCTTCACCTTGATATACATGTATGTATCTACATATCAACACAGTCAAATCATGACTGACTTTGGTATCACCGCACACTCAGTGGGTAGGTCTATGCTTAATCAGCAATCTGGCAAAACCATTTCACTTGAAAACGGTCAGATGTGGAAGTACTCCTGAAAGAAAATGACAATATTTTTGTAGTGGACACTTACAACTCATGAAACAATTTTTTAGCCAACTATAACTTTATTGTTAATATTTTTGAGAGCCCCAAAATTCGTTGTTTGGCTATTTGTATTCTAATTGTTTGATTTAAATGACTAATACGAAAATGTATTCGACATTTGAAAAAGAAACTAAACAAACAATTAAAATGTAAACAATGAGTTTAGCAATCAAAATTCTGTCGAAAACAAAAAATTTTAATCAGCTGTTTGCATGCGCCTACCTTTGAACATTTAACCATGTTTTTAAGAACGTAGTTGCAATTAAAAAGCGTTAAAAGAATATAATACAATTCCGGCACGAAACGACGCGATCATTTTTAGGAACAACAAAAACTAACGGTACTATGAAAAATTTAATTAGCGTTGCCAGATCTGAAGCAACCTCATGGTGGAGAAATAAAAAGGGAACGGAGTTGCCACAAATAAATTGTAATAGGGAAAACACAATTAAAATCGCCGGCGGTTGGCGTCATAGACATTTGGACTACACGATGACTTTTTGATCATGATTTTCAAGTTTGTTGGCAAAAGGTGCAGATAAGATTATGGGGTGGAAAAAAAGTCACAAATGTGAGGATTTTTTTGTCATTTCCTTTTGACTTCACACATCTTCCTTTTCCACATTCTTAAAGATCAGCAACCGAATTCCCAATTTGTACTATGCCTTTTTTAATTCGTTGCCCACTATATGTAAACCTCAACGAATGTTAAAACATTGTCATGTCTATTTTCTTTTTCCAGTTCTCATTTCTTATGGCTGAAGGGATAATGTGTCATTACAACCACAACGTCTTGACATTCAACTATCGAAGGAACACTAAAACGAACTTGCATTGGATACTGCAGGTAATGGGCGGAGGTTGTGGTATAGCTGGAGTGCTCATCAAATGTATACAAAAAGGATTTCAATTGCAATCGACACACGGAAAATTGGGCAAGTCTCATAGAACAGAATTATTTGAATAACAGTGCTTAACAAAGGAATATTTTATTTGACCACCGTTTTAGGTTTTTCGGCGTTCATTCTATGCTGCGTCAGTTTGGTCTCCGGTCTTGCTGCATTCTACTCGATGCGAGTGAAAGTATTCCTGAGTCCACTGTTGAACAAGACATTCCATAATATTTTGGGTATTAGCACATTTGTTGTGGCGCTGACTGCACAGTACTATGGATATAATACTGGATTCTTTTCACGAAAAACGCCATCCAGCGATTTCACCATTCTAATAAAGGTTTTGACTTTGATGACTTTGGTTTTGTCCTCTTGGGGTCCACTAAAGTCGTTGTATCATAAACTGCGCAACATTGTTAGACATTATAGTTAAATTTTCATATCAAGCAGTTTGCTATTAAAGAACAAAAAAATGATGTATGTATAAGAATAGGAAACGGTTAATATAACCCATTTGAATAAAGTCTGATTTTGAAAAACAAAAATTAAAACTTTCCCGATAGGCGGGGGAGATTTTAGGAAGGTGCTGATGAGATGATTTTACTATGCGTTTGGAAAACGACATTTTTATGACAGAAAATGCAATACAAAAATAGTTCGCATCTTTTTGTAATGAAAAAAAACGTTCAGTGTAGTTATTTCCACAAAACTCCAACATCACTATTATGAATTCAGATAATATTCATGCATATTGTATGATTGGGGGTTTGTGTGTCTCGAGATATTCAAAACGAAACAACCGCAACTACAGATAAGTGGGCCAACAGAACTAGGTACATATCGAAATTAATCAATTGAAAGATAGCATGGGATGAGAAACTGTATAGCGACAGACAATGTATAGAAGGCAGCTCATATATATAACTTCATAAATACTAACTTCTTTTTCTCTCTACATGATCGATAAGAAATGCCAGTAGCAGTCGAAAATCGACGAATAATGATTAGTTACAGAAATATTCTCATGCAGTTAAGATCAATTGCATTTCATTTGAATAAAAAGCGTAAAACAAAAACAGAAATATGCGACAAACGGGTAAAATTATAATTAATAAAGTTGAAAAGTTCAAAATTCGCACAAAACCCGTTAAAACCTGCGCACAAAAGTCCTTAACGACCTTTCAAATACTTGAATTTTGTCTGGTTTCCATAAATCGTCTCTTAATTGGTTTCGTAACGATTTACATGTGTTGGATGTGTCTGCGTGTGGAAATTCAAGATATACCGTTTCATGCCCTCTTCTGCACCATTGGGGTAAGTATGTAGGCAAGTTATTCCGAAGACGTGTTTGTTAGTGATGACACCCACTTACAATCTTCTCGTATCCCTTTAGTTTGTGTGCCTAATGTCGGAAGGTTTGATGGCTCATTATAGGGGCAATGCTTGGACAAGACTTTGCCATCGAACCGAGAAGACACTGGCACATTGGGTGTTGCAGCTAATCGGATCCATTGTCGGATTGGTCGGTGTAGCCATTAAGGTGTGCATAGAAGATGTACACTTTCATACGGCCCATGGAATTGTGGGTGAGTAATGATAATGGTATCAATTATTTGTCAGTTAATTGTAATATTTTTTTTTTAATTTATTTACTAATTTCCTGATATCAATTTGTCATAATATAAGAGGGAGTTTGCGCCGAAAATTGTGGTTTAGTTTAGGAAATACGAGTACATACACCGAGACATAGATGGAGAGGGTAATGGTTTCAGAGATTTAAAAGTTTTACAACTCCGCGAACGGTTAAGCATTGCCAAACACGCGTTTCATCACTTAAATATCACTCGTTGTAGAGAGACTACTACTATTTATGTACAATTATTCCGAAAAACGGTCTAGCAAATACAACTGAGCAGAAGATTCACATCATTTTATAAGTGTCAGATGAAAAGACAAGTCCTCCATGCTTAATATGGGCACAGAAACTATTAACTGGAATACATATACATGTAAGGGATTCAATTCGTGTCCTAATTCACTGAATTTTGTTCTATGCTATGAATCGATATAAAAATGCATTTTAATTACGTTGGAACACACCCAAACATTAGTTTGAAATGGTCGCAATATTTTGTTGCAGACAGCTTTTTGAAATATCCAGAGTAATATATAAAGTCAGGCGGCGTGTGCTGGTTAGATATTTGCGATGTTATCGTTTTTTCATCATGTAGACATTGGATGGATTACAAAATTCTAGTATTAGAATACCCTGACATATGTATGTATGTAGTACATGTAGAAGTACAATGAAATTGTCTAATATTTTCTCATCGCCTTTTAACAATTATTTTTCAATTTAATTTCCATATTTATAATTTATACATTTCTTTTTTTTTATATATAAATATACACTGCAATTTGTTGACACCATAAACACATTTTACCGATTTGTTTAATTTATTGATCTATTTTTTACATCTGATTTCCAGGTCTAGCCACCACTATTCTGCTGGTAATTAGTTTATGCAGTGGCCTGAGCGCACTCTACTCCAACGAAATGACGCGTTACCTACAGCCTTTATTCAACAAGGCCTTCCACAATGTCTTGGGTGTGCTTTCTTATGCATTGGTCATGATGAGCATGTATTCCGCCTACGACACCGATATCTTTGTAGAGTACTCCCTGGATGCGGCCACTTATAATGATTTTAAATTGTTGATTCAGATGGCTATTGTGGGAATATGGTTTCTAACGAGTTATGGACCCGTGTGGTGTCTGTTTTATACGAAATTATGGAATTCCTGTTAAAGACAAACAACGGTTGGTACATTACGGTTTTGTTTTTTGCAACATTGAATTTTATTTTGTATCGTCTTCTAATATTTTTACCAAAAGAAGTGCAAATAATTTTTATTTGTGTTTCGAAGTTTTAATAAATGTTTATAAATAATACTTTTTGTGTTGTATATGAAATTTTTAAAAAAAAAAACAGATAATCTTAATAATTTGTAGTTAAAATTTCGTTTTCACAAATAAACTAATTCAAAAATTGAATATCTTTTCTATAAAAAAGGACTTTTGATTTCTCATCTTTTCAAATTGCAAGAATCGTAAATTTAATAAAAAAAAATGTGTTAATGACTTGGTTGAGATTTTGTTCATTCTATTTTTAAATTGTTTATAAGGTTAAAGCACTTTTAAGGCATGATTATTTTTTTGATTTGTATGCTATTTTTATGTGTAGTATTTAATAGTCCTTCGTTTTAAGTTGGTTAGTTTTCTGAAAATTCACAATAGTCCATGGAATTGATTCTTATATTTTACAATCTAGTTTTTATCACGTTATTATTGAATTAAGGGTAAGGGTGTGATGTATTTGGTTGTTATTTGCTAATCATAGAAAAAAAAACCTAAAAACCCATCAATTACTGATAGACCAATTTAATAGAAAAAATCGCGTCAATATAGACTAAAAAACTAAAGTTTATAAATTAACACTCTCAGTGATATTGATATACATTACTTTCATGGATTCACAGACGTATGGAAAACGAATGCAGTGTGTCCATAGTCATAACTTTGTCCGATCAGAGGAAAATGTTACATGTCTAGTATTTGCCACACAACGACGTATGCCAAAAAGTCAAGTCAAACAACTCCCCAATTTTACTTTTTTACTTTAATTCGTCGTATTAATGGAATATAGGAATTAAATCTGCATTTTATTGGATGCCCAAGGATAGAAATCATCTCATTTCTATTTTAATTAACATCACATATCTTCATAAGAATTGATCTTATGGGTATATCTTACCGATATGCCTTGAATAAGCCGTAATAAATAATGAAAATGATTATTTCGCGACTGAATCCTAGGATCTTTCTCCCTCTGGAGAAATTTAACTCTACGTTTAATTGCTTCTTCACACAAAAACATGTCAATGATAGATAAGGATATCTGTTACATCTCCAGCCTATGAATACGATGAAAAATCAATAGACCTTCTTTTGCCAGTTTTCCCAAACCGAAATTGTTCGTTTGTTTGTTAGGCATCGTGCAAAGTGAGATTACGCAATAAAATGAGCTTTTGTCAGTAAGGCGCCTAGGTTCTTTTCTAACGATTATCAGCATAGAATGAGAACTAAAACTAATTTTATTATTGTATCAAGGAGTGAATAAATTTAAAGGTGTAATTCATTAAGAAAATTAGGCTCAACTGCACAAAAACTACTTGACTATTCAACATTTTTCTTTAGTTAGCGTATATCAATCTAGTCGGAGAGTCAATCATCGATACGAATTTATTTCTGGATGTTTTTTTCGTAATGCATTTTAATAAATAATGCTATGATTAGCAAATACTCCCAGACACCAATATTCCAAACTTTAAAGCTGCCCTTAATACTCTCTTACTTTTCCACTTCATTTTTTTTCTCCTTCTCTCCATTTATATTTTATTAAAACGTTTAATTGTTAAACCCATGGGAAAGGCTTCAATGTGTTGTCTCAACCATGAACCACCTCCTGTTGCTATTCCTCTGCCATTAACTTTATTATGGGCCAAAAGAAATTTCGAGTCATTGAAGTCTTCCGATGAGCAACAATAATTATCAGAGCAAAAACGACAATTGTTATACGCAGCATACGGCGGTACAGCACTATCTCTGTCATCCATTAACTTTGAGGACCTTTGGTCGTATCTCAGATATAAAGTCAAACACACAAAAAGCAGGAAGAGTAGAATGCAAGTGGCTCCACTTGCAATACTGGCCTTTTCCAAAATCGGACGAGGTCTTTTGGGTTGATATGACCCGTCCAGTTCTTTGTATTCACAGCGAGGCCCCATGAAACCAATCGCACACTCGCAATTGTACATAACGGAATCGCCAATTTTTACTGTGAAACATGTGGCTTCATTTAAACAATACCAGGCATCATAATTGGCCGGACATTTAAATGTGGGAAATGTAATGTTTGGTCGAGGCGTTGTAGTAGTAGTGGTGGTGCTTGTGGTAGTACTACGCTGAGTGGTGGTCATGGGCATTTTAGTAGACGTAGGGGCAGCTATCGACGAAGGCCTTGGCTTGGGTAAAGAACGACTAGAACAAGCCAAGGAGGAAGGAGTTAAATGAAGTATGGAAACGATAAGAGAGCATATGAACAGAAATCTTGGTTTATAAAGAAGATATTTCGTAATTGAAAACATTTTGTCTGAGAGAATTTCAAAAATATCGGTCAATTGGAATGAAAATGTCAGAAGATTCAGTTCTTTTTAAATGGAGTTTTAATTACTTCGACTCTTTCGTAATATATCTCTATTTGGTTTGCTGGGTTGTTGGTCAATAAATAACTTAAAATGTGTTTAATTTGTTGCTTTAAATGATTATTTAAATATTTGGTATATATTTACTTGAGTGTATAATAAGTGAGTGATGTACTTATGTTTTGGAATTAATTGTAAATAAAATGTAATTTAAAAGATAAACGTAATATATTTAACAATTCTCAGCAAGAAATCACAATATTTATAGAAAAAGCATAGCTTAAATCATATTTGGAATTGTTAATATAACAGACATTCAAAAATCTTAAGACAATAATTCAGAGTAAAATCTTAAAAACAAATTACAATCCGTTTTTTTAACGATTACAAAAAAAATATTTGGAAACTTTTACAAAATATATCACTATTCTTAATTTCCTAATTAAGAGTCGAATGCCATGTAATTCACAGTTCTTCTCTGGGTTTTCGAGGTTCCCGTCGTCCTAGACTGTCCTTTTTGAATGTTCTGCGCTGTCCAATTAGACCTGTGATGGATATTAAGGAAATAGAGAAAAAGAGAGAGAGAAAAAATTAATTATTCTTCTGTACTAAATCCCCCACACTTTTCGGCGATGGCATTACTGAAATTATATGAAAAAAAAATGGAATATAATGAATTTGGTCACCGCTCTATGAAAATGAAAACAATTACAAAATAGAAATATTGCCAATTGAATTTTGCACAAATTGTATATGTGACAATCGGGGTTTCATTTACTAGTTGCTTCTTTAACCGATACAATTACATGTACCAGTCCATTAAGTTCTTCTTAACCATGACACAATCTTTACAAAGCCTAAAATATCTATCGTTTTACAATAGTATAACTCATCCAAGTCTTTCAGTTTCGATCTCGAAACTGATTTCAGTCGATTCGAGGAAATAGTGACAGAGTACCATTGCAAAAAAAAAAATGTTTAATGTTGCGTTTTGTCACGGCATTTAGAGATTTTTACTTTCCCTGAACTAGTAACGCGAATGGAAAAACACAACTATTTAAAAGCGAAAATTAAATTAAATGCCTTTTCATTTCGACTACAATGAAAAATCAGATAACACTAAATTCGACCAGACACATTTACATATTATAGGAAACTTTCTCATCGTTTTATTAAAACAGAAAAATATCTGCAGCCAATGTATTGTTGAGACAGATCCAGTTTGAGTCAAACATTCAATGTGTAGTAATAAAGATACGGAAATGCCACTGTATGTCTCTTAATCACTTCTCAGTTTATATGGCATGGATCGGTAAAGAATGAATTATGCGACTAGGGATTTTGGTGTAGCGAAGCCGACTCCACACATATTTCTCCTAGTTCGGTAGCACCTTGCTTTAATCCAAGCAAGTTACGCTTACTGCTAGAACATGGATCACCGTCGTATATTGCATCTGCCAGCCACCAGATATTGGAGTGGAAGATACACAATTTAGCTGAGAGTTGGGGCGATGAAGAATGATGATGATTCACTTGTAGATATGTTGTTTCATTTGAAAATGTTTACTATTCACTTATTAAGTTTTTGTAGTTTAATTGTTGAATATATAAATCGTTGTATCCCGTTGATTATCCTAGCTCATCAAAGCTGGCTGTGATATGCGTTGATAATCCATATCACAACCACTTGATGAGGCTTAGATAAGCAACATTTTCATGATATTCATATAATGAAAATATTTGCTGGTGCACATATTGACTCATTGAGTTTGACGATGACATTTTTAGAAATCCAAATACTTTTAAGGTTTATTTTTCTAGTTGAGTATTAGAACCAGATCTTTTTTTGAGTTTTTTTTTTTTTTTAATTTTCAGGTAATTTTGGTCCCAATTAAACTTAATTTAGCCAACCATTACAATGTGAAAGACAAAATACAAACTATAAAACATAAAAGTTCTTATCCGACCAGTATTCCAAAACAACGGCTTATATTTTTATTAAGGTAGATTATCAAAAACGCCGATTGACTTGAATTTTGTATGTTCTTGGAGAACTTTGGTGGGCAAGTTTCGGTATCTTTCGTGTGATTTGTAACAATATAATTTCCCTCTTTTGTTTCTACGACAGTGATATTTTTTTTTATTAATTTAAATCCTTATTGTTTTCAAATTCTGGAAATTGTTCTTTTCAAAATTGTAGCCCGCAATTCTAGCTGCGATGCAGTTATAAATATGTACTTCTTGAGTATATCTTAATAGTACCTTATAATAATCATTTTAACACTTTACTGAAACAATTTTAGCCTTTTGTGGCACAATCTATTTTTAAACACTTTTTATTCCTTTAAGTTTACCGGTTATAATGTTGGTAATTTGCATCACAGATCTAAGCTCATCAAAGCTGGCTGTGATATGCAATTTTCAAAAAAGCACAAATCGAACTTTTTAAAGAAATAAAGTCAATTTTAAGCATTTCACAGCCACTTTGTGAGGCTAAGACATGGGCTTGTTTTAATTTGGCGAACGAGCACAGTGCTGTCGAGTGTCCACACATTCACTGTTTTATTCACATTCATTTTGGTCGTAATCGCTTTTACTGGAAAACCACACACCGGGCACTATTTCTTTGGTTTTTTTTTGTGTTATTTTTCTATTGCACTTGAAATTCACGTTTCTATAATAAAATATACTATTTTATTTATTGTTATTATACAATTTAGCAAGAAAATATGTTGTGGCTGTCGTCGTTGCCGTCGTAGTCTCTTTTGTCTTCATGATAGAGAAATTACAATGGAATTTTATTTAAATATTGAGACTGGACTGGACTGGGGCACAGATGATTTCGTGAGAAATGTGACGCTCCTCAAAGCTGGCTGTGATATGAATATTAAAAAAGAATTCATGTGGTGTGTTACTTTTTTTAAAAGAGAAAACATTTCGCAGCCACTTTGAAGAATGACACAATTCTGTCTTTGAGAGCCCCATCACATATGTACACTGGAACTGGAATCAATACTCGTATAATTGTACAAATATTAAACACATATACCATATCATACCAGAGTCACCATCATCATCATTGTGGTCTCACCTCACCACTACCATCATCATCATTCATATCAATTTTTTTCATTCATTGTTACCATATTTTGAAGATGCGAGAGAATTATTTCGATTTTCTATATAATTCCTAACAATTGTATTGGCTACCGAGGAAAAGAAAGAAGACAGACATAGCAACAGTAAAATAGGCAATGACACAACCATAATTAATAATGAAAACAAAATTTGAATGGTGTAAAATTTGCAAGTCTTGGTTGAGGAGATAAGATTCACTTTTTTTTTGGGTGGTTGTCTTTGGCAATTTATGCTTTGGCGCGCTTCAAAGCAATGCAAATAATAAAATATAATTTTTTTGAACGCAGATCAATGAACTACAATTTTGCTTTGCTTTAGGAGTGGGGGATCGGCTGGAAGAGGTGTTATTAGAGGTCTATGAATATTTGATTCTTTTTTCAATAACTTAATGGCCGTGGTCATGGCATATGTATGGCGAAATAATTAGCAATAAACATTCGAAAAATGGGATGATGACATTTTGGCAAAAAAAACAAGAAGCAAACGTTCTAGTCCGATCTATTAAGACAGCTTTTTTTTAATCGTCGATCGTTAATAATAATCTTATTTATTGCGTTTTTTATTGTAAACTCCTTAAGAATATATATTCAGGCCATTATATTCAACGCCTAATTGCATTAGTTGTCAGTAGTCTTATGTGAGTGATGTATTTTTATTGATTTCTATTATTGCGCATAGGGAATTTATAGGGGCAATAATTTGGACAATTATCACCAAAAAAAATGATTTGAATTCAGGAGAGCTTTATATTGATAGCAGCACGGCTTAACCAAGACATGATATAATACGCGACCAAATTCCAATTACGATTGTGTATAGCCATACATATGCAAGGACTTTAGTTTATGAATAACCAACAATTTAATTAAACTACTAATAAATTCTTTATTAATTCCAGAACTTATCTCTCTATTCAAAGTTGACTTCCAATGTAATAAAACAGACAAAAAAATTTCCAAACTTATTTAAAAAAAAAACAGATATGGAATATATAAACCTGTTTACTTACAGTTCAGGACCTAGTGTGAAAACCTGGACCGGAACGACTAATGCGATACGATTATCTCTGACTCGTCACTGAATAAATGTGAAACCTTCGAACCCTCTATCTATTCTCTTTCAGGACGGATGCGACTTGATGAACGCGTAAGACCATCAGACATATTTTCAGCAGCCGTTTTCACCTCGTAAATACTGGCTACTGTAGGAGAAATGCATTATTCGATAAGGCATTGTAAAACTTCTCTAGAAAAGCAATTATACGTTCGCATTCGACTTTAAACCCTGTCCCGATCAGTGAGTATACATAGTATATCGTGCATAGGCAAGTGTTTTGAGGCGAAAGATACAATACCTTGGAAAATTTGGAAAGATTTAGTAAGACAGCAAAAAATAGTAATGAAATCACAAGAAACGCTCGTGATTCAAACAAACAAAAATTATTTTAAAATATAAAATGAAGCAATCATCACAATCGACGTCTGACTAAGTAAAATAATATATATATTCAAATTGTTCCCTCTGCATAATCAATCATTTAAAAAACACGGCGCCAAATAAAATTCAAAAAGAAATCATTAAAAAATCGTATAAGCGCCACTTTTATTTAACGAAAGGAAAGTAAACAAGCCAAACCGTTCCCCTTCATATATTTTCTGGACACCACCAGTCAGTTACCATCGAAATACATCACAGAGGTCTCGAATATTATGAGGATAATGGTCAGTCCGATCAGAACAGCAAATAAATTGCATGGGTGATGATGTGTGAAATATAACAACAAGAATAACAGGCGAAAAAAAACACATTTAAAAAAATGCAATCAAAAATCTCAAACTGCCGCACACAGAAAAGACAATTAAAGCAAAGTTCAACTGGTGCGGTGGCTTCTGATTTCTGTCTAGGCATCGGTGGCGGCGACTGACGCCTATGGATGCGAATAAAGGAGATAGAGAGATAAGGAAGCGACAGAAAAGTGTCTTTATACAAGGTGAATAACCAAATAATTTAATTAGAGAGAAACATAAATTAAATTCAGCAAGTATATTTTCTTATTATTCTTTGTTGTTTTGAGATGTAGAAGAACAAAAACGATAAGGGTGGAGGAATTTGTTTAAAATCTGTTTTATGATAGCGTAAAAAAGTTATTTTATAGGAACCACAGCATCCTGCCTTATAATCGAAGTCTTCAATAACTATGACAATTTTTAATGGATTCAATGAAATGAAGAAGTCTATCCTTGGAAAACATTACAATTGGAACATTCTAGCCTATTTAAACTGTAAGAATGATTTTAAATTATGTTTTAATCTGTGTCCAACTTTTCTAACACAAGCATTAGTCGCTTGATCCCGGTTTTCAAACACAAATGTCCCGATGAGTGTGAAAAAAGTCATTTAATTCTGAGTTTAAAATACAGGTTGAATGCAAATGAAGTCCTTCGCGTTACAAATAAAATTTACAATTTGGATGATTTTTGTTTTATGGATACCGTCAGTCGATAGCGGTTTCCAGGCCTTCTTGTATGACAATCACCCCTATTCTGCACTACAATCACGATTGGATTTTCTCCGTTTTGGCAAATTAGGTACTCTGCACTACAATCGCGATTGGATTTTCTCCGTTTTGGTATTGCGCGTTCCATTCCGTTGCGATCCGCTTGCGTAATTTTTACGATTGTAGGTATTCTGCACTACAATCGTAGCTACGTTTTTCTACGTTAAGAAATATGTGGCGGAAAGAGATCAAATTTGTGAATAAAATAAAAAATAAAAAGTAAAATTAAAATAATAAAAATGTAAGTATAAAATGGAGTAGAGATTAATATTTTCTATTATTTTGTGAGTTATATTTCACTTATTACAGGTCCTCTCACTTACGTTCTGTTTTTTTTTACTACGTATATGTTCTGCCTTTTTTCCTTCACTACGTTTATCTTTATTTTGTTAACACTAAATATTTTTTGTTTTATTAATCACTACAACTTTTCAACTTTTTCAATCAACATTCAACTTTTTCACACAATGTTTACAAAATTGTTTGGTTTTCTGTTTCGATCTCACACATTCCACAGACAAAGAGCTTACTGTAAATACCCACATATCTTCTTCTTATTCTTTCGATTACGTTTTATGTTGGAATCCAAATTTTCGATCGATGCGTAACGTAATGCGGGAACGTAATTGTAGTGCAGAATAGGGGTGAATAAATAATATGAAATGTTCTAAACGATTGTGAATAGAATTCTCCTCGAAATTAAGTTTTCTCGCCAGCATAAATGTGGAATAAATCCCCATCGTGAATATCGTTTGAGGAAATATGAAATTTCGGCTCAAAACCGACCCTCTTATTCATTATGGAGGCGATTAGCTTCAAAGCCCTAATTTTCCTTTCCACTTCTCTTCTGAATGACAAAAACTCCCATCACTTCAACGACACACTCTTTTTTAAGGTTACTAACATTACAACGGAAAATAATGATTTAGTCTCACGAGCAAGAAATGAAAACCCATTGAAATGTATTAAATGAAATAGATAGTATTTATGGTTTATGTGTAGAGAGATACAAACAACATCTTACCCTCCAAACAAAATGATAATTATTTGTGTTACATACCCTTTTATTCTACATAACACTATATAGAGGATAACATATACATATATATATAGACATATATGTGGGTGTGGTGGTGGTGTATACCCTTCCTGGTCGGTCGGTCGGTTGGTTGGCCTGGTCTATATGCGAAATGTCAGCCTTCTTCTGTTTCAGCCGACTTATATAACATAAATGTGTTGTTGTGTATATGATTATAATGAAATTGAATTCAATATTTTCTATCCACAAAACAACAGCAACAATAGCACAACATTTCTTCTTCTGGGCTGGTGTTGTTGTATGTAAGTGGTAGAAACTTAGGCTGGAGTTTTTTTTCTCTGTGTTGTGTTTATTCTAGGGTTTGGAAAATACACAACAAAATTTGCTGACTGCCTGTCTGGGCTGGGGGGAGTAGGAATATATAGGCGGGCAATGAAGGTAGTAGAATAGTAGTACCAGTAGTAGTGATAGTGGTTGGTTAGTGTGTGGAAGCAGACGCAGCACAAATAGTAAATTGAAAACCCAAAAGGCTTAAGATTTTATTTCTTGTGGATGATGATGTTGTTACTGGTTTATGATGATATTTCTCGTTCTTCCTTATGTTGTTGGCTGGTTTTCTGTTTTGTTTTGTGGTTTTGCGTGTTTTGTTATTAGGCTTCAAAACATTTTTCTGTATTTTCTAGCCTTCTTTACACAACTTCGTCGTCCGTCTCTGCTTTTTGTGTTTTAGGTTTGCCCTGCCGGTCGTCGATCTACGCGTAGCTGCGTGGAGTTGCCTGGTTGTTGGTATTGAGAGAGAAAAACGCAAAACTGCAAATAAACACAGAACGAAGGGGAAAAATAACATTAACAAAAACGAGAAGAAAACATAAAAAAAAACAGGTAAATAAATATGAAAACATTAAAATGAAAATTACACTCTCCTCTACAAAAAGGTGACGACATGGAAAGTCACAAAAGCTGGAGACATCAACAACACCAGCACCACGTAAAAGAAGGGAGGTGGCTGGTGGAAAGAGTATCAACATCAACAATGAGAGCGAGAACGAAATGGAGGAAACCCATAAAAATGCAATTACAACGTATTATAACGTACTAACATTTGGAGGACATAAAAATAAAAACGACTGCAGTTTTAAATAAAATTATGGCATTGTTTGGTAAAATACGAACAATTCAAAATGTGGAGGTTTTTAAAGAGTGGTAAGTAAAATAAGGTTGATTCTGTAGCAGAACACAAGTTGGCTTGATTCTTAACCTGTGTCGGAAAAAGTTGTATAGAACACCAGATTGAGACACAAACTGTTCTACAATAACCAGACCGATTTGAGACACAAACTGTTCTGAACAGCGTGCGACTCGCGATATTCTACGTAGGCCACATTGAGACCGAGTCTCATAAAGCTTTATAAAGGATCAGCTGAAGAGTGTTTCTATAGAAAATCTCTAGAAGTAAAGCGAACACCAAATTGTGGTTCAACATTGTAATCGTCCTGCAATTTAAGTAGTTAAAAAATGTTTGTTGGAACGGTTCTTTTTCATTGACTCCACAAAGCTGTAAAAGACAAACTTCTCAATCGTCGATATGGAGATTGCGATGGTGTCGAGCCGCCAGCCACCTTTCACCAAGAATGTCACCTAACCACATTTAGAACTCCCCCCCTTTAAACACCAATGTTAACAATACGTACATAAAAAACAATCAAGCGGTAATGGCGACGGCGTGAAAAATGCGAGACAAAAAATCTCTAAGAAAAAAAAGTGCAACAATAACAACAATTTTACCGCTTTCTTGTTTTTATGGCGAAACAAACAAAGGAGGCCAATAATAGCCATAAAAACAACAACATAGTGTAGGTAGACGACAACGACTGAGGACAATGTTGCTGTCGTCGTCGTCGCGTTGTAAGTAAAAGCTTATGAAACGTAAAACAAAGTTTGTTCACATACAGTATGCACCTTATTGCCTCGCCTTGGTAATGTTGACGCTGTCTAACCTCTACACCATTTACTGCTGCCTCTCCCCCATGCATTTTTTTGAATAGAAATCAATTCAAAAGGATAAACAAAGTTCTGCAAAACCACATGTGTGGGTAGTGGTAAAATAAGCTGGCAAGACCAATTCTGTTTTTCCATATGAATATGCGGTTTGATGAGTTGAGGAGATTCGAAGTATTTCGTAACTATATTTTGCCTACAATGCTCAGTTACCAACTGAATTAAAATAAATGCAATTCTTCATTGATCAAAATCGAAATAATCTGGAACTGACTAATTTTTGTTCAAAGCTGGCCCGCGTTGAAGACTGTTTAGAATTGATCAAAACCCTCGTTTATCAACAAATCCTACAGATTTAGCCCCATTGAAGCGGTGCTGCTGTAAAAGCCATTAAGACTAACAGAGGCACGATGATATCAACCTTTTTCGTGGCCGGAGACTGGGGCCATGGACTTGGACGATGATCTTGGGTTTCAGCCACAGAATTCGACGCCACAATCGATAAAGTTTGGTGATTATGTTATCAGCCGTCTCGGCGATACTCGGGAGTTGCGATTTGACGCCGTTATACTTTGTTGGTGATGATATGAAGGAATCTCTTAAGGCGTATATCGAGCAAGCCATTCGTGAGATAGAGCCATAAACATTGACCAAAGTCTTGAAAAAATTGTTAGAGGAAACTTTTTTTCATATTAAATTATATTAGCGTAGCATAAGTTACAGTGGTAACAGGGTCAAAATATGGATGTGTTTGACTCAATCGATTGTACCACTCGATTAGCAATATTTTAAACATTTTCATAATAAGGTATTATCTGCTTGAGATATGTATATTTTTTGCTCTAATCAGTTTTATAAATTGGCTTCTTCTACTTGTTAAACCTCCCTCCGTACATTATTTGGTTTACAATGTCAAAGAAAAGTACACACACACACATAGACATACAAAGCTAGCCACCAGCTACAAACAAGGAGGATGGAATGCCGTCCAAGACGTGTTTGTTTGTTGTGTTTACTGGTTGTGGAATAAAATATTCTAAGAATTCTAAACCAGAAAATATTCTCGCAGCAGCAAAAACATTGCGGACCGTGCAATGAACTAAGTAACGACGGACTGATGGAAACCATTTTTTCTTTACACGCGGCGTACGTCCTCGTCCGAAGGGAAGAAAACAATGTTGGGGGCAAACGTTTTTATTTATCAAACAAGGCGACAGAAGAAGTTGCGGCCAGACGACCAAGCCAAATCGAAACTGAACGAATTGTTGAACATCGAATGAACCGAGAACAAACCGGTCGGACACAACATAAACAAAAACATGAAAATCGCGCGCGCAATTTGGCTTATGAAGGGGATTATACACACATTCATATCCAAGTAAAGCTTGGGCATGATGATGAGACGACTGTGATGCTGCGGCTGTTGATGATGTTGCAGGTATTTACTACACCGCCTAGTGGTGGCATGTTGGTTGTTGATGATGATGAGGGTCGAGATGTTGGTTACGGGCTAAACACACACCAAATGAAAATATTTATTAAATTTTAATAATCCACAACAACAATTCGAAAAAATATGACCGTTTCATCTACAATGCAATGACTTTGTGGTCATTGTGAACCTAAAGATGTTGTATGTGTACACCTCTCTTTCTCTCTCTCTCTCTCGCTCTCTGTGTACAAGTGGATGCGGCGACATTATGTTGAGTATGGTGGCCGGCTATGAATGTATTTGTTGTGAAAATGACCATTTGGAATTTTATTTCTTAACGGTTTTCTTGTTCTTCTTCAAGACCACCACTTCTGGTTTTGACGACGACATAAAAGAGGAAGAACACACGGCACCTCAACACTTGACTAGAATCTTTTTTTTGTTTTTTTTCTCATGTAATTCACAAGATAATGTTAAAAGAATTCTGAAAATTCTTAAAAGCACTAGATGACAGACAATAACCTGATGTGGCCACCTCATGCCAAATATATAAACCAAGTGATGTCTAGCTGGCTTACCGAGAGCGGCACATTCCGGAACTGCAGGAATAGCTAGGAACAAAGCTATATTGACTGATCTACACTGGATTCCAAAATGTAGTCAGAATTTCACACAGTGTATACAAGGCATACGTATAACTCAAGTCGTGTGCAGCTCAGCTTTCACTCCGTGAACAATTGGATTTGGAATTTTTAAACCTAATATTGGTCTTCATTTATAATTCAAATCATCTAAGAGGGAAAATATTCAAGAAGGCAAGCTGGTCTTTCCCCCTTCTTTCTTGTTGTCTTGCAACAATTTGTATTTTTCCTTGTTTTTATTATATTTTTGAGACTAATTACGGGAACCGAACCTCTCTCTTAAAACATATTGTGAATACAAACAAATCACAGGCCTAAAAAGCGGATTAAATCGAAACGAATGTATGAACATACAAATTCAAAATCTAATTTTAGATCAAAATTCGCTTTTGTTTGTATTTTATTTGCGATGCTTGTATCAAAAAGTGGAGTTTTTGTTTTAAATAAGTCAGTGATATCATAAATTTTAAACGTGTGGGCATAACATGAAAATGAAATACTTCATTCTTGAATTACTATTCAGTTTTTTAATAATAAAACAAAAAAAACAATTGACATTTCGCACATGATAATATTGGAGTAATATGAAACAACAAATCATATCCAAAAAAAAATTGGCACAAGGTTATCAACAAAAAGTTCGGTTTAGCGAAAAATATGTCCATTGTGGGATGACCATTGGACACATTGTGGACCATATTGATAAGTTTAAATATAATTTAATGCTTTCATGATGCATTCTGTGCGTCATCAGGACACCAAACCATTATGGGAAACAAGCCTCAATCCAAAATATTACCACCGCTATCATTATAAGTTGTAATCCAGCCCCAAATGGTCTTTGAATGTCACGTAATTCTCAATGTGACTAAACCACAACACCTTTGTTCCATTAGACCAAAGAATATTAATCCAGTCTTCTGGTTTTTTTTTTTAAATTTTCGTTAACTGCTAGCTATCAAATCTTCACAAATAAGTATTCCTCCAGTAATTTAAGTATCAGTATCAATGTTTACAAATGACGTTTTTGATTCGATTCGACGAGACAAATGGACATGTTTCGTTTGACTATAGGTGTAATTTTTCGTTTTGTGGCAAGTGTTTCTGCCTTGGCTATCCACCATTTGACCGCATTTCCTACTGGATCTTGCGATTTTCCAAGAAATTCCTGCAATTTCACGAGTTGCTCTTTTTTTGAATTACAAAAATTATATTAAAATCTCATGTTATTACCTTCAAACGAACAAATTGCTGCTTTTTATGTCCTGTAAATATTAACTTTTATGGAATTTTTTAATATGTTTAAACGAATTGAATTTATTGCTGCCTCTATTATTACGCACACAGCCAAATGTACGTACTTATTGAAACACTGAAAGGATATTCTGAATTTTTTACTCTTTTTTGACAATATCGTAACGGAACAAACTTAAAGAAATGCTAACCCAGGCGATTTTTATTTTGTTTTTTTTTTCAAATAACTGTTTATTTTTAATAGGCGTCTTTGCACAAGTATTTTTTTTAATTTGAATAAAGCATGACAAACTGTACTGCGAAATGTGAATCATCTCTTCAAAACTGAATGCCATTAGCCCATCTTTAGGACTAGAAATATGTATACTTGAACACTTCGTCAAAAAGGTGCCTTTTTGTGGGACATAAACGTGTTCATATTAAGATCCCCCTCCTCTAACTTCCCTTTCAATAGCTAGATCCATAATTAACACATCAACTGTAATACAAAAAAAAAACAATAAACAAAATACAAAAAGAGGGGGAACAACTTTTCCAATTTTCTTAAATGGTAATAACACGCAATTTGTAATTACAAATAAAAACAAAAATAGAAACAGCACTCTACGCGAATTAGTCGCGAAGAGAAGCAGTAGACGGCCGCCGGAAAACCATGACGAAATGTTGGGGAAATAAATTCAAAATTTTGTATTGTGTATTTGAGTCAATTAAAATAAAAGAACCCTAGGGATTTCCCCCTTTCAAACACGAATACTTTTGGAACGCAAAGAGGGAAAATAAGTACACACGATAAAATGAAAATTGTAGTTTTCTTTTGCCATTTAGATTAAACACGAACAGGAGCACAGAAGAACTTTTTTAGTTTCGCAATGAAATGTGTTTCAAGTTTGTATGTGAAAACTACAAACTAAACTCAACTAAACACGAGACGAATACCAACTAAACCAATAGTAAAATCATAAAACGATCTTAACCACCACAATAACATCACACCGCCGACGCCATATGCAAGAGTAGCATCCAGCCAGCCAGCCCAGTCCCAATGTCAGCGCGGCAGAGCCTGAATGAGGAGAACAAAACAAACAAAAAAACTCAAATTTCGAACAGGGAAGAGATGGAGAACTAATCGTGCTGGCAGAATGTGATGAGACAAGAAACAAAAATTAAAAATATATACACATGTATGTAAGTACTTTGGAAGAGGGGGACGTCAATAAACAACAATAAATGAAGAATCGATGGTATTTAACTTCCAATTTTGTACTAACTCGAGTTGGGACGTTATAGTTTGTGACCATACGTCTTGAAAGTATCGTCATTAACAGAATACACATCTATTGAATATTGAATTCTGAATTATTTACAACTGCCTGCCAATCTCATTGGTTCGTTAAATACAAAAAAAAATTAATTATAACCTACGTAAATTTGGTATTGGAAAAATAAAATCAACACTAACTTGTGCCGATTTTTATTATTTTTTCGGTTACCACCGAATTCTAGACACAAATAAAGCTCCCTGAATATGACAGTCCGCATCATCACCAACATTCCACACAAATAGGCAGAAGAAGATCAACACAAGGACATACATACAATATTTTTAGTTAAAAGATCAGCTATTAAAATTAACTAAAGCTGAATGAGGTCTAATATAATTTTCGTTTCCCACAGACTTCATTAGACAATAGAGAGAAATTTTTCTGTAAAAATTATGTACAAACTAATTAATTATATATACATTATAATTTAAATTCTTGTTATTGCTAGTCTGTAAGGAATTTCTGCCAATAGTCACAATAAATGAAATGAAAACAAATTTCGCAATGAAATTGATACGAAGTAATATTTAACGTGCATCTATTTTAGGGGATATACCGTCGAAATATTCGATGCAGACATTGTAGACGTCGACATTTACCCAATTTGTTACATGGATTCTGGATATTCCTAAATGTGTCCAAAAAGTCAAGCCAATACAATGTATGTGAACGAAAAACAAATTGATAAAAAAAAAAAACGATATTAATTCATCGCACCACATGATCCCTTTTCCTTCCTTCGAATCTAAAGATGGCCACCAGAACAGACCATACATTGTTGCACACAACTTAGAATTGGGCATGGGGTAAGAATAAGAACAATTCTTTGAATTCCATTATGGGTTGTAGTATATCCATACGTATCCATTCAACGAAAAACTTTCGCGAAAAAAAAAAAAACAAAAAATACGATTTATCATATCCTTAATTCGGAGAAGCAGACCATCATTGCAAGAACAAAGTACATGTCACACACAACAACAACGTAAGCGCCAATTTTGAAAATCCAGAAAAAAAAAGAACGAATCCAAAACCTGAAAAAACAACATCAAGTGCGGGGAAATGGAGGGACCCGGTAAGAAATTGATAACGTAAACAACCAACAACAGAAAGACATGCAGAGTTCAAACAAATCTAAATCGTCAATACCTACTGTTCTCCTCTTCTTCTCTCCAAGGTACACATGCGAGAACAGAAAACAACGCGCCGATTTAAAAACAAAACAACAAATGATCGCAATCGTTAGTGACTTACTTTCAATAAACCCCAAGAAAGGATTTTTTTTCTTTGCTGAATTAAAAACGAAGACATAACAACACTATAAAGGTCCATAGCATGACGATCACTGCTAGGTCCGCCCCTCTCTGTTTCCTACTCTGTAGTTCTCCCCTGGCTTCGTCGAAACTAAAACCAATGAACTCTCAACGTTTTATATTTATCTGGCTTCTCAAGGGAAATCCAGTCCTTGAATGTTATTGACTTTTTTTCGTTGAACTCCAACTCTTTCGCCTCACTTCCCGCACTCTGGAGGAAAAATATGGACAAGAAGAGCGCAAGAACGAAGCTACCTCAAGATATAAATGTGTATACCTCCTCCTCCGACAAGGAAGGGAAGAATGCAGAGCAAGCCGTATGAAGTTGGATTTTTTTAAAAATAATTTTGGCGCGCAAATTCTTTGTGAACACACTACAAAAAAAAAAGCATTTTGTTTTGATTGTGGTACGCGTGTGGTGTTTGGCTAGGCGGCTCGGCTCGGTTCGTCGCTCGCTTTTAGGCGGGGTTTTATTGTTTAGCTTTTGTATTAATATTGTTCTTGTTTTTGTATGCTGCTCCTCATGTTGTTTTTTTTATTTTCATTGTCCTTCACATTTGGAATGCAAAACTCGAAAACAAATATGATGAAGAAAACAGAAAAACAACAACATTAAAAAATGTCTGTGCAGAACTCGAAAATGAAGGGGGGGAAATGCGCGCAACATTGTTGTGGCTTTAACAACAACATCCAAATATCGTCATCATCATCACCGTCCGCAACGTAGCGTAGCCATCCAATAAAATTTATACTTTTCCCCCTTCTTTCAATGTTTTTCTGTTTTAATGCGCATCAAGAGTTCCATGGCCTTTTGTGAGTGTGACTCCATATGAAATGTCAATAACATGTTGCATTTGTTATTAATCCTTTCAGGGTCGGACCAAGCGGGTACTAAGTACTGTGTATTGTACATATGTATGAAATAACTTAGATTTCTGTTTCCTATCTATCGATGCCCGATCTCCTATCGTACATACATTTTGAAATTGAGTAAAATCGGACATTTATCCATAATTTTTTTCTCATGGCCAAACAAAAATACATTCTGAATTTCAGTTAAATTGCTCAAACTACATATTAACCTAATCGGCCATCAACCGAACCTATTCAGTAAATATGGCCGCTGTAGCTCTTATGGTTAAGAGACAATAATAACTCATGGCTTCATCCCTTCTCTAATTTTAATTTTATTTGCTTTTTTGATTAACACCCTAGGGGCGCAACACACACACCATGTCTTATTTTCCGTTGTCGTATTTCCCCTACTACTCCTTAGTCTTGCCTCCTTGAGACTATCGTTTAGTGGAGGTGGCACTAATGCACACATCTTTCAATCCTTCAATCAAAATATTAATCAATTCTTTCTTTTTGTCGAAATTCTTTTCATAGAATCGTGTAAAAAAAATGTAAATCTATGGAAGGACTCGATAGGTGGGGCAGGTAAATGAACTCAAAATTCAATTACAATATCTAAGAGAAGTTGATTTTCATGTTTCCGTCTTCATTTTATTTTCTTCGATGGCAACGGGCGGATTTATTATATAAATTGCTCTTACTGTGATATAAAATCGTTAAACAAAAAAAGCTATTGCCATCATGAGGTGGCACTGCTTCCAATCTCCAATTATGATGATGTCGCGGTGTCGTCTATTGTCTGCTGTTCGTAGTGTCGGCATATCTCAAAGTTGTACAAATTAAATTAGACTGAATAAAAACAGAAATGTACATATGTACATACATATACTATATGTAGGTAAGTATGTAAATATGAATTTCAATGAGTTCCTTTAAGGACTCTGTATAGAAAAAAGTTAAATTCATTTATTATAAAGGGTCCGCCATCTAACGTTTTTTTAACTAGTGCTTATTTCGTTATTGGGCCATGTTGAACGAATTTTTGTTTACAAAAATTGAAGAGAATGTTATTGGCAACATTTGGTCTCAACAGGACGGCGCTACGTGCCACACAGCCGAAGCTACACTCGATGTTTTGCGCCCTGTTGAAGATCGCATTATCAGCCGCAGAGCTGATGTCGTTAGGTTACTGCATGGCCAGCCGAGGCAGCCATTTGAATACAATTATTTTTCATTATTAATCGGAAGAATTGTACTTTCAAATAAAAAAAGAAATTTGAGAAAATATCCAGTAGTTTTTTTTTATAGAATTTTTTTAAAAAAAAACAAAAGTGATTTGGCGGACCCTGTATAAATTTAGCATCTTAATAAAACAGTGTTGTATTTAGGGCTAGCGGATGAACCACAATTGAAATCGACAGTGATTACGACTTTACATGCAAAAATCGAATAATTTGTATGAATCATTTGAATCCTTACCTTGCTGTAGTTTTGCTTTTCTGTTAGGAGGAAGAACTCAAACAGAAAATTAGAATATTTCCCGACGTTTATAGAGGATGGACTCTCAGAACAGGTAGTTTTAATGAATTAATTCACCTTCGTCATTGATATTCTAAGCTGTGGTTTTTTTTGACGAATTCTATAGTCAAAGTGATGTCTTATTTCATGCTCTCGTCATGTTTGAAGAAGCATTCACATTTTTACCGTTCTACCACCTATACCGAAGAAAATGTAAATGTCAAAAGCAGGAACCAAAGGTCATGTTTTGAACCGATAATTTAACAATCGAATATTCTCAATAACAGAAGCTATTATCAACTTTGTACCAGCCCAGAAGAAATCGAAAAATGACCAAATCTCTGGATCAGATTGTCCAATACCATGTCTGATTGGAATTGGAAAACCGGGACCGGATATTGAAAGAAATGTGTTAATATTGTCATTCCCCATACAAAATGTATATACGTAGGTTTGTAAAGTAAATTTCCAGTTGACGCACGTGTCTAATTTTCCTGCCGTTGAATAAAGGTTAAACGGCAACCCGCGTTAAACGCAGTATACATACATACATACCAACGAAGCGTCAAGCACACAACCGATGAATCGGCTACCACATAAGAGCGACAACATCATGTCAACCTAATAAGAGAAATAAAAAGGAGGAAACAAAACTATTTGCAAAAAATGTCTGCGGAAAGTTAAAAAAAAAAAAGCAGACAAACAACAATTGCATCTCAAAAATGTAAACAAACAGCCGACTAAAAGAAATCAACGATAAATATGCATACACACACAGAAAAGAAACAGGATAACGGCGAGGGCAAAGGAAAACGAGAATGCAACACACAACGTATAGTAAAGCGTGATATTTAAGCGTTTTGTTTTTCGATGTTCAAGAAACATTGAATGTGTAAACAAAATATTCCGATCAATAAATCAATGTCGACCATTTATGTTGTCCATGGGTACGCTTAGGGCCTATTCTGAAAGTTCAATTTATACGTGTTGTTTTCCCAAGTCTTGTACCTAGACAATAAAAACTCCCGAAAAATTTACAGTTATAGAACGCCTTCAAAATTGGTTCATGGTATGTCAACCAAAGACGTCCAACGGTATGGTCTTTGAAGATGTACGGTCCACGGATTGCCGCCTGCTAGCACGCTATATACGGCATTGAAGTCCAATAGACTGAAACTGGCTCACAATGGCTACACAGAGCTCGAATTTTGGTAATAAAGCTCAATGATTCGCAAGAGCTGTTCGCTTGGAAGCCTATACATGATGAAATGGCAAGGCAAAATGAACATAGAAAAAAATCACCCAAACTACAAAACTGTACACAAAACAACAACTACAAAACTGTACACAAACAAAAACAAAATGTAGCCAAAGGAGATCACAACAAAACCAAAACAAAACAGGGAGGCAAAAACAATAACAAAACAAAGATGTACACACAAAACAGAAATACACAACAAAAGGGAACCGGCATTGAAAACATTATGGTTGGTAATGCAGCAGTGCCAATAACACTCTACTCGTAGATGTTGTTGCTTATTTGATTCTTCAGCAGTTTTTTTTTTAATGAAAATGAAACACACAACAGTACAGTACACAACAAAAATACTATAAAACTTACTATGAAAATAAAAACAAAAAAACAACATATACACAACCAACATAATGAATGGGCAAAGAGCGAAAGAGACAAAATAACTGTTTACATGGGAGCAAAGAAGATGGAGAGCGAGCATTTCAACATAATGAAATCAACAATACAACCGTAAAGTAGAAGCAAAAAAATGAAGAGGGACGGAACGTTGGGAAAATCAGTATGGTAAAGAAACACGAGAGCGATTGAGAGACAACTCTCAAAGCAGCAGAGAGGAATAAACCAGAGTGTTAGCACATTACACACGTACACATAGTAAAATCATAACAACGACGCACATTTTATGGAACCGCATTAAAAACAGGAAATCCATAAAAACAGGAAACGGTGGAAAACAAAAAGAGCACATAACCCATAGCAATCAGAAACTCAGAGAGTAGATACCAAAGACACAAGTATACGCTTACCGAGAGTCAAGATATGAGGTTTCCATGTTTTTGGAAAAAGGCCAATGACGTTTAGATTTAACAAAAAGAAGGCAGTGAGATAAAGAGAAGTGGTGGAGTTTTGTTTTTCTTTCGTCAATAAGCGAAAACCTTAGGAATGTTGTTGTAGATTCTCGTTTTACCGGACTCACAGACACCGTCACACTGGCACCAAACAACTTCTTCTCAAGTATTTACAGTGGATGTCGTAAATATTCCACATTTTGTGCAGAATTTTAAAGTTACTACCGATGTACATTGTAAATATTGAGAAAAAAAATTAAATATTTTCAGCCGAAATTGGTTTGTCTCTCAAAATTTAATTAACCAGAGTGAAAAAAATTCAATTTTCTGAAATAAAGTTAATTTAAACAGAAATCCGTAACATTTGATTTACTACTTCCCATACTAGGTACTAACTTCCCAGAAATGTGATTGTCTGAACAGGTTTCAAACCTAGGTTGTGCTGTGCGTCCGTCCACGTAAAATCTCATAGGTACGCATTATTTCAATTGCTGCGCAGATTGGCTATCTGCCATTGCAGGGCTTTGACTCGGATATAGGACAGACATTTCGCACTAGGTTGTTATAGACTCTAAATTATTAAATGTGACCAGTATACAGAAAAGGTTTTAGTGTCTTTTTGAAGAACTGATCTTAGTCTGCCTCTAGAACTGTTGTTGACAATCTTTTCTGTCGGAAAATTGTGGACATCAGATGTAATATGTATTTAATGTGGGCTAATCCCTGGCGTGTGAAAAAATGTTTTATTTTTTCCACTTATTCTAGAAAACCGAAACTTTTCCGAAATACACACCGTGTAAGAACATGATAAAGCTTTCAAATAACGCCTTATCCCACCAGACATGTTTGGAATTCAAATGCTATTTCAGAATCATTAGAGTTAGCTTTAAAGTTTTAAATAAGTCGAACATTAATGACCATCTCTGTATGTTAAGAATTTTTTTACTACAGAGAGCACCGAGTAAGAGTAAGAAAATCAACACAATTTGCGTATAAAAATTAAGGAATTTGTGTTGTAGCAACAGCAGCAAAGTCAGCGCAAAAACATGTGGTGTGGTCGTTGTAGTCTGTCAGTCGGTTTATTGGTGAGACAGACACTCGCTCTATGGGTCGTCCGTCTGCTGTCTATGACTTTTTACGGTCATCAACATTAGAGCAACGGATGTGGCTGGCAGTAGTACACACAAAATAAACGATGGACTAGACGGACACATCTGCTGTTGGACAACGATTCTTCGGGCGTCTGCTGTAAGTGAAATGCGTCCAAACTACAAAACATCATGTGCAGCAGCATAAGACACATCTTCCCAGTGTATTGTCTTCTCATTACACCACAACAGCATACTATACAAATGAACAGCTGCATTAGCAGACGAATTTTTGCTGTTGCCCACCCAGCTTATTTGGTGTATGTCAACTCGTCTGTATGTACATATATAGTCCGTCAACTCTGCGCGGATTACCTTCTTAGAACTGTCACTGCATACATACAAAAAACTGTACCTTAAGACCTTTTTTTTCTCTTTCAAATTAACACCTGTTACCGTAATCGAACAGCCTCGATGGCTAACTTACGAAAACATGCAAAATGAAGAAATTCAACAGCAGTATGGAATTTCATTGGAATTAACATGTCAAAAACATTAGAGGTGGTAAAATAGGAATAACATTATTGGTGTTGATGTAACTGCAACATATTTGTCGTTCGTACAGTTTAAGTATTTTTAATATGGAAATAATATGTAATAGTGGGAAATGAATTTGCGAGGCTAACCGATTTGGGAATCCCCTTGATCATCCCCTTCGAAATTTATCAAGTAGTTAGTCGTTTGTTCTAACCCTGTCGTTATTATCAACATTTAGATTGATCTAAAATCCGATTACTCGGTTCACTAAAATCTGTCCAAATTCGTGTTACAGATAACGACTTTCATCTCAATTCGGGCCGGATCATATGAAAAATTACCGAAACAGTTTTCGGAATTTGCGTAGCCAACTGTTTTATTCAAAAATCGCGCAATGCAAAATCACAAGTATTTTTTTGTCTACATTCGATAAATGAGCCACATACCCATATTCTAATGCTAAAAGATTATCACCTATTCAGCCGCCACAATAAAAACCACTTAAAATACCGGGTATTTGTGTCAGACACCACATACATGTACTCATTTTGCACTCTCTCTCTCTCTCTCTTCCGATGGAGAGAGGAAAATCAGACAAACATTAGCTTGACGGTGATTACTGCGACGACGCCTTAAAGCTTAAAAAAAACAACAACATAGAGTTCAACCGAAACGTATTCGCCGGCTTCCAAGAAAAAAAAAACAATAAATGTTGTGAATGAAAGACATAATACAAGTACTAGTGTACCAGATGGCAACAACAACAATATGAAAAGAGAAATGAAAGACAATTTTCTTTTACAAAATTCATTAAAAACTCGCAAACCTCTTAAGTCATTAAAACCGACCCAAGGAATTGAAAACACATTCACTCATTGAGTTGCCGTTACGGGCTGTGTGTGGTGTGCTTGAGAAAAAGATGAGTACAGAATAATGAAAACAAAACAGCAAACAATATTTGAAAATCAAGTGTAACGGTTTCTTCGCTCTGTACTCAATTTTATAACGGTACGCAGCAATTGCTACGCTATGTCGGCAACTAGCACCAATGCACACACGTGTATTTGCAAAAAAAAAAAAAAAACGTATCTGCAGAGTTGCCATACCGAGGACAATCTGTCTGAATACCGACACTCGAGTCTTTAATTTGTTATTGACTATACCAAGCACATACCTACTACTCGCGGAATATCTAGCTACCATTACAAGAAAACTAAAGGGAGAATATGACGTATACACTTGCATACACGTCCGGACTGGCCTCACACACGACTACAATGCCGGCTACTGCCAGTTCGACCTCGATTTTTTCAAGAATTTTCAATGATTTACTACGTAGTTCACGTATGAGTAAATATTACATTTTTGCCATTTTCTAGTTGTTTTCTCCAGCAAACGCCACACACACACACATACTCTCAGATTTTCGCGATGTCGAGTTGTTAGTCTCTTGAAAAAATTCCAAATTTCGACGAGTGATGATGATCGCACGTTTTTGTGCGAGTCATAAATAAACCGGAAATAGTAATTTAAATATCGTAAATACTAGAAATATGAATGAAAGACTTAACGAACACACGGGGGTCGGTGTGTGATGTTGATTAGACATTTTTGGATAGCATGAAATACAACCTACAAGTGAGATGATGAGGCTGGCGGCTGTGCTTCTCCAATGTTTGCGTTATGGATATGATAACCATCGTCGCCATTGCCTGCCTCACTAACATTTAAATAAAAATCTATTTGTAATAGGATATGAGAACTTTTTGATGACAAATTATATAAAATTTTATGTAAGTATATGGGATAGCACGTTCCAAACAATACCACTATATCCTACTTCAAATACCACCGAAGAAGCAATTACATCTGTTGTTTACCTCTTCGGAGCAAAAACAATAGCAGTATTTTTCCAACGATCCATAAATTTGAAATTCGATCGCTTTACATCACAGATGTTTAAAACAAATGATAAAGTGTTTAAGACATCCGGTCTGTCGGACAGCCAGACGAAAAAAAAACAGCAATGTTCCAAATATTTTTCCATTTTAAAATACAATGAGCCCAAAAAAACCAACTACTCAAGGCAACCATATATGATGAGGAGGTTAAAGACAACAGAAACAACAAATAACCAATGACAAACACACAAGAATTATACATACCCACATACCGTAACAGAATGCAGCAGAAAAATGTGAAATAACTAACCTACGCTAATACAACACCACTTATGGAATAGCAAAAAAAAAAAAAAAAAAAAAAAAACAGCAGCATAATGTTATTGTGCTGGGTGTTTTTGAAAAATAAAACAGAAACTGACGACAAAAGGAAATGAAATAAATGTAACATAAATAACGGCTTGAAATGGTACACGACAACGCTGCAGTAATGTCAATTGGCAACGCGCTTGGAAGAAAACGAAAGACGAGTGTTTTTTTAATGGTCTTAATTTCGCTCTTCATTCTCTCTCCAACACGCATACATGTGTGTACATCTGCCAATTTAGTGTTGTCCAATCTCTTGTTTATTACCGCCCCCATTTTGTAAAACGCAGATTTAGCGTCACTATGTTCAGAGGCTCGCGACTTTGCATGTATATCTCATGGGCACGCGTAAAATCGCCACGGATAGTTTATTTATGCGACCGGAGTTTAACAAATGTTCAAACGCTTTTACATTTCTTTACGTTTCAAAACCACAATATTGAGATAATCGAAAAAAAAAACAAATTGTACCTATTTATTAGAGGAAGCAACTAGCTACGCTTGCCAATCTCAGCTGCCATCAAAACAGACGTTTGCCCTAATAAAACCATTTTTCAATATTAAAATAAATCAGAGTTAGCATCACTAGTTTAGATGTTTGCAAAAGACGACCAAGAGTATGTAGTATTTGGGAATCACACAATAAAAAGGAAATGATATGAAGGCATTAACCGCTGCTCGAAGCCACTTCTGCCAAACCCGAGCAAAAACAACGTTAGCATCGATATCAACGTTGGCGTCTCTCGCAGCTGCAGACTGCCTTTGACGTGCATCTGTTTGTGTGACTGTAAAATAACCAACATTACCGTTTATTGTGTATGTAAACTTCGGGGGCTAGACAGATTTTTTTTTTATTGTTGTTGTTAGGGATAAGACAGAAGAGCAAAACAGAGCAGCTAACAATTCGATCTAAATGTGAGTGCTGCTTGGTATGTTGCATGTGTGTTTGTGCGTTGCGGCATTTTTTTTTGCGTTGCGTAGTATTTATTATTGTTTTTATGCGATGAAGATTATGTTGAATACGTGTGTCAGTCCGTATGTTCCTTCAGAGTTCTAAAAATTGTTTGGTGTGTTGTTGAGCTGCTGTCTTTTGCCTTCAACCAAATGATTGATCGAATTAAAAGGGGAGGGGGGGAAGAAAAAAAAAACGAGAAAAAAAAGAGGCGCGTTAAAGTATACAGACAACAGTCAGTGAATATGACCAGACAGACAACATACACACACCAACATTTGTGCTACCGACCGACAGACAACAAGCAAATGCAGACGTCGGGGCGTAATTTACGGCCGTGTTGAAATGTTTCGTGCTCGAACGTTGTTGGATTTCGGAGGAAGTGGCAGAGAACAGGACGGCCATAGAAAAGAAATATATAATACAAAAAGGGAAATACAAACAGTTCTTACGCTGCCAATCTCTTATATTAATATGTATGCAGACGTTTATTAACGTGTTTGTTAGATTGTATAAAAAAAAAAGAATGTTTGAAGTTATGTGACACACAATTTAAAGAAAATATAAATTAAAACTTACTTTTTTTAGTCTCGCCAAGAATTTGGCTTTGACTTTCCCAAAAAAACTTTCACAATTGATTTCAAGGTGCAATTTATATTTCTTCGGAATTTATAAATTTTTCTCCAATACAAGTCGCTAGTTCCACCATACACATACATTTACCGTTATTACCGAAAATGTCTTCCATGTGTGATTTGCATGATTCAAAAAATGTTTTCACTTTAATTATAATAATATGCACGTAATCCGGCACTCAAATAGATTATTTTCGTAATTTTCAGTTTATTTTCCGTTTTATTTTCACTTTAAAAACTCCCCGTAAAATGAAATTGTATGTGTATAGAAAAGCACAGGGAAGAGAGAAAAAAAACTGTAGGTAGAAAAATAAAACACAACACGACGACACAACAATAACGTTATCACCACCAAACGACGTGCAGATGTATCGAGCGTTCGATTCAAACGAATTTTTAACAAAGCCGAACACTAGCAGACAACCATTACTTTTACTCTACACAGAAGTTTCAATTCCTCGTCATTCCGTCGCGCTCTCTCAATGCCCCTTAAATGGGGTTGCCATATCTCAATGAATATCATCTATTCACTCTCTCTCTCCCTCTCTTGTTTTTCTTTGCCCTCCTCACACAATGGTTCATTGTACTAAAATATACTTCAAAGTAAATTTACTTTGCTGCCTCGTCGTTGACGTCGTACATTAACGTTGCCGTCGGTATCCCGTACTTGGCGTTTTTTCATAATTACTAACACGAAGACTTTGCATTTGAAAGAGTTTACAAAAACACTCTTTATTCACCATTGAATGGTGAATATTTAAACAATGATATCTGATTGCAACGTAAAACCAAAATCTCCTGAAAGTGTTTTTTATACAGATACAATTAAAGAAGACCACAATACTAAAATTAATTTATACGACAACGGAGCTGTGTATCACGTTTATGGTCTGAAAATGGGCCCGCTATTGTTGCATAATCTGCAGCGTTAACCCCCAAACGGCATGACCTGAACCTGGTCGGCAAGCGTGCTATAGCCAAACGAATAGTTCGACTTGTAGGACCAGTAAGCCTATTTTGAGAAATTCGACAACATTTCCCGACAAGTAAAACATCAATTGGAAGACATTAGTTCGTGTAGAATTGAATACGGGAATCTAATGACAGACACGATGAGTGTGCCGAGAATATGGGAAACACATTTGAGCCCCCTTTTCTAACCATTCACCACTACCAGAACTACTTATACTTTAACGTACTGAGGGAGAAAATATTGCACATAGTAGAAATTAGTAGCAAATACAAGTGACTACACCTCCACGCATACGTTGAAGAAGTTATTATCCTCGGAAAGATGGTGTGAAGTGTAATTGGACCAAACTTATGCCTGCAACTGTCTATCGCGAACAGACGGTCGACATAGTAGTGACCGCTGTTACACCGTCATCTCAGCTCCGCAGGTTTATTCTGCCGGATTAATGATTGATTACGAGAAATAAAAAAAATAAATGAGGTCTCGTCATAGAAACTCCCATAATAAGATAGTTATTCTGTAATATTGATCAGAGATATTATGTATGTACCTATATTCGTATCCTTTGTTGACATAACAATAGCGGTCAAACCGAATGAGATGACATTTGTAGCAGGATCGTGAAAAAAGACCTACTTGAATAAAAATGAGATATAAGTAGATCTCACAATATATATTTGCAGATGTAATCATAGATCTGATATACATATCTGCAACGAGGTCTAATCATAAATCTTATTTATTAATAGATTTGGGGTAAATAAATACATATAACCTTTTCCAAAACCGACTATTTTCAACTACAACTGCTGCCAGTTCTAAAAATATCCTCGAAATTCAGAATTATTCTCGATATGGACGTGCGGGCGCGTTCTAATATTTTATATACAAACATTTTATATTTATATTCATACCAAATCTCCAAAAGAACAAAAAACGCACTTGGATGTTTGAGTGCAAAAACCCCCTAAATCACACGAACAGTGGCAGAAGCACTAAACAAAGGATGTCGCAGTAGCATCAGGAAAACCACCAACAGCAACATTGTTTGGACGGATTTGCAGTAATATTATAGCCAGTGAGAGTGTGTGTGTGTGTTTCTGTACCATAGAAAGGAAGAAAATGTTAACACATAAAAAAAATATTTGCAAACGTTTACACCACACCACCACAGCTTTCAACAAAAGTACGTACTCGCACACAAAAAGGAAATTATATATACGGTCAAGGACACGCCCAGTTACATGGTAACAAAAGGCAGCAGCACGAGCAAAAAAGAGTTACTAGATGACGATGATTATGTGCGGTTGCTGCTGCACACAAGTGCATGACATCGCATCAAAGACGCGGTCATATTGTAGATATATTTGGTCAGAATTCGAAGGATATTGCAAAGTAATACTCGGTAAATACCTGCGTTATAAAAATAACTTATCTATAGCCGTTTAACTGTGGAGATGTGTTTTCCTATGTTTCCTTACAGCCTTAATAAGTCTTGAGTAGCGTTTAATTTTATTTTATTATGTTAATATAAAAAGTCAATACGAGAAATTAATCAATAAAATATTAAACTTTAATTATGATAATATTGGCCCACGAGCCAGAACAATAAACAATTATTAGTATTATTAGTTATTTATTTACTAACCAACAAAAATGATAAGCATCAAGAAAGAGCTGAATAGAACTATTAACTACTACTAAGAAAATGTTCAAGGCATATATCCTTGAAGACATGAACAGGAAAGTTCCCCAGATGTAGAGGAAGTGGATTCCATTATCTAGAAACTCGAAGAAAAAATTGGCGATCATCGTCACAAACGTGGAAATAAGAATTGTGAGTTTCTCGTGGACCTACAATGTAATAAATTAGAGCAAAGCAATGACGAACCATTATTCTGTAGAAACATAGCAAGATACGAAAATCAACATACGTTCGAAAGGAAAGGTCTAGTAATCGAACTGCACATGCCGAAACATGATTATATTTTCTAAGACCATAGACATACCGAACAATAGAGTAAAAAATCCTCTCAATTATACTAAAATATAAATGACAGGTTCCAGACATAACCGCCAGGCAATAGTTAATATGTGGTATTAACGGAGAATACGCCACCCCTTGCCGTATATAACGCGGTTGATACGAATCAAGACAATACAGTATCCGTAGTTGGATCCTTACCCTCGAACGGAGCAAGTGAATATGACTGTTAAAATAAAATCTGCAATCCATTACTACACCAAGACACTTCATTTCATCAACCACTCCCATAGACCATTAACACAAATCTTAAAATCATTATTACCTCACACAGAGTAAAAAAGCAATGCCTTGGCCTAAGTCATATTAATATTAAGGCCATTTTCACTTAACAATTAACTGATTTTTTCAAAAATTCGTTTTGATCTTAATGTAATTTTTCGTAACGAATTTAAGATTCGTTAAAACTATACCGGATATTTGTAGTTTTCTTTTAGGTTTCGGCACACACGTCGTCGTGTACGTTTTGTTTCTAAAAGCACCTCCTCTATAAAATATACTCCAGTTGTCAGTTAATTAAAATCGGAAACTGATGTTGGAAACGCCCGCCCGTTACAAATACATCCTCTGAAAACAAAATTGTTTAGCATGTTCATATGCGTATGAGTGTAAAATTATATGCAAATTAAGCCAGAGATACCAAACAAGACACGTGCAATCACAACAGCAGCAACAAAACTGTCTGTTTTGTAGCTGCAACAGCAATAGCCAATAAATGTACAACACAATACAAATAATTCATAAAGTACAACTTCCGTTCTTACAACATGACATATTTTCTTTTGGTACTCGACGTCGTCGTTGTCGATTACACATACAATCGCATTGTTTTATTTTTTTTTGTATGCCGCATACAAAAGAATGTCGTCTCTCGGATTTTGTCATTTTATTATTATTATGCCATTGCATTCCAATACATTTCCTTTATGCAGACACGCATACAATGAGCATGAGATTCGATATGATGACACGCAAGAGTATGGAGCGGAGCTCGAATAAATGAGAGTAGTGTCACCGACGCGTAGAAAGTTGCAAACAAAAATTTGCGTACTAAACTGTGTTTGTGTGTTTGTTCGTTTTGTGCAAAGAACCTCGAGTTTAAAAAGTAGCAATTACTGTTTTTTCACTAGTGACGAGGCTAGGCTAAACGGACTAGTCCAGAACTGGCAATTCGCCAAGTATAGGAATTATAATTCCAAAATTATTGGTTTAGCTGGTTTGTACCCTCAAGCTGCTTTTTTTAACCAATTGTGGGCCCATTGAAAAAATGTTTCATTTGAATAACTGGGACAGAAAAACTATTCCTTTTTTTGAAATAACGACTGTGTGGTAGTGGCGTTCTCATTAATTTTAGACAGCTGAAAGCAGAGTACATTGAAGCATTCCATCCATTATGCCTTTGTCTTGTTTCACTGATATTCTCAACGCAGTTTTGATAAACTTGATATTTGAATTGGAATGGAACTTCCAAATCGAAAAAAAAGTTTTCGAATATGACAAACAACTGACCTATTGTCATTTGGAATTCAAGCATTATTTATATTTCAAAAGATTTTATAATCTACTCGAATAGGTTTTAGAAGTATGTAGATTACGAAAAGTTAATAATTGAAAGAAAAAAAAGGAGTTCAGAAAAAACTCAAAACTTAAAATTATCCCACACCCAAAGTACTGGGAATGGAGAGTAGTTTGTAGTACTGAGGAGAATTTGGAACCCTGTTTGTTGAACAAACAGTGTACCTTTTTTAAAAAACTGTATTTTAGATTTGACATACGGCGAATGTCGTTTATCATTCACGACTCGTCCTCGCCAGGCAACGATGTGCAGTGTATCCATTTATTTTCTTCCAGTTGCTTCTGCTGTTCGTCATACGTCATACACACGTAAAAACAGATAAAACAACAATGTTTTCATTCATTTAAAATATCACATCCAACACCACCCACCCTCTTAGATGTTGCTACAACGGGAGAAGGCAGGCCGGATGGTAGTCACTCACTCATTCACTGCTTTGTCTGAATGTGTGTAGTGCACGTTGTACACTTTCTTGTGGAGCTCATATTTGCTTGTCTTCTTTTCGAGTCTCTGTGTGTTTTTGTGTGCCGTTTGCCTCCACTATGGACTGTGGCAATATGTCAATGACGTGTTGGCGGCGGCGTTGCATGCTGATCTCGTTTTTCTCCATTTTTCCATTTTTTTTTTGTTTGTTGTTGTTTTGTGTACTGTAAAAGTACTATACATTATTGCATTATTACTGTCGATTTTTTTTTGGTTTGGTTCGTTTTCATCATGTACTTTGTGGTATGTAAAACGATGTGCATGCCCTGCTCTCCGTCCTCCTTCATTTCACTGCCCTGTCCGCAACGTACTTCCTGAGTGTGCAACTCTGTGGCGCTGCCGTAGATTCTTCTTTGCCAGACCATTATCATTGGCAGTATCTGGGGTGTAGTACTACTATCAGAGTATGATGGAATTGGTCTGAATTCATGACATGTATTGCATTTTTTTCTTTTCTCCATTCTGGGACTCTTAATTGTTGAAAATTTATGATTCTTTTTTTGTTGTTGTTGACTTTTTACTACTTTTTAATAGCCTCTTCTTCGGGTAAAAGAAAATGTTGTATGTGGTGGATAGAGTTTTCTTGATTTTCTCAAGCATCCATAAAATAGTTTTTTTTATTGATTGATTTTTTCTCTCCTTGCCTTTATGTGGAAAAGAGGATAAGAATGAATGAATTGAAAATATTTCCGGTGTTTTAATTGATTGTTAACATAATTTGTGTTTTCGGTGGGTGTGGGGCGAGGATGGTAATGGAAACTCACCGTTAAATCAATCAAACGCCTCACCGGAAAAAAGTAACTACCATAATAGAGTTCCATCTCCTGATTGAAAATTTGTGGGCTGGTACTAGTTAATTTTCAGAAATTCAGTTAATGATTTAACAAACTCAGTTTGGAGAGGACTACTATGGATTTTTAGATTTTAAAAATTACACTATTATAGTTAAATAATTGTCCAAATTTTACAACCTCCATATGAGGTTGTTCTCATAAGGTTACTGAAATATGCATGGCACTTGTTGTTAAAGTTCGACAAAATTTCTTGTTAAAAACTTGCAATGATTAACAAAACTTTAATTAAAAATCCTAGACAACTAATATCGAAAAATTGCAGGCAGGTTAATTTTTGGAAGTATTTTAACCTGGGAATCCCAACCAATAATCCCGGGAGTCGGGAAGTAACAATTCCTGGGGGCATTTCCGGGTTAAAAACCAGACTTAAAAGTTAATAAAATATTTAATACATATGTACTACATATTCAAAAATGTTCTTTCTCTATTCTAAATCCTACTGTTTTTCAGACAAACATTAAAAATAAGTGCCTATTCAAATTCGTTAGAAAACTCCACTATATGTTATGGTCCTATTGTATGTTCTAAGCCGCGTTGCCATATATGCAAATTTATCTGTTTTTTTTTAATACTTTTAAAAGTGTTGTTGACACTTCTTCGCCTAAAGCAAAACTTCATATTTTTAAACCTTTAGGAGACATATTTTTCGTCAAGAATACGACGAATCAGATTCCTTTGTAGGCCGTAGAACTCATACAAACTATCGCAAGAATATGTTTTTCCATATTGTTAATGGAGTTTAGAACAGTTTTTTAAAGCTAAAATTTTGTTTACAAAATATATATGATTACGCTTGTTCTTAGTCTTGTGGAGTAGATTACAAAATAATTTTAACGATATTCAGTATATCCAAAAAAAGCAAAACAAGATTATAACCTAAACTATGATCGCATCTAAAAGTAGCAATCCTTTTTTTAATTCAGATACTCTTGAAAAAAAATATGCTCAGTTTTGTAGAAATAAATTCAAGTTATTTTCGTTTTCAAATTGGCCACTAGTAATATACGTCAACATTAAATCTGCAAATAAGTTTGATATTATGACAATCTAACACCGTCTTAATAATCTTCATTTCCATTATATTTTTCATTGTCAAAGGAAAAGACATATGTGCACTTGAAATATCGTTAGTACTTTTCAGACTTACCTTTAATACTATTTGCTAATTAGTTCCTCTTGGATTATCGTCTCGTATGTCTCACAACGACAGGACTGCAGTTAAATATTGCTCTAAAACGGCTTGGGCCAATGTTGAACCATGCTCCACAGCTAATGAATAAGCCGTATCTCCATTTTCATTAGCTGTTGTCAGAATAGCGGGGTCTCTAGATAACAACTCATTACACGTATGAGGATGGTTACCCGCAGCGGCACACATTAAAGCGGTATTTCCTACAATATCCATATGTGAATAGTCTGCGCCCTTTTCCAACAATAGCCGGACAATTTCATGATGGCCACCAGATGCAGCCAACAACAAAGGCGTAACCATTTCCGGGGCTTCTTCGTTGATATTAGCATCAGCTTCTATCAGTGACTGCACAGTCGCAAACTGGCCGTAATAACAGGCCCAATGTAGAGGTGTGAAGCCGAAACTGTCTTTGAAATCTATATTAACCGTCTTTTGCTGTGCGATTTGTTCGTCCGTTACTTCACCCTGGCCGGCTCTTTCATGGAACGATAGCTTAACTTCAACTGGACAAAAGGTAGCCTCTGTGTTACCTCTTTGTAGGTTGGTTAGCACAGTAGACTGTGGCCGGTATGGCAAAAAGGCGGATTTATGTTTTCCGGGTGCAGAAACCGATGTAGGATCATGGAGAAAACTGGTGGAGTGTAAGGAATTTGGAGTCGACAATGGCGTTGATGTGGTGGTATTGGGTGACGGTGTATCTGTTTGTCGTTGGGATTCTTGGCTGGCTGGATGTTTGTTTTGTGGCATTTTTGTGCTGCAATTCAAATTGTGAGAAATGAGTTTGAAGCAAAAATACATATTGTCTTAGAATGCAACATATTTAAAACGATACCTATGTCTTCTAACGTTGAATTTATGCGATCAGATTCGAAATGCGGAGTACGATGTTCGCATTTAATACTTGATGATACCTAATTCTCCTGTAGAGAAATTGTAGAGAAACGTAGAAAACTTAGAACTTAGTAGAGAAACTCTTTTAGTATTTACGTGGATGCATGCACTGAACAATGTTCGGTTATGAGCCTTTTAAATCACAGTATTCGGATTACATTCCAATAAAACACAGATAGTTTTTTTGGTGGCACCGGTTACAACTCGCAGCACGACGTCCTCATGATTGACCACGATCAGCTGTTTGAGTTGGGGTTGAATTTTGCATGTGTAAAGGCCGAATTAGTCTTGACGGTTGACGGTGGGCTCAATATTGTGCGATTAGTTATGACGGTAGACGACTGTAAGACAAAACAAAACAAAAACAGTTGATCGAAGAGTATTTGTATAAAAAATATAATTTGTCTTCGTTTATAAGTATATTACCCATAACTTTAAAATTTAATTTACAACTTATAAATAATTACCGCGCGCAAAATGTCGAAGTGAAATCAATAACAATAAACAGCTGATCGGTCTCGACGGTTGACGGTTGATTCTGCAACCTGCAGAAGTCTACCGTCGTCTACCGTCAATTTTAGTTGTCTCTCTCTAACACATGCAAAATGCAACCCCAACTCAAACAGCTGATCGTCTACCGTCAGCCGTCAACCGTCAAGACTAATTTTAGAGAGAGATAACTAAAATTGACGGTAGACGACGGTCAACTGTCAACCGTCAACAGCTGTTTATTGTTATTGATTTCACTTCGACATTTTGCGACGGTTGACGGTAGGCTCAATATTGTGCGATTAGTTATGACGGTAGACGACGGTAAGACAAAACAAAACAAAAACAGCTAATTGAAGAGCATTTGTACAAAATATAATTTGACTTCGTTTATAAATACATTACTCATAAATTTAAACTAAAAAAAAAATTAATTTACAACTTACAAATAATTACCGCTCGCAAAATGTCGAAGTGAAATCAATAACAATAAACAGCTGATCGGTCTTGACGGTTGATTCTGCAACCTGCAGAAGTCTACCGTCAATTTTAGTTGTCTCTCTAACACATGCAACCCCAACTCAAACAACTGATCGTCTACCGTCAAGACTAATTGGGCCTTAATGTAGATGTCGTCCCGTTACCTGGCATATTATTTCATTCCATTGTCCAGTGCTGCCAGACTATATTTTTTTTTATTTTCTAGCAAAAATTGTAGGCCAATGAAGAAGAAGAGTCATATTTTAGTTTACATACGTAATGTAGATGTCGTAATTGTTCCGTCAGCTGGTCTTTTTTTGTACACAAAATAAAATTTCGTTCCAATAACGAAAAAAAGGCGTACAATTTTATTAAGAAAAATAAATCTAGGAAAAACAATTTAAATTAATTAAATTACAAGTAATTAAATACCCGAACAGAATCTCGCATTTTTAAAGAAAAAAAATGTCTAAATGATAGCTGAGAAAAAATTGCTGGCCAATTAAAATTAATTAATGCGAACGAATTAAGAAGTACGTCAGACGTCAGTGTAATAGAGAAACATAATGCCTCCATTGAAGTCGTATTCCCCACAAAACGAATTTAATGGCAATGGCAATAACTCACCTACTGACGCCACTGACTCCACGGCATCCAGTTCAAATGTTACTGCATCGTTGAATATCAACACACAGCGATCAACAACAAAACCACCACCATATTGCAATGGTCAGTACCCATTTAAAGTATTGACCAATCTCCAGCAATTACGTTCGCAGAAACGTTTCTGCGATGTGGATATTGTGGCTGGAGGAGCTACTTATGCGGCACATCGCGTCATTTTGAGTGCAGCTAGTGCTTACTTCGAAGCCATGTTCCGGCCGGAGTTAGGTCTAACTGAAGTGAATCAGAAGACCGTGGTGTTGCATACAATCGATGGTGATATATTAAGTATACTATTGGACTTCATTTACACGGGAAGATGTGAAATAACACAGGTGAGTTGGGTGATGTTGCTTAATATACCCTCATTCTATGACATATACCTCGAATATATAGTTCTTGTAACGAGCATATTTTTCATTCTTCAAGTATTTGTTTAAATATCTGAAAGCTGCATCTGTTTGCTAATAATATTCTTCCTTTTATTACGACTCCTAAGTATAAGAATTCGAACACTTCCTCGAAGTTGCTACTGTCAGATTCTACCCTCCAGCACTGATATAAATCTTTAACTTTGTCCTCGTTGGGTTCGTATTACATCAGATTTATAATTGTTTACACAGTGTGGAAAGATTAAGCCCCGTATTCATAATTTAAAACAATTTTCACACATGTTTGTTAACAAAGTTCCTTTTTAATTTTTATGAATATGGTGGTAATTATTATTTTTTTTTAAAATTTAAATGCTACTGTTAGGTAGTATGAATATAGCCTAACATGTAAACCGCGCATACGTAATTCACCATCAATCATGATAAAGGGGTCCTTCTATTCTTCTATTACGAACACAATGTAAGTCTGCGACCTGTGCTCCAATTTAACGGATTGCCGTCTGGGATTACCGTAGACTGTACAGTATAGGGTAACGGCTAGCCCTTATCACGGCCTATGACGTGATTCATGTGTTGGGACTTTTGCTTGTGAAAATCATTTGAATCAAATAAAATTGGTAACTTGACAAAGCAATTTTTGAATTTTTTGTTAGGTATCCGGCTGTAGGGTTACACGAAAGGTTTTGTCATCCCATCTGCATCTTACTCTTCTTTCTCTGCCCCTATATTTTCTCTCCAAATCCTCTCAAAGATTTTCAATCAGGTTTACTTGAGTTTTTTAAACAAACCATATCTTAGTATTAATGGTAGAGAGCTTCGGGTCATTGTATGAGGTAACTACACAATTGGATAGCACCCATTTTGTGTACGCTAGACTGGAGATTCGTTGGTAAAATATCAATACTGTGGTCATTGACCGTTGGACATACATTTTTTTCATTGAACTCGTCTCCATATATCTTACATGGTTACTTCAAATAATGAATTTGGATTGGTCTGTAAAAATAAAACAATTCCATATATCCATTGTATCATTTACATGAGTTTTGACATATGTACGCAAGGAAATATTCAGTGATTGATGTCAATTGCATCGCCGTAGCTATGGGATTTTCTTTAATTCTCTAATGATTTTCTTCAGAACTTTTCCTAGAACCCTTGACCGGCCGGATATTGCATATGTTTTATTTGTCAATTAATTTTTTTACTGTTAAATAATTATATATAACTCGAAAACACTTCATCGATTCCCATGATCTATAGAAATTCGAATTATGAACGAAAAGGTCGTGTTACAATTGATTTGCTTTGCTAATTTTTGTAAAAAATTGTTTAGGGATATTCTAAATTCTTTTAAATAGACGTATGTGTTATTGGCCGTGTGCCGCGCCGCATGATGAGTGTCCATATACGTTCGTTTACTTTTTCCAAATAAATATGTCATCTGTAACTCAGTTTAAACAACTTCAACTTCTCCGGTTATTAAACAACTTAACTTTTTACCATTTATCATTTCCTACGTAGTCTAACGTCCAAGAACTATTAGCAGCTGCAGATATGTTACAGTTGCACGAGATCGTCGATGGATGTTGCGAATTCTTGTGCCGCGAATTACACGCAAGTAATGCATTAGGTATTTTACGTTTTGCTGAAGCACACAATTGTGAAGCATTGGCCAAAAGTGCACTAAATTTTGTGCATGCCAACTTTCCAACGGTAAGTAAATTATTACAAAAAAATGTTTAAAATTAAGTTTTGTATACATGTCACCTCGTATATATTTCACATACAGATTACTCAAGAAGATGAATTTCTGGAAACACCGCAAACGCTATTGTCGCAGCTTTTGACGTCGGAGCTGTTACGTGTCGATTCGGAATCGCAAGTTTTCCAAGCAGCTTTGCGTTGGATCAAACATGATGTCACCCAAAGAAGGTGTTTTGTTTTTGATATTCTATCTCTTGTTCGCTTAGCTTTGGTTCCGGTGAAGGTTATAGACCAAGCTTTACGTGATTGCCGTGATATGTCGGTAAAAATTGCTTTGAGGTCAATATGCAGAGATATCGCTTCAAAGAGGGGCCAATTGGTACCGTTGCGAGTTTGCCCGCGCCAGTTGGCTAAGAAAAATATATACATTATTGGAGGTTCTCGAAGAGAAACCTCCTCCACATGGAATCCCCCCGATGATATATTTGATACTGTGGCAAAATTTGACATATTCCGTAGAGAGTGGTCGGAAACAGCGCCCATGGAAATTGGGAGAATCCTTCCAGGTGTCGCGGCTTTAAATGGTAAAATTTATGTAATAGGTGGTGAGAGAGGAGCTCAAATTCTGGCGAATGGTGAAGTATACGATCCTCAAAATGATTGCTGGTCACCGATATCACCCATGATTGTGCCGCGATGTGAATTTGGATTGTGTGCTATGGACAATAGCTTGCTTGCAGTTGGAGGATGGATCGGGGACGATATTGGTGGATCTATGGAACGTTATGACCCCGATAAGGATGCTTGGCAGATAATAGGAAATTTGCCCGAACCTCGGTTCAGCATGGGCGTAGTAAGTTTTGAGGGTCTCATTTATATAGTGGGTGGATGTACTATATCCACACGCCATTTACCAGATTTGGTTAGGTAAATATGTCCTCTGTTTGTGGGAGGAGGTGATGAATTATAAAGTGTTCCCATTGCATTACAGTTACAATCCGGTTAACCAAGAATGGCAGCCCCTGGCCCGAATGCAAGTGGCTCGATGCCAAATGGGTGTTGCTATATTGGATCGTTATTTATATGTGGTGGGCGGGAATAGCAGTTCACAGGCAGTTTTAAGTTCGGTGGAACGTTACAGTTTCGATGATAATACGTGGTCCACTGTTTGTGCAATGTCAGTACCACGCGCAATACCAGCTGTTGCTGCCGCAGATGGTTTATTGTACGTGGCGGGAGGAGATCAGGTAAGTGTGTTTAACCGAAAATAGAAAGAGTCGTATTTTATAGACGTTTTTTGTCTTTCAAAAAGCCTTGTGAAGCTGCATTTTACCGAGCTCAAGTTACAATAAGCGCTGTTGAGTGTTATGATCCTCTAACAGATACATGGAAAAATTGTCCAGATTTGCCCGTTAGCCGCTCGGAGGCCGGAGCTGTAGTTGTTTAACCCAGAAACCTGATACGATAGGGCTTATATACCATTTATGTTGTTTACGTATTTTTTATATTGTACGTTTATATATGTTCACAAATCATTCTCATATACTGCTACTATGTTATTTAATTTAATTGCCTCTATATATTGTAAATTTTAAGTTTTCTATGCCAATACATACACACTTTTCACAATTTTTGCCAAGCTGCAAGCCAATCTAAAAAAAAAAAAATCCTTAAAAAGATTCAAAATTTAACCCCCAATCATATTGAGTGTAAAGAATATTCCAAAACTGAAATCATACGTATTAATTGATGTAATATTACAAAACAAAAATAAAAAAATATATTGAAATACAAAATTTGATGATTTTATATGCATAGAAATTATATTATAATCGCGAATATTGCTATCGGTTTGACCTCTAAAGTAAACAGTTGGAATATTTGAACGTGATGTGCAAGGAGCTGTTGACTAGACTCCAAAAACAAGTCATTAAAGCTGATCCTATGAATTTGTATTAGAAAATTTCATAACTCATATGAAAATGAACATAATAAGAAAAGTCGCTGAAGGTAAATGATAAAAATAAAAGGATTCATTCTGTCGTCCACTTAAATGGGATGTATCGGAGAGCGAGAGAATTACAAGCACAACTTTAACCTGATGGTTTCGATGTCCACACGTTATTCGAAACTTTTATAAAATTCTAAAAAGTAATTTTAAAAAAATAAAAAAAATATTTTTGTAAGATGACGACGTGTTTTTTTTAAATATAAAAAAAAAGAACTGTTCGAGTAGTTTGTTTACGTATGGAATGAAAAACGCAAATTAAAATCATACGATTGACGGGATTATCTAAATTGATGTTGGCATCCTCTGCATCCAAAGGAACAAAAATGGGAATCAAAACCAAGACATAATTGTAATGTTCGGAAAAGGAAATTCGGAACAGTTCGAATGAAAAAAACGTGAAGAATTTCATTAACTCTCATTCAATCTCGACTCGACAATCAATTCATCGTTGATCTTTCCAAAGGCACCTGGAATTTATTGGTCTGCGCCCGGCACTTTGAGAGGAAATATTATCTTAATAAGCAACAGCTGTCATCGTTATTCCTGAATGGAAGTCCTAGTAAGTTCCAAATTCAACCCCTTCCCCCTATAGCATTTCATACACAATGATAAAGATGAACTCTCTATGCTGTCCTGCACATAAAAATGATTGATTCTAAGCCCCAGGATCGACATCTCTTATCTACCTTTTAGTAGTCTAAGTGGCCCAGTGACACAATCCCCAAATCCTAAGAAATGTTGGTCAGTAAAATGGGGAAAATAAGTCTGTAAGACGTACAAGTTTTCTATCTCAAAGTCCACATTTCGGGGTATCGCGACCCCTTAATAATAATTAAAATTATAATGTTGAATATCCCAATATTTTTTTTTAATTTTAACCTTTAAGGCAGAACCTCATAGTCATGAAATTACATTAATGTTAATGGTAATTTAGTGAAGGTATCTAACAGGACCCACCATACTCAGAACTGTCACCCCCAACAGCAGAATTCAAAAGTTGCACGATATGCTGCCATCCTGTGCAGACCTCTCGTAATGGTCAATGGTTTAGATGTGTTGGTTCCTATTTTTGCTGATGTTCTGCAGTCTCAAAGACATTGTAAGTTTTGCTAGTATTTCCTACCATGATTTCAGAAATGTTGTCTCTTATGTCGGATTGTCGAAGGCTGTTAAGCAGTTAACTAAATCAATCACTTAATCATTATTCGATTCTGATTTTAAATTTCCAACAAACATTTCCGTACGAATATCGCACCACAACACCATGTTGCACTCAATTAACGTTAATGTTGGCACTATTGGCCCTATTTGTGCACATTTAATGTGTCTTTGTGCTACAAATTAGTTCTCAAAATACCAACACTGCCATGAACGAGTAGTCGAGTAGTTTCGCAGGTTTCCAGGTTTCACATAATGAACACAATCCGACCTTGTGGCTGTAAAGGAGTACGTACATGTTTGAAATGTGAGCACGACTTTAATATCGAAAAGCTGAATCTGAAAGATGAACTGGAAAAGTTGCAATGTTGGTCTTGGTGCATTAAATGTAAGAAATTTTATGGTGGTTGGGATACAAATAAAGTTCAAGATGATCATCCCAATCATACGCCGCAGAATGAGGGCTTGACGTTAACCGGTATTGTTGTGGAAGAGGGTTTTATCAGTCCTGAGGGTGGCCGCAAGACAATGGAAGACCTGGATTCTCTACCATGGTGTATATCTCAAAGTGGTCGTAGGAAGCAGAACTTTGGCCCGAAGACCAATTTTAAGAAACGGAAAATACAGAATGGAGCCTTCCAAGGATTTCCCCAAACAACACAGTATATACAGGAGAAAATGAGAGAGGTGCCATTGCTTAAAAACTTTCAAACTATAGAACAATGTTCCTTGGAATATGATCCAAAGAAGGGAGCATCAATTGATCCTCACATCGATGACTGCTGGATATGGGGAGAACGCGTAGTAACAGTTAATTGTTTAGGAGATGCTGTATTGACATTGACTACGTACAAAGACGCTTTAGAAAAGGATTTGAAAGATATAAGCAAATACAATTTAGATTTGGTTTCCTCCTACGAGCACAAACTGTGGGAAACTTTGCTGGACCGACAAGAATTGAAGATGTTCAAGGACAAAGTCTTAAGAATACCGATGCCAAAGTAAGTCCTTTTAAATTAAGCAATATTTCGATTTTTTTAATTTGTTTTGGTTTGGCAGTTTGTCTTTGATTGTGTTGTATGGCCCAGCCCGATATCAATTTGAGCATTCAGTATTGCGTGAGGATATCCAGGAAAGACGAGTTTGTTTGGCGTACAGAGAATTTACACCGATGTATTTGGAAGGTGGCGCTTCCTATGAGAAGGGATCTGAAGTTACAAAAAATGCTTTAAACTTTTGGTAAATACAGAATGAATTGGTTCAATAAACAAGATAGCATGTAAAAGTGACGAACAAATAAAAAGCACACTCATAAATAAGTTAGATATTTCGTCTACCGATTAATTTATTTCCATATCGTCTACTCGTACCACATCGTCGGTCTTTGAAAAATATATACTCATATCGAATTGATCCACCGCATATTCCTCATCTTCATCTATGTGTGGCATAGAATCTGTGGCCGCACGGTGCTCTACATCTTCTTCAACAGTTTGTATAAAATCCAGTAATGTCATTTTAGCCGGCAAATTTATACGGTGAACATTCTTGATATGATGTCGTAAATTAGTGCTGGAACTTAAACTCTTTTGACACACGACACACTTGTGTTCAGTGTGAACTTCTCTTAAATGCCGGTATAGATCGGTGGCTAGGTGGAAAGGTTGCGTACAAAATTTACAAATATGGCTTTTTTGCAAATGTATTGTAAGGAATTCTGATTTGGCAAATGCCCGAGGACAATACTGACACATATATATTGCTGCTGGTATTACTGTGGGGTTTTCACTATCGGCTAACGAAGATGTATTTTCCAATGATTCAAGTTTTGAAACATCTGTAACCTCTACGGCTTTACAGTCGACTGTCAGCAAGTTTCGGTGTTGATGAAATTCTTCATCGTCATAATGTTTTACGCTGAGAAATGTTTTTGTTGAAGGTACGAATTGCGTTACCACTAAAGATGAATTTTCATCTAATGATCGACAACTGCCCGAACGATTACACTTGGTTTTTACAATTGTAGGTGGCGATTCTTCCTCTTCGGCTATAAATGCTATTGTATCTAATGGAATTTCTTCAGTCTCAGGCGCTAAATGTTCTTTAACAATTTCTGGAGTTTCATATTCAGGAGAGTCAATTAAGTGCTCTTCTTCTATGTACTGATTAACACATTCATCATACGTTTTCTTCAAATTCGTAGTGGCATTTTTGAGTTTATCGTGAAAAATATAGCATAGTCTAAAGTCTTCCAAACATTGCCAACACAGGAGGGGGAACTCTTCGGACAGTTCCAAAATATCCATCTGTAAAATACTCTGTTCGTGAATGCTCTTATATTGTACATAAATGATACCATACAATATTTTCTTACCGAGTCACTAAAGATTTTTATTAAATCCACAGCTTCCATTACAGGGTCAGTACTGGCCGACTCTTCCGTGGAAGTACCCATATGTGTGATGGTTTCGTTGAGATCCTTTTGTATATTCACTTTGAAATCCCATATATTTAGTTCTCCTTTTTGCAAACAAACACGACACGATTGTTGTAAAGTTTCCAGATTTAAATTTATATTAAAATCCATTGTTGTGAATCCATTGACTAAATGAACTAAACAGCTGATTTGTTTAAGGCCCAATTAGTCTTGACGGTTGACGGTAGACGATCAGCTGTTTGAGTTGGGGTTGCATTTTGCATGTGTTAGAGAGAGACAACTAAAATTGACGGTTGACTTCTGCAGGTTGCAGAATCAACCGTCAAGACCGATCAGCTGTTTATTGTTATTGATTTAACTTCGACATTTTGCGCGCGGTAATTATTTATAAGTTGTAAATTAAATTTTATAGTTTAAAGTTATGAGTAATGTATTTATAAACGAAGTCAAGTTATATTTTGTACAAATGCTCTACAATTAGCAGTTTTTGTTTTGTCTTACAGTCGTCTACCGTCATAACTAATAGCTCAATATTGAGCCTACCGTCAACCGTCTAGACTACTTGGACCTTTATAAAAACTAAAAACAATTTGCAATCAACTGGGAAACGATGGTCACTCTTCGTAGCATATTTAGCAAGGGTTCCAGAATATGCGCTTTGCTCATTCGAAAAACCCATTAAAATGTCGAACGAAGGAATTTTTTGTTAATTTTTGAATAATGGCTTTAATGGCATACAAAAAGGACACCGTGTGCACATCAATTTATGAATACCCTTACTGTCAAAGCATGACATGACAGATGTTAAATCCGAAATGTCACATTTCAGTGATTTCATTCGTTTACCGTTATATCAGTGCGTCTGTGCGTTATTTTAAAGTGGTTATTACCTTAATTTGTTTGGAATTTTTGTTAATATAATGAGTTACTGGAGTACTTTTATTGGTATGGTTCAGAAGTTTTGTGAGGATGATCCTGAAATAGAGGATCTGCTGAAGGAAACCGATCAGTTGCAAAGAGAAAATATTGTGGACGAAAATGACTTGAAAGGTATATTTGAGGTTATGTACTTATGATATAGATTGACGAGTTTTACATGTCCAAGTATGAAATATGATAAACTATAAATACATATTTTCTAAATGTAGATCAGGAAGAGGAGCATACGCGTTTCCAAATTGAACTTTTCAATTTGGAAACTATGATAGATCCCTACAATCATCGGGACACTGAACCGTCAGTTGAAAACACAAATAGTGAACTCATGGAAAGCTGCATTAATATACGCTTTGCCATATCTCAAATTGACTTTATAAAAATTCTACAGTGTAATCACATGAAAATGGAGCAAAACTGGCGCAAAGAATGGCAACAAATGCAAGATTACTCAGTGGGTATATTAAAGTCGCACGAAAAAATGGAGCAACGTCATGTGGTTCAAAGATACCGCAAAGTTGAAATGGCATACAATGAAGCTAAACACAATTTGGTAAGGAATCAAAATTCTATGGAGAAATCGTTACAGGAAAGTTCGACACGTCTTGTCCGAGCCAAGGACAAACGAAATGGTTTGATACTAAATTTGGTTAAAGGCGCAAATGATCTGAAGAATGTGAGAGAAGAGGTAAATTTGTTGTCAATTACAATTAGAAGTTATAAAAATGTTTTTTTTCCGCATAGTATCAAAAGTTGCAGCAATATGACGAAAAGATTGAAAGTTTAAAGAAAAAAAAATTGAAACTGATGGAACAATTGGAGGAGGCTGAAAGCAAGGTAATGTTTGTTGAATACATAAATGAGTCATTTTCTAAACAAAATATAAAAATACACAAGCCACTGAAATTAATTGTCAATAGGCAGCTGCACGATACGTATCTCACTTGGGTCCATCAGAAGGTCTCATTGTGAACAGTCAATACGATGAAATGTATCGTTAACTATTCTTTGAAAACAATCTTTGTACTTAAACTTTTCTTCCGAAGAATGATGATCCGTTTAGAAAAGTGATTTTTTTCTCAATTGGAATTTCTCGGTGATAATTTAAATTTTGTAAAATTTTGAATGAATCATTTATACATCTTCCCAAATTATTTTCAGTCGAAATAACCGAAATTTGGTTTTCATTGTATAAAATTTTAAGTTATAGCCATACAGTTATCTAAATGTTTAGTAATCAATACTCCAAACTTGTAATAATTTGCATTTCTTTTAATTACAGAATATTTATTCTATATTGCCATACAAAGGCGTAATCGTTAATAACACATCCTCGTCCACTAACGTTATAGATACATCTAAGAATGATGTACCGAAATTTCCCACTTTTGCGGAAATTATAAAATCTTTTAGTCAAGATTTTATCAAACACGATACGAGACCCGCCATAACCGTTATAGAAAATACCACCAACATTATGGTAAAATCCATTTTACGAAATAGTCAAGACAACTCTATGGAAATAAATCAGTCATTTACCACGAAACATACAAAACATGTTCGCTTTAAACTACAGATGGAGGAACAGTTTGAGTTTACGGACCCTTCTTCTTCAGATACTAGCTCAGACGACTCACAAGATACTGCAGTTGCCGTACCGATATCTCCGAAATTGTCAAAGGTATCTGAAGATCCTAAAATTCAAGCAGAAATACCCATTTTTGACTTATTAACACAGTCTGATAATACTGAAATTGACATGGACATTAATGAGGAAAATCCAACATCTGCAAAACCAAAAATCGATATATTAGAGTGTATTGTAATTAAACCGCCATTAAATAATGTTAATGTGTCTGTACCGAAAGAAAATATACCACCACATGTGGTCAACAAAAAAGACAACCACAATTACAAAAGAAGTGAAAAAAGCGATGCGGAGATGATGCCACCACCACCATCGCCGGCAGCGGCACATAGACGAGACCCATTATCAAAACTGTTTTTCCAAGAATTTTTAAAATACTCCTCGTCTCCGAGTAATTCATCTGGATCCGAATCTGGAACAACTCCATTTTTGAAAGATTTTAATTCACATTTGAATGATAGTAGAGCTGAAAAATCATATGAACCAAAGCAATTTGAAAATAACGACAATATGTCCAACACTATAGATTTCATGGATTTTGATAATTTAGATTCTAACGACGATGTTGATGAAGATAGCAGCATAATGGACTTTTTGCTATCCTAAAATGTTAAATGTATATGCAAATCATGTTTTTTTTTGTAAACTTTTGAACAAATATGTATAATAAAATAAAATAACAGATTCCTTAAACATTACGATCTCAATATTTCAACAAATACAACTGATCTCTCTGTATTCAACTGGCCTATAATTTAGTGGCAGTTGAAAGATCGCTGTTGTATTTTGAGTCTTCTAGCTAAAATGTCATATTTTATTACGAATACTCGTCGTAAAACTCGTCAGTATTCGAGTATCAGATGTATTTTCGAGAGGCATATTTCCACATCAGTTCTGGTTCCTCGCCCACTTTAGAAACTTCATGTGGTTTAAAAATTTAATAACTTTAATTTAATCTGACTTTTGGACCACACAGTATTAGATAAACAATAAGATCAATACAACTAGAGAAGTTGACTATAGACAAATGATCTTTGGACTTGATTGTATTCTCGCAAGAATTTGCCATCTTAAGAATTGAAAAAGTGAATGAAGAGACAAATTGTCACATTGTAGGTGACTTTTGGCGCACCCTGTATATGCAACAAATAACGTGCCTTATGCTGCATTTGAGTACGCAAACAAAATATTTCCGATCAAAATCAACATAAATCTATTTTCCTTACTGATGCGAACATGGCTTAATCTACGAAGTTTGAACAAATATATGTGGCAACACTGCTGATTTGACATGCATACTCAAAAAGAGGGTAGATTGTAAGGTTGTAGGCATCGCCGAGTACAATGTAGCGGAGGAATCGACGATTAGCGAACCATGTAATGGAAGAATCGAAAATAACCGTTTCATTCCCTTCCTCAGGCTACATGACGCGACGCGGAGCAGTGTTCAGTGAGCAGTGAATAGCGATAGAGAAATTCAAGTCGTCGTGAATTAATTTAATTTAGTATTCCAAACTTCTCTTCCTAGTCAACATGAGGATGTGTTGCCCTTTGCAACAGCCAGTATAGATGTCACATACTACTCATTATTCATTTTAATAGGAAAACGTTAATGTTGACACTAGTGGCCCTATTTGGGCACATTTAATGTGTATTGCGTTACAAACTAAAGTTTCCAAAATACCAACACTGTTGCATATTGCTGCTTATGAATGGGGCGCGCGCGAATTATTTTTTTGTATACAACTGACCTCCGAAGCTTGACGTTGCCGTCTCTCCATAATATCGGCTTGTAACTCGCTAAAAATTAAAATTAAAAAATTCATCCTCAAACACACAAAAAGAAGAATAACAAAAAATGCCGAAACCAAGAGGAAAAAAGGATACAGTGAAAGAAATAAGCGTCAATGGAATGAAAGAGGAGGTAGTGGACGATTCAGAAGCTCTATTAAACCCGATTATTAATGTGAAAAATTTAATCACAGACGCTCAAGTAAAATCGACAAATGGTAGAGGTGGTCGTATGAAAAAGGCAGAGAAGGTGGAAAAGGAAGAAATGCCGGCTAAAAAAGCCACAGCTTCTAAAGGCAGAGGCAAAAAGAAGGAAGAAGATGTTGAGGTTATAGCCAAAGAGACGGAAGAAAACGCCGTAAGTGGCAATGGCGCAGTGGAGGAGGTAAAGGTCGAAGTTGTTATCAAAGGAGGAAAAGGTAGTAGAGGAAAACGAGGTGAAAAGGCTGCTATTTTGGATAATGGAGAGAAAACAGAAAACGGGGAGTTGATTGAAGTTGCAACGAATAGTAGAGTAGTAAAAGGAGGGAAAAAGAGCGCAAAAATCAATAAAGATACGAATGAAGCTCCTGAGAATGTGGCTGATAAAAAACCAACAGCGAAAACTGGTGGCCGGAAGAAGAAAACAGATGAAAAGGAAGCTGTTGCGGAACTGAATGAAAATTTGGAAGAGAATGTCCCTGAGAAAGCTGCTGTAAAGACTGGCGGTCGGAAGAAGAAAGCCAATGAAAAGGACACTGTTGCAGTGCTGACTGATGATCCGGTTTCTGAGAAGTCAGTGGATACGAAGGTGGTCGAAACTAAAGCAGCATCAAAGACGGGAGGCAGGAAAAAGAAAGTCGAAGAAAATGAGGCTGCTGCAGTATCCACAGACAATGGTGAGAGGTTTAACATTAATATTGACTTGATTTAGAAATTGGATGATGTATTTTTAGAGCTTAACGACAAAAACTCTACTGACAATCAAAAGGAGCAAACGAAAAAGAAGGGGCGGGGTGCCACGAAAAAGCCTGCCGCCAAGGAGGTGAAGGCCACTGTCCACAAATATGAAGAACCAACTATTGTAGAACAAGAAACTGCCAAAAAGCCCACTAAAAGAGGTGCTAAAGAAACAACGAAAGATAAAACTGAAGATGAAAAGATACCCACAAAAAGGGCAAGAGCAACAAAACCCACATCCAAAGTTGAAGAAGCTCCTACTGTGGAAAAAGGGCAAACGGAAGAAAATGCCCCAAAAAGTATGTAAACATCAACATGTAGAAATAAAAATATTTATCAACAACTTAACGTGTATTGTAGAACGTTCACGCAAGGAAACTAGTGCCGAAATGGAGTTGAAACCAGATACGGAAAAGTCCAAAAAAATCAGAGGTGGCAAGAAAAAAACGGAAAAAATAGATGAAGAGAATGCTGCTGAACCACAAGAGGGAAAAGAAGAGGAAACAGACAAGACTGCTGAAGAAACAGAAGGTAGGAAGGAACTTAAAAAATATAGAAAAATAACAAATTTGTTAGCAAACCTAGGAGATGTTTTGTATGACTAGATACGTTACTACATTCGAAGTATTCATTTCTTAAGACTGATGACTGTCTTCATACACCATTGGTTGTGTATTATTGCTTGTTTGTGCAACAATATCTTCAAAATTTTATGGTTTATAGTCAATTTCATACTTTTTATACAAAGACCAGATGTCTCAAGTGATTTTCTGATGTATTAGCTCGGCTACAAATGTCTAGATCTCAGTAATTAGCAAGGCAACATTTGAAGCAAATTTCAAAGGTTTCCAAAGCTAATAATGTTACATTTTCATAACAAATACTATTGAAACTTGTATGCTCTCTCTTGGTAATGTTCAGCAAACGACTTGGGACAATTGTCATCTGTATAATCATTGGTTTATAGTTATTGAAGTCGAACTCTTAAGACCCTACAGGCACAGCTGTCGTACTTCATTTTCTGTATATGGATACTAAGACTTCGTAAGTAAGTGTTGTGGTATCTCACAGAATACTTGAACCAGATGTCAATTTAGTGGCTGCATGTACATATAGGGATGTCAGAAGAGGGATAAAGTTAATATATTTCTTTAGCCCATCTAAACGTTCCTTACTACTTATTTCCCTTAACATTCCATGAAGGAACAGACGGGGGAAATTCTCTCGATTCAGTGAGCTGTGCACTATATTAATTGACAGAGACCTACTGTTTTAAGCCAGCTGCGAACGGCTAATGCTTTTTCTAGACAAACATGTACGAGTTGGCAAACAGCCGCTGAAAATATTTGATGAACTTATCAGGTTTCCAACCTGTGGCTACTGTGTGATAATCAACATACTATCAACTACACCACGGTTGATCTATCTTTCCAGAGTTGATTTTTTTGATCTTATACATGTCTTGTTATTACAATTAGGGAAACTTATAGATTCCGTTCATTATAAAATGTATAGTTTTGTATGTAGGTTCAAGTAATATTTATTTACTTACCATCTTAAATCTAAATTCCTTAAGTTCTGATACATTCGATTGTTACATTTTGAGATTTATGCACAGCGTTAGGATACGTGAACGTTGGTCTAAATATGTTGAGAGTTTGTGGGAATTTCTTTCAGGAATAATGTTGACAATAGAAATTTTACAAGGCGGTAAGAAGTGGCACACCTGGTCTGGTTGAAAAACGTTGTTTGTGATCATTTCTGTCTATGACACCTTCTACAAGGAGTCCATACTCTCATCTATTTAGGATTTATTTTTGGTACCCGTTAAATGTAACAAATGAGAAGTCGTACCAAAACCTCAAGTCAACATGAGCCCCTAATCTTTGGTATAGTTTTCCAAGGGAAATATAATGATATGTTTTATAAACATAATAGGTATAGCATCAACACCAATTGACGCCGTAAAATATCAGATTCAAACACACAACCAAATGAAAGTAAATTATCGAAATTAACAGAGCTGGCATATCTGTACCTGGTGCAGCACTTTCCGACATATTACATGAAATGTGTTGGGAATTATTTATTCCTTTAAAAATCATTAATCTAGCCTTGTTCCTGCAAATAAGCCCATTACGATCGGATGGTTGCCTTAGATATTCTCTATATGCTATGTCTCTGAGTGATGCCGAAAGCAATATAGTTTTAGAACATAACCATAGGTTTGTTTATGACTTAATTGTTCGTCTCACCAGTGAATGTATAAAATGAGTCAAAATGTAAGTGTAGCAAATAGTTAAAAATGCCATCCCAATCAATGTGTAATGTCGGTATTCAACAAATTTATCTTCACATTAAGCAGAAACATGCAAAGAACCACAGATCAATGAATTATGTGACATAAAGAGTGATTTGTTAAGAGCTTGATAACTTTTTTTTTAAAAAAAACGCATAAAATTTGCAAAATCTCATCGGTTCTTTATTTGAAACGTTAGATTGGTCCATGACATTTACTTTTTGAAGATAATTTCATTTAAATGTTGACCGCGGCTGCGGCTTAGGTGGTCCATTCGGAAAGTCCAATTTTGGGCAACTTTTTCGAGCATTTCGGCCGGAATAGCCCGAATTTCTTCGGAAATGTTGTCTTCCAAAGCTGGAATAGTTGCTGGCTTATTTCTGTAGACTTTAGACTTGACGTAGCCCCACAAAAAATAGTCTAAAGGCGTCAAATCGCATGATCTTGGTGGCCAACTTATCGGTCCATTTCTTGAGATGAATTGTTCTCCGAAGTTTTCCCTCAAAATGGCCATAGAATCGCGAGCTGTGTGGCATGTAGCGCCATCTTGTTGAAACCACATGTCAACCAAGTTCAGTTCTTCCATTTTTGGCAACAAAAAGTTTGTTAGCATCGAACAATAGCGATCGCCATTCACCGTAACGTTGCGTCCAACAGCATCTTTGAAAAAATACGGTCCAATGATTCCACCAGCGTACAAACCACACCAAACAGTGCATTTTTCGGGATGCATGGGCAGTTCTTGAACGGCTTCTGGTTGCTCTTCACTCCAAATGCGGCAATTTTGCTTATTTACGTAGCCATTCAACCAGAAATGAGCCTCATCGCTGAACAAAATTTGTCGATAAAAAAGCGGATTTTCTGCCAACTTTTCTAGGGCCCATTCACTGAAAATTCGACGTTGTGGCAGATCGTTCGGCTTCATGATGAAATGTCAAAGCATACTGAGCATCTTTCTCTTTGACACCATGTCTGAAATCCCACGTGATCTGTCAAATACTAATGCATGAAAATCCTAACCTCAAAAAAATCACCCTTTATAAAGACATTGTACTTGAGATGAAAACTACAAATTTGCTGGGTTACTCATCAATGTGTAATCTATTAAGGAACAGAAATTATGTGCAGCGCCAAAGTGAGTAGGCAATGAGTTATGAGAGACAGAGAGATTTAATCGGTTGCAATGTGATCGCATAGATGTAGATTTATTAACCTTAAACATATCACAGTTGAAAAACAGCAATGTTCCCATGAGGCAGGCATACAGTTCCACAAAGTATCTTTGTTGAGCCAACACATACATCAATAAAGATAGATTCACACACTCCAAATTCCAAAAAACGAAACACAATTTTTTACCACTTCTATACCACCTCCTATTATGTCAAGGCGATCATTTCGCAAGAAAGTAGAATACGGAACTAGAGGAAACGATTTAATCCATGTTTTCGAATGTAGAGACGGCTGTGTTTTTGTAATGTTCTTTGTGCATACATTGCAACGTGTTGTTTCTTTTGCAACCGTTGAAGAAACGCGCAGAAAAAAAGACGCGAACACAACTTTAATTGAAATAGCTTCACTCATAAAGTTTTTGATTGAAACTTTTTTTTATTTCGTAGCATAATTCTAATTCCGTTGTTTTATTGAAGAATTTAACAATTATCTCCAATAATTTCGCCTATTTATTCAAAAAAAAATATGATCAGCTGCAATCACTCACAACTATTTGGGGATAATGTAGCGAGGGCAGAGCCATTGTTCAAGTCTTTCCAACTCGTTCACGGAAATTCTCGTCGTTTAGAACGTCTGGTGGCGAAGTTTAGTATTAACTCTTGAATTCGTTGTTTTAGCCCGAAATAACAGCTATTTGTCAACACGATCCTTCGCTTTATTTCGATGCTGCCATCGTTCTTTCTTTTAATGGCGGATCCCAAAAATATATAGATTCTTCAGCCTTCACTAGTCGTCTTTTTGTCGTCGCGACTATTTCCTGGACGTTACAAGCATACGTTTTGTCTTATCCTCGTTCACCGTCAAACTCATCTTTGCCGATTCTTTCTCGATTCTAGATAAAGCGCCAGTTACATCTAGCTCCATCCTTCCGGCGATGTCGTCAGCATATGCGAGGAGAATGTGGCCCTTGGTGGTCAGAGTTACGGCTTTATTAACTTCTTCAATATCTTCATCATCAGAATGTTTTATGTCTTAGTCGAACATTTAACATGATCGCTATTTCTGAAAGTCCATAATTGAATAAATCCTTCGCTTGGAGATTACGGCGTGCTCAATTTGATTCCTGATATTTTCCATACAAACACTGAATTCGTCCCTTGTATTGCTATTTCCGTAGATTGCTATTACTTCTTGCATAGGTCGTACATTCCTTGTTCCGGTAATTAAATCATTAAGTCTGCATTTTACTGTCATATAAACTTGGGGATATATTATAAGTTACTTTTGAACAGTCTGCCAGAATAAAATTACCTCAGATGGAGGCACGATTTAAACTTTTTACTGAAAACAAAAACATGCAAGTTTTTTTGTTTTAATATCTCATAATTATTTTATATAGCATTCAAAACATTAAGATTATAAAATCCTATAAAATATGGCTGTGACCACAACGCCCTGTAGAATAGATCTTACCCCTTTCATGGAAGCCTTCACATTCATATATCTTTAAATAATTTTTTTTAGATTCCAAGAAAGCCGAAAAGCCAACGACCAGTCGTGGACGAAAGCGTGCCGCACCGTCAGCTAACAAACCAAAAATCGTGGATGATAAAGTTGACGATGACAAAAATGATGTCGATGCTGATGAAGACGAAGCAGACGGTTCAAAACGTAAGTTGGATATGACGTGCGGCACGCAACTGAAAAAACTGTTTTTTTCCTGTTTTACAGCTTCGAAGACAAAGAAGAAGAAGGAGCCGGCGACACTCGTTAATGCCACAACCACAATATATAATAAAGCTGATTTCGATTTGCCACCAGTGGCCGATGGTCAGAATGCCGGTGATGAACCAAGATTCAACTTTAAAATATCCAGTTGGAATGTGGCCGGCCTACGTTCGTGGCTCAAAAAAGATGGTCTTAAATTTTTGGAGTACGAAGAACCCGACATATTCTGTTTGCAAGAAACCAAATGCACCACAGAACAATTGCCAGAAGAAGTCGTACGCATACCGGGCTACCATCCATATTGGCTGTGTATGCCTGGCGGTCATGCCGGCGTGGCTATATATTCTAAAATTATGCCAATCAATGTTGAATATGGCATTGGCGACAAAGAATTCGATGATGTTGGCAGACTTATTACAGCTGAATATGAAAAATTCTTCTTGATTAATGTTTATGTACCCAATTCGGGTAGAAAGCTTGTTAATCTCAGCCAACGCATGAAATGGGAGAAATTGTTTAAACAGTTTGTGCAGAAGCTCAACGATATTAAGCCCGTGGTTATCTCCGGCGACATGAATGTATCACATGCAGAAATCGATTTGGCAAATCCCAAAAGCAACGCACGGAGTGCCGGTTTTACAAGGGAAGAACGTGATAAAATGTCCGAGCTTCTGGCATTGGGCTATGTGGACACCTTTAGACATCTGTATCCAGATCTTAAGGGAGCTTATACATTCTGGGCATATTTCGCAAATGCGCGCTCTCGTAATGTCGGCTGGCGTTTGGACTATTTTATCGTTTCCGAACGCTTTATCAAACGCGTCGTGGACAATTGTATACGTAGTCAGTGTATGGGCAGTGACCATTGTCCCATAACTCTATTTTTAAAACTGTAATATGTATTAAAAAGTCAGTAAAATTAATGGTACATTTTAAAGAGCAAAAAGATTTTTTTATATTCAAAAAATTCGTTTTTAATATCTTGAATTCTTCGTATCCTTTTTAAAATGCCCATTTATAAATATAAAACATAGAGTTTAGTGTGTAAGCAAAGTTATGTCTAATATTAACTTGTCTTTTAGTTGTTCTACAAATTGTTTACATTCTCGTTTTATCTTCTTAAGTACGTCTTTTTGGGTTTCTCATATTAATTATTGTCTCTCCTATTAATGTTTCTTCGATTAATGTGGACCCACATCCTTATCTCTTTATTGTTTTTAAAAATCATCTCTGTTTTGTACTTTTTTGTTTAGATATTTCTTAAAAAGAACTTTCGATTTAAAATTTATGTACGTTTTACCTTTTCTTTCATTGAACATCATAATAAAAAGTATACAAAATATGGTAAAAATAAATATTTGTTGTATTTTAAAAGAAAAATTCTGCAGTTTATGATTTGCAACATTTTAGACAAACTATGACCAAACAATTTAGAATTGTTTGTGTATATCTAATGATTGGCCTTCAAATAGTTGTATCGACCGACGCAGTATCAGCTTAAAGTTCGAAACGGGTTGGATCGATTCTTATTTTAATATAATAGTAAAAAGAAATAAACTACCTGATTTCGGACCGAATCCAAATACGAAAGAGATATGTATTCACATACACACGTTAGCGATGTTAAATTACTTAATTATTCAAACCTTTGATAACTCACAATGTGACAGCAAGACAAATATTTACCCTGGAGGGTTTATAAGCGAAACTATTGCCCTAGTGTAAATTTCTCACGAAAAATCAATTTTTAGTATTTTACATGAGTGTCTGAATTTATTTTTATTTGGCTTCTAATTTGTTGTGAACTGAAAGTCTCTAAAAAACCACAAATTTTGTAAATATGGTCGAATTTTTTGTATGGGTTAGGATTTTTCTTTGAGGCGGAATTTCTCGTTGCATGAGACGACTTGCCGGATTTTGTTGAAATAAATTTTTGGAAAATTGGTGGCGGTCTTCAGTACCGATTTTAAAACACATGTTATTAATTAAATTTTCGTCAATAAATTGCATTTAATAAATATTCGTTATATAAAAAAATTCTTAGATTATATACAATTTTTAGATATAAACTTAAAATTAAAAACATTTTCAGATATAATTAATTTTTCAATCTATACACAATTAAATATCACTGGTTGTAAAAAGAGAAAAAACATAAGTAAACATTCAAAATTTGAATTTATCACAATCTGGTTCATGGTCCTATCGCTCCGTTGAAATTTCATCATCATCTATATTCCCATTATGTTGTGCAAATTGAAATTAGGTTGACGTTTCAATATTTCACCCATACGCAAGGCAGCTTGTTGTTTCTGCAAAATCATGGCAAACATTTGGGGATTGAAGTGAAGTTGTTGCAATCGACAGTGTAGTGGATTGTGAGGACTAGGGACAGATGTAAATTCGTCAGTTTGTGGTGGAGATGCAGCCGGCGACATTTGCGATACCACGGCTGAGGGAGCAAATCGTTTTGTGTTCATGCTGTAGCTGCAGACTTGTTGATCCTCCTCTTGCACTTCATGGTGTTTACGTTTGCGTGATGCATTTTCTTCCAAAGCATAAGGTCTGAAGATATCGCCTGATGATCTCTTACTGGTGAATCTGGGTGTGATGACAGTATCCTTTTCTTTATTTTCGGTGAGATCTATCATACTGTATTCGCTTTGATGATGATCTTGAGATGGTGGCGGTGACCGGGTTCCGAATTTCTTGTGCGCATAACGATTGCCATGGAACTTCTTATGTGTATAACTTGCTTGTGTTTGTGGTAAATCCAATATCTGCGCAGGGGCCATAACGCTTACTTTATTTAATTCGATATTAGTTTTAAATTCACGGGTTATTTTGTTTCAGCACTCGCTCTTCTAATTTTGAAGTAGGTGTTTACTCATTGATGTCTTGCGTGAATCTGTTGCGTTTTCCCAGATCTGGAGATTTTATATACCACATCACCCTTTTCTTGCGCTCACACATCAGCCTCACTCAGGTAAGCAACAACCAAGTAATGCTGCCACCATAATATCATCAATAAATTATCATTAACCGTAACTTTTATGACAGGCGCATACACAGGTTACCTCCCTCTGCAGCTCTGCTCTCAGGTCAATTGATTCTGAAAAAGAAAACGACCCATTTCATAGTTGGAAATTCTTTGTTGCTAACTCTTGTGGAGGCAGAAAAAGTTAAACACAATTGGTTGGGCAATCATAAAAGAGGGATTTTTCTTTTTCAATGCAAGATGTGTCGTCTTTTCATGTCAGACTTACCTGTGCCTGTGCGGGACACCTTGTTTCTGAAAAGGTTTCTTTGAGTGCCTGTTTTTGTCAGAATTACTATTACTACACTTTAAATGAGATCTCATACTCTGTCCAACATCTACCTGTGCCGCATTCGAGACCTATCCAAAATAAACTGGTTTCTCTGTTATCGTGTGTTACAATGAAATCCAATTAATATTTCATTTAAAATTTAGAGCTACGTGTGCTCTGATAATCCACCAAATACAGGCTCTTCCATTGAAGTGGAAAATTCTCTAAATAGACAAATACGATAATATGAATTATGACAATATTAACATTAAACCAAAAATAAATAATTAACTTCCTTAATGAAAATACAATGAAAAGTCAACAAATAAAGCAAAACAATTCTATCGATTATTACTGCTAGTGATCAGTGATAGTCTCTCATCTTGCTATCATCACTAATTTATAGTAACAACAGATAATCGATTGTCATACATATGCGAACTTATAGCCTTGACTGACGACAGCATTAAGGCACATTAGTGCATTACTGTATTAACTTAAATGACCAAAATCTAACTGAATTTATACTGCATGTACGTATTTGAATATGGCACGTATATGAATATATCGATGTGAATGCCACAAAAATTACAGCTGTTTTACCTGTCTGGATACATTTTTAAATTTGCATTAAGGCTGTCGTCTGTCTAGGCTATTATTATATTACGTTCGATCTAAAGCACGACTTCCCAACTCATTGAGGCCTACGCCCACCCCATAGGCCCACTCAGTTAGGGTAGGGTCAACTACTCGTATCGTGTGAGGGCGTCATTACCGTATGAGAAAACTTTGTGACACTGTGAATGAGAATCCAAATTTTACATTCTCCTCACTAATTAACCGCATTTTTATTAAAACTACATCATGGAACTCACTGCACAAAAACATAAATTAAAAATTATTAAAACAAACAACAGATGATCGAAGATAAGCTGGAGCAGTGAAAAACCTTGAAAGTACTGAAAGAAAAACATATTGCAACATGTTGATTATAAAAAACGTACATGTCTACGCGCCTCCACGTGTATCACTCTACGTCCCCAGGGAACTCCTGCTCCAAAGGTTTCATTGACCGGATTATGTTCTGACAACACTGAATGCAACACAATACTTTGGGAGTAACCGTGTTGGACATATGCGATCACTACATTTCCCAATCACTGCAATTAAATCACAATTTTGAAAATATCGCTCATCTCTATCAGCAACTAGCGATCGATTACTATTGTTAGTGATTAGCGCTAGCCTATTATTTTGCTATCATCATTTATAGTGATGACAGATATTCGATTTTCAGAGAAACTAATTTTCGGACTCTTAATATGGACGTACGTTTCACGTATTTTATTTATTAATAATAATTAAGTTTGTAAAAAAAAACAATTTATTCCATTGGCGCATTTTGCCAATTGGTGCGACTTCGAAAGCTGAACTGGTTCAAGAACGCCGTGTCCTATCCAACTTATTTCCTTTATGGCGATGATGTCACTCTTCTATTGGATATAGGTAAGTGGATTTAGGCTCCTTACAAGGCTCCTTACAAGGTATGCAATGAGGGAAGTTCGTTTCGTTGTTTCAATCAAATTGCGCAAATAAGTTGACGTCTCATAACCAACTCATCATCTCCAGACTCAAGCTGATCAGCTGGAACACCAGCAACTTCTTATGATTAAAGTGAGCAAATACAGTCTTGACTTTGCCTAGGCTGGTTAATTGTCATCAGTTGGCACTGTTTTGTCGTCTCCAGCAGTTCTTTGTCAAACGCTTTATCTTGCTGTGTCCGCCCATTTCCATCTCTGTAGGAATTCATATCATTGGCATGGTTCACACAAACAACTGCATGCAATCCGCATCGATGCCAAATAATTACGCATTAGCCGAATATCTGCACCGACTCCCTCATAAGGAGAAGGCGATGATGTCATTTATGATAGAGTGTGTTTTTATATTTTATGTTGCCTTCGAATAATACCGAATAAATCGTTTTCTTGCAAATAAATCCGATTGACTAAACCAAATTCTCGCAGTTCGGATATCAATGCTGCGTCAACTGTAAATAGTAGTTGCCTCTCAAGTGAATAAATTGAATATTAATGAGAGTTTTGTCACTCTTGCAGACAGTGCATCAAAACATGACCGAGTTTTTGATCATCCCTTTCATTGTTATTATCATCAGTTAACGCATAATAGATTTCAAAATAATTGCCGTCATTAATCAATTTAAAATGCATAAACGATCAATGCCGAAATCAATTGTTTTTAGTCCTGTGCGTTTTTAGTCCTATCCAAACAATGCTACCAAAAACGATCGATCTTTTTCCGTTTGTAATCTCCCTAAATCTCCACAACTCAGCAGTATTGAAAATAATTGGGTATGGTGGTTCATTCATTAATTTTTCCTGGGATTAGTGTGCGTTCGTACCATTATGGCCTTTTGAAGAGGGGAATTTCCCTGGAATGTGTAACTCGATCATGTTTTTACCTGAGTGTAGTGCCGCCTATGGCCATCGGCGTCTATGTTTTCCATTGAAGTCATAAAATAACAATTTGCAAAAACATGAAGAAAGAAACACCTTTATGACCCCATTGTTTGCATTGAAACCTTAGTTCATTGGAAACTGAAACTAGGTAACACCGTTGAGAAGTTTGTTTTTGTTGCTGTTGTCATTTGAAAACGTTTATTGTGCCGGCGCTTAAACGAAATGTTTATCCTCTAGAGCACAATGAGAATATATCTAGGATTTCTGCCAAATGTAATTGTTTTCAAGGGAACGGAAAGACATATACACCACATATGAGATCGCAGGGTTGATAACAACGTTGATTTAATATTTGTTTTTTTTTTTGAGATAAGACAATGTTGTTAAAGAATTAAAAAAATGCACAGTTCTTAAATGGAAGGATTTGCGGTAAATTCTACTGCAAAATCCGGAGAATTATACCCAAATTGATATGATCAAATGCTAGATCACCAATAGGCGTTATCGTGGTTCAGATGAGAACAGACTGCTCAATCTTATGATTCACCAAGCAGAAGAAGAAATAAATACTAGTAAATGGTTTATAGTCCGTTTCGCCTCTTAACCGATCACTTAAAAACTGTAAAATATGCAGCTTCCACTTGGCGCTTTGATCGAATTTAAAGCTTATATGTACTACCTGTGTGAAAATATTGCCTTATGAATCACACGATCACAGCGAAATTGGATGGATTTTTCCACTTATACAAATGAGTCATTAGAAGATGAAACGATGTAGTTTTCTTTCATATCGCTTAATGCTGTGCCAAATGTGGGAATCACGTCCGAAGTATGAATCTTTACCCATAAAATTTTTGAAAAAAATGGCACATGAAAAACTGTTTATGTGAGTTATGAAGCATCGGACATGAGACGAAACCCAAAATCTACTGCTTCATATTCCCAAAATACGTGGAGGACACGTATGCAACAACTGAAAGGTCTTAATAAGTGATTAATTGGTGTAAGTAGTATTTCTATTATATTTATTTTGAATATTGCTATTATTTTGCTTGTCCGCTTTTCCAGCCATTTGACAATGAACACAATAGAGTCCCGGTATAGCCGAGTATCCCTAATATCAGGGAAGTTTTTGAAGGAAGACTATTAAGTTGGATACCCGACAAACTCCCATCCTCACGACCGCCATACTAAGTACACTCCAGGAGCTGCAATGATGAGAACTGTCCAACATACCCGGATGTAAATGTAATGAAATGTATGTATATTCCAGCGAAGATTGACGAGTGTTAATAGGACCTATTGTAATCATGCTTTTCGATTATCCGTATTGAGTCCGGTCCCGAGCTGGATAATCGAGGTACGAATTTATTTATATACATAATATAACAATGTGACAATGCAATTGCTGGTACTTTAAAAACAAATGTAACAGAGTCGCTAAAATTCGTGAAATATATTGAATACGATAAAGATAGTCTGAGGAGAAAAACGCTGTGGGTTACCAATGTTCGATTGCGTAGACAACGGAACTAACCATTTTCTGGTACCTCACACTTCTCCTCATCGTAATGTTCCCGGGTATATGACGAACATTAGGTTGTTTGTAAGAGAGGTTATACATATGTACCAGGTGGTTTCTTTTTGCATCATATGCTATTTTGATAGAGACAGCTCATTCTTGCTCGAAATGTTGACAGAACGTCAGTATAGTTTCAACCTTGGGAAATAATGCAAACTTATATCCAAAGTCAATGCGGTGTAGCCCAAACATTAGGCGTGTATTGAAAAAAGTTTTGGTCTAAATGAGGAATCTACTGTTGTGCGCAAAAAGTCAATAACTTTTGATCTAGTAAACATTTTGAGTTTTTTAGGGAAGGATTTTGAGACTGACATTCAAAATCGGATAAAGGCATATATTTTATAAATATTTCTACTTTTTTAAGGGGAACACTTTTTTTTAACATTAAAAATGTTCACTCTTTCGAAATTAGAATGCAGCCCTCGGCTACATCACGTTTATGCTGTGTTAAAACGTTGTTTTCATGTTTTACCATTCCATGGGATATCATTTTTGGTAATTTACTGTGGCGTCACTGAAACTAGGGTTATGTTTATTTTGGCTCATTGTCTTGTTCAAACACCCATCTACGTTGCATATTATCTTTAGATTACTATTTAAATATAATATGAAGCTTCCGTGACCCCACACAATTGTGGGAAAACAGACCCCAATCCAAAATATTAATACCGCTATGATTAATAGTTGTAGTTGTTTATTTGTGGCTGTCGTTGCATTAACTGGTCTTCCAATGTAACGTAATTGTCGATCTGACTGAACAAATTCACTTTTGTTTCATTAGGCCACTTTTCTGTAGCGAACATATAAAAATGTGTTGATTATTTTTTTGACAATAGCGGTTCTAATCTCGTTTTTGATTTGTTTCGACAAATGGACGTCGTACTATGTTTCCCTTCACTATAGGTGTTATTTTTCGATTGGTGGCAGGTGTTTTTACCTTGGCTGTTCATTAGATAGCATTTTATATCAGATTTCCCAAAATATTTTTCCACTTTCCGTAAAGAATTTCCCGCGTATCACAATTTTTGAGTTTTTTTCAGTGTTTTAAAGTTCGGTCCTACCAATGTACATGTTGTTACAATTTTTATTATTGCAAATTAAACAACAAAAAGATTTGATTTGTGTAAAATAAATTGTTTATTTCTTATAATTAAATATAAATAAATAAAAATTAGTCTCTTTTCTCCATATTTTGTCTAACTAAACATTTACAAGTAATTAACGATTAAAACTAAAAAAAAATTCTTTAGTGCGTTCTGCTTCTTAAGATATATCACAAATGCCGTAACAACATATAATTCGGGGTTCCTTTTTTTCAAATCCAAGTTAACAACCGTTGAAAATGGGAGCTGATACATTGGGATAACCCAATGAATGATATGAGCTTGTTGGGGCGGATTCAGTTAGTGATAATGCGGATAAGTTGCCACCAGAGTGTAATTGTTGCATGTAGCGCATGTAGAGGGCAGCACGCTGTCTCTTCAAACGCTGGGCATATGAGTTGGGACTCAAGGCTGGGCTGGGACACGTTGGAGTGGAAACAGAGGATACGGTCTGTTGCTGCTGATAATAAGCCATGGGTGAAATTTGTGGTGCAGCAATGGATGATTGGTGGCAAACGTCATCATCGGAATCTCTGCTGTTTTTACGTTTTCTGGGAGTATCGTTACCCAAAGCATAAGGTCTGAAGAGTCCCTTGTTGGACTGTTTCAGTCTGTTAGTTATTTCTTGATTTTGTTGTGAACTGCTGGTTATGATATTTTCCTTGTTGTTGAGATCTTCACGTTGTCGCAGACGCATGCCCAGCTTCTTGTGCGAGTAGGAACAGTTGAACTTCTTGTGGGTGTATCCATGGCCCAGTGGTTGTTCGTGATGGTGTTCCATTTGTGAGGGAGCCATATTGGTTAGTATCGTGTAATGTATAGAGAATAGAATGTTGATGGTATGTTCTCGCTTTGCTTGTTGAAAGCAGACTGATGTTCTTACTCTGTTCGTATGCTGCTTTTATACCCAACTGCCAAGTACTTTTTTGCTTCTACAGTGTATATCAGGTAGTCGACATTTATTGAACTTGTCTGCCACTTCGTCCGTCCGACTGTATAGCACACATATTTTTCATCTAAACAAACAATTTTCACCTTTTAAATCTCCCGTATTGTGTATGGTTTATGGCCTGTAGTCCGGGTTTTTGTTCATCCCCCCTAAAGAGGATTAGTGCAGAGGGATGATTCCAAGAGTCCTTGTACGCGTTTATTGCCGTACTGGCTGTCCGTCTGTGAGCAATGTGTTTTGTTCATGCTTAGAATTCATTTGTTCAGCCTTTGATTTTTCGGATTGTTCTTGTTCGGCTCAACAGGATATCGATTGTTTTGAAGTATGAAAACTAATTAATGTTTCATTTCATAGTTTCACAAGAATTTTCTTTTTACGGGATTTTAAATTGTGTCATATGTCTATCGGCAATATGTATTACCAGTGAAAGAAGAAACATCAACTTATGTTTCCCTTGAATTGACATTGCACCCTGCTGTGTTATCCTTCCTTCGTATTGAAGAGAGTTCATCTACAACAGCAATAGACAGCCGAGACCTCCCCTCTTATCACATTTTTCCGACACAATATGTTTCTTTTTTTATTTAATTTATTACATTCTGAATGTTGGTGGGTATAAACTGATGATTCTATGAAGGGGCGTTTTCAACAGCAGGTGAGTGAAAGTTGTGATAGTATTCTTTTCAGAACAATACCATTGACTTCTTGAATTGAAATGATGTAATGTCATGTTTCACTCTTCTAATCGAAATGCCGAAGTGATGTGGGAAAGAACGTGTTCATGTTTGGAGAATACCTCATATTTTAAAAAAAGAGCAGTTGGTATTGGAAATGTTGCTCGTATTGGCGATGTTTCAGATTTTTTGAAATTTCCGGTAATCATTTTTTCTGTCTCTTATTTAGTATAAAGAATTTGGCAGATGGTCGTATGTAAATCTGACTTTAAATACTCATAGCTAATATGTTGGAATGAGAATCACACATTTTTTTTCCAATTCAGCGGACGAGAAACCCGGCTAAAGAGTACACCCAGAAACAAAATCAAACAATAAGTTATCGAAAGAACAGGGACACCGGTGGACATGTAAGGGTAGTGACCGGAGGAGACTACAATATTCAGTGGCTAGTCTGCTAAAAAAAGTCAGAGAAATATTGTTTCCAGTTGCGACTAAAGTTACAATTTGCAAACTTTTTGATGTCCTACGAATTTATGTGAGACTTTTTTTTTGCCAAAAACTATGTGCCGAAGTATTGTCAAAGATATTGTTCAGTTGCCATTAGCGGGGTTTTAAATAATTCCAAACTAACCATCTTTTCTTGACGGAATGCGGTCTTCAAATAGTTCAGTTATCTATTGCGTTGTATGAGAGACAACCCCGAAGTAAAAAAATATTTTGATAAACCCTAACCATCTTACTCACGTAAAAAAGTAGGCATATTGGACTAAACATTTTACGATGGCGGACTTTTTAATTATTCTGAGAACCGAGGTTGGGCCCTTATAGCTCATCTCTGGTTAGACCGACTAGATTCATCTTTCAGACTTGAGCTCGAACTCACTTCAGCTAGGCCTGTGTGAATTTTCAGTCAAATTGATGTATTTGTTTCCATATGCCGAATAATTTTTTTTCCAAATACGGATTAATGAGAAATAAAATAACCAATTGATTATAAGTAACAACTTGGGAGTCTATGTTATCTGCACTAAATTTGCTAAATAGAAAAATGGAAGACTGTGGAACCAAATAATGATCTTACTAAAAAGAACGATAACGAAGTTTCAAAAAAATAAAATTAGTTTATAAAGTGTATATAACACGATTGTTTAACCATAAATTGTTTTTTTTCATCTTGCTTGAAATGTTAATTTCGCATAATTTAGTTTGTTTAAAAAAAAACGGTACAAACAAAAGACGTTATTTTTCTTCTTTCTTCGTGATTTGAAAGCTATAGGTAAAGTTTTTAGTTTCTTCTGTAAAAAGTGTTTTTCATGAGTTAAGGACTTTTTTTACGAAGGACATTTATTAGTCTAGAGTTTTTTTTTCATTTTCTTTTAGCCGAATTCAAGCCTTTGGTTTGACGAAGGCCCATTTGACAACATACCTTTTTCGTTCTTCTCTAGATTTCTTTCGGGTTTCGCATGACTAATGGAATCTGTCTCATATTCCAGTCAACGGAAACTAGACTATAATTATGTATGCCGAAGAAAAGGGATTGTTATTTTGCTAACTCATGTCTCCGAATAGTTACAGATGACTATCACCGCAACACATTTCCGATGTAGTATAGACAACAATGAAATTGCATAAATTTGTTCCTTCACAACTATTCGGCTTTGCATCCTTAATTGAAATGTGATACAAATTCTTCAGGCAACGAAACAAAAGAAAATGCTGATGATTAATGACATTTCAATGCCATTGTAATGTATCGAATGGATCGGACACATTTTCTCGTAGTCTCTTGTTGTATTTCCTGTTTTTCTTTGCCGGGCACAAGGAGCAATGTGTTAAGTGTGAGGTCCTTTTGTTGGGATGGGGTTTGTTATGCCGGTTGATTGACACTGTGCACCTCGTCTTAAGTAGAAAAGGGAAACAAAGACAATGACCTCTAATGTTAAATGTTTGCGAGGATTTGAAGATTGTGTCTATCTACCTATTCCAGACCCTGATGGATAGGGATTTAAGTGTGGCTGTGTGCATCTTAAACAAATCGATATTCCGTGCATACGACATCTCGGGTGTCCTTTACAAAACCATACGCTCTCAACAGGCAAGCAAAGTACGGCTATTAAAGTGTGACCTGATGCATGCATGTGAGAAGTATGCACTTATGGCTACATATGATTTTCGGCTTTCTTAGAAAAAGACACCATGAAATTTCTAAAGAGGATTAAAAAGACACATTTCCCGAAGGACACACAAATAGTTAAAGTGCGAATATGTTGGGTATGTTTGTCTGGATGCGTAAGGATCACAATACCCTTATGTATTTAAAGGGACACGAGAAAAGTACCTGAGTCTTTGTAGTCCTTTGGTAATTACCAGAAAAAACATTTGTCTCTTCGCTCGATGGCTTGTAAAATGATCCTTTTGTCCATAAGTGCGAAATTAATGAATGAAACAACAGTGACCGTTTTATGACAAGGGGAGTTGTGTCATATGGATTTGATCGTTGTAAGCCGGCAACAAAACAATAGCCTCATGACAATTCTGTACGGACAGCGGCCTAAAGACAGTTAGAGGTCAATGTGTTTCCATAGAATTCGTTTGTCTGTCCCCGCTTATCATGAGGTGTGTGTGGGTTTTTAGTGAATTTCTTTTTAATTTAAAACAAATAGTCATTGTTTTCTGTTCAGGAACTTACTATATCATTTATGAACTTTGGTAATGCGGATATGGAGGATAGAATTCAAAGGAAGTAATGTCATTAGTGAAATTTTTTTATGGAAACGGAAGACATATTGTACAAGTGCTCCTTGACAGCGGAATGGGACAGCGAATTGTTAAACGAAATATATTTTTAAATTAAAAGTAGTTTTTTGTTGGTTTATATATTTCGCGTTTTGTTGGTTTATTTATCTTAAAGTGCTCTGCCACATGAATCATTGCAAACACAAGCCTCAGTGCGGTGACACCTATTCGCAGCCCTCTCCTTTCATTCCCTTACAAATAGTTTCCACTCGATCTTCACGATCGAAATAAAGCAGCCGACATAGGGCGAATTGTGAAAACGGTGCTGTCAATAAATATTTAAAATTTTAATATGATTTGTTAAAAAGAACTATTTTTGAATTTAGTAAACACTATACAATTCTAATGTACTATGGGGGCCAAAAATGGGGAGTACAAAAATAGACGATATGTTTCTCTATGGACAGTTTTTTTTTCGAGACAAATTTTCATAAAGTGAAGACGACTACTACATTATATTCAATCTTTTTGTTTAGTACCTTTAAATCTGAATGACAATTTCAAATCAATCACATCTAAACTGAGAGCCCAGTTCAATCTAAACCTCTATGACACTTTGGATGATTTTCGTCTAACTTTATGTAAACGACAAGGAACATTTTTATGTACAATAATTGCACGCTTCTGGAACTCTGAAAATCATCTTTACATCGACTCAAAGTTATTATACGAGAACGATTATTATTTGCCGCATGTTATGAAATAATTGCATCAGTTTTTCGGTTTTTTTTGTTGGAACAGGTCTATGTTAAGAAATCAGAGACTCTGAAAGCTAGTGAGGATAATATTCCGGATTTGCATCAGTTGTTGAAGTAATACAAATTTGTTGAGGTTTTTTCATAAACTTTGTTCACAAGACGAAATCAGATTCAATAAGGTTAGGAGTTGAACCATCCTGTTGAAATCATATAGCCCTTTGGAACTTCGTGGTACCTCTAGAAAGAAACTAACCATCTATGTTCTTCGGAAAAGTAAGGTAAGTTAAATCACTTCGTATTTGTTAACTTGGGCCTCGCCTGACATAAAAGTGCAGATCATGTTGTCGTTATCAATCCCAATGATATTATGGCAAAATGTTCTTATTGCTTGTCTTCTAAATTTACATCCTCATGTAGACTGTCTACCGATAATCATTTCCAGATAACTCAAATTCAATAATGGACTTGTACGTGTTAACAGCAATAGTTTCCAGTATTCGATCTGCGGCACGTCGATGAATGGGATTTGAGATTGCTAACTAAATTTTTTATACAACGAAATTTATTACTGTATAATGTAGTCAAAGGTTAAGTTATTCAAAGAGTTGAACTGTCACCTTGATCCCATGTTCACTCTAGGAAGTTTGTATGTTCGATTCTGGGGGCATGGACTTGATCTCCCTCGAGGAAAACTCCAACAAATGTATGTCAATCGGGCAGTTTCCAAAAGAACATGCAATAAAGATAAAAGCAATTATGACAGGTTTCAGTAAGTGTTTTATTGTATGTGGCTGCTTACCGTTTCTATGATGCAGTACAGGATAATTCAAGTTCGAGTTCAAATTAAACACGTATTTTAATGTTATTTATGCTTACACACACCTGAATATTTTCATCCTGACAGATTAGTATACAAACAAAATGTACGTGTCTGGTGCTCTGAGACTCCACATATCATTCACAGAGAGTCATTAATCCGGATGTGCCATTAAGTCTCACCTGACCGTAATTTTCAAGGAACAATAAGGTCAGCCCACATCATGCCAATGCAAATTTCATATTGAATTATGTTGACTTCCTATAAATTAAAATTATTGCATATGTAAAGTATAATGTAAAGTATTTGCCGTCATTGAACAATGTTAAAGGACACCCGACGTTCGTGGTTCCAATACTCCTACTTAAAAGTTTAGTTTTACATGAGACAATCGTCCATGACAAGATTAATTAATCCAGAAGACGATTAAAATTTCCACCAAAAAGATTAAGACCATCGGCATAGGATTTCATTTCTGTGCGTACCACTTAATTGTCCACTACTGACGGCATTATGGAAAAACAAAAAACCCAAGCAACTGTTAATTCACCATAGACCGTAACGAATTCTCCCGAAAAGAGCCAAGGACTAATTAAATTTCAAGGACTAAAATACTTTAGAACCCAAATATGAAAAATGAACCCAAAAGGATCCTCATGTACTATATCCCGGTTTGTGCTAATTACTTACAAACATATTGTGGTAAGGACAGACGGATGGATGGAGAGACGTTCGAATGGATGTGTTGATGTCTTTTATTTTCAAAAATCAAAGACCATAAACCCCGAAGACGTTGATCTTATACATAGAACCGCCGCCATTAAAAGTGTGCAAAATTGATTACAGACCGGCTGAAAGAAACAATACATGGGAGGGTGAAATGAAAAACATCTTTCGGCGGCCAGGTACAAATAGACGACATCGAGAAAACAGCGTAGCAAGGGGCGATAAGGGATCTTTTAGGTAGCGAAGACGCACGCTGTTAGGTAATTGACAGGATGGATAGACAATAACATTATACCGTTTTAAATATTAAGTCTCGCCATAAACAAAAAGGATTTTCTAAAGGTGGATTGAAACGTTTTATTACAATAGCAGAGCAGCACGGCACAATACCGATCAAAAATGACCTTAAGTTAATGATAATGTAAGGATTTTTACATACATATGATCGGCACATGAAAATTGCGAGCCTTGTCGATCCTCTTACCTGTCTACGACCAACGAATGTGCCTTAGACGCTATAAAAGCCGAGGAGAACAACGGAAGAGACATCATTTCACAAGCACAGTTCAAACACAACACATCTAATCATAAATACAAAGCAAAATGGCACCATCCCATATGGAACACGAAACCAACACTCTCGAATATACCCACAAGAAATTCAATTGCGGCTATTCCCACAAGAAACTGGGCTTGCGTTTGGTACGCAGAAGCAGTCAGGAAGAGATGCTACAGGATCAGGAAATGTCCAACAGCCAAATATGTACCTCAACATCACTATTCCGTCCTTATGCTTTGGATGCGGAAGAAACTACACCAAAAAAGATGAAAACTAACTTCGCGGAAAACCAACAACAGACACCATCACCCACTTCAACAACATATCCAGTCTCCCAACGAATCGATAAATCTGCCTCTCACTACTACACTCAGCATTACTCTCAGCAACAATCTCCTGATGCGTATGCTCTCAAGCTGCAAAGACAGCGGGCTGCTCTCTATATGAAACATGTCATGCAGTATTATGAGAATGGCAATGGTTGGCCCACGGTTCATCCAAAAGCCTTTAGCAATGGATTGGCTTAAAACGGTCATTAACGTGAGGGTTTCGGGAGAATTGAACAAGAGCATTAACGACTAAAACCACCAGTGATACATACACAAACTCATATACATACATACATTTATTCTTGTAAAGGATGATTTGGAAAGTAGAATTTTTCAGATATTTGTTTATTACTTAATTAGTAGGATATTATTTAGTATTTTAAGACGATGAGTAAATAATTTATGAAATATATTTAATTCAGCAAATGATATAAAAAGAAAAGAAAAATCAAAACTTTGTTGTCTCTCTTAATCTTTTATGAAAAAAAAACGGGAGGAAGAAACGAGGATGTTAAATTTTCAGGAAAATCTTCTAGAATGGAGTCATATGTATCCCATTATACTCACTTTCAAATGGCCCCGTTTTCGATATACAACCACTTTTCTGTACCAAATTCTCATGAAATACTAGTGTGATGCATCATTCTCAATTCGGAAATTACATTTTCGAACAAAACATAGAGAATAAAACCATATCTCAAATCAATTTAACATCTCTTCCCAAGTATGAAGTCGTCGATTGTATGGATTTGTGACCGAACACTGCAATATTAGATCTATGTAAGAAAGTGTCCGGGTAGATTACTCGAATTTTGCAAGACGTTTTCCGATGCCAAAGATATCTGGGAAAGTACGTCTGATTCCTTCGACGAACATTGCATACAAAAACCCACAATGGTATTAACAATGCGTCACAAACATTAAAAGTCCTGGACCTAGTGCTCCGCTGAAAATCGATCGTTATATAAAAAAAAGAAAGATCTTGTGGACACCAGAAGCCAGAAGGAAGTAAGAAGACTCGATATTTAAAGCTACACACTGAGTTAATACATTTAAAAATGAAAGTAAAAGCTTGTATGCCTTCGATAGGATCGGAGACATTTCCAGCTTGTCCTCAACGTCGTAACGAATAGCATCGGTAATAAGAAATAGTTCAAAGCATCAATAATCAGTAACAACAGCACCACTTGTAAAAGGGTTATTATCCTGACAGTGTTAATAACTCGTTCTTTAGCAAAAGAGTCACAATTTTGAGCGCCTTCCACAAAACTGACAGAATCCAGACCACTCCACTCCTCCAGACCACATCGCTATCCCATTTCACGAAAGCTGAATAGAAGGGATCACTCTGGATCTGGCAAAGGAAGGATTGTCTCTAGAACTCATCACGACAAACGAATTATTTCATACTTACTGGTGTTGTATTAGGGAAATATTGAAAAACTACTTTTTAAGGTATTTCTTTGTAGTCCTCTTAACGTCTTACAATTCTAACGGGGGGCGCAAAAGTAATCCTCCTATCAGAAAATGCTATAAATTTTGCGATTGGCCCCTAATGTCAGTGGCAACTCTGGCGGTGTGATAAGATGTAAAAATGAAGAGTCGACGCCGCCGAAAATTTTGATATAGACTTCAAACTCCACGTTGGATCTTATAATTGGAGCCGGTTTTAATATAATTAAATAATTAAAAACCAAAAGAATTTTCATAAAAAAAATGTCAATGTGTACTGAGAAGAAATATAAGTAAATGATTGTGGATAAAAAAAAAACAGGGAATCACCGAATAAAAAGAGTGCAAGTGCAATTAATCCAGTCAAAGTTGGACAATACCGACATCAGTTTTAAAATGTAAGTTAAACAATATTAAAACAGTAAACTAGTAACTAATATCCAAGCTTGGAGAACGTTCCAAACACAACTCTATTTTTATAGGGAACACTAAGACTATTTCATCATGTATCTGTTTGACCACATTTTTTAATAACTTCTTCTAGTAATGACTAAGAACCTTTCGTCCGAAATCCTCCACAGAACTCTATGTAGTAAAGTTACTCAGGTATATTTATGATAAATAGATACGTATACGTTTTTTTCATTTTTTTGCTGCTAAATAATTAGAAATTGAATTAGAAAGACAAAAATCTTGGGAAGGATTCTCGAGAAAAAACAAACAAAAAACAGGACTAGCACCAACGCTCAACAATCACAAGAACTATTAAACATGTGTGTGAAATCAATGAAAATAGTTGAAAAGATGCCAACATCTTTCTCGAGTGAGTCATTGTTAGTACAAAACCCCATCATAACTTCAAGACAAATCTGAATAACAGTACGCACTGTGAATGTACATTGGATAATGCGGCCTGTATGGATCATATCCGAGAGTCGCACACGTTAAACGCAACGCCAAACTTTCTACTTTTAAAATATGTTTGATACAGAATCACTTTAACCCTAGAAGGGTACGGTTAAATTGAAGGCGCTTTTAGGTACCGATGAGTAAATTTTACTCACTTCAGAATTTTAACGTTATTATTATTAACGTTATTTATTATTAAATTGTCCACAAGCGCGATAAATCAAACAACACCATTCAATGCTTTCGGCAGCCGACTAATGACAGAATGGGGCAAGCACTGCTAGTGGCTTGACTTTCACTGTGGACAACCTGCTGATTTACGATCAAATCTATTCCTTATGTGAGTAAATTTTACTCACAGTACCCTTCTAGGGTTAAAAAACAATTCCGATGCGTACGCATAATAGTGAAGACCAGACCTAAAGAGAAGATAATTTGGTGTTGGTGGATTTGTCCACACTGCCATATTTAACTGATCTTGTAATGATAAAGGCCCAATTAGTCTTGACGGTTGACGGTAGACGATCAGCTGTTTGAGTTGGGGTTGCACTTTGCATGTGTTAGAGAGAGACAACTAAAATTGACGGTAGACTTCTGCCGGTTGCAGAATCAACCGTCAAGACCGATCAGCTGTTTATTGTTATTGATTTCACTTCGACATTTTGCGCGCGGTAATTATTTTGTAAGTTCTAAATTAAATTTTATAGTTTAAAGTTATGAGTAATGTATTTATAAACGAAGTCAAGTTATATTTTGTACAAATGTTCTTCAATTAGCTGTTTTTGTTTTGTTTTGTCTTACCGTCATAACTAATCGCACAATATTGAGTATGAACAGTTGCCCACGGCTGTTAGTAGGCGTCCCAAGTTCATTGCACTATTATCGGTACTCAGAAAGGGTTAAAAAGTACAAAGTATCAGATTTATCATCCCTAATGTGTACAAGTGGTTTTCTTCTGTCTCTTTGCTTTTGCAAATTAGGAATTGAAGACATACCAAAATAGACTGTCAAGACTAATTGGCCTTTAAAGGTATGCATTTGCGATTTTATTTATTACTGTTACATAAAAAGACAATACAAGAAATTGGTACCATTTCGTCCCGTACCATGTTTGTCATTTAGTCAGTTTTCTTCATTGTCATGCACCGTGAAGATGTGTGTGTGTATGTGAGTGGGTTTGTTTTGTTTTGCCCTGTTCCTCTGATTTTACATTGAAAAGCAGACCAAATTCGTGATCGTGATTAGAGTAAAAGAGAATTTGATAATCAAAAAATTAAAATAAAATCCAATCGAAATTGTCAATTGACATGTAATCAAAAAACAAAATAAAGTAAATTGAAGTGTGCGTGCATATGTATATAAAATAAAAAGCTAATTATGTTATGGGCCGTTCAAAATGCCGTTTTATGGGCCTGCTGAACCATAATCATGAATAGAAAAAATCAAGTCGACATTCATCAAACACCTTTAAACTTTCTTCCCACCCTCCATTAAGAAGTAATTCTACTACTAGAATATTAAAAAAATGAAAGAGACGAAGCCTAAGTTGTGATTGAAATTTCTTGGAATTGCCTGAGTCACAGTATGTGGAATTGCACAACTTAAATGTACTTAATAACAGTTGTTTCTTCTTAGGTTTTCTAAATACTATATTGCCAACAAGTCAGCATTTACACATCAGCATGTGAAGAAAAAGTGATAAAACTGAATGCATGGTGTTCGTTCAGCGAGATACTTCCACTTCAGATGTTCCATTATATGGTAAGACTAGCTGACCCGGCAAACGTTGTTTTGCCTTCAAATTTTATATAAAGATGATACGTTGTCCAACACCGTAGCAGAAGTAGTGCTCAGGATGGATTTATAAAATCGATTCTGTCAAAGAAACAAAGAAATGGATTTTAGTTGTCTTCACGAAATGAGGATTCCGTATATAGATCTAGTTTCCACCAGTTTAATCCACCAGTTCGGTGGATTTGTCGAATATATTCGATACTTTATATGATTTTTAGCACGTCAAAGAAATGTATTTGCCACGGAAATGGTTAAGAAACATCTGTCCTGACATCCAGCCGATCCAAACATATTTTATCCCATTTCTCAGCCCGTTCTGCAGTTTCAGACGTGCGGTGGTGAATCCATTTTTCATGAACGTTACTGAATTGACGTACACTTTATTTTACATTACATGGACAAACATTGCTGTCAAATGACTGCAGAATTGTAGTTGATCTTTCAAAATGATATCCAGGATTCTTTTGATCATTGTTGCTTTCGGTCGACTTGGCGGTGTTCATCAGTTGTATTTGTAAGACGATGATTAAAGACTGCGAATAGCAATTTATCAAACGTTTCCTTAATGTCGTTCGAAATTTACAACAATCAACAATATTCGGTTGTCAGTGGAGTCGTCTATTGGAAATCGACTACTTATTGAACTGCTCTCGTAAAATGAGGAAAAATATAGACTTACATATAAATAAGGACCTTCTAACATTCAACGTTATAGCATTAACCAAGACATTCTGAATAATAGTATTGGTAAATTTGCATGCTCTCGATGAATACAGCAAAAGAAATCTGCATGTGACTTTAAATCTGCTGTACATTAGAATATCTTATAAGAGGGAAAATACCCCACGAATCCGAATAAACATTTCGCATAAAAGATTATTACAAAGGGAAAATCCAACATTATGTAGTTGTAACTGTTAACAACCAACAATGTGAAAATTAAATTGTCCTATATGTAACTATTAAATTTGTGAACGAGAATTCGACAGATATCGCTTGATTTTGAGTACTTGAATAGAGCCGCAATTGTTCATTCAATCATATATTGGTTAAAATTTTACCACAGCACTCGAAAGGATCAAAGTAAATAAATTACTTTAGTCTTGTCTATAGACAGACAAATCCTAAATAAACTAGAGATATCAATGGTCATATTCTGAGAAAACATGGCATCTTGTTTTTTATTTACTGCAATTAATTATCAACAATAAATTACCAACATGTTTCTTTGTAATTAGTCCAACGGAAATGGGTCGAACTTTCCCACATGTTGCGAAAAAGTATACATATTCCAGCAAACTGCACTGTTTCCAATATGTACTTTTTAGTCTATTCGCACTATTGGGTACCGCCTACATACTGATCCCAATTGAACAGAAGACACTTCAGTAAATAGTGCGCGTTGTTGTTGATTTGGACAATGCTTGGAAATTTTAAACTGGAATTTTTTTAAATGCCGAAAGTAAATACAAATCCTAATTAATGGTTTACACTTAACAATAGCCTGCTGCTGCTGTCGATTCCTCGTAGACATGATATGAACATTCGGATTATTTGGATTTTCAAAACATTAACTAAAACAATATCCGGTTTACGGCCGTTTACAACTATGTAATTAATGGGTGGTACCGAAATACAGCTTTAGTTGGGACAACCAAGCCGTGCCGGCACCTAAGTGAACAAAAGAGATTTACGGCAATTATAAAGGGCACATAGACCACATGAAAGAGCTACACCTACATTGCAGACACAGACAGACAAGGGATTACTGCGAACGAGACGTGATCAGTAACATGGATTACCTGCCTGTCGAGCGAAGTGTTAGAATATTTTGCTACGCTAATTGTTTTATGACTACTGGGTAAATACCAAGAATGCCATAAGGATACCTTTATCCGTCCACACATACGCCGGCCAGAACAATCAAACAGGTAGAGACCAGAGGAAATGGAAAAGATCCGTAAACACACAAGCCAGAAAAACCTTTCATTCAAGACGGACGAAAATTAAGCACCAGGTACCTGGTAATCTTAAGTACGTTCAAAGGAAAATGGAATTCAGGGGATTTAACAAAATGATCTAATATGAACTCATGACTGTAAAAAATAGTATTTAAATAAGGACATACCTAGCACACACATCATTCAGTCTTGAAACCTCAACGTGATAACTACTGTTTTAAATAACTCCGTGCTAAGAAGAAGAAACATGAATAACAACATGGCCGTATATCAACATAAGAAATTTGCCAAACCATCAGAGGAAGAATTATCCCATCAGAACATCGGGCAGCTGCCTCAACAAAAGAGGAAACGTGACGAACATGAGGATCACTCCGAAATAGATAACGCAAGAATGTCGTGTACCCAACAGTCAACCAAGCGTCGTCAAGCCAAATCTATTTTCCGGCCCTGGAGCGATACAGAAGAAACTACAACTGTTAAAGTCGCCAAAACATCTCCAAAGGCTAATATACACAAGGTCGCATACCAGTCACCGAATTCTTTGCCTCAAGCGCCGGCTATTATGTCATCCTATCAACTGGCCCTGCAGCAACAGCATCAGAACGCAATGGTTATGCAACATCAGCATCAGACCGCCATGGTTATGCAACAGGCAGCAATGTATCAGCGCCAGATGATGTTGGCTCATTTGTGGGCACGTCAACAACAACAGCAACAACATTTCCAGATGCAACATCATATCAGACAACAGCAACTATTTGCCTTTGGTTCGCAACAATAGTTTGACACAAAAAGTAAAACTAACTTTTTAGATTTAAGTGATGTTTTCAAAAAACATTAGAGAAACTGTGATAAGATTTTAGATTAGTAACGATATTTATTGACTAATAAATTAAATAATTTTACAATTTACCAAACATAATTAAGTCTACATTTTTTATTCTCCAATTCAATTGAATGAACACTATCAAGACATTTTCTAAACAAATGTTCTTAGTGTAGAGCATATTTGGGACTCGAATTAATTTTTAAAAATTAGTCGGTTAGTAGTGATTAATGCCATTGTTTCCGATCCACTTTTCGGTATGTATGAAATATATTTCCAATACGGTGATTTCCTGTCGCTTCCGCTACAATGAGAGTCTTACGTTTCCATATGCAAAGAAGAATTTTCATAGGCGACAATGTCAGTTGCACTGTTCAACTTGTTCTTGTGCGAGAAAAATACACTGTAGTTTGGATTAATAACAACAAAGGATCAATATCTGTTTTATAGAAAACCGCGAAAAACGCAGCTTCGTCGTGCGATACAATAAAACATTTAGGAATAAAAAAATATGATGGCGATTTTGTTTGAGTCTGCAAACTTTACAAGCGATGCTTTTACTTAATGAATTTACACGATATTTGCTGCCATTTATATTATCAGTGTTAACATTTAGTCAGTTTACGTGCGATTTCTGACGCTTGTCAAAGTGAAAAAGGTTGGGTTTTCCTCATGAGTAGACTTTCAAACTAACAACGCTTGAGTTTTATTATCAAAATTGGTGCTCTGTGAAAAATATGTTTTGCAATTTACGTCCATTGTATGACTAGCGTACCGAGGAGAATATAGCTAATCTATACGCCTGAGTTAAGGAAGATCGCGATATGTGCATACGTCACCGATCTTGGCAATTGCGTATGTGTTATTCGATTTTAAATAAGGACCTCATTCAAAAGCCATACAAAATACAGCTAGTACAGAAGATGAACTCGGGCGACCCACCACAACGTCGTCTGTTGGGTGAATTGATCTTGGAGAAGCTGGAAGAAGGACAGTCATTTGTTGCTCATCTGGTACGTCGGAATTAGCGAATTGTGTCAGAGGCGAAACGAGCTGGCAATGTAATTTTTGGTGCGTTTTATGGGTCAGCGGTCAATGGATCATGGTACCTTTCGAAGATCTCGAATTTTTTTGCCCAAAATGACGGAATTTGATCTTGTTGTTTCCAATAGGACGGAGCCTCATGTCACTCAGCAGGCGATACCATGAACCAATTGAGAGACGAGTTTGGTGAGCACATAATCTCACGTTTTGGCACTATGCGAATGGACCGCTTGATGCGACAGTCACATTCGTACAGTGTAATCCTACTTATCCTTATGACTATTCTTGTATTGTTTTATTCGTCCTGAATTTGTTTACACATGGAAAGCCAATACAAAATTAGAAAGTTATCTGAAGTATTGAGTTATTATTTCAAAATTAATATGTTCGAGCTTTAATTTCAGGTATATAAATCAATTTTGGCAATTTTTCAATGCTCATTTAGTTCCATAAACATATTATTTTTTTGGGAAATTTTACGTAAACTGGCGTTTTAAAGTTGTTACTACTGATTCTTCTGTTGATTCCTAAGTATTTAAATCGTAAAGATTTATTTCCACCTTTTTTAAATTCTTCCCTGGATAATGTCTTTGAATTCAAGTTTTTGCTAACGCTTGATATGAAACTATTTCAATAATTTTGATTGACATTTCACAATGTTAACGTCTGCATTTACGGAGAACGTCACATTTAAATATGGAAATTCTGTTTTTTTTTAAGAAGCGGGAAAATTAGCATCTTATTCACTTACAAATCCGATTATTATAACACCGGGTGTAGATAAGTCATACATACATATGTCCATACCTACATACATTTGGAACAAATTCAATTTAATCTATTTGCATCGATTTCCATACCAGCGTCTTATTTTGCATATTCTTTGATTAGTTCAGCACAATCTCCTGTCCGATGGATTGAGGTTAAGAGCGGTTGGTCATTGTTCTACTTCGTTGGGTTTGTCAGCATAGGTAGAAACTCATCATGCCGACCCTGTGTAATCTTTTTTTTTTCAGAAGATTAACGTATTGTAGGGTCGTTTACTGTTTTTGTTACTCTCTTCCTGCATTGGACACAATTATGTCATAAAATTATTTATTGTAAGAGAGGAAGAGAGAGAGAGAGTAACAAACAAACAAAAAAAGAACAACTTTACAAACAAGAAACCGAAACCAAACCCAGGTCACAAATATCACCCCAAAAAAAAAGGAGACCCTCATAAATTCTAAACAATAACAATTAACAATAAGGACAAAACCATAAAAATAGAATTTTTTTTAAGGATTTTACTTTAAAGAAACACCTTTCGGGAAAACAAAAACAACAATGGTTTTAGAATATTTACCTAGGGGACAACAACAGTGCCAAAGGAAAAACAAAGATCCTTCACGGCTGATTAAAAAACAATTGTATTGTTAACAATCCATATCCAGGGTTGGGCACACATTCAAGCGGATAGATATTGTAAGGAGGGGAGGTTCCATTACTGATGACATCTTTTCAGTAATTAGCCACACAAAAAAGGACAATCACAACCAGTCACTACAACAACACGGCAAAGGGCGATACACGGGCGGACAGAGAACAGACAGAAAACAGACGAGATTCATTTGATGTGATGCACATTGCCGTCCTCACAGCGACAAGATTTTCATTAGATTCCATTCGACATTCTGTGTAGATGCATACGTTTTATGACATTAACGTCAAGGTCTTGTCTGTTAGTTTCTTAACAACACATTTCAAAGGTTTATCTGCTTCAGACAATGGACAAACGCTCTATCTAGTTTCCCGAAAAAGGTGCAAATTGTATGTTTAGTGTAGGGAAGACAAAGAGAAAGATGAAAAGCAGAAGATTTGCCTTTTGTATGTGGCCGAATCGAAGACGTGGAGGATGAAATCCTTTTGTGGTTTTTCTTTGGAAACATTTGTCTATTTTGGTGTTATCTGGAGGTTTTCACAACGACATCATAAATCACTGTATTAGTAATTCTAGTCGCCTAAGTCTGCGGTCGACTCTGGAGGGACAGAGGTGCAGAGGAAGATGCCGAGGATAGCATTACTCAATATCAAATAGACAGACAGACAGACAGACAGAGACGGATAGACAATGATGATCTTGTGTCTAAGCGTATTAAAGCAAATACTGATTAGACGACACTCAGGTTTACAGTAAGCATGACTAAAATGCTTGATTAGATTTAAGGTGCGGATTTCTCTTTTGTTCTCATATCTCTTTGACCCATCTAGTTGCCTTGAAAATGCAAGGTGTTTTTCCGTATTTCATCATCATCTTTTTTTTTTGTTTAAATAAATGGGCAGTATCAACTTCAAATACACAAACGCATTTATCTCCTTAATAAGAGGGAAAATGTCCGATGTTGCTGTTAAGGGTGACTATTAATTGGTCAAGTAGGAGCCTACGAATCAAAAAGAGTCTACATGCTATTGAAACAAATATTATTAATTATTGAGTGATTTTATTGGGAATTGGATTTAGATCGGATTTCTCCAAGCGTGGTCAAGAGGGTAGCCTGCACATATCCACCTGAGCAGAAAAAATCACAATATAGGAAGTACAATAGAATGGATTTTCCGAATCGTTGCCTTAAAAGCTGTAAAGACATTACTTTAACATCTTTATCAGCCCGATTCTAAAAAACAATTCCCCGAGAACATTTCTGTATTGTTTTGTTTATATTCACTTTATTAACTTTGTACCTTTGAAACTTCATAAAAATAATTTCCAAATTGTTAGCCAAACAAAACTGCTGACGAAAAACAACTGACTTCGAATAATCGAAATTCTCTCTCCCATATTACTATTCTCCCCGTTTGTTTAGAATAGGAGGAGTTTATTCTCGGGAAAAATAAATTCCCCGGGACAAATCTCCCAAGGAGTATTCAGAATGGGGCTGTATATGATCTGGAATCCATGAAGAATATATCCTGCAAATGTTGTTCGGATTTGTTTCAAATAATTGTTTATTTACCTTTGAAAGGATATCCCAAAAAAAGTGGTAAATTACGAATAGTTAAACAAAGGACAACATGTTGTAACTAATAGTGAATGTAGGGTATTTTGTGTATATAAATGTTCGCCCTAAACAAATAAATAGTTGTGCTTACCAACAAGTAGGCAGGCTATTATGTTGGTAGTTCTATTTAATTTGTTGCATAATATTCAAATACAGATATCCATGAGGAAGACTTGTTAAATTCAGATATTTTTTATTGCGTATAATGAAATTCTTTTATTTAACTGGAACAGACAGAGAATAAATCGATTTATGGTTGGAAATTTCAAAAGAGGATAGGATCGTATTTCCCTTAAAACAGATGGAGAACTTCTTTCATATTCAGTGAGATGTGCAGGAGACATCTCCGAAAATGAATTAAAAATGGTTTCTCTTTTCGTTGTGTCGAAGGTGGCTTTCTAGTCTATTGCTTTGCATTTCATGGGTCTTTTTCAGGATCTGGCGAAGTGTGAAGATTTGGTCTATTGGGCCTGAAGCCTTTGGGCTTCATTCGTTCACACAATATATACACGAAGTTATGTCAGTAGACTGCTTTCAACATTCTTAACTTCAGTGTCGGCTTTACAATCCTCGTCGTACCTTTCTTGCCGCTTCTGGTAACACATTTCTTCTTCGGCAGCTTCCGCCATGGAGTATATTCACAGTCATGGAGTAAAGTTGCAGTGATCTACGTCTTTGGAGAAGTATGGTTCAATGTATTTTACGTTCTAGAACAGACACTTTTGCATGTGCTCAAACCAATTTTCGAAGCCCTTTTTCCACTCCGATTTACATATTCACATTTTCAACTCTGGGATAATTAAGAAATTCCGAGTTAAAATCTGCATCTAGTAACTTTCCACTGGTTATACGGATTATTTTTGGTCAAGGACAATTTTGTCGCTCTAATATATTACAGACTTCCTTTAAACTCGTGCTAATCCGCCTGTAACAGCCAGGCATATGTTTTAGATGAGTGTCAAATCCCCATTTACACAACAAATTTACGACACAATAAACAAAGTAACACTAAACGGATTACAATTTATGACCCAGGTATAATAAAACCAACAACACCATCTTACACATTTTCTGCTTTTATGATCTGAACTAAAAAATACGGTCATAAACCTCACGGTGCCTAGGTAACAGGCGATTAAAAAGGTTCACAACGATCACTTCGCCTGACCTTGGCACGTAGTCACAATTTAGCAAAAAGGGATGTTCAAACAGGTATCTAATTGGAATTAGGTAAACAGGAGCTAAGGATATAAATATCTTGCACCACAGGACTACAGCATCATTCACTCAACACAACTCAAATCGTTAACAAGTACCACGAGAGACCAAGTAAACTACACCAACTCAAAAATGGCTACCACTTGCGAATATCAACACAAAAAGTTTGATTTAAAAGCTGATGAGTACACCCACAAGAAATTTGGCATGCATACGATGAAAAGAAAACACGAAGATACAGAGGATAAAGAAACTGACATTCCAATCATCACCGCCCAGATCATATTGGAAAGAGCCCAAAAGGATATCCAGTTCGAACAGCCTCAAGTCAAGAGACGTCAAACCAAGCCTCTGTTTAGACCCTGGATGGATGATGACAACAAAGTAACACCCGTTGTTAACAACTCAGCATCCAAGACTCAGGTTCTACCCGCTGACATCATTACCTATCGCCCCAACATGGTACGCCAACATACCAACAAGGCACGCACCGAGAAGGAACAGCAAAGACGCCAACGCAACACGCTGGCTTGCCTCATAAATCGCCGCAATAAGCAGGCCGAGCAACTGATGCTGCAACAACAATATGTCGCTTATCAACAGCATCAGGCTGCCATGATGGAGCAATCGGTGAGGTCGGCTTTGTATTTGAGACACTTGCAACAGATGGCCATCATGCATAGGCAACAGCAATTGTTTGTTTTTGGCCACAGTCAATACTGAGGATGAAATGACCGAATCATATCCTTGATGGGCCGATTTATATAGTTATAGAATAACTTGACCTGGTTTAACCAAATAATTTATTTAATATTGTAATTTATTTAAATGTATGCTAATATTGTCCTAGACAACGCTGTGATAGAGTCTTATAGTTTATTTTAATATTTAACTTAATCTACAATAAACAAAGTATTTGTTCGAAAAATTAACCATAACGGATTTTTCTTAGAATATAAACATTAGGTCGATCATTATGTCATACGGCCCCAATGCTGGAAAAACTAGTAGAAAATTGGGCGTCTCGGTTGGAATTTACTTGAGCCAGCCGCGGCGATCACTTGCCCGAAAACCTTTTTAAAACATAATGCCAAACCCTTATCATTACAAAAAAGATAAATTCTTGACCAATTCTTCAAACTGTATGCTTTTTATTTCTTCTTTAAAATCACGAGTCAAAAAAAAACACCTTTTACTATCATGGTCCCTAGTGGATGAAAAGTGGAAATACAATACATTCGTAAAATATTATTTTGCCAGAAATACATATGTTACGACACAAACATTTCGTTTTTTTTAATATGCTAGAATTGTGTCCCAAACATAATATGTTTACACGCAAACATATATATGTCGTACCCCTCCCCAAACATATATATGCTTGCATGCAATCATATTTTTTTCTCCGTGTAGTGGATGAGAAGTGGACATACAATATATTCATAAACTTTGCATTTGGAAAACCTTCACCTGAACATATTTTTTTGTACCATTTTCTGGTACACGTGGGCGTTCAAATTTCTGCTATGGTTTCATTACAGCTTTTCTTTCGGGTGTAAATTAATTTACTTTTTCACGATGTTATTACAGTGTAATCCCCACTAACGGACACGTCTTTTAAGCAGAGACCTCCCATAAATGCAAACTTTTTTCAGTACCAGTCCTTTTAGGTACTTCTCTCATAAGCGGACAAATTTCTCAGTCCATTAGGTGTTCGCTTAGGAGAAAGTACACTATTAATTCTTCTGCTAATATTTAACTATTTGGAATAAATGTTCGAATTAATATTTGTCTCCAGGTTCTTGCACCAGAACCATAACCGATTCTATCCAAAGTATCTAAGATCCTATAAAAATTAGCATTTAAAGCTCAAGGTAGTTGATGACACGACTATCTAGAGTATAAAATACATTGTCAACTTATTAATTTTGTCTAAGCGATGAGAATTCATCACTATATTCCATACCAAAGTTATAACTTGTTAGTCACAATTGCTGATATTTGGTTTCTTCTGTGCGTTTTTCAAATTCGATTGCATAGTCACAAAACGGAAATTTATATCTGGTTGGCTGCCACAGACACGCGCAGAAAAACACACTGAAAACTAAACTGAAAATTTTAAACCTCAAACTTCAACAATGAAAACTTACAACTAATTAGCTTTTCATTCATTGAGTGTTGAACTGAAAAAAAAAATGTTTTGTGATATTTTTGCCAGCAGCGGAAGTCTTTAGTATTTTTTTGTTTATGTTAAGCTTTATTAACTTGCGGTCGTTGGAATTTCTGACTGCTCTTGTGAAATTGTGCCACATTTTGAATAAAACTACAAAAAAAAAAAATATATAGGAAAACAATGAATTATTAATGAGAAAAACAAAAGTGAAAACAACAACAAGTGGCCGCGTTTGTAATTGTAGGGAAATGGGTAATGAGCGTTGCAAACATAAATTGTTTCAATCATTGATAGTCAAAGAAATTATAAAACCATGAGGTGGGCTGGAAACCAAAACTGCGATTTAAAAAAAATATATGTATTTAAATACTACCATTTCTAATGTGACAGCGTCTCTTTAGCTTCGAGCACCGAAGACGAGCTCATAAGGAAGGAAGGTTATTGGAGGGGGGAAAGAGGGAGTAGTGTTTGTTGACGTTGGCCTTGAATTTGGTAATGTCATAGCAGGCAGGAAAAACACTTGCAGGAAGATTATTCCACATACGAACAGTCCGGCTGAAGAACGAATTTTCTCTATAGTGCGTCGTCCGGTCAACCGGCCATTTGACAACGAACGGATGAGATTCCCTGGACAGCCCCGTATTCCGGCTAAATGTTCTAACGTCAGGGACCAGACGACGGATATCTGACGAACAGATACCGCCCACACTCCGGCGATGATGAAGGGAGACAATAGAGTTGGATACCCTACTATCCCCAATCATTACCACCGCTCTCCTCTGTACACGGTTCAATAGCTGCAAAGATGTCTTTGGAGCTCCTGCCCATATATGGGAGTTATATTCCATTTTTTTGTGTGACATGCACGAGAAAAACCTGATTTCAATTGCGACAATTATTTGTAGTTCATGTATTTTCATAACCATAAAAATGAAAAATAATATTTTGCACTTTGATCTTACGCTCTAGAGTTCTTGCGTTTTTCATTAGGGCGTTCTGGTTCATTCTTTGTAGCCAGCGCAAAAGTAAATCGGCCGGAGCGGTTTACTCCTACAGTTTCACAAGATCTACACGAAACCCATATGCCAAAATAGTTTCAAACAGGTTTTTCTTATGGGGGTATCGAGCTCGGATTTATAATCCATCAAACCATTGTATCGGTTTGTGAACGTTTCATCTATTTGTGATTTATTCTACATAAAATCACACAGATAGGTTCATCGATTTGTGACTTCAAACATTCAAAAAGTATAACCGAATGGATTTTGCATGCGTTGGATAAGAAATTAACAACACGGTCTAGTCTCTTTTGTGGTTAATTGGACATAATACAGTTGAAGGTGGTCCAAATACATGTTTTCTTATTAGTTTATTTCAAAGTGCCAGCAATCGCATACGATTTCATTCATGTAGCTGCCTCCAGTTAACCTAATGTTCCCAGGCCTTGGCAAATGGTTTCTGACAAAGTCTTGCGACGACAATCTTAACAACGTCAAATTACAGCTCTGAGGTGGCAATGCCGTCGATGCCGTCTCGACTGCGGCATGGCCTGTGTGGCCTTGTCTTCAGTCTCCGGCTACAAAACCTCTGTATAGCTGACCATTACCTGAAAATGTCATTTTCAGACAGAAAACAAGGCCAATGCCATTGCTCCAAAATCCGCGTCAAACTGCCACTCCCTGAGGACGATGACGTACGGGTTTTCCGATCCCCAACTGAGACAGTATAGACATATATGCCGAGATGCAAAATGCGCTTTGCCAGAAATGTTAATTTGTTTGATTTTTGAAAATCTTTGTCTATTTCTACTTTAAGGCCCAAAGCACAGAAATGGCAACGTAGCGTAGAGTTGTGTATCTTCAAGTGCTAAATCCATTGGACCTTGTAATAATGCGAGATCGTTGTGCTAAATTCTCATCAGGCTGGTGCATGAAATGTTGCAATCGATGACGAAATATTACCAAAGATAGTAATTTTTGATAGTAAGGAGGAAATTTGTTTAATTTAATAATTTTATTTTTGGTTTATTTTTTCAAACCGTTTGCAGATTCTACAACTTGAGAATGCGATTAAAGTAGATTTCGTTTATGATAATAGGACAACAGCTTGTAAAAATCCCATAAATTTAGAATTTACTGCAATTTAGAATTTACTGATCTATTTTCAAAATCCACCCACAACGGGGATGTCTGGTTAGCGCTTGTACCGAATACGATGCACGATGGCGCACCATGATTGAAGTCTGTAGGCGGATGCATTGCAGCGTACCACTTGCCACTTTCTCTGAATCTCTATGCGGTCTCCACTTTCAGAAAATTCGTCTCTATTGTGTTATTCCAATTAAATGTTTAGCTATGGTTTCCCTGACAATCTGTGTAAACATGATCAGGCCTTCTTATAGTAAATCTCCACTTTTATCTGTCCCCTATTGTTTACGCTTCTAAGTAATTGGACAATTGCCTTTGAATAGACAACGCAGACTTCCAGATAACACACATGAGTCTGTAAAAGTTGAATGCCACACATTGTTGACGCAGCATGATACAATTCCGCTATACACAGACACCACAAGGCACAAACAGATGTAGGGACAGACAAACTAATCCTAAACAAACTCGGTATTTACACACAAAAAAAACAATTTCGTACATCCAACAATAGCCAAGGAGAGCCCGTCAACTCTATGTATTTATTTGTTGGTCATGTTTACTTCGAGCTCAGTCGGACTGTAATGATGGAAATTTGCAACCTGCTGTGCGTTGAAAATCATGAACATGCTAAGATCCGAAAGTAGGTGATAAGCCATGCGCCTGCGCGAATGTTGATGCATCACAGAAAGTGGGACGGACAGACGATGCGTGTCTTCACACACAATAACAAAAGGCTTGTTTGTCTAGGCTTTGAGTGCTGCCACTGCAGGGGGATGAAATGTACCACTGCCATCCGACTACCTCTCTACGTACCTACTATGTCAGGGTAGCGACGGAAATGTCGTAGGTCTGGTCTTTGCGACTTTATTTCCCTTCACATTGTTTTGTTTGGAATATAAACATCGTCATAAATGTTGGTGATGTTTTGGTTTAAAACCAAAACAAATAAAGTGCAAAACAATATGAACTGTTGTTGTTGTTGTTTCAAACAAACAGATTAAACGGAATCTGTTTGCTTTAGAAAAATGCAAAAAAAAACAATGCATATCCTGTTGTGGATATTGAAAAATATCAAACAAAAAAATGTTTGCTAAATCTGGAAATTGATTTTTATCATCTCTGCTCGCATTTACAATCGGATGATGCTATTTATGATAATAAATATGAGCCCCTGTAGCATGTGAGCCGGATTATATTAAGCCGGAACATCTAGAAACTAGTCAAGTAATTAGGTTTAGTATAAATCTGAGGGCAGCATATTTTTACAAATTCCCACCAAAAGTCGTTTTAAAAAACCAAAAAAGGCGCACACGTTTTGTTATTTTTATTTAAACAAATTATATCCCAAAAAGTTCTTAAAACTGAACAATTCAAACAATATGAAAAAATTAAAAATAATTCATAGTTAAATCATATTTTTATTTACACTTTGTAAACTAATTTTAATTATTTGAATGTTCGTTTCTGCACTTTTCCACAAGATCATCATTTGAAGCGATCTCTAGCCCCTTTTTTTTTTGATAAATTCCTTTTAGAAATATTTAAAGGAATTAAATGATTCCGTGGGGCGAAATGAGGCCGCTCCGCCCGATTGGCGTACTTGTGGTTAACACTCACGGTCCTCGGTGTCTTACTGTGCCCACTGAAGCAAATGTGGCTGTCGTAGCCGAGCCTTATGCGAATTTTGCACAAAGATATTCGTATTCTATTCGCTTTCAAGCTCGAATTGAACACACGACCATTTGCTTCGTTATTTGGCTTCTGAGATTGGCCCTCGGAATGGACAACGATTTTGTTCGAGAAATAGTCTTTTCTAAACTCCCAAGCCCTAATTTGGGACCGAAAAACCCATACGGGATTGTCGACCCCAACACTCAGGGGTCGTACATTATCAATGCAATAGGAAAATGAGATATCGGAAGGACAAAAGCGAGAGTAGTGTTTGTTGACATTTGTCTTGAATTTGAAAATGTCAGAGCTGGCAGTAAACATATTTTCAGCGACCATTTTTACCTCTTAAATGTAAATCTTCACTAGAAAAACAATTATCCCTTTTGGAGCCGGCTTTAAACAGAGATTCCGAACAATGAGTGTACAATTATACATGGGTCCTGTATACACGGATCCAACAATAATAAAAAAAACATATATGTTATTATTGTTTTTCAAAATATTCTCATTGAAGTTCAGTACACTTTTGCATGCGTTCAAACCTTTTTCCTAAGCACTTATTCCACTTCGATTGAGACACCTACAAAATATGGTTTGAACGTTTTAACAGGACGTTGAGCACGCAGTTTTTTTCTTGATGTTAGGGAATAAGACGAAGTCATCTGTCAACAGTGACGATGTTATAATTTCCAATGCAAGTTCCGGTTTCCATCTGGCAACAGTAGTATTGTCCGCAACCCAAAATATAAATAGCAACCCACATACAACCCAACCAAATAGACGGCGGAGGCTGGGGCAAATCTATAAACATCCAGTGTATGGAAAACCTGACTACGCCCAGCGGGAACTAATTAGAGATTACTTTTAAATGTATTGCTAGTATTTAATTTTATAAAAATTTCCATTGTTTTTTAAGCCGGTTGGCTTGACTAACCGCCATTCAGTCATCTGAGAAAATGAGAGTTTTGTAATCTTAATTGTTAAAACGTTTTTTTTTTTTCATACAAAACGGGAGGAGCTGTAATTGCAACCACCTTTTCAGAACATGTTCTAGTATGTATTTGCAATTTCTAGCTGAAGTTAGTAGTCAGCAGTGTACTAGATTTACGTAGACAGAAACTAAGTATGACTAGTATTTGTCTTAGTCGTAAAACACTTTGATATAATTAGACAAATTATTGATTGTGGCACCGATAAAAGAAAAGGGATGAATCCAACAACGTTTAAAAACAGAGCCTCATCTGTCACAGCCACAGTACATAGAAAATGTGCAATACGGACGGTGAAGTGATTTGATGAGGGACTGGCTATTACCTCAGCAACACCAGTTCATAACCAGAAGAAACAGAAACATCATCTGTGCATCCGACCAGTATATGGGGAGAATTTATTTTCCAACAAACAAATTTGTTTGACATTTCCAATTCCATGAAGGACAAAACGGGGAACTTCTGCACAATATAATTTCTATACTCACTGAATGGGAGCTATTGCTTCAAAGCCGGCTCCGCACTGTCAATATTTGTTCTAGAGTTGTTTTACATGGCTTAGAAATTTCTCTCTGGAAACGGCCGCTGAAAACTATTTGATGGTCTTGCCAGGATACGAGACTGCTGAATGAGCCAAAAATGGAGAAGGGGACTAAAATGGGCAAAAACGGATTTAAAACAGGTGTAATATAAACGAGAAATAATCAACATACGAGTATATAAAATTCTTGAGTGACTGACTGAATGATTCATAACGGCCCTGACCAAATGGCTGAAGCTAGAATCTCGAAAAAGTCCAAATCGTACCAAAACGGGATAAAAAGGGACAAAAGGTGTAATGAAATGAGTTAACAATTCGAGGATATTAAAAAGATGACAAAATATTTTCCAAGACGGGTAAAATATAAAGGATTTGGGAAAACTTTTTAAAAATATTCATAAAGGGCGAGAAGTAGAAAAGGAAATAAATATTTGGAAATTGTTCCGGACTTGACAACAGCAGCTACAAAAAGTAGAAATATGGTTGGAAAATAAAAAAAGTTTGACCAAATCTTTCAAATTAATATCTACCTTTAAAAATTGGAAAAAATGTGATAAAGGTTCTGAGTCAGTGGACAGTATTTTTTTTTAAACCCATGTAATGAAACAAATATTTTGTGTTTTACTGGAAAAGGGAGTTGTGAATAAATACGAAAATCCTTCATCGATTTTAACGATCTCTACCTTATTTACAATGCTAGATATGTGACACTCAGTGTAACCGCTGAGAATTTTTAAAAAGTCGCTCCTATTTTTTTATGAAAAAATTAACAACTATCCATGATTCCATGACTCTTCCAGTCTTATATGGAGTAGGTGCTCCCCACCTGTTATGGTTAAGTTTTTTCAACGTAAAACGTACGTGATTATGTGATCACATTTTTGTTATTCATTTGTATTACATTAAAGTGTCTCAGCGCCATTAAGGCATTTTTAAGGGCAACAGCTCTATTTCAAAATCTACAGAATAAAAAAAAATAATAATAAAAGAAACATCTAAATGGGTTTTACATAACGTTGTAGAAGTTTTACAAGCACGACATTATTTATTTTTAATTGTTAGTAGTAATTAAACATGTAATAATTTTATTTCATTTCAAAAAATGTTTATTAAAAATATTATTCTATATCACTTAATACCCACTTACTCCAATCAAGCGGTTTGATTTTCTGTAAGTCACCTGCCGATTGGACAGTTATCATTACCAGATCCTCTCCTCTATTATCGGATAACACTAGTCAACAGTCAAAATGTACTCGGGATGCGATAATTTTTTCTGTGTAGATAACCTTGACATGAGCTCGAAAAACGCAATAAAATTTTTTTTTTTCGTTTGGTTTTTGTTTTATTTTTTTTTTTTTAAATTTTAAAAAAAAATTTTTGGTTAATTTGTTTCGTCCGGCATAACTCGGGAACCACTAGCCCGATTTAATTGAATTAAAATTACAATTCCCTTAATCTGTTCATATATTGTTTTCCTATACAAGCAACAGTTTCCAAGTTAAAAATGAATATATAAAGGAAAAAACTTATTTTTTGCCTAAAGATTTAAATTTTTTTTTTTTAAAAAATCCAAAATGAAAAAAAATGTCAAATCTTATTACTTTTACGTAAAGTCACATAACCTATGAGCAAAATGAGACAAAGATCATGAAAATCGATGCACGCGTTTCGCTTTTATTCGCAATTGAGTAAAGGTATGTCATATATTTTTGTCACCCAACAAATTTTAATTTTGTTTGTAATAAAAAAGAAAAAACCTTACCATAGACAAAGTTGTGCATATGTGATCACTACAAGAAGATCACTTCCATTTAATTTGAGTAAAGAAAATTTAATTCTTTTTTTATTTTTTTGCTCATGACTTTACGTAAAAGTAATAAGATTTGACATTTTTTTTCATTTGGGATTTTTTATGGATCTTTTAAAAAAAAAAATTTAAATCTTTAGGCAAAAAATAAGTTTTTTCCTTTATATATTCATTTTTAACTTGGAAACTGTTGCTTTTTTTATTGCGTTTTTCGAGCTCATGTCAAGGTTATCTACACAGAAAAAATTATCGCATCCGGAGTACATGAAATTTTTTCATTTTGTTGAGTAGTGTAATTAGTGTGTGTGACTTTCAAAGTTCTAAGTAAATCACCCAATCTAAGAACACACACATATGTACGTACATACGCATGGATGTGTGCTTCAATTTAATTATGTTAATTTAACTTACGCTTGTTTCACACTTATCTTAAGTTTTGTATTTCTCAACTTTAAATCTTAATATTGCCACAATCTAATAAATATGCATTTGCTAGTTGTAAACCAAATGCGGGGTGATACTGAAGCGTCATGATGATTCCTTACAAATGTTGATATGAAAAATGCGTTGATTGTGTGTTGTGTGTGCTTTAACCCGACAGAATGTGTCGATTTATGCAAATGCCAAGTGATGAATGCTGCCTCGCATTAAATGAATAATGGAAAATAAACAAGTAAATAGTTGATTTAACTTGAAACGTGATAGAACATGATGAGGCTGTTTGTTTCCTCAACTGTCGCCAGCATTAAAGTGCATTCAGCATTTGAGATTTATTATGCAGTATCCGGCGATATATCAACGATTTGATAATGTCGTTCTGCCCCCAGTGCAAACATCACGATCATGTTCCACTAATTACGCCAACTGAAGCACATTGCAATGACTGTGCACCCAGCATTAGGATAAAGTGACCTGTAACACCGCAGGTCAGTCATGTTTGTGCATGCATTTCATGTTATGCTCGACATTGTGTAAACAAACAGCTTATCGCTAGGCGACTGACCCAGGCCTACCTACTCTGTTCGATCGCTTGCAAAAGTCAAGAACATTTTGTGTGTGTGTGTGTTTGTGTCGTGAAAGGAAAAAATGGTAGAGGAAAATTTCAAATATCATGCAAAACAAACAAACAAGATCATAAAAAAAAAGTTTGAACATTTTAGCAAAATATGCCTGATAACAGATATGTAAATCCGAAAATCGAACTGAGGATGGCAAGAACCCTTCGAGTGGTATATATGCCGGCGGTGCAAGTGATAACAATCATAGTCTTTCACCAGACAGCACTACAAGAAGATCACTTCCATTTCATTTGAGTAAAGAAAATTTAATTATTTTTTTATTTTAACAAGTAAAAATGGCTTTAATCATTGACGAATCATTTGAATACCGCCACAAGAAATTCGACCAGGGCAAGAGACCACGAGAAGATGCCAACAGTTCCTGCGAAGATGACGACTATGTTCATGTGGACATTGAACGTGTGGACGATCGGCCGTATTCGCAGCAGTCCAGTGAAAGCTCATCCGCCTACAGTCACAGCGAGCAATATTCCACATCTACAACTGTGCCAAGTCCACCATCACCTAAGCGTCCGCGCACCAGCTCATTCGGTAGCAGCACATATTCCGCTTTCTCGCCTACGGCACATGCAGCATCAGTTCGTAATACATCCACGCCCAACCAGCTGGCACCCACTGCCGCTATATTGCCCAAGATCAGCGACGAGACACTGCGCAGCATTTGCAAATATCACGGCAACATGGTGCGCAAGTTCCCCAAGAGGGAGAGAACGCCCAAAGACCAGGAGAGACGCAACAAGAACACCATTGCCTGTCGCATGAGCCGTCGCGTAAAGAAACTGGAACACATTGCCATTGAAGAACAATACAAGGAGTTTTCCCAGCAGACATTCGACATCATCGAACAGGCCATGCGATCCACGGCATATTTGCATGAACTGATGAAACTGTCCACGGCCACGGCCACAGACACTGAGACAGAGACCGCGGCCATTGCTGCCCAAGCAACGGAAACGAAGCCACCATTTGCACTGGCAGAGGCTAGGGCTTCATCGGCGACGACACCAGAAAAGAAATCATTTACCATTGCCTTTTTAATGGGAAATGAAGAATAGTTTTTATTTTTTTTTAGTTAACTTACATTTAATAATTTACAATTATGTCTACTTTCCAATCACTGTGTGATTTATAAATAATAATTTTAGTTTAAGTTAAATGCGTAGCTTAAGATTGTAATTGTTAAAACGTAATACTTAAAATAAATTGAAAAGATTTTTTAAATGAAAGTGATTTTTGTAATTGTTTCGAATTGCGGCGGTATTCAAATCACACCATTATCCTTTTTTTGTTGGCATTACACTACAAATACAAAAGAAAAAATTGATTAAAAGAAAAGAAAAGTTTGATGAAATGCGTTTATGACAAACACGAACTGGGAGACATTTGTTTTTAAAATGTTTAAGTTTTAAGAGAACATTTAAAAAAAGGAATAAATAAGTTTTACAAAAATATGGAATAAATCATATAGTTTTTTTTTTTTTAAAAAATCGGTTAACCCATTCCAGAGCAGTAAACTTTTTCCTAAACGCCAAATAGTAATTTTTGGTCATTTTATATTCATTCAAGCCCTAAAAAAATACAAAATCTAACTATTTGTCTGGATCATTCGTTAGTAAATATACATAAAGTTATAAGCTCGAACCTTTCTAATAGAGATTAAAGATAGAGTATCTCTTCATTCAAAAAAGCCAACATTTATTTGGACATTCGGTAACATTTTTAAAAAATGAAAAATTTGAGTATCCTCAATACAAAAAGCGGGTATACAAGTGGCTCGACGGGGCTATATCGTCATAGGATTTAACAAGGATACAGACTATAGTAATTACATCCACTGCCTTATGCCTGTATATGTGCAAGGTGGCGCAAAAGTGATTACTTTTTTTACTCCTATCAGAAAATGCTATAAATTTTGCGATTGGCCCCTAATGTGACAATCAACTGTGGCGGCGGCAATTTACATGACATCATATTCTCGACTTGATGTAAAAAAATTAAAAGACCAAATAAAAATAATCCACAAGAAGAATCAAAGATTATCATTTTTTTTTTTAATTACAAAAAAACATTTACTTTTGAGCCACCTTGTATATAAATTCCATGAAATTCGGGTAACTTCTCACATCCCCAATAAATTCAAGCAGTAAAGCCAAAGCAAACACATCCCTCTCGTTGTGTGCAATGCCATTGACAAAAATGTTGTTGCTGTTAAAAAGCACCAACAGTTTTAGAATGACCTACTGTTTCGTTTTGCAAGATTCATGTAAAATACTTCAATTTGATGAACGCAGAAAAATTCCATAACAAAACTATGAATTTCTTCATCAATTTGATGTAGAACTATTGATGAATCGTTTTCATTGATTTAATGTACAGTTTTTCTTAAAGTGTTGTAGATAACAATTCCCTTGAAGCAGGTGCCAGAATGAAGTTGACACCACACGTGACACATGCACTGCAAAACCTGTTACTAACTACTCACTAACGCTGCACAACTCTCAACTCGTTCCAAGCTATTTGTTTTAAATATACGCACACCTATGTCTTTTTAAATTAAATAAAACAATTTTAAAGATATTAAATATAGATTTTTAAGATTGCCGAACTCCGTCTCAATGACAGTGAAACCTTAGTGCTTTGTCCGTATGTTGTTTGTTTTACTTCTCTTTCCTCCAAACCAAGAAACTGTGCGATTGCGACGTTCCTCAGAAATTTGAGCTTATTTCAAGTAGTTACCTACTCGTATTATTTAAATATGTCTATTTGTATAATATCCCAACCGCAGTAGTTAGAACAAACACTTCATATAGTGGCTTGAACGAATATCTAAGAGACATTAACGTTTCTTGGAATTTCATTGAGGTGTTAGATATTTATGAGGCATCCATTATACAATTGAAATGTTAACTTGCAATTAAGTCTGTCTCTGTTTGTTTCGGACATTTGACAAGTAAGTGGCAAACAATTGTTAGCAGAATCTTTCTTAAATCTAGAATTGTCGCGCACGAGCTTCCGAACGAAATGTCTATGGACTTTGATTGCATAATGATAGAAACAAATCTCTCAGTTTGACACCGAGAACAATCGTATGTAGCGTTTCTGTTTCTTAAACGAAAATATTTTTAAAAAACGTCGCTTTTTGTCTATCGAAATGTTTCTTTTGTTAATTTGAATAAAGGGTCAATGTAAATTAAAGCTCTGCTTTACATGAGAGATTTTAATTACTCCACTACATTAACATACGAATGTAAAAACGTTTTTATAAAGACTCCGATGTGATAGTTGTTAGTGTGTCTGATTTTAGAAGAAGGGTTCCGGAACTCCACAATATTGACATATTGCTGAAAAGTCTATTAGACAAATATGACCCTAAAACCCCAGCAAGACTTCATATTTTAATACGATGCTTTAATTAGGAGATACACTTTTTGTAATTACATTTCGCCGCACCATAAAAACATAATAAAAGTTAACAACATTTATCAATGCATTGAACTATCTGAACTTTTACAATAATTTGAACAATAACAATTTGAACTTTTCCGCAAACACGCAACTTTACAGAAAATCTTGTAAGTCATGTTTTTCCATATGAGAACGAAATTCTACGAGTTTTGTGTTTTATTCCACTGTAGGTTGAAAGGTGTATTAACCCTTTAATCATTAAGGCCGTCGACAGACGGTCATCGCTAACAGTCATTTGTAATGGTTAAAGGGTTAAGTTTATTATTAATGGGCATTTCCATGCAAAACAACCACTCGCGGGGAGAACAAATTTAAATATTTTTAACTAGTAAGTTGTAATGCGCCTATGGCGCCCGTTGAAATATGGAAAAAAAATTTTGTTGAACAAAAAAAAATTTTGTGGAAAAAAAAATTTTTGTTGAAAAAAAAAAAATTTGTTGAAAAAAAAAATTTTTCTTGAAAAAAAAAAATTTTTGTTGAAAAAAAAAAAATTTTGGGAAAAAAAAAATTTTGTTGAAAAAAAAATTTTGTAGAAAAAAAAAATTTTGTTGAAAAAAAAAATTTGGAAAAAAAAATTATGTAAAAAAAATTTTGTTGAAAAAAAAAATTTGTAAAAAAAAAAATTTTGGGAAAAAAAAAATTTTTGGTAAAAAAAAAATTTGGGGAAAACACAATTTCTGTACAAGAAAAAAATATTATTTTTTTTATTATTTATTATCTTCTTAATATATATTTATCCTCGACACTGATTCACTGATTCCCTGATTCACTCTGTTATTTTTTGGAGAGTCTTAGCTTTGCTGGAAAGTCAACGACATGAACGCTGTAAACGCCTCATGTATTGGCCCAAAAACCAACATATGAAGAAAGGCAATAATTTTTAAGATGTGGCTTCCATGGACAACTCGGTTAATTTTGGGTTATTCAGATATTCACATTGCCTACTAAGTACTCTATGCCTTGTATGAAACTTAAACTTTTACCTTGTAAAAACTAGTAAAACCTATTATTATCGTCACTGCTAAAGTAGAACTATGAGAACTTGTGAATTGGGCGATAATTCTTGGACGAAGCTCATAACAAATAGGTCAACTATGTCCATGATTTTACCTAGCTATCATACAAATGCAGTTCGCAATTTTAGGCCCAATTCTTGCCTGATTTAAACAGTTCCTATAAACTAAACCTTCACCGATAAACGTCACATGTCTTATTCGCGTTTTAACCTGAATTCTCAGTTTAACAGTCGTGTTCGGACCACGACCGTCTACAACAATGTTTTAATTAATTATATTACTTTTGTTTAATTTGTTTGCCCGATTCAACTACTGAACTTTAAATGAAATTGCGCTAATAAATCTCCGCGATAAACCATTCAAATCCATTTAAACTCAGATTCAAATTGGCTCATTATATGTACACATACCTCGTCTGTAAGGGATTGAATTATAAACTAAGCAACTATTCGAACTGAAATGCATTCGGAACGAGTACTAGAGAGAGAGTGAGAGAGAGAGAGGCATAGCAAAACGTCATTGTGTACAAAATCAATCATTCAATCAATAAAAACAAACAAAAAAAAATTTCAAAACCATAATTAACGAAAGCACTCAAATGTAACGAAACCAGAAAACGTCACAGTAATTGCAACGCCGAAGACTAGCTAGCTATTCAGGTGTGTATTAGGGTGTACCTTATTTTAAGAAAATTCAAAATGTATGTCATTATCGAGTTGTGAATCCCTAAACTCTGCCGGCAATGAGCCAGCGATTGTGACACAAGTCTTCTCTACAAATGCTAAGCCTTTGGTCTTCTCTACAGAAGACACGCCGTCTACCAAGTTGGATTCCGTCTCTAACCTCCAATGATAATTTGTTAAATTTCTTAGGAAAATAAATAGTGGTGGCGATAGACGATATGAAATAGGCGAAGGTGTACAAATTTAATGCTTTAAGATATTTAAAACCACCAATCATTTCAAATCAAAGGACGCCCCTAATACACTTTCAAGATTCTATAAATAACAAACGAATAGAGAAGAAGAAAAACCGAATACAAAATAACAGAAGGTCATCACAAAAATTATAAGAAAAGTACATATTAGATGTTTTCCAATAACATATTTATTTGAAAGGAAAAAAAAATGTCCCTCATTCATGACGACCTTCCCGCCAATTACTCAATGATTTCCAATGTTGACTATTGCATTTCATACATTTCTAGTCACTGTGACTAAAGGTAAATAAGACATTTACATATGTCCACAAATCAGAAAACTAATTCACATGTAAATTCTACAGCCTCTATGCAGGCGAAACAGTCTAAATGACACAGATTGTGGACTAAGAACTAGAATTAATGAGTTAATAAAAGTGCCAGTGTTTGCTATTCATTCAATTGAGTGTCGTCTGTCTGAATTAGCTGATTAATTAAAATTGAAATTTCCCTCACATACTTTGTGGTTTAGCGTCTGGCTGGATGTCTGAATATTTATTCTAAAATGCTAACAACCAAATTGAGTAGTTTTTGTTGTTGTTAGTAAACATTTTAATCGTGATTCAAAGCTGGAAATCATTTATTTGCCATAGAACGTTTTGTTTTTTCTTTTGTCGCAAATCGCCGTCGTTGTTTCTGTCGGTTTGGTTGAGTGTTGTGCGATTAAAGTTGTCGCTATTTTCACTGGATATTGTGAATAAATACGCGCTTGACCGTTAGCTGGCAGTTCAGATGACAACGAGTCGTCATTGAAAACGGGCAAAGAAGAAAGTTTAGTTTAAAATAATAAAAAAAATAAATAATATCCTTCAGGATTCATTGACTTGCCGAAATGTTTACGAAAACCAGTATTTTAATATTAGTTGTTGGTCTTAATGTCATGGGTGCAGTGGCAGCTCCGGCGACGGAGTTTCATGATGTGACCGCTTTGCGTGAGTGAAATGAAAAGAAGAAGAACATGAACATTATGAAATATATAAAAAGAAAGATAAAATGGAAAGAAATTATAATAAAAAGGACATTTATTAGCTATGAAACCAACAACAACAACAAAACATACAAATAAAAGAAAAATGTGATAACCAAATATTAATCAAGTTTGTGTTCTAAATCTTTTGTATGACAAAAATGATACTTGGAAATTTTTAAAAGTTTTTTTTTTTATTCAAATTTAAATTCCACTGTCTATTCGACTTTCACACGGCAAGCCCAGGTTTGTAACCTGGTCAGACCCTCAAACATTACACGGCGTTACTGCATGTTCGTAAAGTCATCGAGTAAACGTTCTTGACTTTACGAACGGGTTTTTAAAAGCAAATGTCATGACAAATCCGGGGGAAAAAGTCATCGTGTAAACTGGGACTTCAACGAATATTTCTCACGCCCATTAATATGACAAAAAAAATCACATATTTTTATATTTACATGGATAAAAATTGGAAACTAAAAAAAATATATAATATTTTATCTATCTAAAAATTGAAAATTTTTAAAACAAAAATTACAAAATATTTTTTTTTAGTGGAAACCCTCAAAATAAGCTCTAAAATAATATTGACATTTTCATTTTGGACATCTTAGCCCTCCACTGCCGATATCTCGAAAACTAGAGGGGATATACAGTCGAACTTCCATATAGCGAATCCCAAGGGGACCAAAAAAAAATTCGTTATATAGAAAATTCGTAATATAGAATTATTTTAAAAAAATTTTATTTTTATGTATGTTGAATTTTATTTAAAATAATTGGTAATTTTTGTCTGCGTTTGATTTTTCCATTTTTGCGTGTAGTCTACTATGCGAACCTACATTTCTCTCACTTACAGAGAGTAGAAATGTGAATCTCACACACAAAAACAAATAAAAAATGAAAATATGTGTGTGTATGGTGAGAGTGAAAAATGTGTTTATGTAAAACTCGTTATACGGAGATCAAAAACGCATGAGCATTCGAGTTACGGGCGTAGAAAAAATTCGTAGTAAAGAAATATTCGCTATAAGGAAACTCGTTATAAGGAGATCAAAACATACTGAACATTTAACGAAATTGCAGTGTTCTGGAAATAAATTCGTTATATAGAGAACTTCGTTGTACGGAAGTTCGTAATAGAGATCAAAAACGCATGAGCATTCGAGTTACGGGCGTAGAAAAAATTCGTAGTAAAGAAATATTCGCTATAAGGAAACTCGTTATAAGGAGATCAAAACATACTGAACATTTAACGAAATTGCAGTGTTCTGGAAATAAATTCGTTATATAGAGAACTTCGTTGTACGGAAGTTCGTAATAGAGAAGTTCGACTGTACAAATTTATATTTAATTTATTGTTCTTATTTTTTTGGACTGCGAAAAAAAACAGTAACTCTAAAATTATTTCCAATGGATTACCCTCAGCCGATGGTTGAAAAAGACAACCGAAATATTAGCAACAATTATTAAAACATTAAAATGAAGAACAGAAACATCGTTTCTATATGCAGAGTTACCGCTGAGAATTTTCAAAAAGTTGTTGTGCTACCTTTTCAAAATTCTCAGCGGTAACGAGTAGCACACTTTTTTTAAAGTTATTAGCTAAACAAACCACAATTAAATTAAATACATTTAAAAAATTAGAATTCAAAGATATCTACGCTGAGAAAAAATTGTAGTTGTGAACTTTCGGAGAAAATCTGTATCCTCTTCTCAACCTAACCTAACCTAACCTAAAGCTGTGTTAAATCTTTATGAATACTTATGAATATTAAAAAAAAAACGGTATTTATGCCCATCTCATTTCTTTAAGTCTTAGCACTTAAGGAGACAATTTCCCTTAAACAATTTTATAAGTAATTCCATAACTCAAAGTCTCCGTAAGTCGAACTTTTCTACGGGATAATGGTGGTTGGAGTTATGACAGTTTGTCTGTCTATTGAAATTCCTTGTTTGCATTGCTGTCGTCATCGACTAATTGTTTCTTCAACTTGCTGCAAATGCTCATAAATCATTGTCATTGATCAATTAATGTGGATACATACTAATTGGCTTAGTACTTGGCTAGGCAATTGCTGTAGTGGTTGCCCTGATAATCACGGTTAGCAGCAAATGTTAGCTAAATTCAATGCACTGGACAACAACCTAAGAACAGATTCAATCTATGTGAAAAATAAATATCTGTACGTAGATTTTGATTTTATGTAAATTCAGTTTTCGAAATTTGGCCAAACGCATTTCATTTTCAAAATAAAAATGTCAATTTTTAAAACTCATGTCACTTTTGCCGGCTATGAGAATATTGACACGATTTAGATTCATTGTGGATTCGATTCCAACCAGAGGCTTTGGTCTGACACTGCAAAAACAGCTAGCCTGGACCCAAAATTAGAATAAAAATTTACTTTGTATTGCAATTAAAAATAAATAAAGAAACATTTTTTTTATAAGATTTTTAACCACATAAGGCCAAAAGAATCGGTTATAATTACGCATATGATGGAAATCATGATGCTCATACGATTTTGTTTTTAGTAGAAAAAAAAACACAATTGCGTGCTTACAAAACAAATAGTTTTGAGTTTCATTTCCTTTTTGATGTGTTGCCTAAAGGAGGGCGTATAATAAATGTTAAAGTAAATAATATTACATGCACTTTTTTTTTTATTGATATTTGAGCAAAATGTTTACATAACAATTCATAAAGACCACACACAATTTAAAAAAAAAATAGAAAAAAAAACAAAAAGTAAATACTCGTATACACAATTTATTAACATGAACTTGACAGTGAATTTGGTTGAATTTTTTGCACAAACACACACACACTAACGCGCTAACGTGACTAAGGAATTTCTAATAGTACGTGATAAATTGGAAATTGAATTGGCACTCCAGCGCACATAAATATTTAATGAAACCGAATAAAGATTTGTATTTTTTTTTTTTTACTTATGTGAAAACAGCAAAAACATAAATTTTTGAAAATTTAAACCTTAAGCCTTACTCAATTTATAATTTAAATTTGAATTTTATTTCTATTTTGTAATTTAAAGCCTGTCGGTCAATGAAAGAAAATAACAATATGCAACAGTTTAAATAGAACTACCAACATATTTTTGAAGAAAATTAAATTGGTATAAATGTATATAAAACATTAAACAGTAATACCTAAAAATTATTTCATTACAATATGCCCAACTAGTAATAGTTTCGCGTATTAATTGAATTTACTTACCGCACTAATGACGTCCTATATTTTCTTGTATTCCCCTTTCAGCCGAAGGTACTACCGCCTGCAAGGAGGATGAGAATCTAAACGAATGCATTCGCACCTCCATACAGGCCATGATCAAGCGCAGCAAGGACGGTGTACCCGAACTCAATATACCACCCATTGATCCGCTGATTCAGGAAAAGTCCAATCTTCAATTTGAGAATGGTTTCGTTCAGGGCAAGGTTGCCTTGCGTAATGTCAAAGTTGTGGGTCTGTCCAAAACGCTGGTGGATAAGACGGAATTTCAGAAAAACGACAAAACCGTCAAATTGACAACGTACACACGGACACCCAAAATCCAGGTGGACGGCCAATATAAGGCGGAGGTGCTGATCAATAACAACAAAATGTCATCAAAGGGCGTATTCAATGTAACCATATGTAAGTTGCTTTTTCTTTTTTTTGCAATTCCACTTTAACGAAACAAGCACTTAATATATATTTTGTTTTCTAATCGCCAGCCAATATTGATGCCAAAACGGAAACCGAAGCAGAGCTGTATGAACGCGATGGCCACAGCTATATGCGCATAACCAAGTTCAATGTGGATCCCACCCTCGGTGATATGCATGTCTATGCCACCGGTTTGGTGCCAGATCCAAACTTAAGTATGTCATCTTTCTATTATCACTATTCAATTAATAATATTAATTTTTTCATATTTTCCTTAGACGATGCCTTGTTGGAATTTGCCAATCAAAATTGGCGTCAAGTCTATAAGTCTGTTATCCCAGAGACTCGTTCTACGTGGGAGCCAATCTTCCTCAAAAATGCCAACGAATTCTTTTCCCATCTACCCTTTGATTTGTTGTTGACCAACAAAAACTGATAACCGCACACCACCCCCCACCCTCCTACCACACCACCAAAGGCCTAAGATGGTTAGCTAACTAATATATGTATATATGTAAATGTTTTCTATTTGTTTTTGTTATAATAAATCTTTTGTAATGCAGAAAATAATTATCAGGGCTATGCAGACATCAAATAATTTATTAGAGATACTACTTCTAGATCTAGATTTTTCTTTAGAGATGATTTAACGTAGACAATAAGTATATAGACTATACATCAACAAAATTATTAGTTAAAATAATGTCCCCTCTTTAACCCTGCACCGTCATCCTTCGTCAAAATGACGACGCGCAATTTTATTTTCGAGTTAACATGTGTTTTTATCGTTTGTTTTGACCTCATTTTTCGTATAGCGTTAGTCGTTTGCAAACTGTTGATGGGCCTAGACTTGCAGCGCATTACGCATATTGTAAGTTTGACTTAACATCGGTTCCAATTTTTGCTCACAATGCTATTTATAGCGTCTTGAAATAGGCCGTAGTCAAAATGACGAAGGATGACGTTAGTGTACAAAGCCACAGTTTTAGTTCAGACCATCTGTCTGAATCCACTTTGTCTATAGAAACATTTGGCGAGCAGACAAGATTCCTAGAGAACAGTTTTGTAATTTTGTGCTTAGACAATTTTGTATGTTACTTTCCTTGTCTATAGAAATATTTTGTCGACAGCCCATGTTTTTATTGGTTCAGACTCACTAACGTAACATTTCCTAAACAAAGTTTCGGCTCAGATAGTCTGAAGCCACTTTTACAATAGGAAAGTTCAAAAGATTTCGTCAAAGAGATAACAAATATATCCATGTTGATTGTTCATGTTGGGTGCTAGACATTTCCAGGGTGTCGTTCCATAGAGGCGTATGTCCAATTTGTTGCATTCTCTATTATGTAGTGTAATCCTGAGGGGCCTCTGGGTACTCTTCTTCTCATTACTTGTCTGATCAAAGTTATCTCATGATTGGCAAATAGAACCACAACAATCTCAAACTATTTTATTGTTTTTCTTTGTCGTACCCCATATAAACTGTAGACATTCTGAGACCATTTATCATCTCGCATTTCTTACAAAAAAAGAAGACAAAAAAAATACTTCTCAGAGTCTCTTAACATTCTAAAGCTTTGAACAGTTTTTTCCCCCATCTAATGTAAAAAGCAATGCACTTTGCAGCCTAGTACATGTACATATGTATATAAATGCACTCAATTCAAGGTTCTTTGCTAGCCAAGATCATTAATGCATTCATGCTTTCGGACCGTCATGTTTGGTTAGAGCATCAGATGCGAACGAGTCGTTGTTAGAGACGGTTGAAATCGCTGTGGAAACTACAAAATTTTCAAATAATAATAATGTCGACTAAATATCACATTGTTGTACTGGTTGTGTGTCTTAATGCCTATGGTATTCTGGCAGCATTGCCGACAGCGACGAAGGAATTTTCAAAAAATGCAACAATCGGAGAGCAGACACTAAAAGCACTACGTGAGTTAAATTGTGATATTAGGTGAGTTATATGGAAACTTAAAAAAGAATCGTAAAAGGGATGTGTACTCTTTGCATGAGTTTCCACATGACTCACAAAAATATCGTAAGAACACAGTTCACCAAATCTCTATATCTCTCTGAAAGTTAAGATACAAAACCGAATTTCATTAGCTCTTAATAACACTGAATTTGTATCCTTTTTCTCTCAACAGCCGCTGACATCTCCCCGTGTCCCGATGATGCCCACATCCATGAATGCATACGTCAGACCTTCAACAGCCTACTGAAGAATGGCAAAAATGGCATTCCCGAAATCAGAGTGCCACCCATTGATCCATGGCTGCAGGATAAACTTAAAATCGAATTCTCAAATAATATCATACACGGCAAGGCCTTAGCACGCCATGTGAAAATCTATGGATTTTCCGACAGCACCATCGACGAATCAGAGTACACCAGAAATGGTACAAAGTTTTTGCTCAAACTACATCTGACAAATCCGAAAATCAAAGTGAATGGTGAATACAAGGCGCAAATACAATGGAACGCTTCGAAACTACCCTCCTCGCGGGGAGTATTCAACATAACCATTAGTAAGTTTGAGTTGATTTTCGTAATTATTTTATTTTTCAATGTGTACAAATCTGTGTAGCTGACCTGTCGGTATATTCTCAGCATTATGCGGAATTATACGAACGCGATGGCCAGACCTTTGTAAAGGTAACCAAAATCGATATTAAGCCGACATTGGGTGGAATGCTGGTTTCAGCCACCGGTTTGGTGCCAGAGCCGGAATTAAGTAAGTAGTGTCTTAGTTTTGAATTCAATGTTCTAATGATTGTCTCATGCTTTTGGTTTTACAGATGACGCTTTGCTGGAAGTTCTCAATGAAAACTGGCGCTCCGTTTCGAATTCGGTTATACCAGCCATACATTCGACCGTAGAACAAGTTTTTATTAGATATTCAAATGCAATATTTGCTCGATTGCCATTCAATTTGATAGTTACCAAAATGTAATTGTAAATTATGATTGAGTAAGAAATGCATTTATGTATGATTTTGTAGTGATAGTCATAGGTTGTCATTAATAAAAATGTCTATAATAAAAATAATTTATACCGTCTAATTCCACGTCAAAAAAATTAATTCCTTTATCGGTCAAGATTGAAAGACAAATTTAATGGGAGACAGAAAGCTACCATTAGGGCGACTTCTGGCGAAGATTGTCCGTCGATGAGCAAATTTTCAGACAAATTTTTTTTTAAAATTATATATTAATTCAATGCTAGTAGCACTTTAATATCTTGTGTTTTCCGAAATATGACAAAAATAAGGCAACGTCAAATTATGAAATTGATACAAGTCTACTAACTCCGAAAATGTTTATGTGAGATATAAAGTGTGAATTTTATATTCAGATCCATTATGTCATTTATAGTACAGTACTCTAGCTTTAATTCAATGCTAGTAGCACTTTAATATCTTGTCTGGTTTCCGATAAATGCAAAAGTAAGACAATGTCAAATTGTATCATTTTCAAAGGACCTCCAACACCGAAAATATTTGCATAAGAAAAAAAGTGCAATTATGCCGACTTCTGGCGTTGATTCTCTGTCGATGAGCAAATTTTCAGACAAAAATATTTTTTTTCAAATATCGCGAATTTGGAAAGGCTAACCCCTTGCCTTTTTTTTGGCCGAAAATATTTTTTTTCTTTTTTCGACATTTTCTTATCGTGGCTATTTTGTGCATTCAAAATAAATTAATTATCATGTGGAGTCGATTGGATCCCTTAGCTCGTTTCAGAGATATGAACCAAATAGTGCATTCTGAATGCATGATTCATTTCGCAAATAAAACATTAGGACGTGGTGATGGATCATTTGACCCACTTCATAAATTGTAGTACAGTACTCTAGCTTTAATTCAATGATAATATCACATTGATATCTTGCCTGGTTTCCGAAATATGACAAAAATAAGACAACGTCAAATTATGAAATTGATACTAGTATACTAACTCCGAAAATTTGTATGTGAGATATAACGTGTGAATTTTATATTCAGATCCATTACGTCATTTATAGTACAGTACTCTAGCTTTAATTCAATGCTAGTAGCACTTTAATATCTTACCTGGTTTCAGAAATATGACAAAAGTAAGACAATGTCAAATTGTAACATTTTCAAAATTGCTCCAACTCCGAAAATATTAGCATAAGAAAAAAAGTACAATTATGCCGACTTCTGGCGTTGATTCTTCGTCGATGAGCAAATTTTCAGACAAAAATAATTTTTTTCAAATATCGCGAATTTGGAAAGGCTAACCCCTTGCCTTTTTTTTGGCCAAAAATATTTGTTTTCTTTTTTCGAAAGTTTCTAATCGTGGATAGTTTGTAAATTCGAAACACATTAATTATCAGGCGTAATCGGTTGGATTCCTTAGCTCGTTTCCGAGATATGATCAAAAGAGTGCATTCCGAAACTATGATTAATTTCGCAAAAATAAACATTAGGACGTGGTTGTGGATCATTCGACCCATTACATAAATTATAGTAGACTACTACAGCTTTAATTTAATGATAACATCACATTGATAGCTTGTCTGGTTTTCGAACTATGACAAAAATAAGAAATTGATAGAACTCTACTAACTCCGAAAATGTTTATGTGAGCCATAAAGTGCCACAACGTGAATTTTATGTTCAGTTTCATTGCATCATGTATAGTACAGTACTCTAGCTTTAATTCAATGCTAGTAGCACTTTACTATTTTGTCTGGTTTCCGAAATATGACAAAAAAAAATACAACGTCAAATTATATAATTTTCAAAAGTCCTCCAACTCCGAAAATATTTGCATAAGAAAAAAAGTACAATTATCCTAACTTCTGGCGTTGATTCTTCGTCGATGAGCAAATTTTCAGACAAAAATATTTTTTTCAAATATCGCGAATTTTGAAAGGCTAACCCCTTGCCTTTTTTTTTGCCCAAAATATTTTTTTTCTTTTTTCGACATTTCCTTATCCTTGGCAGTTTGTGCATTCAAAACACATTAATTATCATGTAGAGTCGATTGGATCCCTTAGCTCGTTTCCGAGATATGAACCAAATAGTGCATTCTGAATGCATGATTCATTTCGCAAATAAAACAGTAGGACGTGGTGGTGGATCATTCGACCCACTAGATAAATTGTAGTACAGTACTCTAGCTTTAATTTAATGATAAAAGCACTTTGATATCTTGTCTGGTTTCCGAAATATGACAAAAATAAGACAACGTCAAAGTATGCAATTGATAAAAGTCTACTAACTCCGAAAATGTTTATGTGAGATATGAAGTGTGAATTTTATATTCAGATCCATTATGTCATTTACAGTCATTACAATACAGTACTCTAGCTTTAATTCAATGCTAGTAGCACTTTGATATCTTGCCTGGTTTCCAAAATATGGCAACAATAAGACAAAATCAAGTTTTATCATTTTCAAAACTCCTCCAACTCCGAAAATATTTGCATAAGAAAAAAAAGTACAATTATGCCGACTTCTGGCGTTGATTCTCTGTCGATGAGCAAATTTTCAGACAAAAATATTTTTTTTTCCAATATCGCGAATTTGGAAAGGCTAACCCCTTGCCTTTTTTTTGGCCGAAAATATTTTTTTTCTTTTTTCGACATTTTCTCATCGTGGCTATTTTGTGCATTCAAAACACATTAATTATCAGTTGGAATCGATGGGACTCCTTAGCTCGTTTTCAAGTTATGAACAAAAGAGTGAAATCTGGATGCGTGATTTATTTCGCAAAAAAAAAATCCTTAGGAAGTGGGTGTGGATCATTCGACCCATTTTGTCATTTATAATACAGCACTCTAGCTTTAATTCAATGGCAGTAGCACTTTAATATCTTGTCTGGTTTCCGAAATATGACAAAAATAAGACATGTTCAAATTATGAAATTGTTAAAAGTCCAACTCCGAAAATGTTTAATATTTATACTAATACTAATAATAATACTAATAATAATACTAATAATAATACTAAAACTAATAATAATACTAAAACTAATACTAATAATAATACTAATAATAATACTAATAATAATACTAATACTAATAATGACTAAGAATAATACTAATACTAATAATGATACTAAAACTAATACTAATACTAATAATAATACTAAAACTAATACTAATAATAATACTAATAATAATCTAATAATAATAATAATACCAATACTAATAATAATACTAAAACTAATACTAATAATAATACTAATACTAATAATAATACTAATAATAGTAATGATACTAAGAATAATATTAATACTAATAATAATCTAATAATAATACTAATACTAATAATGATACTAAGAATAATATTAATACTAATAATAATCTAATAATAATACCAATACTAATAATAATACTAATAATAATACTAATAATAATACCAATACTAATAATAATCTAATAATAATACTAATACTAATAATAATACTAATAATAATACTAATACTAATAATGATACTAAAACTAATACTAATAATAATACTAATACTAATAATAATACTAATAATAATACTAATAATAATAATAATCTAATAATAATACTAATACTAATAATAATACTAATAATAATACTAATACTAATAATGATACTAAGAATAATAATACTAATAATAATACTAAAACTAATAATAATACTAAAACTAACAATAATACTAATAATAATACTAATAATAATAATAATACTAAAACTAATACTAATAATAATCTAATAATAATAATACTAATAATAATACTAAAACTAATACAAATACTAATACTAATAATAATACTAATAATAATAATAATACTAAAACTAATACTAATAATAATACTAAAACTAATACTAATAATAATACTAATAATAATCTAATAATAATACCAATACTAATAATAATACCAATACTAATAATAATACTAATAATAATCTAATAATAATACTAATACTAAAACTAATACTAATAATAATACTAAAACTAATACTAATAATAATACTAATACTAATACTAATAATAATCTAATAATAATACTAATACTAATAATAATACTAAAACTAATACTAAAACTAAATAAAAATTAAAACCAAGATCCTTAGCTTTAATATGGTACCACCCTTGGACCATTAACCCATTAAATGCAAAAACAGAGTTTTAGATTTTTATATTTTTCAACTTATTGTATTTGGTACATTAAACCTTAGGGGAAATTATATCTCCGCACTTTTGAGGCCGTAATTTTCTTAAAATACATTCGGAGCGATGTTAATGTTAGATTCAAAAAAGCACCTTTGTTCTACCAAACCAAATTTCTTTCAACCTGATTCCTTCAAGTGTTACTCCTTCGACGACATCATACAATAAACACCAACAAATTTACGGTGAGTTATATTTTCTTGTTCTTTCATTTGCTATCCATATGAGTGTGTTGATGATCCAACAATGTATAGACGACATTGTGTGTGGAATGAGTGTGTGTGTGTAGTATCGGCCAAGAGCATCACTGTTATCGAACACATACTTATGAAGCACACGTTACAATGGAATCACCCATAGCCGATGTAAAATGCTGTACATTCTTCCATAGTGCCATTGCAACAGCTTATTGTTATGTTTTCATACATGTATCCCATTACAGTATTTCAATAGTCTACCGTAAATATAATAACACCGATTAAATGCATACGTCGAACTGGATGTCCTTTGTCGGCCGTTAAATTATGCGCAAACAATCGTATTATGGCGGCGGCCAGTTTCCACCAGCTTGTTCAATTTTCAATTCAGACACACACGAAACTTGGCTGATAACGGACGTATTACAAATACAGACAGCAAGACGCGTTGCGAATCTGTACTATAAATAAATATAAAATATTGAAATTTGTTTATTTAGTTTTTATCCAAAAAATGTGCTTAAAATTTCATACTTTAACCAACATTCACATTTTTTTGTAGGCCTTAATATCGTGTTGGTTTCAACCGGTTGGTTTGTTTTCAATTCAGACATCAGCCAGACGTGACCACAGAAACGGCCGTGTAACATCACACAGTTTTAAGTGATCTTCAATTTAGAAAATATTGAAATTTGGGCTGATCGGCAAAATGTTCGGAAAAACGTGTATTTTCATTGTAACTTGTCTGAATGTGTTGTTCGGCTCTGCAACACCAACTCCAGCACCAGCGCCAGCATCGGCTCCCGAACAAATACAAGTTACAAAATTACGTGAGTGTGTCAAACTGTAATTAAAAAAGTATAGTTAGTTAAGTATCTGAGTACTAGAATTGAATTTATTAAGACAGAATTTGAACGAAAAATATTTTCATTTCATTTCATTGTAAAATACAAAGCATATTGGCTACTTGTAATTCAGTGAGGCAAACAAAACACTTGGAATCGAAATAAAACAAAAACTTTAAAATTGCTTTTTCAACTAAACCGAAACCAGTTTGTGTCTTAAGTCTTTAGTTTTGCATTGGTGAATTGGTTGGTGCGCTAACGCTGACGATAATTAAGTGCCAGCAGAACGGACATCGAAATTGCATTCAACAGAAATAAATGCACAGACGGACGTGTGCTTCTGCTGAAAATTAAAAACAAAGAAAACTACGAATGACGAAATTGTCTCCACGTTCATGTTTGGTCTATGGATAAGCAGAGAGGGACACGTTACGTAAAGGAAAAAACTGAGATACTCTAACTTAGGCAGCCCTCTAAAACTAAATGTGGGACAGTATTTTTGGTCCTTCGCTCCGAAAACATTGTTGTTTCCTGAAATGAAAACATTTGTTTGTTTCTTTTGTTTTGTTTTAGCCGGCAACATACCCACCTGTCCCGAGGACAACAACATCAATGCGTGCATACGAAATGCTTTTAATGTGATGCTGCGCAACAGCATTAATGGTGTGCCCGAACTGAATATACCACCCATTGATCCCTTGGTACAAAACAAATTAAATATCCAATTTTCCAACAATTTAATAAGAGGAAAGGCGGCCGTGCGCAATGTTCAGATCGCGGGTCTATCCAAAAGTACAGTCAAACAGATGGTGTACCAGAGGAATGGTACACAAGTCAAGTTAAATGTCCACTTCCAAGCACCGCTCATAGAAATCGAGGGACAATACAAAGCCGAAGTTCAGCTGAACAATGTGAAATTTGCCTCCAAGGGTTTGTTTAACATATCAATGAGTAAGTGTTGCCCCCCCCCCCCCCCCCTCCCCTTTGATCTTCCATATTGGAATACTAATTGGTATTTCTGTGAATTCTTCAGTTGATATCGATTCAAAATCTGAACATTTTGCTGAGCTATATGAACGTGATGGCCGCACCTACATGAGACTGACAAAGCTCAATTTGGAGCCCACCTTGAGGGATATGAAAATCTATGCCAGCGGTTTGGTGCCCGAACCGGCATTGAGTAAGTGTCGTAAGGTTTCTAGTCTAAATTATTAGCCCCATATTCGTAAACATTTAAAAAAGCTTTGTTGAGGAAAATGTGTGAGAATTGTTTTATAATTTTCATTAACCATTTTTTTTTTTTTTAAATTTCTATGAATATGGAGTGTAAATGTTTTGTCTTTTTTTTGTTATTGTAGATGATGTCCTATTGGAGATTGTCAATCGTAACTGGAGCATTCTGTATCGATCGATTGTAAGTTCAACACGTTCAACCTGGGAGCCAATTATCGTTAGGGCCACCAACGAATTCTTTTCACACTTGCCCTTCGATTTGCTAATAACAGAGGCCAAGGACTAACCGTGATATTTGTAAATCTTATTCAGTAGTATGGTTTGGGCATATGTTTAGTTTGTTCTACAAAAATAAATACAGTTCGGGGAAGAAAGTCCCTATTCATTTTCTCTTAAAACAAAATCATTCTTTTTTTAAGGGGGGGAAAAAACGCATTTACGTGTTCCGATATCCATACTCCTAGTAGAGTTCGCGAACATTGTTCAAGTTCAAAAACTTGTTGTTACTTTGTGGCAACCCTTCTTTAAAATCCAGCACTAGAAGCTGTCTAAATGAGAAGAGTATGGAAGAGTGTATAAACTTCTCCCATTGACAATGCAACAATCTGGGATTCAGGGCGAATAAATCAACTATTGACAAATATTCACACTCCGTCGAATCCGGCAAAAGACCCATGACAAGTAAAACAATATTTGCCATATCTTCAGCGACTCCGAAGAGAAAAACTATTTGAAACCATGTCTGTTTATTACAGCAAATCCCAGCAAAACTCTGTGTAAAATGACTCTGAGTGATACTAGATCATCAGTAAAAATGGAAACTGACCACTCCACTAGATTACCATCGTCCGATCAGCCGGTCATTTGACAATGAACGGATAAGAGTCCCACATCACAGCAAGTAAGTACTATACGAATGTATTACTAAATAAACCGATGGACCTTTGGAGTTATAAGTGAAGCTAAAACCAGATATGATTTGGTCAAGCCAAACCCAAACTTTGTCTTTATTACAATTATTGGATAATGGTCTAAAGTTTATTACCATTTTTTTTTAACTTTACTGCAACAACTGAGATGAACACACGTTGTGCGTTTGCAAATATGTTCTCTGACATTGGCCAACATTTCGGAATACAATCAGCCAACACCTTATCAAGTCTTTAGACATTGAACTCTAATTTAGAAGAAACAAAGATCTTGTGCAGAACTTCGAAACTGGAATAATCATATGAATATGGTCAGTGATTTCAAGTGATTTGTTTTCATACAACATTGACCCTGCAACTGAGTCTGATGGGAGCCACAACTATTTGCTTCAAACAGACTGCAATGCATTTCGAAATATTCTTGTTGTAATCGTTGCGAAAACAACCAATTTGGCCAAACAAGTTTCGAAACCAACAAATAAAAAAATACTTAGAACAAGATTTCAATAGTGAAGTTTGTAATAGTTTTAAAAAGACCGTCAAAGTCATAAGACATAAAGCAGCGTTTGGCTGAACACATATCTGTTGAGTTGTGGAATTTTTTCAATAAAATCTTTCAAAATGTTGTCCTTGCATTTCGTTGGGGTGATTTCGTGTCTGTGTTCAACCGTCTCATGGGCCGAAGAACTTACCAGCCAACCTTCGGCTCCAATGGAAACAGCTACGAAAGCTTGGGCTGATGTCGGCAGCAATTCCTTAGCATCAACTAGCGACTCTGGCATTGGAATGGTTAATGTGGCCAACGAAACAACGTCTACTGTGGCAAACATAATAGAGGGGACTACACCCCTGTGGGAGCTTATATATCCCGATCAAAATTCTACACTTATCGATGACAGCACAATGCCTTCGATGAATCACACGTTATCAATGCCGCTTGCTCCAAACAGTGGAGTGTACTATGGCCAAGTTTCGAGATATTTCAAAGGTAAGTTAAAAGGTGTCATTAAAAAAAAATTATATTCAAATGTTTTCCCTGAAAGGAAGACCATTTCAGCAAAGATTTTGTGTACTGGGATTGCTAGCCTGGCAAAAGTTAAGAGGGAATTCAACTGGCAGGGCACACAGTGCTTTACACAGCAGCATCGATTATTTAATTAATATTATTTAATTTGATGCTGGTGAAATAAAATGTATTTTAATTTTTCTTATTTCACTGATTGCTCTCCTAATCGTATGTCTAGCATAATGTAGTTGAAAGGACCCAAAATTTGACAATTAAACTTAAGTTTAAAGGAAAAAGGAAGATCAGCCGTAGGAGTAATTAGTATTTTTTTTATTTTTGGAATTTCTAAAACGAAACAGGATCTGCCTTAATAGATGGCTATTAGCAAACCAATATAATTGCCTATACTCTATTGTAAACAATTTTCAAATTCCAAACCCACCCCCCTCCCCCCAAACATGCAACTCTAGCGTGTAGCGTTAGTAAAACGTTAAAGTTAGTTCGAGCAAGGTCAAAACTCACTTATATGCTTTACAATCAATGCGATATTTCTGAAATTATTTGGAGAGTGAAAACCCGCAAAATGCTTAAACTACAGTGTTTTCCAACATGAGGTGTTATTTTGATATTCAAAGAAAAATAACATTTTTTTGAGATAAATGGTCGGATGTTTATTTCATAATAAATAATGAAAAACAACATCAGCCAAATGGCCACCACGAACACGCTTACAGGACCATATCCTTTTCATGAAATGTTCCTTAACCAAATGGCAAAGTGGCTGTCTCGATAGCCTCACGACTCTTTAAGGTCTTGATTTGACGATGGGCTGTTGGCGTAGACCTTATCTTTCATGAGGTCCCATAGTAAGAAGTCGCAAGGTGTTAAATCACAAGATCTCGGTGGCCACTTGTGATCACCTCTTCGAGAGAAACTTTGAAACTTTGTAGTTTTGCAAACTGTGACTGCACGATTTTCACCAGTTTTGTAGTGAATTTTAATAATTTCAAGCGTGTATCGTTCCATTTTTAGTAATGTCGTAGTTTCTACTTGTCAAATGCCAAAGAATAGAAGTGACAACTACCCAAAATCCCGAACGATTCAAAATAACACCGCTTGTTGGAGAACCCTGTATTTTAGATACAGCAAATACTTTAGTTATTCTCATTGACTATGTCGGTCTAATTACACATTTTAAATGTTTTCGACAATTTTCCCAACTTATTACGCTGTTGCTTGAATACTATTATGCTGTGTGTGTGTTGTTGTTGCTGTTGTTTTTTTTATTTGTTTTAAATCAAATGGTAATTAAAACTATTTATGCGGGCATTTGTTGACAATTATTTGTTTTCTTGAACTGTGTCGTGGAATATTTCTATTCTTCATTGTGTTTGTGATCTTCAACTACATCCGACTATTAGTACGTGACGACCTTGAACAAATCGCAAAAATGTCAAGATCTTTAGGAGCATTCTGGTTTAGATGGACAAAAACTAAATTCCCCCCACAAGAAGAGTCCAAGCGAACTCTAGTTTTTAGTCTTTTGTTCAAATGCTCTAAGGTTACACAAATAAAACAATTTAAAGATTTTATCAAACAAACAAACAAAATACTTAATAAAAAACAAACAAACATCATTTAATCATTTGAAATGTTTACAATCATAAATAATTAGAATATGCTTAATTACGTATTATTAATACTTCTACCGTTTAGTTGACGATGTGGCCAACTGTGAGAAATACTTTGGTGAATGCCTTCGTCAGGTTTTAGCCAAAGTTATGCCCCGTCTGAGGAATGGAGATAACGATACCCGCCTACCATCCATTGATCCCTTCTATGTGAATCGCACCTCGTTCCAGTACAGCGGCGGTCCCTTGAATGGACGTATTACCGTGGCCTATGCCTACGTCTACGGCCTGACATCCATGAAATATCGCAAAGTCATATTCAAGCGCACTTCGGACAATGCCTTCAAACTGCGTCTATCCACTGTCATACCCACTGTGCTGGCCAAGGGTTCATACAAAGCCGATTTGAAATTGAATTCGGTGAATGTAAAACCTAAAGGTGACTTCAATATCACACTGTACGGCCTGGCCATAGAACAATTGGCTGTTGGCCAGTTTTATGAACGAGATCAACGGCAGTTTCTGCAAATTAATGCCCTGAATGTTACGGCGGCTTTGAGAGATGCCAAAATTAATGCGACGGGTTTGATAGCCGACTTAAGATTGAGTAAGTAGAGCCGCTAAGATAATTTAGTTCGGAAATATGTGTAATGCTAATTGGTTTTTATTTTTTGTCCCTTACAGATGAAATAATTTTAAATGTTGCCAATCAATATTGGCGAGAAATTTTCAATATTGTTTTGCCCGAAACTCGTGACAATTGGTCGCCCATAATTATGAGTGCCCTGAATGGAGCTTTGGCGATGGTACCTTTTGAGTTTCTAAAAAAAACTATAAGCAGATAACTGCTGATGTGTGGAATATCTCGGACTGCATCGAACTATGTTGTTTATGATTTTCTTTGATTTTCAAACCAATAAAACTTTTAATCACAAATAGACCGACTTACTTACTTATTTCCCCCAACATTCCATGAAGGAACAGACGGGGAACTTTTCTCGAACGATAAAATGTCTATACTCACTGACCGCGACCTACTGTTTAAAGCCGGCTCCGAACGGCTAATGCTTTTCTAGAGAAGTTGTACATGACTTAGAGATTGCTCTCTTACTCGTAAAGTCGCCACTAGTTACGAGGTGGAAAACAGCCGCTGAAAAATGTTTGATGGTCTTACCCGATTTCGAAGTCGGGTTCTTCTGTGTGATAGTCGCACACACTACCGTCCACATAGACCGACATGGAGAGAAAATTTTAGAATTTTACAGCCAATTCGGATATGTCTCTGAGGTAAATTTAATACATGGAAACGAAGTTGTGTGTGTATTTTTTCTAACTAAAATATTAAGCTCGATTTTGTAGGCAGACTTTTTCCAGCCAGTGTACTTTAATTCTGTACATTTTACTGAAGAAAAAACGCATTAAAGCGACGATATTTTCTGTTGTACGTTTTATTCCATCCAAACCAAGGCTGGACGTGATTAGCATGCCGAAGAAGATCTCCCGCTAAAAATGTATGACTCCAGCAAACTAGGCTGGGAACACGTTGCACACATAATAATAAGCAAAAGTTTTTTATTTTTCCCACCCCCTCTGCACGTTCATTTCTTTCTCAAAAACGATTAAAGAAATAATAATTGTAAGATCTTTGGCAGAGGTATGACATGATCTGGGCTCTACACTTGAACAGCAATGAATTAAAATATTGAATTGTTGAGACAACCGCCATAAGTGAAAGTGGGTGCTGCAATTTTCAACACCGGGCTGAGAGATTAAGATGTTCTGGAAGCGTTGTATATCCGTAAAGGGACAAAGTGGAAACTTGTTCATCTTAATGTAGCAGCAGACCATTTTTTTTTGTGCAGTTGACATTTTTCTATTTAACCCTATTCGCACTATTGAAATTCATACTTGTATATGTATTTTATTTTACATTAGTCATAATCTAGGTCTAAATAGTTTACTTTAAAAAAATGCCCATTAGAATTTTTTTTAATTTTTGTTTTTATAAACGATTCCAAATTTAGCTTGGTAAAAACTTTTATTGTCTTGAAGAAATTTAATTTTCAGAAATATAATTCATCATTAATCGATTTAATTTTCAGTGAATAATGTGGGTCTCTTGGTAATTTATCCATTCCCATTATTAAGTATAAGTCAATATATTGGAATTATCACAGACAATTGCCCGTAAAAGCAGATCGTCTCATCTGACCAACCTTAATATCACATTTAAGTGCTATAAATTAACTGCAAATGTTGGTTGTAAACTAAAATTCACTGAACGCCTATGGAATGTATAATATTTCTATCTAAATACGCCTTCAGCGCAACTGTTCAGACTCTTCAAGACAATGAGTTCCAACATCGAAAAAAAAATACAAAAATACAAAGACGAGTAATATTCAACCATTAAGCAATAAGTTATTACGGTTATTCAGTTTTATTACATCTTCTTCTGTACTTGAACGGTATGACGTAGTTTACACATTTGAGTGATGTATATTACATTTTTTTTTCTGTGCTTATAAGCAACTGACAAATGTAATTGACTTAATAAATATTGCATTTATTTGTCTATAGTTCAAGGTTGAGACGAAAATATTTATTGCAAACAATTATGTAGTATGACTAGGACAGAGGTGTAATAAATATAAAAAAGATATTATGGCAAATATTAAATCTCCTGAGAAACAGACAAGCAAAATAGATGAACGAGATTGTCTACAAAACAGTCGGGTGAACGAGAGACAAAGACAAATTTTTGCTAAAAAAAAAAATATTTGTTGAAAAAAAAATTTTGTTGAAAAAAAAAAATTTTGTGGAAAAAAAAAAAATTCTTGAAAAAAAAAATTTGGAAAAAAAAAATTTCTTGAAAAAAAAAAATTTGGAAAAAAAAAATTTGTAAGAAAAAAAATTTTGGAAAAAAAAAATTTTTGGAAAAAAAATTTTGGTAAACAAAAAATAAGGGGAAAACACAATTTCTGTACAAAAAAAATATTATTTTTTTTATTATTATTATTTATAGAATTATTATAGAATGCCTATTTAAATTCCTACGTACTGCGTGACAGAGTCAGTGAATCAGGGAATCAGTGAATCAATGTCGAGGGTAAATATATATTAAGATATTTCATGCGAAAGCGAATACTGAAATATAAAATTTTGCGAAAGTGAATATTCGAAAATGATGCGAATATTTGGCATATGAGACATTCGTCTTATTTTTTTCGAATAAGAAATCGATTACTAAAATCTTTTCTTCCGAATGCGTAAACGAATAAATCGCATTCGCATATACAAAAGCGAACTTCGCAATATCCCTAGTCCACACCAATATCGATCTAAATTCCGTTACCATCAGAAACGCGTTGATGTCGATAGCGATCGATGGACCATCTCTTTTCTAAGAACAACACTCCCGGATTTATTTGGGCAAGAAAGTTCCAAATCATTGAAAACAAATTGGGCAGAATCATACCCAATTTTCAGATGTTTCATCGAACTCCGACTAAGAAACGTTTTCCATAAAACCAATTTTGAATTTGAATTTATTTCCATTTTGTATTTTCATTCATACGTTCATTACGAAACGTAGACTTGGTCATTCAACTCTGATTTTAAAATAAAAGCCACATGGACACCTATGACCAAAGAATGAACTCGCGTTTCTGATAAAAAAAAAATTAAAATTTTATTTATTGCCCCTTCACGAAGAAATTCATTTTATGGAAACTCGCAATTAATGGGTGATAAAAAAACCAACAAACATTCCTTTTGGAACCAGCACAAATACCGAATACACTGCACCACAGCCCGATACCGCGTATACAAACTGAACACCGAGACAGATATGAGTTCATGACATTTTAATTTATTTTACTCGAAATTCATCCCAAAACCAACGACTTTTAAACTTTTATTTTTTCATGAATGAAGTCATCTGAACTAGACTCTACCGAGACTTAAATTGAGACATTGAAGTCCAAATAGTACTTTTGACTAAGTATCTGATCAAAATCCACCTTGAGAATGCCTGTAGAACAATTAAAAACGATTTTACAAAATTCAAATACTTTTGTTTAACGTCTTTAAGGTAACAAAAAAAAAAAAAAAACGTTATCTCGATGATACGTTTTCTTAACACACGAAAAGTAGTTTTGTGGCCGCCACCGAAAGCTTGGGCTAAGTCACACAACAAAAGCTTTCCACCGAAGCCGAAAGCTTAAATTAGCAAATAAGATATAAAATGAAAAAAAAAAGTTTAAAAACTGACACAACTCCATAGAAAAAGGCCCATTCATTCAGCGAAAAACTACAACGACGACCGAATAATAAAACAAAATTACATATATCTTTTTAATGTTTTTTTTTCTTTCGTTTTTGCTGCTCTGTTACGGTTACAAAGTATAAAAACTATAAATAAACGTCGGCAAAGAAACATTTCAAGATTTGCCACAGAAAAGTGAACAACCAGCTCTCGGTGTGAAGAAGCAAACCAATAACCAAATAAAAACAAAAAAAAAACAAAAACAAAATAAAACAAATTAAAAAATAAGGAAATTCAAAAATTAAAAAAATACTTGGTATAGAAAAAGTGCTTTCAATTGAATATAAAATACAAGTGGTCCAGTCTCGTCGGAGTCGTTCGAATATTTCATCATAACAAATTGATGGTGGAGATTTGTGAATCTCGTAAACGAAGAAATCTTTTTAAAAAAGCAAACAAAACAAAAATGCAATTGTTGGTGTTGCAATCATGGCTGGCCATTGCGGCAATAATCGGAAGTACCCAAGCAGCTATTGCCTCAGTACCCAACTCTCAGGAATTTGCCGCAACACCAACATCCTCCTTGGCCAGTGTGGATGCTTTGCTCGCCTTTCCCAGCGAACAAGACAACAACGATGGCCGCGGAGCGGGCAGCACCAGTGCTCAAAAGGAATTTAGTCCAAGTGAGTTTGGGGTTACAAAAGTGTACTACGAAGAGAGAAAAAAAAAGAAATACCCACGTAACAAAAAAACAGAAAATCGTGACAAGTTTTGTCTGTGTCGCCTAGTTTTGTGTGGCAAAGAAGGAAAGGAAATGTGATGTGAGCGGTTTATGCAATTTTTACGATTTTCCTTATTTCGTTGAAGAACTTGAAAACGTTTTTTTTTTTTTTTTTACATAATCACGGGATTTCCTTTTATGTGTACCAGTGGAGAATAGGAAAACACAATGATTTTGTGGTTTTTATATTTGGAAAAATCAGGTTTTCAGTGTTGCAGTTTAGCTTTCCAAAAGTGTTGGTGCAATTGTTTGCTTTGATTTCGTTTTCGGTCGAAATTGACAAAAAAAAAGAAAAACAAATTTCGAAAAGTAAACCTAATTGTTGCTTGTTTGATTTTTGGCTTTTGGGTCAATTGGTGGTTGTTGTTGTTGTTTTGTGATGTACATTCAATCTATCAACAATTGTGGCGTTGTTGTGTTGAGAAGACTTGTTGCAAGTTAGGAAGCGCTCTGGCGGGCGTTTGTGTGTGTGTGGGCTCTATGAGGAAAAACAATGTGAAAACAAGTTTGTGTCTTAAGTCTTTTGATATGTTGTCAACAAATGTTGAAAAAATTATTCGTGTGAATAACAATTGTCGGCATTCGAATTGATAAGTTTATTAATGTGAGCTTAGAGAGCTGGTGGTTTTTAAGGGAAACCGATTTGATTAGAGCACATTTGGAATACAGTTTTGGGAATTCAATTGAGATGTATAGAGAATTGAATACAGCGTGTGCTATCGATTAAATGTAAAAAATGAACTAATTTTAAAGCAATTAAGGGAAACAGATTTGATTAGAGCACATCTGGAATACAGTTTTGGGAATTCAATTGAGATGTATAGAGAATTGAATACAGCGTGTTCTACAATAGAATTGGGAAATGACTCATAAAGTAGTGCTAGGACTATTCACACTGCTCGACTCTGAATTATGTCCTTAACATTTCGCTACGGCTTCAGGAGTAAAAAAAGTAAAACAAAGTTGATTCATACATTTTCCTGAGGATTTGGAAAATGAATCTAAAGGAACATTTGCAACATGTGTAGAGGGCTACAGTAGGATGCGGCCAACATCCCTTGAATATCCGAAAAATAATAGATTTGAATATTTTGGAAAAATATTTTTCGTTGATTTGTTTACGACAAAAAAAACAGAGGTGGTCACTGTTAGATAATGCATAAAATCAAAAGGGCGATCAGTCTGCGGCTGGCATAGTTAATATGCCAAATATTAATGTTTTTATTTTCCATTGAGCTTACAATTTTAATAACAGAATTCAATCATCACAGAAACCAAAATAGTCTAAAAGGTGAATGACCTAATTCACGAATAGTTCAAACAGAGCTGTCCTTTGCATCATTTTCTAAGAAATAGACACTCCTTTGCTATGAGAGACTAAGTGACATGTAGTAGATTTCACCCAGAAAACTCTAAATTCGTTCGATTTGATAAAACAATATTAACTGCCTGTTTCCATAAAATCGTCCCTATTGAAGGCGCAATAAATTGGATGTTTGTCAGTAGAGAGAGCTCATTCTTTTGAGATTGTGTTCCAAATGCCCATATCTAACATACAGTAAAAGCTCGATTTTTGCAACCCCCGATTATTGCAACTCCCCGATTAGCGCAACCGTCATTTTTTTATATTACGGTCCTTATAAGTGCAACTTTCGAAGAAAAAGGTCGTGATAAGTGCAACTTTTTTCTGATGCACTGAAATCAGGAACTTTGTTTGGAGGTCACGGTTAAACCAAATGCTCCCCTTTCAACATTATTCTCTGTTCGACTCTGTCCACTGTGAACGAGCGTACAATAACTGTTATTTTACCGTTGCCTTCCTGTTATTTTTCATCCCATATTCTTAAATTTCAATATTTCAACATATATATTTGGGGCTCGGTAAGTGCAATAATCTCAGTTAATGCAACAGGCCTGATTTCCTATCGGTTGCGCAAATCGAGCTCTTACTGTATATCCGAAAACCAGAATTGAATAATATCTGAAGCGCATTTTATAACGCTTCCAATATTGACGATTTGTAACGAACGAACAAAATCGTTTTATGGAAACAGGCAGTAAATGTTATTGAATATAGAAAATGTTTTTCGTTTTTAAAAAAAAAAAAAAAAGGTAACAAATACCACTTAATTTTTACCCCTGTTCACCCTGTTCCTGTACAGTTTGTTACATCACGAATATATCACTGACCAAGGGAAGTTCCTCCCTAACCGAGAACAATGTTTTCATGTTAAGGTCAAAAAGTTTCCTGTATTGTTTAGAATAACAAACGCCACTACAGCAGTAGATATGTTAGACACACACACACACACACACGCGTGCGATATTTACACATCATTTAGCATGACCTCCACTTTTTACCCTTTGGACTGATAGCTACAGCTAAGATGATGTGTGGAAGTTTATGTTCTAAACGTGAATATTGACTGTGTTACATGCGCCAAAAATGGTGAGAACAAATTCCATTCAATAGCCGAAAAAATAAAACCAATTAAAATGTGTGATCTTCGTAATGACTGTTATTGAAATAAAAAGTACATACGTTGGTTGACACTGGATCTGAATATTCTCTTACAATTGTAAAGAAAAAAAGTGCATAAGAATCGAGTGGTGATACTCGCTTGCTCGCCAGGGCAGGGCTTCCCCTCCCTCTCTTCATCCACACAGGCTATGGTTCAGACAAAGGACCAAAACAAAACCAAAAGTTTGGAAATGAATAACCCAAGTTAATACAACCGGAAACATTTGGAAGACAATAAACTAAAAAAATTATCTTAGCAAAAATCATTTCTTTCCATTTGACAACAAAAAACTTCCGATCATTTAGCTTGCATTCGAGTATAACACAAGCAAAATCATAAAATGTTGTTTTTGAATAATTTTTGGTTTATACGAAATCTGTTCCTATTAGCGATGTAACGAAGTTTGCTTTTCTTTATAAACATTCGCTCTCGCAAAAAACATTTTCGAATTCACTTGCGCCAAAAAAAAATATTTCAGTATTCGCATTCTCATTCGGAAAAAATAAGACTGTGCATATGTTACAAATGTTCGCCTTCGGATATGCGAATTATTCGCATCATTTCGGAATATTCACTTTCGCAAAATTTTATATTTCAGTATTTGCTTTGGCAAGAAATATATTTCAATATTCGCTTTCGCTAAACTCACATTCGCACCATCCCTAGGTCATAAAACTTATAAAAATGATTAATAATTTCTTTAGCGTCAAATGGACCGTGTTTTGTGAATTGTTTCGAATTTTTTTTTGTGAGAAAAAAAAAACATTGATTTATGGATTTTTGAAACGGCAAATATTGTGGACGTTGTGGCCAAATTGTTAATGGGTTGTGCTGTTTAAAGTGATCACTGGATAATTAGCATCGCAGCTGAATAGTTCTAATTTTTTCTGTCATTTTTAAAATGCCAAAGACATAAAATTATTATTTCAGCGAGGATTTGAAACTTCAAACTGTTATCGTGAAAAAAATCCAACAATTGTATTGATTGCACAATACACCCCTGTAGGCTAAGGTGTAGGCTATGTACCTACCTCCCCCCCCCCAAACAACATTTTTGCAAAATACAAACATGTTGCAATTGAAAATAAACGATTTAACAACACATGAGTTTTATGAGTCATTAACGCAGCTTGATGGACATAAGCAACAGCTGTCAAAACTCAGAAATGAACTCGGCACAATGCAAACATTTAAAAAGGCCCAAGTGGTAGTCATCAACGAAAAGTGTTTTAATATATATTTTAAATACCCACACACACACACACACATTACTAAATATCCAACAAAACAATCATACAAAATAGACAACACAGTGAAAATGATGTAGGTCAGTTAGCAGTTTTTTTTGTTGGTTTCGTTTTCAGCAAAACTAAAGACAGAAGACCTGACTCAAATGGCTGACGAATGAAAATGAAAACAACAGAAGACCACAAAAGCTTCTGAAGAATTCAGACTTTTTGGTTTAATGTGTGTGTTGCGGTGGCTTATGAAGCCGGTTGTGTTATATGGTGGCCTAAAACACACACAGCTGTCAAGTCAAGCACATTTTGCTATAAACTGAACACATGAACAGACCGCATGAATGCTGTTTATTGATATTGGTTTTTTTTTTCTGTTTTAACCGCTGTTTTTACAATCTTTTTTTCTTTTCGTAATCTCGGTTAAGGTATTTGTAAAATAAATCAAACTACATATTTGTATTTAGTAAATACAAGTATTTACTTGGGATATTACAGGCCATGTTTCGGGATGCACTCTTTCAGCTTCTTCAGGGAGTATTGGAAGTTGGCTTAACAATAGCAATTACATTGTGCAGGCAGGCAGGCAGGCAGGCAGACAGACAGACAGGTAACAAGTGTTAATTGTTTTGAATAAGGTGTCAAAACAACGCATGCTTTGGTTGAATGTATGAAATTGCAGCCACCAGGCGACCTTCAGTTATTAAACCACTTGTTTTCACCAGCAACAAAAAGCAAACTACAATTAAAAACAAAAGACTTAAGACACCAGCTCTCTCCTAGATTTCAAAAGCAACCAGATTTAGCAAAAAAAAACTCTTTTTGTTTAGTTTTTGCCCCTTCCGCTTATACTTCTGTTTCTGATATATGAAATTCCAATTTCTCGTTATATTGTAGTTATATTTTGTCCATAATAAAATCATTTGATATCTCACAAAACAGTAAAAACATTTCTGATCTTGACCCAAATGTTTATCATTTCAGCGTATTCGTTTGTTGGCTTTTTTTTTTTTCGGTTTCATCTTCTTGTTGTTGTTGTTGGCTGTATCAATATTTACATTGAACTCATATATTTTATATGTGTTACTTGTCAACGCAAATAGTAACAAGTTAAACATTAAAGTCAAACCTATTGTTAAGCTAATCAAAATTATGTTTGCGGCAATGTGCCAGAAAAAGTAACATCCGACAGACAGACGGGCAGGCAAATTAACAACGAGATTGATCTGAATTGTTACGGTGTGTGAAGACCCGATGCTGTGAAGTTTATTTCACAGTTCGTTTGTCATTAGCTGCAGGTTTTTATTGCTCCAAGCAGGAAACAAACAAATTGGACGGTTTAAAGTGCAACATTGCCTGTCTGTGTGTCTTTGTAGATTTCAGCGGAAGGCTTCATAGCGGAGAATTCACCACCATTGCGTTTCTGTGTTTGACTCGTTTTAACCCTCTTTAAAGGTGCTTAATTTAATAGAAACAAAATTATTTGTTCCTAACAGTTAGCAACACGTTGCTAGTATTTCCCAACATTTCTGTGTCGCCGGTTAGAGTGTTACGTGGATGGTTGACAATTTTAGTTTTATAAAATTCTACGATTACCTGTGGAAATTAAAGCAATACATTAACTCTTAAATGAGTTTCAACCCAAAAAGTCTTTGTAATTTCCCAGTTTTTATAGAAATTAATTAAGTTGGGAGTTATTTAGGCACATGTTAGTTTATTTTCGCAAAATATGATTGATTCCCTATTATAAAAGTTGACCCGGTAGCCTGTATATTGCGGCAAAGGTTGTATCGTATAGAATACACCGAGAATTTAATATTTAGAAAATAGAAAATTATTTAGTTTATTTAAAAAAAAAACATAATTTTAAAGAATATGTTTGTTAAACATTTCTTTTCTAATTTGTAATGAACGTTTGTGTCTTAAGTCTTTTGTTTATAGTAGACGATTTTCATTAAGCTAAAAATGACAGAATTTGGTCCTAACTCATGTTGTGCTGATATGGTTTGTGATCACTGATAAAATGAGGGTTTTGGTTGCCTAAGAAGAAATGTTCATAAATGAGATTTGAGAACGTGTCGATATAGAATTCTATATTTGCAAAATAATTCTGCAACTGTTGAACTAATTCGGCAACTTTATAACTTTTCCAAATAAATGTTTATACAAATCCTAACTATATGATTCCGAGTATCAAGTATGGCCTATGTATAGATTTTTCAACCGCCTCATTAGCTGAAACCCAAGTTTCGCCTACTCTTCAGATCGCATAAAAAAAAAATAAATATTTTTTTGATTTTTAGGAAAGTATTTACATATAAGTGGGAGCAACATGGGGATTTTGGAAGTTTTCTGAAGCCTGTACTTTAAGGGCTAGTCACTTTTTAATTTTTGAACTTTTTTCGAATATCAAAGTGTTCTCCATATACCATGTAGGTCATAAGAACTGCGCTTTTACTTTTTTCCGAATAGTTAAAAGTGATTAAAAAGTGACTAACCCACATAAACATATGTATGTGCTTTCTTTACCAGCTGTGAGCCGAAGATATTTCCAATAATTCGTATATAAACCGAGCTTTTCTTTTACTTATCCCCATAGTTTCACAAAGTTTAACTTTAATCTAAATCTCCCGTTTTATGGAACAACATCCGATTATAAATGTTTACAACAAAATGTCGATCAAATTAAAATATTTCAAATTTGTAAAACATAAACAGGAAGACAACTGGATTTAGCCGAAACTATTTAAAAAAAACATCTAACAAATTTAAATTAAAAAAAAAAATACAAACTCACAGCATGGTCAACATTTTGATTGTCAAGGGCAAATCGAAAATCAAATTTCTGTTACGACAAATAATAAATTGGTTTCGCTCGCTTGTAGTACGGACATGCGATAAAAACTACAGTTTGGTGGAATCTCTAATTTTATTGCAATGGGGGCATTTTCTACACTAAATTGTAACTTTATATTGTATATGATCTGTTGCATTTAGGGCTAGAAATAATACATAGTCAGAGAAAATAGAAATTTGGGGCTTTCCCAATGCAATGATAAGTGGTCTTACCCAAATTTTCGAATATTAGCGGTCTTCTTGAACACCCCAATTTGATGACTTCATCAGAACATAATTGTGAACAATTCTTATTTTATCCCAAATCGAATAAGTGGCTACTTTCAGTTAACGGACGAACGAGCACAATTTCGCCACCATTGTAATACTAACAGAGTCGTTGAAGTCATTGAGGCGTGGAGTGTTCAAAATGTGTATTTTATTTACAATTTCGAAATAATCTGGAGAATGCGTTGTTTTTAAATTGTATGTACAATTAAATCATCTAGTCTAGCGTAAAAGCATCTAACAATGATCTTGACCCGTATCGTGTGGCTCCAACCAAAACAAAACAACAACAAAAACACTATACCACACCTTTCCATGTACATACACCAAATTGCACTTGTACACCGAATAAAAAAAAGACTTTCAATAACATTTAATTTATTACACACAGACTTCAACTTGAATGGCATTGAACTTAGTCGGGGCACTGTAGGTATACAACATAATTACAGACTCAATGACTTAAATAATGTATCCATACGTACGTATGGATGAACGCATGTTTATAGAAAAGTCTCCCAAAGAAAACAAAAGAAACAACGGTTTTGGCATCAGGTCAACAACCATGACCTACGTCACACAATGCCTGAAGACGGCGTCGTAAAGGTTGATGGTGAAGTGATCAACGATATTTCTCCGGAGATCAAAAACTAAAACCACAAACACAAGTTTAAGGCGGTCAACAACAACAACAACAACAAGACTACGGGCTTAAAGTTAAAAGATTATGCGCTTCACATAGAGTGATTACAGTTGTTGTATGGTTGATTGTGTATGGGGTGAGATTATGGGATGAGACTGTCAGCGGCGCTTGTGTCTTAAGTCTTTTGTTTTGTTAGGCTAAGCCAACGACAGCATACGGCCGCTTGTGTCCAAAGTCTATTGTTTTGGCTTTTGCATGTGACATGTACAATAATGCTCATTGTTTCTATTTTTTTTTTTTTAATTTTTTCCAGGTGGCTTACAAATAACACCCTGCTCTCTAAGTGATCCCAATAAAAACGAATGTATACGCGGACTGATAGCCCAAGTGCTGCCGGAATTGAAGGTAACGTAACTAATGATGTGTATTCTTCAAAGAATTGCAGTTAATTTTCTTTTGTGTGTTTTTAAAAAACAGAATGGTTTACCCGAATATGGCATGGGTTCTCTGGATCCCTATTATTATAGCCGTGGCATTTTCCGTTACGCTAACGATGGCATCCAGGGTGGCCTGCTGATCAAAAATATGCAAATTCATGGCATTTCCAATCTTCAAGTTAAGTCATTTGTGGGCAATTTCACCGACAACGGGTTAATTGTTAAAATGGGCCTGGAAATCAAACAACTGAAGGCGGGTGGACAATTTAAGGCGGATGTCAAGTTCGGTGGATTGCGTTTGGTGCCCAAGGGACCCTTCAATATCACCATAGGTAGACTATACATTTTATGATTTCTTTTAATATACTTATTTATTGTTGATTTCATTCGATAGATAATGTGAAAGCCATTGTCTTAACTGACGGCAAACTTATCAGCAACGAATCTGGTGTAAGATTACAACTGCAGCGTTTGAATGCCAATGTGGCCGTGGGCAATACTAAGATCATAGCCAATGGCATCTTCTCAGATCGTAATCTAAGTAAGCTTTGTCTATTTATTTTATTTCACTCATATTTATTTTCATGTTATCCCTTTTCTCTGCCTACAGATACCATGATCTTGAATTTAGTTAATGAAAATCTACCCGAAATTACCCGTGTCGGTATTCCCGCTACCCGCGAACAATGGGCTCCCATTCTGGTGGAACACATCAACAATTTCTTTGCCCAAATTCCTATAGAAAAGTTCCTCACACCTTGAGTCTTTTTTGCGCGTGCACAAACCAAATATTTATAAATTAATAATTCAAAATTGATTTGTTTTCTCTACTCACAAAAACATAAACAAAAATCATAAAACAAACCAACATGTAATTGAATTAGTGTAAGCTTAGACTTTAAGAGTACTTCTTTGTTTTGTTTCTTTTTCACTACACACCATTTTCTTTATTTATTAAATATTAAAATAAAATTAAACAAAATAAACGAATTAAATACAAAAGAAAGAAAAAAAACAAACACCCAATTCGAAGTGTAGATGAGCTTTTAAAAGCTTAACATATAAAGTGTGGCATAACATGAGGAGATGGGGAAAAAGGTAAGGCTCGACAAGCCACCACAAAATGATATTAAAAGCTAAAGCATACTTTAAGGACGGGGGAGAAACTACAGATTGCAAGAAAGCCGAGTATTCGATAAAAGACTGAGCAAAAGATGGATCTACTTGTGAATACAAAAAGTTTGTGTAACAAGCATTTATAGAGAACATAGTGGTGAGCCTGACAGACAGGCCTCTGATGTAATGAGACCCCTGTAACAACATTACTAGCACGAATACCCAATACGTTATTTGCTCAATTTCGACAAGAAAGGTCTCTCATTCTCATTTATCGTGTTTTATTTATTTTGGTTTATTTATTTTAATTAATGAAATGTTTATTGTGATATTTAAATTTATGATATTTAAATTTAATGACATTGATTTATGAATGAAACTTCTACTTTGCCTTAAATGACCGTGGTTATCCGTCTAACGTCATTATTCAACTTTGCTCGTTCTTTCAACTTTGCTCGTTCAACTCGAAATGGGAAGAACTAGCGGACATAGTTGCCACGTCTTAGGGATAAACCTTACGCATGTTATCTATGGAATCAATACGACCGATCGCTGAGAAGTGCATTGTCTTGTCGAGTACATCAAGAAACTGTCTGTGAAATTTCCCAAACACCCTCACCCTCAATGATATCCTTCAAAATCTTGACTGTACTTGTATTTTAATTTTCTTCGCCAAGCTTTCATTCGGATTTAGCACAAAAACCTTTTCCATGGTGTGTTAATCCTAAAAAACACAACATCTCTATAGAACTGTCTTTGTTCCACAGAAATATTTTTAAATTTATTTATACAAGTGTCTTCGGGCCAAAGGAAACGGTAATTTCCATAAGACATGTGCAAAAGTGTATGCTCTGATGTCTTTCGTCTTTGGCCTAGTTCTTCATTTCCATTTGAAAACTCTATGAGTAACTCACTCGACCGCCAACCAATTGTCGTGACAAACTAGAACATCCCCCCAAAAAAAAAATCGGTCGGACCATATTTGTAAAGATGATTATCTGAATCGCTTCAGCGTTTTGTTGGCAATAGAATATTTTGAATTGTTTTATAATTGAAATGACCCCATTAAATAAATTAACTTATTAATATGTCTCGCAAGACCATCGCCATCATCAAATCATTTATCAAAAAACTAAGAGTAGGTGTTCGAATATAATGAGAAAAGGAATGACACTGAATGTCTGTTCTGAGTAAGAGCTCCAAATAATACTTCAAGTGACAGCAGCTGCCGATTATTAAAAAAAAAAACATGAAACAACGGAAAATAAGAAAAGAAATTACATTTTTCGATATTGTTGTCGTTGGACACCATGTCGGATCATGATGAATAATGTTTTGCAGAAATCAAGTTTAAAAGTAAAATCAACAAAAGCCTAACAACATTTTGATTGATTTTGTGGCAGTTTTGTTTTGTTTCGATTTTGTTTTCGAACGGAATCATACTTTGTTGAGCTTTTAATAACATGATATCGCAAATTAACGCCAGCATGACAGATTACTTCTCAAAAATTCTTAAAAACGAAAAGAAATACGAATGGGGGGCACCAGAGGGTGAGGGCGATAATTTGGCCTGTGGCTTATGAAACTTTTGACTCAATTTTTTACATATGTAAATCCGTATTTTTTGTAGGCAAACAAACATTTGCCACTTTGAAATGTTGCTTGTTCGCGTAAGGCGTAAAAAATTAATTGATTTTTTTGTGGGTATTTTGCTGCAGCGAACAAAGGAAAAAGTGATGTAGAAATATTTGATTTGATCAGAGTTCAATTTATATTTGACAAATCATTGTTTGTTGGCGAGGTAAATGACATTGTTGCGATACGATACGAATGCCTTTCACTGGAGAACAAAACACTCACAAAGATCCTGTATGGCATTACTGTGATGGCTACTTTGTTTCAATTCTTTCAGTGTACATTTATTTATAGCTGTTGGTGGCACAGATGTAAGTATGTAAACATACGGCGGCCATAAATTATACAACAAAAAAAAACTATTCAAAAAAATTGCCTCCCTGGAAGTGGCAACAGTAACAGCATGGTGGCAACAAGTTGTTAAGATAACAAACTCGGCTACAGAAAGACACCCCCCCTCAAATTAAGATCTGCCACAATTTCGTACAGCGAAAGGAAAATCGTGCATATTTAGAACTTGAATCGTAAATTAGTTTTCTACCTGCAGAGGAACGGCTTTAATGAATAACAAAACAAATAAGAACAACAGAAAATAAATGATGTATGCAGCAAATTTAGAGGGCAGGCGATGATTTGCCTGTTAAGAAGGGAACAACACAAAGACGTTGCGGAATTGGGTTTATGTTCAGATCAAATGGATTCGCAAGTCAACGTTGCATTAATATGACTTCGGGAAGCAAATCCAAAAGAGAATTAAAAAAGTCATCGTATAAATTGGGACTAAGATAGGACTAGATATCACACGCTAAATACAAAAGCGTCATAACTCAATATTTTCCGAAACTGACTTTTTTCCATAAATTAATTTCGAGCACACATCCCAAACTACTGAAAAAATTGCTATCACATCAGAAAAAGACACAAACTTTTCTAAATACATTAAGAAAATGTTCGCTTTCATTAGCAACAAAAAACCAACACTAATCCTTCTTTCCTCCTTATGATACCCTAATTTTCTTCCGCTAACAGAATACATTGCATTTATAGGGGGCATCCCCTGAGTGTTGGCCTTAAAAAAAAGCCGGTTTAATAGATTTTTAAATACAGTTTTTATTGTAAGCGAATATGATGAAAATTATTAGTAACTAAATTTCTCAACATTAAAAAAAAGAGATCTTTGCAACAACACTGTTAAGATACAAACTCTCATAAGAGGTTTAACTTTACAACCCTTAAAGCAATCATTCAACAAATATTATAAATGAAAGTCCTGAAAGGACCCTAAACAAAATGTCTAATAATAAATGCCCGTTAATGCAATTAATCATATTCACAATGACTGTGAACTGCTAAAGATCTTACACCTAATTTCTAGGGCATTTTAGTAATAAAATCCCTACACTAATTCCACAATGGCCACACACCAACTTATACTAATAATCATCCGTATACGATACGTTGTACATTCAATATCAATAATGTTGTTGTAATTGATTTCATAAAATTAACGACAACAACAAAGAATGCCCAACACAAGTACGTGCGTACGAACGTACGTTCCTTCATATGTGAATGTCGTTGTTTGGGTAGAACATAAAAACAGAGTCATACACACGAACCAATTCAATTCAAAAAAAGCCAAAAACAATTCTGGCATAAAGTTTTCTTCGTCTTCTTTTTTCTGCTTCTCTCCCTACGTCTGTTGTTCTGTGTACACAGTTTTTTTTTTTTGCCAATGTTTTACTTTTTTTTTCTTCAAGTTTAAGCGACAAAAGCGCACAATCGGTACGATACGATACGGCGATACCAGACCATACATAACTGTAGACGTAACATTGTCAACGTCCAGTCTATCAGATACACGCGAACCTTGAACGTAAACGGTGGTTTGGAGCGGTAAATAGATCCTCTGCGTACGGTCTGCCAGCACAAGCAAAACAAACAAAAAGACAAACAAAATACTACACCAGACGCCAGAAAAAAAGTGATTTCTTTCAATAAGAAGAAAATAAACATAATTTTTTTGACAAACGGCAGCTGATGCCTGTGGAATTTTAAACAATTCCTTGCCGAAGAAAACCTACAGAATTTTGTAAAGAAAAGAACAAAAACAAATTTTATTTGTTTACGAAAAATGTTAAATGTTTTTAAATTTGCCCTTTTCGGGCTGTTAATATTGTATTCGGTATGCGGGCTTCACGCAGAAATTCTAAATGAAATTGAAAATACAAATGAAGTTGCGCCTAACGTAGATGTATTGCCGCAGGAGGTGCATTTCAACGATACGCACGCGTTACTGGACAATGACAAAGAAATTGAACCAGCAGTGGTGTTGCAAAATGAGAAGCTGCAGGTGGAACAGATGCCGTTGGTGGTGGAGGAAAAAGAGAGCATTGTTAAGGAAATTGTTCAAGCAAACAGTGAAGAATCCCAAACGGTAGAGGAACACGAAGGTAATTGTATAATACTCTAAAATATATATTAACAAATGTAATTAAAATGACATTGGCCGGTTTTCAAAACAAAAGACTTAAGTCACAAGTCCCCGAATTAGGCCATAAATAAAAAGAAGTATCAAAACAAACGACTTACTCTAATTTCGTAATGTAGGTTTATCCTAAAGCTAGAGTTCACACCACGACTTATATTAATAGGTCAGTTTGTATGGAATGGATGTGAAGGTTAGCTCTAACCAGACCTGGTGAAAATGGGCGTTTTTTTTTATAATCTTTGGTTATGTGCTGAACAACTGTTATCTATTCAGGTTTCATGCAAATGGATTTATACAACTAGCTTTAACCGGAAGTAGTTTTTTTTTTTAAATTCAAGAGTCGAAAGTCTTATTGAAACATGTGTCCTAAAATTAACCCCAAAACCGCTTGAAGACGGGGTTAATGATCATAGTCGCTTTCCAAATTCCGTATAAATTGGGGAATCGCAAAACTTGATATCATTGCGTTTTGAAAACCTTGCCAAGCCATCAGAAAGCTAAAGTTGGAAAATTGTGAAATTCGGACGAAAATTATTTTGCAAACAAATTGTAATTAGAATACCAACAAAAAAAAAAAAACCGAAAGTGAAAGTTAAACTTCTAGCCAATTTCAGATAAGCTTTATTACTCATGCCACTTGTTATGTGTAGGTAGGTGACTTATAATTCCAAACACGCTGAGTCTGGTAGATCGAATATACTAAAAACACATTTCATTCTACTCTGTACTTATGAAAGCAAAGATGACGAAGAAAAGGAAAGGGGATAAAAGTAAGAAGACTTGTGACACAATTATTTCAAAAAAATATTTAATTTAAAACCCTTGTAAAAACTTGTCAATCGCTGACTTTGCTATACGCGTTCAGCTGACTCATTTGAGAGCAGTTTTCCCCCATCGTATCGTAGGGGAATCATATTGAAGATCTAAGCCCCAGTTAGATGTCTGATTAAATTACAGTTAATAGTTTGTATGGAATTTCAAATTTATAACTCTTGATTAGCTCTGACACGATATTAGAACAATTTTACAAGTTTCGATAAAAATAGGGAAGAACTAGCAATGAACCGTTGCCGGAAAACAGTCAATCCCTCCCCGTGATCGGGTTCTACCAGATCACAACATAGCTAAAACTCCGGATCCGGATGAACTAACAATGATACCGTACTGGTATTACCCCTAACGGCGGAATGTTGTCACTATTTAGTCAAGGTGATGCTAAAAATCCTGCAATTTTCCGTTCAACACTTTCTGAATGATCGACATGGCTGGCTTTCAAAAGCCTGATCTACCTGTTGGCGTTACGACGAAAGCACTGTCGTGGCCCAGGTTATTTCAAAGGCGAACGTTGAATTTTTTTGCAACAAATTTTTTTTTTCAGCAACATTTTTTTTTTCAACAAAATTTTTTTTTTCAGCAAAATTTTTTTTTTCTGCAAAAATTTTTGTTTCTGCAAAAATTTTTTTTCCACAAATTTTATTTTTTTTCGAAATTTTTTTTTACAAAATAGTTTTCTCAAAATATTTTTTACAAAATTTTTAAAATTAAGTAACAAATACTTTCTCAAGCAAATTAACGGGCGCCATAGGCGCATTACAACTTACTAGTTTATATATATATCGTCATTTGCAGGTACATCAAATCCAAAGACCCAACACACAAACTGACTTGCCATGGCATATGCAAAACAAAAGACTTAAGACACATACATTGAAAACATGTACAATATGTTCTAAATCGCAAACTAGTCAGCCAACGCCTTGAATATCTACATATGGGGTCGTTTCTGTTAATAAAGTAAACCAAGTACCACCTTTTCTTTAACAAGATCTCTTTTTTGTTTTTTTTTTTTTTGGAAAAGAAAGAAAGAAGTTCATTGATCTGGCCTTAAGGCTTATTCGTGTGACTGTTGTCAGCTCTGTGGCACATTTCGAATTTTAGACAAATACCGATGACATATTGGTTTTCTAAGACAAACAAAAGCGCAAACAATGGCAAATACGAAATTTAACCAAATGCTACGAGACGAGTACAGATGTACATGTACCACCCGAACGGCTATTGTCTCAGGAACATATCTTCCTCTTTTCGGCCCTGAGAAACGTACGTATTGACAAAATAGTTCGTTTTCTATTTGACAATTTCTTTTGAAAAATATTTCGTTTACATTTCAGAATGTAAATGAGAGTAAGATGTGCTGGGTGCTGCGTGTGCGATAATATATTTTACCAGCTATTATCATTTCTTTACAGCGTTGTGACACACCATACAGCACATAATTTTGAGTTATTGCCGCAAAAACACCAAAAGAACAAAAAAAAAAAAAAAAAAACACCCGCTGCGTTTGTCTTCCAGTCCATTAGAGGTACAAGGTGTGTTGTCTGGCTGGCCGGCGACTAATCTACTGTGATTGCCTTTGGTATCGTTTGCTTTGTTTACAGGCCAGAACTGTCGGAACAAAAGAAACGGCCCAAATGAAAGCAACCCATATTTTAACACATTATGTGTTAAACATTTTTATTTTCGAACAAGAACTAACAACGGGCTATTTAGATGGTGGCATAATATAATAATGGGCCAGAAAGTATAAATGATAACAACAAGTGTTTTTATAAACATCACATAAATATGATTTATCGCCTCTAAATTTCAAATAAATTTCATAATCACATGCAAATTTGAATATTTCACATACGAAGAGTAGTGCGCTACTTGCTCTGACGAAGCCAAGCGAAGCAAAGAAACCAACACACAAAATAGCAAAACATTTCCCTTTTTAAGTTCATTGACATTCCATCACAGCTACTCGATATGTGTTGAATTCAATTGGAATTAAAGTCACATTATCACGCGTATTTCGCAGTGTTTCCCTCCCCGCTTTCCAGCGTTATATGGTCGGTCTTCTGACCTTCACAGACATTCTACGATTCGTTTTATTTTATGTTGCAAATTTATGGAAACCATACCTCCCCCCCCAACGCCCAAGGAGAGTCGCGTCCGTCCGGCACGAGTTGGGAACATATAAAAAGTACGCCTACACGCACGACTTATTTCTATACGTTCAGCTAATGCTAATTGAAAGTTTTTTCATTGTTCTTTGATAGACTTCTGAGCTTTGTTTATATTGTCGTACGTCAAGATTTATTCGGCCACTGCGTGTAAGACAGAAGTTATTGACGAGTGTCCAAAATAGGCCGGGAAGTGTTGGTGAGTAATATAACATTATTATTTATTACAATCGGATCGTCTTCGGACATGTTGAAGTGACCACATACAAATGTCGCAAGTGGACAGCTTGAATGATTGAAACGAGAAGTCTTTTGTATGTCAAATATATGCTAACAGCTGAGCGGAGACTCCAGCTGATAACAGCATTTTGAAGGTTACCAAGGCTCTTTTGTATGGCCAAATGAGAAATTATTCCAGGAGAAGATTAAACAGCATATTCTTCCACTGTCAAGTTTAGTTTTCAAGTTATCCCTGTGTTAGACCAAACGAGATCTATAAATAGAATGAATATATTTTTGAATAATAAGAATAGTAACTGTGAAAATATGAATTTCATGGTACATGTAAAACATCGATACAGCCTAACCCAGTTTTTAATATTTTTCTCAAAAGACCAGTTTATGTTTTAAAATTCACGCTAAAAAGCAGGAGTTGGATTTTCCGTTTAAACTTTCTAACACAGATTCTAACAAAGCATATTCATTTACACACTTCTTAAAAAAACATTTATTTATGATATACACTCTGAACACGATGGTATTAAAAACTCAATTTTCTTCAAACTCGTTAAAAGTCAGTTAAAAGTAATACAGTTTCCAAATACATTGAGTAAATCGGTAGTAAAATTGCTCGCGATATCCCTATTAGCATTACTTAACAGAAGGAATAACACAACTGATACAAAAATTGTTGCTGTTGAATATCTTGGAGAATAAAAACCACAACTTTTAAATTCTGCAGGTCGAAATTGTTGAAAATCCAGTAAACGTTAGTAAAAGTGCTGCCGTGAAAAGTTCTGAATGCGAAAAGAAGACTAAGATTTAACATTTCTATTGTGAAAATCTCGAAAATGATGGGAAATATTTCTGCTGGGAAGATACGACTGATGATCCCTCCATAATTTGAACTTCTTTATCATCAACTTTTACAATGTTTTTTCTCTTAAGGAGAGTACGAATCACAGTAAGAATAGTCCGGGGTATACAAATCCTCTAAAAAATCGATTAAGACATTAGGCTGAACCCCCGAACTGCATTGAATGCCGAATAAAATGGATTTTTATCAGTATGTCGATATCTAAAATATATCTGAAAATCACAATTAAAAAATGTCTGAAACTCAATTTAGAACGCTTTCAACATGGACGATTCGTAACGAACAAACAAATTCGTTTTATGGAAACAGGCAGTTACTGTAAAAACATAAACACAGATAGTGTATAAAATGTAACTAAAATTTTCTTTCAAATTGTGGGATGGAAGAATAAGATGGAGAATATTTTCTAAATTGCAACAATTTCCCTATACTAGAAATAAAGATAAGTTGTTGCCGAACCTGTTCCAATACATGTGATCCTGGCTAGAAAATTGTACATAATTCGCCGTGGGGGAATGCATCCGAATTCAGAATTGATGACGAACATTCAAATTGTATGGTTCATTGGCAAGATAAATCCATTCAGTTAATTGTGAATTGCAGGCTACAGACCATCCTTTCAACAAACTCAGGACTATCTTAGAGATTCTAGTACTGCAACTGCAACCTCCACTGTCCCATAGAGCATAACGAGTTGCAATGCGTCTACAAGTTGAGACAACTGCAGAACATGAAGCCACATCCCTTCACTTTATTTAGGGGCTCTGGACCGCCTGGCTGATGTTGGCAGGCTTAGAAGCTTTTTGAGGCGCTAAAGATGCTTCAACGGATACGATTTTGGCGCTAGTTTCCGTAGAATCACAGTGGACTAAAAGTCTAAGCAGACTCACTGACATTCTTTGCATTTTAGTGTATGTCGGAGATCTTAGACGTTCCTTGCCTTCGTGGAAATCATATTACATTTACAATTACCCATTGCTACCCAGTCAACTCCTAAATTATGTGAACACCATCGTATACATTTGGATGACTAATTACATACTTAGGTGTGCTTTGTATTTATTTTTATTATTATTGCGACCAAATTCGTACAGAAAATGTATCAACACCAATGTCACTCCACCCCCGTAAACACCTGTTGTCTGAAATTTCTTCTGACCTAATTGTAAAAAGGGCCTCAATACATTTTTAACGGTTTCTCAGAGAACTAAATGATCCTCATAAATATATATTGTGTTGCACAAATACAGTTGTCAATCAACAAAAATATTTGGAGCACCCAAAAAGTGTTTCACGTTTTTATAGTTCTGCAAAATTACAAACGAAAAAAAAATCGACTAATTGCATTGTTTACAACAGTGGGTGAGTAATTCTTTTATGAAAAAAAATAAAACGGACAGCTCAAGAAAAGTGAAAAATACCAAGAAAACCCATATAAATATTCCAAAATACCGAATGTTTTTGTGACCAGAACCACATTATTTATGCAAGACACGTCTACAGCAAAGAAGCAGAAGAAGAAGACATTTAAAATATTTGCAAAAACAAATGTAAATACAAACATTGGCCCAGAGGAGCCGTCACTTATTCAGCAGCCGCCTCAAACCAATTACAAAACGGTTAAAAAGGAAAACTTTAAAAACGCTTTAATCAATTAGAAATGTTAATTTATGTTTTTCTTGAAATGAGGTGTTAAAGTAAACGTTAAATTTTATTATTATCACACGGAAAATACAAACACCCAAACAGCTTGCAAATAAATTTAAGTTTAACTGAATTGAAATGAAATGGAAAAACAAACAAAGAATATTTTATGCAGATTCAATTGACATTTTTGTGTATTTGCGGTGGTGTGCTAAAAATGGCAAACTTTAAGAAACCATAAAAAAACAGCAACAACAACAACAATCATAATAACACAAATTGAATTTGTTATGAATTTTGATTGATTTATGTACACAGCACGAGAGTGTATGACGAGTTCAGTCAACTCGGTTGGATTAATCACAATTTTGACAATTGACAATTTTCAGTGGAACAATAAATAAACAATGGTTAGTGTGGTACCACAAAGAGTCTAAGGGCATATTCACTGAAGTTTGCCTATTAAGGGTATTGTAATGTTTGTGTATTAAGTCTTTCTTAAACACAGACCGAGTATACAATATTGTTCTTATAGAAAATTATTCTTTCCAGTCTCTCTTTTATCTTCGAATGCAGTCTTTCTTAAACCGGCAGGCTAAACATTATCTCTCTTCCTTTCAGTCTCTCTTTTACCTTCGACTACCGTCTTAAGACTTTCTTAAATCCCAAATCTTTCGCATAATGTTCGTGTCGAAAGTCTTATCTAAACCGCCAGCCTAAACAATATTGTTCTCAGAGAAAATACTACCCTTTTACCTCTCTCTTTCAGCATCGCTTTTACCTTCGGCTGCCGAATCCCTCCGCCAACCTTCTCAAAATCGCACTGGACGTCAACTTTTCTACAGTCCCAATTTCTTCTATATACAAAACATCGGCGCCGAGGGTTCCAAGTGTATAACCTCTCGCGGCCTGATCGGTATATGCATGGGTTTCGATAAATGCAGCTTGGAACAAAGAAGATATAAACGCCAGTTGTCGTTCTATAATGTGGCCCAATGGCCACAGTTAAGCCCCTACGTACAGCAAGAGGAAATTTGTTCGTTCTTCGATCAGTATGCCCGCACTAATTCAGGCGTGTGCTGTACCAGCATTAACAATGTCATCCCCATAACGCCCGCCGCCGAACAACCCTTCTTACAGCCTGTCCCAGCGACAGAGGAAACACCCATGAAAGATGATCAGCCAGAAGCTGGGACTGGTGGTTCCATGAGACCCGTAGATATGCCCAAAGAACCGGACACCGCCGAAGACTCCGATGTTTTGGAGCCACCCGCCAATTTTGCTGACTTTCAACCGGAGCCTCCTAAATATGATAATGCCGATTTCTCAGAGGGCAACAATATTGGCTATGATCCGATCGATGAAAATCTGAAGCAGGCGCAAATTTTTAATGATTACATACGTTATCCGTGGCCTGCACAGTTTGCCGGCTTCTCGGGTGTTCAACAGTGGCCGCCACCAGTTCCCACCCATCCGCCGTCTCCTTTTGGCAGTTGGCCACCACCGCTGCCCACACATCCTCCCAACCATCACTATCCCACTCACCCCCCTTCTAGCACGGGAGGACAATTCATCCCCAGTTCAACGAAAAGACCTAGTCCGCCAATGACAACAAAAAGACCATCATATCCCAGTTATCCCACCTATAGACCTGTAACAACAACCACCACCACCACTACCAAGAGACCTGCAGTCATTTCTGGCGATGGAGGCACTTCCGCGACAGGTTTGCCGTTGCAGTGTGGCACGAAGAATGTGATTTCTCCCGATCAGGAGAGAATTGTTGGCGGTACCAATGCCAGTCCGTATGAGTTCCCCTGGATTGCGGTGCTCTTCAAGTCGGGCAAACAATTTTGCGGTGGCAGTTTGATAACAAATGTAAGTTCGATGAAGAAATTAAACAAATATGGAGATTATTTACTGTTAATTCTAATTCTTTTGCAGAGTCACATTCTGACTGCAGCTCATTGTGTGGCCAGGTAAGTGGTGCAATGATAAACCACACACGAATTTCAGGATATGGGATTCACAGATTGGTTTTTTAAAAATAACGTGATGTTTAAATTGCAAATAACTAAAAAATTATGTCTGCCACTAGGCAAAATGTTTCTAAACATTTCCATGCTAATCGTAATACATTTCGCCTTTAGAATGACTTCATGGGATGTGGCTGCCTTGACCGTCCATTTGGGTGACTACAACATTCGCACCGACTTCGAAGTGAAACATGTTTCCCGACGAATTAAACGTTTAGTAAGACATAAAGGCTTCGATTTCAGTACTTTGGTAAGTTGTAATATTCCTTAAACGAAAAAAATAAAAACCGGTATAAGCCTTCCTCTATCTGTACAGCACAACGACATTGCCATTTTGACCTTGAGTGAACCGGTGAAATATACAAAGGAGGTACAACCCATTTGTTTGCCCACTTCGGCTGCCCAGCAAAGTCGCAGCTACAGTGGACACGTGGCCACGGTAGCCGGTTGGGGTAGTCTGCGCGAGAATGGACCCCAGCCATCGATATTGCAAAAGGTTCAAATACCCATATGGAATAATGCCGAATGTGCCCAGAAATACGGACGAGCTGCCCCGGGCGGTATTATCGAATCGATGGTGTGCGCTGGTCAGGCGGCTAAGGATTCATGCAGTGTAAGGATTCAACAAAAAAAAAACAAGATTTTGCATACATTTTTTACACACTCTAATTTGTCTTTTAAGGGTGACTCTGGAGGTCCAATGATTGTGAACGAGGGTGGACGCTATGTGCAAGTGGGTATTGTTTCATGGGGCATCGGTTGTGGTAAGGGCCAATATCCGGGTGTCTACACACGAGTGACTTCTTTGTTACCCTGGATATATAAGAACATTAAATAAGGAACGATTCACGAATGTTTAACACGAACCCAATATTAGCGAAATGTTATGATACGAAATATGGAAATCAACATGATTTAATTTAAGAGTGATATTGTAAAATAACGAATATGTGTAATAAAAATAATTTTAAAAAAATATCGGGAAATCTGTTATGCAAGAGTGAATGTTTGCCTTAGTTTAACCCTTTAACCATTTGGATCTTCTACAGACGGTCAGCGCTAACAGCCATTTATAATGGTTGAAGGATTAAGAAAGAGCGTTCATAATATTCGAATAGTGTCAAAGGCCTACGACATAAACTATTGCCAGAGGTTAATCTGCTATGAGATCTGTTTAGCTGGTGGACCCACTCAATATAGTTGTTCCCCATTGCAGAAGAAATTGTGAAGTTTTCGCTAAGAACTCCCCCTGACGTTTTTTCCCTAACATATGTTAATGTCTCATTGATAACAAAGCTGGCAAACAAAGTCTGTTCCATCATTTCGACATCCTCCACTTTTAGAGGTAGTTCGTACTACCTCTTGAATGGATATGCCTACAGTCTTATGCTCAATATGTGATAAACTAACTAGAATATAAATCCACTTACAGTTTACGTGTAATCCTTATTCGATCATGTAGTTGATATAAATATCGTATTCAGTCTTCAGATTGTGTTGAACTGTTTGTAGTGTTTCCATACTGCACTCATTCTGGAATAAATGGAAATGATAATAATTACATGTTTAGGACAAATATACATTATAGTCACCGACATTAAGGATGTAACATTTATGTTTTTCTATCCTGGAGAAATTATACAGACTTTCTTTTATCGCGCACTGTATAACACAGTACTCAGTTCATCATTTGTACCGACTTCTGTTGACTTGTTGTTGGTCTTGCCGTTTTTGGTTTTTAGTAAGCATTCTCGATTTCGTAATTCCACGAATTGACAAGCCTTGTTCAAAATGATTTTCCGTCAGTGTCTCTGACCTGGCGGTCTGCTCTGAAGAGTTCGTCTTCAGCTAGCTTACAGTGGGACTTATTTATGTCCACATTAATAACAGACAGGTTCGGTCGCCCCCACTTCAACATCTTACTTCCACAAGTGGTAAATCCTGAAAAACAAAACATTTTTAATTGTTTTTTAAAATTTTTAATTTATGAAGGAAATATTTAAAAAAAAAAACCAAACTTTTTTTGAGAATGTCAAAAATGCTGAAAAATCATCGCAATATTTTAAAAAATATAAGATGGTTTTAAAACAAGTGTTGTTTTCTAATCAAAAAAGTAAAATTTGTATTCATGTTTTTGGAAAGAGCAAACACTCCCATTATTTATGGCAGTCGACTTCATTCATCTGACTGCAATACGGCATCCTGCCAACCCAATATACCAAGCCTTGCCCTTGCTTTTGCCCTTATCTCATTGATGGCTAGCTCGATATTCCCCTTACGGACCTGAATCGTTAATGAATTGTCCGCCTAACATCGGTCCTCCGCAATACCACACAAAAAGTCTGACGGCATCAAATCGCAGCTCTGTGGTGGCCAATTGACATCACAATACAATTGCCGAACTTTGGTGCGCAAAAGTTTGAATGTGGTATGGCGTGCAGTTCTGCTCAAAACCAAATACCGTCCATGTTCATGTCTTTAATCTTCGACCTTAAAAAATGGTCCCATGTTCATGGGCCAATTATGTTACCGCTCTAACATCCACACCAAACTGTCACAGTCTGTGAATGCATTGGCTTCTCGACAATAACGTGCGGGTTTTCCAATCCCCAGATACAGCAGTTTTGCATGTTAACATAGCCGTCGAGATGAAACTCAGCTTCGACAAGTTGTAGAGCAAGGGCCCAATATGAAAAGCGAGTCAACGTGACTTTGTATGCAAATAATGCGAGGTATTTGTCCGTAACACTTTACTCTATCAGTCTTATTACTAGGCCTCCTTTGGCACCAACTATTACCATAGCATACATTTAGGGATGAATTAAATCAAATTTTTTGAAAAGACTCCTGGAGGTATGCAAACTTTTCAGATGTGTTATTTGCAATTCCCCACAGGTGCTTATTTCCGTATGGGCATTTTGAATTAACCCCTTAGGTACAAAATAATGCTGCAATCGTTACACCCAGTCTCGCTGAATATTCAGTAATCCAAACAATTTTTAATTACGTTCAAAGCGTTGTTGTCGTGCCTTTTCCTTTATTTTATTTTTCTTTTCATTTCTTTTTACTTCCAAATATGAATCAGATGCGAAACGGTTTTCATACGAGAAATTAATGTGATGCATGGACCATTGAACCGTTGATTGTCAAGGCTAATTATAATTTGAAATCATTAATTTCGGCAATTTCAAAAAAACAAACCATTAATGTTTCATTGTTGCTTTTCTGGGTAGAAATAGACAACGTACAAGGCAAACACGAAAAAAAAAAAAATACAACGTACATCTTGTGGGTGAACTGAATGAGAATCTACAAATAGAAAAGAAAACTTGAAATAGACTCAATCATCACACTAAAAATTTTGGGAAATATATGGAATATAATTGCTTTGCAATTATTCATAAAAAAAAAAACTTTAAAAAGTGGAAATTTTTATGGAATTAATGAACATTCCTGCTGTGGACAGAACAGAAACAAAAAAACAATATTTCGCTGCCCGACACCCCAGTTGCGAAATTTTGTTCTATTGCGAAAATGATTTCCGCCGTCGAATCGTTTGAAAGGGACAGTGAGGAGCAAGTGAAAAGGTGCAGTATAAATAGGATGAGGACAACAACACAACATTCAGCATTTTCACTAACAAAACTTTGCAATAAATGTCAATGTTCTTTACAAATGCTGATGTGAAGAGCGCAGACACTTGTACACATAGACATGTGAACACACATACACATACATATATAAAATATATAAACATGTGTGTACATAATACATGTTGTATATAATAGCTAAATAAACGAGAAATAACAACAACCCAAACGGATAACATAAAATTCGTATTGTGTGAAAAATAGAAGAAAATTTCCGTTGACGCACATCTTGGGCAGCCAGCACAAGTACGCAATGTACAGCGGTGTTCATTAAAATAGTACCCACACCACAGGCTGACTAGTTCGTCGCTTCAACTATAAATAGCCCGCCAACTGAGAGGGCATTTTATTTTTAGTGTATTATTTAGAAAAAAACGTGCCAACTTTATGCAATTCATTCACGCGTGTCATAAGTTAAACGGAAATTCATTTGTCATTCATTTGCTAAACACCGACAAGGAATCCAACTCTATTCGCAACTGAACTAGAAAAATGTAAAAAATGAAAATAGGAGAGAGAATATAAAAATATCAAAAAGATATGGAGGATGACTTTGCAAACGGTAGGAAAATAAGTCACTTTTATGGAGAGAGTAATTTGAAAAAATTAAAGTGGCAAGACCAAATTTAGACTAAATAAATAGGAATTTGTTTAACTTACAAACGATGGATTAACTTAACAATGGATAAAACCGACATATGTAAGAAAGAAAAATCTCTATTAAATGAGTCTGTGAACAGTCCCAGATTAATGCAGTCTAGGCGAAGTGGGAAGGGATCCGGTGGCATGACGTGGATCTATTGCATTCGATTGCCTTGAATCTACACATAGACAATGAACAAATATAGCACACCGAGACCAAATGCGAAGTAAAATTAGCTTGCGACACGAGTACGTTGAGCAACCGAAGCCAGGAATGTAACATATGCTGTCACGGTCAATTCTTTGAGGACGCGAGATGTGTTGGATAGTGGTGGTGGCGGTAGGAGGTTTGTTCTACCCTTCGTAGCCGTTTCTCGTTCTAAATGAAAAACGAATTTCTTCGTAAAATCATCTTTTCTGACGAAGCTCATTTTCATTACGTCGCGACGGCTATGTTATTAAGCAGAACTGCCACACCTTTGGATGGGAAATGCCAGACGTGATCATCGACTAGCCCATGACTGCTCAGAGATTGGCTGTTTGGTCTGGTGGCATCTCTGGTATCTCTCTCTCTCCATGTGATAAATGTTGAAGAAGGAATTATGTAATGTTATTGATTTTGCTAGCAATTCCTTCCTTCCATTTACACTGTGCTATTTACCAAATCACAAGTGTAGGCTTCTCAAAAATTTGTTGGTCGTTTTAAGTTTTAGTTCTTCTAAATACATCACATAGTCTGAGCATTAGATTTAAAATAAGCATGAAATAAGTAAAAGTTTATATAAACATACAGAAAAAAATTAAAAAAAAAAAAAACTTAAGTACATTGTACGAGTATCAGTTGTTGTCGTTTCACTTCGTCTCATCTCGACCGTGGTCTATCGTTGGTTGGACCAAAACGCACCCAAACGATATTAGCCAAAATGAATTTTGTTTGGATCCCATTTTATTTGCATTGGGCCAACACATGCGGCGACGACGAGAACGAGTACGTACGCACAACAAACTATTTCTATACCAGAAGAATCACACACACACACAAAAAAAAAAAGAACAGCCGAAATTTCAACGAAAAATCTATCGCTCACAGCCAGACACAGCCCGTGTGTCTTCATCGATGTGCGGTTTTTCTCGATACTGAAAAGTAAATTTATGCTAATTTTTTTCCCGTTCTTTATTTTTTTTTTGTTTGTATGAACTAATTGAATTTGAAAACTAAACTATTGAGGATATTCGATTCAATTGAATAGGTGTGTGTATGTATGTATACGTGTACGCGCTACGTTACGTACAGATGTGAAATGATCTTGCCGATGCTGCTGTTGGTAGTTTGAATTTTTGTATTTCAATCTCAATACTTATGGTCAAGGCTAGATGTGAACGCGGACGAACGGGCTAGAGGAGGCAAAACGACTTAAATGAAAATTGAAAAATGTATGTTCAAACATTAAAAGCTATGTGGTACATGGAAAAGCGATCACACGTATATCTATACGGAGTCAAATTGGGTCTAGCCGAATCTGGTGAACCCTTCGCTATGGGGCGAAGTAACCTCTGAGGGCCCACATGCCTCCAATCCAAGGGATGTTGAGCTTTATTAATGATCATGACGACAGTTAGGTGGAGAGATCTTTCGTAAATATGTAAAAGTTTTTAAAAAAATGTATAAAAGTAATCAAATGCATTTTTTTATTTTATTTGTTTATCATTCGAGACGGCTGATAATACGATTGCCCAAAAGATCGATTCTGGCCTGAGCTGTGTGTAATGAGCAATCATCTGGCTGAAACCAAAGATCGTCCAAGTCCCTGTCTCTGACCAAAAAAAATAGTTTATCATGACACTGTATCGCTCAACGTTAATCGAAATGACGTCATTCTCTAAGGATCCATTAGTTTCTTGACATTCGCCTGCTGTTTTTCCGATCCTCATTTAATATTAACTCAACATTGACGTTGTTCAAGCGAAAAGCGATTCATTTTGTTCCACTGACTTTCTGTCAAGGTGTCACAAACGGAATAACAAAGTAAATACACCACACAGACACAGGATTAGACAAAGCGGAAATACATACATACTTTTCGAAAATGTTCTTGTAATGAAGGAGAGTTCATTGGACTTTCACACACGTCTATATGTGTTTGTGTGCCATCAAACTGCCCTCCTCTGTATATTAAAGTGGGTCGAGAAAAATGTGGTTGTGATCAACAATCGCAAAAATATATTTTAGAATTGAGCAATCGGTTTTAGCTAAAAACGTTGTTTAACGACAGACACTGGTTTGGGAAATCTGTGGACGGCCGTGGTGTGGTAGGTAGGTAGTTTACACAAGTAAACCCAGGTTCAAAACCGGGTAAGACCGTTAAACATTTTTTCGCGACTTTACGAGTAAGAGAGTAATCTCGAAGCCAGGTTTTCATCTGAAAGCATTATCCTAGCATTCTCTAGAAAAGCATTAGCCGTTCGGAGCCGGCTTTAAACAGTATCAGTGAGAATACACCGCCTGTGCCTTCATGGTGCCTTTTGGTGTCTTGATCTTTTGCTTTGCGAATGCTCACGAATTTGTAGCTCTTTTGGTGTCTGGCTTGATCTTGCTTTGCGAATGCTCACGAATTTGTTTACTTTTCTACTCATAAAAAGATAATGTCGGTTTCACTTTAACCGGTATTCATCAGGAACTAATTAACCGGGTTAAACGGACAAAAGATTAACCGATCGACTCCAATAAGAGCGTGATTGGTTCTTTCTCTACAAATCCCATCAATAGCAAGCCATTCTAATGTACACCTCTAAGCAGTGTTAGTCTGTATCTTGGAATATCTGTCCATATCACTTAAGATCACATCAATACCTACACAAAATTGAAGATCTACATCGGTTATCCATTGCACATTTCAATTTATGACTAATTAGGTTAATGTCTGTCGGACGATATCGAATAATTTTCCTAATTTCCATCTCTCTCTCTCTTTCTTTCGCGCTTCACTCATCGTATGCTGTACAACAAAACCAATTTAAATTAATTTTATTTTGTTTTTACGGTTTCAGGCTTTTTGGTTTAAGAAAATTGGCCAAAGGCAAACTAACATTATCTGTGTTCTATATTTCATTCTCGCGAATACGTCATTTACGACTTCAACACGTGTTATAATTTTAATTAACATATTTTTCTTTCTCTCAGAAAAAGCAAAGAAAATTGAAAACGGAAACTGACAATGTGTCAATATTGAATGAGAAACAAAAAAAAATAAAAACGAAAAGAAAAACCAACTAATGGACATGTGAACGTAATTTACCTACTCACAGTTCCTGGTATGAATCATCCATCATCTGGTTAATGGGAGTTACAACAACGGAGCATTACGGCCTGTGTTTTACTATCTCAATAGTGTTTTCTTATTACATCGTGTTAACTTATTACAATCGTGTTAACATAATAATCCTTTTTAAGAGAATTTCGTAATTGTTTTAATAAAGTTAATCAAAAAATAATTGGCATATAATGTCCTTTCAAATAAAAAATAAATTTTCAACACATGATTTTATTTATTGTATTTTGAATAAAAAAAATCTCTAGATTGATAAAATTATGTAAATTTTTACTGAATGCCATTTGACTATCAAATATACACATTTTATACACATCAAACTAAGTTGTTAAACCATTTTTTTTTCTTTTCAGTTGGAAGTCTGACATTGACGAAAATGGATCGCTTAACTATGACACAACGTGTACAAATTATTAAAACCTACTACAAAAATGGTGATTCTGGCACAGCCACATATCGTCACTGTTTGGAGCGCTCTTTGGTCCGACAATGTGATTGGACCTTACTTCTTCGAAAACGACGAGGGAACGACTGTCACCGTCAATTCGGAGCGTTATGGTCGTATGATAATCGACTTTTTTTTTGCCTGCTATTGAAGAATACGACTTGGAGAATATGTGGTTTCAACAAGACGGTGCCACATGCCACACAACTCGAGCGAATATCGCTTTATTGCAAGAGACATTTCCTGGCCGTGTAATTTCTCGTCGTGGCGACATCAACTGGCCACCAAGATCATGCGATTTGACAACATTAGCCTTTTTTTTGGTGGAGCTACGCGAAAGATCATGTTTATGCAGATAAACTCTTTAACTCTTGAGCACTTAAGAACCAACCAGTCGTCAAGTTATGGCTGAGATATCGCCAAAAATATGTGCCAAAAAAATATTTTATATGTGTTTTATTTACGTTTACTTTTAAAAAGCAAAATGGATAACCCTTTACTTTTATACGCCAACTTTTTGTAGTCTATTAATTGTTGAGATACTCTTTTACACTTTTGTTTTTTTCATTGAAATGGTCTAATTAATAAAGTTACAATTTAATGTAAATTATTTCAATTTAATTTAAATTGTTGTAAGGAATTTTTTTTTTTAACATTGTGATTAACATTTCGACCACTGTGCCACGTAGGCGCAAGTGTTACTTTATGACCTTATACGAACGTAGATTCTGTGGCGATTTTAAACTCCTCATCACATCAGGGGATTGCTTGTTGACACTTTCAGGCAAACCCGGACACTCGAACGTCCAACTCCATTCAAATGGATTTTGGGTGGCGAAAAAACGATTTAATTGAAAAGATTTCAGCAGAATATTTATAAAAAAAAAACACCATCTGCTTCCAGGAAGTAAACAAGTTTTTTTTTAAAAAAAAATTGTGACTATTTTGCTTCACGAAATTCAGAAGTGAAACAATAATAAATCATACAGTTTTAATGAAGGGCAACAAAAACCAATGAAACACCAAATATATGTTTTTTTTTGTTATCCAAAATCTTTTGGGGGCGTGAAAAGTTATCGACCTTTCAAGCGTCAACTCTGAAACAACAAAAAATCAATTTACTTTTACCCACTTTTCCATGCGCGACAATCTAATTTCTGTGTTTTCCGCATTTGTTGAAAAATAGTCTTGTTAATATCGTCGATGGCGGTTGGTTGCCAATATTTCCAGACAAACACAGAGAAACAGCCAACCACCAGCAACGACACGACTGATGAAATGTATGTTTTGAGAAAGAAAGAAAAAAACAAAGATTATGGTCAGCCACATACACATACACCTGTTCCGAGAGTTAACCCCCCCGGGTGGTACTTTCCTGACATATAAAGCAAAACAGATTTTTGGATGATTTATAATTTTTTTTTTTCTTCTGTTCGGTTTGGTCTACCGATGGAGAGAGAGGGAGAGAGAGCGAGAGTGGCTATAAAAACTACCAAATTTTTGAAATGAAGAAAAAAAAAGATTTGAAATTTACGAAAATTTCGAAATTTGGGAATCAGCGGAAGACAAATAGAGGCGATTTGGCACCACATCAAAAAGAGTACAACACCAAACGAAGGAGGCCGACAGAGAATATGACAACAAATAAAATGTAAAGATGGTTACAAATTGAAAATGTTCAACACAATCTTCTGAGAGAAACAAACGATTGAAAAAGTAAAAAAAAAAGCTGTATTCAATTTTCAATATTTATCTATTTGTGAATAGAACAAATCTCTTCCATACACACCTTATCTCACACCATTGCCGTCTCTGAGTTTCTATGGATTCTGCGCAGTGTTGACGTTTCGGCCGAATTTCGAAATTTCTGTTTCTGTGGAGATGAAATTTTCTATTTTCTAAACGAAAACAGCCGACGACCAATGAATTTCCATTCGCTTTTAGCTAAATTTTGTGAAAATTACGTTATGCGAATTCAGTGCGACTTGGGCTACTTAACTGAACGCGTTGTTTAACTTTTCACAAAAAAAAAAATTTAAAAAAAAAAACAACAAAAACAAAAAAGAACTCAAATCTAAAATAATTTTTTTTTTATATATCTAACGCAACGACGACCAAGAAGAAACAAAAAAATACAAGAAAAGAACCAACCAACAAGAATATATATATATATATATACTATATGCATATATACGTATATATATCTATTATAAAATCTATCTAGCTGTCTATCTATATCTGTATCTGAACACACACGGCATAAATGTGGAGAATATCTCAGCGTTCTAAAGTGAAATAAGAAGAAAAGTAAATTTAACTAAAATTAGAATATATTACAAATAATTTCAAAACTTTATCCTGTTCGGTTCTGCAAAATAAAGGAAAAATTCATGCAAAATTATGGAAAATTTCAAAAAGAAAAACTAAAAAACCAAACATTCGGAAAGTGCAGTTAAACCAATTCCAGCAATTAAATGTTTTTTCAAAAAAAAAAAAATCTACTTTACAAAAACCCAAACGGAAGCACACAACACAGAATTTCCAAATCTCGTGCTTTTTCTATGTGTGGCCCGGCCCTCCTCCCTTTTGCAAATTATATAACACTGTCAAATAAAAATATTGTGAACAAAAAAAAGAAAAACAAAACAAAACGGAAATAACTGAAATACTGTTAAGCGTGTGTAACCAAAAAAATAAAAACACCAAGTGCCTCAATTTAAAAGTCAATTCAATTCAAAACCCTTTAAAGGATATTTATTTTTATTTTCCTTTTCCCCTTTTTTTTGTTTTCTTTCAGTGTTTTTGTAAATTTTTCGAAAAAAAAAAGAATTAGAAAAACCCAACATCTCTTTTCTAATGTCTGCACAAAGCTTGTAAAATTTTTTACAAAACCTTAAAGATCTTTCTTAGTTTCTTTTTTGTATTCTGTGTGTGTCTCCGATTCTACTGTTGTACGCAACAAACACAACGACCCCCCCACCATCATCATCAGCTCTTACTCTGTACCAACGAGAAACGAGTGCCAAGAATTTTTTTTGCAAAAAACCTTGCAAAAGCAGCGTAACAGTTGTGGAAATACTTGAAAAAGTCGAAGAACGTTAGACGTTTATTTTTGCAATTTCAAGCATCAAAAGTAACAACAACAACACTCGAGCAACATGAGTTCTGGGTGAGTACAAGTTAATATAAAATATAAACAATCTTAATTTAGAAATTACAGGAATTGGTTTAGCTGATTTAAATGATTTTAAAAAAATATTAATCTCCCTATCTGTGTTTGATGCGTGTACTGGAGAAAAAAACTAACCCGCGTATTAAACAAAACTGTATAACACCTTTTGTAAACCTTTGTTAAGAGACATGTGTGACAATTGTTTTTTTGTATTTTCAAAGTTTTATAAAGTTGTAATACATTTTTTATCAATACAGGGGTAAAAAAGCAAATAGCTTGAAGTAAAATATATGCCAAATCAAGAAATATCCAAACATTTGAATACAAATATGAGTCAAATAACTTTTTTTTATAAAGTGTGGTATAGAATCAAGCAGCAATTATTTTTTAAAATTTTTTTTTTTACGAAAAATCCATTTGGTGCGAGAAAATTTGATGTGCAAAAAACAGAAACAGAAATAAAAACGAAGCGAAAAACTTTTTTTTTTGTTGGTATGAAATGACAAATTTAGTAAAATATATCTTAAACAAAAAATATAACGTCAGCATTGACATTGGTCAGTGCTGACGTTATTTCTAAAAGATATGTGTATTTTACTAAATTTATTATTCCGTTTCGTTTTTTTTTTTGAGTTGAGTTTTATTACTAATTTTATTATTTCGTGAATTCATGATTTCAATAAATCATTGGTTAGTTTTCATAAATAAATAAATATAAAACAAATAAATTTAGTAATCTAATAATTTAAAAATGCGCAGAGATATTACGCGGGCAATTCGATTATTATCGGTTAACTAAATAATATGTGGGCGGCTGTGGCGTGCGACTATCACACAGAAGAACCCGAGTTCGAAACCGGGTAAGACCGTCAAATGTTGGCGACTTTACGACTAAGAGAGCAATCTCTAAGCCAAGTAAAACTTCTCTAGAAAAGCGGAGCCGGCTTTAAACAGTAGGTCCCGGTCAGTGAGCATAGAAATAATATCGTACACAGCTCACTGATTCGAGAGAAGTTCTCCGTCTGTTCCTTTATGGAATGTTAAGGGAAATAAGTAAGTCACAAATATATTGAACCAATCAGCCGGCGACTAACGCTGACAAACAAAAAGATTTCAATTAACTAATTGACTTTATTGTTTATTTATTTTTAATCCCATCCTTATTTTAATATTCTCTTCATATACATTTTTCAAACAAAATGTCCGAACTATTGGACCATCCTTGACAAACTGTTTGTATTATAATTTAGTGATTTCATTATGTATCTTTGAAATGTGTCTTCGAGCTTACGTTCCAATCCGAATATTTATTGAAAATTATGCTTTTTTATGTTTATCATTTGCATATTTGTATAGAATTTGCAGAACGTGTTGTATTTTTGTTTTGTTTCGAATGCCACCTGTTTTAAGATGTTAAAAACTAAAATATGTTTGACATAAATCATACGTATAGAAATGATTACTTGTTAAATTGGATTGGTTGAGAGACATTCTAACGAAGGCGAGACGTGCCACATAGTTCTTTAGGCGACACAACGATCTGAGTTATTATTTAAGAAAGAAATGTGTTTTGTTAACATTAGAATATGTTCTAAGACAAAAATTTCAATGGAAAATTCTATTATTTATATTAGTAAATAATCACGATCGAATCTTGAAAAAAATATGAATAGATGGATATTCTGTTTGATTTTCCAGATCTGATTAAGGCAATTTTCAGGGAACTTTTTCAATTCCATTATATTCTAAGAAATTGACGCACCTTTTTGGTTTTTTTTTCTTTTTTGACTGAAGTCGTTTTAAATAATTTATTAATCAGTTGCTGTGTTCTGAAATGCCATTTATTACACTAATGAGTAAGCGGATCTAATGTGTGCAAAAAGTAATAGAATTCCTAATAAATTCGACTCCCGTACAAATTGGAAAATGGCCAACGAAATGTTGTGTGAAACATGAAATAAATTACTTGCATCACCTGACCAAATTGCCAAAAACTCACCAAAATGTTCAATATAATAAAATCGTATATAGAGTGGTTTGCTGCATTTGTCCTGTATCTCAAACTAGCAAAAGGAAAGAACTCTCTTAAAAAAATAGTGAAAACAATCTCAAAGTATGAACCATCCCGAAGAATGTACTTCTCATTCGAGTCGCTTAGGGTTTCAACTAATTCTGCTTCAGGCCAACAACTGCAGCCACAATCTCCGACGAAAGACGTCACGAAACCGATAGCTGCACATTGATTCTATTAAATTGCATAAATTGTTCGATGTGAGAGGACCTGAGACGGCACAAACCTGTTTAAAATGAACATTTATTATTTGCTTGCATTTGGTTTATTTATTCGGAATGTTGTACCGGTTTTGGTTTGTTTTTATTTAATATATGTATTTAATGCATTTGGTGTTTTTCGACCTTAAGTGTTAATGTCTGATTATTTATAAAAGGTTTACTGTTATTTTAAAGATTTATTCCATGGCCATGAGGTCTTTTGCGTTTATTTATATTTGACGAATACACGTGCGATCATTGAAATAAAGATGGTTTCTCAAATGATTTTGTAGAGCATCTCAAACACGGACGGACGTGACAGAGTGTGCGAAGTCGGAGTTAAATTTCATTACAAATAAAGTTTTAATTGATATTCGAAAAGAAAAAAAACATGTATATTCAATTTGGAATTTAATTTTTGTTTAAGAATTTGTTGCACTCGAATTTGATATCAATCCCCTGAATACAATTTTATAGCGCAATATGAACGAATGTTCAGTAAATAAAATATAAGTTCATATTCATTAAAAAGCTCGAATCCAAAGATATACACTCAATTATATAGAGCTCGACTTTTATTAACATTTACCCAAATTTATTTATTCTTTAATTTAATATTTTTTTTTTTTTGTTTATTTTTGCATAGTTGCTAATTGAAACAATTTAGGAAAATATCCCGAAAAATATTCGAAAATGTAATTTCTATGCAAATGTTGTTTAAGTCAAATTTTTAATTTTCCAAGATATTTCTCACATAATCTTAATATATATTTACCCTCGACACTGATTCACTGATTCCCTGATTCACTGACTCTGTCACGCAGTACGTAGGAATTTAAATAGGCATTCTATAATAATTCTATAAATAATAATAATAAAAAAAATTATATTTTTTTTTTGTACAGAAATTGTGTTTTCCCCAAATTTTTTTTTTCCAATTTTTTTTCAACAAAAATTTTTTTTTTCCACAAAATTTTTTTTTTCAACAAAATTTTTTTTTTTCAACAAAAATTTTGTTTTCCACAAAAATTTTTTTTTTCAACAAAAATTTTATTTTTCCAACAAAATTTTTTTTTTTCAACAAAAATTTTTTTTTCAACAAAAATTTTTTTCCTATTTTATATTTTTCTTTACCAAAGACCATACAGAGGGCAAAATAAAAACTTAATTGAGCCCATTTTTAATTTAGTTATTTTTTTAGCTCTCTGAAAAACGGTCACTTTGCAAAATTACCCAAAAGCGAAAATAAAAAATGGACCAAATTTTTCCACTTAGGACAAAAACACTAAAATTTGGATCACTTGGACGTATTCGAATTTTGGGTCATTTTTTCAATAAATAAAAATGAGTAAAATTTTTTTTAAATTTTGTGGTTCCAATTTAAAAATGCAAAATCGCCCCAATGTCACCCCAATCAAAAATTTAAAAAAAAAACAAAAATTAAAAAAAGGCCCAAAAGAAAAGTGAAAAATTCATATATAATTTTTTTTATAGTATTTTTTTATATAGTAACCCCACAAACCTAATTATGTTTTTTTCCATAGGAATTTGGATATGAATTTGTATATTAGGCGGTTCTCTGCATCGTGTTGGCAGGAATATTATCAATATGACCAACACGATCTTGCCCAAATTCTGTACTTAGTAAAGATATAGACAGACAAAGTTTCGGACAGTCTGGCTACTCCCCTTGTGGTTTTCTATAACATTCGGTATTTTGAGGTTGCTATTATGGAATATGAGACTTGTATGTTTTTACTGAGGGTGAGGGTATATATAAGTCGGTTTACCCGACTGCAACTTTTTCACTGGTTTTCCATTGTCAAAACTACCCAAACATTTGTCATTTCTTGAGTTGGGGCCCTTTGGCAATGGTGTAATTTTTCAGGGAAGTCAGTAATTTTATATAAAATTAATACATAGAATTATCTATATAATAATTTCCTTTTTTTTTTTTAAAAAAAAAAACACGTCACATTACTCTTATTTTTCATAATTTATTTTCACTTAAGCAAATTGTGACATTTCGATTGTGAACACAAAAAATTAAAAAGAATTTTTAAACAAAAACATTTGATTTTCTTTAAAAATAGTTTTTAGTTTCGTGCAAATTGTCTGCAGTTTGCAGCATTTTCTTCTGAATAACCTCATTTCCGCGAGCATAGAAACGATATGCATTTTGAAAAGAAATTAAAAAAAAAAACTAATCTCTGTAGGTTTTTTGTTTTATTTTCTTCTTCATTTTTTGACTCCTGCTGAATTAATATCGCACATAATTTGCGCCCACGTTCGGGTGTTTTCGGATAAACAACAACAGACATTTGGCGATTTAAACGCTAAAATAAAATAGCAAGTATCGACGACGAAGAAGAAGAAGAAGACGAACAATAGCCAATTCATTGCTACCATATGCGAAATAAAAAAGAACGAGCGCACTTACTTAAAGCAAAGCAATGAGTGAATTTATATAAATAACGTTTTAAAAAAGTAGGTCAGGAAAAGAAATGAGAATTTGAAAGACATGAGGAATGGATGAATCACAGCAGAGCACCTGTAAAAAAAAACACAAAACAAGAAAAACACCGGCTGGCAACCAACCTTGAACAGGAAAAGCGCCAAAATTGAGATCACCCGCAAATGGGAAAAGTTAATGTCAGCTCTGCCGTCCGTCCGTCCATCCATCCATCCATCATAAGCAAACATTGATCGATCAATCAGTAATTCAAAACCTTTCAAAGACAAATTAATGTTTTTTTTTGTTTCTTGTAAACTTGACGTCATTGTTTGGTTTAATGGCTGAATTGAATTGTTTATGAAAACAATTTGGTTGGGCATTGTTGTTTGTGCATGTTCGTTTAGGGAACTAAATTAAATTATTTCACACCCCACTTATATTCTAGTTCGTTTATGTTTCATGTCTTGTTCGCTGTTGTTGTTCTCTGGCTTGTTTTTTTTTTCATCTACTTCAACGCCTTCATTAGACAATTTATTAAATTTAACCGGTTTGTTGTTGCCGCCGCCACTGTCTATTGTTGTTGTTTTTTCTTTTTGCAGCACATTTTATTGAATCAACAATGCGGTGCGGTGCCCCTTGTGCAGTTACTATTAACAATAATTTAAATAATAATTTAACGCCTACCGACAATCATGGCGTGCCGCGCATTGTCAAACGGAATAACGTTTATTTGAAACGAATGGGGATTAGTGGAATTTTGATTTGAAACATTCACAAAACACAATGAAGTCATTTATAAAAAAATTTCACTGATGAGCGGTCAACAATGACTTTTATAGACAATCCGATTTTTTTTTTTTTTTTTGGAATTGTCTTTTTCGTAGGCTTTGGGCAGATGTCTCGTTGAGCTGTGGTTTTGATCTTAAATAATATCGATTAACTTAAATGTGAGTCATTCATATACGAGCCGTATGTTAACGGGGCGTAATAATTGTATTGACCTACGTCACGTTGTAGTTAAGAAATGTGCGATTTTTCGTACGAAAAAGACACAGTGGGGGGAAAAAATATCATATTTTCGGGTGAATTGTAAAGTGGTTCAGTGGTGATCTGAAAGTCATCACTGATCTACGTATTTTTAAATTGAAAGGGTGCTTGATAAGCAGAATGAAAGAAACCTACAGAAATATAATTTTACGAAAAATATTTATAAAAAGAAAAATATTTTTAAACAGAAAGATATAATAGAAGTGTTTCAAGGTTTCGAAATAAGTAGGTTTTCAAGATTTGTTTAAATTTCTATCTATGCCAGGGGAAATGAGATTATAATGAAGGACTAAATATGTTTTAATTGAAATCCATAAGTACATATTGAAGTTATTTTTTTATACAGTTTTGTTCCTGTTAGTCGAGATCATCAAGATCATTGATGCAAATTTTCCAAAAAAGTCTGCAAGCATTGTGTTTGCTTCGATTGCAGGCAATGTCCTTTAAGGATTTTTATTATAAACATAATTATAATTTCTGTGAAGTAACTACGACTAACAGCCTGTTTTTATAAAACGAATGTCTGTTTCATTTCGTTAAAATAACCAACAGAAATTCTGTTCGCGTCAGTTTGGGTTTTTGGAGCACTCAAGTCTCACTTAAATTCTAATTGAAATTTTGTTCTTATGTATTTTTGTGTGTGTATTGTCTAATTGGATTCGTTGGAGTTATAGAAAGACAATTCAGTTTCATTTCGGCTTCAGACGTATACGTTTTATAAAAACAGACTGTAATTCATAAAATGAAATAAAAATCCCCATGCAAATGTTTCTTCTTCATGATCGCTGGTTTTCTTGCTAGTCTCCTTTGTCCAGCTGTCATAAACAATGGCCAAATCAATTATTTTCACCATATTGTAGACATATTGGTGATTTTTTCATAAAATGTTGCAAATACATAAAAATGAAAATATAGGCCATACAAAAAAAAAAAAAGAAAGAACGAAAAACAAACAAAAACGCCCACACGCATCGCAAGTTTCTCTCTAAGAAAAATGTACTAAAACACAAAACGGAAAACTATGACATGTCCATAAATGCAAGAAAAAGTCTCCACCAAAGCGAATGAATGTCATAAACCAAAACGAGATGTGTCAAAATTATTGACATTTTGTAGAAAAGGAAAAGCAAAAAACACCAAGACAGTTGTACAGACAAATAAAACGGGGGGGACGGACAGTAGGCCTACAATTTGAAATGAAACCAGTCAGCTGGGCAGAGAAAACTACAAATTGCCAGCAAATACAATCGTTCAACAGAACCCCTCCACAAAAAAACTACTCCCATAAATAATTTCAGGCTTTAACGCCTTTTCATTGTTCAAGATTTTGTTTGTTTATTTTCTGTTTTCAATTTGTTTTTTTTTTGCAAAAATCGTAAAGACAATGCGATTATTACTCATTCAACTTTGCGAAAATATATCAATGTTTTTTTTTTTTACTTCTTTCTTTCTCAATTTATGTTTAATTTTATTTTTATGCTGTAGCCGGAAAACGTGTGCAAAAACAAACGACGAACATTTCAATTAATTAAGAGAAAATTATAATAAAATAGTATAAAATACAATTTACCTTTGTTTATAGATAACAAAAAAAAAACGAAATTCAGTTGGTGTCCAGAGTATCCTCTCTTTTTGTTTTATCCTCACATCTGATGCCAAAATCCATTCGCCTCTCTACCCGGCATTTTTTTGGAATCTCTTTTGAAAGTTTTCTTCTTTTTTTTTTTGGTACTCGTGCCCAATTTTTCACAGGCGAAATATCGTGTGGGCGTTATTGTGCAAAGTGTGAGAATTTTTTTTTATGATTGAAAAAAATACGGAAATTTTCAAGGCTAATACTGAGTTATTAATGGCGGAAAATAGGCGAAAAATATTCAAGTGAAAAGAATTTTTTTTGTTTCGTTTTGCGAGACTTTAAAGTTTTGTAAAGGTTAACCAAAAAAAAAGCTATAAAGACTGCAAAGGAAACGAGGTCGACCAATGGATAAAAAAAAAGATAGAGCAATGAAATGAGAAGAAGGAATTTTCCATATGAAAATTCTGGGAGCTGAGACAATAAACTTACAGCCGGTTTTTATAAAAGGAATTTTCCATATGAAAAATCTCGGAGCTGAGAAAATAATTGTATACGTCTGAGACGTTGAAGGCCATGGTGTGGTAGGTAGTGTGTGCGACTATCACACAAGTAAACCCAGGTTCAGAACCGGCTAAGACCAACATTTTTCACCTCGTAAATGTTGGCGACTTTACGAGTAAGAGAACCATCTCTAAGCCATGTAAAACTTCTTTAGAAAAGCATTAGCCGTTCGGAGCCGGCTTTGAGTATACAAATTATATCGTACTCAGCTCACTGATTCGAGAGAGTTCCCCGTCTGGTTCCTTCATGGAATGTTAAGGGAAATAAGTAAGTACGTCTGAGACGAACAGAAACGTCTGTAGCCGAAACCAAAATCCAAAATGGTGTTTCTATAACTCCAACGAATCCGATTAGAAAAAAAGCCAATTGGAATTTTAACGTAGACTTTCGTGTTACAAAAACCCAAACTGATGACTTTTGTTCGTTATTTTAATGAAACGAAAGACCCATTCGTTTTATAAAAACCGGCTGTTAGTACGGACTAAGCCCAACTTCTCTATAGGATATCAGTCTGAAAATCCCAACGATTTCGTCGTTTCATTATAGGGGTATTCATGTCGACATGGCCAGGCAACCCGACATTTTTTGTCCATTCAAGAATCACGCATGAAAAACCAAATAAAAAAAAAATATATTATTTTCGTTACAAAGCCTAAAAGCAGATTCTCCCATGTATTTAGTATGTGGGAATTCGATTTATGTCGTTGATCATCATCACCATACGCAATTGTAAACGAAATATATGAAGATGAAATACTGGTCAATGATTTCGTCATTTATCACAAGTTCTTTCGAAATCGTCAGCTCAAAGCAACAGCATAATATTTTCTCTTTAGGCTTCTTCTCATTTACCAAACATTTTTTTTTTTTTTTGTAAGCATAAGGCTGCTCTTTTCGACGATGGCCACATGCAGTTCATGTGGTTTTTTGTTATGGTTTATGAGGGTACCAACGTTAATAACATTTTGCAGCGCACACAGACCATGAAACCCAAGAAAGAAGAAAAATAATGAAAAAAAAAAAAAGGTAATAATAATACATTAAAAAACCTAAAAATCGCTTATTTTTTACTTTCACTCTCGAAACGCGACAAGATAAGAAAGAGTATGAAAAAGCTGCAGCAGCATCCACAACTGTGGATGGTCTACTGAGATGGCTCCATGGTGAGGAATTGGACGAACAGCGGTAGGGACGGACAAGGTATTAACGTGATTTTCGGGAATTACCTTAATAAAGATGAAATATGGTGGCATAAAGACTTTTATTGAAATGAATTGTAATAGCAAACAAAAGACCTCAATGGCATGGAAATTAAAAAGGAGTTTGGGTCCAGCAATTAGTGTGGTAAGATGGCACAATGGGATGAAGAAGAAGATCATCTGCATGATAATGGCGACGGCGGCGATGATGATGCTGATAATCAGACGATTGTATAATAATTTGTTTTAATATGGATAATGGACTTTTTTTTTTTAATTATTTGGTTCATGCTCGTTCATTGTGTATATATTTTATTTTATTTCATTTAAAAGACTTTTAATGCACAAGAAAAAAACCCCCAATGCCGCGGGGCTTATTCATCAGGAAATAAAGGTGGTGCTGGTGGTGGGGATGGCAATGGCCATGGTTGTATGCACTTTATATGTGTGTGCCTGTACCACCGTCATATATCACTTTTAATTTCCTTCACAACAGTTCCCTCCTGTTTTTTGCTCTTCATAAATATTCATTGTCTTGTGCTGGGCTATTTTGTCAACACATGTATTTTACTTGCATTTTTTTTTTGTTTTCTTCGTCTTCTTTGTTATTTCACTTCATTTCAGGCAATGTCAATGTCACATTTTGTTTAAAGCTTATTCCAACTTCCATTCGGTCGCCACCATCTTATCCTCATCATCATCGCCACCCGTCTAAGCGGACAGACAAACAAAATCTTGGAATTGCACTCGTACGAACCGAGTAAATTGAATGGTTATGACCAGACGACCATCAGACCGACAGAATGTAATGCATCAAAATGTCGTAAAAATCTAAATATTTATTTAAGGTTTTAATAATACAAACAACGCAAAAATAAAAACATAAAAAACGTTGCGAAAAAAGTTAAACAACAAAAAACAAACGATTAACGTATGTTGTAAAAAAAAACAAAAATTTAACAGTAAACTTAACTACGGCCGACTTAAGTGTGCCCTAAAATGTCAATGTAATAAAGAAAATCAAATTGAACCGGAAAATTGATAAATAAGGAACCACGCAAAAGGGGCTGAAGTGCTCGGTCGGGACTACTAGAATGAGTAATAAGGAGATAAAAAGAAAGAGAGAGAGATAATGGGAGCTAGAAGAGTGATAACTAGAGAGAGAGAGAGAGAAAACGATAGATAGGGAGAGAGTGTTAACAAGAAAGAGGGAAAACGGTAGATAGGGACAGAGTGATAACGAGAGAGAGAAAGAGAGTGATAACGAGAGAGAGAGAGTGATAACGAGAGAAAGAGTGATGACGAGAGAGTGATAACGAGAGACATTGATAACGAGAGAGAGTAACAACGAGAGACGTTGATAACGAGAGACATTGATAACGAGAGAGAGTGATAACGAGAGAGAGACCGAGAAAACGTTAGATAGGGAGAGTGATAACGAAAAATAAATAGAGAATGAACGATAGAGTGATACCGAAAAAGAGAGACTGAGTGATAAAGAAAGAGAGAGTGAGTGATAACGAGAAAGACAGAGTCAGTGATAACTAGACAGAGAGATACAGTGAGTGCGAGAGGGAGTGATAACGATAGATGGAGAGAGTGATAACAGTAGTGAGCAAGATAACGAGACAGTGAGAGTGAGTGCGAGAAGGAGAGAGAGGGATAACGATAGATAGAGAGTGATAACGAGAGAGAGAGCGATAACGAGAAATACATAGAGAGCGATAACGAAAAATAAATACAGAGTGAGTAATAACCAGAGCGAGAGAGTGATAACGAAAAAGAGAGAGTGAGTGATAAAGAAACAGAGAGAGTGGGTGATAACGAGACAGATACAAAATGAGTGATATCGAGAGATAGTCTGACAATAAGTAGTAGAGACAATGAGACAGAGAGTCGCAATAGAGAAGAGCCAATTATACAATTATCAAATTACATTAATTTAAATCGTCTGCGGAGATTTGAAATCGGAAAATTGCGACAAAAATGGAACACACTATAAATTCTACTACAATAGCAGCAATTCCAGCATTTCCCATTAAATAGTGCGCCTGAGTTTCATAAAATAAAAACAAAATTTCAACAACTAAACAAAATAAGAGAGTGGCGACGGGAAGTTGCAAAGAAGTAACTACAAAGTTTTACTTATGAATATCGTTATTAATTAGCCATTATTATTAGCATACAATTAAATTGATGTTGAAGGTAATGAGTTGTTATTACCAGGTAATGCATATGGTAATGTTATGCATCATTTGCATTATCTAGGACAGGGAGAGGACGCGACAGCAAATATTAAAGAAGTAACTGCAGACATAAATGTAGAAACTTTCTAATCTACTAGTAAGTTATTACTAGTAAGACATTATTAATTTCACCAAGAAATGTAGATGGTAATGATGTAACTAAGAGAGAGAGAGAGAGCGAAAAGGAGTTTCAAAGAAGTATTTACGAATTTATACTTAATAATGTCGTTATTAGCAAGCCATTATTATTTGCTCAGAATTCATGTTAAAGTTACGGACATGTCAGTGCCAGATTATTCAGATGGTAATGCGATAAACTTATGGAATTTTTGCTATCTATTAAAAAAACGCTTTCGGTTACCAGATCAACGAAGATTTGAATACACCCCCGAAACACTTTGCACTGGAATGCTCAAATCAAATAAACAATTAAGTGCAGTGTGCGGTCTTTTGAAAATTCACAGAAGACGCAGAAAAAAAAAAGCTCACACCGAAACAAATTCAGTGGTGGCAAATACAACAGCAGCAGCCGCTTGTCTGAGAGAGCGTGTTTCAAGTGTGCCAAAAGAAGATATATTTTCCAAAGTTTAATGCACTTACGTGCGGCGCTCGTACATACAGATGTATAACACAATATAAGCAATATCAACTATGCGGCATGTACAACAAACTAAATTGTTTATGATGGTGTTTTACACAGTCTTGAGATAACTCTCAAGAGATTAATCACAAAATTATGGGAATAATGTGAAGATATCATCATTAGCTCGAAAAGACCAAAGGCATCAAAGAAAAAGTGCAGCAAACGATTTAATTACGACAAGTTGGCTTGATTGAATTTAATTTCAATCATAAAGTGGAAATTGTTAAAATAATGTTTTTGTTTTAAAAAGAAAACCTTCTAAAATTCCTTTATTTTGGAAATGAAACAAAAAACTTTAAAATGTATTTGATTTTTTCCTGCCAAAAAAAAAATCTGCTGTTTCTTATAATCTCATTCTATTACAAAATGTACACCGCATGGATCGACCCTCATGGTTGCTGACCTCAATTGTCTGGAAACAATGTAATGAGACTGAACGAAAAAAAATCTTAAAACATTTGCGGTTTACCATCAAAATAGTTTCTTTTATATTTTGTTTGTTTAATGAACTTGTGGTGTAAAAATGTAACATGAAACATGTGTTGTTTTGACTCTTTGCTTTAGGATTTCTTTTTCTTCTTCGTACGAGATTTTGGCTTCGTTGTTTAATATTGTGAGATTTTGTTTTTTTTTTTTTGGTAATTTTATACACTTACAAAAGAACATTCCGAAAAGTGTGGTCTTTAAGTGTTTTAATTATAGTTTTCATAGAATTTTGGAGATTTCTGAGTTGCAATGAAAATAACATTCAGATTTTACGTTTATGTTCGGGTGCCGATTTTAGGCAAATAGGACCAAATTTATGCAAAATAGCACAACAATCCGAATAGAAATGCCTTGCAGAGTCTAATTTATTTTGACAAAAATATATATACTATCTACTTCTCCCGAAAAATTTTTAAATTCCGGTTTCCCTTTAGCACATTGACCAGTGTTATCATAGGTGCCTCGACATTCAAACTATCGCTAAAAATGTTCACAGATTCCCACAGTCTGTGTTCGTTCCTCCATAGATATATTTTCTTTAATGCAAAACAACCCATAATAAATTTCCCACTCTACAGTATATCTAGTTTGATATATGAAAATTGTTTTATATTTAAAAAAAAAAAAAAAAAAAAAAAAAACTGAAAGAAAAAATATTCAAGGTCACTAAACAATATAAAAACAATACAAAAGACCACTAAAGACCGAGAGAGAGAGCGAGAGCGAGGAGGCGGATAAGTTCTGGTAGGGAAATCAGCAACATGTGCGTGGATTTTGAAATCGAATTAAAACGCATGCACACATACACAGACGCCTTCAGAAAGACAGACAGACAGGCCGACTCATATAAATACTACGAAAACAGAGGAAAATAAAACAACAACACTCTTAATAACACGATAAATTATAATAAATTCTCAAAACAGTACAAACAACAACAACAAAACTTGAATACATACAGACAGGCATTCTTTTTTTTTCTATAAAAAAGAACTACTTTGCTTAGTATAGCTTTAATGTGATTTTTTTGGGAATTGGATTTGGATTTTGTGAAAATCGCTTGTATCAAGCAAACTGTTTATTTTCACGCATAAATTAATTTACGAAAATCCCGGCTACAATTCAGGAAAACACACGCTATTTAGAAAAACATACGCACCGAAAAACACTTCATATTCGATATGCCAACAAATTTTAATTATGCAAATGAGAAATGATATTGAAAACTGATGCCGAGAATCCAGAAAACATGTGAGAACATAGAACAAACTACTGGTGGTGGCAGCAGCATGAAACCACACACCGAGCATGAGTCATGGGTATGAATAATTATAAATATATGCGAGAGATTTTAAAGAATATCACGAAAATAAAATTCAAAACTCTCAGTACTGAACGGGTAGATCGGGTGAAATCTGAAAAATACAATAAATAATTATGAAATATTATTACGAGAGATGATTACAGTACTGGACATGGACGAGATGGACTTGGCAAATGGAAAATGTCTGATGGTTTTAACTGGGTTTGCTGTGTAATAATCGGCCGACTTTAACGCTTATACCGATTGAAAAATCGATGTTGAACTCTTCCACAAAACTGCTTTTCAGTTCTTTGAACTCTTCAAACAAAACATAACCCACTGCCAATGGCTTATCAGTTCTGGGTCAGCAACTCCCCATGGAAGCAATGCCATAGTAATTCTTATTTCTATTTTACTTCCTGTACTTTCCACATAAAGAAATCTATTACCTGCAAAAAAAGAGAAAAACTTAAAAAAAAAAATGTTGAATGAATAAAATCTAAGAAATGGCTGAGAGTGAATGAAGACCCGACATAGAATCGAGAATAGAAATCGAATCATAATACTCAAGATGTCACATTAACAAATTAATTGCTAAAAGTTCAAAAGTACCAAAAAAACACACACACACACATTTTGCTTGTTTTAATTAATTTCTCCAAATATTTCCAAAATTCGCTTAGTAACGATGTGAGGTTAACAACAAAAAATTGTGGCAAACTCCGCCGATAAAAGTGAAATAAAGATTAGCGAAAAGACAGAAAATATAACAATTTTAATTACAAGCATATAAGTGAAAAAAAAAAACAAAAACAAAAAGATAATAGAGAAACAAAGATTTTGAGGTTGTTTTGAAATAACAAAGTAATATATGACGAGGCACGCGTAATAAGAATGGAAATAATGGACAGTTAATTAAACGATAATGCAAATACGCTCTATATGTTCCAATCGTGTATGATACAGGGCCTATACAATTAGGTGGAAATGTAGAACTCATGGTACAACACCATATAAAGACGGCTCAAACTGTATAACGCTGATATTTTGGTCAATAAAGACGAAATATAAAGTCCCCAACACACCGTTGGGATAAACATATTCTCTGCCAGTCAGGGGCTGAGCTCAACACCTCAGTCCCAGACTGCCGCAGATCTCTTAACTAGATGGCTCAGCATTAACATTAACTGGGTGCTAAGCCACAGGGAACTGCTGCCGAGAAAGACTCGGAACTACCTTAAAAATTCCAGCTGAATTAAAATTCAGAGATACGAATGGCTCAAACATCAAATCGTATGACAAAATCGTACGATCGAGTTGTCCAGCCGACACTGCCAAAATGTGCTATTGATTGCTAATTCGCCTACACCAAATCGTACGACAAAACCGTACGATCGAGTCGTCCAACCGACACTGCCAAAATGTGCAATTAATTGCCAATTCGCCTACCAACTGGTTCATAAAATGAAAAAAAAATTAGCAATTTTAGTTTTTTTCTTCAGATTGGTTAACAAAATTATTTCCAAAAAAAAGTGTTTTCAGAGCCGACCTATACATTAAATTCTCAATTCTATTTACTAAGAAATTTGGCTTGTATATACGCATGTATTAGCTACCATCCTCACCAGACCACCACTCAATTGCACTTAGTTCCCAGCGTAGTAAAAATCGCAACCGGTAAAAAAAATCATCATATGGAAATTGTCCATCAATATGAGAAATGAAAAATTTGACACATAAATTGTTCTATTTAATGCCAGCAAACCGAAAAGTGAAAATTTGGCGGCAAATGCAGGCGTTGCATTGTTAGTCACTCTGAGTCTCTGTCCCCCACCATCACCTCCTTCAGGAGCCACAAAACGAAACATTTTTATCCGTTTACAATTATTAACCAGCCCACCGACCACTTGTGTGTGCGTTGGGAATTTGAAAACAAATGTAAGCGTATCCAAACGCCGCCACACTTCCAAGTGGATACAAAAACAAAAAATCAAACAACCAAACAGCCAACCAACCAACCAAACAGACAGCCAGTCATCCAGTCAATTCAAGTCAAGTCAGACCCAACGAACAAACTAGCCAACCAACCAAATATTCATCCAGCCGCCAGCAAGCAACCAGCCAGCCGACAACACCAGCAGCTGTGAACTGTGGTGTTGTGTTCACGACAACAACAAACAACATTTACGAGTACTACTCCTGCTGCTGACATACATACATGACGCGACGTTGGGGTTATGTCTGTCTGTCGGCCTGCCAGCCAGCCTGCCTGGTCTGTACGTTTGCTGAACGCCTGTCTGGCTTTAATACAAGTTGTAACTGATGTGCTTCCACAATGTTTATGGACAATGCGTTCACACCAGCGCACAGTGGTTCGTATCCAATGTGTTTTAGCGGCCTTCCTTAAAAGCCAATTTAGAGGGCAGTTTATTGCATGGGTCAAATTTTAACAGGAATATGCTGGGTTCTTTTTTCGCCCTTTTTAAAAGATAATGAAAAAACTAATTAATTCGTATTTTGGGAATATATATTCTACTATCCAAGGCGGCAATATCAGGTGAACAAAAATGGGACAATCGTTTCCGTTTCCAAATTTGTATTGCATTCTTTAACATGTCTTAAATGTAAACAATTGTGTTGGTCTAAAGTCAATTTGTTTTTGGAATAACATTTTCCTAATTAAAATAATCTCTTAACCCCGTATTCAGAAAAATGTAATAAACCTGTGTTAAGAAGAAAAGTATGAAAATACAAAAACAATTCTCACACATTTTTCTTAATAAAGGTTTTTTAAATTTTTATGAATGCTAAAATTTTTTGAAAATTAAAAAAAAAAACACTAGATCATAGATTATCATAGGTTCTGGACCACTGTGCGCCGATTTCATTGTAACTCCTTTGTAAACAAAAACGACAACGGCCGCAAACGCAACACGGAATTAACGTCTGGATTTGTTGGTTATTACACATAGAGTTTGATATGATTTTTATTTCAATTCATTTACAATTGAACCCAACCGTCTTTTTTCTTTTTTTTTTGATATTGGTTGGAGAGACGACTTCGTCGCCATACGCCAGACGACAGTCGTCAGATAGAGACTGCTAATCAACTTTTTTTTTGTTTTTAGTTGCTTTTGAGGAGCTTTTGCATGATCGCAGCAAGCAACCCGGCCGCCGAGCCAACTGATGTCTGTAGATTTTCGAGAAAAATAATAGCAATAACAACGACAACCCCATCAGCACAGCAACAACAACACTAACATTTAGACAGCGAGACCAAACCGTGTTGTTGTCTACGTACATTTTTCCATAGTTATTGTTGTGATCGTCACGATGGTGTCGCATTAAACGTTGAGCGTTCGATGCGTGAACATCTCTTCAAAAACGTCGGAATAGAGTTTGAGTTTTTCGCTCTCGAAAACAAAAAGATCGCAAATTTGTTTGGATTGTTTTGTGTGTTTAGATGGTGAAGTGAAGTGAATACAACAAACCGAAAAAAAGTTTTAAAACGAAAAGTATGAAGAAAAGAAAATTAGCAATGAAAATAAACGCATTGGAGATATAACAACAATTTTCGACTTAAGACAGACATGAGTAAAAAGGATAAAAATCCGAATATAGAACAAAAAAAATTGAAATGTTGTTTAATATTAAATTGATTAAACCAAAACTTTTTCCGAAACGATTAGAAACCTTGCCTACAATCTGCACAGACTCGTAGCAAGAAACTTTCTCAAAACAAAAAAATACAAGTAATAAATGATCTAGAATTCGTATAGAAGAAAAAAAACTCGGTGAAAAGAAAAACAAAACACTTAATAAAATGTATTGTGAACTTTGAAACATTTTCTTGTAAATCTTTCTAAGGACTTGATTAAAACAAGAACAAAAAACGAGATATATAAAGACTAAGGTCTCATCCTACTTTCAGTCCAGTTAATGTGAACATTCTTTCAGTTCACCTGATAACCTGATAACAATGAATTGACATTGCTCGATTTGAACAAATAAAAAATTTATAACAAAAGATTAAAATGTGAAACACCTGAAAAAGTGATCTTTAAACTTTTTTTTTCCAAACAAGACGACAATCAAACTTAAACAAAGAGAACTCACTGATTCCACTTAATTCATTAAATGAATAATCATTTAAATTCTAAAACACTTTTCGAATACGATTTAAACAATAAAGATAAACCAAGTGTTTAGTATAAATGAAAATCGAAACCGTTCTGATTGAATATTAAATATTAAAGTGATTAATAAAAATATGGCACATACATACAAATACATTTTGAGACATTATACATTCCAAAAACATCACAATCAATTAAAAATATAATTATTCATATTATACACTAATCGTAAAGTGAAAAACTGTCTACGATCATTAGGAAATTATGTAAAATATTAACAAATATTGTTCATATTGCATTCTATTATTATTTATAAAACTGCAATGTCAAAAATAATTTATGGCCTTTTTGAACTCAATTTATAAAGAAAACAATACACAATACACAATAAATACAAAAATATTAATTAAACTGATTGATGAAAAGATTGAAAATATCAGAAACAGAAAAAAGAAATTTATCAAAACAAATTGAATTGAACATGGCGAAATTTAATTTAAGTTTCAATTAATAAACCCCATTGCGTCTTTAAATGAAATCATTTGTCAGACACTCAAAATGTTTGTAATTGTTAGAAACTCGTAAAGGAATTTAGGAAATTTATAGTTAATTGGCTAAACCAACAAATTAGAGAAAGTGACAAAAATACACTTTACCCCCCCCCCAAAAAAATATGAAAATGCCACCCCCCACAAAAACAACACAGAAATTGATATAAGGAGGGAAAGTGCTAGGAACCCTTAAAAAAATGGCCCCAAAACCTAAAAAAATCAAATAGGTACTAAAAATTCAGGAAATTGTGGGCGTGGCCATAGGTGTCCCTAGGCCTGTCCTTAAATTCAATCCGCCTTCCATTATATAAGTGTGGGTACTCAAACTTAATGAAAGTGCATTAGGATGAATAAAAAACAATGTTATTGCGATTAAAAAAATATTTTTTTTTGAAAAAATTTAAATATTAAAAAAAAAAAAATTAATTGCAAAAAAAAAAAAAATTCTAACAAAAAAAAAATCGAAAAAAATATTTTTTTTTTTTTTTTTAAAAAAAAAAATTCAAAAAAAATATTTTTGTTCTGGAAAAAATTTAAGTATTAAAATAAAAAAAGAAAGGCATTAGGATGAATAAAATAAAAATTTTATTGAAGGACCCTGAAGGTTTAAAAAAAAATATTTTTTTTTTAAAAAAAATTAATTGCAATTAAAAATAAACTTTTTTTCAAAAAAAAAAAATTAGAAAACATTTTTTTCGAAAAACTAAAAAAAAAATTTCGAAAAATTAAAAAAAAAAAAATTTTCGAAAAATATATTTTTGTTGAAAAAAAATTTAAGTATGAAAATAAAAAAAAAATGCATTAGGATGAATAAAATAAAAATTTTATTGTAATTAAAAAAATAATTTTTTTTGAAAAAATTTAAATATTAAAAAAATAATGAAATGCCATTAAAAAAAAATTGTTTTCGAAAAAAAAAAAATTAGAAAAAAAAAATCAAAAAAAAATTTTTTGTTCTGGAAAAAATTTAAGTATTAAAATAAAAAAAAAAATCTCATTAAAAAAATTTTTTTCGAAAAAATTTAAGTATTACAGTAGAAAAATTAAAATTTTATTTCGAAACAAATGCACTTTTGCGACCAATGTCCATCTCGTATCGATTTTCGTAATAACTAGACAATTCGGAAGGCGGAGGCAGAAAGCAGCCCAGAAAGTGAGATATAATTTGTTTAAAAAGTGTAAACTAAGGACTTGATTTCGACAAATGTACATGAGAAAATGTTAAGAGAATATCAAAATAGGCTTAAAATAAAGAAATACGTGTCTCGGCGTTTTGCTGTAGCACGCCAGAATTTTGAGAAAAACGATTTTTAAGCCTCGAAGGACCCGGGAGGATTACTTGTAATGTTACAATACTATTATAAAAAGTTCTAAAAACAGAATTAATGAACACAGTCCATACTAAGGGCTTACGGCTAAACTCAATTGGCAGACTCCTAAGTGCGGCTGCAAACTCAAGGTATCAGTAATTATCAGTGACAGATAAATAGTGTCATTTGAAATACCAGTAGTTCTTATGTTCTCTCTTGGACCGTCTGCCTTTATATGTCATTTGTGCAGACAAGATTGTCTATGTATTCTGTTAATTTCCCAATGGATTTCATAGGACTTTCTGTTAAGAGTTCAATTTCAATATTCAATTAAACGAGTAAATTTTTAATTATACAATACAAAGTGTATAAACAGCCATCTAATGAGATTTATCGTCAACACATCACATCCGAAAGATGTTGAAGCTAGTTTCGAAATAACATTTGCATTTACTTATTTATGTTCTTTTTTCTTCCATGAAATTGTTTTCCTCCCCCAAGAAAATAAACACACACCCAATTCCGATAATTGTTTTCAAATGCTTTGTATTACACGCGAATAGCGTAATAATCACAACATTTCTCTGGAATGTTTTTTTTTTGTCTTTGTGAAATGTTCTACCGCATTTCGCCGTAATCTTTAAATATTCCAGAAAATCACGCATCGTTTTAACATAGAAAAATCTCAATGTGTAAATGGATGGATGGGTGATGTACGTCATTCATCGTATTCTAAATCCACTACTGTCTCCACCTTCTTCCGCTCACCGCTGAATTATGTGTTTGGTTATTTATGAATACAAAATGCCTTCGATAACTCACTCAACATAATGACAACGGTACAGATACTTGTGGCCCAGCTATTCAACATATGAGTGAAGGTACGTTTGCTGACGGCCCTCCTCCCCTGTGGCTTCTAGTTTTTGGTATCATCATGCCCAAAGACAACAAAAGCTGTGAATGCCCGTCCGTCCGTTCGTCCGTCCGCTTGACCGACCGACCAATCAATACAAATTAGATGAATCATCACAAGATCACGTACCCTGAGACAATCCACAAAAACAACGCCCGTGTGGACACTTAGCGGCTGGCTGATTGCTGAGGCTGGAGTGACTGTGACTGGGCCGTGTCTACAGTCCATTAAGAAAACGCCTAAATTGTTGAGTGTGTATTCAGATTTTTCTTCTTCTTTGCAAGAGAAAAAATTATGATCAAACTCATGATGAATTGATGATGATGAAGTGTACAAGACTTTGTTTGTGTGCTGGTCTTCTGGAAATTATTGTTATTAAGGTGTTGGTCCATCGGTTGATAGTTTTTGTTGTACTACAGAAAATATATTTATTTAAATTTATGCAATGAACAGAAATGTTGAGTCAGGCGGCCTGCCTGTCTCTGTATCGCAAAGGAGATTGATATACATTTAGAGATCACATTTGAAAAGAAACCAAAACGTCAAGAAAGCGAATGCCTTTCATTGTTGTGAGAAGATCATTTTAATTTGTAAGTGTTCAGATTGTTATGATTGGCAGGCAACAACAAAACCATTTAATTGGTTTTCCTGCAGGTCTACGGCCCCCTTCCCCCTTTTCAAACATCATGGAGTGGGGGAACAATGAATGGGTTAAAGTTTGCCCTTAACATTTCATTGTGTTTTGTTAACGGTTTATTTTTATTTTTTTTTTATTTAGTATAATAATAAAAAATTAAAATCTCATGATGATGAACCCCATAAAATTTCGCTGTTGGCAAATGATTTTTGTTTTCTTCCTTCGCTCAACTTTTGTTTTCTTCTTCCACTTTTGTTTAAAACTGATTTACGTCTTCTTGGTTTTCAACTCTGTTTTTTGTTGTTGTTATCTGTGTTGTCATTGCTTCCAATCTCATCATCAGATGTTACGATTTTATTGATTTGATTTTTTGCGGTTTTTTTTTTTGGTTATTGGGTCATTGTGTTTTTGGCTTTGTGGTTTTGTTAAACCTTTGCCGGAGGCCAAAAAATCTGTTCACTTTTTAATTTTACATAATCATAAATGAAAAGATGATTGTCATCGATGATGTAGATGAGTAGATGATAACGGCTGAACAACAAATCCTGAATTGTGAGGATTTTGTAAATTCATAAGAAGGGATTTGAAAAGGAATTTCCTTGAATGCAGACACTCCTCCAACTGATTAATAATCAATCGATGTGAATGGAATTTATAGTGAATCATTGAGTTTTTAAGAAAAATCCGGACGACTATATTTGAATAGGAAACTTTTTTTAAGAGGGTTTCATAAGGATTGGGTAGAAGATTCCCAATCGCTCGTTCATGGAATGTTGAGGGAAACGTATTCCAATTCAATTAAGGAAGAGGCGGCAAACTTCCTTTATTATGAGACAACTGGACCCCCACTGTTTAAAACCGGCTCCGGACGGCTAATTCGGCTACGAGTTAACTCTATTACAAAGCCGCTGACAAAATGACGATGACACCAAAATACCCAAAAAGTGAAATTGAAAAATGACAGCAACATTTTTTAGTGAGGACAATAATGCACTTGGCATTTATCGGTTGAATCACCTGAGAAAGGAAAAAAATAGGGACTTTCTTTAATTGGTCTAATTTTTTTGTAGTATATTTTTTTTTCTTTCGGGCACAATTTTTGTTGGGCCAATTTTTTTGCAGTAAGTTTGAAATGAAAAAAAGTTATTCTCAATTATTTTTGAGGTCTTTTGGGCCATTTTTTGCAGTAAGTTTGAAATTAATAAAAAAATTATTCTAAATTATTTATTAGGTAATTTTTTTTTGGGAAAATTTTGAGGTCTTATTTCCTTATTATAAGAAATGCTTTAATCATACGTAAACTTTGTCCCTATTAGTCCCCTAGACTATTTGTCCCGAAATAGTCCCCACTTTTATTTAGTTAACACAGCTCATTGAAGTGCAACACCAGAGAAAGAGTTTCTCTTTTAATAACGGTTTTCTTTTGTGCTTCGGCTTATCAGGTCGCCAAGTATCCTCCGGTGATGCTGGAGAGACGAGTTTACTTTTCTTGGTATTGCGTTGCCCCGTTGCCTGAAACCCTCCTCCTTTCTCCGGGTTTGGGGTTGGCCTGCCGCAACGCCAGACGAAAAATATTAATGTCATTCAACTACAAAAATTTCGCTATGTCTTTCAAAATTGTTTGGGGATTTAATATCTTACTCTTAAATACTGACGAACTTTCAATAGTTTTGACATTTAAAGAATTATTAAAATTAATGGTGAATTCGTTGCTCAAACAAAATGTAACAATCAACACTTTGACAAACTAATTCAAAATCTGTTTCTAACAAAAGAACACACAAAAATGACGGCTCAGTGCAACATTTAGAAGAAATGGAATATATTTTTTTTGTGCAAACGAAATCACCATAAACCAAACTTTTAAAATTTCAATTAAAGCTACAAACGAAATCAAAGTAAAAGAAAAGAAAACCAAAACTATAAAAACTATGATAATTTTTTCAAGAACAATAACAAACAAAAAGTGAAAAGTGCTTAACAAAAAAAAAAAAAAACTTAAAACCTGCAAACACTCTAGTGAACTGAAAACAAAAAATAAATTCCAAAAACGATCGTGCGATCATGGCTGCTACCCTGCAACACTGTAACACTGCCACCACTACGCCATCTCCGTTGAAATCGGCTGCCTCGCCCAATCCCAATCCCAAACTGAAACGTTTGGTCTACTCCAAATATCGTGAACTGTTGGGTTCCTACAATGATCAGGCGAATGCCTACATCGATACGCTGCCCTCGTATATGGTGCACAAAGATAACGGTTTCAATTTGGAATCACCACCCACCACCATTAAGCACACCCCTAACGCCGCCACCGCCGCCGCCACCACCATTCATTTGACATCACCACCCTCACCGGGAGGAGGCCATGAAATGTAAGTGCGCAAAAACAAGTGTTGAACACCAAAAACAAAGAACAAAATGATGATGTGTAGATCGAGCGAGCTTGATGATTTCTTCTATTTTTGTAGCAAAATATTTCTTAAGAAAACAAATTTATTATTGTTTCATTTCTTTTTTTTTGTGTGCGCAAATTTAAAAACAACAAACGATCTAAAACAAATGTTAAACAAACCGAAACCCGAACAAAAAGGGAAAATAACTTAGATAAGTCAGAAATGTTTTAGATAACTTAACTTGTGCTGTTAGTTCGTTCTTAAGTCAATAGACAATAAAAACAAGATTAAGCAGGTACTTTTTTTTTTTTGGTGGAGTAGACAGACAAATGGAATGATTTTACTTGAGTTAAAAGGAAAACAAACGAATCGGAATTCTGATGGAAAGATTAATAAAGTGATTGTTGAAATATAAAGACACTTGTTATAATTATGGTAAATTTGAACATCGAACAAGAACTAAAAAAAAGAATCGAACTGACGATTTGAAAACAACACTTGATTTGGCCAACGCATGGGCGGACGATTGTTTCGATAATTTGAATTACAAATATTTTCCCACATAGTCTCACATATCAAGCATTTGAAATTAGAGAGTTGTTTTAAAAAATCGTAGGAAATTCTCAACTCTGCTGTAGAAGCAAAATTTGATCTTTAACAAATTTTTATTTCCAGAATGATGCAAAGATATCGCCGGTTGTTGTCTAAAAATGTTTGTTGTTGTTTGTTGCTTCAGAGAAGTGCTGACATTCAGATGATACGATTTCTCGCTTGACTTCATATAAGCAAAAGCTTTTTGAATGAAACGTAAAACACTTTCAATATATGTTATCAAGTGGTCGATAAACTAGACCAGAAAAAAGGCGACCAAAAAATATTTAATTTGTAGACAATTTTCCATGAAAGAGTGTAACAAATTGTACAAAGAAAAAAATTGGCTTCTACAGCAAAGATGAGAACTTGCTATAATTTTTTATAGCAAGTCTAAATACTGCAAATATTTGCAATCCAAAGCTTATTGACCTTACAAAAGAATCTAGAAACAAATGTTTGGAATTCAAAAAAAAAAATATAAAGAAAACACCAACAAATTATGGAATTTCATATAAAAGAGTGTAACAAATTGTACAAAGAAAAAAAAATGGCTTCTACAGCAAAGATGAGAACTTTGCTATAATTTTTCATAGCAAGTCTTAATACTGCAAATATTTACAATTTTCTAAAGCAAAAATCTAGGAACAAATGTTTGGAATTAAAAATATATAAAGAAAACAACACAATTGACTTCGTATAAGTAAGATAGAATTCTTCTAACATTTTGTAGGAAATGTTTAGTGTATAGGGAAAGTGTAACTTATGTAAGGCTTTGCTATGAGTAGAATACGAAAATTGTCATAGCAAAGAAAATAGTACAAAATTCCAATGAATTTGAACTTTAAATGTTGATTTGCGAACATTTGAGAAAAACTTAAGAACTTGCTGTCATTTTTAAGGCTTATCTACGTTTATAAATCCTTAAAAATAAATGACAAATATATTTGAATATTTTAGGTGTTCCTTAATTTGAATGGAGTCTGTTCGAAATGTTATTCCACTGCAAGAATCTGTGAAATGCCTCGGCGGTACGCTGGATATAAAGTAAAATTTCTCCCGTCACATTTCAATTGCACGAGACAAAGCTCTACTGAGAGGAGGAGGAGCTCTATATCCTCTGCTAAACAGAAATTCTCGCCTTAACCTAGATATTTACAAAAATACAGCCTTAAGACAGCGTGTGCATACTTATTTAGACACTAACAATTTATATGTTACTAAGAAGCAGACTTAGAAACATGAGAACTTGCTATAATTGTTATGGGAATTTTTGGATAAAAAATAAAAATCCAATATCTTTTCCAGCCATTAGTTTGTCAACATTTGCCTCTACCAGAAGCCATTCATTCCTTAAGCATGCATTACTGGGTTGGTTGGCGGTTGCTAGATTATTTTGCATATTTCAGAGCTGAGTAGGCACATATGGAACTGTTTATCATTATGTCATAACAAGAATACGTGTGTGCTCCCTCCCTCCCCCTCCTCCGCCAGCTCTTTCTTCGTAAGAGTAAAAATACATTTCTGAGTACTTTTTTTTCCCACTTAATGACTGACACAGCGGCCAACGCCGCCACACTACTTTATTCGCCATGTTTTTCTTTTTTTTTTTTCTTTTTTTTTGTACTGACTTGCTAGACATGAAACACAGTGACTTGCCCTTGATCTTGAAACTGAAATCATGAAAGGAAAACTAAAACAATTTGGTTTGCTCTCCACAGACGGCAGTTGGACGAGTGGCACAATGGCACAGACTTGGTGTGGGTATATTCTGCACTGCATTAGAGTTGTTTGGTTGGTGGCAGTAGATTAAGTCTGATTGCAAAATGGACGGGGAAAAATGAAAAGAAAAACGCCAACATTTGTTGGTGTCGGTCTAGTGGCTGCAACATACACTCACACACACACACACACGGAGAGTGGTTTCAGGAAACACGAATGAATGACGGACTGGCTGCTTGACGGTTACAAATGTAACATTATTAAAGAACAATAAAGGAAGCATGAACAACAAGACAAGCCAACTATGCATGGCTATGAGTTATGGGTTTTTAAGAACACTAAAGACAACACTAAAAGCCGTCTTGGCTATACAAATATTATGGCAACCTTGGATGTTAACGATTTGTTACATATATTCAGTGTTTTACGAAAGGCATACACACATGTACACGTGTGTGTGTGTGTGATGGAAGAGGCGTGTAATATAATCTTAGATAAAACAGCTACTCCGGATTAGGCGGTGTTGAATTCCTGCTACTATTCTAGACTGTTCGTTTGAAATGAATTTATGAACTGCGACTTTTCTGCTCTAAAACACATTATTTGCCAGCAATGAAAACTGTTTCCAAATGCTGGCTATAATTTGTGTGGCAAGTCGTTGGTAGGAAAAAAATATTTGAAGATTTTCGCACACATTTAAGTGTAACATCCAAGAAGAGAAAGGAACACTCGCGCTTTTTGATTTGTCGTTTGGAAAACAAAAGAGGCATTTGAATTTTCATATATTTTTCTGAAATTTTTTTTTTTTTGAAGTTTTTAGTTTAATTTAATTTACATTAAAATTCAAAATTCAATTTATTTAATCAAACTCCGAATTCATTATTCATAACAACATTTCTTCAATTATGTAAAAAAAAAATATCAACAAAATGTAATTTTTCTACACAAAATTATTTATATGAAATTGGCCATAAGGCTGGTGAACCCCGTCCATGCGATTTGCTACGGAAAATTTAATTTCAAAAACAAAATTAATTTAAAATTATGAATACATTTTCTGTAATGAAATTTCTACAATTTTCTTTTCACACAAAAAAAAAAAACACCGCCAGTACAGAAATGGAATAATTCATTTTCAAAAATGCGCAATAAGCTAATTTTGGAATAAATAAACACATTCATTCATGTTACACCCCGACACACACAAGCAAATGCGGCAGCGACAAGGAACCACCGTCTCCGAGCCGACCAATATAAATGTTGTTCAAATTTTCGCTTGAAGCGAAAAATTAAGAAGGAAAAACGCGGCAAAATATAATCAGTTTTCCGTCTTGTGTTTGGGGTTTTCGTACAAATAAGTGCAAATAAATGTTTACTCATGATTATTATTTTTACACACACATTTCGAATATTTGGCAACAGCCAGAAGAAGAAGAAGAAGAAGCAGCTGCTGTATAGCTAAAAATAGCCCAAGAAAAAATGCATCAGCAGCGCATTGCGAAAGATGGCCTCCCATCATTACGGGATGAAGGCGACAAAATAAACCCCCCCCCCCCCCACCAACCGATTGGGAAATTAGTCACAATAATTGTGGTGACTAAAGAGCGTAAAGCCAGCAAAAAAATGATGACAATTTTATTTAAGGACAATACATGATAAATCGACTGATAAAAGAGATTTTGTTTTTTTTTGACGCTGACATTCTCAGATTTGCAGCAACAAGTTTTCATTTTTGTGTCATCGCGGGGCAATTTCTCTAAAAATGGAAGCTTGTAATTAATCATTTGGCTTAAGATTGACATCAGCCAAACCATTGCAACCATCCCCAGAGACAGAATAAGTTTTTATTCAAATTCCATAGATATGAACTGCAAAAAAAAATAATGAAAATTGTTTGAAATGAATGATCCAAATGAATCACACAGAAAAAAGCCAATAAACAAGCACGACGACGGACGGACGGACGGTCTTTGATAGAAAATGTGTGTACAAAATGAAAAATTGTTTTGATCCTAATAAAAGATGCTAATGGGCGGATCATAAAAATGTTTGTTTAATGCTTGATCAGTGAAAGGTCCATGTTTTTCTTACTTAGCACTGCTAAACAAGAGTGATCACTGTGAACAAAAAAACCAAAGCGAAATGAATGAATCATGCAAATGTCTAGAGACATCAAAAGAATGTGAAGGTTTTTCGTCAAGAAAATAATCCATAAAGTCGGGGAAAGTGTCTGGGGGCAGGGTGACAGGTGACACATTAGAGCAGGAAAATCTCCATAAAAAGAAGACTAGTTCGTGTGATTTTTCTACGAAGTCTAAAAGAAAAATTGCTTTAATTGCCCAAAAAAAAATTATTATTATGGTAAAGGACAGGGTTCTCCAACAAGAGGTGTTATTTTGGTATTCAAAGAATATTTGAGATAAATGATCGGATGTTTATTTCATAATAAAGAGGAATAAAGAGGAAGATATGCCGTTAATAATGAAAAACAACATCGTCCAAATGGCCACCACGATCACGCTTACAAGATCATATCCTTTTCATGAAATTTTCCATAACCAAATCGCATAGTGGCTGCCCTATGTTCTCGATAGCCTCACGAATTCGATCTTTGAGGTCTTGAATCGACGCTGGGCAAGTTTTAATTAAATCACAATAACAGGCTTCTCTAACATCAATACTAAATATTTTCAAAGAAAACAAGAGAAATTAAAATGGATAATCGCCCATAATCTCAATTTTAATAAAAATAAATGCAAATTTTAAGTTGGAACGTCGTCGCCAATTTGATTTTCTTTGTAGTCTCAATATGCAACAATGATACATATTGTTTGCAATTTTCAGTTCAAACAAATTAATTTGTTGCATAAATACAAAACAAAAGGGGCGAAAAAAAAACCAGAACCGTTTTGAAATTCAACCGCCGCAGCCCGGCGCTTTTGAATATTGATTTATGCAAAATAGCTGAGGCTTTTAATACATGAACGCTGATAAATTTATGGTATTTAATCATTTGACATGCCGCATTTGATGAAACAGACAAAACGGCTCTAGGCAAATAATTTATTGTATTTTGAAATGTTCGATTTAAGAAGGTGATAGATAATCTGCTACTTTTTTTACACGCCGGCGAGCAGACAAGTGATGGCAACATAGTGGGCAAAATTACCAAGAAAAATCAATCTTTTGAAGAAATTTCAAACAAATCGAAAGGGAAAGTTTGACCCATGACCAAAAAAATAATTTGTTTGAAATTAATATGAAAGAAGACTAACAATGTGTTTTAGACTTACTATAATTTTTATAGCAAGTCACAGGGTGGTTATAAAGCAGAAAAATTCATCTCAATTATGTAGCAAATGGTGTGAAGAACACGAAAATATGAAAAGTTACTTTGTTTGGTAAAAAAAATTGAATAAAAATAAAAAAGAAAAAAAAGAAAAGTTGTCAAAAACGTACAGAAATTCTTAACAAATAGGTGAAACCCATTGCAGTGCATCAGGAATGTATAAAATAATGCACAAGTTTCGAAATTATTTCACATATCATATGTTTTGAACTTGCTATAATTTTTATAGCAAGTCACAGGGTTGTTATATAGCAGAAAAATTCATCTCATATACATAAGAAATTGTGTGAAGAATACGAAAATAAGAAATGTCACTTGGTTTGGCAAAAAAATAGTAAGTAAAAAAGAAAATTTGTCAAAACCTTAAAGAAATTATCCACAAATAAGTGAAACCCTTAAGTTTAAAGATTGTATTATATATCATATGTTTTGAACTTGCTATAATTTTTATAGCAAGTCACAGGATTTTTTTTGTGACTAACACTGTATGGCTGTCCCCTATGAATGTAATGCCCTGTGTTAGCGATAGGAAGTAAGGCTATTGGAGGGAGGAAAGAAGTTCGACTTGAATTGGAGAATGGCATGGCTTTGCTGGAAGATTATTCCACCTACGAGTCCCTGGAAAGCCAGGTATCACGACTCAAAGTCCTAAGGGACTAGACGACGGATACCTTTACAATACCTTTACAATATCTAGATAACAGCGATACATGATATTTAAATGAAATTTGAAAAAAAAAACACCTTTCAGTCGTTACGTTCATATCTGTTACGAATTTTCCCATGTCAATCCCCAGTTAAACTGTAAACCGCTGTAATGCAATATGTTGCGCTACTAAGTGCACAACTTAGTCACTGTCTGGGCGGTAATTGTTGCAAAACAAAAACCTTAATTGCAAATGCTGTAAAAACGCGTTAGACCCAAACATTTAAAATTATTGTGTGAACCAGAGTTTAAAGCATACGGCGACAATGACCACAAGCGGTAAATATAGGTTGCCATAGTCACAGCTAACCAGACGTTTTACGGATCTAAATGTCGTAGTCGAAACAACGTACCGGTTTTGTCGCAAAGTGAGATGTTTTCGAAATACAAGAATAATTTCTTTTTATGGCAACTTGTTGTTGTTGTTGTTGTGTTACCCACTCTCGAGGCTTACCGCAAAAGCGGTTAAGCGCAAGTGCACACTTGTGTCGGTGGCAACCGAAGAGATGCGTTTTATGGCATGACAGGTTCCTGTCATGTTGCAACATGCAACCACAACGACAGAGAACTCAATGAATTCGCCAAACAGGAAAAAGTAAGAAACTCATGTTGTTCACGGCAAGCACCATTAAACCGAAATTCATTATGAATTTTTTAATTGGGTCATTATTTCTTTGAGGCGGCTCAAGCCAATGTAAAATCAATGCAACACAAGCACAGAGAACACCTGCTGGGGCGAGAGAGAAGAAAAAAAACGCTATAGAAATTAAAAGTGAAATTCATTTAAAATTGGAAATTGAAAAAAAAAACTAAATACATATTCGCAAAATATTGGCAAATATATTTGAATATAATCATTAGCAAGTTATTATGGGATTGTGAATAAAAATGTATGATTATGGCACAGTTGGAGTCTATAATAAAATTTTATAGCAAGTCATAGCAAGTCATAGCGTTGAATATTTAATGATTTGAGCTCAAGGAATTGGATTTGTAGTGTTAATAAAATAAATTAAAACAATTGTGGAATAAAAATAGTGTTTGAAAATAGGCTAATTGCTGGGAACCTATAAAGCAAGGTCCAAATGGAGGTATTTTCTTTTTAAATTAAGAAAAGTCCATTTCGCTTATTATTGTGTAATTATAAATGATTTTAACACAGTTGAGATCTTGCTATAATTTTATATGATTTTCTAAAGATTTGTTAGCACTCTCAACTAGTTCAGCAACTAGTTCATACAGATATGGATTTAGAAAAATTAATATCTAATTTTTAGAAAACTATTTCAAATGATTCATTTAAAGGTACAGTAAGTGCTCGATTTGCGCAACCGATAGGAAATCAAGCCTGTTGCATTTACTGGGTTTGTTGCATTTACCGAGCCCCAAATATATACTTTTAAATGTTGAAATCGAAAAATATGAGATGAAACATAACAAGAAAATAATGGTAAAATAAGATTTATAATACGCTCGTTCAGAGTGGACAGAGTCGTACAGAGAATAATGTTGAAAAGGGAGCATTTTGAAAAAACAAAATACCAAATTTTTGCGTATCAGAAAAAAGTTGCACTTATCAGGACCTTTTTTTCAAAAAGTTGCACTTATAAAGACCATAATATAAAAATATACCGGTTGCGCTTATCGGGGAGTTGCAATAATCGGGGGTTGCGAAAATCGAGCATTTACTGTAATTCGATAACGTATTGGTTTAATTTTGCATTGTCATACCCCTCGCTGAGAACTTGCTTTGCATTTTATAGCAAGTCTGGCATATCTCTAATGTGTTTTGTTTATAACCCCCCCAAATAAAGTAAATTTTGGTTTATCACAAATTAACAGCACTGCAATGAAGGATAAAGCGCCAACGAATTAAGCTCCAAATCAAATGAAAACTTGGGAATGGCGCCATATACAAATATATCAAATGGCACATTCGATTTTATTATTATAACCAAATTGAGATTTTGCTATAATTTTTGTTGTTTTTTAGCAACCACCGAATGACATTAATTTGGCAAAAACCTAAAGACACTATTAGACATTGTACGTTTTCAATGAAAACGAAAAAACCGTCAACTTTAATGCAAATTAGCTTAAAGCGAAACAAAACACCTGTTCGACACTTTGTTGTTTGTCATTGCATCAGTGTACAAAGCAAATAAAATACACGGGAAATTTACTTTTTTTGGTCAGACTCTTTACACGATGCACACGAGTAGTTCTGGCTACCAGTACAAACAAGGAGTTGTCGCTCTAGCTCTTTAACTACTAAGCATTATTTGTTTATACCTTATAAAGTCATTTCTTTCTATTAATTCGCCAAATATCAAGTAATTGAGGAAATTTATGAGAAATATGATCACATTTGTTGTGATTTTGTTTGTTTGTTTACTTTTAAAAGAATTAAAAATCATTGAGATATTATTGGGCTTACAAACATGGCTGGTTGTGTTGTGTTTTTCACTTCCTATAAAGTGAAACTACAAAACAAAAACTAAAAAAAAAAGTTGCACTTACCTTTTACGAAAATCAAACGGTTGGTTGGCAATTGAGTTGTGCCTGGTGTCTGTAAAAAAGAAAAAAAAGAAAACATCAACAAATATCTATAATTAAATATGAAATACAGTGTACTCTCTCATAAGCGGACACCAAAGGGGCCGAGAATTTTGTACGCATATGAAAGGTGTCGGCACAAGAGGACTGAATGGTATTGAAAAAAGTGTCCGGTCACTGTAATCTGTTTGAATTAAAAATTAAAAAAAAAACATGATCTTTATTTGTAGTCACAAACCGAATACCGCTATATAAATTGGTGATGCTTAACCCTCTGACTGGCAAGACCGCTCTGAGGCGGTCTTCAATAACTGTGTGTAATACGTTTTTTGGCCCTGAGGGCTTTTGTATTACTGAATGAATAAATAAATAAAAATGAATAAATACTGGAAAATCCTTGCAACCTGTTTGTTTTTTTTTTACCAGTTATGCACAAACTAATATCTTTTACGAAATTAAACACAATTAACAGCCTGTTTTTATAAAACGAATGGGTTTTCAGTTCGTTATAATAACCAACAGAAATTCTGTTCGCGTCATTTTGGGTTTTTGTAACACGAAAGTCTTACTTAAATTCTAATTGAAATTTTGTTCTTATATATTTTTGTGTGTATTGTCTAATTGGATTCGTTGGAGTTATAGAAAGACAATTTAGTTTTGTTTCGGCTACAGACGTATACGGTTTATAAAAAAACAGGCTGTAATAAAGACATCCTCAGAGCGGCCTTGCCTGTTAGAGGGTTAATGAACAAAACTGTCCCATTGAAAAAAAGAGGGTTTGCAAAAGAACAATCAAAAAGTTCATATTCATATTCTAACTAATTAATGGGACAGTGTTCAGATCCCTATCATTAGGGCCCAACCACTGAGAAACGGATGAAATTCTTTTTATATCCTCACAGCTCACTGACTAGAGAGAAGTTCCCCGTCTGGTTCCTTCATGGAATGTTAGGGGAAATAAGTAAGAAAGGTTTCGTGTCAACTCAGTCGAGTGCTGTATGAGCTTGTGTGCAGATGTTCATTATAATTGTAGACTTTTTTTAATAAAAAAAAAATATTTTTAAAATTATGTACTTTTTAAAAAAGTAGCCTCACAGGCGAGGTTTAGTATTTAAGTGGTTAAGAGTTCTAGGGTTAATATTTCATTATTTAGTTTAATCGGCATTTTGGGCAAAAACCATAATTTCCCAACCCAGAATACAGTCCATCATCAGCAGCACTCCAAAGTATTAATACTATTTCCCACATCGACGTCACATAATAAGAACATTATGTGTTCTGGCTTTGATTTCCGCTTATTCCGTTTATTGTTATTTTTTGTGGATTTTCAAAAATCACTTTCAATAAAAACAAAAAAAAAACAATATCTATGCAGATATATATTTGATCTTTAACCAAATTTTTGTATAGACATGTGTGTTTGATAAAAGCCAACATTGACGTCACAGCAACACTGCTGTGCTAATGTTTTCTGTTTATTTGTCTTTTCTTTCCTTATGGATCAACTAGACAGGCGACACGAGTGGTCGCTTGGTCCACATTTAACATCAGTTGGGTTACTTATGTGTATGCAAACAATAAAAAAAAAAAACAGAAAACTAGAAATAGAAACATAAAAAGAAAAAGATAAATGCATTTAGTAAAAAAAAAAATAGCAACAATGTGGTTCGATATTCTAATAGAATTTTGGCAAAGTGAATGAATGGCCACATATGCTTTTGGGTGGTTTCAAGATAAATGCCACCGCCACACATGTCAAATCATATTTTTGTTCTTCCACAAATAGTTTATGAGAAAAAGCAGTACACAGTAAAAAAACCAAACCAAATGATTACAATTAGCAAAAAAAAAATTGGTGCAATTTGAAGAAAGGAAAAAACAACAGCTATTATTAATGGTCAACAGTACATGTGCTCTTAATATTTGGAGCAAGCATATGGATGAGTACAGGCGGTGTATCAAAGGCAACTCAAGCAATAATCATATATTTAGGGAAAAACAAGCTCATAAATGATATACAAAAATTAAACCATTAACGCCGAAATTCGGATTTCCTGAGCGCTTCCATCTTTGGCAACATTTTAAAATGGGTGAATTCACATCCATTCAAACCAATTTCTTATTGACCATCTTTGGAAAATGTTTTTTTTTTCCTGTGTACCACACATTTTCAGTTATATTCATTGCGACGTATCTCTGCGACGAGTGCTCATTCTGAAGAAAACTGATAGGGCAAAATGTCTACATAGAACATGACATGGCTGTCTTGTCTGTCCGTCCACACACACGCTTCAGTTGAGGGCTGATTGTCTGCCCCCACAGGCACAAAGTGTTCACTCACTCGCATGCCCACATTTTGTGTGGTGGGAAAAATCCACCTTTGTATCCACCTTTTGAAAAAGCCCTGAGAACGTGTACTAGCTGGCCAAACTGGGGACTGGGGGGGGGGGGCTTTATGAATGAATGGTCGGTGGTCGGCAATCGCATTGCTGTTGGCTTCACCCACATTTGTGTCGATTGTCACTAATACGTCCGTTGGCCATTGCATACAAATTAGAGCAAAACCGCACAATGTCAATTTGCGGTGACGCAATTTAAGTAAATCGCCTCTATTTCGTCTAAACCGCACACCGCACACCGGTCACAATGACAGACACACGGACGGACAGGCAGATCAAAGTTTGATGAGATACTCGCACAACACACAAAGTGAATTGCGGTTTTCTTTCTCAGAAATCAAACCGAAACCAAAACCCAAACGATGTTGCCTGTTTGTTGTCAATACCCGTCGCTAAGAACCCATTTGTTTTTTTTTTATTATTATTATTATTAAGTAAGCCATTATTAGGGAGAGTTTGGTGGTTGGTCGGTTACAACAATTGTCGTCGCCATAATGCGAATGTGTAACAAGTTGTTGACAGTTAATTTGTTGTGAACAAATGTCGACAAGCGACGTTTGGCAGTTGGTGTTTTATAATTTTGTCAAACTGTAAACAAGTTGCCATGAGAATTTCGGTTTGGGAAATTTGCGGTATTTTAAGGTTTCTGGCAGCACAACAGCAACAAGAAGAAGAACCATAAAAAAAATTAGATCAACTACTTGCGTGACATGATTTTGAGCGGTTTTCTTCTAAGAATTGAAAGTAACCGTTTACTGAAATTAAATTAAGCTAACTCAATGAAGAATTTAAAATGAAACTATTTTTAAAGTGAATGTGGAGAGAAAAAACCTCAAATTTGATTTAGAAGGGATGTTTTTAAAGTGAATGTGGAGAGAAAAACCTCAAGTTTTATTTAGAAACAATCTGCTGGCAACTAAATCCAGAAATTATGCCTTTTTGCGGTTTAAACGAGAAGGAGAAGCTTCAAAGCTTAATCTCGACCACACAGAAGCTTTCTTGGTTATTGTAAAACACTTTAAACCCACTACAACTTATTAGAAATGTTCTGTAACTTTATTTGTACTTCGAAAAGCTTCCGTATTAATATCACCACTACCATTTGTTTTTGTATTTGCAGGTATGGATCTGGTCAACGCATGCCCGCACAATCGACCTACGAAGCGCCCGCATGCGTTCAAAATGCCATGACAAGGGATAAGAAGCCCTTCACGTACACGCCCGGCGGCATTGATCTCTCACAAATCAAATCGGAACGTATGGCCAAACGTTTGGCACGCAACGCCTGCGCCGAAGGAGCATCCGGCCAATCGCAACAGAATCGTCCCTCTATGCAGCCGATGTCGCCGTCCAGCCCGGGCGGTGCTGCCGCATCTATGGGAGCGGCGGCCATGGGCATGCCCTTCCAAGTATTACCACCGACACCCCATCCCCATACGGCAGCCGGTAAGAATACAAATGGCGGCTGTGCCCCGGCACCTCCCCCACCACCACCATCCTCTTCCAATTTCTTAAACACAGGCTCATTGGCACCCCAAACGAACGGTGTTAATGGCGGCCGTGGTGGTAGTGCACCCAATTCGCAGAATATGCCGCGCAAAATACCGGCACCACCACCACAGCGCTTCGAGCCACCACCACTCGGTTTCCGTCCAGAAATAAAAATTCCCACCAATCCGATGGCCGGTTTGCGTAAAGTACCGCCACCGGTTGAGAAGAACACCTTCTGGAAGGATGAATACAAGAAGGACAGGACCGGATCGGATGAGACACCCAGAGTAGCAGCTGCAGCCGCCCCAGTCAGCAGCTACAATACAGAAGAGAACGACAGCGTTAACAGTTCTAGTAGCACCACACCGCAAACGAATGCCAGCAATGGTACTGACCAAATAACAACAAACGGTGAAACGAATTTAAAAGCCCACAACAGCGATAATATTGATGGTGAGAGAACAAAGAGAAAGTGCGCTAAAGCACCAAACCAAAAATTGCGAATCAGATATTTTTTTAAAATGCTTTAATTATTATTTATTTTTTCTCTGGTTATGGTTGTTGTCTATGCTTAAACTAATACAAAAATTAAACTAATGGGTTGGAGTTGAAAGCTTTATAGGGGTTGGACCAAGCTTTTTTTTTGAAATAAAGCCAATGCAAATTCGAGCAAGGGTTTAAGGAGAGTTGAACGGTATGAAGATTAATTTAAATGAAAATGGGTTTTCAAATATTTCAGATGACACCAAGTTTTTGGTTGGTAAATTGGAAGGACATTGTTAGGGCTTGCAAGATGTTGACAGTTCGTACAGCTGCGTTCAAAATATAAGCACCAACTACAAAATAGTTGTTCAGCAACTCGTGGAAAGTCATTAAACAAAATCAGAAATTTATTAAATTTTTGCAATATTTAAAATTTTTTCAAAGATCTCCAAGATCCAAAAATGAAGCACTTTAGTAGGGTGTTTTCAATGTACTTAGTACATCATAAAACAACTTAAGCAATATTTTACAAAATCATTATAATCATTATATATTCTAAAAGTAAATTGAATTTTTTAAATATTTTGTTTAATGACCTTTGGTCCTTAACTGCCGCACAAGAGTTTCCCATTGAATTAACTAAATCTTGACATAGTTTCATATCTGCTGCACGACCTCGGAAAGCTCATTGTTGTTTCTGTGTTTGATTGGCGATACTCGGTCTGCATGAGACACTATTGGTGCTATTATTTTGACCGGCACTGTAGGTTAATTTAAATTAAATGAAAAACTGTCCATATAAATAGGTTATCTGTACCCAAGAGAAGCTCTTCGCCTTCCCATAGAAGCCCTGCTTGTATACCTTAGTGAAAGTAAAAAAAAAATACATTCCTTAAGGACTTTTTAATGAAGAATCTCTCTTTTGCACATAAAAAAATCTAAGATGTCTGAAGTCACTTCTCTCAGAACAAATCACATACGCTAGAAGAGTTACGTTGAGGTACGGTACGTTACGTTACGCTAGTTTACGTTACGGTACGCTACTGATTACGTTACTCAATTGATTTTCATTGACTATATGCAAAATTCCATAAATACGATGAAAACTTTCTTTATTATTACTAGTGTGTTTTCAAAAGCTTCAACAACAGTTGTCATTGTTATTGCCATACTAGTAAGTTGTAATGCCCCTATGGCGCCCGTTGAAATATAGAAAAAGAATTTTGTTGAAAAAAAAATTTTTGTTTGAAAAAAAAATTTTTTGTTTGAAAAAAAAAATTTTGTAGAAAAAAAAATTGTTGTTGAAATAAAAAAAATTTGGAATAAAAAAATTTTTGTTGAAAAAAAAAAATTTGGAATAAAAAAATTTTTTAAAAAAAAATTTTTGTTAAAAAAAAAATTTTGTAAAAAAAAAAAATTTTGTAAAAAAAAAAATTTGTAAAAAAAAAATATTGGTAAAAAAAAATTTGGGGAAAACACAATTTCTCTACAAAAAAAAAATATTATTTTTTTTTATTATTATTATTTATAGTCAGTGAATCAGTGTCGAGGGTAAATATATATTAAGATAGCAGTTTTCCTAGCTTTCAATATGTACGTGGGTTAGTTGGACAGACAGACGGTTTGAATAGACAACCGTTATACCTGCCGTTCCCTTGTAGCGAATTTATATTTGTTTATGTAAGCTCTCCCATCATATACCTAAAAGACAAAAGCTTTCTGCGACTGGATCAGTCAATGTGAATATCACTCGACCGTTTGATAGTGTCTCCTTTTCAAAGAACAAACTTTAAAAACTTTTTATTTTTTTAGCTTTTTGATTTCAGAAACTCCTCAACCTTTTACCATCAAATCAAATATTCGCATCATTATTATTATTTAACTCAAAATCATCATATATAGTTTCGACGAATTATTATTGTTATATCTCAACTATTAACTGGTGATGGCGCTTTTACCACGACCGATACTACTTACTCATCATACACCGTATCTTTTCCATATGAACTCGTAGAACTCGTACTCGTACCCGTATACCTGTATCTGTAATGCCCTACTAAGCCAAATCAAAGAACTAACCCCGTAACCCCACACCCCACAGCCCTACAAATCAAGTGTACTCATTTGATATTAACTATGAATATTTTTCCGCGCAGGTTTCAAGAAAACGATGCCCACTACGACTACGAATAAATTACAACAAAATCAAACGAATAATCTAACGAATACTCAAGAACAAGAAACAATAAAAACGCCACCAACATCATCATCATCGTCGCCACCAACAGCAATAAAACCAAGTCAAGAACAAGAACTAGAGAAACCACAACATAAATCCCCCGACACACAATCTCTTGCATCCATTGCACGACCCACACCACCCACATCACCGCAATACACAATGAAACCAACATCACCACCATTAGCACAGCAAAAGCAGTTTGAACGTGAGTCAGCAACACCCCCTACGGTTGCCAGCCCACCGACAACTGCAACACCCCCACACAACACTCATATGCAGACAGAAGCTCTACAAAAGCAACAATCACCAAAACCCGAATTTCGTAGTGTGGCAGCAGCATCAGCACCACCACCACAAGCAGCTGTCAATGTTTTTACCAGACAAACAGATAGTCCCCGATCGGCGGAGAACGCTACGCCGCCCCGCGTCACGGAGAGTCCATTCCGATTGGCTCAGCAACAGAGGACACCCGTTGCTATCTCTCCGCTGGCTCAGCAGCAGATGGCTCCTTCATCGGCGTCGTCGGGCGCATCGATTTCACCAAATCCCCAGGCCCAGACAGTACCATGGCGCACTCAACGTGGTCAAACACCCCAACAGCAAGCCGCACCGGCCCAATCGCAGCCCCAACCGTTGTACAACAATGTACAACAGCAACAACAGCCACAACGAGCTCCTGATTTTAGCACTCAGACGTCGGCCTATCAAGGACCAAAGCCGGTTAGTATCCAGCTCGTTTGCCTCGAACCACTGGTATCTTATTGTATTGTCCATCCATTTTCAGACCAACGTTGGCTCCTTGTATATTGCACCGTTGGCTGCCCCCACCGAGCCCCAAGCTCAGCATATTGTACGCCAACAATTGCAACAACAGCAGTCCCAACGTGATTCACCAATGCGCCAAGTGGCCGCACAGCCGCAATCACAACAACCACCGGCTAACCAACAATTGCGTTGGATGAGCTCACAAGGTAAACAGCAGGCGGAACAACCAGCATGGGTCGCCCGTCCCGAAGAGAATGGCAATGTGGTGCCTTCGTCATTGAATCGCCTAAAATCGCCACCACCACCAGCAGCCTCCTTCCAGAGCCAACCGCAGCCGCCGCAACCACAGCCGATGTACCAACCAATGTACCAACCCACCCAGCCGCAACCCTTCAATCAGGGCAACGGCTTCATGACCAACATACCGGTTGCACAGAATTTCGGTGCTCAACACAATGCACCAGCTGGTTTACGTTTACAGATTAACACCAAGTCGATTCAAAATAATAATAATACTAGCAATAATAATAACCAAAGTGGTCCTCGGGTAGGTGACTCCTTGCTTAGAGCATGCATTTCTCATGATTTTAATTTGTTGTTGTTGTTTTTTTTACTATTTAGGAACGCATCATTCCCATTCAATTGGAACAGACCCCGACATACACACCATCTCCACCTAATTTCAACAATACACCAGCAGCCTATGGCGCAGGTAGTGCATGTAAGTAACACAGTAGCAGGAAATAGGTGGCCCGAGAAAAGAAGTCTTCACAAAGCTTTTAAGCCTAACATTCCCATAGAACATTGAAAACAATTGATGAGCCTTCTGCGAATAACGTCAAATTTAGTCAAATTGAACTTGAATCTTTAAACATTTCCAGCTCCTGCCCCTGGCTACGTTATGCGTACTCCAAATCAATTTGTCGATCAAGGCTACAACAATTACGGCAGCCAAGGCACACCTCAGCGTGTTATGTCGCCGCCTATGCAACAGCAGCAGCAACCACAATTGAGTGCACCACGCATGGTGCAACAGCAACAGCAGAACCCTAGTGGCGGCCCGAATGCCAGAACTCACATTGTACCCATTGCCATGGACAATAGTGATGGCACCCGAGGACCCATTTCTAAAACTCCCATCGTTATACAAAAGTAAGTTGAGCCTGAGCCCATTTCCATTGCAAAAGCTTAGCTGCCACACAATTTATATACAAAAAAAAACCTAAACAAGCTGTATATAATTAAAGCTTTTCTTTCAATAACAACTAATAGCTCTTTTCTCTCTATATATATTTTCTCTTAATATTTAAAATGCTAAAAAAAAAAAACCAAAATATAATCAAACTGAATTGATTTCTTATGCAAACCAAGTGGGGATTATAATCTAGTAGTACACGACTGTCCACTTGAGGCTGAGATCAGATTTAGAAAAAATCGACTCAGGTAGCTTGTTTCCCATACTACTTATATCTATATACGAAAGAGAACAATGTGTTTATCACCACCAACAACATACGTATCAGTCAATCTGTGTGTCTTCCCACCTCTAACCCTCCCTTTTTTATACTTTTTTGTTGAGTGAATGTTTGCTAATAAAAACAAAAAACGCCTCGAGGTTCGTTCATCTTCTAATAACTGACAAAAACTACTACAGCTTTCATTAATCGATTACAATTTGATTTACCAAAAATAAAAATGAAAACTATGTTTAGACTTAAACATTGAAATTTACTAACACTTTAAAGACATGGGCTCTAAACCGAAAATCTAATCTCACAATCTCTTTCTTGCCATGCCACATAAAAACCACCACCACCACCACCAACAACACGAAACTAATTCTATTCTAGCGATCTGCGTACACCACCCATACAATCGAAATCTTTTAGAATTTTGCAAAAAATCACAGATACTATCGATGGTGCCAGTAACGATGATTCAGGAAATCAGCAACGTAATGACAATTACATGGATGCCGAACCACAATTGCAGCGTCCAACGTTTGCTCGACAAATGAGCGCCCAACAGGCCCGTAATAGTCCGACTGTCGAGCAAATGAGACGCATGAAAATTGGACATGAACAAGGTAAGAACGAAAAGAAAAAAAAAACCAAAACGAAAACTCGAAAGTGTATACGGTTTACTACCAACCAACAGGCAATCAAGCAAATCCAAAGATAGAACAGTTGTAGGTGGTAGACAAATTAGTTGCAATACGCCAGAGAGATGTGAACTTACAGATAGATGGTCGACAAAAGCTCACAACTACGGATAGGAAATAAATTGGTATTCTGTAAAATTCAAAGCAAAGGATCTCGCCATATCCTATGCAAATTGTGCTTGCTACAGGATAATTGTGTACGAAAACTAAAACGAACTTTCCTATACAAGTTTAAAGAATATGGAAGCTTCTACTGAATCGTTTTTATCTCTCTATTATATGTAGAGTTACCACAGAACATGTACATTTTTTGCTATGTAAATTTTTTTCGTAACGAAAACAATTTGTTTATCCATTGAGAAAACCCCCATAACTATCCGTCTCAGAATAAATTATGGGAAAATCGCCCACTTAAAAGCTTTTACAATTTGTTTACGTACTATAAATTCGACTCAGAAAAAATTATAGAGAAATCGCCCATTTAAAAGTTTAAATCAATGGTTGGGGGTATTTAAAGTTTGTATGTAAGGAAATTACTATTTCCAATTCTTCCATAAAGTATTATCAGGGGAGCATTTAAAAACTAGGGCAACATTGATATGTAAGAGCTTTTACCCTTTATGCAACCCGGTATTGCCCGGAAGCTTTTCAATGTACCTTTTTTCTCTTCAAAACTAACTGTGGTATTCTCGCATCAGCGACAAGAAAGTCTGCGGTTTGTAATAAAATCTCTGTTCGTTGTGGTTGTTGGTTGAAAGATAGTTGTCATGAATTCGAGGATATCACTGTAATTCTCTAAAATATCAAATTCTACTTTCAGTATATCTTTCGATATGATCGAAGACAATTTATATTTTACTGTCACTTAAAAGTTATTCAACCTAAGTACCATGGGAGCATAACGGCTTTTCTTCCTGTATTTGAACATCTCTCTCTCTCTGTCTTTTAATGAAAGCTTTTAATAAAGGGTTCAGAAATCTAGGTTATGTGATGTTAGGTACCAGTTGTTATTATTGTTTGTGGAGGAAATGACTTGATGGTATTATTCTTTTCTTTTCATTTCATTTCATAGCTTTCATTTAGCTTGATTTTGTTTCTGTTTGAGAAGGCCTTGGCTGCATTTACGACGTTCAAAGTTTAGAATTAAATCATTTTAATAAACAATTTACTAAACTACAACAATATTAATAATAATAAACATAACTTAAACAACAATAACAGGACTAAATGAATTATCAACCAACAAAAAACACAGCCTGAAAATATAAATCTTCTTAATTACGGTATAACTTGTAATTATCCCCCTCTCTCTCTCTTTGTATTTTTCTGTCTCTTTTCAGGTAACTCAACACCGCAAACGCCTTCACAATTCAATCAACCACCACGCCCATTTTATAATAACAACAATGGTAACCAAGAAATTATATGAAAAAAAAAAAACTAAAAGCTTAAAGCTTGTCAAAGAGCTGTTTACTTTCCCTTTTTGGGACAAACGGGTTTTAATGCTGTGTTTCTTTTCTGGCCTTGCATTTTAGACTATATACCACCCAGTGAACAGCATGTACCCGAACCGAAAAAATATACCGGTAGCGCTATACCAAGTCGATCATTTAAAATTTTACAGGCCATGACACAACCAGAGAATGCTGGTAAGCTTTAAAGTCTAATCTTGACATCATAGTTTTCCTACAATCTCCCCACCACCCCCTCAAATTACACTTAGTATTACGTAGGAATTTTTCTCTCTTAATTTTTTTCGAAAAACATATTTTCGTTGGTTCATTCTCACACACTCACATACACTCAGTCTATTAAAAACATCATCTGTATATATCGATCATTTCTCATCACCTCTTTTATTTATTTCTTTCTTTCACCTACATCATATTTTTTTTACAAACATTTGTCTCATGTGCCTATTAAAAATTGTTAATTGAATTTGTATAGGATAGAAAAAGAGAGTGAGAGAGTGCGAGCGAGCGAGCGAGCAAGCGAAAGAGAGAGTCAAGATTTAATGTGAAAATTTCACCTTTTTTTCAATTGCAACTTTTTTTAAAGTGATTAATTTATAAATAATATATGAGTTATTATTAAAGTTTTTCTTCAATTTCTTTTTAAGTTTGCTATTTATTTTATAATCTTATTAAATATATTTTTAGAATAAGCACATTTTCCGTCACGTTTAGGTCATGCGTACATTTTCTATTTAATCCATTTGGGATAATTTTTTTTTTACTAAAAAAAAAAAAAACAATTCAAAAATATTTTGCATGTCTTATTTAATACTAAAAACAATGTGTATTGACATGTTTTGAGAGCGCTATTTTTACTTTGAAAATAATTGGGAATTTAGAATTTTGAATAGAACATTGCAATATGTCCAAAGACTTCAGTGAAATCGTATCAAGGAAAATTTTGCTGATGTGATTCTTTCGTGAAATTAATCAAATATTTAATGGTTGCGACACCTAAAGGAATATTTTAAAGGAAAACAACCCATGCTCTCAGCTACGGACTTTTGGGAACGCAATTGCATCTCTACTGCATAGTCCTCCCAAAAAAAAAAAAAAAACTTTGGTTGTTTTTGGTCCAAACAATGGAAAAAAAGGAAATCATCCGAAATGGATTACAGTTCTCACCCACGGCTTTCTTCACAATTCTCATAAACGCGCTGCTTTCTTCACCACAACCACATTCAACACCAACCAACCAACCAACCACCCACCCACCACTTTGAAATCAACATTTTCGTTTCGACATTTTTAGCTCTATTCCACCTTCCAGCCAACCACCCACCAGCCATTATTTCATTTGACAATTCGGCATCGTTTTATGTCAAAATTTGTAATGACTCTCATCATCGATTAAAATGTTTATACCATTTTCTTTGTTTTTCTCTTTTTTCCCGCTGTACTTTTCGCACATATAACCGACGTCAAATTAAAACAAACCAAAAAAAAAAAAAACAACAAATTCACAATAAAAAAAAAAAAACCTAAATGAATGATTGAATGCGATGAATATAGGAGAACAAGAAAATTCACTAGAGTATAACGACGACACGAACGACGAATCGAAATCAGAACACAATAATGACTCATGCACATCATCCTCCGTAGAGCCAGCGAGCTCTGCGTCCATGTCCTCATTAAATTCCACCGATTCCATTTGTTCGGCACCCACACCACCGCCCTCACAGGCCATGACATACCCCACCTACCCATATCCCTATGGCTATCCGTGGTATCCACCACCATGTCCCATACCCTCACCGTCCAATGGTGACCATACAAATGCCACCGCAAATTGGCCCTATCCCTATGCAATGCCACCGGCCAATGGTGAGGCCACGAATTGGCCTTACCCATATTCCATGCCGCCGCCACCACCGGCTTTGGGTAACGGTGAGAATGTCCAACATCCACCGTTCCCACCCTATCCTTACTATTATCCCTACTATCCTATGCCACCATTCCCACCCCATGCACAATCGGTCGAATTTGATGCTCAAAATATGTACGCCCCCTACTTGCCGCCTCCTCCACCCTATCATGCTTATCCATATCCGGTAGCACCTAGTTATAGTCAAACCTCGACCACTTCAAGTAGGGCTAGTAGTGTTCTACCCGATATCATTATAACTCCCAGTACCGATGATGTCCCCTCGCAAGTAATACTGCAGCATCACATCAATATCGAAAAGGATCAAAGGCCCAAGAGGTCGGGTTCTGTCGATATAGAAGATGTTACGATCGAGAAATCGAATCAAATTCCCGAGGGCTCAATAGTAGACATTCTAACCCAGCATCTGGAAAACATGTCTCAAACGATGGAAAACAATTTGAACTCGTCGCGTTCTACCAAAAAGTCCTACAAGAAAAATTTCGATCAAAAATCCCCCGATGACAACACTTCTCCGGTGCAAATTACCATGGTTATGACCGAGTCGGAACAAGATTCGGATACCGAATCTTCAGACTCCGATGCCACAACAAAACAGTTCGACTTAAGAACTGGTAAAGAAGGCTCGGTACCACTACAGTCCATACGATCCGTTACAAATATTCAAATATACAACGGCCTCAAACACCGCCAGGAGCTGGAGGAATCCGATGAGGAAGATGACGACACCACAGCCGATGGAGAAAGTGATGTCTTCGACGAGGATTGCGAAGAAGACTTCGAGTACGAAAATGGCGTAGTGGAAGAAGATTCCGAGTGTGAGGAATATATTGTTGAAGATAATCTCAGTGTGATCTATGAAGAAGAGAGCGATTTCGAAAAATCCAGTGAACTGGGCAAGATATACGCGCCGCTCCGAAGATCGGACCATGTCGATGAGTTGGAGAAATGTATTGAAGAGAACGATGATGACGACAGCGGCGAAAAGGAAGAGGTGAATGGCGATGACAACTCAGTTACGGTACGACTGCCCTTGAAATTCTCCTTCACCAAATCCACCAATGCCCAACCGATAACCACAGTCGAGGTGGGTAAATCGCAGGTTGATGAGGATAAAAGAAATAACCTCAAGCTCTCTGAGAAACACAATTCATTTAGCGTAGCCACCATAGATCCAGATGACTCAGATGGCGACGAGTCTGATTCCTGCGATGTTAGTGTTACCATATCATTGTCACGATCTTCCCGATCGGGATCGGTGGATAGCAAAGATTCAGAACTCAAGAATATGTCCGAAAAATACCCCATAGAAGATATGCCCGAGCCCCAAAAAGCTTTAGCGGATATTGCCTCCAGCCAGGAAGACGTCTCCTTCTCATTTTCTCTAAATAAGCGTAACAAGTTTGTGGGTCAAACCCTGCTCGGAGATCTTACCAATAATATTGCACAAACTGATGATGCTGAGAAAAAGTCGCCAGAAGATGAAGTTTCCAAACTGAAGCAACCTACAGAAGAGTTGGACTTCTTTGCGACCCTAATGGCGACGAAAATGCAAGCTCAGAAAATAAAAGAACAGTCGGCCAGCTATTGGGGCGGCAAGTCAACGGAGAATAAAACAACTAAAGAAACGTCTGCGGAAAACCAGAGAGTCGATGAAGATGTTAAGGAATGCAAGGAGTCTGCTGCCCAAATACATGACCATCCCAGTCAAGAGAATGTTTCTAAAGACAGCACCAGTTTCTGGGCCAAGTATTCCACAAATACCACAGATAAAACGACCGAAGTAGCAGTAACGGAAGTCCCACCAGAAACATCCAATAACGGAATCTTCGGCAGTGCCGCAACTGAAAAAAAATCAAAGGATTTTAATGTCATCAACGTTACATTAAGCAAAGACTCTGATACTACAACCAATGTACCAGCCTCCACCGAACCCGAAGAAATTGAAGACATTTGGGCTAACCAAGAGGACGAACCGGTTGTCTGCAAAAAGCCACAGTACAGTTACTGGGATAAATACTCACACTCTTCTACAGCAGAAACTGAAACTGTAAGCCAGGCCACGGTGGAAATTGAAGACATCTGGGCCAGCCGCAAAGAGGACGACGATAGGCCAGTCAGAAAATCTAAACCCAGCTATGAATCCAAAGTATCAGAACCCGAAGAAGTTGTTGATATTTGGGCTGAACGTCAGGAAGATTTGCCGGCTGTAAATAACCTTTCCAAAAAGTTGAACTCTTTAGAAACGGCTAAAAACTCATTCTGGTCAACCGTAGCGGAAGCCAATAAAACATCTGCTGAATGTCAAAAAGAAGAACCAAAGGCGCCTAAACGAATGACGAAACAAGAAACCATAACGGAAATTACCTACAGTCCCACAATATTGAGACATCGAATTGATGAACTCTCACAATCGCTTAATGCATCGGTTCACATTGAAGAGGAACCCGAAGGCGAGCCACAACCGGCCAACGAACAAGAGGTAACGGAAGAAGACATCGATTTCTGGGCTCAAATAGAACAGGGACAAGAAGAGCAAACGACCGAAGCTGAACTATTTAATGGACCTTCTATTGGCCAGGAGGAACAGGAGTCCTCATTCTGGCATGATCATGATGATGGACCACAACAAAATTCCGAATATGATCCTCTCAAATATCCCGAGGAACCCCGGGAAGTTGATACAGATGAGGAAATCGATTTCTGGGCTGAAATTGAAGCCAAGGGCCTACACGACGATGATGTCACTTTCCATAGGGCCGCCACGTTTTGGGCTTCGCGAGACCGTAAGAACTCAGTCGATGAAACTCCATACAAACCGGTGCCCACCAAAGCATTCGCTGCCAAACTGCCCGATGAACTTCCAACGCCAAATATCAACATATGGGCTGCTTTGGAAGCTCACAAAGGCGAAGAGCCTGTCTTGGTCGATCCCCAAGTGGAAGAAGAAAAGGAATTGGCTCAAGAATTTGATGACATGCCGCATGAGCAGGAGGCCTATGACGACAATACCAGCAGCATGTTAGATGTGGCCTCGGTACATGAGCCGGTCGTAGCCTCAGTGTGGTCTCCTCCGCAATGGATAGAAGAGCAACAGCCCACTGAAGAACCCGATTTCTGGGCTGAAATTGAGAAGGATACAAGTGAGTCATCGGAAATAAATAAGAGCGTATCTGTAAAAGAAGATGTGGAAGCAAAACGCAACAATTATAGAAAAGCCATGGCCTTCTTTACCACCTCCATTGATGACCACAAGGAGGAGAGCAATGATCTAGCTGAGACAACCAAAACTTCCGGGACACCCAACTCCAACGAGAGTAGTGACATATCGGAAGAAACTGCTGCAAAGGAACAGAAGGTTGAGACACCCAAAAAGGAAGTAGATAAAAAGGCAAAGAAACCGCCAAAGAAAGAATCAAAACCGAAAAACAAAACGAAATCCCCTCCTAAGGTCAAAGCCAACGAAACTAAGCCCAGCGCTGACAGTATCGAATTGCCGGAGGTATATGTTGAACCCAGTTTGGAATTAAAACGTTTGCCCAATGGTTTGCCCGACCTGGAAGTGAGTAAATTCACTGAAGAGCGTAAAGTCTCAGTACGTGATCGTATCTCGGTCTTTGAGACCGGCAGTTTCGATGCTCCCGATTCTCGCAGAAATAGTATTAACAATCAATCATTGTCTGTCGACAGCTCAATTACACGACGTAGCTCCCTTTCACGTAATAGCTCAAGTCAACGTTCCGAGTCTGAAATTGAAGAAGATGATTCTGGTGTAACGGATATGAACAAACTCTCCGAAACGGAAACGGAATCGGAGAGCTTCCCGGAACTACGTAAAATGTCCTCATATCAACGGGCTGCTACTCACTCGCGTCTTTTCAAGCTACTGCAAGACGATACTGAAGGCTTGGAGGAGGGCAAGGAGGCCAATGCGAACGCAGACGAGTTCCAATTGAGACCCAGCCGCCGTAAGGTGGTCCACAATGTTAGTATTACACGCAAACAAAACCCGAAAGCTTTATCCGACGTGGAGACCATGTCCCAGAGACGAGAACGTTTATCATTGCCATTGCGCAAGAACACCAGTATCGATGCCGACAATCCATCCACACCCAACAGCCCGGCATCGCCAATTATGGACCAATCCGCCAACCAAAGTGTCGTCAGCGATAAATTGGTTAGTGAGTTGGTTCAAAGTTTGCTGTTGAAGAGCGATAGCACCCATTTGCACAAGTTGCCCATGGAAAAGTTGCAAGCAGCCGCAAAGCGTGTCTTGGAAGAAGAATTAGATTCTCTCGAAAACACGTCCGTAGATTCCACGCCCGCAATGACACCGAACGATCTGAAGAAAGATAAATCCTATGCGGAATATTACAATACGTGGTCCGATGCCAACGGCTCGGGCGATGATGTTGTTCCCTCAAAGTCTTTTAAAGCCTTGCAAGATTCTCGAAAAAGTCCCTGGACAGCCAGGTGCCCCCGGGTGCTTAGTTCGAAAACCATTAACCGTGATTTAGCTAGAGTAACCGAATCTCCGGAGATTTTTATGCGCCAGAGCAAAAGTCCCGAATGTTTTCGACAGTCCCGGGAAACTTCCGTAAGTAGATGGAGAAAGGTGTAGTTACTAGCGCATAGGGTAGCAGGGGATAAATCTCTGTAGGATAATAAGCACTTTGGGAGAAAACAAGTAGTCTGTAAGTGTAGATATTACTGCCATAAGAGTATACTAAAGGTTAAGAAGGTTCACTTCGCCCCAACACTCTGGGCGTAGGCAGAGCTCGGAAAAGCCTTTTTAAGTTGTCGAAAACATCCTGCAAAAGTTTTCGAAAACATCCTTCGCATTACTATTGAGCTCGTTGATAGTTCTTAGAATCGCATCAAATGCATTAGTGAGAGAAAAAGCTTATTATGAAACTCTGCATTTTATTGAATCCAATTCAGTTTTAACTCTAAGCCAAACATTTTGTAAAAAGAATCATAATCACCACACTGCATACAACAAGGGCTGCGCCCGCAAATCGTTCGTACGTTCGTTCGTTCAGTCGTTATACAACAGTCCAATTCGTTCGTTACCTTTAATAAAAAAAAAAAAGTAAAACCAAAAAACGACGCAAGCAACACCACTACCACCACCTCAAGCTCACAATCAAAACAAAATTGTGTATACAAAGAAAAAAAACCGTATCAGAAATCAATCAAAATCAGAAAAAGCATTGTTCGATATTCCCACAATCAATCAGTCAGTCAATTCTCTAAATAAATAAAAAAAAAAATCTTGTTCAAAAATTCTAAAGGTACATATAAATCAATTAATTGTAATAATTTATAAATTTATCAAAATCTCTTTTCAATTTTGTATTTCGATTGCATTTTGTTGCCTCTACTATTTTATTTCTCTAATTGCAAAAGCTTTGTTAGCTCAAACTTGCGAACAATGAAATATTTGCGATAAAATATGAAAACAACGAGAGAAAAAAACACACTCACAGGCACGAGGAAAGTTATTCGTTTACACCGCAAGGCAGTGACACAACAGGTTTTAGCAAAAAAAAAATGTAAATTACATAAAAAAGACCTTTGGGATTGTTTCAAACAGAAAATTAACCACATTTTCAGAAGTAGGGAAATTTAGAAAAATTGGACGCGGTGGAAGCCGGAGAGAGCCATAGGGAGAAATATTTGCCTTTTCATAACAAACACGTCTATGCCAAAGTTTCACTAAATCGCTCGCACTCTATCGATCGAGAATGCAAATTAGGATTGTTTACACCTCATAATGATTTCCAAAAAGAATATTCCGCCCCCTATAGAGTTTAACTGCCTGTTTCCATAAATCGAATTAGTTCGTTTGTTACAAATTGTCAGAATTGAAGGCACAATAAAATGGATTTTTAGTGAGAGCTTATTCTTTGTGATTGTGTTCGATATCTATCCTATATCTGAAAACCGGGCTTGAATGAAGTATGAACCCCATTTTGTAACGCTTCCAATATTGACGTTTTGTAACGAATGACGAAATTCGTTTTAATGAAACAGACAGTAAGTACTTTAAATACTCTTGTAAGTTTTACAGCGATAGCGATGTATTGAAAACAAATATTGAGGTAATATTCCAAAAGGCAAAATTTTCCACATTCTGAAGTTGAATTTTTCTTTCCGTTCGGAAATGGCTTGTGGCGAAACATTGAGCCTCTGTATTTTAATTGACGGCATCCCTTTAACAAAGAAAGCATAGTGAAAATATTTTACTAAATGTCTGCACTAGACAGGTAATACACTATTTATGTTTCAAGACGAAGACCAAGCCACCGCACTTCGAATCTCCCCCAAAACCACCGCATCAAGAGCTCACTCCTCACTAGCCTCTTCCTCACAGAGACTTCTTTGAAAGTCATCTGTAAATAATAGTTCTGAATATTACAAAATATGTTATTGTATTTTTGTCTATATGGCTTGTTTCTTTTATTTCGGTCTAGATGACACTATCAGGGTGAGCAGAACAGTGCCGAATCATGACCTGCCTTAACATTCCATGAACGAACTTCTCACAAATCTGTTAGACTCTAGGGAAGTTCTACTGGGCTTAGATATTACTCTCTTACTCGCAAAGTCGCTGTTCTTGCCGCAATAAGAACATGAATTTGCTTCGCTATCACACCACGGTCGCCCAAGACAGCTTACCTCCATATTCTAATAGAAGTGATGTTCTTTATAATGTAATTTTCGACATCCAGATCGATTTACATAAAATAATTTGTAGTTTTTGCAGTTTCTGTACAAAATTGTCCTAGACGTTGTACTCATCTGAAGTTGGGTCACGAAATTTAATTTAAAAAATATAGAAACAAATCCTATCGTTAAAATTTCAAATAATACTCGATGTTATTGATATTATGTATTAATTCTGTAATTATGTATTCGTATTCATGGCGGAGAATGGCTTTGTGAAACCACCCTATGCACTGCTAACAATTGCCAATTGTGTTTGTAGGAAATATCTTTGACAAGTCAAAACATGACTTAAAGGAAGCTTTATATGAGTCAGGGTTCAATGTTGGATTTACTTGAGCTTAGCTGCTTGCACAACTTCTTCGTATCGTTCCAGTTGTCTGAACAACATTCCTCTATAGTAGTAGTAGTGTGGTTAACGGAGATGAGAAACCGGCATTAAAAACAAATGTTTCATTTTAAATTCTAACTAATTTCCTTAAACACACTAACATGTAGAAAAGATTTAAAACGATCCAAATTAGTGAGTTTTCACGATATAATTTTAAAATTTGGGAAATGTGAACACATTAGAATTAGTAATGGTCTTCTTTTGTATTTGTTATATAAATTTGAAATCACATTGTCTTCCGTCTCTCTCTATCTAAACTAACTGAGGTTTGTATAAACAAATTTCCACACAAAAAATCCATATATATAACATATTTTATCGTAAATATTTCTGGTAGTGTTTGCAAACAGCTTTTTTAATTTTTCTTTTTAATTCGAAAATGTAGTCAATGGAGAGTAAACTCCACCTTTGGCTTAAACAAAATTTGGTTGATTAAATTTTGGAAAAAAAAAAACAAAAAACAAAATTACACACAAATAAAAATTTATGCAAACTAAGAAATTGTAAAAAAGTCGTTCTATTTTGTTTTCATTTAACATTTATGATTCATTAAAGCATTTTGTTTGTAAATGTTTTAAAAAAGACCCCCAGTGTTTTTTTTTTTAAGAAACTCACATTAACCCTCCCCCTCTTCTCACTTTTACAACAACAAAAAACGAATGGCTTTTAAGAAAAAAAAACAAAAAAAAAACATAAACTTTATAATTTCTTAATCAAAACTCAAAAAGAAGTTGCAAGCGATTAACTTGTTGCAAAGCAACAACAACAAAACAAAAAGGTGAAGTTTTCTCTCATTGAATCCAGTAGAAAGCGTTATTTTGTGTTCTTTCGTTTTGCGTTGTGTTGCATGCCCTGTAGCTTTTGTCAAGTCGCTTTTTTGTACCAAACGCTGCTTACTGTCTAATGTCTCTGGAAAAAGTACTAAAGTCTCTTGTGTAAAAAAAAACCATAGAATAAAACCTTGTAGGGCTAAGCTTTAAAGCTGGCTTCTAAATGTATCACAGAAAAACAAAAAAAAAACAAGAAGAGGTGGAAGGAGAAAGGAAAAGACCTAAAGTTCAAGGAGCCTTTGTGGTACCAACAACAAACCAAACCAGGACTAAATATTCTCCTTCTTTCTCCAACTTATTTTAAGCTTTATCTGTATGTCTATATGGTTACCGCTAGACAAGATTTGTTTTAATTGTGTTTCTTTTTTTTTCTTTTCTAGGACCTGGACAGTCGGATCTATAATTATTTTCTTTTATGCCATAGAAATTAATTATAGTTTTCCACTTTAAACCAATGTCCAATATTTTGAACAACAATCAACAACTATCTGTTGAAAGCAAAAAAGAGAAATTTGGGTTTTTATTGATTGCTACAATAACAACGACAAACAAACTGCTTTTTCTATATGCGGGAGATTTTCTTTGTTACGGAATACAACGAGTATCTAACATAAGATCCGATGAAGACCGAGACCCAGTGGCGTTATTTACTTTTAAGTTATTGCAAAAAAAACAAACAAACAAAGAATTAATATATCTTTATAGAAACAAAAACAAAAAACTAAACGAAGGTAACAAATGAACAAAAAAAAAAAACATTTAATTTTTAAGGGATCTTAAAACAACTTGTTTAAGTTAAAAATGAAATCTTAAAAACTAAAAAAAAACTACATCAACTAAAAACCAACATTTAACGACTTAGAACGACCATAAAAAGCGCTAATTTAAACACATCATATGAAATCATTAATTACAACATTATTTTTATAATTTATTTAACGACTTTATATATTTTGAAACTACATATAAACGAAATGCACGCACACTTGCATAATCTATTTACCACAATTTGCGTTAAAAAAAACTGAAAACAATGAAGAATGAAAAATTGTATTAAACCACACACGCACAACGATTGCGTTTCCATCGATTGTTATTAATTTATTGTAAAAGAAGCAAAGCAAAGAATTTATAAATTTTTATTTATCATTTTGAAAAACTCATTATTTTTTTTATTAATTAATACATAATTGTGTTTTATTTTTATTCTGTTTGTAGAATCATTACGATTATAAATATTGAAATAAAATAAAAAAATATCCCTAAAACGAAATGAACTTTTTATTTCGTTTGTAAATGGAAGGAAAACCAAATACAAGGACGGATAAGATATGGCCTTGCCATGAAAACAGAGTTGCTTGATATGTTTAAGCCAAATCCATTCGGCGACTTTTTGAGCGAATTCCAGTTATTATTCATTCTCGTGTCTGGACTTGAAAGAGTTAATATTATTAAACTTCAGTCATCAGTTTATTTGAATTTGTCTGCTAATGCCAATATGGCCATCTAATATAGGCTAATTTGCCTTGAACTGCCTTTTTGGACCATGACATTGAACTCCAAGCCAGAGAGAAAAATCGGGTGGAATGGGTTGAAATTACAACAAACCCGGATGGGCAAGAACACTTTATTGTTCGAATCACCAAATAATATGGACTTGATGGTTATGTGGTTCGAAATACGGATAGATGATAACTAAGACAATGAGCACTTTTCGGTCGCAGTCACTATAAAATCTTAATTTTTTGAGTTTAACGCAAGTTAATCAATGTTCGTGATAAGGTTTATCGAATTGAAATAGTAATTATAAACAACCAATGACATCTGCAAACAATATAGCAGAAACAATCTACATCTACAGCACCCATTCAGTTGGCAAAACTATGATTGCTTTATGAGCCCTGTTCTCATTTAGACAAGAACCCGTGGATATAGGAAAAAGTTAATAGCATAAACTGAAACTATGTCGAAAATGCTGATGACCCGAAAACAAAAACGACCTACTACCAAAGATACCTGATAGATTGATTCAATTCCCTCAGTATGTCAGTATCTTCACACTGTGCCAAATCCTGGAAAAGGCTAGGACGTCTTTAATACACAGATAATAGAAAAACTGTTTAATGTGATCCCTGCAAAATATGTACGTCCGTGTACATATGACATAAGGTGTTAATTATAAATACATACATGAATTAAAGTAAACTTTTCTAGAAATAATATGGTCAGGATTATATCGTAAGATCTTAAGATCGAGAAGAGGAACATTTGAATTCAATTCACAGTCAATGTGCACTCGTAGTACAAAACAGGTAAAATTCGTAAAATAAATAAACGATACAGAGACTTACCAATTTGCGGGAATATTGATTGTGTTAGGACATGATTGTGATGCGGAGCACAAATATTTCCATATCTATAGAAACGATTTTAATAATTGATTCGATAAATTATAAATATTTTTGTTACTTAGCTGTTTCATGGGAAAGCTTCTAGTCCAACATTTGATTATTGAGAATAAACATTGATTGATGTTGAAGATGATGAAAGAGCGATGATTATGAGGTAAAGGATATGCAATGAAGATGAAAAAGACAAATAAATAATTAATATTTTAATTTATGTATATGTTGGTATTCACTTTTATTCAATTTATTGTTTTTGTAGTTCATTACAGATATGCTTAAATATATATATATATATATATAGTGGCATATCTTGTTAACTTTACAGATATTCTGTTATAAAATCAAAGTTATAGCTGATCATAGAAAAGTCTTCTAAGATAAAAAATACAAAGAGAAAAGCTTTAGTGAAAAAATGGATAGAGAGACCTTTGTTTTGGCAGACGTTGTTGCTTTTCTTTTCAGAGTTGTTTTTTTCTTTTCAAGAGTTCTGTTAAAGATAAATGCTTAGATAAGTAGAGAGATTATTCTGTTTTGAGTTGTTATACATATTTAAAACATTATAATTAATTGTAATATTATTTGAGAGGCTACAAACTACTAAAGTTTTGGTTTTTTCGAAGTAACTCCATTTTCTACATTGGCTATCCACTACAACTCGGTATGTATATATAGATAAATTCTTTATTTTAGTTAACTTTATTTATTTTTGTATTAATACTTGTAATGTTTTCATTTTGAGTTATGTTATTGCATCATTCTTTTAAAAGATAAAGAAGAAAAACACATGTCACATTTACCGGTTTTATAGAGAACCAACGGAAATCTTTGTTTAAACTTAATGTAGATAAATTCAAAAGAGACTCTGATGGAAGTTGGTTAATTGACCAAATAAATGAAATCTTTTTAATTTTTAATTAGCAATGGACAATGTATTTAAACCATCTAGTGTTTTCTTTTTGGAACATGTCATTCCTTCTTTGGAAAAACGTTGAGAAATGCCACACACCGTTCCGTGATCTCGGAGCTGCGATTTGCTTTGTTGGACTTTTTTTTTTGTAGAGTTACCGTAAAGGACCAATAATGTATGAACCATCCATTCAGGGCCTTTAGGCGAATATCGAACAAGTCATATGGCGATAAAGCCACCGATTATATCGTACTATAATTATATTTGAACTATGAAGTAACTACTCGTGAATGAAATCAGAAATCATATGAACTGACTGAAGTATTCATGTACCAAATGTTTGTGTCAATCTCTGGGAACTTATTGAATATACATTTGCCTGTCTTAGATCTACAGTAGTTCTTAAATTATCTTTTTTTTTTTTGAATGATTTGATGATCGGAGGAAGTATACAAAAAAAACCGAATGTAGCATAGATGACGCCGGAATTCGGCACCTTATTTGTAACATGTTCCTTCCAGAGATTACAACTAACAAGCGCTCCATTTTTTTTTTAAGTAATACAATTACTGTATGTATATCATAAATTCTAATCAATTGCTATATTCAACTTACTTTTGTTTTGTACATATATATTTCTTTTCGGACAGTTTGTGTGTAACCACCTTTTTAACTGAAAATTCTTGAGCAGCCCTCGCCGTTTTGTTTACCACTCATCCGGATTGTAGTCATATTCGACTTGCATCAATTCTTCAACTATTTTATATTCATGACATTGTTTACACAATAATCGGCCATTTGATTTGTTTTTCCTCTGGGTTTTTTCGTGGCACACAATGTGCACCAACTTCAGATTCTTCAGGGAAAATATCTCCAGAAAATATTCCAAAACCGAAACGTCCACCACCGGTTTCTGATGCAAAGAACACAAAAGTTTCGGACTCGATGTGAGATCGTGTACATTTTGTATTAGAGAGGGTAAAATTGTGCGAGACAATTCAATTTGATGATCCAAATTCCAAACTTGAAACAGTATGAGATTTTCACGTGAAGCGTAGGGATTTATGGTGTGTTGCATGGAACAGTTGTTGGTGGAACCCGAGTAGGTGCCCTGACAGTAGAACTCACCCAAATCGGTACATAACGATACGGACCAATCATCCAGAATCTCATGACGTATGGTGTACTCTTTGATGATTTGTTTCAACTTCTTATTGGGCACCACGACTCGAGCATCGGTTTGATCATCTTCTTCCAATCTCTCTTTGACAAAATCATGCTTGTGTTCACATTTCCGATTGAAGATCATGGAAAAGTAGTCACAGCCAATTAATAGATAACGAAACTTCTCCAATACGGAATCTATGACTAAGCGAGCCTTTTGATTTTGTTGATACAAGCGATTACGGGTCAGCTCATCCTTTGTCTTGTAGTAGTAGCAACGGACACGATCTTGGGCCCTTCTCTGCAAAGCCTCCTCCTTGGTGAGGCATTTTTCCTCTTGACCCATAAACCATTCGGAATGTTCCGATTTGAGACTGAGTAACGTTTTAGTCTGATCCTGCTTGTGAGGTAATTTCTTTCGTTCATATTCGGCTATTAGTTTACTGAATTTATCAGGCTGCTGTTCCATGAAATCGTAGATGATATCGGCTACTTTGAGTAGAGGAGATTTTTGCCGCAATTGTTCGAATTCAAAATCCGAATCTATAGAGGATGAAAAAGTGTTGTTTAGTCTAATCATAAATTAACAGATAAGGGAATGTTCATACCAGTGGTTATGATGGCATCGGGAGCGGCTACTATGAAAAGAGTTTGTGATTCCAGAGTGGCAAAGTAGTCGTCATCGGTAACCTCAAAACCATCGGAGGCTAAATAAATGCGCAAGTCTTTGATCTGAAAGAGAAAAAAGTATAAACGATGAATAGGAATATCTAAATGCGGAGAATTGTATATAGCTTTGTGTATGAGAAACGTATTACTGCATCAGCGTGACTGAATAAATAATTGTACATCATTGTTTGTTCGTGCTGTCCTGGTTAATAAATTATTGCTCTGTACTTGAATTGTCTGCTTTGCCAGCACGATCCATCGGTTTATTTCGATGAGGCTGACATTGTCCTATTTGTTGCTGGCAGACGATGTCAATGTCGTCCACATATGCTAAGAGGGTGTTTAATTGACTTGTTCTTTTTCCAACGTATTCTTCATCAGTCGTTTGAAGAAGGTGCGCGACACAAGGGTTTTGCAACTTTCGCTTCATATTTTTACTGCGAATCTGGTGTGACTCACTGTCATTCTTCAACTTTGGTTAAATGTTACAGGACACATGGTTTACATTTGTTTCCCAAACATCTTTCGTTCAGACAATATTATGACGATGATATTCAAATATTATTTAGACTCCATGGATCACAAAACACCAGAATATGACCTCGAGAAGAAGTATTGGCCTGACCCGTAGTACTTGTGCTGACGCTGGTTCCTTGCTGCCAAATAATAACTCTTGAAAGTTAATGAAAGAGCAGTGATAGAAAAGGACAAATATTACAAAATATATTTGGATATAAACAGAGACATTTCAGAAAAATACGACTTCTTGGTAATCTCCCAGAAAAACATAAATTCAACGATGATTTATAACGAATTCTTCTTTTCCTTTCCCTTGCAGTCATTGTTGTTGTTGCATATGTTTTGATTGTTATCCATCAGTTGAACTTGACTTTTGAGCTTCATTTCAATGCGTACTAACAACCCTGACCTGCATGCACGCAAAACCAGAAGAAGAAACACAACTTCCTTTCAGTCCTCTCATCAAAATCGTACATATGACGGTAAACAAACAGAGCAGAGTGGAAAGGAATGAAAATATTATTCAGCAGCATCCCAAAGTTTAATGTCCTTCTTAGCCTTCTCGGAAAAAGAGCAAAGCAGGATGGGCAACACACAGCAACAACAAGTATCCCACCACCCCGGCCTCGGTCATCCATTCATTTGTCGAGGCAACAGGTGGCTTTGCAAAGATTTTGCGCACTCGGGCGTTTATTCTTCTGCTTGACTTCTATACTCTGGGGCTGACATTGAATTTCATACGCCAGCATGAACGACATGGGCATGTGAAGGCCTTCAAAAGGATTGGGGATGGATGGCAATTGTGATGCTGGGTGATGGTATTGTTGTTGTCGTTGACACAAACACACAATAAAATACAACACTGTGACCATGATTTTGGATACATGTCCACAAGGTCACCCCCAAACTAGGAAAAAAAAAGTAAAATGTTAAAATCGTCGTTTTCTTTTCAATACTTACAGGAAACTTAATTTTTGCTTTAGTCTTTAGCATTTGCAGTGAATTCGCTCCAATGCCAAATTTTCGTGACCGCTCATTATCAGTAATTTTGTAGCCTTTAATGGGTTTTGCGTCGTTGGATTTGTCAGGAGTATTCAGTTTTTCATCGGCACATTCCTCCTGTTGTTTTTGTAAACGCGTTGTGGGCGCCATAGCTTCTTTTATAAAATTGAACATTTTGTTTGCAAAAATCGTCTTGTTCACTATGTTTTTTTTTGTGTTCTATTGAAATAAATTGTATTTGCACTTTTTCCTTATTAGATGTTCACTCTCTGTTTAGTAGCTTGTCCAATCCTTTTAAGGATACAACTGGAACTGGTTGTCCTCCGTTCCTCCGTTGAAAAACATGAATGAACGAACCAAACACTTTGCATTGTTTATTTTTCTTATAGGAAAAGTGCTGCCAAGTTCGACAGTTGCGCGGGGAAATTACTTACAATGAAATTGGCAACACTGTTATGGTATTTTATTGATGTTACCATATCGCTGATGTTACCATATCGCAGAGACATTCAAATCAAAAAACGTTTTTTTTATGGAACCTATAAATACAAAAATGAGAACAAATTAAAGGCAACTGATGCATCGATAGGATTAAATGAACAAAGAAAGACAGTTTTAACCTGTGGAAATATTATGTTCTAATGTAGGGAATTCACAAGAACAGTGTAGACAAAATAAATCGATTTCTAGCTTCAAGGCGTATGCAATTTACTGAACATATGAGAATGTACAAACTATTATGTTAATAACAAACTATTGTTGAAATAAAAATACTAATATATAAGGTGGACAATAGTTTAAAACTCGATCAAGCGACTCGCAAAATACAAAAGAGTAGGTCTGAATACACGGAAGCACTATTTCCACTTCCCGAATATGGCACCACTAAATTTATTGACTTGGCGGCACTTTTCTCCACCAACTGACAGTTGAGATGTATGAGATCGCTTAAATTTATGAGTGAAAAATGCCCAATCGTGAACATTTTAGATTCAAACGATATAAAGAGTTTGTGGTAGTCTTGGGAAATAATGTAAAGGCCCATTTAGTCTCGACGGTTGACGGTAGCCGATCAGCTGTTTGAGTTGGGGTTGCATTTTGCATGTGTTAGAGAGAGACAACTAAAATTGACGGTAGACTTCTGCAGGTTGCAGAATCAACCGTCAACCGTCGAGACCGATCAGCTGTTATTGTTATTGATTTCACTTCGACATTTTGCTCGCGGAAATTGTTTATAAGTTGTAAATTAAATTTTATAGTTTAAAGTTGTGAGTAATGTATTTATAAACGAAGTCAAGTTATATTTTGTACAAATGCTCTTCAATTAGCTGTTTTTGTTTTGTCTTACCGTCGTCTACCGTCGTAACTAAACGCACAATATTGAGTCAACCGTCTACCGTCAACCGTCGAGACTAAATGGGCCTTAATGAATATAAGAAAACAAATTCTTAAATGTTACGTCACACCACAAACAAGTCAATCTGAGCTTCTAGTGGACAGTGAATAATATAATTGGTGTACAGCTAATGTTTTTTAAGTTTTAAATATTAACAAAATCAAGTTCCAGGTAGTACGAGTTGGTTTATTAATTTGTTATTTGTTGTAATCCCCGACGATGTTTCGTTAAAATAAATTAAAAAAGCTTGATTTTATTAAGCAGACTTTGTCCTACCTTCACAAATTTTGACAAAGATTTCATTCTCCTATCTATCGATGCGATATCTCCTATCATACATACATTTTGAATTTGAGTAAAATCGGATCATAAATATACATTTTCGAAATAACTCCACATCAGGGTCCATTTATGCATAATTTTATTTCCCCATGAGCAAACACAAATACATTCTGAATTTCAGTTAAATTGGTCAACACATTAAAATATAAATCCACCCCAAGCGCCCCGGTAGGCGAGTTGGTAGCGTGCTTGCCTATCAGCGTGGGGGTTGTGGGTTCGATTCCCACCAGAGGCTTTGGTCTGTCGCTGCAAAATTCTAAAAAAAAAAAAAAAAAAAAAAAAAAAAAAAAAAAAAAAAATCCACCCCAGCGCCACCTAACGGCTCCAAACTACATATACTCCTAATCGGCCATCAAGCGAACCTATTCAGTAAATATGACCTCTGTAGCTCGTGTTAAGTTAAGTTATGATGCTCGGACAAACATATGCACAAATGGTTTTCTGTATTAAGATTTAAAATTCAATATAATTGGAAAAGGGTCAACAAAAACGTGGAACATTAAAATGTACCCATTAACTATACTTTAAGGGATCTCAGATGGCAATTTTGAAATGCTGCGAACCAAATGAACTATGGTGGAGGGTATACCTAGGAGATTTCTGGTAATCTCCATTGGGTATTTCTTCACCTAGTTATTGGCAACACTGCTTCTGAAGTAACAAAAACAAGAACAGCTGTTTTTGGCAACCACCGTTGACAGCTCGTGCTTGCAATACCCCAACACTAGTGAATGGAATGTGTGTGTGTACGCGACGAAAATAACAAGAAATAATAGTTGATTTTGCAATAAAATTGAGAAAATAGTATGATATTACTATAACGAAAAGAATGTACAAAGGATATTGTATGAAAATAAGTGAACACTAGACCAGTAACGGTTTAAGTACCTGCACAAAAAGCCATTCATAAATTGGGTGTTGTACGAAATACGAAGCCAAAAACGGAGGTGACTTTAAAAGAAAATGAAAATTATGAGGCATTTATGGTACAACATTTACGGAAGTTTATGAATATAATTGAATAATAAAATCCGGCCAGATAAGACTTATCACCATTTCTAGAAGATTATGGTGATGTTAAAAAGTAATATCAATGTATGTCATAAACAACAACAACAACAGAAACTACTGCGGCAGCAGATAAACAATTTATGAACTGTTCCATGCTCCATTCCAAGTCTACGGCAGCTAGAGACGACCAGTTTTATTTTGCAACGTCGTCTGTTTTCCTTCTAACACAACAACAAACAATTCCTCCGTATTAGTCATCTTTTTTGGTAACAGAAGAAGAAAGAAAGAAATAAAAAGCCCACAACTGTTTCTTGTTTGTTGTCTTTTGAATAAAAAGTATATTCAATTTCTGCTGTATTTGCCAACAACACAAACACACATCCGTTGATCAGTACCACCTTCACGCCACCCATCAAACGTCAGCTCCCCCGCTCCCTCCGCTAACAAATATGACAATTGACAATGATGTACCATTGAGAGATTTCGACGAAGAGTCTGATGGCACCGACTCAGAGACTGAATTGCTCATACGCCACCACGATGGTGGCCAAACAACGACACGCAAATTGAACTCTTCACAACAACAGCAATCACAACATGGCTCTCTCTTTCACTCACCACCAGCAGCAGTACAACACGGCGGCCCCAGCAATACGCCAAGTTTTCTCAGTCAACTATTCGGTGTTGTCGGCGGCACAACGACAAAGTTCGCGCGTAACAATTCTCAGCAGACAAAGAACCCCGCAACGCAACAGATTTTACGTACGAGTACCTCATCGTCGGCGCGTATCGGTGACAGCGGAGGCGGTGGGCAAATACGTTTTAGAAATGAACGTAGTCGTGAACGCTACTCAACGCAATCGGCAAACATTACGACGCTAAATAATGCGGCTCAAGCCGCCAAATACGGTTATCACAACAACTCGTCCACCTCGTCGAAATCCTTTAATAGTCACAACTTTGCGCCAACGGATCGTCTAGATCCGGGGATGACGGGCTCATATAATCACTACAGCGATTCACTGCAAATGTCCGCTATGGAAACACAACACAACAATAATATAGCGGCTTCAGCAACCACAACTACCTCCCCAACGTCCGTGTCGGGCGATGCAACGGCACCAGCTAACGGCGGCGGGGTCTTACAAACGGTCATCGATCCGGAAAACGGTTCGACCACAGTGTTCTACCAGAAGAATCGGCGGAAAAGTAAAAGACGTTCCTTTGGCAATATGTGTAAAATGTGTTTGTGTGGGTGAGTAGTAAATCCAAAAATAAAAACTAATAAAATTAAAACCAAACAGAAAAAAATAATACAAAAATGTTTGAAATAAAAAACAAATTCAAAATCATTGCGGTTCTCTCGGTCTCTGACGTCGTCGGGTCTTGTCTCACTGGTGATGTTTTTAACAAGACAAACGAGTTTTTTCCATAAAAGTAATTAACAAAATCAAAACCCAACAACAACACGAATGTTTATTAATAATTTATCAGAATTGGAAACAAGTTTTGAGAAACAACAAACGGCGTCGACAGAAATCTAACCGACGCACGGGTGCTGCTATAATTTGCATGACACCTTACAAGTTTAAAGATCTTGAAAATCAAAGCTTATGAAAATGTCAAAAGTTTCCTAATCAACAACAAAAAAATCATAATAAAATTATTAAACGCGGTGGTGCATCGTCATTAAATGCTCGTTGTTACAACAATTAAGCGTTAAAAGAGCTCGGCAGCATTTTTTAATCACATACAACCACGAGTGTGAAATCATTTACGAATTACTGTTCTCAAATTGTGAAAAAAAAAACTGAAAATAATTCCCTTCTAAAAGTGGCCATTAAATTTCAAGTGTAATGTGTGAATAATAAAAAAGAAACGTGTCATCGGATATAAAATAACTATATACAGTGAAACGTAGATACATAACTCGAACTTCCAGAAGTCGAATTTTCTTTAAGTCAAAGCACTTCTAGTCACAGTTAAGGAGACAAATTCCCTTAAATAGTTTTACAAGTAATTCCATAACTCAAAGTCGTCTCCGTAAGTCGAACTTTTCTAGGGGATAATGGTGGTTCGAGTTATGGAAGTATAACAATTGATTTAGAATTTGCAGTCAACTCGGAATATACGCAATTCGCTTAACTAAAACCTATGGGATAACCGAAACTCAAGGTTGGGTTAAAAAATAATTGATTATAAATTTTTCTCGAAATTAATCTCAATTGATCGTCTGATTCTTTCTAGGAAATGTCATACGATCCTAAAAAAAAACGAGAAAAATCAGTCGATGACAATAGTCTTGAAACACATAACACATTTCCTTTATCCTAATAACTCTGTAAACAATAGAACGGATAACAGGAAGAAATTGCGGATGGCCGTGTTGTAATGGAGAGTATGTGCGACTACCAAAAGAGCAAACCCATGTTCGTATACTGGCCATCAGCAGTTTTTTTCAGCGGTCGTTTCCACCTCGTGTTTACTATCATATTTACCAATATGAGAGTATTCTAAATGTGTAAAACTTATCAACATAGAAAATCTATTGGCCCTTCGGAGCCAACTTTATACAATAAGTCCCGATCAGTGAAACAACTCGAATGCAATATATTTTAATAATCTTCTGTGGAAATGTATTTAATGATATCATTTCTTTCTTCTTGATATGAACAACATATTCAAATAGTTAAGATGGCAATAAATAAAGTAATCATAACAAAAATATTAATAAAAACAAACAAAATCTGTTGACAACAGCGAATTTATATAAATTTTCCAAATACATAATGTATATTTTTGATTATTTATGATATGAAATGTTAATGAGTGGAGAGGACAATTAATTTTATTTAATTGCTTGTTGAGGTGCCCTCAGATTTAATCACAATTTCATTTCAAAAACAAAAATACATAGAAAATAAATATTTTCAATTAGAAACAAAAAACGGCCTAATCAAAGTTTTTTAAAAAATCTTTCCAAAAATAGTTTCCCGCATACATGTGGACAGACAAACATTTGAATTTCTAATAAGAAGTTCTTGAAATATTTGTAGAATTCGTTTGCTTAATGTTTCGATTCGTATGCTAACATTCAAAAAGGTGATACTATTCACCTGCTTCGTACGTATACGTTTTTTCAATTCAATCGTGCATATCGATATGAAGTGAAATAAATAGTGGCATGAAAATGAATAACACAACATTTAATGTATTTGTTTAAAAGTGACTCAATAATGACCGAATGAATTAAATAAGGATGAACACCAATAATATGTCTGTTGGAAAGACAATTTAAAAGTCTACGTGACTACCTTATGGCAGTAATGCACAGACGGGGAACAAGGTGATTAGGGCCGGCGAAAATGGATTTGTACTGCAATGGCCTGTGTTTTACTTGCATGCACTGCCGTTAATCATACATTTCTCTGTAATTGTTATTATATTCATTAATTCTACCGGGAATATTAGGAAATTTAAAACGTCTTAATAACACGTACATGGTGGTGTTGGAAGTCAAGAGGAGTAGATAGCCTACTAGAAAGAACTAGAAAATGTATATCATACTGGATATTATACTGCACCTACTACCCCTTCGAGAATTCATAATGAGTGAGACAGCCAGAAGCATTTTCAGCAGGCAACACCAGACTATTGGCAGAATTCTGTTTTCAAGGATAGTCCAGGGTCTCCAAGGAACAAACGGACTATAATGTCGACCATGTCTAGGCAAGAAGTCCCTTTAAGATACTCATGGGTAACAGTATCGGCGGGTTTCCCAGACGTATACGAGATGAAAGTAGGAAATCCTTTACATTACCAGACGAATGCAGCATCGTTCAAGCAGATATTCAGGACTGCGGATGAAATATCCGACAGCGTTTCGATGGTAACCGCATTGTAGTTACCCCTTGAGTTGTGGCGGTGATCGAACGCAAAAGACTCATTCTGAATACAAAAACTTCAGCTTGCAATATCAACTAAAAACTATATCCCACTCCTCTATGCTTCTTCCGAACATTCCCCATGAGTTTTACTGTCATTCGGTCCCCGTCTTGTTCGCAAACAACATTGCATCATTATTACGGTCTTGTAACTGCATTAACCTGCATTCATTCGTTGCATTGGCAAGTCTTTGGAAATTCCGGCTAACTGAAGCGTCACACGAGATTAGGCAATCGTTCGTTGCCCGCTATCAGACTTTAAATGGGAATTGCAGATCTTGCGGGGAATGTTTGTGAACATTTGTTCGCAGAAGAGCGCAATGCCGCTATTTATGTTTGTTTTTTGATAAAAAACCGAAGAAAAAAAAACAGAATACTTTTGTTGATATTAAGTTAGCTATGTTTGCTGTCTGTTTTCACTGTACAGAAACAATGAAACTGAAGTATCGTCTACAAGACAAAATAAACTTATGCCGAATTCATGGTTTGTTGCTGCCACTACTGCTACTCATAAAATATATAAAAACAGTTTTTCGATTTTATTTTAACCGTTTATTGCTTAAATTCATATACATATGCAAGAGTATTAAATTTCTGGATTTTTTTTTTGGGGTTTGTTGCTGATTGTATTCAAATTCTGCTTTAAAAGTCATGTATACATTTGCGGATTTATTAGTTTTAACCAATTCCTTCAAAGTCTCATAAACCACAAATAATTTGTAAGTGAAAACTTTTAACGAAATAAAATTATGAATTTATTGGAGGCTTTTTTTAAATTGCTGAACGTTCAGAAATTCAAGATATGACCTCACAAAACCAGATACAAAATAAACAATAGCCCGTTGTTGAATTCTACTCTAACGCCGTCAGACTAATGCTGAAAGTAGCTTGGTGACGCTCAACGAAAAATGTGTGTTAATCCGATTCGAGGGAAAGGGATCCACAATCAAAATTTAAATATGAATTACAGAGTGAGTTGCTTCTTCATACGAAAGTGAGTGACATAGTTGGTCAGTCAATCAATTACTATTTGTTAATTCTCTAAATTGTGAATAAGAACGAAGTTCTTCCAGCGATCTTCATGATCTCTACCATTTTTTCTATAGCAAGGTATTTGGCTTTATTATAAGCTGTTGAATAAGTACATTTAATTTCCAATTTTTATGATTTAAAAAAAAAATTGACTCATATTAGTTTATAACTCCAAAACTGCCATTCCAAGACGGCAAAGATTGATTTCTTAAAATTTATTCCATATCCATAGAATATCAAAATCAACTGGCATCGTAGTCTTTGCAAATGTCTTGATTTGTTGAGCTCGATGGCGAGCCGATGTTCCTGGTCTGAGTGGCACACTTTCGACGACTGGGCCCGGGAGTGTTGCCCCCCTAGCATGTCAGCAAGATCAGAGAAACAAATGTGTTCGAAAGGATGCTGGTCAAATGCATTTGCTTAATATTTAAAACAACCCATCCGAATTGATACAATTCAATTTGAAATTAGATTTGTCGTTTTTGGTTAACGTTTTTGCTCACTGTCAATTCGTATTTATAAACATTTTTCCTGAAGTGTACAGATAGCGGCCGTCACTACTCCTGCCCCCCTCATCGTCCAATGCCCTAAGCATTAATGAGTTTGGCAGCTACTTTTTTCTACGTTTTTTATTTTTTTTTTTGCTGGAATTCAACTCAAATATCACAAAGGATGTCAGTCAGTCCGCTGTGTGAGTATTATTAGCGTGTGTGTGTGTAAAATGTTTGAAAACATTTCATTTGAAATGTCAATGTTTCGTTTTTTTTTTATTATTTATTGAAAGTGTTGCCTTTTTCTAACATTTCAAAGGAATCAGTTGCAGGTTTCTGTTTCTAGTCACCGTAAAAGTAAGAGCGGAGCCATTCTAGTTCAAACAAAAAATGAATACACACACAGACAGACTTTATTTAGAATTTCCAAAAGTATTTTTATCCACATTCGAAGTAATTTCGTCGAAAGAATTTCAAATTGAAATCCAAACGAAGCGAAAAGAAAGAACAAATAAATTGCTAAAAAACATTCACTACACTTTGTATAATTAGTTGAGTAGTGATTGAGCGAGTGACTCGAAACGACACATCATCACCGCATGGTCTGTAAGAAAGCGTTGTACTGGTAGTTTACCCCTTCTGCGGTTAAGGTGCACATATTTATAATAAAACCAAAATAAAAAGTTGACGGAATGTAAATAAAAGAAATGTGTAAGTTCACCGTGAAATATGAGTGTGTATGTTGCCGTTTTCTTGGATGTGCGCCAGACGAGACACAAGTCTTCTAATGCGAGTCTAGAAACGTTTTTTGACATTTTCCTACACTTCCTTGGGAACGAGGCAAACTCCAATGTCCTTGAAAGATAATGGCAGTAATTCATTGTATTCACGTTTACACACACAAGGTTTTGGGCTCTAAAGGTCATATTTCACACTCGAGCTGCCGCCGACGCCGCCACTAGCCAAACGTTTTGGGGGAAAAACAGCAGACAGACACAAACTTTCCTTTTAACTTGCACAATCAATCCAACGAACGACTTCTGAAACGGAAGACGTTATTTCGACCTACCAAGTATCATCTAATTTTGAAAGTATGAGAAGAGCAGCGCCACGGCGACAACTGTCTTTATTTCGGTGTGAAAGTCAGCACATGGTGGGTGACACAAAGTTAAGATATGCGATGGTGGGAACGAACACAAAAAAGCAACTGTAGACTTTTGTTGTTGTTTCTCACTTTTGACATTGTTTAAACATTTAATTAACATTCGAACTGGAAAATATTATATTAGCTGCGTTTTTTTTTACTTGGTAGCGTCAATAAATTAACTATAACACAGTGTGCTGTGTACTTCGAAATAGAGCGATGGAAATCCCTGGGGATGTTAATGACATTTAGCGTTTGAGAAAATACTTGTTTTCCGCAAAACACAAATTGTTTTGTCGCCCATACAATGAGATGATCGATTGTTGTTTTCTATAAAAAAAACATTTTTGTAAAAAAAAGGTCAGCTAACATTCACACCACCACAATAAGAGAATTTTGCGTGTACTGAGCATACACACATGCATCATAAAGTCATCTTTGGAATAAGTCACACCCCCTGGAATCAGAATGAGGTGCCTCGTGCAATCCTTCAAATTGTTAAATTCCTCATATCCCCTCTGCGACATTCTTTAGTCTTAATAAATTGTCTTGTAATAACCGTAATGGTTATTATTATGCAAAATTTAAGAAATTTATTACAAATTAACTGCCATCCAAGAGGGCCATTAAAGTCCATAACAACCAAAATGACAAATTTCCAAATAATGACTATTTAATTTTGTTGTTGGCTAACATCCTTAAGTTTAGTTAAACGACAGGAGTTTAAGGATTAGAAAGTAGGAAAATGTGAAAGTCGAACATAGTCGATAACTTTTGAGACAATCAGTATTGTCTATATCTAGTTCCTATTATTCAAATCGTCATGATTAATGGTGAGCTGTAGACACTTTCGCACCGTATCGTCAATCTCCACCTAACCTATTCTTTTTTCTCTGAGTGCATCGTCTTAAGCGGGTACTTATTTAGCTTTGTGTAATCAAGGCTTATAAACATTATCTAATTACACCAGTACACTCCGCAAGTACAGTACTAAGTACAAAACCAAACAAATACAGTAAGAAAGGAAAAGAAAAACAGAACAACATTTTCCGTTCTTTACGGCAATGTATACAAATCAAATAATAACATCGTAAGCATTTTGTATTCATGGCATTTAAGGGTATTCATGACACAACGTCTACCGTTGTAAGAGCATATTTTGACGGTAATGCTTAAATTTGAAGAAATGAACACATCATTTTCAGACAGAATATTTTGAATTCTACAGAAATAGATTCGAATTGTTGTTTAATCATTGTTTTAATTACGGATGAAGATCGCTTTCGCATATACGAATGTGAATTATTCGCATCATTTTGAACATTCGCTTTCGCAGAATACATTTTTGGATTATTCGCTTTCGCAAAAAAAATGTAGTATACGCTTTCTCATTTGAAATAAATAAGATTGCATATGTACGAATTTTTGCTTTTGCATATGCGAATTATTCGCATCATTTTGGAATATTCGCTTTTGTAAAATTGTATATTTCAGTATTCGCTTTCCCTAAACCCACATCCCTAATTTTAATATGAAATCATTATCGCGTTGATTCCGGAAAGTTCAATCCCTACTCTCAAACTATTTTAAATTTTAGGAGTAGTCCAACACACAATATGCAGCCGTAGGTATACATCCATGCATGAATACCGGACTTGTTTTTTTTTCCAACTGTTATTTCATTATTTGGTGGATATACTTTGTACTCAAGACCACAAACCGTCGAAATCTAAACACAATTTAATGGTTTGAGCCGTCACGCAAAGCTTGAAAAAGTGTAACGAAATAACGACACATAACAAATGAACGACGGACTGGGCTGAGTTTTAGAGTTAGCCCCACACAAATACTTATGAGTGTGTGTGTGTGTATGTCTGCCTGTGCCTAGTTATTCTGGGCATTATTTGGAATGGTGGTATTTGTGTTTAAAACGCCGAAACCAACATGACGTTAAAAGCACAATGAAATGAAATTAGCCAAATAGGGGAGATGGTTTGAAACATTAAAATTCGAAGGGATTTTTTATAGATTGTCTGTGAATAACTATTTTAAAGTATTTACGAATTCACTATAAAACACTTACCTGCTTACAGTTGAACCGATTCTTGGCCGCACCTCAATGTTGTTAGACCTCAGACTCCAGGAACTCACACCTCTGTTGTGATTAGAAATTAATTCATTTTGAAATAAAAGAAAGTAACACACAACTCACTGTTTTGGAGGGCCGTTTGTTTGTCACGGCAATGTTGAGACACAGTTATATAGATTTAGTTGGTGGCACCAAATTTCTCAAACGGTTATTGTTGAAGCAATAGATAATAGAAAAAATAGTATCTAGTAGTTCTATTGTCACAATGAGTATAATGGCATCACCACTTCAGTTGGTATTTCTTCTATAAACAAAAAAATGAGGTGGTAATTTTTTTAGTTAATTTTCAAATAAAATATAAGACTTACTTTATTACGACTATGTGCATAATAGAGAGATAATATTGGTGACACTGCTATCGAAGGCGGTGATGTTAACCCTCTAACCCGCCAGAGTGCCTCATAGCTTGTTCGTTTATAAATTATAACCCCCGTATTCATAAAAATGTAAAACAGCTTTGTCAAGAAAAATGTATAAAATAAAACACAAAAAACAATTTTCACACATTTTCCTTAAGAAAGCTGTGTGAAATTTGTATGAATAAGGGGGTAAACATTTGGGGGTTAGAGTTTTAGAAATCACCAACGGCTCAGCGAAATAAAATCGTTCAGCACGAATAACATGGATTTTTTTCAATCATCACTGGCTTCACAAACTAAACTATTTTCGTGAAGTCTGCTTTCGCGTCCAACACTGGCTACCGAACAACAAAAGCCAGTTAAAACCTTGAAGAAACGTTAAAAAAAAGATTAATAACTAGGAGAAAACGATAATTTGGTTTTAATTTACTGATTGTCTTACTTACCTACTCATTAATTTGGTAGTTGAGCATGGCGGGTTTGTTAAAAGATTACCAAGAACTGCGTTGTGGTCGTGATACCAAGGTTTTGTGTGTTATCTTCCATTTGGTCCTTCCACCAGAGTCTCCAAGCACTTCGGATGTGTGCGCACTTTCCCCAGTTCGTTACACAATGACTTTGCATGCCATCCTCCATCGGAGTCTCGATCTTCCCTTTCAGCCAACGTCTTTCTTGCTGTAGCGTTGATGCCCTTAACAATGTTCATGTCGGGATATAGCTCATACAGCTAAAGGTTCCATCGAAGCAGATCAGGTCTTAGATTTTGGGAAGAATTTTTCCCAGCACCGCTTAATATAAAAGGTTCGACCCGTGCCGGTGCGTTGTGGAAAACAAACTAAAGGAAATAATAAGGGAAAAAAAAATCAATTTTAGTAAATAATTAATAACTTACTTGTAATATGAATAAAATGCTTCTACGAATTAGTTGCCATTCATCCCATTGTGCACCGTCAGCTGTATCATGATGATGGCGATACGACTTCATTCGTAATCACACAATAAAGCAACGGTTAACGTTTTTTTCATTCAATTCGATTATAATTTTGATAAAAATAGGGGAAAAAACTGTTTTTTTTCTTAGGTTGTTTCGTTTTACAAATTTTTGTTCTCCATTTAAATTGTGTTTATTTATTAATATTTATTTCACTTTTTAATGTGTCTGAGATCTCACATGTGGATTTCCAAAAAAAGAAGAAACAACAAACAGATTCTACTACAAAAAAAATGCTGATACTGAGTTTTGATGACCTTCAGAAATGTGTAAAGTTTTAAGTTCTGCTCGTATAGTGGAGATTGTGAGCTGTGGCTGTGCTGCGCTGTGTGTTTTTTTTTTTCGAATGTGTTTCGAACGAAGGTAGCATTTGAATTCAACACTTATGTGTTGAAAACTGGTCTTATTTAACAATACAATGACATTTCATTTATAAAAAAAAAAAAAAAGTACATTTGTATTGAATGTATTATTTTTTAAGCTTTGCTTGAGATTTGTTGTTGAACATAAAATAGATTTCCAATTGAAATGCGATTTGTAACGAAATGCTTAAAGACGTTGAATGTTTTTGTTTTCAGTCATAGTTTGGTTTAGGATTAAATCTGGTTCAACTGTAAAACTGTTTTCTTTTAACCAAAAATACAAAACTTTACCGAATAATAGACGATTTCGTTGTTAGAGTTCGAAGCAAATACAACTTTTGTTTATCGGACATTTTTTTTGAGTCAGAAGCAAAGACAACCTAGTGGGCGGACCGAAGTCTTTTTTTTCGGAAGTATAGAGGCCTACTTACGCCTATGGCTGCCCTCTGTTGGAAAAATCCGCATGTACGTAGATTGTCTTGGCCAAGAGAACCGATTGTTTTTATAATTTTTTCGAAATTATATGAAAAATTTGCATCACGAATACAGAACAAAAACTGATAGTTGCCAGTATTTTACTCGAATGTTTCGGAATGTAGAGTATAATAATATGAAGTATTTTCTTAGTGGACTCTACCATTTCATTGTATTAAAAATTAATGTAATAATAATAAAAATCGTTTTTTCGTTAAGCTATTATTGGAATACCATGGAAATCTATTTCAATTTAAGTTTTTCGATTACCAGAAACACGATCCCCTGCGACGATGAACTGATTTTCAACTCATTTTATTTCCTGTGTATTATTCAGGACATACGAATCCTTCATGATATTAAAAATTAATAAGTTAATAAATGGCGTCACACGTCTGACAACATATTGCCCGAAGAAGACTCTCACCTCCACCAAATCCACGCATTTCATTCGAATGCTTTTTTTGTGACACACAAACACAAAATGAACAATGAAATTATGAAACAAAAATTGAAAAACGTTCAAAGTTTTATCGTTTTCCTGAACTGTAATAAAATGTGTCGGTGGTGTTCTTAAAAATATTAACTTGACAATGTTGTATGAATAGAATTCGCTGTCATTCATTCAATCATCGCCCATTCGCAACATCAACAATTCCGTGCGAATTTGATTTAAAAACTCTCAGTCATGATAAAAAGCATGTCGAAGGTTAAATCTCAAACTTCAATTCTTACAAAACTTTTTGCCATTTCTTGCCATCAACGACGACACTTTGCCTCGACTATTGTCTCAGCTATTTTTAAACTTAAGAAAAGAAGAAAAAAAAAACATTTTCCTTTTCGCATATTACGCCGTTCATTCGGGGCACACGCATACACTCAAATGGGTGCCAAAGTGAAATTGGAGCTTAAAGTTGTACGGTGCGAGTGAATTTTCGTTTGAGAAACGCATGGAAAAATCCCACTGAATACCAAACTACGCCGCATCAACCAAAGCCACACAACAAAAGGGCGCTTGTTTTTTTCTTTTGTGATGTTTACTGTCGACGCCGTTAGTTCTTGCTGGTGACTGGATAAAGTGACTGACTGGTGGCGGGCGGTGGGTGGCGGCAATGAAACTTTCTATTAAACTGCGACACAGCAGCAAAGAAATGAAAAGAGCAACAACAACAACAATAACTGGCAACAAGTAGTTGCATTTTTAACCTCCATTAATGAAGGTTTTGTTTTTCTTCTTCCATGAAAGTAGCAACAAAATAAATGTACAAACGTTGACACAAATAGACGCTGTTGTATGCGGGAGAGGCGAGCACGATATTGATAATAAATACCATACAAGTACCTGAAACTAGGGTAGGATGTTCTTGTTCTTTTACATTTTCTAGAACGCGTCGAGTGTCCAAAGGTGAGGTCTAAGGCAAAGTATGTGTGGCCGTCGATGACTGATTATGTCGTTACACTCGGGAAAAATATGAAGGCTCCTACTGCAAGTGCGACTGTAACAAAATGTCGGCTGATATTTGTCTAATTATTATTCACACTTTATGCAGCTTTGTAAATCTCTGATAAGAAAAATGTGTAAAAACACAAAATACCAAACATTTTTCTTAACAAAGTTTTATAAAGCAGTTGGAAATTTTTCTGAATACGGCCATAATTGTTTCTAATCGGAGGACTTCAAAGATGAAGGGGTCTGTTTTAGTAAAGGCTAGACAAATTCATGGTCGGTCACAAAAAAAAAATGTAGCCATTACTAATTTTCACTAATTTTTCAAAACAATTTCTAATGGAAATGGTAAAAACAAAACATAATTCATGGTCTTTCATGTATGGTCTCTGTTTATTAAGATAGGTTAATTGAACCACATTTACTTTTCTCTTCAACAATTAAAAGAACAAAAGCCGATTTTTTTTTCGGCATATTTATTTATTTGAAAAAGCAAACATTTCCATTATTTATGGAAAACGATTTCACTCATGGTAACACCTTGGTGACGATTTCTGGCTCTATCTCACAAATGGCTTGAACGATATTCGTCTTAAGAGCCGGAGTCGTTAAAGGATTGTTCGCATAACATCGGACCATCGCTGTACCCCAGAAAAATGGTCTAACGGTGTCAAATCGTAGTTTCGAGGTCCGATTGACATGGCCGAGACGACTGATGACACGATTTCCCAACATGGTGGCGTAGGTGGTATGAAAAATAGGCCAATAGTGCCACCGCTTCAAACTGTTACAAAATGAGGCTGCATTGGCTTCTCGATGATCACGTGCGGGTTTTTCGTTTAGATAAAAAAGATTTTCGAGCAAAATCGTCATCGATTTCGAGCCCAACCTGAGAAGCAATAACAAATCGAATGCTCGTGTGCCTTCAATGGTTGGCTGAAGTGGAGCTTGTAAGAAAATAATAAGAAGTGATCACAATTCACATAAGATTGGCTCGTGAAATGTTACGATCGCTGGGTAGTTAATGTTACAGCATGCACCCACTTGTTTGGATCAAATGGTACTCAAATAAAAGGAAATGTACTCACGAGTTGAGATATGCATCTTTTCTTTAAATATTATCGTTGCAGTTGAAATCGCATCAATTTTTAAAATAAAGAAAAAAAGTATTTTAGAAAATCGACAGATTTTTAAAAAATAATTTTCCCCGTTCTTCTACATTCGAAAAAAAACCACCGACAAATTATTGCATATTCGCGTAATTTTTTAAAATGTTTTGTATCTTTTGTGGCTCAAGAAATGCTACCCCGGTGTAAAAAATATTTTCAAAAATCGAGGGATTTTTAAAAAATAATTTTTCACTTTCGAAAAAAATCACAACAAGATTATTACATATTCGAGTCATTTTTTAAAATATTATGTAAATTTTGTGGCTTATTATACGACAAACAAAAAAATATTTTAAAAATCTACAGATTTTTACAAAAATAAGTTTTCATTTTTTTTCTGCGTTCGAAACAAAACACCACCAAATTGTGGATATTTGCGTCATTTTTTAAAATAGTTTTGTGTCTTCTGTGACGCATAAAAGCACGACAGGCAACAAAAATATTTTAAGAAAATCGCCGTTTTTTTAAAAAAAAATAATTTTTAATTAATTTTTACTTTAGAAAAAAATCACAACAAGATTATTGCATATTCTTGTCATTTTTTAAAATATTATGTACATTTTGTGGCTTATTAAAAATACGACAGACAAAAAATATTTTAAAAAATCGACGGATTTTAAAAAAACACCACTTTCGAAAAAAAATCACAACAAAAATTATTGCATATTCTCGTAATTTTTTAAAATATTTAGTATCTTTTGTGGCTCATGAAAAGCACGACCAGTAAAAAAAATATTTTAAAAAATAGCCGGGTTTTTAAAAACAATTTTTTCATTTGTTTCTACTTTCGAAAAAAATCACAACAAAATAATTGCATATTTCCACACATGACATTTCTTTTCATTCGATCATCATATTGCCCAAATAAACTTTTTGCTAAGATTTCATGGGAAAAGGCTTTTACTTTCAAAATATCATATGTTTATACAATGAACCACTAGACGGATCACCCGGTATTCGATAAAAAAAATAACAATTAATGTTTTTCTTTCTATGCCGAGTGGAAGGGTAAAATATTAAAATATTTCTTTCTTTTTTTCTGACAAATTCAACATTTTGCTATAGTTCGCGTGATAAAATTTACTTAATCGCATATTTTAGGTGTAACGGCTACCGTATTGGAGCGACATTAGCATTAATAAAAGCTTAGTCATTATTGCCATAAAATGGTTATTTATTATATTCGTATTTACACGAATCGACATCATTTGTCTCTGAGTGTAGAGGGTTAGTAGTAGTGTAGGGCGCTCATTCCCCAAGTACAAGTGGGTGAGTGGTTCGTCGTTTTTCTTGTTATGCTTGTTCTTCTTCTTGTCATAAGAGGAAATTAACCTTTTCAATACATTGTGTTAAATAGTCTGACTGACTGGCTGGCTGATGGTTGGTTAACGTTGGAAAATTGGAAAACCAAGTTCAAATGTAAACCTACCACTTTGGCTTATGGACAAGAGTGACACATGTCTTTTTGTCGTTCGTGGTGGCGTTTTTTTTACTATTTGTATTTTCTACGAAAAGGTGCGGTGATTTTTTTTTGGAATGCCACAAAGAATGTTCTTAGAAAAAGTAGATACGTTAGATATGTGGAACAAAAGGGAGGCATTAGTTAAAAATAATATAAACATATTTACTACGTAGAGAAAATTTCCTTTTTGGCCAAAACAATAAGAATACAACACCAAAGCTTTAACGAATATGAAAATAAAACCATTTACGAAAACGAGTATGACTCCTTGAAATCACATGCAAACTTTGCGGAAACACATAAATTAAACGCAATTCCAATCGCAATGAATACAGAAAATCTACACAAGACCTAGCCAACACAGCAGAGATACACTTCAATTCAGACAGATGGACGGGCGGGCCGGCATCTGGATGGATAAACGATCTAACGGAATAGAGAGACACACACACATACATATGATGTGAATTGAATTTTTCTTAAAAATCAATAAACAAACGAATATTCTGTTTGAATTTTAAAAATATCCAACATTTGTTGTCTATAAAAACCATCACTACCCACACTGTCGGACATAAATGCCCTCACACACGTACATTCACTCACATTCATTGGTTTCCATCATCCATTCACACGACACACGTTCACGTTCACGTTTGCCATGTGAGAAATACACAAATTGCACCGATGGAATACGAATATGAAATTGAAATCGAAATGTGATTTGAGTATGTTTTTTTATTTTTTGCTGTTTTCCCATTAAAACCGCATTAAATTTTTAAAAATAATTATTATTCTTCTTGTTGAAAAATATATGCAGCAGTTTGAAATTTTCAAAATGAATATTTGCCCCGCAACACACGAAGACGACGACTGCGATAGACATCTGTTCAAATGGGGGGGAATATTTGAATGTCTGCCTCTTGTTTTTGTGTTGTCGTTTTATTTCTACGAAAAGTTTTAATGAAACTCATTCAAACATTGATCGTTGGTCACATCGATTGCATTAAAAATCCTGCTTAATTACCTTTGATGACAAAACTTTAGATTTTTGTGTAATTATCCGGGTAAGGCAATTCAAATACCCGCTTAATTGCCTTCTTGAGGCAATTATACGAATACGGTTAAATAGAACCACTTTTAAAACATAAATTATTTGTTATAAAAAAAAAATTAAAGCTATTTTTTTGTTTGTACTGATCGTTGGTCATGTCGATTGCATCGAAAACATGATTGCTGGCGAATATTTCAGTAAATCCTGTTTAATTACCTTTGATGAAAAAGTCTAGCTTTTTCTGTAATTATCCCGGTAAGGCAATTAAATGACCCGCTTAATTGCCTTATTCAGGCAATTATCCGGTTAAGGCAATTAAACGACCCACTTGATTGCCTTATTCAGGCAATTATACGAATACGGATAAATAGAACCGTCTTTATAATTTTTTTGTTTTATTTTTAATTAAGACATTTTTCCATCAATTTTTTTTTTTTTTTGTGCAATATTTACCGCGAACACTACTGGTTTATGTCAAGAACTTTTATTTTCGATGTAACTGATAAAGTGTTGGAAACTCTTCAACACATTTCCCGATAAGATGATTTCATATTCTCAAGTAGTTTTTCTATCACTTATAAGATAAAAATATGTATTCTTTTAAGTACATGACAATTAGGAAGACATTTACGTTTTCCGTATCTCGTCGGCAATGTAATTATTAATGGGGACACCATCGCGTACCTCTTTAAAAGCCAATCTGTCTATTGTGATTTTTTTTTAAATATTTTCTTCGGTTGGTTATGTCATTAATACACAAAATAGTTATAATATACACAAATTGAGTATAATATCAATTCAATTAGGTAAAGTATAAAAAAAATAATAACAAAAAGTAGTGTTACCAGAAAAGAACGACTCTAAATCCTCGTATTGTTTAGCAAAAATCGTCTAAATCTTTCAAACCATTTTTCAAAATCTCCAAATTTAAAAACCCTCGTTTCTTTGCAGAATTTGAGTTTGTTTAGGAAAAAATCATAATATCGCAATTGTTTTTATTTGATTTTGACAGTTTTTGCATTTGAAAACATTTGTTATTGTTTTATAAAAAGTGCTGTTAATGGGATAAAACGAAATTTCCGTAAAAAAAATTCAAACAAAATATAAAATGTTGAAATTTACAATTTGTTTTACAAAATTGGATCATTGGGCATTAAATTTCGTTTTAAAGAATCTTTACAATAGAAAATTCCTTCCATAGTCTCTCTATCTGACTGTCTCTATTTAATACTTAAGCACATTCTCTGAAGGATTTGTTAAAATGAATACTTTTTTAAAAAATTCCGTCAAGCGCCCCGGTATACGAGCTGGTAGCGTGCTTGCCTATCCGCGTGTGGGTTATGTTTTCGATTCCCAACAGAGGCTTTGGTCTGTCGCTCCAATAATCTAGCCATATGGTCTGTGTCACCCGGTTTTCCATTGGACCCAAAACAACATTTCATTGTTTTTTTTTACCCAAAATTAATTTAAAAATATCCTGTACAATTTAAATGTAATAAGTTGAACTAGTTGAATAATGTTTCAGCAAGTACATCATCGTACAATTTCACGGTTAAAGGCCCAATTAGTCTTGACGGCTGATTTAATATTGTGCAATTAGTTATGACGGTAGACGACGGTGAGACAAAACAAAACAGCTGATCGAAGAGCATTTGTACAAAATATAATTTGCGTTGTGACAGACTTTCTTCGTTTATAAGTACTCATTACTCATAACTTTAAAATTTAATTTACAACTTATAAAAAAATTCCGCGCGCAAAATGACGAAGTGAAAGCAATAAACAGCTGATCAGTCTTGACGGTTGACGGTAGATTCTGCAACCTTCAGTTGTCTCTCTCTAAACACATGCAATCCAACTCAAACAGCTGATCGTCAACCGTCAAGACTAATTGGACCTTAAAAGTTGTAAAAAGGCCGTGAAATCGTACAGTTTCTTTTTTTTTTTGTAGTATTTTATTACCGGGAATCCCGACCAATAATCCCGGGAATTGGGAAGTAAAAAATCGGCAAATTTTCTGGAAATTCCCGGGTTAAAAACCATATAATCATCAAGCATTTAAGGTACAAAACTCGCCGGATCGTCATTTTCGAATTCCGAGCCAGAAATTCCTCAAAATGAAGATTAATCGTTATCTGCCGACAAAAACCTTTCACTTTTTCTGTTTGTTAGACAAAAAAAAAAAAAAAAAGACCACAACGCACGAGTGTTTCTATTTTTGTCTGTTGAAAAGAATCATCTCGCGAAAAATGCATCGCATAAAAATGTTTAAAAATAAATACTCGCATTTTGTGAGAACGAAAAAATATTTTTTTCCACAGCTATAGAAAAAGAGGGTGTCTGTTAAGTTTATCGACCAGTTTGTGACAGGAAAAAGCAGATTGAAAGTGCTTTTATATACAGCGTACTCTCTCATAAACGGACATGTTTTTTCAGTACCAATCCGCTTCAGTCCCCTTGTGTACTTCTCTCATAAGTGGACAAAATTCTCAGTCCCTTAGGTGTCCGCTTATGACAGAGTACACTGTATTGACAATAAAACTTTTGGATTTTTTTTGCCCACTGCTCGTTAACCCTTGTTTTTATATAATGAATTTTTATAAAATTACCTTTATTTTGGTATTGTTTTGTTTGATCAGGCGTCTCCTTCCAAAATCATAATCATAATGAAGAAACAAAGGATCATAATTTGTTCTGATAAGTTTAGAAAGCTCCCGAACAATTACTTTTTAGTTTCCAGACAATTTTTTTTAGTGGAGTTAATGAGCATCTACAACAGCTGATCGGCATCAGCAGTGTCAACTAGGTCCGAAAGGTCCTTCGCATAAACGGTGATGACATTTCCAAAGGGGATTGATAGGACTTCCCATTCACACTAGTCTGTAGCGCAATCTTTGATGAGGCCATATACAATTCGACCCGACCATAGTGAAAGCCGATTTTACTGCTTCTGAATTTAAATTTAATTTATTCGGCAGATGTTCAATATTTGAATATGTTTCTCATTAGAGAAAGATAAAGAGAGGTCTCAACAATTTAATTTTATTTCATTCCAATTATTAGCGAATTAAAAATGTTTTTTACGTCACTATCTTGAATCTCCGTCTCTCGAACGGTCGATGTTTATGTTTTGGGCTATTACGAAATATGTGCAGTTAATTTATTAATTCAATGATGTGATGAACAGAACAAAATCATACTTTGTTTGTCTTTTGTCGTGTGTTTAAGTTATGCCTTATTTGAGTTTGTATGTTCCACGAAAATATTCAAAGGTTTTATGTTTTATGCTGGGCTACTGATGATGACCTACATTGCGATTTGCCGCTGTTGTTCCACCACCTCCGGTTGATGAGGGTTTTTATGACTCATAAACAAATAAATATGTAAACAATTTGGGTTGTGCGAAAAACAAGGTTTTGCCTGTTACAAATGAATGGAATGGAATACCTTTCATGTTTGTTATGAATAATACTTTTTGTGTTTAAACAATGATTTCGCAGACGTTACTGCTTGGACAGAAAAGTCATTCACCTTTTTCGGTTTTTTTTTCTACAGAAAAGAGAGATGACGATGACTTCAAATTTGATGCATGAAGATTATTTTCTACTTATAATGACTCAGTGAGTTTTTTTTTCTATAATTTAATAAATGGGTAAGCCTTCAGTTCGGAATGTTACAAAGAAATTATTTTATCTGAACTAATTCATATGGTTTAAGTTGAATGTTCTGCCACCAAATGTCTTATGCGGTTGTAGTGTTCGAAATACTTTCACGTTTGTTACGAAACGAAAGTCTGGCCCATAAAATGTCACATTTTATTAACACTGGCTTAGAGCAAACGTATATTAACATAATTTGCAAATATTTCTTTAGTTTTGGCAAAAGTTTTAACGCTACTCGTAAATCACGGCTTTCTACAAAAAATGGTTCAAATGAAAAATATAGAAAATTTTAAAAGGAAATCGATAATCGATAAAGTTATCGATTGTACTTGCAAGTGCAACTTGGTTGAGCTCGTATCCACCTCCATTTGTATGAACGATGTAATTCGCTTGATTTAATTTTACAATAACCAATCTTTGTGATAGGATGTGTTCACAAATTTACTGTAAAATCATATTTCAACAGAATTGAGTTAAGAGTTTTTAAATTAATTTAAATAAGGTTTTTGTTCTAATCTAATATAATTTACTAAACAATTTGAATCAATGGAATCGTTAAGTTACATAAATACCTCAAAGTATATTTTGTATTTGTATTGGCACGTGGAGTCTTCTATGAACACTCATGTGTGAGGGAAAAGGTGAATATTTCCACACAAAGTTCCCCCCCATAATTGGTTAATTAGTTCAGCATGCATTTTATAGTTCGATGTGTAAAAACCCTTGAAGTATTTTTTTTTTAAAATAACACTTTGTTTCTATTATTGGCCACAAATTTATCCCACAACCAGCAGTTAGCCCATATAAAATGAACTAATTTTTCTTTGTACGTAAAGGGTGGCCACAAATACATGTAATATTTGAACTTGTAGCCATTTGAAAGACAATTCGCAGGTCAGTTTAGGTTCAGAAGCAAATTGAAAGAACCACGAGTGTTCATCATTGGCAAATATTGATTGCTTGGCTGCAATTTTTAAAATAGAGTTATCCTAAGCTGATGATAATTGTTTATTTACCCTCGTTAACCATCAAAGTTGCTGTATCAGAGAACCCTTGTGTCACTGTTGAAAATCGAATGCATCATCAACGATCCACTGTTTAGATTTTGGACGGAAGACGACTTAAGATGATCATACAAGGTGATCATACAAAATGAAAAACTTTGATTCTTCTTTTAGATAATTTTTATTTGGTCTTTTAATTTTTTTTACATCAAGTCGAGAATATGATGTCATGTAAATGGCCGCCGCCAGAGTTGCCACTGACATTAGGGGCCATAGGAGGATTACTTTTGCGCCACCCTGTACATCTTAGAAAATGAGACAGTGCTTGCCATTTTTCCATTGATGCCTCATATCGCGAAATGAGTTCTTTCTGCCCAAGTAGGATGATATTAATGAGGCTCCAACAGGGCCGGACTTACCCTTGAGGCCCACAATATTTTATTTAAATACAAATTTTGGTTAGTAATCAATTAAAATAAAAAAAAAAAAATAGTATTACATTTATTCAAATTGTAGGTATACAATAAAAGAGCACCATAAATTCAGTTAGTACAGTGCACTCTCTCATAAGCGAACACCTAAGGGACAGAGAATTTTGTCCGCTTATGAGAGAAGTACACAAGAGGACTGAAGCGGATTGGTACGGAAAAAAGTGTCCGTTTATTAGAGGTGTCCGCAAGCAGAGAGTACACTGTACTAACTGAATTTATGTTGCTCTCTTATTTTATATCTGCAATTTGAATAAATGCAATATTATTTTTTATTTAAAAAGATTACTAACCAAAATCTGTATTAAAAAAAAAAATAAAAAATTTGAAACATAAAATATATTTGAAACATTTTTTTTGTAAAAGTGCAAGAAAATAATGTAGGAAAAGGGGCACCAGGCAACCGGGGGCCATGGGCTTCAGTCTAGTCAGCCTAATGGAAAGTCCGAGCCTGGGTTCCAACAAGACAATGTGTGATACAATTGAATTAGTTCATGAGATTTTTCCGCTTTCGTGTCAGTGATCCTAATTGTATCCCATTGGATTTCTAGGTGTGTGCTTCGTTTTCGTCAAAGGTCTACAATATTACGGAGATCCAAATTGGCCTCATCGAAATGCAGCCAGTTTTGAGCTCATGGCCCTGGGACGTCTAACACTTAAATGCACAATGTTGCCATTTGTCCATTAATTTTTGTGTGCAAATTAAATCGAAATAGAAGAAGAGAGCAGTTAAGGTTTAAAATTAAAAGGGTGCATTTATGCCAGTGGAGGTCATTTGCCCCACTAGGTTTTCCATACATACCCCCTTTATTCGTTTCAAAAAACCAACAAATAATGCACTCCTATATTTTATTCAATTCAAAGCTGGCTTAAATATTGGTACACCCTTTATTTTAAAAGTGCTAATTTTCTATTCAGTTGTTCAGTTGTGATCATATAAACAAACAAACAAACAAAAAACGCTCGTCTCTGCAGTCCAAGCAGTAGTTCAGTAGCCCTGCATTGTGTATGTAAATATGTTTGTATGTAGTCTACAAAATAAACAACAACTGAAACGCCGAAAAACCAACAACAACGGAATCTAGGTAAACAATACAACAAAAATTAACACGTTCATTGATATGCAAACATCATCAGTGCCTCGTAAAAACAACCACCACGGCACCGACACGACAACAACAAAACATACCTTTACTCGTAGAATTGTCTAATATGTATGTATGTAGCCCAGCCACCACTGACACCGTCACCGTCACCACCATAACCTATCTGTCTCTCCGCGACCAAACAAACACCCTCCCGCAACCACTACTTTCTAACCCCGCAACAACCAAAACAAAAACATGCCCTCGGATACATATTTCAAGTAAGCCAGCGTAGGTACGTTGGTATATTTTGTTGCGGATATTGTTGTATCTTCATTTCTTCTTTACCTTTTCCTCCTCGCTTACAATTCCTCTACTAGATACTAGAGACTTTTTGGTCATATCTACACATCTGTTGGTATTTGCATTATCCGATTGTTGTTTTGTGTTTTATATGTGTATTTTTGCAGTTATTGTCTTGTCGTATTTCTTATACGTCTGCCTGGTGTCTCTCTTGCTGATTGCGGCAGCTGTGCATTGTTCGTGTTTACTTCAGTAATACGTACAAATATTCGGTTTTATGAGTTAGTCTGGTGTGTTTGTCTTAGATGTAGGAGGTTTTTTTTTGAGGATAAACCTTGATCTATATATTTTTTTTAGAACCAATATTTAAATGCACTATTCGCATGCGTTGTCTGTCACACACACATAATCAATCAGTTGCCAAAGCAGTAGTCAACCACTTAATTTAAAAAGTAACGGGTTTATTCAATACAGAGATGCCATACTAATGGTATCATTGCTTTAACTCATGGCCCAATAACTAAAGCTGATTAAATGTTTTTCATTTTGACAGAATTTTGATTGTCAAACTCATTGTTTACATTTCAATCGTTGGCTTTGTTTTTGGGGTTCTCAAAACTCCCCCAAATAGATACATAGACTAAATGGAAGGAAAATAGCAAAACATATTCAAGAATAAAGCAAATTCAAAAAGTGAATAAACACGAAAAACTGGTAACGAATAGTTTTAAGCATTTTCGAGTTATGGCATTTCGGTATTACGATTCTACGTATCCTTCAGCCGAGTGTAATGGATCACAGTTCCCGTTTAATCGCGCAATTAATTAATTAACATCCAAAGGTGTACAGAAGTTAAACAGATATCGCATAAACATTTGAGGCATTTACTTTTTGACATGGACGGAGGCGATGCTGAACTCTCAATATTAAAGATAGTTTGAGACTCAAACTGTTCCACACAAGTCATTTTACGTTTCCATCATTTCTCGATTTCCAATCTGTTCACTTGACACGCATGTTTACGACACCTTATAATTCCTGGAGTGTAAAACCTGCAACAAAAGTTGTTTAACATTCGAGCCTACAGGGACGACGTTCCTAAAAACCACTTGGCCCTCAATGAGTGAAAGAATTTAATCGTTGTCAATTTATTAGAATAGGAGTCCAATTTCCGCCAAATATCGGTTATGGTAAAGATAGGCATAGTCTTAATTCTCAACATAGGAAAACATGTCTTGTTATTAGACACTTATTCGTTCTTTTTTTTAATGTAATGAAATGTTTTCTGTTTTATCTAAATATTCTCTTAGCATTTTTAGTGTATTTTTGCGCAATAAACCCACTTCTGAATTATACATATCGCTCATTTACTTCAATAGTGTACCAACTCAAAATACAAGTTATCAATAGTGTCTTACTCAGCAAATATAGAAGAAAAAAAACATAAGTTGCCGGAATAAAGTGGAGTACAACACAGTCAGAAAAAAGTCAACTTAACAGATTTACAGCCTTTTCTGGAATTTGAATTGTGACACTATTGCAGTAAATGAGCGATATATTCACAATACTTGTAAACTTTCTGTTTTCGTAACATTTCGATCAATTTCAAATCATTCAGCTAAAAATCCCAATATAAATGCATATTGCAACAATCTGGCATCTCTAGCTGCTCTGGGGGTTTGTTTTGTTTTGCTTTCCTTCTACCTCAAAACAACTCTGTGTTTGTATTGATTTTTTCAGTAGAGAGAATGAAAAAAGTGCTGCCAATTCTAACAATGCTGTAGACGAAGTTCAGTTCCAACATTCAGCTCGCTCGCTCATACCGAAAAACACAAATTAATTTGTTTTTGGACATAGAAATGCAAAATAAACAAGTTAAATTAAGTGAAAACATACAAACGCAACCAAATTGAAAAGGAATAAAACAAAATCTTGTGGAAATTCGTGTATAATTTGATTAGAAAACTAAAGTAGTTCCATGAGAAAAACTACGACGAAGTGAAAAAAAAACTTTCCTTTGTGTCTCATCATATAACGAAAGAAAAAAAAAAAGAAACAACCGAGATTCTTTTACACGACGAGACTTCATCTCGGGCCAACCATTATTGAAAGTTTTGCCATGGCAAAAGTGAACCTGGATGATGTTTCATCCCAGAACTCGGCAACGACTCCCATTGTCCGTGAAAATATCCCGCTGATTAATCGGCCCCGGAGACGGTGGTATTTATTTAGGTGAATCATCATTAGAATAATTTCTTTTATTTGTTGTATTATTAACTTGGACGATATGACTTTATCTTTCTTGATGGAATCCAACAAATGGACGATGACTACAATGAATGGATTGCTTGGTGGGGGTTTATACCCGCGCTCTCTTCTAGTTCTCCACAACACTCAATGTTCTCTTGTGGTCTAGAGACCCCCTTCCCCCGTGTAACGAAAAAAAAAACAACAAAACATAAACACATTTAAATTTGCAGAAAGCTGCTTTGTTATTGTTTAGTTTCTTTTGTTGTATTTAATTGATTAATGTCAAAAGTGCTCCACTGTGTGTGTTTGTGTGTCTGCCCCAATTGCAAAATATGGAATTATTATCAAATTACACTTAGTTTCCCAATCTACACCAGTCAACCTCATTCGTTTCTTTTATTTGTTTTAATTTCTATGTGAATATATCATATATCATTTTGCGCTTCTCTCTGGCTCTTTTCTCTAGGCTCGAAAGGATTTGCGTGACAGAGTGCCATTAGTGCCATTCAATCACATGTTGTTGTTTTTGGTGTTTTCCTTGTGACCTCAAAATGTAAAATGTGGTATAAATTATGAGGACTCTATAATTGCACGCTGCTGCTTGATGTGGTTCCATATAATTACCGACCAGCAAGAATTGTTTATTGATTTTTATTTTGGCTTTAAAAAGTTACGGTCTTACAAAATACATTACGGGAGAGTAGCGTATCCCTCTCATGGCATGTATTGTCATTGCTATAGTGTAGACATACTATGTAGTATAATTTTATAAATATAATGACTACCATTCAGATAATGAATAATGTAGGGTCTATTGCTCATATTAAAAAATGTAAATTCTTAACCCTGCAAAATTCGAAACGACTTCTGACGTCTTTGAGAGCCCCACCATTGAAAAGTAATTAAATATGTGGGCATGAGTTCTATCCTTCAATAACCCTTTTGCTAAACATTGCAAAGGTGAAGGATGTGACTACTGCCGGAGTTGAGGGAATGAAGGGGAAGTCCATAAAACACCATTTCTGGTCCAGCTCCGAACAGGCAAGGACCAACACTACGTTCTTATATCTTTAAGGATCTGGACAATTTGGCAGAAAAAATGTGCCTTAGAGCAGCTAGAAATGGACAACAGATTTTGTTCGAAAAATAATCTTTTTGCCAAACGTCATTTTCATCACGGCGGTTATGTTACCAAGCAAGCATGCGGCCTTTGGGATCGGAAACAATATAGTTTGAATTTTACCTCATTAAATTAGTAAACCTGCCCTACTGTTTTACATTAATGTTGATGTCTTTACTGTCCGGCAGGTCTGCATGTTGAAAACCCCTACAGTTGATATCCATCTCAGTCATAGAAGAAAATAAGCACTTGAAAAAGGTCCCGACTTCATAAAACTTTGAAGGAATTAACTTTCTCTGCTGTCGAATCTCATGGTCTTCCCCGAATAAACTATTCTAGATTTGTAAATTTAACGCTCAGGGTGGATTTTCCTAGATTCAGTATCTACTTTTCATTCCTCATTGCACCATTGTAATCTTTGTTGTTGCTTTCGGTAAACAATTTCATCTTCGCTAACTGTTTTCCAACAGTTCTGCGTTCGACGTCTAGCTTTCTCTTGCAGTTGTTACGTACATGTTGTGTGCCACTTAATCGAGTACATACTTTTGCTGCTACGAGTTTAGAAGTTTAGAACGTTCGTTGTTCGTAGATTAAATTCGTTCGTCTACTACAACGTGATCTGTTCAATTGTATGCCAAGTGGCTTTATGAATTTCCCCTCAATATCTCCAAAACCTACATCTATTCATAGACTAGTCAATCCTAAAACGTACTTTCGCTTATAAGGTATATATTTATGCCCGTCGTTGCAATGTGAACCATAGGGCTGACTATTAGGCTACATAAATTGAATTTGGCCTTGATGTGAATTTCGGCTTTCCGTCCACTGGCATGAAAACGGCAACAAGGTCGTTTGGTTGTTCACAACAAATCCACATCCGAACCGGTTTTTATTCCAATGACATCAGTTTATTTACTTGCTTAAGTCATGGCCTTTTCTTTTATTGTTTTTCGGAATGACGGTGATGTCAGCTTTATGTTCTTCGTATAGAGGTGTCGTAGGATAGATCCTTTAAACTTTTGTGGTATTACGAAGTCGGTTTTATTTTATTTCTTATGGCATTCGAAGAATCGTGCATTATAAACAGGATTCACAGCATCGACGGTTTGCCGATTTGAAAAGATCAGTTATTACAAATAGTTGACAACCCTCTTTGCCCGTAGTTCTCTATCTCCGTAAGAATTTTGTACTTATTGCCGAGTATTTTCGAACTCTACGTCTTGTCCTTTATGACTTGTTTAGATTTTATTACATTAATTTTTGGTAAAGAAGACATAATCGCTTGTATTGATGGCTGGAAAAAAGTCTGTGATTCAAAACAACGTAATATCCTTACTGCGATGTTGCGGGAAAACGTACATTACAATAACACCAATAACACTACTGCTGTACTGGCCATATGGCCCACCCGCCAACGTAACTACTATACATTTGAGTCGGCATTCAGGGCCATCAAGATAGACGAAGAGACGGTTTTTTTTTGTTCACATCAATATCGTATACTTTGGGAAAAACAATCTGCTGGCACTCGTCTTCACATGATTGTGTATGTGTTTCTGCCATTATCAACTATTTAAATGTTTCTTGTTTTTATAAGAAAAATCAACTTATCAATATTGGGGAGAGGTAGCATAACAGAATGACATGGCGACAGCAAGTCACAACTATACAATTTCCATATGGCCTTGGAAAGAAAAGTACATGACCGAATGAACAATCACAGAGAAAAAATTAAAAACAACAACTACCCTTTAGCAAAAACAGAAACTACATTCTATTTAGTCCACAATTTAATCAACCGGTTTTTTTCCCCATTCCAGTTGTTGGCGAAAATGGTTTTCACCCCGTGAACTACGAGCGCGTACCGTCCATTTGGGACGTGCGACAACTGAGAAATTCCCACCGAATGAGATCCGCAATCAAAAGTACAATTTCATAACGTTCCTGCCCTTGGTACTCTTCGAACAGTTCAGATTCTTTTTGAATTTATATTTCCTGCTCATGGCTCTCTCACAGTTTATACCCGACATACGTATCGGCTATCCGTACACCTATTGGGGCCCTCTGGGCTTCGTGCTAACGGTAACCATATGTCGTGAGGCCATTGACGACTATCGACGCCACCAACGGGATCGTGAAGTCAACTCACAGAAATATAAACGTTTGATAATCTCAGATACGCGAGGTTATGAGATGGTTCCCTCGTCCAAGCTCAAGGTGGGCGACATGATCATTGTGGAGAAAAACGAAAGAGTACCAGCAGATTTGATACTGCTAAGGACCAGCGATCGAAGTGGTTCCGTTTTTGTGCGAACCGATCAATTAGACGGTATGTTTTTATTTCCCATTGTTTCAATTGATTGTTTTTTGCTAATGTTCTCCATTGAAATATTGCAGGTGAAACTGATTGGAAATTACGTTTAGCGGTGCCCTTAACTCAAAAACTAAATAAGGATTCGGATCTATTTAATATTGACGCCAGTGTTTACATTGAGAAGCCACAAAATGACATCCACTCTTTTATTGGCAACTTTTCGATGACCGATGGCAGCGAAGACACCGGTCTAAATGTCGAGAATACCTTGTGGGCCAATACCGTGGTGGCAGCCGGTACTGCGACGGGCATTGTTATTTATACAGGCTGTGAAACGAGAAGTGTTATGAACAATTCTCAACCCAGATCGAAAGTCGGTTTATTGGATATGGAAATAAATGGTTTGACCAAGGTAAGGATTGCCCGACTTTCTCTATTCGATGCGTATGCAACTAATGTGTGAATTTATTTGCAGGTTCTCTTCTGTGCTGTTTTGGGTCTCTCTCTGGTCATGATGATGTTGAAGGGTTTCAGCGGTCCCTGGTATCGTTACATGTTCCGCTTTGTTCTACTCTTCTCGTACATCATACCCATCAGTTTAAGAGTCAATCTGGATATGGGCAAAGCCTTCTATTCGTGGCAAATGCAAAATGACCCCGAAATCCAGGGCACAGTGGTGCGTTCCACCACAATACCCGAAGAACTGGGCAGAATATCATACGTGCTGACTGACAAGACAGGAACGCTTACGCAAAACGAAATGGTTTTTAAGAAAATCCATTTGGGCATTGTCTCACATGACAGCGACACATTCCATCATGTCTCGGAAATTATAGGCTCTCTTGCCCCAACCATATTCAGGACGGGATCTTCGACAGAAACGAATGCCAAGCCCACAATTTACAACAATCGAATGCGCCGCCCAGAAGGATGGCGTGAATGGGAAGCTGTAAAAGCGTTGGCCTTGTGTCACAATGTTACTCCCGTAACAGATGAAGACGACAACCGATCGGTTTCCACCTCGTCCACGTTTACATCTGGAGGAGGTAATGCATCACCTACCAAATCTGTGATAAATATGGATGTGGCTCAATCATCAGAACATCAGTATCAGGCGTCCTCTCCGGATGAAATTGCTTTGGTAAAATGGACCGAGCAGGTTGGCCTGACCCTCATTGCCAGGGATATCACATCAATGACACTGCAACTGAAGGCACACCGCAGAACGGATCAATATCAAATGGAAGACGATTCGCTTTTACACTTTCAGATTCTACAACTCTTTCCCTTTACCAGCGAAAGCAAGCGCATGGGTATTATTGTAAAGGAATCCCAGACGGGAGAGATTACATTCTACTTGAAGGGGGCAGATGTTGTAATGCAAACGATAGTCCAGTATAACGACTGGTTAAGCGAAGAGTCTGGAAACATGGCCCGCGAAGGCTTAAGAACATTGGTAGTAGCCAAAAAGGTTCTAACTGAGGAACAATACAATGACTTTGAGACACGCATCAATGCAGCGGGAAGCAGTAAGTCCGAGCGGGCTGCCAAAGTGGCAGCAGTAGTGGAATCCCTGGAAAGAGAAATGGAACTGTTGTGTTTGACAGGTAAGGAATACCACCCACCACCACGATATTTCTCGATCTTAACCCATACATTTGTTAATATATTTTATTTCAGGCGTTGAAGATCGTCTGCAGGAGGGTGTCAGGCCCACTCTGGAACTACTGAGAAATGCTGGGGTCCGCGTCTGGATGTTAACTGGTGATAAATTGGAAACTGCGTGCTGTATTGCAAAATCTTCGCAATTGATTGGTCGCAATCAGGGCCTTCATGTTTTAAGAACGGTTAAGACACGTACCGATGCTCACTTGGAGCTCAATCAATTCCGACGCAAACAAGGTCATGCATTAGTGATATCTGGTGAATCTTTGGAGGTCTGTTTACAGTACTACCGCCTGGAGTTCTTAGAATTGGCCACCGCTTGTCCGGCGGTGGTGTGCTGTCGCTGCAGTCCCACTCAGAAAGCCCAAGTGGTGCAGCTGATACAGAAGCATACGAAAAAACGCACATGTGCCATTGGAGATGGCGGCAATGATGTCAGCATGATCCAACAAGCCGATGCCGGTGTGGGCATAGAGGGGCGAGAAGGTCGCCAGGCTTCTCTGGCCGGTGATTTTAGCTTGCCGCAATTCTCTCATATAGCCAAACTACTGCTGGTCCATGGTCGCAGGTCGTACAAGCGATCAGCGGCTCTGTCCCAGTTCGTAATACATCGTGGTCTGATCATCACCACCCTACAGGCGGTATTCTCTGCAGTATTCTATTTGAGTTCGGTGGCTTTGTATCAAGGTTTCCTTATGGTGGGCTACTCCACGTTGTATACCATGTTCCCCGTATTCTCGTTGGTCTTGGATCAAGATATAACATCGACAACGGCTGTTACATACCCCGAACTCTATAAGGATCTTTCGAAAGGACGTAGTCTCAGCTACAAGACATTCTTCATATGGGTTCTCATCAGTATCTATCAGGGCGGTGTGATTATGTACGGCGCCTTGATATTGTTCGAAGATGAGTTCATACATATTGTGGCTATAAGTTTTACTGCTTTAATTATGACCGAATTGATAATGGTGGCGCTGACCGTGAGAACATGGCATAGGTAAGTGGAAATCGATCATATAATTTGTTGGCGTTTTACATTGTATACGATAATGTTTCATTTGTTCTCGTTACAGACTAATGGTGCTTGCCGAATTATTTAGTTTAGCTTTATATCTTATCTCCCTGTTTGTTTTACACGAGTATTTCGGTAAGTATTTTTGTTTGGCATGATTTTAAGCGTTTTTGTATACTTTGATAACTAACGGTAAAAAGGATTATAGACGACTAGCTAGCTTGCTGTTCTGTTTGTATTATTAGTGTCATAAAAATTGGCAACAATTTAAATGAAAGTCGACATGAGTATTACAAACAGCGGTTATTTTCTCATGATTTCAAATATAAGCAATTATATCCGGAGTAGTAATATGGTTCAATCGGGTGTGACCGCTGAAAGGATCTCAATGATTATCCGACGTGCAGACGTGCACTTTTTTTGAATCCCCTACGATTTGTTGTAATAACATGTTTAAGTTTAAAGGCATGTATCCAAAAGTAATGGCATACGGTGACCCAAAATGGATTGGTGAAAACTATTCCATAATATTTATATCTTTCCGAAATTATTCTGGCAGATAACTAGGCTTCCCGATCTCAAACAGAGTTTTAAACTCGTCTTTACACAGAGAGCAAAGTTAGAATATTTCCATTCTTGTAATAGACATTGCTCGACGTATCAGCTTATATCTCACTTCGTTTTTGATCCACATCACTGTGTCCGGAAACCGTGTAGAACACGAGGATGTCCCCTATAAAAGCATTGCACTGTGTTAGCGGTAGGAATTATGGGTATTGGATGTAGGAGAGAGGGAGTAGGGTTTATTGATATTTGTCTTGAATTTGAGAATGTCGTAGCTGCCATGACATACACTGGCTGAAAGGGTATTCCTTAGAAGGAATTTCTTCTGTAGTATTTCGTTTGACCAAGACAGGTTGAGAGTCCCTGTAGAGACGCGTATCCCGGCTGAATGTGCAAACTGCTGTTTCCTATTGCAAATGCAGTAGTTTTACTTACAGAGATGAAAATGCGCTTCGTCAGAAAATATGATTTATAGTAAAACCATTGTCCATTTCGAACTGATCTAAGGACCTAACCGAGAAGGGATAACGACGAAGCGGATGATTGTAATTGTTCGATCGTATTTGGACGCATAGTTTAATAGTGAAAAATGTTAATAGCATGACAGAAACTTTTAATTTTTTTTTTTCTCCTGATTTACAACCGATGACAATGTAGAACAGAACTAATGATTTATATAATTTATTTTCATTTCAGATTGGGAATTTATTTCCTCGTACGATTTCCTTTGGAAGGTATCCATAATCACTCTGGTGTCCTGTCTACCCTTGTATATAATTAAATTTTTACGCAAAAAATGTTCGCCGCCTTCGTATTTGAAACTTTCATAAGTCTATGTATGTACGTGTGTGTGCTCGTTTCTTTTGACAAATTTTATATGAACATTTTTATTTTCTTATTAAAATATGTAATTTTAATCTTTTAGATATAAATTATAGTATCATAACAAACACAATTCCCCACACAATTTGTTTAAGTTTATTTTTTATTATTATTATTATTATTTAATGCAATTTTTGTTAATTACTTGTGTTTTTATTATTAACTATTATTTAAGCAAGCTTTAAGTTTAGACCCCTTACAAAAACACAGAACTAAAAACTATTGTAAAATCTAATGAAACCAAGAAGTAGAGCGTTCTAAAAAAAAACAAACAATTCACCAGGAAATCTCAGTATGTATGAAGTGTTTTTTAAGTTAACGAGAAGTGTTAAATCCAATTTAATGCCTTTTCTTTTAGTTACAACGTCTTCTTTGTTTACTACACCACGCCCCCCTTACAAAAAAAGTGATAATTAATTTAATTTCTCTCATGTTGCTAAAAACAAAGGCGAAAGAATAGAAGAATACTAAACGAATTCCAAACATATAAATTGATACTTCCTTATTGAAATTGATATTGGATATAAACTCGTAAAACGTTCAAGCTTTTCTTTTACAATAAAAAGTTAAATGCATTTCTTATTGTTTAGTTTGGATTTGTTTTTCATATCTTTGTATCTTCTTCGTTTTTTCTTTAACAAAAAAATAAACCAAATATTATTAAAAAAAAAAATGTATTGTAATGTATTATTGACTTAATGAGTAACAAAAATAATGAACAGAGAAGAACCATTTGAGAATGAGAATGAATATGTAAAATACCCCCCAAAAAAATTGAACTTTTTTAATTTATTAACAATAAGGTAACCGAAAATATATTAAAGTTATATTATATATTGATGAAAGAAATTTTTATCTTTTAAAACTAAACATTATGTATGATGTCTTTAATGAGCGCCGACGAAGTAAATGAGGAATATGAGAAGAATGCAATTTTTAAAATGAATAACTAACGATAACGATTTAAAAAAAAACAAAGAGTTATATGTATTATAAATAAAGAGAAAAATGTCAATAAAATCCAATAAATATGCAATGTATTATTTCTGGTAAAAAGGGGAATGGAAGGGCGGAACAGTAATTGTGGTGAGTAGTGTTGGTTTGTGCAGAATTCTACACCAATAACAAAAGTTTAATTAACTCTGAACAACTTTAAAACGAAGGTCATGAACAACATCAAAAACAAATTAAGTGGAAGCGGCCGCTGAAAAACGTTGCTGATTGTCTTAACAAGGTCTGACAAATTTGCCCGGAGTTGGGGCCTGAAGTCGTAAAATGTGATCGATGCACCTCAGTGTAATACAGAGTATAGGAATAGTGGACGGAAATACAATTTTCGAAATTTTGTTTCGCTGATGTCGGAGTAGAGCTATTTAAAAATCCTGGAGACAGAGTCGAGCAATTTTGGAACGACTCCACATCTCATGTAGGGAGATGTCAGGTATTCGTAATTGTTCATGATTATGAGTCAACTCATCAAAGCAGCTTGGTTCAGGAAAATGACGCCCGATGATTGCAGTCTCAGTGCAGCAATAATCTTATTAGAAAAGACAACCTCTTCCATTTCCATCATCAATCATTATGACGACCAAGGATAAACACTAATCTCCATACATTTGTAATTCAATTTTGTATTCCATTGTGGTCGTATCTGTGCAAATAACGCCGAAGGAGGATTTGGCATTGGAAGTTTCAGTTTGCATCTGGCAAAACTTGTGTTGCCAGGCCCCAGAATACAAACAGCAACCCTCGTATACATAAGAAAAATTAAGCCACAAGATCGCGAAAATGGAGTAGGAAACAATGAAGTAGTTTAATTTTCAATAGACATCCGCAAATATTTATGTATTACATGTACATTGTATTAATTTAGTCCAAAAATTCACGTTGTCGCACGAAATTACATGTATTGTGGAATTTGCAACTTACCCCAAATTTCCGTAAGTGATAATTGACCGCATTAGAAGCTGAGTTTTTGCAAGGAGGAGACAGTGTGTATTTGTAATTAATACAATAAAATAATATCACAATAAAAAGAAAACTCTGTCACAACAAGACGCGATCATTTTAATAACAAAAACTAACGGTACTGTGAAAAAAGTTATCTAGCGTTGCCACATCGAAAGCAATTTATACAATACAACGGAGTTGCCACAAATATATAACTAGAGACCGGACAACTAGAGGCTAAACACAATGAAATCCGCTGGCGGCTAGCGGACATGGGCAGTCAGTTTTATATGTTTTTTTTTTGATGTTTATTCAGCGTTACTCGTAAATGTTATCACATTTCTCTGAGATTGTGGTTTTCTTTATATGTTAAATTTACCTTTTCATTATTGCAACACCAATACATTTGTCACTATACATTTCGAAATATCTGTACGAAAAACTATTTATTTAATTTCTCGTGTGCTCTCAATGTATTGAGAAAAGGAGAAATATTGTTTTTGTGACATAGGTGTCCAACAATGATGAAGACAATGAATAAGTTACATGTGTCGCCGCAAGATAATTCGATGTTTCCACGATACATCTGATGTATGATCATATGTATATGATTGCATTTGTGAACATGAGAGTGTATTCGTCCACACACATGTTTTTGACACAATTAAAGCGTGAACCTTAAAATCGGTTTGATTTGTTGATTGATTGTTTCAATTTATTGACTTCTACTGCTCGGTTGTTATAAGTAAGATTTATAGTGAGCAATGCGAATTACTTCTTGAAAAATACCAGGAAATGTATCCAGAAGTAGATAGGAAAGAACTGAACATTTGAATATAACAAAAAGCAATAACAAAAACCAAACAACTTAAAAATATGTTTTGTTTCTTCTTATTTTTCTCCTCATCGTTCAATACAAGGGCGACAGCAATTAAAATATCGTCCGACATTGACATTATAGCTTTCACAATTCTAACTGACTGACTTATTGAAGAAAATTCAAGTAACATTTTTTTGAAAGCATCTTTCTTTACCGTACACGTGATGATCGTGTAAATATCGCATAACTTTTGCAAAAAATGTTGCCTCCGCCGCTGTAAACAAAAAAAAAAAACAATACTGACCTATACCACAAGTTGTCTAAGCGTTTAAGAAAAACTATGGACAAACGAATTTATTTTCATAAATACGTCAACTTATTGTTTTTTGTACTCCAATCACATCCGAAGAACTCTCGTATTACAATAATCAGTGATTCCATTTACTACTCCGTAGCAGCAAGAGCTTAACAAATATTGCTATGCTCTCGCTACCGCTCCCACTTTGAACAGAGCCGTAGCAGAGCCATAGCCGAAAAATGAAAAAGTATATGCTCTGCTCTGCTTGTAGTTATGTCGCGTCATAAACTATAGCAATAGCAACAGGCAAAAATCAAATGATGTGCTCTGCGTAGCCATAGCGGGAGCTGAAAACTGATAGCGAGATGAGAGCAGATGAAGTGAAATTGTTTTTATTTACTATGGCTCTTCTGCATTTTTGTTTTTGCTAAAATTCTGTGTTTGTTTGGACGTTTTTGTTTTTGATACAATTCTGTGATTCTGTGTCAATTTGTTTCGTGTACTCAATGTTCTTCTGTTCAATACAGAATTTTAGCAAAAACAAAAATGCAGAAGAGCCATAGTAAATAAAAACAATTTCACTTCATCTGCTCTCATCTCGCTATCAGTTTTCAGCTCCCGCTATGGCTACGCAGAGCACATCATTTGATTTTTGCCTGTTGCTATTGCTATAGTTTATGACGCGACATAACTACAAGCAGAGCAGAGCATATACTTTTTCATTTTTCGGCTATGGCTCTGCTACGGCTCTGTTCAAAGAAAGAGTGGTAGCGAGAGCAAAACAAAATACTACGAAGTAGCGTAGCATTTTCAAACGCTGACAATAATGCACAAAATTGAACGCTTTTTTTACGAAACATAACATACAAACACATTTGTTTGGGGATCTTTTGCATTCGTTTCTGTGCCATCAAACCAAATGTCCGATATCGGACACGTCTGAACATTGTCTGATCTCTTCCGACAAATCTTACCGATTTCAGTACGAAATCTGTTCGAAAATATAAAACTGACTGCCCATGTCCGCTAGCCGCCGCGGATTTCATTGTGTTTAGCCTCTAGTTGTCCGGTCTCTAGTTATATATTTGTGGCAACTCCGTTGTATTGTATAAATTGCTTTCGATGTGGCAACGCTAGATAACTTTTTTCACAGTACCGTTAGTTTTTGTTATTAAAATGATCGCGTGTTCTTGTGATAGAGTTTTCTTTTAATTGTGATATTATTTTATTGTATTAATTACAAATTTACAAATACACACTGTCTCCTCCTTGCAAACACTCAGCTTCTAATGCGGTCAATTATCACTTACGGAAATTTGGGGTAAGTTGCAAAGAATGTAATCTGATATTTTGTCCGTTTCATTCCACAATACAACAATACATGTAATTTCGTGCGACAACGTAAATTTTTGGACTAAATTAATACAAAGTACATGTAATACATAAATATTTGCGGATGTCTATTGAAAATTAAACTACTTCATTGTTTCCTACTCCATTTTCGCGATCTTGTGGCTTAATTTTTCTTATGTATACGAGGGTTGCTGTTTGTATTCTGGGGCCTGGCAACACAAGTTTTGCCAGATGCAAACTGAAACTTCCAATGCCAAATCCTCCTTCGGCGTTATTTGCACAGATACGACCACAATGGAATACAAAATTGAATTACAAATGTATGGAGATTAGTGTTTATCCTTGGTCGTCATAATGATTGATGATGGAAATGGAAGAGGTTGTCTGCTTCAAACTCTTTTCTAATAAGATTATTGCTGCACTGAGACTGCAATCATCGGGTATCATTTTCCTGATCATGAACAATTACGAATGCCTGAAATAGGTCAGTCCCTACCTGAGCTGTGGAGTCGTTCCAAAATAGCTCGACTCTGTCTCCAGGATTTTTAAATAGCTCTACTCCGACATTAGCGAAACAAAATTTCGAAAATTGTATTTCCGTCCACTATTCGTATACTCTGTATTACACTGCGGTGCATCGATCACATTTTACGACTTCAGGCCCCAACTCCGGGCAAATTTGTCAGACCTTGTTAAGACCATCAACAACATTTTTCAGCGGCCGATTCCACTTCGTAAATGCCGGCGACTTTATGAGTAAGAGAGTAATCTCTAATCTTAAACAGTTCCTTCAACAAATATTAAGGGAATTTTATATGTTGGTTCAAAGTGTGGCTACGTTTTACTATTCCCAGGAGTCGATTTTTTAAATTAAACTCATACGATTATAATTTCTGAAGCAGAATTACTAAAAATACTCTTTGTACGCGCTCATACCAGGTAACAGGAATTCGTTCAGATCAAAACCCTTGTCATTGGTATTCATCCACTGTATGTTTTACTTCCCTGTTTGAGATATTAACTTATTTTCGTCATTTTACGTAAGGTTTGGTTTTTATTTATTTACAATATACATATTTTAGCAAATTAATTTACAAAATATTAGAAGAACCGCCTGGTCGACGGTATTTATTTATTTACTAGTAAGTTGTAATGCGCCTATGGCGCCCGTTAATTTGCCTGAGAAAGTATTTGTTACTTAATTTTAAAAATTTTGTAAAAAATATTTTGAGAAAACTATTTTGTAAAAAAAAATTTCGAAAAAAAATAAAATTGGGGAAAAAACCTTTGTGGAAAAAAAATTTTGTTGAAAAAAAAAATGTTTGTTGAAAAAAAAAAACTTTGTTGAAAAAAAAAAATTCTGTTGAAAAAAAAATTTTGTTGAAAAAAAAAGTTTGTTGAAAAAAAAAATTTTTGTTGAAAAAAAAAATTTTGTTGAAAAAAAAAATTTTTGTGGAAAAAAAAAATGTTGTTGAAAAAAAAAATTTGTGGAAAAAAAAAAAAATTATAAAAAAAAAAAAATTTATAAAAAAAAAATTTTTGGAAAAAAAAAATTTGGGGAAAACACAATTTCTGTACCAAAAAAAATATTATTTTTTTTATTATTATTATTTATAGAATTATTATAGAATGCCTATTTAAATTCCTACGTACTGCGTGACAGAGTCAGTGAATCAGTGAATCAGTGTCGAGGGTAAATATATATTAAGATTAGTGATATTATCATCCATTCAGTTTCTCAGTCCTATAAGCTCTGATTTAATTGGCGATAGTGTGAGAGAGTTAGCCAGTGGCAAAGACTTTTGTTTATATTTGGGAATCGCTTAGTAATATAACAATTAACGTTTACAAAACGTTAATAGTCGATGAAGGAACCAGACGCTAGGCTTCTTGCAAATCAGTGAGCACAGCGTAAAATATAAAATGATAAAAATTATCGCTTGGCGAATAATTTCGCCTGTAAGTCCCAATATGTAGTACTGAGGTTCTTAGTACGATCCTTAACTTGTATCGGAACAAATTCCTTGGCCTACCTTAATAATATTTTCGATGCCATATGTGATATTGACATCTCACGATGAGATTTTCATTTAAACATAAATTCACACCCTGACATCTGCCTCGTAATGTCGTCGACACATGGCGGGGTTTTTGCGGTTATCTAGTAGAAATTACTTTAGAAAGTCTTCTCATCTACCCTGAAAGCCTACTAGAGCGGTGGCTTCCCTGTTAACGTTCTCATAATCCAAGAAATATTTGTAATTAGAAAAGCAGAACTCTTGGAGTTCTCAGTAATCCGAATATACTTACTTCGCCTTCAATGAATGCCAAAGATTTGTGTGTGTGTGTGTTTTTTTTTTAATACAATTTCATTTCACTTTATTTCAAATTTGTTTAAATACTATTGGGTTTTTCTGTCTGTTTTGTTGTGTTTAAGTTTTGTTCTTGTTGTTAATTGTTGTTGTCAATAAATTTTTCACAAATTGTAACAGATTTTTACAACGTCGTGTTTTTTTTTTGTTTTCTCATTTTGTTTATAAGGTATAGTTCATATATATTAAAACCATTTCGTTTTCTGTGTATGTTTGCTTCTTTTTGTTCTGAAATACTCATTCTTCTCGCCAGTTTTGTTTTCTTTTTTCTTTTTTTTTTTTGAAAAATATTCTCATGTTAATCAGTTTGCTGTTGTTCATTTGGTTTTTACAATTTGTGTTCTATTTTTGTCCTTTTGCTGTTGTTGTGGTTGTTTTGTAAATATTTGGAAATGTTATCTTTTACGGTCGTCTACAAAATGAATTTGGAATTTGACTAAAGAGTTTATTTTCAAACAAAATTTCGTTGAATTTTTGTTATATTGTTATGATTCCTTCTTTCTGTTGTTGTTGTATGTATTTATTTTTTTTTTTTCATTTATTTATGTTAAATTTACATTTAATAGTTTGTTGTTGTTGTGTGTTATTAACTGTTTGTTGTTGTTTTTTTGTTTTGTTTTTATAAAAATTCCAACTTAATTTTACTTAATAAATAAAACAAATGCAATTATTTGTTTGAATTTAGTTATGTTTTTGGTTTTTTTTTTTGAAAATTTCTTTCTTTTTTTGTTGTATTATTATTATTTTGAAATGGGTGTGTTTGGTATTCATTGGAATATATTTCTTTTGTTTTCTCTTCTTCTTTTAATTATTTTCTTTTTGTTAAAGTGTGTGTACAATTGAAATGTAAAGTTGTTTTTTCTCTTTGTGTGATGTTTTCTTAATTTTCAATAAAAATTAATGTTTTACTTTTTTTTGGATAAGACAAATATTTGATATACCAGAAGGGAAATGAAACGGAAGGATGACAGGAACATGTTTGTTAAGGAAATAAAAAAATGCCAGATATCTTTGGAAGTGCAACATTTGTGACCCGACCTATGAAAAACGTTGATTATGACTCAAAAAAGAAATTGCGGGAATTGTGAAAGAGCGTCTCAAAAACTATCGAAACCAAGTTTTGGAATCATAAGACACCTTTTCATAGGCCGCGTCACATTTAATGTTTATGAGGGGGGTGACAGATAATCATTAATTTTTGTAAAGTTTTTTGCCCAAATGCAGCATGTGCTAAGTATTTCAAAGCAAATTGAGTTTTACTTGGAACTCACGAAGAGAGCGACCATGAAATGCAAACACATTTTATTCGCTCAGAAAAGTTAGTTGAGAATTCGTTGCTTTTAATCTTGAATGAGAAGACAGTCTTCTGCCTAACTGTTATTGGTTTTTGGAATTTAGCAAAGATTTGTGGTTTTTAGGGGAAATTCGGCACACGTAACCCTAAGAGTCCAAAGTGTAAGAGATCCATTCCAGCTAATATAAAATACATGGGCTTTGACATAGACCTTTTTTAAACTAGACTGGGAAGAGTGGGGTTCCAACGGAATGCGATTAAACCTTTTTTAATTTGCCCTCTCGATGGATGCTTGTCGAAATTGAAATGAAAATCGATTTCCTCCACCCTCCTCGTCTCCTTTTCCCCTTTTGCTGAGAATATCAAATATTTTCTTAATTTTTGTTCTTTTAAATAGTTTTTATTTTATATAGGATTAGTGTATGTGAGTGTTTGGGGGGGGGAGGGGGAGGGAGGGAGGTTGAGGTTGACTAAATTTTCACTTTTTGTTTTGTTCATAACACTATAAATACAACTAATTGTTTGTTTGTTTGTTTTTCTCTTTACGGTATTTCATTATTATTCTTATTATTATTAAATATTCTCTTATGACTTTTTTTTGGCTACAAAAATATTGAGATAATGCTCACTCATATGCACATCTCATTAATTATTACAATATTATTTTAAATGTTTTATTTGCTTTTATTATTGTTGTTGTTGTTTATAGTATTATTGTATGATTTCATTTTGTTATAATTAGTAATGGGTATAAAACACAAATATCTGTTTTTGTTTTTCATTATTCTGTTTTTTTTTACTAAATTCTCTTTTTGGTTTTTGTTCAACTTATTATTTTTACAAAATACATATTGATTTTCTACAACTTTTTGTGTGTTTTAACAATTTTACACCAATTACATTGTTTTTGTTTGACTACTAATTTCTATAAAGCTTTACCAGTCCCATCATCATCGTCATCAACATCATTGTCCTTCTTTCACAAAAACAAAACTAATTAAAAAATTAAGGAAATGAAAATTTTGAACGTTTTTTTTTTTAAATAAATTCCATACATTTTTGATTTGAGAGCAAGTTTTCTTTTTGATGAAATGAACCAAGGATTGTAATTGTTTTACCTAGAATTTTTCTCGTTTTTTAATTTGTTTTTAAATATTTGTTTTTGTTTGTTAAAGTGTGTAAATATTTGTTTGTCTTTTAGTGTTTTCATTATTTTAGTTTTATATGTGTTTGCTTTGTTTTTTTTTTATTATAAATATTTCTAAATACATGTTTGGATTTGTTTGTTAGTGATGAGGTAAATGTTTATTAATTTTTTGTGTTTTGTTTTGGGGTTTTCATTTGTTTTTTTAGAATATATGAGCAATCTTTGGTTTTCCCTTTTTGTTGTTGTTGTTGGTTAAAACTTTTCAAACTACTGAGTATATGAGAGGTATAGGAGAATTTTGTTTTATTTTATTTACTAATTCTGGTCTGAAAGATTGAATGCATTGAATGGTACTACAATGAGGAGTTCGCTCTAAAACTGTATTGTAAATTAATTCAAAAATCAACCATTAACATGCTATGAATTTTTGCAGACAGGCGCGTTTGTAAATTGTGAAGAAAATAAGGGGGCCTAAACTATAATTGATCAAATGCTGCTATAACAGATTCATTGTAATACACATGCGTATCGTACGGTCAGGTCGTACATTCGATGGAAGCAACATTTCCTGAAGCAAGTTAAAGCAAGTGAAATCCATAATTCATTTTCAATGGAGAGTTTAAATTAGTTCTATCAGATTTCCGTTTAAATCTACTGAGACACATATTCTGATTGATTTCTTGAAACACATTCTCCTTATCGACAAGGGTTTAAACTGCGTTTACACAAGACAATTGACAAAACGCATTTTAAAATATGTATTATTTGTCACAAAGGGAAAAACTCTTTGAGTGACGTAGTCGTCCAGGCTAAATGTCTGGCAATTGTATTTGCAAAACTGTTTCGTGTAAACCCCAGGCTTATCGAACAAAACGTAAAATGAGTTATGTGCTGAACACTTTTAAGGAACGTTTTATGTTGGTAATGCTGCACTTGCGTTTTTCAGAAAAATGTATAACATCTTTTTTCAACCTTTGATAAGAAAAATGTGTGGCAATATTTTTTGTATTTTCTCACATTTTTCTTATCAAAAGTTGAAAAAGCTGTTATAAATTTGTCTGTATGTGGGGGTTAGTGCACAAGTTTATATGTATCCAACAGAAATATTTATTGCGATTTTATACGCCAATACCTCGCTTTGCGTGGTTTCAAAGTTGCGTCGCTAGCACTAATTTTCAAAGTTGCGTTGTTTTAGGGTTTGAGGCATTTTTTTTTTTTAATTTTCTTCTTCTAATAGATGGCACGACTTTTGTTTTCAATTGCGCCAAGCTATCAAAAATCGGGGATTCCCTTATCTAACTGAAAATCAACGCAATGTGCGGTCGCAAACAGAATTCTGATTAACCGATGTCGCTGTTCCAAGAATTTTTAAACATTGTTGTTGCTCGGTGTGTTAAATGCGAAATACGTTTTCTATGTAATCTTGGTAAAATTTATGAACAATTGTGTCCAATTACGAATAAATGAATTCACAACTACCCACGGTATAATTGCTCATGAGCAATTTGGATTCAAGAAGGACCACAGCACCACAGTCCATCAAATATAAAGCATTTTAAATATTTCTCGAAATGGAAAATCAAAATAAATCACGAAAAAACACAAGCGATTGTCTTTCCGTACAACAAGTTGCCAGAAAGAATTACCAAGCTGTTGGCAGCTGGTTTTAAGTGGAAATGTTATTGACGGCCAGAACCAAAACTGGGAGTGGAAATTGTTTTTGTATTTTCACATATTTTTATCAGAGGTTTCAAAAAATTTCTGAATATTTCGAATTTCTTTTTAGAATTTTCAGCCTGGAAGGTATCTTCGATCTTCACATGGTTTGCTATCTAGAAATCATAATTCACTTTGCGCCGTGTTTTTTTTTTTGGAATGTAACCACGACGCAAAGTGAGGTATTGCATTGTATTTGAAATTTTACAAAACAAAATAATACTTTCAATTTGAAATGGAATTGAAAACATTAAAATTAAGCTTTTCAAAAGGAAAACTTTTACAAAAAGATTTGATTTGAAAAGAGTAAAGTCGTCGAACTCCTCTTGATAGTACCATAGCTTAGCTTTATTTTTTTTAAATATTTAAAACCATCACGGGTGTTTAGAACTTGGACATAAATGTATGTAGGAATACGGAATTTTGGAAAGGCTTAGTCGCTTAATTATTACAAATTTATTTGAAAATATGTTACTTTGAATATAAAAGACATTTCAAAGGAAATGGAAGTGTCAATACAAATGTATTGAAAGTTTCAATGCAGATATTTTCCAGTTAATGCGAGTTTCTTGTTTTTGGGTATTGTTGTAGACCTTAAGGTTTTCGGTTTCTACGTTAGAATTGAATTTTGATTTGTCAATCGAGATTCCATAGGTTCTTTTTGTGTGTGTGTTATTAGTATTTGTGTTATTATTAGCGGTTATTTGTTCTTCTTCATTTAATACGATTAATGCGAGGATTTAGTACCTATATATCGTTAAACATAGTATGTTTGTTTGCTTCAGTTTTATCGTCATCGTCGTCGTCGTCTGCTTCTTTTTGGTTTCTTATAGAACATCTAATGCTTAATATTGGGAAATTAAGGTGGGTGGTGGGGGAAATGGAAAGGGGAGGAGGGCAAGAATGCATTTATTAAACAAAAAAAAACTATTACACACATTTGTCTTTAAAAAATACCATCAGTCTATAAATGAAATGAAAGTGAAACTAACAAAATAATACTTAAGATTTACTAATCACACTAGAATTGAGCAATCGTTTGCATATATATGAAACAAAACAAGAAATTCGTTATGTTCAATATTTAAATCTATGCTGGTGTGTGATGATTGATGCTTTTTTTTTTTGGTTTTATATATCTTTTTAAAATATATGTTTTTTCTTGTTTTTTTTTTCTTCTATACTATATTTTTTTTTCAATTAAGGAATGTTAGTTTTTTGTGTGTAAGTTTGGTTTATAATTGTTGTTGTTGCTGTAGTATTATAATACTGTTATTGGATTTAGTTTTAATTTAATTAATTTTCATTCTTCACTAAATTATTAACTTAAGCTTAAGTTTAAATGTGTGTGTGTGTGTCTCCTGTGTTTGTGTGTATTTTAAATTAATTAATTTTGTTTTGTTTTTTGTATAAATATATAATTCTGTTTTTTGTTTTTGCTTTTGTTTGGAATTTGTTTATACTGCTTTTTGTTTTGTATTTGTATTTGTGTATTCAAATAATTTCCTCGATCTTGTAGATCTCATTTCAAAATTATTTGCAATAACTTCTCCCCACAGTTTATCATAATTCAATATAAAAGTTTTGTTTTTGTTTTGGTTTTGTTTTTGTGTATCCAGATTTCAATATTTTTTTTTTCTTTTAAAAAAAATATATAAATATAATTCAAACACCAATGGCTTTAAGCTACTAATTACATGAACATAAAACAATTTGATTACCTTTCAACTTAAATTTACTATCAATTTGTGTATTATCTTCTTATTATGGAAAATAATAAACTAAAAAAAAAAACATAATTCACCCTTTGCACCGATATTAAGTTTGCTTTAGTTCTTATAGAAACGAAAAAATCATTGGAAGTGGGAGAGAAAAGTCAAGTGTTTCCTATGCCAACACCCACAAACATTTCGCCACGATCTCTATGTCGCCGTTTCATTTGTGGGTGTTGTGTTCATATTTTTTTTTTCTTTTAACTAAAACTAAAATTATAGTATAGTCCTCGTAGTAGTTGTTGTCGTCGTATATTCACTAAATTACAATTTTGTTCTAAGGAAAATTCAGCTAAATTGTTGTTTTTTTTTCCATTTGGTTTGTTTTGTTTTTATAAAATCTAATTTAACTTAAATATACAAGTTAATACTTTTGTTGTTGTTCTCTTGTTGTGTGTGAAATAATCAGTATATCATCAGACTATAATATTTTGTCGTGTTTTATAGTTTCAAAAATAAAACGAAACATAACAACTTCAAATAATAATATAGAGGGAGGAGAGAAGAGTGAGAGATAGATAGAGAGAAAGTAATTAATTTCATTATCCACTTGTCCATGAAATTTCTGTCGTTAGCCTCTTCGTTTAGTATGTACTTAACAAATCAAATCCAAAATGTTGCAGAGAGTTAACAAACGTTCTTAAAATTCGGAAAAAAAATAATGGTTTCTTCGAAGAAATTTTCTACTCCATCCGCCAGGAAATTTCAGCAAGCACTTGACTAAATCTTTAAACAGCCTCCAGCCAACAGAAATCTAAATTTACGTAAAGATGCATAATAGTCTCCTCAACTCCTCGAATGTAAATTTGAGCAAGCAATCACTTGAAGATCTTAAAGAGCTTCTACATATTTCCCTTAACACTCCATGAAAGAACGGACAACGAAACAATTTAGTTAGCTGTGCACGATGTAATTTCTATACTCACTGACCGGGTGCCTCTAGTTTTTAAAGCAAGGCCCGACGGGCTAATGCCTTTCCTCGAGATTTAGAAACACGGCTTTGACAGTACTTGTCAAGTCGTCGCCATTTACAAGATATAAAAAAAGTCCGCGGAGAAATGGTCTTGCCCTGATAAGAACCTGGGTGATAGTCCCGCACACTAACTATCACACCACGGCCGACCTTATTAACATTTCGACTAGAATTTAACTTCTCTGGGCAGATCAAACGGAAAGTTCACTCTCTCTCCCTCACGCCAAATCCAGCTTTACCCCTTTTTTCATTATTAAAACATTGAAGAAGCTTCCGTTTGTTGGCGAGTTTTATTGATTAGCTGGCACCGCTTTTCGCACTTCGAAAAAATGTAATTGAACAAACACTATCTAAATGGGAAAGCTCGGTTTACTTGAATCAGTATATTCTAACAAATATGTCCGAGCTTGATTTGTTTTTTTTTTGGAATGCTGGTTAGTTTTCCGCACGTTAGCAGCCCTTCTTGGATTTCATTACGACTACTTCTAGTAGAATTTCTCAAGGCTTGACAGGTTAATTCTGTCAGCTCGATCAAAACCATTTTCTCTAAACATTTTTGAAAACTTCTATGGTTTCCTCTACACTTTTTTCACAACGTTTTTCTTTCTGTTTCTTCTACTATAGCTGGCCGGGCTTGCTTAATTCTCTACATCGTCTATTTGCCATAACGATCCAACTAACAGCGCTTATCTTTACACTCCAATCGTTTGATTTCACTACAGCCGGCAGCATCGTCATCTTCACCCTCGCTGCTTTGGGCCTGCTCACGGTAAGCCTGACATTGGGGACAGTGTTTTTCGAGAAATTTCATGGACAAATGGAAGGTATATCGGTGCCGGGTACAACGTCTTTACATCTTGTATTCCACAATTTGATTGGGATTTAGGAATTGTTCACGTTGGGCCGCATCTAAATGCGAGACAGTACGTGACAAAGCCGAAGTCGATGAATTTGTAGTGCCACCGACACCACCAACAACACCTCCGCTTGCACCGGCACCGCCACTGCCAACGCCAACAACGCCACTGCCACCAGTTGCTGAGGCACTCTTCTGATGTTTGTTGTTGTTATCATGTGGTTGTTGTTGTTGCTGTTGTTGTTGATGATGATGTTGATAAATATCAGCCGAACTAATTACACCCACATTCACACCAGCCACAACAGGTTGCTGCTGATACCCCGAATACTGCGGGGGATACTGATGCGGTGTATGATGCGATTGATGGTGATGATGTGACTGCTGTTGCTGCTGCTGCTGCTGTTGTTGCTGGTGATGGTGGGTGGCGCTATGATGACTGGGAGCATTGGCATACAAGTGCTCCGTCGATGGTGGCTGTGTGGCAGCTGCACTGGTGGCTATCGAATGATGGGTGCGATGTGGCTGTTCCGAGTGCACTATCGAAGGAAATTGCTGTTGATGTGAATAATCGGCACTACTGCCCCCGCCCAGACGTGTACAGGAGTCATCGTTTAAACCCTCACAAATGTCGCCGCCATCGCGACGATGATAAGAACTGCGAATGCAAAGTTTCGTAAAGAGCCAGACACGGGCGCGATACAGCAGGAAACAACAAAAATGTACCACAAACACAAAGATGATGGCGCAGACGGTAACGATTATGGCCTTGCCCGGCTTGGTCCAGTCCAGCATCGGATAGATGGCGGTTTCGTTTTTCCTAATTGAAGAAAATGGAAAAGAAAAGTAATACATGTTAATACATGATAACAGGGCAGAGATGTGTCTTCTCAAGAACACGCCATCCCATGGCCTTTACACGTCATCCTTACCTATCGGTACCACCTGCCAAAAAGTAAATGCCGGTGAAAATGGCATATGCCAGACCAATGCCCGTAGTAAAGTAGACATGACTCAGTTTAATTGGATGTCCAACAATGGCCAGATCGATCAGCATTATAATCGAATTCAAAACATGCACCATTATGTTCAATGTGTCAATTTTATGGACCTCTGCAAGGACAGCAAGAACAACAAACAAAAATATGTATACAAAATGGCGACAACAAAAAACAAATAACACAACAATATAATGTCTTTGAGAGAGCGAACGACATACACAGAGATTGGACGCAGGCAAGGTCGTACACGTCATATGGTAATTTCCTGTTTCCCTAACCTACGACATATTCGTATTCATGTATCCGTGTGTGTGTGTGTGTGGGTGACAAAGTAATTACTGTTAAAAATAGTAAGGACAGAGGACTGAAAACGGAAACGTTCCTGCCAGATTATATGTCCGTCCGCCTGCCCATCTCTTTTCAAATGCTGTCCACTCGAGGTTACACAGTATTCGATTTAAAAAT